>JACEHZ010000256.1:120000-1596759 GCA_017893485.1 Hemerocallis citrina
TCAGTATCTAACTTGAAACCTTTATATTCTCCTCTGATTGGGAATATCAACTATCTAAAACAATAAAACAAATGAAAATTCAGTATCTAAGCATGTCCTTCATGGATTGTTCAGACAATCCATGAAACTGTCATCGTGGACGGAAACCAAATATAAGAAAAATAAGAAAAATAAGATAGGGCTCATATCAAGTGTATTTTTAGGAAACTGTCATCGTGGAAGGAAACCAAATATATATAGAAGCCAGAAATGGAAACAGAAAGAAGAAAGGTAGAGACTTTGGATACACCAGGCTACCATAGCGGCATTTTCCTCATCTCTCTCTCATCCCTTATTTCCCTTCAGCACACGAACAGAAAGAGACATCAGCAACCACCTTAAGAGCGACAAGAACAACAATAATAATAAATTATTATGAACAAGATGTCTCTATATGGGTTTCCAGTTCTCCACTCGAGCCCACTCTTTCTAATCACAGCCCAATTAAGAACATAGACCACATCCACTAAACAATCCAATCATAGCCCAGTCAAAATTTACCATCCTGGATCTTAATGAAATACGCTTCATTAACAGTGAAAGAAAATGAGGATGCTAGCAGCATACTTAGTTTGGAAGTGAACCCATTTTTGTTCAAAAATCATGCCAAAGATGGCAATCAGCTTCATTAACAGTATCTGAAAATGAAAATTTCCATTAACTGAGCTTATATGTTGCTCTACTAATTCACTGTGCCCAACTAAATCTAAAACCCAATTGTTGTGCGTATCCGGAGGATTTTGGCATACGTACCTATAGCATCCTCAGTTCACAGTAAACCCGTTTTGCTCAGAAAAACATGCCAAGATCACAATCAGATGCATGAAAATAAGCTTCACTATCAACAAAAGAAGAACTGAGAATGCTATGCAGCATACTTAGTTTGGAAGTGAACCCATTTTGTGTTAAACAATCAGGTTACATTGACAGTATCCGAAAATGAAAATTTCTCCATTATCTGAGCTTATATGTTGCTCTACTACTTTTTCAGCACCAACTATATCGCAAAACCCAAGTGTGGTGCATATCCGGCCGGAGAATTTTGGCATGCGTACCTATACAATATCCTCAGTTCACAGTGAACCCATTTTTTGGTATAAAAACATACATGCTATGAAGACAATCAGGTGCCTGAAATCAGCTTCACTAACAGTTAGTGAAAATGGGACCATAGAATAGCTTAAGAAGACCATCAGGTTTGTGAAGTAAGCTTCACTAACAGTGATAGAAACTGGGGATGCTATGCAGCATACTCATTTTGGAAGTGAACCCATTTTGTGTTAAAAAAACCATGCCAAAGATTGCAATCAGGTTACATTGACAGTGCCCGAAAATGAAAATTTCTCCATTATCTAAGCTTATATGTTGCTCTACTACTTTTTTAGCCCAACTATATCGCAAAACCCAAGTGTGGTGCATATCCGGCCGGAGAATTTTGGCATACGTACCTATACAATATCCTCAGTTCACAGTGAACCCATTTTCGGTATAAAAACATACATGCCAAGAAGACAATCAGGTGCTTGAAATGAGCTTCACTAACAGTTAGTGAAAATGGGACCATAAAATAGCTTAAGAAGACCATCAGGTTTGTGAAGTAAGCTTCACTAACAGTGATAGAAACTGGGGATGCTATGCAGCATACTCATTTTGGAAGTGAACCCATTTTGTGTTAAAAAAACCGGTTACATTGACAGTATTTGAAAATGAAAATTTCTCCATCATCTGATGACCACAGTGAACCCATTTTTGGTTTAAAAACATACATGCCAAGAAGACAATCAGGTGCTTGAAATGAGCTTCACTAACAGTTAGTGAAAATGGGACCATACAATAGCTTAAGAAGACCATCAGGTTTGTGAAATAATCTTCACTAACAGTGAAAGAAACTGGGGATGCTATGCAGCATACTCATTTTGGAAGTGAACCCATTTTGTGTTAAAAAAACCATGCCAAAGATTGCAATCAGGTTACATTGACAGTGCCCGAAAATGAAAATTTCTTCATTATCTCAGCTTATATGTTGCTCTACTACTTTTTTAGCCCAACTATATCGCAAAACCCAAGTGTGGTGCATATCCGGCCGGAGAATTTTGGCATACGTACCTATACAATATCCTCAGTTCACAGTGAACCCATTTTCGGTATAAAAACATACATGCCAAGAAGACAATCAGGTGCTTGAAATGAGCTTCACTAACAGTTAGTGAAAATGGGACCATAGAATAGCTTAAGAAGACCATCAGGTTTGTGAAGTAAGCTTCACTAACAGTGATAGAAACTGGGGATGCTATGCAGCATACTCATTTTGGAAGTGAACCCATTTTGTGTTAAAAAAACCGGTTACATTGACAGTATTTGAAAATGAAAATTTCTCCATTATCTGATGACCACAGTGAACCCATTTTTGGTATAAAAACATACATGCCAAGAAGACAATCAGGTGCTTGAAATCAGCTTCACTAACAGTTAGTGAAAATGGGACCATAAAATAGCTTAAGAAGACCATCAGGTTTGTGAAATAACCTTCACTAACAGTGAAAGAAACTGGGGATGCTATGCAGCATACTCATTTTGGAAGTGAACCCATTTTGTGTTAAAAAAACCATGCCAAAGATTGCAATCAGGTTACATTGACAGTATCCGAAAATGAAAATTTCTCCATTATCTGAGCTTATATGTTGCTCTACTACTTTTTCAGCACCAACTATATCGCAAAACCCAAGTGTGGTGCATATCCGGCCGGAGAATTTTGGCATGCGTACCTATACAATATCCTCAGTTCACAGTGAACCCATTTTTTGGTATAAAAACATACATGCCAAGAAGACAATCAGGTGCCTGAAATCAGCTTCACTAACAGTTAGTGAAAATGGGACCATAAAATAGCTTAAGAAGACCATCAGGTTTGTGAAGTAAGCATCACTAACAGTGATAGAAACTGGGGATGCTATGCAGCATACTCATTTTGGAAGTGAACCCATTTGGTGTTAAAAAAACCGGTTACATTGACAGTATTTGAAAATGAAAATTTCTCCATCATCTGATGACCACAGTGAACCCATTTTTGGTTTAAAAACATACATGCCAAGAAGACAATCAGGTGCTTGAAATCAGCTTCACTAACAGTTAGTGAAAATGGGACCATACAATAGCTTAAGAAGACCATCTGGTTTGTGAAATAAGCTTCACTCACAGTGAAAGAAACTGGGGATGCTAGAGAATGAGGATACACCAGGCACCAGCCTATGCACCATCCTCAGTTCATGGAAGAAAAATACGAATAGGGCTCATAGCAAGTGTAGTTTTAACTGGAATTGTCATCGTGGAAGGAAACCAAATATAGAAGCCAGAAAGAGGAATGGTAGAGAATGAGGATACACCAGGCTAACATAGCGGCATTTTCCTCATCTCTCTCTCACCCCTTCTTTCCCTTCTCCACTCCAACTCGTCTCTTTCTAATCACAGCCCAATTAAGAACAATTGTTCACAGTCACTGCTAAAGAAACATATATGCTCAGATTATGAAAAATTTATATGCTCAGATTATGGAAATTTTCAGTCACTGTTAAAGAAACTAAGTAGGCTGCATAGCATCCCCAGTTTCCTTCACTGTTAGTGAAGCTTGTTTGGAAAATTGTTCACTCAAACATGCCCCTTGTTTCTGAACTCAAACATGACATTAATAAACATCTTTTCTAATAATGGCTACACTTGTGGAAGCTCTCTCTAAGCCTCAATTCTTCAAGGTTTTGTTGCCTACTTCTTTACAGAAGTTGGTACTCCATTCTCCTCTCTTTAAAGAAGAATAGAGTACCAGCTTTTGTAAAGAAGTAGGCAACAAAACCTTAAAGAATTGAGACTTAGAGAAAGCTTCCACAATTGTAGCCATTATCAGAAAAGATGTTTATTAATGTGATGTTTGAGTTCAGATACAATGAGCATGTTTGAGTGAACAATTGGGTTTTGAATGGAGATTGTAGTCATAGATCAATTCTTGATGGAATAAAAATACGAATAGGGCTCATAGCAAGTGTAGTTTTAACTGGAATTGTCATCGTGGAAGGAAACCAAATATAGAAGCCAGAAAGAGGAATGGTAGAGAATGAGGATACACCAGGCTAACATAGCGGCATTTTCCTCATCTCTCTCTCACCCCTTCTTTCCCTTCAGCACACGAACACATAGAGACATCAGCAACAACAGCAAGAGCGACAAGAACAACAACCATAATAAATTATTATGAACAAGATGTCTCTATATGGGTTTCCAGATCTCCACTCCAACTCGTCTCTTTCTAATCACAGCCCAATTAAGAACAATTGTTCACAGTCACTGTTAAAGAAACATATATGCTCAGATTATGAAAAGTTTTCATTTTCAGATACTGTTAAAGAAGCTGATTTCATGCATCTGATTGCAATCTTTGGCATGGTTTTTTTAACACAAAATGGGACTACTTCCAAACTAAGTATGCTGCATAGCATCCCCAGTTTCTTTCACTGTCAGTGAAGCTTATTTCACAAACCTGATGGTCTTCTTAAGCTATTTTATGGTCCCATTTTCACCTCCTCCAAATCAGTACAATGTCATCTATACCAGGTTATGTGCCAAAATGGGGTTGGGCATACGATGCAAGGCCGACAAGTATTAGTTGTTTGTGAGTATGCAATAGGATGCAGCTATGAACATGGGCTCATATCAAGTGTAGTATTACGGACTGTCATCGTGGAAGGAAACCAATTTAATATAGAAGCCGTATATGGAGCCAGAAAGAGGGATCGTAGAGAATGAGGATACACCAGGCTAACATAGCGGCATTTTCCTCATCTCTCTCTCATCCCTTCATTCTCTTCACCACACGCACACAAAGAGACATCAGCAACAACAGCAAGAGGGGATTGGTCCAACAATAAGTGTAGATTATAATAAACGAGATGTCTCTATTTTGGGTTTCCAGATCTCCACTCCAGCCCTTTCTCTCTAATCACAGCCCACTTGAGAAACATAGACGAAATGCGACATAGACGACAGCCACAATGCAGACTCACAAACACTAGTACGTGTCTTTCATGCATTCAAGTAACATAATCTCTTTAAAAATACCAATTTCAAGACTTACCGATGTTTTTTGACAGTGGGCGGCGTGCTACCCTCACTCTCATATGTTTGCCTGCCACTATTATTTAGTGGCTGCTCATCCCCATGGCTCTCGTTGCCATCATTTATATTTACCCTCTTTCCACGCCTCGGCATGTTGTACCTGTCAAGGATCCGATAACTTGGTTCAAATGATAGTTTGGTTCAAATGACACTAAGCATAGTTTAATGTAAATAATACCAAGCAGTAGAAAATAGAAAGACAATTAAACCAGTGTATTAAATTCATAATGAACATATTCGAAATTACAGACATAATATTACAACAAGATTTAAGACATAAAATTACAGACATATAATAAACTTGCATAAAAAATCATGTAAACTACAATACGACATCTTCCAGTACATCGCCCTCTTCTCCATCCTTGCGGAGCCAAGTCCCGCAAATTCCAAGATCGGTTGTGTTTACATCAAACACAGGAAACTCAGAAGCAATGTAACTGTTCATGTCTTCACCGTCTTCATCGTCTGAAGTATCGCCCAGTTGGAATACATCTCTTGGTTGCATAGGGATAGCCACATACGATTTTGGCAGGGTTGGATCTGCAATGTAGAACACTTGTTGGACTTGGGATGGAAACACAAATGGCTCATGGCTAATGTGTGTACCGATGTGAATCAATTTTGAGAAGTTCACAACTGTGAAGCCAAGCTTGTCCTTGTTGTTAGCAAAATTCCTATCAAACTCAGCCCAATCCCCACGAAATAAGACAACACGGAAATGGCCAAAATAATTCAACTCAATGATATCCATGAGCACTCCATAGTAGTCGAGATCCCCATCTACAGGCCTCGTGTCCGATTTGGAAGCATAACTTCTAGTCTTAGACGTCACTACCATTCCACTATTTTGAGACTTCAAATTAGATTCACGATCCTTAGTACGAAATCTAAAACCATTGAATATGTATCCTCCGTATCTTTTGGCCATCTGATAGGGACCTTTGGCAAGTACTTGTATTTCAGATGACGCACCTTCAGGACCCAAAGAATGTACCTATTAATTTTGCGCAAATCGTATCAACACCATAGAAAATATAGATATAATAAAGATTAACTTGCATAACTATAATTCACCTACATGAGATTCAAACCACTTATGAAATTTTTCATTCATCAGCTTGTTTTGTTCACGTGGTGGTAGTCTTCTTGGTCTAGCCCTTCGTTTGATGTCCCTGACAAATTCGCTAAAAAACAAGCAATTGAAATTAGGAATAAGAAAAGTATCAAAAATATCGAACTCCGCGGTTTTTACTGTATTCGATTTACATTTAAAAGCAACTTACTTTCGAAATGGTTCCACTGATGCATGATGGTCTAGCACATATCGATGTGCCTGTTCCCACGCTAAGCTATCGAGCTCAAATGCATCAACTTTACCAACAGTGGTGCCAGCGGTATCAAAAAGATATTGTGCACCATCAAGGTTGGAAATGTCTGGATTTCTACGTGGTTTACTGGAAGATGTCTCCACACCAGGCAAATACCTGGAAAAAAAATGTGAGCACTCCTCTGATAGATATCCCTGGGCTATTGACCCTTCAGGATATGCTCTATTTTTCACATAACCCTTTAGCCGGTATAGGTACCTGAACATGTACAATTAATAAACTAGAGCGGATTAGGGGATTAAAAGAAATGAGCTTTTGAAAATTCAATTTCTTAAGATGAACGAATTATTTTACCTCTCAATGGGGTACATCCACCGATAGTGAACAGGACCACCGATTCTGGCTTCACCAGCAAGGTGGATTATCAAGTGAATCATAATAGTGAAAAACGATGGAGGAAATATCATCTCCATTTTACTAAGTGTCAATGCCGCCTGCTGCTCCAATTGGTCCAGATCTTCAACACGAAGCATTCTTGAGCAAATACCTTTATATATGCTACAAAGATCTTTCAGGACAGTAGTGACTTGCTCACACATTGAAGACCTTAGGGCCACAGGAAGGAGATCCTGCATTAGGATGTGGTAGTCGTGTGACTTTAGCCCCTGAAGCCTCTTCTCTTTAAAGTTGACACATTTTGCCATGTTAGAAGAATAGCTATCGGGGACTTTCAGTTCAAGTAGTACTTTGCAAAACAACTCCAACTTCGATTTTGACATTGAATAGATTGCAGGAGGTAGGAGCACTTTCCCGTTCGGCAATTCTTCTGGGTGCAACTCATGTCGGATGCCCATTGACTTCAAATCAAGTCGGCTCTTCAGATTGTCCTTTGTCTTCCGATCATCTCCCATAACTGTTCCTATACAATTCTCACCTATATTTTTTCCGATATGCATCACATCTAAATTATGTCTCAGTAAGTTGAATTCCCAATACGGCAACTTGAAGAAAATACTCTTCTTCTTCCATGCACCTAAACTCGTCAAGTTTTGATCCTCATCCTCGCCATATAGATCGGTCTCCTCATCTTGCTCCGGCCTTGCCCTTTTCTTGCCCTTTGTCCTGACTTCTGGTTCCTTTCCATATTTGAATTGATGACCATCTACCCGCCTCAAAATATCTGAACCAGAGGAAGACCCAGGAGCATGTTCCCACTCGTCGGTGCCATCAAATGTCGCTGCCTCTGCCCGAAATATATGTGTGTCAGGCAACCATCTCCTATGACCCATATAGCAAAACTTTCTGCCATTGTACAACCACCTTGAACTAGTTTGGTCAGCACAACATGGGCATGCATAACGTCCTTTAGTACTATATCCAGATAAATTTGCATATGCTGGAAAATCATTGATTGTCCAAGACAACACGGCACGAAGAGAAAATGTTTCTTTAGCCACAGCATCATAGGTTGGAACACCCACCCACAACTTCTGAAGTTCATCTATTAACGGTTGTAGGTACACATCTATATCATTTCCAGGACCTTTCGGTCCAGGAACTATCATGGACAAAATAAATGAGGACTGCTTCATGCATTTCCAAGGCGGCAAATTGTATGGTATCAACACAACCGGCCATATGCTGTATGTACTACTCATTTGCCTGAAAGGGTTGAAACCATCACTAGCTAGTCCAAGTCTCACATTTCGAGGATCTTCCGCAAAATCAGGATATCTTTCATCAAATCTTTTCCAAGATTGAGAATCAGCAGGATGTCTAAGAATCCCATCATTAGTGCAGCCTTCAGCATGCCATTTCATATCAGAAGAAGTTTTCGTGGACATAAACAACCTTTGTAACCTAGGGATCAGAGGAAAGTAACGCAATGTTTTGGCAGGCTTCTTTTTCCTACTTCGCTTAGTAGATCCACTGGCTCCCTCGTCTTGATTTGGTCTTTCTTTCCATTTCGAAGAACCACACACTTCGCAATTCTCCAGACTTTCCTTACCACTCGTGAAAAGCATACAGTCATTTGGAGATGCTGCTATCTTCTCATATCCTAGATCGAGAGAACTTAGGAATTTTTTGATTTTATAGGCTGAGTTTGGAATACAGATTTCAGGAAATGCTTCATTCAACAATTCAAGTAGCATAGTGAAGGACTTAGCAGACCACCCGTTTAAACATTTAATCTGAAATAGTCTGACAATGAATGAGAACTTAGAAAATTTGGTGCAGTCGCGGTACAACGGGATACTAGCATCTTTAAGTAACTTAGCGAAGGATTCTTGCTGCTTATTATTTTCATGGGTGGGGCCAGACATTTCCTCGTCCACCCCACCACCAATCTGGTTTGTTTCTATTGACTCATTGTGAACTTCGGTTGTTGGGTCATTGGTGTGGAAAGGAACATTATGATTCCCCATGGCATCTTGTAACAAAGCATGCATCTCATCGGGAACGCTTAAGTCTTCGTTCACTAAGGGCTCAGCCTCATTTTCTAATACAACCGGACGAACAGGAGCTGCCGTATGATCCTCTCCATGACAAAACCACCTTGTGTACCCTTGAAGAAAACCGTTGACAGCCAAGTGTGTATGTACTACGTCACATGTCCTCAGCATACAATTTGTACAGCGAAGGCATGGACAAAGGATTAGGTTGGGATCACGGGAATGTCGTTTGGCAAAGATAATAAAATCTTTAATACCATCACGGTACTCCTTGGATAATCGTGGTTTACTAATCCAACTTCTATCCATTATATCAATAGCACACAGTCTGAAATTAAAATTTTATATATTAAATAGTAATAACAGTAAAAGGCATTTTGTATATTAAATTTCACCTATTTGAAAATCATCCCTAGCTGCAAATAAATGAACGATATAATCTTTAACTGTAAAATAAAGAAATTGTGGCTCCAAAAAATGTACAAAAAAAAACTACTTCTTAATACAATCTACTCTATTCACCAAACCCTAAACGACCTTTTGTGGAAATGATCACAACCACCTTAGACGGTATTTTATCACACACCCTGTGTTCGAGCATAAAAAAAAATCGACTATAGTCTCCCCTGTATTTGGCTTTCCGTTCAAGGAGATGATGATGGTAAAGGGTATTTTGCTGATGAAGAGGAATCGGCCGAATAATGAGTGCGTCCTGTTGTAACTACGGTAACAAGAAGATCTGATGACTCATGAACTATTCTGTTCATGACTACTAATAATCACTTATCTCATAATAATAATAATAATAATAATAATAATAATAATAATACTAAACAAAAGAAACAGTAAAAGAAAAATTAAAATGTCTAGTATGTAAGCATATATTTTGCAGACTGAACCAATTGTTGTACATAGCCGGAGAATTTTGGCATAGAGCTATAGCATCCTCAGTTCACAGTGAACCCAGTTTGGTCAAAAAAACATGCCAAAATGACAATCAGATGCATGGGATAAGCTTCAATTAATTAACAGTGAAAGAAACTGGGGATGCTATGCAGCATACTTAGTTACGAAGTGAACCCATTTTGTTAAAAAACCATGCCAAGGATTCCAGTCAGGTTACTTTAACAGTATCTGAAAATGAAAAATTTCCCATTATCTGAGCTTATATGTTGCTCTACTACTTCTTCATCCCAACTAAATCTAAAACCCAATTGTAGCCGCATATCCGGCCGGAGGATTTTGGCATACGTACCTATACCATCCTCAGTTCACAGTGAACCGATTTTGGTAAAAAAAAACATGCCAAGATGACAATCAGATGCATGAAAATAAGCTTCACTAACAACAAAAAAAGAAAATGGGGATGCTAGCAGCATACTTAGATTGGAAGTTAACCCATTTTCGTATAAAAAACCATGCCAAAGATTGACAATCAGGTTACTTTAACAGTATTTGAAAATGATAAATTTTCCATTATCAGAGCTTATATGTTGCTATACTACTTCTTCAACCCATCTAAATCTAAAACCCAATTGTTGTGCGTATCCGAAGGATTTTGGCATACGTACCTATAGCATCCTCAGTTCACTTAGTCTGGAAGTGAACCTATACAAACTGGGGATGCTATGCATGCAGCATACTCATTTTGGAAGTGAACCCATTTTGTGTAAAAAAACCATGCCAAAGATTGCAATCAGGTTACTTTAACGGTATCTGAAAATGAAAATCTCCCATTATCTGAGCTTATATGTTGCTCTACTACTTCTTTAGCCCAACTAAATCTAAAATCCAATTGTTGTGCATATCCGGCCGCAGGATTTTGACATACGTACCTATAGCATCCTCAGTTCACAGTGAACCCATTTTGGGTAAAAAAACATGCATGCCAAGAAGACAATCAGATGCATGAAATCAGCTTCATTAACAGTGAAAGAAAACAGGTATGCTATGCAGCATACTTAGTTTGGAAGTGAACCCATTTTGTGTTAAAAAACCATGCCAAAGATTGCAATCAGGTTACTTTAATAGTATCTGAAAATGAAAATTTCCCATTAACTGAGCTTATATGTTGCTCTACTAATTCACTGTGCCCAACTAAATCTAAAACCCAAGTGTGGTGCATATCCGGCCAGAGAATTTTGGCATACGTACCTATACAATATCCTCAGTTCACAGTGAACCCATTTTGGGTAAAAAAACAAACATGCCATGAAGACAATCAGATGCATGAAATCAGCTTCATTAACAGTAAAAGAAGATGAAAATTTCCATTATCTAAGCATATATTTTTCTATTAATTCTTCATCTCAACTAAACCGTTCATGCTAAGGAAATCGAACACGTAACAGGCATATATTTTTCATTATCTAAGCATATATTTTTCATGTCAAACTGAAAAAAGCTGCCTTTTTTGGAAAATAAGGGAAATCAAGAGATCATACCGAAGAGAGAGGGAGGGAGCGGGGCGACGAGGGCGGGGGCGTAGGAGAGAGAGAGAGAGGGGGCGACCGCCGATTCACCTCCAGATCGAGAGAGGGAAGAACGAAATCGAAAAGGACGAAGGGAATAAGGGACGATTTCGAATGGTCGAAGGCCGTCGAAGAGGACGAAGCGGCGGAGGCAAACGCGCGGGAAATAGAGCTGGGAAGGAGGGAAACGAAGCGCCTTTTTTCCCTCTTTTTTTTTTTGGGTAATGGGTAAATGGCGAGCGAACGATTAGGGTTCGCGGGTTTTATTCCCAGTTATTCACCGGCGTTTTAATTGGAAACGCCGGTGAATGTGCCAGTATATTCGCCGGCGTTTATAATAAAAAACGCCGGTGAATAATAAACTTCACCGGCGTGTTTAGGTAAAACGCCGGTGAATACTAACATTCACCGGCGTTTTAAATCGACCGCCGGTGTATGACCATCCCATCTGGCGCCCAATTCCTACTGGCTCCCTACCCCGGCGCTACTAGTAAAACGCCGGGGAATAATCGCCAGGAAAGCTACTTTCTTTTGTAGTGATCATCGATGGAGGGATAGAGCCGAGGGTCATCATCGCCAGTGGGATGACAAGCGGCCATTGGGATGGACCCATAGAGGGGGTCCTCCTACGAGCCACTATGGGTGTAAAAGAACCCCCCGATGCGCCAACATCACAACAACAGACACAGCCATGCTCAGAGACAGTATGACCAACCTCCCCAAACAGAGAGGCACCACAGATACCCCAACAATCAGAATCATCACAGAGGACAGGGACAACAATACTACAGAAGCCATACCAGTATTCCGGCTACCAACAATCATCCTCACCATCCCCAACATCACACCTCAACCAGTCCACCCCCCCCCCCCCCCGAGAGCACCCACACACCACAGCTTTCCTCCAAAGCAGTCCCCCCCTCCCACTAAACCCTTGGTCTCGTCTTCAAACCAACCGGCACAATCCCTACCGCAGGTTGAGACCATCGACCCTCTCAAGTCCATCGTCATCTGAGCCCAAAGAGGGAAGCCAGAGGGGACTCCAGAGAGAGTGGATCAAGCTGAGGTGGGAGACTCAACCGAGAAGTGGCAGGAAGTAACGCGAAAAGGTAAGAGCAAAGCCAGGTCCCCACCCCCTCCTCAACAAGAAAACCAAAAAAAACAAAGAAAGGGCATACGAAAGCCAGTGCCATGCTTTAACTGTGGTGATCTAGGCCATTACCACAAGGAGTACACCAAGGAGGTTCGATGCCTCAAGTTTATGAATTGGGGTCATCTCTCATACGTTTGCACCAATGTAGTCGAGACCCACAATGATGAGGAATGCCCCGTAAACAGAGGGAGATTGCCTGACCACCCCACACCAATCCGTCTTGCTAAGAGCTTGGATATCATCAAGAAGGAGGAGCACTGGCTGCGACAGTGGTGTGCTGTGGCCAAAGTGAGATCAGGGAGGCCCTCTGAGACCCACCTTATGCAAGCGTTGAGCGCTAAGTGGCCCATAAAGGCACACAGAGATTGGGTCGCAAAGAAACTGTGCCACCTCCAATTCTTGGTATCATTCCTGTCGACAGAGAAGGTAGGGGAGGTCACAGGAATGGGGGTAGTGGACTTCGGCCACTTCATAGTGGAGTTCGTCCCATGGACCCCAAGCTTCGGAGCGGAGCTCCCCCAGGGAGAACTTCTAGATATGGATTCACAATGTGCCGTTGCATTTTTGGAAAAGAGAGGCGCTACAAGAGATAGTGGCCGACTTCGGATCAGTTGAAGAATTCAATGAGAAGACGGTGCGTCGCTCCGAGATTGTATCAGCGAGGATTCTTATCAGGAGCGTTGATATCTCACAGATACCACGATTTGCCAAAGTATACTCATTCGAGGATTCATACCTCATTCGATTCGTACTCGACAAACGAGCGGATTCTGAGTCAGAGAAATTGGCCATCACATCCCCCCCACCCCCAAAGCTCTCAGAGACAACCGCCCATACGCGCAGGTGGTCTCTCTAGTTAGGGACTTGACCATCGATGGGGCTCATGAGATCGAGCGAGTGCATAGGGAGCTCATCAAAGAGGCGGGAGGAAAGGAGCGCCAGGTGGCGAAGGGATCAATACCGGTGAAGGAATCTCCGATCAGAGGTGGTCGAGAAAGAGTTTCGACCAACAGATCCAACGGCCCAGATGCACGAAATTCAAATCTACAATCAATTCCAGATTTGGGAAGGTTGGCAGTAACAGAGGCGACCCACCAAAAGAAAGGTCAAAAGAAACCCAAAAATGGAAGCCTACGCCTCGAAGTTGGTGGGGTTAGAGAGGAGGCTAGGCGAGAGGAGCATAGAGGGGAGATAGACTGCGCCAGAGATACAAAAGGCAAAAACACCTTGCTTGTCGACTTGCAAAACGACATGCAAAGTCAGTCGGCAAAGGAGCAAGTGCAAGTACTGCGAGCGGAGCAGGGGAGGGGGACAGACCGTGAAAGGACAAAAAAGGGCAAAAGCAACCTGGAAGTCGACATGCAAGACGACATGCATAGTCGAAACCCAAAGAAGCAAGAGTTGGTAGTATTGGAAAGTGGATCGAGAGGGGACCATGCCAAGGTGGGATACACGACGAACAAAGAGCGGGGCGTTGGTAATGGATCCGCCCAAAGCAAGAAAGGCACAGGTGCTGAGGCCTCTGTGCCAAAAGAGAAGAAAGCTCAAAGAGGAAATAAAGAAGATGAAGCTGGTAAAGGTAACGAAGACGAAAAAGAAGGGAGGGATAAGGACGATTTCAACGCCTCGTCCCTCATGCTCTCTATCTCGACCGCAGACCCAGCCCCACAGAGCAAGCCACGTGGCCCACTACCGCAAGCGGCAGGCTCAGAGCGCGAGGTGGCTGTTATGCTGCCTCGCGGAGGAGTTAGGGAGTTAAGCGGCTCCCATATAAGTAAGAAGAGTGTAGGGGGGTCTTTTTATAATGTTATTGGGCCCAAATAGGGGTCCACAATGCATTACTTTGTCGTTGGGCCTTCTGAAACTACGATTAGTCACAATGAGCAACGACATGGGGCGAATAGCGGGCCTACAGAGGGATCTGTGATGGAAGCTCCACCAATTACGGAACACACAGATACGAAGAGGATATGGAAGGGTGCCTAAATTTATATGCGGAGTTTTCATTTACAGATGAGGAGTCAAAGGAGCTTGATTATGTGGCGGACATACAGAGAGACATCTCTCCCGAGATGGTATTATCCACCTTGCCAAAATTAGCGCCTGCTTATAGTTCTGGTACGTCAGGTAGGGCAGCTGGAGTCAGGGTACAGCGGATTCCTAAGAGAGCTCATGTGGAGTCCCTGGATGACTATCTGGAGGTAGCTGCGGTGGCCAAAGCTACAAAATTCGATGACGGAGGTACAAAAAGTTTTTTAGCGTCTATTTTAAATTTCATGTCAGATTTAGATGTTTTTATCCTTGCTCAAACATGTGGCCTAGAAGTTTGTGACACAGAGCGGAATGCTCTATTACTCAATACAATTAGGGGTTGGAAAACTGAACGGGCTGCGACGAAACCCCGTCACACACCCACGATCAACCTAGACTTAGTTCCCCAATGAATACACTATTCTGGAATGTTAGGGGGCTAAGGGATAGAGGGAAGAGAGATATGGTTAGGGACGTTATTAAGAGCTCCAAAGCGGAAGTGGTAGGGTTACATGAGACCAAACTTGCGAACGGGTTTAAACTCAAAAGAATTGGAGGCAACAGAATCAAGGAATTGGTGCTATGCCCGTTCGTAGGAGCATTGGGTGGGATTGCTATTGGGTTCAACCCGGATATCTTCACCTGCTCCGAGGATTACTACGGAACATTTCCCTGATTATCCAACTTAAGCGGCGATCTGATAATTGGGTGCAGACAATCACTGTCTTCTATGGGTCGAATGTGGCTACAGATCGAGATGCTTTTTGGCAAGAGCTTATCGGTATTCAACAACGATAGGCGGGAGCCTGTATTGTCGGGGGGAACTTCAATATCACCAGATTTGCTTTCGAGCACAAGGGAAGAGGCTCCAGCGACAGACACAGAGAAGAGTTCAATAGGGTGATCACGGAACTAGAGCTTATCGATATCTCAATCAATGACAGACTATTTACATAGTCAAACATGCAAGTAACCCCGATTATGGCTAAATTGTACAGGATTCTAGTGTCGATGGATTGGGAGGCTAAATTCCCGTTAGCAAGTACTAAGTCTATCCCTAGACCCACGTCAGATCATACCCTGGTCCTCCTCGATGCCAGGGTACAGGGAGTTCAAAGACTAAGGAAGTTCAAATTTGAGAAGGCCTGGCTGGAAATCCAAGGATTCCACCACATGGTAATGGAAAATTGGGTGCTCCCAACCACTGGTACGGATGCAGCATCCCAATGGTGTGAAAAAATTTGCAGATTGAGAAAGCGGCTGCGTAGATGGAACCGGTCTAGATTTTTGACCATCTGGCGTGCAAAAGATTCCTTTTTGGAAGGAATTGATGAGCTGGAGAGGCTAGAAGAAACGAGAGTCCTGTCACAAGATGAAAGAAATAGGCTGCTAGAGCTCCGAAAAAATATTGTCAATCTTTATAAGATGGAAGAGATCAAATGGCAACAAAGGTCGAGGATTTCGTGGCTCAAAGAGGGAGATGCAAATATGACCTACTTCCACCGAGTGGCAAGCGCAAGATGTAGATCTAATCTAGTCTTGTCGCTACAAACGGATTCGAGGACATCGCAAGATGAGAATGTGATTTCCAAAATCTTTCAAGATTACTACAAGGGCCCATTTAGGTCGAAGAATAATTTCAGGGTCCCGCTCAGGGAAGACTTCTGGCAGGACTATCAAACGAGTCAGCGCAAACGCTATCTAACTTGGAAGCACCTTTCTCAGAAATGGAAGTGGAAAAGGCCATCAGTCAAATGGGAGCAGACAAGTCGCAAGGGCCTGACGGATTCCCTATGTTGTTCTTCAAGGTGTTCTGGGAAGAAATAAAATGGGACATTATGGCGTTGATGGATGAATTCTTCCACAACAATCTCAAATTGGGCATGTTCAACTTTGCGGAAGTAGTTCTGATACCTAAGAGGGCAGAGTCGACGAGGGTGGGGGATTTTAGACCGATTAGCCTCATAAACTGTTCGGCTAAGATCATCACAAAGGTCCTGGCCATCTGCCTGGGAAACATAATGGACAGTTTAATTAGCAAAGCACAGACTGGCTTTATCAAGGGCAGATGTATCCTGGATTGTGTAGCTACCGCAGAACAAGTTATCCACCAATGTCATACGGGCCAATCTAAGAATTTCCTCCTCATACTGGACTTTGAGAAAGCATATGACTCCGTCGACTGGGAGTGTTTGCTGGAAGCTCTCAGAGGGAGAGGCTTCGGGGCTAAATGGATAAGGTGGATTAAACAATGTTTATGCACCGGTAAAATGGCAATATCGGTCAATGGGCGGCCGGGTCTACTGTTCTCTTGCAAGAAAGGGCTACGACAGGGGGATCCGTTGTCTCCTCTACTATTCACTATCTTAGCAGATGTACTGAGGGGCATGCTAGACAACTGCCGGAGGAAAGGCTGGATAATGCCTCTGGCTAGTAGTAACACTAATCAAGGGTGCACGATTCTTCAGTATGCTGTTGATACCCTACTCTTTGGTAACGGGAATAGGTCAGAAATAGTCTGCTTTAAAGGGGCCCTCTACTGTTTTGAAGTATGGTCAGGTCTCAGGATTAACTTCCACAAGAGTGCTCTGATTCCAATTGCACTCTCCAATGTAGAGGCACAGGACCACGCGACCATTTTAAACTGTTTGACAGACGACTTCCCAATCAAATATTTAGGGCTCCCACTCAGGCCAGGAAAGCTTACAAAGGCGGACTGACTACCTATCATAGACAGGGTGGAGGACAGATTGTCGAGTTGGAAAGGAAAATCGCTTTCCATCGGTGGCAGAGTGGTACTCATCAACTCAGTATTGTCTAATCTGCCCATTTACTACATGTCGTATTTTGAGCTTCCTAAATGGGTAATCCAAAGGATTGACCGAATCCGAAAACGATTCCTTTGAAAAGCGGCGGACTCGAATAGGGGGGGATACCACCTGATCAAATGGAGTATTGCATGCATGAAGAAGAAACATGGAGGGCTAGGCATCATCGACCTAAGAGATATGAACCTTGCCCTTTTGGAAAAATGGTGGTGGAAGGTCTTTCACCACAATGGGGAAGGATGGTAGGAATTCATTTAACCGTACCTTCGGGAAAAAGGCACGAGAAGTTTAGGATTCCGGGTAGGGTCTAGAGTTTCTCGATTCTGGAAAGAAATTACCAAAGCCAGTGGACCTTTCAACTCAGCAGTTACATCGACTATTAGTAATGGACGGACCACAAGATTCTGTGGGATAAATGGTGTGGTGCCCATACTCTTAAGGAGACTTTCCCTGATCTATATGAGAGAACGACTTGCCCAAATATATCTATGGCCGAGACTTAGAAGAAGGGCAATTGGAAACCATCTTTCCGAGGGACCCTTACCCCAGAGTTACATCAGCAACTGCTTGAATTGCAAGCACACATTACACGGACCGGTGCGACGTGTGTTCAAGGCCTAGATTAGATGCACTGGGGACTCGAGACAAGGGGAGCTTTCACTATTAGATCTCTGTATCATCGAATTCACTATAGAGGATGCAGACCCAGCTGGGCACATGTGCTATGGAAGGCCAAAACCCCCCTTAAAGTCAGGGTCTTCCTCTGGCCAGTGCTCAATAATGCAATCCTCACAAGAGAGAACCTTGCCAAAAGGCAACCACAGATAGCGACCAATTGCGGATTCTGCAACATGCACACAGAGAATCTCAATCACCTTTTTATTCACTGCCAAAGGAGTATGGCAACTATGGTAGAGGTATTACGGGCCTTAGGAACATGTGACTACCCCAGCGAATACGAGGAATTGTGGATTGGCCCCATGTTTGCCTCGGTACGCCACAAAATGAAGGATGTGTGGTATATAGCCATTGCGGCTACTACTTGGGTGTTATGGCTAGACAGAAATAATTTCTATTTTCGTGCTTCATATAATAGTATTTCTGGTAATCTTACTCATATCATGCATCTTATTTTTTTTTGGGCCACAGCTGCTGCCACAGGAGCGAGAGGGAGGATTGCAAGAGTCTTCCAAGTGGAGGAATTTGATGATGAGGAGGTAGAGTTTGGACCGACACTGGACTGAGGGGTAGGCGTCCCCCACACTCATATGGAATATGCTACGTCGAATTTCCATTAGCCGCAATTTTTTCTACTGTGTATTTTTGTTCTGATCTACTGTACTTTAGGTTGTACTTGGTATGGATGATTAGACCCACCCCCCAGGGTTTTGTTGGGGGATTATGTTTTATTTCCTACACTGTACTTTTGTAGCTCACCCGGTACGCCGGGGTTGTTTTATTAATTACTTATTAATGAAACATGGTGGCGTTATTCCACCTTTAACCTAAAAAAAAAAACATTGCATGTTATTACTTAGGTATAGTTGCCAAAAACTAATGAGATGACTGAGACCTTCGTCATAAATAACAAGCCGGTCATTTCCAGAGGCAATAATCAGTGGTCGTTAAGTGGTAAAGTGTTCAAATATTAGTTACAACATACCGACATTTATGATAGAGGTTGCGTGCGCCGCGGCGGCAGGGGGGATGGGGGGAATGTAAGAGAGAGTTGGTTAGAATTGTTATTAACAAATATTGTTGGTCGGCAAGAAACCAAACTCTCACTTGTGTCTAGATTCAGTAGGCTGGGTGGACATTGGATCAAAGATTGGAGGATTCGGCCTTCCTCGGGAGCTTCTAGGGGTATTGCCATTGGTTATAATCATAACTTATTCTACTGCCTTGATAAATTTCAAGGGGAATTCTCATTATCAGTTCTTCTTCAGCAGCGAACTGATAACTGGACCCAGTCGATTACTGTTGTCTATGGCCCTAATCATCCTCTAGAACTGACTTTTGGACTGAACTTCTTTCAATCCAATATCGTTGGCACCATCCTTGGATTGTTGGGGAGACTTCAACATTACGAGATTTGCCTTCGAACACAGTGACAGCGGATCGAATGACACGGATAGGGAGGACTTCAACCGGGTTATAACCAAATTGGAGTTGGTGGACATTCCGATATTTGATAGACTCTTTACATGGTCGAATATGTAAGCTTCCCCTATCATGGCAAAGCTTGACAGTCTTGGTCTTTCTGGACTGGGAGGCCAGGTACCCTTTGGTCTATGCTAAATCTTTACCTATGCTGACATCTGACCATGTTCATATTATTCTTTCATCAAGAGAGAATTACCTACGAAGAAAATTGAAATTCAAGTTCGAAAAAGCATGGCTAGAAATTGAGGGGTTTCATCATATGGTCATGGAATGCTGGGCCCTCCCAACCAGACCAGGAACCGAGGCAACAACTATTTGGTGTGAAAGATACGCAGACTTCGGACTAGACTAGGAAATGGAATCGCAACAAGTTTGCAACTATTTGGCATGCCAAGGAATCCATCCTTGAGGGTATTGGCGATCTGGAACGTCTTGAGGAATCTAGGGATCTTACATAAGAGGAAAGAAATCAGCTACATGGTCTAAGGGAGGAAATAGCTCTGCTTTATAAACTTGAGGAAATCAAGTGGCAACAAATGTTCAGAATTTCATGGCTCAAAGAGGGAGCCGCGAATACGGACATCTTCCATAGGGTCATAAGTGCACATTGGAGATCCAACCTCATTCTATTAGTCCATACAGAGGTGGGCGTAGTACAAGAAGAGGAACATATTAAAACTGTGTTTCAAACACACTACAAAAACCTTCTTGGGAATAAGACAAAATTTTGGGCTCCACTTAGTGACAACTTTTGGCACACCAGCACGTAGAATGGGGGACCGTCACTCCAAGCCATGGAAACACCATTCACTGTGCAGGAGGTGAAATAGGTTATCCTCCAAATGGGCAATGAGAAGGCACCAGGTCCAGACAGATTCTCTATGATGTTTTACCAAATCTTCTGGGAAGAGATCAAAGATGATTTGATGGCAATTCCAGCCGAATTCTATGATCATAAACTGAGATTGGGTAGATTCAACTTTGTGAAAGTGGTCATTATTTCGAAGAAGGAGGAATCGATTAGCATAGGGGACTTTCGCCCCATTAGCCTCCTTAATTGCTCGGCAAAGATTATCACTGCCAACAGATTAGCGAAGGTGATAAACGACCTGATCAACTGAGAACAAATGGGCTTCATCAAGGGGCGGTGCATTCTGGACTATGTAGCCACCACAGAGGAAACTATCCATCAATGCCATATCTTGAATAGCATCAAATACGTATTAAAGTTGGATTTTAAGAAGGCTTATGATTCAGTTGAATGAGACAGTTTACTTGAAGCACTCAGAGGTAGAGGCTTTGAAGATTGATGGATCAGATGGGTGAACCAATGTCTAACCTAAAGTATGGCTTCTATCTATGTGAATGGAATAGTGGGACAACTGTTTTCCTGCAGGAGAGGTTTGCGATAAGGTGAATCACTTCCCCCCTTGCTCACGATAGTCGTGAATTTCCTTACAGTCATGTTGGACAATTGTAGACGCACGGGTTGGGTATCACCAGTGGCCAGTGGCAGTAATCATCAAGGCTGTACAATCTTACAGTATGCGAATGATACCTTGCTATTTGGAAACAGGAATATGGGGGAAACTACCACTTTCAGGGGGGGGGGGGGCTCTACTATTTTGAGGCCTGGTCCGGATTGCGCTTTAATTTTCACAAGAATGAGGAAGAGGTGAGCTCTCATGCGTCCATCCTTAACTGTACAATTGAGGGTTTCCCAATTAAGTATCTTGGACTACCACTCAGACGAGGGGGACTAAATAAATCGGATTGGATTCCGATTATTGATAGAATCGAAGCTAAACTTTTAGGATGGAAAGGTAAATCACTCTCCCTGGGCAGGAGAATGATTTTGATTAATTCGGTTTTAACTAACTTACCGATGTATTACATGTCATTCTTTAATTTACCAAAATGGGTGATTTAAAGGATTCAGCGTATTCAGAAGAGATTCATATGGAAGGGACCTAATGTGAGCAGGGGAGGTTCCATCTCATTAGATGGGAAAAAGCCTGTATGAAGAAACCTCATAGGGGTAGGGTATCGTTGACCTGATGGACATGAACCTCGCTCTTCTCGGCAAGTGGTGGTGGAAAATATATCATCATGACGGTGAGAGATGGCAGGATTTCACTTAGTCCTATCTACAAGGAAGATGGATGTGTAACATGGGTTTCTGAGTAGGACCAAAAGTTTCATGGTTTTGGAGAGGTGTGTCTGGAGCATTCAACATGTTTAACAATTGCACAGTGTCCTACAGAGGCAACGAATCTTTCACCAAGTTCCGGTGGGACAAATGGTGCAGAGCACATACTCTTAAGGGCTTGTTCTCCGAACTCTATGAACAGATTTCTCACCCCCCACGTCACGGTGGCCAAGTGTTGGAAAAGAGGTTCATGGAGACCTCCTTTCCGGTCACGATTATCGTTGGAATCTCGAGGAAAACTTGTGGCCTCGTATATTTATATTGCACAATCTGGAGTTAGTTGTTCTCAAGGCCCTGACCGAAGTGCCTAAGAACTGGAAAAGAATGGGTCCTTCTTCGTACGATCTTTGTACAAATCACGTCAACTTCAGAGGATGTATCCCGAAATGGTATACATTCTTTGGAAGGCTAAGGCACCTTCAAAAGTTCAAGTTTTCCAATGGTTATTACTTAATGATGTAATCCTGATGCGGGAAAATCTTGTTAAAAAGATATCGAACTTCTCATCCGACTGCAGTTTTTGCACAATACACACGGAGACGAGAAACCACCTCTTCCTAGATTGTCATAGAAGCAAAGCTGTGATGGTGGAAGTTCTGGGAGCCCTCAAAACTACTAACTATCCATTAACGTACGAGGACCTGTGGTTTGATCCTCGATTTGCTATCAAGAGGAAAGAAATGAGAGAAGCATGGTATATCGTCATCGCTGCAATGACCTAGGTTCTATGGTTTGACAGAAATAATGTTTACTTTCGTGTGACTCGTAATAGTATTTCTGGTAATTTAACTCTTATTATGCATCTGATTTTATTTTGGGCTACAGCTGTGCCGACGAGACCAAGGGGAAGAATCATCAGGGCCTTCCAAGTGGATGAGTACGACTACGAGGAGATCACAATCCATTTTACTTTAGACTAAGGGGTTCGCCATGCACTACTTTCCCACCCTCCAGGATGCGTTGGAGGGTTGTTTATATGTACTTGTCATGTTATCTTCCTTACTTTCTTATACTAATTGTCCCACCCTCTTATGCTAGGTTAGGGGTAGCATTAAGGTCGGGGCTGCCCGAAACAGGCCCGGCCTGCCTAAATCCGAGCTAAACCGAGGCCAACCTGCCAATTCAATTTGGTCTGGTCTGGTCCGTCGTTTCCCCAATAAAACCGAATCTGACATGGCCTGGCCCGACCAGACCCGGGACAAGGTCGAACCGGCTCGGTCCGGTCCGGGCTGGCTCGCAGGCTGACCGTTGGCCAATTTTTTTTAAAAAAATTGGGTTTGTGTAATTACTAAAATATCCCCCAACAGAGCTACACTAACTAGGTTTTGGGGGTATTTTGAGAAATTCAAAAAAATGCATATTCTATGTATGCAACCTCATTTCATTCAATTCTATTCACAAATTTACTCAACTCTCTCAACAAATCAATAACAATCAACAACATTCAACTGCTCTTTTGCAAGGATCAACATCAACAATATTAACAACATCCAATAACAATCAACAACATCAACAACAATACTACAAGCTCTGAACTCTCTTTACCTTCATTCTTCAATCTACATTCTACACTCATACGGTATTTTTGTATTTGTATAATTTTTAGAATTAGCATTGTTATTTGTTCTCATTTATTTCTCTTAATTAGATTGGAATTTGTTGTACTTCTTCTTCTTCTGTTTTAGAATTTGTTTTTAATTTGGTAAACATACACTAGTTATTCATTTGATTATTTTGTTTTATTGAAATATTTCTTCTTTTTTTAAGATTTTGTTTATTAATATACACCGGTTTATAGTAGAATTTTATTTAACTTTATTTATTTTTTAGAATCATTTTGTATAACATACACTAGTTTATTTATCTTTACTTGTTTTGTAGAATTAATTTTTAAAATATGCAGTAGAATAATTTTTTAGAACATACACTAAAATTAACTTTTTTACATTCCAAACATACATACACTTTGTAAATAGATGGAAAATTTAAGGGGATGAGATTCTATATTTAGGTTAAGTAGAAGTGCACGACAATAGTCCAATGGCTTCTCTTCAATCTAATTAGAGGCCATCTCGATCTCTAAATACACATGTTTCCATCATATTATAATTTGATAAAATTTGTATGAAATGTTACTAATCTATTTGATTACATATTAAATTTTGTAATTCATAAAAACAATTTAATTTATGAATATCTCTTTTATCTATATGTTCTTGACAATTGTGAACAATTTTCCTTTTCCTTTATCTTTGTAAAATAATAAAAAATAAAATATGGGACCAGGTCCGGGCGTTTCCTTTCCTCCCTGGCTCGGCCCCACCAGGCCAGCGATTCCACCGAGCCTGGCATACCAAAGCTCGGGCCCGGGTCAAACCTGCAGGATTTCGACCCAGCCCGGCCCGGTAGGCCCGAATGCCATATTGACCCAGCCTGGCATACCAAAACTATATTCCACCTTTTTCTTCACAAAGAAAAAAAAAAAGAAAGCCATATATGACAGCAAGTTGAAATAAACAACTGAAAAAATGCTTGCATGTTGCAAGTGGACTAATATACGACTAAAGTATTTTTTTTTTTTTTGGTTTTTTTTAATTTTTTTTAAGGGAAAAATGTAGAGTATAACTACCATGTTTCATTAATAAGAAGGTAGCAAAACAAACACCGAGAACTTGGTAACTATACAAGAAAAGAAAAGAAACGGACATAAAGTAAAACATTAAAACCTCCAACAACTCTGGGAGGGTGAGACAAATCTAACAAAGAAAAGCAACATCTTGAGTATATGCAAGCAAATGAGAAATCCCTCCAAAAACTTCGCTGGAGGGTGGGATTTCAGTCAAGTGTCGACCCAATCTCTATCTCCTCATCCTCGTACTCGTCCTTCTAGAACGTTTTGGCGATCCTCCCCTTGGCCCCGTTGCCGCAACTGTAGCCCAGAAAGAAATAAAATGCATGATCTGAGTTAATAAACCAAAAACACAATTACAAGTTACACCAAAGTAAAAGTTAATTTTATCGAGCCCTAAAACCCAGGTTGTTGTGGTGGTGGTGATATACCTTGCTTCCTTCATATCTTCTCTAATACTAGCAAACTTAGGTCCTACCCACAAGTCATCATAGGTCAGGGGATAGTCAGTTGTACCGAAGGCCCTCAGAACCTCGATCCAAACCGTGTTACTCCTATGACACAATATGAACATATGGTCTCTAGTTTCAACGGGTGCATTGCAAAATTTATAGTTGGTCACAATGTTAGGTTGTCTATTAACAAGGTTTTCTTGTATGAGTATCACATCGTTGGGTACTAATCAAAGAAAAACCCTTACTTTGAGAGGAGCTTTGACCTTCCAGATTATTGATGACCACTTCGGTCTACACTTTCTGAAATGAATATGGTTGTAGAGTGAGCGGATCGTAAAGGTTCCATTTTTTTTCAAGTCCCAAGATCTCCGATTTGGGCCGAGAGAGCATTTCGCCCCTGACTGTGCTATATGTAGTTAAAGTTCCTCCAATCTAAGTTGGAGAACCTGGTTGAGGCTAGATATGAAAGGTGGTCTCCACTACCATCTTTTCCAGGTTTTAGCGATCGTAATGTGTGGTTTGGTTGATTGCTCATAGTGATTTGAGAACAACTCCTTGAAGGTGTGTGCTCCACACTATTTATCCCACCAAAATTTGGTTGAAAGGCCATTCTTATGAAAGACGTAACACAACTGCTCAACGGATCATAGGTTTTGGATACCTCTTTCCAGAACCATGAGACTCTCGGGCCAACACAAAAGCCTATGGTGCACATCATCTTCCCATGGAGATATGAATGAATTAATTCTACCAACCTTCTCCATTCGAGTGGAATACTTTCCATAACCATTTTTCAAGGTGGGCCAAATTTATGTCTCTCCTATCAATGATGCATAGTCTTCCATGTATCTTCCTCATGCATGTTTTTCTCCACTTAATAAGGTGATAACTTTCCCAACTAGCGTCAGTCCCTTTCCACAGGAACTGCTTCCGAATTCGGTTGATCCTTTGAATAATCCATAGTGTCATTTCAAATAAGAACAAATAATAAGTTGGGAGGTTAGAAATTACTTAGTTGATAAGAGTAACTCTACGCCGTAGGGATAGGGATTTACCTTTCCACCTTGTTAAAATAGCTTCCACCCAGTCAATAATTGGCAACCAAT
Organism: Hemerocallis citrina; assembly: GCA_017893485.1. NCBI lineage: Eukaryota > Viridiplantae > Streptophyta > Magnoliopsida > Asparagales > Asphodelaceae > Hemerocallis > Hemerocallis citrina. The sequence continues at coordinate 146,032 of JACEHZ010000256.1, forward strand.
CTAACTTCTTTAGTCTACCAGGTCTAACTGGAAGCCCAAGGTATTTAAAAGGGAAGTTATCAAGTTGACAGTTTAGAATAGCGGCATGCTCCTTTGCTTCCTCCTTAGGTATGGCAATAGCTATTAGAGGGCTATTGTGGAAATTGACCAGTAGCCCTGACCAAGTTTCAAAACAGTATAGAGCACCTATAAATGTAAATTGTTTCCCTCAGATCCCCATTTCCAAATAGTAACATATAGCATTCGCGTATTGCAAAATAGTACAACCTTGGCAGTTTCTTCCCATAACTACTCGAGAGATCTATCCAGCTTTCCTGCAATTGTCCAACATAGACTTAAGAACATCTGCAACAATCGTAAAAAGATGAAGAGAAGGGGGGGGTCTCCTTGTGTCAGCCCTCGTGTCCGAGAAAACTGATTGACCCACCGTTCCGTTCACCAATATAGGACTAAAAGTTAGCAAGGCTTCTCACTGTTATGTGAAAGGTCATAGTTTTGATTTCAGTCTTAAACAAAATTAATTAGGGATGTTGAAAATCCCATCTCTCCCTAAAGTGGGTGGCTACTAGAGCTGGTATCGGTTCCTATTGGGTTGGGTCCTTCACTACCCGAACCCAGACCCGATACCTCATGGGTCAAAAAATTAGACCCGGACCCGGAGTTGCAAGAACCAAGTCTGGGTCCTAGTTAAAAAAATCGACCCGTCGGGTCCGGTAGCGGGGAATAAATATTTACACGTATGTATTTTGCACCCGATATCCTACGGTTCCTATAATTTTTGCACTCAAGTAGATGAATAAATATTATATTTACACATCTATATTCAATAATTACTATTTATATGTATATGCTTATAACACTATTATTCAAATTTCATATTTTTTTGAGGTATTTTTTAACGGATCCGGGTCCGGGTCCGGGTCCGGGTCCGGTCGGTTGTATTTTGAGCGGACCCGGACCCGAACCCGAAAGTGCATCGGGTCTTATTTTAGGACCTGGACCCGGACCCGGCTCCGTATAGATCGGGTCGGTTCCGGTCCAATGCTGGATCCGGGTCGGGTCCAAGATGGATCCGGGTAGCGGGTAAATGTGACAGTGCTAGTGGCTATATCCGATTGCCAAAAAAAGTTGTTGAAATAGGAGCCAATTTTTCTTGGTCTAACTTTTTTTTTTTACTAATATGTCTTATATTTCTATTATTGAAATTGCAGATTAAATGACAATAAAGTTCCATACTGGGGGCATTTTTGTCATTTAATCTGCAATTGTTCAACATTGACTTAAGGACGTTTTCATTAATCGGGGAGAGAGAGAGAGAGATCCTTATCTCAGTCCTCGTGTCCAAGAAAACTGGTTGACCCACTGCCGTTCCATTCATCAGTGTAGGACCAAAAGAGTTAAGAGGTTATAGTTTTGATTCCAGTCTTAGACAAAATTAAGGAGGGATGTTGAAAAGTCTCTCTCTCCCTAGAGTGGGTGGCTACATCGGATTGCCAAAAAAAAAAAGCTGTTGAAATAGAGACCAATAATTTTCTTGGTCTAGAATTTTGTTGGGCTTGGGCCAAGTGACTGAGCCCAAAGTAATAAACAATTTGGGTTGGGCTGAGATTGTAAAAACCCAGAGAATCTCGAAGCCAGTAAAGTTCCACACCGAGGGTATTTTTGTCCTTTAATCTTTCATCAGCATGAAACTGTAAAAGAAAGAAAGCGATAAGGGCTTATACGTAAAAACTCCTCAACACAAAAGCTGCTCCTTTCCCCTCTTTGATTGCTCAACACAAATTCTCAACTTAGGGTTTCTGAATCGAAGGATACGATTTTACTCCTCTCTTTATGGAAATTCTAAATTAGGCTATAATATTGTGTGAGGAATTTTCTTAAAATCTTTTTATGTAGATTAGGGTTCATTTTCAATTTGGTGCAGGTCAGTGGACGATGATGCTAATGTAAGCTCTCTTCATAATAATTTATGCTCTTATTGTTTAATTCTAATGGCATTATACTAATTTTAGGATTGACCTACATTTTTGCGCATGTTAATAATTAAGAATAGGATATTATTATTCCCACTGCGAGTGGTTAGAGTAATAATTATACGGGACTACCGTAACGACCATTTTGATAATATTTGCGATTAACACTAAATGAGATCGTAATCAACCTTAATCAAGAAAAGATTTGAGTTCTTTTGTCAATAGGATAGTGTAGTCAAATAGGAGAAACCACAGAGACACCCACATTTTCTTGTCGAGTTTGGATGTAGGAGAATGTTCTTGTACCCACTTTGAACTTGCTAGAGTTAGATTGGCTAACCCATTTTGTAAATTATCGTGTGAACGATAACTGTGAACTTCCTTTTTAAAAGGATTAATTGACTCCACTGTCAAAATCTTAGTACATAATGTACATATGTCCTTTTTGTGGGGTTTGGATCTATACTAATTGTATAGTTGATTTTTGTAGCAAGATCAGTGATATTTAATTATAGTTTTCGCACAAACAGTAGTATTTCATTCACTTACATTTTCATTGCTTCATTTCAATTTACGTCATAATGCTTCATTTCTCTAGTCTTCGCTTTTTGAGAATCACAGCTTGAAGTATGTTGTCTTAATGGGATTAATATGTGATAGCTTAATGTTTGTGTTTTGTGCATTGTTCTGTAACATTAGAAGTTTACTTTAACAATTTCTAAATTAGATAAATAATTAAATACATGAATAAATAATTAAATATGTGATGTGAATAATTGATACCAATTAAGTATATAGAGAATACAACACTGAATCAGAGACCGCTTCGCTAATGCGAACGCTCTCAAGCATTATTTCTTGTCCTCTATTGCTGACATTGATCAGCTGGAAGAGCTAGGGCCTATTTTGATTCCCCTTCGTTGCAAACGGGACTATTGCAAACGTGAATTTGCATCCCTTCTCCATAATGATCACATCAAATGGGCTCAAAAGGCGAAAATCAGGTAGCTCAAAGAAGGTGATGCCAATATTTCTTTCTTCCATAATTTTGCGTCGCATCGCCAAAGATGTAATCGTATTTCCTCCTTAGTCGACAATGGCATTGATCTTTGTTCCAACGAGGAAATTCATGCCACTTTTCTTAATTTCTTCAAAAACCTTTTAGGTTGCCCTAAACCCCGCTCCATTCATCGTGATTGGACACAGCTCTATGGAAATGACCACCCAGATCTTTCTTCCTTAGAGGTTCCCTTCTCGATTGAGGAGATTAAAGCTGCGGTCTTCTCTTTAAAAAGTGAAGCTGCGCAGGGTCCTGACGGGTTTCCTTCCTTTTTCTTCCAAAAATTTTGGGACTTCCTTAAAGAAAATATCCTATACATGTTTAGTGATCTACACCAAGGCATGTTCTCTTTTGATCGTATCAACTACGCACATATTGTTCTTATTCCTAAAATCCCGGGGGCTAACTCGGTATCTTGTTTTCGATCGATTAGTCTGCTGAACACCTCCTTCACGATTATCATGAAAGTTCTCTCTTCCCACCCCAGCTTAGTTATCCCCCCCTTATTGATCCCTCTCAATCGGGTTTTATTAAGGATCACTTTATTCTCGACAGTATTGCTAGTGCACAAGAAGTTATCTCGGAGTACCACAGATCCAAGTTGGAGGGCATCCTTTTAAAACTAAATTTTTAAAAAGCTTACGATAACGTCAGCTGGGATTTTCTTTTCGACATTCTTCTTCACCGAGGTTTCGGTCCCAAATGGATTGCGTGGATTAAGTCTAGTCTCTCTGCGGGTACATCATCCATTCTTATCAACGGCACTGAAGGCCACAAATTCAAATACAAGTGTGGACTCCGCCAAGGAGACCCTATCTCCTTTCTCTTATTTGCTCTTGTGATCGATGTTTTTAGCAAACTTCTTCGTCACGCTTGGGAGGCAAATACTATAGAAGGATTATGTGGATCTCGAAGTTTCCGGGGTGTCCTGAATTTGCAATACGCAGATGACACCATTATCTTTGCTAAGCCTAACGGTAGCACTCTCCGGAATTTGAAACCCCTTCTCTATATTTTTAAAATGGCATCGGGTTTACCGATGTATTTTTAGAAATCTTCTGTTCTGTAGCTCAGAGGTTCTCATGATCTCCAGCTCGAGGTAGCACAGTTTTTCAACTGTACGATTGCTAGCTTTCCATTAGTTTATCTGGGGATTCCCCTCAGATGGGGAAAGCTGCACAAATCCAATTGGATGCCTATCATTGACAAAGAGGATGCCAAACTCAATATTTGGTCTGGTAGACAACTATCTCGAGGAGGTAGGTTGATCTTGGTTAACTCAGTTCTATCGTCGATTCCTTTATACATGATGTCCTTCTTCTATGTTCCTTCGTGGGTTATAAAGAGGATTGATCAAATCAGAAGAAATTTTTTCTGGTCGGGTTCTAACTCTTATAGAGCAGGCACTCATCTTTGGAACTGGAATCTTGTTTGCTCTTCCAAGTCCGCTAGAGGTTTAGGTGTCCTTAACCTGAGAAATCAAAACCTAGCACTACTGGGCAAATGGTTATGGAAAATGATTAAAGAGGAAAACTCTCCATGGCCCGCGTGATTTCTAGAAAATGTCATTCTCGCCATAGGGTTTAGGAGTTCCATCCTAAACTCTCCGCAGCGGCTTCCCCCTTTTGGAAAGGAGTGTGGAAAGTGGTGGACCCTTTTCAGTGTAGCATTCTCCATATTTGTGCCAACGGATCCAAAACCAAGTTCTGGAACGATCTTTGGATCGGTGATTACAAGATTGCCTATGTTTTCCTGACCTATTTCATCTTGCATCCAACCCCAATGCCTTAGTAGCGGATTACCTCTCGATCTCCAATGGCCATAGGGATTGGCATATATCTTTTAATTCGGTTCTCTCTCCTTCCCTTGCTCTTGATCATGTTCACCTCCTGGATTACTTATCCACATATGCTTGGCATCCTAAAGAGGACTTCTTGTGGCGATGAACTTTATCGGGATCTTTCTCTGTTAAATCTTTTTATAATTTTCTTAACTTCGGGGGAGTCCATTCGCCTTTTGCCAAGTTTGTTTGGAGTTGTTCTGCTCCGTTGAAAGTTAAAATTCTTTTCTGGTTGGCTATAAACAATTAACTTTTAACGGTCGAGAATCTTAACAAAATGAACCTAGCCATCGGTCAATTGTGTGCTCTGTGCCTTGCTGTACATGAAGATGTGAATCACCTTTTCTTAAATTGCGAGGTCATCCGCCCTTTGTGGCAAATTTGTTTGTATGCGTGGAAAGTTCCCGCTCCCCCTCCTTCTCTCTTGTCCTGCTGGACTGATTGGAGGTCCTTTTCTATTAAAAAAAGGTTTCGTAAGTCATGGGATCTTTCCATTATGGTGATGACGTGGGTCATTTGGAAAGAGAGGAATAATCGCATCTTCAAGCACACTTCGAAATCAATTGAGGGTCTTATTGATGAATTCGTTCATCTGACTAAGTTTTGGTCCTCGTCTTTATCTTTAGTTAAATTTGAGGCCCTTAACCTTCAACGCATTGAAGAGGGAGCTAACAATCTCCGTCTTTACAATTTTCTTCCTCCTTAATATCAGTTCAATGTATTTTTATTACTTTTCCTTTGTTTACCATTACAATGTTTTTCAATGTTTTTCAATTCAACGTATTTTTATCCCATTTATCTCGCTTACAGTTCTTTGTTTACTATTGTAGACTGCAGAGTAACGGATACTGTCTCAACCTTCTTTTGTACTCCGAAATACAGAGTGCCTTTTGTTCTCCGAAGTACGGAGTTGGGCATCTTTCCATAAAATGGGAAATCTCTGGAGTTCTAACCTTTCATAGCTGGTCTATGCTCTGTGCTCTTTTATTTTAGAGTATTTTTGGGTCTTAAATTTCTCTGTCACTCAGTTTGGTGTTCTTTTGCTTTGTTTAATTACTGTGATGTTTACCTTTTCCTATGTTATCATCTACTGCGTTTATGTTGACATCTTTTGTGAAGTTGTTCTAACTGCGTACTTTGCTTTGGTCTTCTGTTTGTGTCTATTTTGTGTCTGATTATTTTTTATCGAGTGTGGGTGTTTGTCTTTCTTGTATTTGTTATTTTGGTTGGAGATGGCGAGTCCTTCCTTTTCGGTGCTGTCGAGTTCGGCCCTACTGCATCTTGTCGTCTAGGAGGTTTCAGGGGTTTTTAGACTCTCCTCTCTTCCCTTTATGTAACACCCCGCAATATTTAAATGACAATTTTGTCCTCGGGTGTTACGCACGTGCATTTTGTACTGTTATTGATGACCATAACGCATTTTGATATGTATTTTGAATTCCGATTATTATGCAATCCCGTATTCTTAAAATCCTATTTGAGACAACTCAAATGCTAAGTTTCAATCTTTGAGTTTTTACGTGCTTTTTACGTATTATCGATACAGTGTCGATTTCGGGCATTCTACCGTTACGTGCAAAGTTTTCGATGAGTTTTCAATTATTTATTTTTATAAACTTTTTTAAATTCGGTTTGTAAACGGAATTCAATATTTTTCTATTTTAATTAAAATAAATTTCCTACGTGCAATACACGTGTTTTCCTGTACGTTTGAGTACATTATCAAATATATATATATTAAATATATTTTTGTTGTATTCCGATTAATTATAAATATTTTTCGGTTGATAAAATTAATTTTTGTATTTTTGAGATTTTACGGGCGACGCACGTGTTTTGGCGCACGTGTTTAAGCGTATTATCTTTCAAAATAAATTTCATGAAATGTGTCTGTCTATTTTAATTGTGCATGAAAAGTATAAATTTCAAGTTAATTTTATATGTTTATTACATATATAAATAATTGTTTTAAAGGGATTAATTAAATAATTTATTTTGGGGTGTACACAAAGCACGTGCACGTGCACACGTGCGATGTGCACACATTTTGGGGGCCGGGCTATTTATAGAAGAGGGAAAACAGAATTAGGTTTTTGAAAGTAGGAGGGAAATCCAATGTTTTGGAATTGTGTTAGTGGTTTAGTTAGTGGAGTAGTGGACAATTAGTTTTAATAACCACCCATTAATTAATTTATAAAATGCCACCTATCTCTCATACTCTCCTCATCTCTTTCTTCCTTTCTCTCTACCCTTTTCCAAAAGCAGCACCAAACCAAGCCAGCCAAGCCTTGTCCCTTCCTCCACCTAATCACCTATTCCACATGCCTATATACATATACTAATATAAATATATATGTACATAGTATATGTATATGAAAGAAGATGAGGTGGTGCTATTTGCTTGCCGAAAGTGAAGATAGGGAGCCTTGCTTTGGTGCGCAGATTTCGAGGAGTTTGCACTAGAGTTTTCTTTAGGAGCTCCTAATTCTAGGAGTTCATTTGAGTACAAATCTTCAACTTTAGGTGGGTGTTTCTTAAAATCTTTCTAATTTAGGAGTAAAAATTGCATGATAGATAATACACAATTTATTAGTCGAATTTGAATTGGTATGATGAGATTGCATGCAAATTAATGTAGAGTTGAATTGTTAAATTTTGATTCGTGTGGTAGATGTAAATTGCTTTATCTATTCTCTAAATTGTGATGACTGTTAGTTTGGAATGCTAGAATTAAAGTGATTTGTATGAAATTGATGTATGTTAAGATATTGGTTAAAATAATGCAAATGTATAGAAAAGAATTGTTTGTTGTTAATGTGGCAAAGAAGTGCGGTTCTAACCTTAAAAAATATTTATTTTTATGAGTATAGAGAGTTTTTTATAAAGTAATTTTGGATAAAAGACAACATTCTATTTGGAAAATTAATTATATGTGTTTTATTCATTTTGAAGAAAAGATTTTATTATTACAAAAATGAGAAACTTGTGAATTTGAGATCATGTACGATGTTGTTTTTCAAGGAAGTGCATTCTGGGAAAACTATTTATATTTTCATAGAAGTACAAATCAGTTGAAAGGTCGAAAAATATATTCAGGATCCACTTTAAACTGCAACTGGCACAATCGACAGTCAACCGAGCTAGAGTTGGCAGTCGACTGTCAAGTATTAAAATTCGGTTTTTATCAACAAGACAGTCGACTGTCTACTTTCCACAGTCGACTGCTATTGTCTTGAATTTCGGTGTTTGTGCTTTCAAAGTTTTGCAAAACAGTCGACTGATCCCTTGCCAACAGTTGACTGAACTGACTGAGTTGTGTTTGAGTTTCAAAGTTTCGCAGAACAGTCGACTGATTCTTTATCAACAGTTGACTGAACTGAACTGGCTTTGTTCTTGAGTTTGGATTTGATTTCTGTCATGTGAAAGTCGAATAAGATTGAATACGAGATTTTAAGATTATTAATACTTGATTGAGTTTATTTTAAAATGCACACAAGGATGTGAATGATGAAATTGATTAAGAGATTGACTTGAATTGTTCTCATGTTATGAGATTATAAAAGAAATATTTTGAGAAAGAGTTTGTGAATGAAAGAAATGGAAATGATTATTTTGAGATTGATCATGAAATATTGTTGATCTCTAGAAAGAGATAGTTGTTGGAATCTAGAGGCTAGGCGAGACCCTAGTAACCGGCAGTTTTATTTATGATTTTGAGAGCTAACCGCTGATGGTTGAGCGTCTCTTGAGAAGTAGCCAGGTAGGCTGACTGTCTCTGTTGTTTTAATTTAAGTCCGGTAGGGTAAGCTAGCTCTAGGTTGTGATGATTTTCTTTTAAACAAACATTGTAAGGATTAGATACATAGTGAAGATGTGATGAAAGTAAGAGAAAAACATTGAGTATGAGGACCATTGGATTGGCGGCGTGAGAATATTCACTGGATGTCTCATGATGAGTCATGATAGGGCGTGGATACTGCTCCAGAGTACCGTCCTGGTGGCGACGCTCGTGGGGTGTTTGGTGACCGCGGGTGGTGTCATGTCTATGGTAGGAGCTGAATTACTACATGATGCCTACATGATGAGTCATGTGTCAGTGCGTTTGGATTCCCTCTAGGGCGCCTAGACATGAGTTCGTATGTCATAGAACATCTAGGATACTTACCGTAGTTACAGTGGTAAATTAAGTCATGACGAGGGATTGAACCCTACAAGATGAAGAACGATTAAGGGCTTGCCCTCGGACCTATGTAGTATGGGATGCATAAAATCCGAACAAGTGCGCATTAGTATCATGTAATATAAATAACTACATTAAGGACTAAGTGCACAGCACAACACGACATCAATAGGATAGTCCCTATGTAGCTTTGTTTGTGATCAAGTTTGTGTTTGCTAAAGTATTTAAGAATCATTATACTATTTCCGACATAGAGAGGATGACCGTGTATAATATTTCGTTAGTTGTAAGCAACTGACGCGCCCACAGTTTTATATGCAGGACTTGGAGTTTACAAGAAGATATAAAGATGAAATGATTGCTGATGATTATTCAAATGTTAAAGTTGATACAATTGTACATTTATTATTGTTGTATTTTATTTATTCCGCTGCGTATTAATGTAAAAGACTCTGATGTAATCATTATTATAATAAAATTTTTTATTTCCTTGTAAAATGTACGAAAGAAGTGTAAAGATCCTGTGGAACTCGAATTCAGTTGTATTTTGGAATTGGGGTGTTACAGAGTGGTATCAGAGCCACGCTTCATAAGTAGTACAAATTTATAAGGAACGACACCCTAGTGTGGACATTAGAGTGTGAGTTCAGTTTATAGAGATTTAAATGTAAGTGATTTACATTGTGTTGCTCTATACACTGACGTTTTCTCATCCCTTTTTCTTTTGGATGGCTGGAGTCGTAAATGAGGGTCCAATAACTACTTGCATTCACATTCATTCATGATGTTCTCCTCGTATACATTGATGAGAGATTGTATGCGAGCACCTTTTTTCTGGGCATCACAGTGGCGCAGTGGAAGCGTGGATGGTTGAACCTACATTCATGATACCTTACACGTAGACACACTTCCCTCTCAAATTATTTTTGTAGATTTTCATCATAGTACTTTCCCACATTTAATACTTTTCAAATAAATATTTTTCTATACTATTAAATCACTTAAATACCTATTATTTTGTCTATTTTCCTTAGTCTTGATTCTTTAAATTTATTTGTCTTTCAGTATTAAAGTTTTGTCTTTCGTGTTTTATGTCACTTTATGTTCATCCGTCTATATTTGCTATTACTTTATGTATCCTATTAAATTTATATTACAACTATTATTTTTCTTCATTTAGTATTACATTTTGAATTTTGCTTGTGAACTTTCTTATGTGCCTTCATTTTACATGATTTTATTTTTTGATATGATACCCTTTCATTATCTTGTATTTTCCTATATACTTCAGTATATTTTAACAAAATTGAAATATGTTATCCGTATAAATACAACATACCGTTTTGATATATTGTCTGCATTCAATATTATTGTTATTACATATTGTCTACTAATTTGTTTTGTTATATACATTAATTTTGTAGTTTTCACTTCTTTAATATAATGCGTATACTCACTATTTATACTTTACTTTATTCTCAAATTTTAAATCGTCTTTACATTCTTGATTACTACATATATTTTCCATTGATTTTTATATGTGTCATGTATTTTAGAATACTTACTATACATATAAGTTCACCTTCCTCAAATTACTACATTACTATTTTTTTGTATAATTTTTTGTGTCAGTTGTCCTAATTTGCTACACTAGATCATTATTGTTTTCATTTGTACTTCCAACACGTGCACATATTTTACAATATTCTGTCCTAGTGTTATAAATAAATTTTTCGTTACTACTAATTAGTACCATCTATGTTTGATATATCCTATACACCTATGTTTGATATTTCATCGTGTAACTTCTTTTACTTCTATTTTTATATCACTAATTTCAAACATAACACCATACTTTATTAAATACCCAATATCCAAGTATATATGAAAGATTACACCCTTCCATCTCCCGTTTTGGTGCAACCTGATGTCGAGAGGGAAAATATGCAACTAGACATCATTGGAGGTAAACTGCAACTGGACGTCGGGGAGGCACGACCTGCAACTGAATGTCCAGAAGGCAAACTGCAACCGGATATCATAGAAGCAATTCTGCAACTTGAGATCGAGATAGGCAAGTCTGCAGTTGGATACCGACGAGACGAACCTACACCAGAAGGATATTGTCTACTTAGATGACCCCTATTTTGTTTTCTATAATATTTACCCACCACTATTCTATTTTGTACTAGCTTATACTATTTTATAACATTTTGCAATCTAGCATTATATTGGTTATACTAATTTCTATATCTATCAAACTTGTGTATTTGCTACTTAATCTCAACTATCTTGCCGTCTTCTCCTTATTTTGGATCTTTTCATGAGTAAGTATTTCATACCACTTCATGTATTTTGCTGTTAACTTATCTCAAATTTGGTAGCCACTCACCTCACAGTTTTATTTATTATACTTTTGTTTATATTTCATGATTCACTTCTATATGATTAGTTTTGCATTGTTACTATTTTTACAACCATAATGTATTATTTTACTCCTACACATCCTTTATAATTTTTGTATCATGATATTGTTGTTTCGCCCTATAATTTTACGTCTATGTACGTATATAATTTCGCATACTGGTTTTTCTTTCTCTACTTGACAATTTGAAAGTATTTCGATGTATGCCTAATTTTCAAATTGTATGTATAATTATTATAGTTACCTTACAAATTATTTTATTGGCGTACAAAATCAGTTTTATGTTATCAATACATTTCATTCTCTTTTATTTTTCAAACTCTTATTCAATAATCTTATAATTCAATTTTGTCATACAGTACCAATTTAGTACGATTTTCTACCACTTATTACTTTGATAACTTTTTACTACTAAATCTATTTATAAAGTATCTATTGACTATATTTCTTTTTTTGCATTGTTTTCTGAACTATTTCACAATTAATGACTAAGTTTATTTATCATTTTGTCTAATGGTTTACTAAATAGTATTTTGTACGGAAACTCCTTTCAATATATACTATCCTTTATTGTCGCATTTATTTTCTTATGCTATTTTCTAGATTTTCTTGTTCTTTTCTCATAAAATTTTGGGACTCATATAGTTTTTCTTGTTCGCCACATTGATTATTTTTGTGCTACATTTACTTTCTTAAATGATTGCAGTTTTCTATACACTATAAGGATATTTTTCATTGATGTGTACAAAATAAAACCTTTACCATAGTGAGTTTCGAGGATGAAACTATTCTAAGGGGGGGAGAGTGTAACACCCCACAAAATTTAAATGACAATTTTACCCTCGGGTGTTACACACGTGCATTTTGTACTGTTATTGATGATATCCATAACGCATTTTGATATATATTTTGAATTCTAATTATTATGCAATCCCGTATTCTTAAAATCCCATTTGAGACAACTCAGATACTAAATTTCAATCTTTGAGTTTTTACGTATTATCGATGCACGTGTCGATTTTGGGCATTCTACCGTTACGTGCAAAGTTTTGGATGGGTTTTAAATTATTTATTTTTATAAACGTGTTTAAATTCGTTTTGTAAATGGAATTCAATTTTTGTCTATTTTAATTAAAATAAATTTCCTACGTGCAATACACGTATTTTCCTGTACGTTTGAGTACATTATCAAATATATATATATTAAATATATTTTTGTTGTATTCCGATTAATTATAAATATTTTTTGGTTAATAAAATCATTTTTTGTATTTTTGAGATTTTACGGGCGACGCACGTGTTTTGGCGCACGTGTTTAAGCGTATTATCTTTCAAAATAAATTTCATGAAATGTGTCTGTCTATTTTAATTGTGCATGAAAAGTATAAATTTTAAGTTAATTTCATATGTTTATTATATATATAAATAATTGTTTTAAAGGGATTAATTAAATAATTTATTTTGGGGTGTACACAAAGCACGTACACGTGCACACGTGCGATGTGCACACATTTTGGGGGCGGGCTGTTTATAGAAGAGGGAAAATAGAATTTGATTTTTGAAAGTAGGAGGGAAATCCAATGTTTTGGAATTGTGTTAGTGGTTTAGTTAGTGGAGTAGTGGACAATTAGTTTTAATAACCACCCATTAATTAATCTATAAAATGCCACCTATCTCTCATACTCTCCTCATCTCTTTCTTCCTCTCTCTGCTCTTTTTCGAAAGCAGCACCACACCAAGCCAGCCAAGCCTTGTCCCTTCCTCCACCTAATCACCTATTCCACATGCCTATATACATATACTAATATAAATATATATGTACATAGTATATGTATATGAAAGAAGATGAGTAGGTGCTATTTGCTTGCCAAAAGTGAATATAGGGAGCCTTGCTTTGGTGCGCGGATTTCGAGGAGTTTACATTGGAGTTTTCTTAGGAGCTCCTAATTCCAGGAGTTCATTTGAGTACAAATTCTTTAACTTTAGGTGGGTATTTCTTAAATTCTTTCTAATTTCGGAGTAAAAATTGCATGATAGATAATACACAATTTATTAGTCGAATTTGAATTGGTATGATGAGATTGCATACAAATTAATGTAGAGTTGAATTGCTAAATTTTGATTCGTGTGGTAGATGTAAATTGCTTTATCTATTCTCTAAATTGTGATGATTGTTAGTTTGGAATGCTAGAATTAAAGTGATTTGTATGAAATTGATGCATGTTAAGACATTGGTTAAAATAATGCAAATGTGTAGAAAAGAATTGTTTGATGTTAATGTGGCAAAGAAGTGCGCTTCTAACCTTAAAAAATATTTATTTTTATGAGTATAGAGATTTTTTAATAAAGTAATTTTGGATAAAAGACAACATTCTATTTGGAAAATTAATTATATGTGTTTTATGCATTTTGAAGAAAAGATTTTATTATTACAAAAATGAGAAACTTGTGAATTTGAGATCATGTACGATGTTGTTTTTCAAGGAAGTGCATTCTGGGAAAACTATTTATATTTTCATAGAAGTACAAATCAGTTGAAAGGTCGAAAAATATATTCAGGATCCACTTTAAACTGCAACTGGCATAATCGACAGTCGACCGAGCTAGAGTCGGCAGTCGACTGTCAAGTATTAAAATTCGGTTTTTATCAGCAGGACAGTCGACTGCTACTGTCTTGAATTTCGGTGTTTGTGTTTTCAAAGTTTAACAAAACAGTCGACTGATCCCTTGCGAACAGTCGACTGAACTGACTGAGTTGTGTTTGAGTTTCAAAGTTTCGTAGAACAGTCGACTGATTCTTTATCAACAGTCGACTGAACTGAACTGGCTTTGTTCTTGAGTTTAGATTTGATTTCTGTCATATGAAAGTCGAATAAGATTGAATACGAGATTTTATGATTATTAATACTTGATTGAGTTTATTTTGAAATGCACACAAGGATGTGAATGATGAAATTGATTAAGAGATTGACTTGAATTGTTCTCATGTTATGAGATTATAAAAGAAATATTTTGAGAAAGAGTTTGTGAATGAAAGAAATGGAAATGATTATTTTGAGATTGATCATGAAATATTGTTGATCTCTAGAAAGCGATAGTTGTTGGAATCTAGAGGCTAGGCGAGACCCTAGTGACCGGCAGTTTTATTTATGATTTTGAGAGGTAACCACTGAGGGTTGAACGTCTCTTGAGAAGTAGCCAGGTAGGCTGACTGTCTCTGTTGTTTTAATTTAAGTCTGGTAGGGTAAGCTAGCTCTAGGGATGGCGAACGGGTCGAGTGGGCCGGGCCGGGCCAAACCCGTACGGGTTGGCATGAATACTTAGCTAGGCTGGGCCGGGTTGCAACCTTATACGGGCCGGGCCGGGCCGGGCTAAGTTTACGTTTTGGTGGCCCGCCCAACCCGTGAACCCTTTAGGGTTCAACCCGGGTTGGGCCGGGTCGACCCGCGGGTTGGCCCTAATAATAATTTTTTTTTTGGTAGCTTAAATTAAAATAATAATAATAATAATAATTTTACAAATGATGTATACAAACAACCATATCTTTGTTTGATGAATACTACAATTCTTCAAAAATTATAATACTAAGTAAGTAATAATACTAATAAGTAATAATACTACAATTCTTCAAATATCCCCAAATGATGTTTAATTATAATACTAAGTAAGTAAGTAAGTAATAATACTAATAAGTAATAATACTACAATTCTTCAAATATCCCCAAATGATGTTTAATTATAATACTAAGTAAGTAATAATACTAATAAACAATAAAAATCGTAATAATAATAATAAGATTGAAAGAGTGAAATTGACAACAAATTTTGAAATATTATTCATATGAATTTAAGTTATACAATTTGAACAATTTATAACGAAATGAAGAATTCAATTCACAAATAAGTTTTATACAATAACATATTTCTTATATACAATTTTAATTGAGTACAAGTTTTTTAATTTGACATAACAAGCAAAGCTATTGTTGTTGTTGTTGTTGTTGTTGTTGTTGTTGTTGTTGTTGTTGTTGTTGTTCTTCGGGCGAGTTGCTCCCACTTGTGGAACTTGATAGTGCTTTCCCTTGCGTCCTATCTTCAGCCTTCAGCCAGTCTTCTGTGCAAATGAGCATCTCTAATGCCTCGGGCTTCAACCGATTCCTGTAATCAGATAGAACCCTGCCACTTGTAGAAAATGCACTCTCAGAAGCAACTATAGAGACAGGAGGAGTTAGTAAATCTTTAGCCATAATTGACAGAATACTAAAAGTGTGTTCATATTCTTTCCACCATTGTAAAATATCTAGTGGAGAAAGAGTAGGCTCAGTATCCTGTTGGTTATACCAATTTAATTCATTTGGTTGATTAGTCCCAGGTTTTTTAGATTGAATTTGTTCAAGTAAACTAAATGTTCTATCACCAATTCTACTTTTACCCTTACCTTTAGAACTACCAGAAGAAGAACTAACTACAGAAGTTGTACTACTAGAAGCAAAATGTCTATCATAATAATCATACAAGTTATTTAACGTAGATTCAAACTGAACTAAAAAAGTAGCGCAATCAGTTGTTAATTCTACATTGTTCTCTAAATATCCAAAAAACATTTCTATCAAATTCTTCGTACCTTCTAATTTGATACGGGGATCCATAACAGTAGCAACACAAATCAACATAGGAGGAGGAAAATAATACTTCAAAAATTTTTGAAATGCAGGTATTACAATGTCACTAATATAGGGATCATTTAACATTTCGTTAAATATTTGCATCATGCTAACTAATTCAATAAAAATGCTACTAGAAGTAGATTCATATGTTTTTGAAAATTTTAAAGTTGCAGTTTTAAAAGGTTCTAAAAATTTCAACAAAGATTCGACAAAAAACCAATCGGTGGGAGTCATTTCAAAATTGTGCATATTTTTTGCGATACAAAAATCATTTACAACTGCTTTATAATCGGTGACAACATTTAGTAAATCAAAAGTAGAATTCCATCGGTGTCTAACATCCTTTGGAAATTTTCTAAAAGGAACATTTCTAACCCTACACCAAGCTTTCCATTCTTGTAAAATGCTTGGACTTAATGCAATGAATTGTACACAATTTCTAATTTTATGTATATATGGATCAGCTATTCTTAATGCATCTTGAACACATAAATTTATAATATGACATGCACATCTAACATGAAAAATATTGTCAGATGGAGGGTTTAATAAAAATTTTAAAGTAGTAATTGCTACATTGTTGTTAGATGCATTATCAAAACTAATAGCCATAATTTTATCGCGAATATGAAAAACATCACAAATTTCTATAATACGGTTTGCTATTTCAGTGCCACTATGGGGATACGGCAACGACGCAAGTGATATGATTCTTTTTTGAAGAATCCAATCATTGTCGATCCAATGACAGGTTATTCCCATTGTTGGAATATTGTTGACACCCGTCCAACAATCCAAAGTTAAACTAACCCTACAAGTTAAACTCCATAAAATTGCAATCAAAGCGTCCTTCATTTCCATGTACACTTTAAAACAATCTGATTTGCAAGTATTTCTCGGAATTCTTTTAAAATGAGGGTTTAAGGCCGTTTGATTAAAATTTTCCAAGTTCCTACTCTCGGGATAGGAAAATGGCAACTCTTACTTAATGACTAATCGGGCCATTTCCCGACGAACAAGTTCGGGATCATAAGGGTGGCTATCTACTTGACCGGTCCTAGGGTTGATTTTTTGTTGGCCTTGTATTTGATCAAGAAGTTCTTTATGATTATGTTGTATGTGCCTACTAATTGTACCGGTGCCGTCACCCCCTCTTGAATTTGTATGTTTTACTACATGTTTTACACACTTTCAAACCTATACCCGGAGTATGTTCGTCCGGGATATAATCATAAAACTTATGCCAATCGCTAGTTTCTCCTCTACTTTTCCTACTACTACGGGGTTGTGTAGTTTCGGTTTGTTGTTGTTGTTGTTCTTCTTCTAATTGTATGTCACCTACAGTATCGTCGTGTGTACCCTATTGTTCCATAGTAGGATCAATGAAATCTTGGGCGGGCTGACTAGTTGGGACAATTGGTGGCCTACGTGAAGAGGATGAATCTTGTCCGTTACGACCGCTACCGCGTGATCTAGACATAATGTAGTAATGTGGTATGTAAAAAAAAATATACAATGTAGGAGCGGTGAATTATACAAAAAAAAATCTAAAAAACAAGACGGTTGAGATAGAGAAGTTCAAAAAAATGAACAATAATTTTAACTACAACACAAAAAAAAAAATAACGAGAGAGATAGAGATATTTTGATACCGTTTACCGTGGAATACGCGTATGTAAAAAAACCATTAAAATAAGAATAGAATAGAAAAGATGGAGGAGCGCCGATTCCGCAATTGAAGAGTTGAGAAGATGTTGAAGTAGATTTGACGAGGGTTGAAGAGAGTTGAAGACGTTGAAGACGTTAAATTTTGATTCGGATACGAACGAAATTCGATCGTGTATATGCCTCCTTGTTCTTTATTTGATGAATACTACAATTCTTCAAAAATTCTTTACAAATGATGTATAATAGTAGAGAGAGTAAGAGAGTGAGGTGTGATTTTTTATGAGATTTTTGGGGATATTTATAGGGTAAATATGTGGGAAAAAACAAAAAAAAAACAAAAAAAAAATCAACTAACGGCTCAAAGAGCCGTTCGGCCTGTTCTGGACGAAACTGGCCGTTTTCGACCGTTCGACCCGCGGGTCAACGGTCGACCCGTCACGGGTCGAACGTTGGACCCGCACGGGTCCAACGGGTCGAAATCCGCGGGTCGACCCGCGTGTTGGCGGGTTGAATTCGCGGGTTGAACGGGTTCGTGGGCCGGGTTTTCGCGGTTTCAATTCACGTTATTTGCGACCCGGGTCGACCCGGTACTGTTCACCGGGTTCGACCCGAACCCGCCAAACTGTTAGACGGGCTGGGTTCGAGGGCCAGTTCACGGGTGGGCCGCCGGTTGACCCGGCCCAGTTGCCATCCCTAGCTAGTTCTAGGTTGTGATGATATTCTTTTAAACAAACATTGTAAGGATTAGATACATAGTGAAGATGTGATGAAAGTAAGAGAAAAACATTGAGTATAAGGGCCATTGGATTGGCGGCGTGAGAGTATTCACAGGATATCCCATGATGAGTCATGATAGGGCGTGGATACTGCTCCAGAGTACCGTCCCGGTGGCGACGCTAGTGGGGTGTTTGGTGACTACGGGTGGTGTCATGTCTATGGTAGGAGCTGAATTACTACAGGATGCCTGCATGATGAGTCATGTGTCAATGCGTTGGGATTCCCTCTAGGATGCCTAGATATGAGTTCATATGTCATAGAACATCTAGGATACTTACCGTAGTTACAGTAGTAGATTAAGTCATGACGAGGGATTGAACCCTACAAGATGAAGAACGATTAAGGGCTTGCCCTCGGACCTATGTAGTATGGGATGCATAAAATCCGAACAAATGCACATTAGTATCATGTAAAATAAATAACTGCATTAAGGACTAAATGCACAGCACAACACGACATCAATAGGATAGTCCCTATGTAGCTTTGTTTGTGATCAAGTTTGTGTTTGCTAAAGTATTTAAGAATCGTTATACTATTTCCGACATAGAGAGGATGGCCGTGTATAATATTTCGTCAGTTGTAAACAACTGACGCGCCCACAGTTTTATATGCAGGACTTGGAGTTTACAAGAAGATATAAAGATGAAATGATTGCTGATGATTATTCAAATGTTAAAGTTGATACAATTGTACATTTATTATTGTTGTATTTTATTTATTCCGCTGCGTATTGATGTAAAAGTCTCTGATGTAATCATTATTATTATAAAAATTTTTATTTCCTTGTAAAATTGTACGAAAGAAGTGTAAAGATCTTGTGGAACTCAAATTCAGTTATATTTTGGAATTCGGGGTGCTACACTTTATTTCTAATGTTGCTTGGCACTAGGTTTGGTTACTAGTTTTGGCTCTTTTTCACTTCTAGCTGTTTGTTGCCGGCCTCCTTCGAGCGGCTATTTATTTCTTTTCACGTTTTTTTTTAATTTTCTACCGCTTCATCTTGATCCCCAGAGGTGTCCTTATTATTATTATTTGTGGCGGTGAGTAACTGCTCTTGTTTGAGGTGTTCTCTTTTCTCTGCGTTCTTTTGTTCCTTGAGTTTTTTGCTCTATCTTATCTGAGGGTGCTCCAGCCTTTTAGTGGGTGCGATGGAGGTCGTTTTGTGCTGGTTTGGTTGGAGGACTGATTGCTTCTTTTCTTTTGGCTCTGTTTTTTTGGAGGGCTTTTGTTTTGGTAGTTGTGTGTTTGCTCTTTCTCCAGGTGGCTTCTCGGGCTCTATTCTGGGGTAGATCATGCTCCTCCTTGTCTAGGGAAATTGTCTCGTTCAGGCCCAGGCGCTATGGGATTGCTGCGATCTCTTGGATGATACTGAGGTTCTCTCTCGCCGGCTGCGTCCCCTCTTTGTTGCACAGGTCGGAGCGCCTCTTCCCTTAGCCCAGATCGTCATCATTGTTTATGAGACGATTTTCATTACTGGTGACTTCCTGGGTGTTCTTCGCAATGTCTTCCATTGCTTAGTGTTCTGTAATTTGTGGACTGTATTTTCTTTTCTTTTCTTTTTTCAATTTTACTACTTGTAAAATTTGTTTTTATGTGGTTTATTCGCACTTTGTATGTTTCCCTATTAATATAATCTTCGGCTGGAGTCCATCGACTCTATCTGCGCATTCAAAAAAAACACTGAATCAGAGACAACTACCATTTATCATTCATCCGATGTTTACTTGTGAGGTGAAATGAGTACTTGACAAAAGAGGATTTTTTTTCCACAAAATAAGCTACTTTTTGAAAGTTTTTCCCAAACTGACCTACTTTTTTTAAAAATTTCTAAACTGACCTACTCGCTGTCTCAAAAAGCAAGTTTGGTAAAAATCTCATCGCTTTTTGAGACAGCGAGTGTGAGGTTTAGGTTTTTTTTTATTTCTCCCTAACCAAGACTCATTGTCTCAAAAAGCGAGTGAGTTTTTCTCAAAATCGCTTTTTGAGACAGCGAGTATCGTTTGGGGGCTTTCACTACCTCATGTAGGATTTTTTTTCTCTCCTTATCTCCATTCTTACTCTTTCTTATCTCCATTCTTAGTCTCTTCTTAACTCCGAAACCCGAAACCCTAGCTTCCCAAAATTGATCTCCTATCCACAAAATCTCCTATAAATCTAAATATATTCACTTAATCTTTTTCAACCCTCTCAACTTCTACTATCAAAAACCTAAACCCATCTTCTGAAATATCCATATTTTGGTCTCTGAAAATTTCACAACTCCACAATCGCTTTCTCAGAAAGAGATGTGGTTTTGCCTACACTCGCTTTTTCATAAAGCGACTGTAGGCAAAATCCTGTGGAGTTGAGAAATTTCCAGAGACCACTTAGGCTCTGAAAATCTCTCAACTCTCAACTCGCTTTTTCAGAAAGCGAGGAGGTTTTGCCCAGACTCGCTGTCTGAGAAAACGAGTTTCGGAAATTTTTTTTCCAATTCAAGCTGCATATGCAGTCTGCCCTGTACATTCATATTTACTCCAACATCTATGAATCTAAATTCAATCAGAATCTCTAAACTTCCAATAATTTTGAAACAAATGTGAATGAAACAAATGTGAATTATCATAGTTCAAAATTCCAAAATATGGATCTTTCGGAAGATAGGTTTAGGGTTCTGAGAGTAGAAGTTGAGAGGGTTGGAAAAGATTAAGTGAATATATTTAGATTTATAGGATATTTTGCGAGTAGGTGGTCGATTTTGGGAGGCTAAGGTTTTGGATTTCGGAGTTAAGGAGAGAGTAAGAATGGAGATAAGGAGATGAAAAAAACGAGTCTGGGGTATTAAAAACCCCCAAACGACACTCGCTGTATCAAAAAGCGAGTTTGGAAAAAACCCACTCGTTTTTTGAGACAGCGAGTCTTGGTCAGGGAGAAATCAAAAAAAACCAAAACTCACTCGCTTTCTCAAAAAGTGATGAGATTTTTACCAAACTAGTTTTTTGAGACAGCGCAAAGGTTAGTTTGAAATTTTTTAAAAAAAGTAGGTCAGTTTGGGAAATACTTTCAAAAAAGTAGGTCATTTTGGGGGTAAAATTCAGAGAAGAGCAACCCTTCATTCTCATCAGCTATGACGGGTAGAGTCTTTGTCCTTTAGACACCTTGGAAAGTGACATCAAGGCTCTTAGCCTTCTTTAGATATTTATAATGCAAGAAATTTTGAATATAGGCAATGTTTACTCGTGATTTTGATGTACAAATTAAGAGAGGAAATCTATGCTCCCATCAGATATAAAAGGTTTTCCATAGATACATAACATGTCAACATTACATTTTGTACCACAAAGCCAAAAATTAGAACTAAGAAGTGGATACTAAGAATACCAAAAAGTTGTCATCACACATCACACAAAACTATTGACCTAAGTTTGATGTGCACAAAACATGTCACTTACTACTAATATCTTTAGTTAAGATTTGTAGGAAAAACAGGAAAAAGAAAATCAAAAGAAAAGATTCAAAAGATTCAAAAACAAACAAAAGACGCATGAATAAGAAAAGAATGGAAAATCAAGGAATAGTGCTTCTCAAGAAACATGTGCTTCAAAGCCAGCAAAACAAATGATTTATTTCTGTTAATGTGAGGAATATATATATATATATATATATATATATATATATATATATATATATATGTAAAGTAGTATTGATTAATTAATTATTTTTGGAAAGAATATAAAGTGAAATCGCTGAATAAAAGCCGAAACTGCACGACAGCGTTCGATCGCATGAAATGACAGTCGACCGTCACAACAGTCGACTGCTCATCTCTTCAGAAAAGATGAGTCAGTTGACCGGTCATCGCTCGACTTACGAGTTAAAAGATGAACGGTCGACTGTGCATCATTGAGGTCGACCGTCCAAGTGCAAATCTGACTATTTCGAAAATATTTTTCATTTTCGGAAAGATACATTTTCCTACTCTATAAATTGAGGTGAATTCAAAGTGTTTTCTTCATCCCTTGCTGCTATAACTCTTCTGAACTAATCATTCAATCAATACTCCAAGTGTGAGAGATTTTCATTATTTTCTTCAGTCAAGATTTTTTCTAGATCTTGAGAGTTTTTCTTTCTTTTCCACTTCGGTGAGTATTGCAGGACTTGTTGTAGAAGCCCTGTGGGTGTAATAGGTTTCTCGGCCTAAATTTCGAGAATCACTGTACAAGGGTTTAAAGTTTAGTGGAACGCTTGTGACAGAAAATTCCAACAAATAGGTGGTCTGGACGTAGACCTGGGGGTCGAACCACGTTATATTACTGTGTCTTGCTCGTTGCTCTGTTTGCTTTCTCTTACTCTATCTTTTTTACTTTACGCATTTTATTTAAAATTTTAATTTTCGCACAATCACCCTATTCATCCCCCCTAGGATAATTTACAGTGGTATCAGAGCGATGTGCTTATTAAAGGCTTAAAAGCTTGAGCAAAAGGTCCAATGGCCGAAATCCCTCTTTCCGAATACTTGTACCCATCGGAGCCATTTATCTACAATGGGACAAGTCTAACATGCTCACCTTATTTTGATGGAAAATGCTATGATGTTTGAAAAGTTCGTATGTCTCACTTTTTGCAGATGCTTGGAGAAGAAGTATGGAACGTATGCATAAACAAAACATATATTCCTGTCAGCGATGGAAAGAGGGCTTTTACAAAAGCTAAACTAGCACTAAAACCGCAAACTCCAAAGCAATGACATCACTTTATGCAGGACTGGACAATGAAGAATTGATGCGATGTGGACAGAACTGCAAGACGACATATGAAATTTGGAACAACATGCTGAAATGGCATGAGGGAACCATATCTGAGGTAAAAGCAAAAAATAATTTATGTTTTTATAAGTTTGATGTTTTTCGTATGTTGCCAGAAGAGAACGTAGATCAGATACTTGCCTGATTCGACATTATCGCATATGAGCTTGAGAACTTAGGTAAGGGGTTGGATGATGACCGAAAGCTCGGAAAACTCATAAGCTGTCTCATGCCTGAATAGGATGTAAAAGCCGCCGCAGTGAGAGAGACGCTTGAAGCAAAAGGGGTTTGACTATTACACTTTCCAAGGGAAACGGAAGACGTATGAGATGGAGATGACCGAAACCAAGAGATACCGGCAGAAAGTTGGAATTGAACCCAAAGCTAAAGAAAAGACCATTTCCATAAAGTAGAAACTTTGCGATCATCAAAAACAGATTTAGATAATGAAGAATCGGATGAAGACATTGCGCTATTAACCAAATAATTCCGTAAGTATCTCAAACACAAAAAATATGGCAGGTCTCAAGGAGAAAGGAAAAAGGACAAAGACGACATATGTTACAAGTGCGAGAAGCCAGGACATATTCGTGCAAACTGTCCCATCTCACAGGACAGAAACAAAGACTGTTACCACTCCAATCTAGTATTGAGAAAGAAGGCATTGAAGGCAACATGGCTAGATTCAGATTTTAGCGATGAAAAGCAAGACAACAACAACTTTGGATTCATGGCTCTTGGGAATGGTGATGTGCAATCACGACCCCAAGAAGAGGTAATCGAAGAACCCACCTATGATGACTTAGTTGACATGTGTAATGGTTTAAAATATTATGCAAAGAAATTAAGTCATGAATTAAGACAATATAAACAAATTTCAAAATCACATGACTCTTGCATTGCTAAAAATCAAAAGTTGAAAAAATAAAAATTCTTCGATTATTGAAAAATTCGAGTCATTTAGAAATGACCATGATGTGTTGATAGAGGAAAATGAGTATTTAAAACAACAAATTCAAGAATCCTTAGCAACACATGATGAAAATCTAAGAGATATTCATGAGAAATCTGTTTGTATTGCTAAACTCACGGATGATTTAAATGAATGCGAGAAAAAATTTAATGAGGTAGTGGAAGATTGTAAAGAGGCTCTCGAACAAAATAGAGTACTTGATGCTACCCTAGACACACTTCGTTGGAACACAAAAGATGATGAGAAGACTAGGAAAAGGCTTTGTAATAGAATAATTGAGCTTGAAAAAATTGTTGAAAAATTTGAAGGGCCCAATTATCTTATTACAAGGAATTCAATATCATATCGTGATAATCGAGGGCTTGGTTACGATGAGCCAATACAACATTAAAAGTCTAAGCAATAATGTCATACACATATGCTTAGTCATCAAAATAACTACAAATCAACACAAACCTATGCACGTGTGCGTGATCCAAGACATAATCGTTTCGCATGTCACTATTGCTGTAAATTAGGGCATATTCTTATAATTGTTCATAAAAAAAATACTAATTTTGTTTGGGTGAGAAAGAATACAAATACAGGAACAACGTCTACTTGGACACCTACAAAACTTCATGTAGGTGCATCTACGCCTTCAACTTAAAAGATCATATGTACCTTGATGGCAGGTGCTCGAAAGTCACGACCAATTGCAACAACGAAATCTGCATCTCTTTCAAGGAAAAAGAGAAGGACATCAGTTCTTCTGATAAGTACAGCACTGGGTAAAATCTAAACTAATTTCCATTTATTTTCACTCTATAGATGACATATCTCTAAGCAAGAAATTTAAAACATCAGTTATCTATCTAAGAAATGCATGTACTATGTTAATTTTATCTACAACATATAATAAAACAACTACAAATAATTCTCTTTGATATGCTATAACTTGAGCTAAGATCAATTTTGAAAGGGGGAATACTGTTGATTCGAAGATTAATGTTTTCATGCTATGAAAGATAAACTAAATGACATTAATCTTTTATTGTGCATGGTTTTTGGTCGACTGCATTGTCAATTGCTCATTCTTAAGTGGTTCAGTCGACCAAACAGTCGACCGTCTTATACTTAGGAAATCCCTCTCCATTTATCTGGTTGGTCGAAAGTGGACCGGTCGACCGTTCTCCTCTCTGCCAAATTTATTACAGTCAATTCCTCTCTTTCCATGTATTGTGGTCAACCATCTCCCTAAAACCGGTCGACCGATCGTATCGGCTGATCACATCTCAACATAATTCTTTCATTCTATGACATACGAGGACAACACCTCTAGTATAAATACCTCTTCTTCTTCCTCTCTTAGTTTTCACGAAACCCTAGCCTCATCTCTTCCAAAACCCATCAATTGTTCAAAATTTTTTTTTGCGATCTTCTCTTAAGTTTTTTGGTGCTACCCTTCCGTAGCTTTATGGCTTTTCCCGGTCCTTCTTCCTCTCACAGATCTAAAGATAAAGAAGTTGTTGCCTCTAAATCTGTTACTAGAGATGGAATTACTTTTAGAAACTCAAATTATGCAGATCTCTATTTCTGTACTTTTTTTTCTACTGTGCTTGTTGCTAACCGTGAAATAAACCTAGAAAGCTTGGGTGTGCAATTCAATGCTATGGTTAGAATTCTTCGAGATTTTGGGTGGGAGAATTATCTTACTACACCTAGTACCCGCTTTGAATTCTTAACCAGCCAATTTTTTGCAAATCTTGAGGGCATCCAAGATAATGATCTCACTCTTTCCTCAATTATTCTTGAAAAAAGGGTTAAAATTACTCCCGAATATCTTCGTAGGCGATATGAGTTGCTCGAAGGGGAATTTGATGCTTACCATTTTGACTTCAACACAATTGACTAGAAACCAGGTCATGACAAAACAACTATCAAGTCCATGATTGTTAAACCCGACTTTCTTCATGTTCCTCGTCCCGCTCCCACAAATTTCACCGATAGTGCCCGTGTTTTAAATAAAATCGTCAATGCTAATATTTGTCCTAAAAAGAAAGATAAGACCGAAATTCAGGTAGACCAATCATTCATAATTTTTCTTATCTTAGGTGAATACAAATTTGACCTTGCCACTTTCATCATCCAAACAATCAACTTTGTCACCACTCGTAATTGTGGTACCTTCAGCTCCCTTATCTATAATCTCGCTATTGATTCCTGCGTTGATGTTAGGAATTTTCTTCTTAGCAAAAATCCTATATCAATCCTTCCTCAACAAATGGGTATTGACGTTCCGTTTACCCAACGGGCTCGCCGTCGTCAAGCCCAACAAGATCGTCAAGCCAAACAATCTCAACAAGCTCTTTCCTCCTCTCATCGCAAAAATGCTACTCCCACTTCCTCCTCATCCTCATTCATGACTCATGAGCAATTTTCCGCTCATCAAAGGCAAGTATACGATTACTATGTCAACACCATTGAATACTTGCAAGGAAAAGACGATTGGGAACTCCTTCCTCCTCCTAGTGAAAAAGAGAACGATGATGAAGACGATGAAGACGAAGATGATGAGGAATAGATTGTAATACATCTTTAATGATTGTAATGTGGACTAGTTTACATATTGTTACTCTTATATGGACTTTTCTTGTGCTATGTAACCATATTTATGTAGAAATCAAATGTCAATGCTTGCAATGATTCTCATGTCAAAAATATCTCACTTTTATCTTGTATTGTGCTTCTGATTCTGATCATTATGTTACATCAATCTTCCGGCCGACCGGTCCCCTCTATGTTTTTGCACAATCGAACACACACCCTATTTTGTTTTGCTTCGGTCGACCGTACAGTCGAATGTGCTGCCTTCTGTTCTCATCACATTCACATACACTTTCTCATCGGTTGACTGTGCGGTCGACCGGTCCCTCGTCTGTTCTCTCTTGTCTGTTGTATTTTATTTGGTGTTCGAAAAAGAGAGAGAAGTCTTAGAATTTTTCATCTATGTTTTTTTAAAACATTGAAAAATATTTTACTTGAAATTTATTATATGTTTTTGACTCTTTTAATCTATAACTCTTGTATGTATTGGGAAAATCTCAAATGTATGATACAATGTAAAGCTCTCACTGTATACCAAAGAGTTTTGTGATCAACGGTATCATGTAAGTATATTTTCCTTTGATTTTTTTAAAAAAACTTAATATTCCCCAAAATTTCTTATTTCTCAAAATATATGTATGCATGTTCTTCAAACAAATTTTAATCATTACATATGAGTTATATTATGTACTCTCATTTATTAACATCTTTCATGCATGAATAGGGAGAGTACTAGATTTTGGGGGGGAAATTAAATATCTTCTAATACATTATGTTTTATACTTTAAAAAATTCTAAGATATGTTTTCTCCACACCAAAAGGGGGGGATTGTTGACCTAAGTTTGGTGTGCACAAAATGTGTCACTTACTACTATTATATTTACTTAAGATTTGTAGGAAAAACAGGGAAAGGAAAATCAAAAGAAAAGATTTAAAAACAAACAAAAGAGGCATGAATAAGAAAAGATTGGAAAAGCAAGGAAGAGTGATTCCCAAGAAACACGTGCTTCAAAGCCAGCAAAACAAATGATTTATTTCTGTTAATGTGAGGAATATATATATGTAAAATAGTATTGATTGATAAATTAGTTTTGGAAAGAATATAAAGTGAAATCGCTGAATAAAAGTTGAATCTACACGAGAGCGGTCGACCACACGAAATGATAGTCGACCATCCATTACATCAAATATGACATTTGATAGCATTCGCAAAATGCAATAGAAGATATACGATAGCGTTTTAAAAATGCTATAGAAGCCCCTGCTATAATAACTTTATAGTGTTTCCGAAAATGCTCTAACATCGACAGCGTTTCAGAAAACACTGTGACATGGACAGCGTTTTCGAAAATGTTGTAGATTTCACAGCAGTTTCAAAAATGTTGTCGTCGTGATAGCGTTTTCAAAACGCTATCATTTAACAATGTTTTGAAAACACTATCTAAGGACAGATTTTTGAGAATGCTGTCGAAGAGAGAGTGGTTTTGAAGACACTGTCTTTTTGACAGCATTCGCCAAATGCTATCGTTTGACATTTGAAAAATAGTAGGCAATTTGGATAGGCTCTGTATTTAGAAAAGGTTAAAGTGAAGCAGACAATCCAGCGAATGTAACTAATACATAGCACAATCATGGATTATGCAAATCATGCTAATATGACTTGAAAATGCTATCTCATACCACAAATTAAGTAGAGTTGGACTTGCAAAAGCCCAAATGCAAAACTTTTAATTTGCCCGATGCAGCAACATTTTTTTGTTGTTTTTGCCGATGAAGCAACACTGCTTTACCTTAGGAATGCACAGCTTATTATACCTGTCAACACCTACAGTAGAAGAAACTTCAGAACTACCTTACCAAATGCAAGCATAATCTCGGTGCTAATTAAACAACTACAAAGCTTTATGTTACATCTTTGGGGTTTGCTAAGTTTCCCCCGTAGTTAAAGGTAAATTATAGAGCTTTTCTACTTCACATGCCCATAAAAACAACAATAAAAACAGTTATACAACAGAGTTTGCAACAACACATAAACAGCAATGATCGAGTTCCATAATAAGCTAGGTGTCTCCCCTAATTTTCTAAGGCCAGTGAGCTATGTTATTAGTGCTTAACAGGTGCACATTAAAGTATGTGCTCTTTGAACTCATTTAGCTCATTCAGAACCTCGCTCTCTGGCCTGTAGATTAGGTCGCTTATGCGCCATATCTGCATTAAAGAGCAAAGAAGAAATAAGGATATAGGGAAAATGCAATATAGCTGCAATAAGCTCTTTCTTACATTAAAGATTTTGACAATGTCTAGATACAATATCATATATATCGAGATAAATGCCCCATGACATCATAAATATGTCATCCAGAAAGGTTAAAGGCAATCAACTTTGAAATGCAAGGTGGCATACTTCAACATGGATAATGTCTAGCCATCTAGGTGACTTTAGCTGTGCAGTTCTCGACTTCTTATGTATAGATATAGTAGAAAGAGTAATATAAAGGTCTCATATTTGCAATGGTTCAAATGATAATGGCTGGTTATTATGGATGTTCGAATGTTCGACAATTTCTAAATTTAAAAAACATTATTTTTTTATGGAGAACAGTAGAAGTTATATGTGAAATTCGCATCGTTGATAATGAACAAGGACACAAGATAAAAATTAGAACAACCAAGAATGAACACAATCGTGAGAACCCAATGGCAAAAAATATTATAAATATTATGGTGTAGTTAGATTTTTTTTTGTTTGTGTGGTACCCACTTAACAGAAACTCGTCAAAGTATATCTTGTAGATGAAATTGTAAAATGAATGACCATAATATATTGCTCTAATTTAAACAAGGGAATTTAAATCATTTCTTCAAGATCTTTTGAAAAGATTTTTAAAGTTTCTCATTATTTATGTAAAATACTTTATGAAGCCAATATAAAAAAGTTTTGATACAACAAGTCGAAATACTCGGTATCTCGACAATGTCAAAACAGATGTCAATATGAGAGGTCCATGCCTGACCTGGAACTGAGTTTTAAAACCATGGTATGATACTCAGCCAGAACTAACATGAACACTAGAAAAAAATTTAAATTTGCTATATTTAAGATACTAGCCTGCAGAGTCCCACCGCCTCCAGTGCTCTCACCGTCGTCAGATACGCTAATAAGGGTCCAAGGATCTTCTGATTTCCAGGGAAGTCAACAACCTTATCTCTGCATCCAAATATGAGAAAGCATGACCGATGTAAATATACTGCATCTATTGAAAAATAAACTACCAAAAACGTATAATAAAAGCGTAATCCCATTCAAATTAGAATTTGGTAACTATCCAAAGGGGAGAAAGTATGCAGAACTTCTAATTAGTCAGTTCTCTCATTCACATCTTTTCACAAAGAAACTCAAAATTTTGTTAATAATGACATGAAAATCCATTTCAGCCAAAATCAGTACCATTGGCAAGTCTAACAAAGATGAATCAACAGTGCTGGTAAGAAAACCCCAAACTCCAAATCAAATAAGATACAGTAACAGTAGACTGAATAATGAATAAAACAGTTGAGGACAAAAGAACAAACACTAGGTTCATTTGTTTTGGATGTAACTAATAAGCCGTGATAAAAGTATAATCACAGTTCAAAATAACCTCTAATTCATTATAAATCTTGCTTATTCCACCTAACTGCTAGATGATAGGGGGAAACCATATCTCATATGTGTCAATTCCAGGATTAATTGTGTGCCAATAGATGCTATTTGACAACATTTCAAAACATAACAAAGTAATAGACTGATAATCAATATTCACCATTGTTATCAGAACCCCAGTTGTAGTAATGAAAATAGACTGTTCAATGGAGTAAAAGAACTATTAAAATAAGATTATCAAAAAGAGATAGATGTGATCATCTATACTGCAACTCTAATAATTTTTTTAAGATTTGAAACTGACTCAAATTAAATTATTATAAAAAAGAAGAGAAAAAAGGGGGGAAAAGGAGACTTCAGTGATAGAAGAGATCACACCTTAGTCGTTTACGGTAAAAATATCCATTTATGGATAAATAGAAATAGGATTTCCAATTATGCTGCACTCGTCCAAAGCTATTTTTTAGCAAACTATAATATAATATTAAGCGACGGCACATGAAGTGCCGTCGGAGGAGAAAAGCGCCAAAAAAATGCCTGCATTCGTCAGACGGCACATGAAGTGCCGTCCGTTAAACAAAAAACAAAAAAAAAGAAAGCTGTAAATCATGGACGGCACATGAAGTGCCGTCCGAGTGCAGCACCATGTTTAGTTGGGTTTTTTTAATTATGAAGGTCTATTCAAATATGAAGTGGGTTCCCATTTAATATATGATTTAATATATGCGTTCCCATTTTTTAATTATGAGTTTTAGAAGTGAGTCATACAGCACCAAATTTTTTTTTTTAATACAACCCAACGGACGGCACGTGAAGTGCCGTCTGGGAAAGGAGGAAAGTGAGGGACGGCTCATCGAGTGCCGTCCGAGGTGTTTTTAGTTGGGTTTTTTTAATTACTTTTTGGCGATAAATAAAGCGAAAAATTGATAATTTTTTCGAACGGACGGCACTTTTAGACGAATAAAAAATTAATTTTTTTCCTGGGACGGCACTTCAAATGCCGTCCCTCACTTATCGATAAAAGCTATATCGATTCTCATTTATAGCAATCGACTGTAGCGATTTATCGATAAAATGGATATTTGGCAAACGAGTGCAGCACGTTCATTTGCCAAATATCCATTTTATCGATATTTGGCAAATGACTACAGATGCTCTTATGGAGTTGAAATGACACTTCTCCAACCTCTTTGGTAATATCACTCGTGAGCTCATTTTTGCAGACCCTAAAAAAGAATCAGGCAATGCAATGAAACATAGAAACCTTAAACCCATGAGCTCATTTTTGCGAGCTCATTACTAAGAACAGTAACCTGCTTTTACAATTAAGTTGATTAGAGGGCATGACACGAAGATAATAATAACACAAGTATTTAAACACCATGATGCAGGGTCACTAAGAGTTTAATACTTTCATGTTCAAGTAGCAGTGCAAAAAAGCGATTAAAACAAGTTCATTACTATACTACATGCAAGAGCTCAACTAAAGTATGTAACACACTGTTATTTTCTCTTGCATTTCTAAGAATCAGGCAATGCGATGAGAATGTGCCACATCAAGTAGTGGAGAAAAACATATAGTGCGGACATAATAATTATAGTAACATTACTCAATGAAATACATCCTCTTTAGCATCGACAAGAATGTATATATTGTAGATATTTGTTAAAATAAACTCTTACTCCCCTCACTTCTTTTCGACAAAATTATGTAATGAATGTAACAATATATTATACCTTGGGTGTGGGGATCTTTTAATAGGTTTCTGGCCATACGTCCTCCATGAGAAGTCATCTAAGGGTGTCTTTGTCATCTTCATCCCCACCACCATTGGCACCCTCACTTTCCTCTTAACTCTCTCAAATCACAACCGATTAGCCACTTCAAATTATACAAAATATTAAATAAACATACAAAATATAGAATAAACATAGAAACCCTAAACCCCATTTTCACTTACCTGCAAAGATCGAGAGAGGAATTGTACAAATTCGACGAAAATTGATTCGCAACCCTAACCCTAACAATTTGATTGATGAAGGGAGGCGCCGAAGGGGACGGGTGATGGCGATGGGGGAAGGAGCGACAACGGGGAAGGGGGAGGGGGACGGCAGCGCTGAAGGGGGCGGGTGGCGGCGATGGGGAAAGGAGCGACGACGATGGAGGGGGACGATGACGGTGGCACCGAAGGGGCGGGTGGCGGCGATGGGGGAAGGCGCGTAGAGGGGGGAGAGGGACTGGGAAGGGGACGATGATGGGCGATGGGGGTGGATCGAAGGATAATTGAAGAAAAATAAGAGGAAGAGAAAATGAACAGTTTTTGTGATTTCGATTGGAGAGAAGAAAATGAACTGGTTTGAGAATGATTTGGATTTTAATTAGAATTTTGTTTTTTACCCTTACCACTTCAGTTTATTTACAGATATTATAGCATTTTTAAAATGCTGTAAAAAATACAGTATTTTAAAAACGCTGTCGTAGTTAAAAATAAATTTTAAAATTAACCAAAGATAACATTTTATTCAGAAATGCTATCATTGATCACTTTCAATAGCATTTACACTTAAACGCTATAATAAATTCGATGTAGAAAGTCATATATGTTGTAGTGGTCACAACAGTCGACTGCACATCTCTGTGAAAAAAGATGAGTCAGTCGACCGGTCATCGCTCGACTTACGAGTTAAAAGATGAACGATCGAATTTCCATCATTGTGGTCGACCGTCAAAGTGCAGATCTGACTATTTCGAAAATATCTTTTCATTTTCGGAAAGATACATTTCCTTAGTCTATAAATTGAGGCGAATTTACAGTGTATTCTTCATCCCTTATTATTATAACTCTTCTGAACTAATCATTTAATCAATACTCCAAGTGTGAGAGATTTTTATTATTTTCTCCAGTCAATGTCTTTTCTAGATCTTGAGAGTTTTTCTTTTTTTCCCACTCCGGTGAGTATTGCGGGACCTGTTGTAGAAGCCCTGCGGGTGTAATTGGTCACTCGGCCTGAATTCCGAGAATCACGGTACAAGGGTTTAAAGTATAGTGGAACGCTTGTGGCGAAGAATTGCTACAAGTAAGTGGTGTGGACGTAGACCTTGAGGTCGAACCACGTTATATCGCTGTGTCTTGCTCGTTGCTCTATTTGCTTTAATTCTCTTACTCTATTTTTTTACTTTACACATTTTATTTAAATTTTTAATTTCTGCACAATCATCCTATTCAACCGCAAAGGATGGTTTACTAAAAACTCTGGATATACGAATGAGGGGGTCTAAGCTTGTCTTAGGCATTCACAATAACATATACTATTGTCACAGTGCCACTCTGTTTTCAGATAGACAATATTGTGTTAGACACAAAATTTCAACTAAATATACAAGGTTTCAACTTGAAAATTTAGTAATCACAATTCTTCTCCTACTACCCAAAGTCAGAAATATCAAAAAGCAATTTAGATTACTGGTTGAGGTTTCAACTTGAAAATTTAGTAATCACAATTCTTCTCCTACTACCCAAAGTCAGAAATATCAAAAAGTAATTTAGATTACTGGTTGGAACCTCGGCCGTTGATTCCCTGAATACTCGGATTGAGGCTGGAATGGAGTTTTGACATGATTATTATTCGTGCAATCGGATATTCATATCCAACTGAATAATTCAGATAAGTATCTTGGAGCATCCACAATCGTGATTGTCAAAAAATGACAAAATGCATATTTACATATAGCATTTTTAGCATTTACTGCAGTCGTCCAATGCTATTTTATAACAATTTAAGATAATATAATACTAGACGGATTTTGAAGTTGCGTCGAAAGAGCGAAACGAATTATTTTATTAATTTTTTAATGTTAGACGAATATTAAAGTTGCATCAGAAGGAAAAAAAATCAGAAAAGTGACAGTCCGTCCTACAGTTTTTTTCGAATTTTTTAATATTTAAAATCATTTTTAGTTGAAAAATAAAAAATTAATGGTGAAAGGGGAGGATTTTTTAAATCAAAAAAAAAGAAAGGGGAGGATTTTTTTTTTTGGGCTTCTTTTATTACCAAAAAGTTTTTTTTTTAAAGGGACAGAAAATAAATTTGCACCAGAGAATTTAAAATAATTTTTTTCAGTGAGACGAAAAGTAAAGTTGCATTCTTTATAATATGTATTTCTCCCACTTCTATGATAAGTGAAGTTGCATCCTTCAGAAAACTAAGAGTTAGAGGTATAATTAGCCGACTAAAAGGACTCTTAAGTATACGTCAGAAGTAAACAACCGACCTACATACAAGTAGCACTCTAATCTAGCTTGGTTGTGGAATTCCTCCCTATCTATATTGAGGTTACTTCGATTAGAGATACGATTATTCCAACAATTTAGATATACGATAATAAAAATTAGAAACATAAAGATGTAATAGAATGGATACAATTGAATATACAAACTTTCAACTTAAATAGACAATAATGTAATTTATATCAACAAAATCTGATAGTTGGAGGGGCTCAGTGGCAACTTAAGATATCAGGCAAGATCTTGAGCCTTGAGGCCATGGATAATTGGATTGAAGTTTGACCTGTGACACTGAATATTAAGGATGGAATCAGTAATGGTCTATTACCTAAACCTTTACATGAGAGGTCCATGCAGCCTGTGCACGAGGGTAGGGAGACTTGTTAGAGCATCTGTAGTCTTGAAGGTGAAAAAATAGATATATGGATAAACAGAAATAAGAATCGAACTTTTGCTGCACTCGTTAAAAGCTATTTTTTAGCAATCTATCGTAAAATAATAAGCGATGGCCGTCGAAGAGAAAAAAAAACCACTTAATTTTGTGGGACGGCACTCGAAGTGCCGTCCGATCGCACAAAAAAAAAAAAAAAAAAAAAAAAAAAAAAAAAAAAAAAAATACAAGGAGCAACGGCACATGAAGTGCCATCGGAGCCAGAAGTGGAAAAATTTTTGCCACGGAAACGATGGACGGCACATGAAATGCCGTCCAAGGAGGAATTCCTTTTGGGTCTTTTAATTTGTTTTTGGGCTTTTTAATTTGTTTTTGGGCTTTTTAATTGCAAAAAATTCTTTTATTTTTCAACGAACGGTACTTCAAGTGCCGTCCGACACGGATTTTTTTTTTTATAGCAGAGCGACGACACTCGCTCAAATATGAATAATTCTCAAATCGATTCTCATTTATAGCACACGACTGTAGCGATTTATCGATAAAATAGATATTTGGCAAACGAGTGCAGCACGTTCGTTTGCCAAATATCTATTTTATCAATATTTGACAAACGACTAGAGATGCTCTTAATCAAATGTTACTCAAAATGTATTATAACTATAATATGTATCTAGGGGCGGCAATTTCCTTAAGTGGTCAAAGAAAAAATAAAATAATTATTTATCTTTCAAATAGTACTGAAAATTTAACTTTCATTTAGTATATGATAATAGGAAGCATACTATCATCTTTAAATTGTATCAAAGTAGAGGTTGTCATCTTTAAATTGTATCAAAGTAGAGGTTGTACCATTTATACATTAAGTTAGAATAAAAGAAATTAAATAATATTGTAGTCATCCTAAACCGAAAACTTTACAAAGCCGAGTATCACTATGATCTAGTGATAAACCTCTTTGCTAGTGAGCAAGATGTTATGGGGTTGGTGCACCATCCCCCCCCCCCTACCATCCCCACTTTCTTCCGTCACCTACCTTTTTTTGGGAGGCTATATAAAGCCTCCCTTCCCCTCTCTTTCTCTTCATCCCATTCTCACTCTAATACGAGAAGAAAAGAAAGAGAGAGAATTGAAAGAAATTTGGGTTTGGGTTTTTTTTGAGTGTGTAAACACTTTGTAGAGAGAATTTTTGTGAGAAAAAATTCTTGGGGTTTTGGGTTGTGAGTATTTTTTGAGTATTTTGTGAGGAAAAACACTTTGTACAATTTTCTCCCATAAAGTAAAGATCTGCAACAACTCTGGAGACGTAGGCACCAAATTGTGCCGAACTCCTTATAAATTTTTGTGTGTGCTATTTTAGCTTACATTTCGCATTCTTGCTAATCTGGAGAAAGGAAAAATTTGTGTTTTTTCCCAACAACTGGTATCAGAGCTCTGGTTGTGATTTCTGTCAAAGAATAGTCAGAAACGATCTTGGAGAAGCCAGATTCGAGTGGGAGCGATGGCCGCAGACGAAGGAAAGGTGAAAATTGAAAATTTCGATGGTGCGGACTTTGGCTTTTGGAAGATGCAGATTGAAGATTATCTGTATCAGAAAAAACTGTATCAACCTCTCTCGGGAAAAAAACCAAAAGACATGGAGGAGGACGACTGGGCTCTTCTCAACCGACAAGTCCTTGGAGTTATCCGATTGACGCTCTCCCGCAATGTTGCTTTCAACATCTCGAAGGAAAAAACCACGGCGGGTCTTATGGCGGCTCTCTCCAGCATGTACGAGAAGCCATCGCCCTCAAACAAAGTTCACTTGATGAAGTGCTTATTCAACTTGCGGATGACGGAAGGCACATCGGTGGCTCAATATCTGAACGAACTCAACACAATCACAACCCAGTTGAGTTCCGTAGAAATTGAGTTCGATGATGAAGTTCGAGCTTTAATTCTCTTATCTTCTCTACCAGACAATTGGAATGCTACTGTTATAGCAGTGAGTAGTTCGTCAGGAAATAGTAAATTGAAGTTCAACGATGTTCGGGATCTGGTACTGAGTAAAGAAATTCGGCCTAGAGAATCAGGTGAAGCATCAACCTTCTCCTCAGCTTTGCACATAGAGTCAAGAGGAAGGACTTCAGAAAGAAACTCTAATCGTAGCAGATCGCAATTTAGACAGGGTAAATCTAGATCGGAAAAGAAAGCTTGCAACTGCTACAATTGTGGCAAGAGGGGTCACTTTTAACGGGATTGCCGAGCACCGAAGAAAGCTACCGGAGAACAGAAATCTGCCAACGTGACCGAGGAAGCTGGCGATGCTATGATTCTAAGCGTCAACAGTCCGATTGAATTATGGATCTTGGATTCAGGGGCATCTTTCCACTCCACCCCATGTAGAAAAATCATGGAGAACTACGTCAGTGGTGATTTCGAGAAGGTTCAT
The DNA here is from genome assembly GCA_017893485.1 of Hemerocallis citrina. Classification (NCBI taxonomy): domain Eukaryota; kingdom Viridiplantae; phylum Streptophyta; class Magnoliopsida; order Asparagales; family Asphodelaceae; genus Hemerocallis; species Hemerocallis citrina. The sequence goes on from JACEHZ010000256.1 coordinate 183,714, forward strand.
CTAGCCGATAATGAGACCTTGAAGATCGTGAGAAAGGAAGACATTCGAATAAAGTTGCCGAACCGGACTACATGGAAGCTGCAAGGAGTGAGACATATTCCTGGCCTCAAATGAATTTGATCTCAGTGGGACAGCTGGATGGAGAAGGTTATTGTACAACCTTTTCAGGCTGTAATGGAAGATTACCAAAGGAGCACTCGTCATTGCTCGTGGTAAGAAGACTGGTACTCTCTATGTAACATCAAACTTGGAAAGTATCATTGCAAGTGCAGGATGCTGATGGAAAATTAAACTTATGGCACCAAAGGCTTGGTCATATGAGCGGAAAAGGGATGAAGACACTAATGTCAAAGGGGAAGCTGTCAGATCTGACGAGCGTAGATGTTGGCCTATGCGAGGATTGTATCTTCGGCAAATAGAAGAAAGTCAGCTTTGTAAAGATTGGCAAGGCACCCAAGGCAGAAAAGTTAGAGTTGGTTCATACTGATGTATGGAGACCATCTCCGGTTCAATCTCTAGCAGGCTCATTATATTGTGTCACCTTCATTGATGATTCTACAAGGAAGGTGTGGGTATATTTTCTGAAGAAGAAATCAGAAGTCTTTGGTACCTTCAGAAAATGGAAAGCCATGGTGAAAAATGAAACTGGTTTGAAATTCAAGCGTCTGAGGTTTGACAATGGTGGAGAGTACACAGATCGTAGATTCAGAGAATTCTGCGCGAACAATGGCATCGAGATGGAGAAAACGATTTCCTTGACACCGCAGCAGAATGGCGTAGCAGAGCGCATGAACAGAACTCTGAATGAACGTGCCAGAAGCATGAGGATGCACGCTGGCTTACCCAAGATGTTCTGGGCTGAAGCCGTCAACACTGCTGCCTACTTGATCAACCGTGGGCCATCAGTACCTTTGGATGGTGGAATACCAGAGGAAGTTTGGAGCAAAAAAGAGGTAAACCTTTCACACTTGAAAGTGTTTGGTTGTATTTCTTATGTGCATATTAATTATGCTGAAAGAAGTAAATTAGATCCGAAATCTAATAAATGTATTTTTATTGGATATGGTGGTGACGAGTTCGGCTACCGATTTTGGGATTATGAAAATCGGAAGATCATCAGAAGCCGAGATGTCATATTCAATGAGAATGTGATGTATAAAGACAGATCAACTACAGAATCAAGTAGCTCCAGTACACATGCTGAAATGAAGGAATTCATAGAGTTCGAGGAGATATCTGGAAGTGATGTCCAGATTAGTCCTGAAGCAGTTCATGAAGAACCAAGCACGCCAGAAGTGAGACGCTCCTCTAGAATTCCTAAACCAATCCAGCGCTATTCGCCTTCTTTGCACTACTTATTGCTAACTGACAGTGGAGAACCAGAGTGTTATGATGAAGCATTGCCAGTGGAGGATTCAGTCAAGTGGGAGTCTGCCATGAAAGATGAGATGGACTCACTCATGTCAAATCAGACGTGGGAATTAGCTGAACTACCACCAGGCAAGAAAGCTCTCCATAACAAGTGGATTTTCAGGATCAAAGAAGAGCACGATGGAAGCAAGCGCTGCAAAGCAAGATTGGTAGTCAAAGGTTTTCAGCAAAAAGAAGGTGTTGATTACAACGAAATTTTTTCTCCAGTCGTAAAGCTGACTACAATCAGACTGGTATTGAAAATTATAGCTTCAGAGAATTTACATCTTGAACAGTTAGATGTAAAGACAACATTCCTTCATGGTGATTTGGAGGAGGAGATTTATATGAAGCAACCAGAAGGCTTCATACAGGCGAACAAGAAGAACCTCGTATGCAGACTGAAGAAGAGCTTGTATGGCTTAAAACAAGCTCCCAGACAGTGGTACATGAAGTTTGATTGCTTCATGAGCAGCAGCAGTTTCACAAGATGCCATGCAGATCATTGATGCTACATCAAGAAGTTCGATAATAGCTTTATTATTCTATTATTATACGTAAATGATATGCTTGTTGGAAGTCTTGACATGCAAGAGATTATCAATCTGAAGCAGGAATTGTCGAAGCAATTTGCAATGAAAGATCCAGGCGCTGCAAAGCATATTCTTGGAATGAGGATTAAGAGGGACACGAAGTCGAGGACTTTGATGTTATCGCAGGCTGAGTACATTAATAGAGTACTCTCCAGGTTCAACATGCAGGATGCTAAGCCAGTAAGCACACCTTTGGGTGTTCATTTAAGACTTTCCAAAGAACAGTCACCGAAGACGGAAGAAGAGCGTGCACACATGGAGAAGGTTCCGTACGCCTCAGCAATTGGAAGTCTGATGTATGCTATGGTTTGTACCAGACCAGATATTGCTCAAGCAGTGGGAGCTATTAGCAAGTACATGAGTAATCCAGGCATAGTACACTGGGAAGCAGTTAAATGGATCCTCAGATATCTGCGAGGTACCACAGATAAAGCACTTTGTTTCAAAGGTAGAGATACGACACTCACAGGCTATGTGGATGCTGATTTAGCCGGAAATTTCGATATCAGAAAGAGCACTACAGGGTATGTATATACTCTCGGAGGTACTGCCGTGAGTTGGGTCTCTCAGCTATAGAAGATAGTTGTTCTCTCTACAACTGAAGTAGAATATGTCGCTGTTACAGAAGCCAGCAAGGAAATGGTTTGGCTACAAAGTTTCTTGGAAGAACTGAGCCAGAAACAAGAAGACAATGTCTTGTATTGCGACAGTCAGAGTGCTATCCATCTGGCGAAAAATCCATCTTTTCATTCCAGAACAAAACATATACAAGTGCGATATCATTTCATCCGGTCTCTTCTGGAAGATGAGATTTTGAAGTTAGAAAAGATCAGTGGAAGTCAAAATTCAGCAGACATGCTAACAAAGACGGTGACTATTGACAAACTGAAGCTATGCTCAGCTTCAGTTGGCCTACACGAATGATGAGACCGGAAAGAACTGCTGCATTGATCGAGGTGTGAAGACTAATTGAAATTCGTCTTCAAGTGGGAGATTGTCATGGGGTTGGTGCACCATCCCCCACCAAACCCCCCCACCTACCATCCCCACTTTCTTCCGTCACCTACATTTCTTTGGGAGGCTATATAAAGCCTCCCTTCCCCTCTCTTTCTCTTCATCCCATTCTCACTCCAATACGAGAAGAAAAGAAAGAGAGAGAATTGAAAGAAATTTGGGTTTGGTTTTTTTTTGAGTGTGTAAACACTTTGTAGAGAGAGTTTTTTTGTGAGAAAAAATTCTTGGGGTTTTTGGTTGTGAGTATTTTTTGAGTGTTTTGTGAGGAAAAACACTTTGTACAATTTTCTCCCCTAAAATAAAGATCTGCAGCAACTCCGGAGACGTAGGCACCAAATTGTGCCGAACTCCTTATCAATTTTTGTGCGTGCTATTTTAGCTTATATTTAGCATTCTTGCTAATCTGGTGAAAGGAAAAACTTGTGTTTTTTTCCAACACAAGATGACAGGTTTTTTAGCCGGCTTGTACAAATTTCTCACTATACGATGAGTGTGTGGTGTGTGTGGCTACAACCATGTCCCAAAAAAGAAATTCACGAAGGGACTTAATTACTATCATGAGACAAAGGGGTTTTCTTCTTCTTCTTTGCTTAATTGGATCAAATAATAATTGCAGGAGAGAAGAGGAAAGTAAGAAAGAAAAAGATGAAAGGTTTTATATTTTTAAGTATTAAATGGAGTAAATATTGTCCACACTTCTAAAAAAGAGCCCATAAAAATAAAGGGTCAAAAGTTGAAATGTTACTAGTTTTCATCAATCTCTTACAAGTTTTCCATTGAGTTATTGCAGCGAGGGTAGAAAGAAAGTTTAAGGGGATCAAAGGTTGAACACACTACAAAATAGAACCTATACACATATACTACCTATTGATATTTAAAAAGAACATGGGGGTCAATTATGGATGGCAATCGGGTTGGGTTGACCCGCAACCCGCCCGTAACTGCCAGTATCCGACCAGAACCGATTCGACCAGGTCTGGGTCCAAACGGGTCGAATATCCACAAGATCAAACACACTCGACCCGGCCCGCACAATTCGAAACTCGCTGCTACCTGACCCGAATCCGACCTGTGACCTACCGGGTTTGTGGGCGTTAGACCCGGCGGGGCAATGGGATGGGTCGAACGGCAAAAAATGCAGTCGTTGGATGTAGTTTGTGGCTGTTTTTTTGTTTTTGATTTTTTTTTTGGCTTTTTGCCTATAAAAATTCTCTAATTTCATTCTTTTTTTGGTCACAACTACATTCTTCTCGCAATTTATCAACTCACTTACTCTCTTGACTTTCTCCTCCTCCTCCTCCTCCTCCTCCTCCTACTACTACTACTCTCAAGATAAAATCAACATAGAAGCAACAAAACGATCGAAGCGCCTACGTCTACTACCAACTCTCTCTACTACTCAAATTCTTGTCGAAGCGCACTCTCTCTAAGACTCAAATTCTAGTCGAAGCGCCTACATTTGATTTCTCTGTATTCGATTATTTTCTCCCTCAACTCTATATTCGATTATTCGTGAAGTACAGTATCAAAATTTCTCAACTCTCTCAACTCTTTATTATTTTTGTAACTTTAATTTTTTTTATTATACTTAATTTTTTGGTTTTTTGTTACTCTCTCTCATCTCTCTTATCGTTTTTTAGAATTTGTTTTCACATATACTACTACCTCAACTCTCTCAACCCTTCTATATTGTTTTTTTTATTTTTTCACATACATTACTAAAACATCAGAAATTATTTTTTCACATACACTTCTACTACAAACCATTTATCATGTCACGATCATGAGGTAGCGGCCCCAGGCAAACTGGACAAGATTTCACTAGTCCATCTCGCCGGCCTCCAATAATTTCACAATTAGATCCCAAATAAACTTAACATAGATTATGAAGATATTCCACCACATGATTATAATTCCGACACACAACAAGAAATGCAAGATAGTGAAACACATGAAACCGAATACGCACAAGCACAACCCACTTCTAGTAGAAAACATAAAGGCAAAACTAGTGATTGACACAAATATTACGACTATATCTCGAACGAGAAGAATTCTAGTATAGGACATAATATTTGTAAGCATATAACACAAGTTACAAATAAAAAAAATGGAGAGGGGAAGAGTACAATTAGACAACACATTATGGGTATACACCTTGAACTAGTTATTGACCAATAAACACAACAACAGATCAACCATAGGACCAGACAAATAGATAGGCATAGAAATGATCCCTGAAATTGTTCGTTAGAAAATGGTCAAACTAGATATTAAGGAGGAGTTACATTTTTTCTATTTCAAGAGTAGGAACCTAGAGGCTTCAAACCAATATGCACTAAATCCACATTTCAAAAGAATTGCAAGAAACATAATCAAGGCCGATTGTTTTAAACTTTATTTCGAAATGAGAGATGCTTTAATTGCACTTTTGTATTATTTAACCTGTACAATATCGTTAACTTCCGATTGTTGAAAAGGTTGTAACAATATTCTGATGATAGGTATAACTTGTCATTGGATCGATAGTGATTGACTCATTCAAAAGAGAATTATATCACTTACGACTTTGCCGTATTCCCTCTAGCGCCCCGAATTCCTAACATAGGAACTCGTGACACACTCCGAAATCTTTCTTAAAATGAGTCACAACACACCAAAAATCATAGAAAATTAAAAACTTTTATTACATCAAATTGTTATTACAATATCCAATGATTACAACAAATTACAACAACTGGATACATCATGAATATACAATGAATTGGATAGTAAACTTTCACTTGGATGCTTCCCCCTGCTCGAGTTTTCCCACACTTCCCAAATCGGCAATCCTGTAACTGAAGAGTGGGCACGTCAGTTGAATGCAACTAACTCAATGCTATATACGGCTATTGATGTGTTTAATTTTTATATAAATATTTGTACTCATTCATCCATTAAAATTGCTTGTATTCGTCTATCTTTTTAATAATTTATCTTATTTCCATAGATTTTGGTTAATTAATTATTTTTTTGAAGAAATAAGATTTTTGATGCAAAAGGTGAATATTTTTAGTAAAAAACAACAAAGAAAACAAAGACAATGATTGTTAAATTTTTATTGATTTGTTGAATTTTAAAATTTACATTTTGGTCCACGAAAAAGTTAATCGAAAATATTATTATCAATTTATATAATTTTAAAAGTACATTAGGAATTGATGGATGAGGAAAGAGTTAAAAAAATTAGTTAATTAGATTAATAAATTAATCTTAGTCTAATTATTCTAATTAATTAATTAATTAATTAACTAAAATTAATTAATAACCTGACCCTAATTATAAGTTTCCTACTCTTATATATAATGCAGGTGATGTGGCGTGAAAGGCGGAGGTTGGTAGGTGGCTACAGGAGAAGAAGTGGTAGGTGTGGTGGCGTCGTGAATTCCAAAAAAAAAAAGCAGCAGGGTCTTGGGCCCAGAGAGACGTGACGTAGGGCGGCTGACTGTGCTCTGGTGCAGCACTTCGAGACGGGACAGGACAGAGCAGGAGAGAGAGAAAGCACTACTGTGCTTGCTGGTTCGCTTTTCGAAGCTTCGGTTTGCAATTTTTTTTACAAAATTGTTCTTCCTGTTTTCTCATTGTTGAATTTTACTATGCAATCCAAGACAAAATTTGTTAGTTGCAACTTTATTATGAACTAAATTTTATTTTTCTTGGCTTCGATGTAACCTAGTTTTGAGAACACAATTTTAATTCTATATCATTTTTCTATTTTTCATGGTTATGTGTTTGATTTTTGATCTTAATGCTTACAATTGGTTGACCGACTTTTGTATGATCTATTGAATCATGGAGAGACCGAACTGGTAATTTGTGATTTTGAATTATAGAATTAAACACCAATGATTGAGCGAAATTAGAGATGATTTACCACGATTGATGTGACTGTTAAGAAATTCACACAACTTAATGAGTCTTCAATTAATTAAATTTGTGCATGAACTATGAAAAAATGTTAGCGGGAGATATTTTTAGTGTTGTTCGAGAGAAAACATTGAATAATTTTGGGATTTTGGTCTACAACTTGGAAAATAATATTTTTATTCACATAGAGTTATAAATTGTGTGTGATTAACTAGGTAAAATCAAAAGCCCTAGAATTTATTTTGCCCTTAACAAATCACTAAAATTTCAGATTCCACTTCTTTTAAATTTATTTATTTAGTTCTTTAGATTAATTTAAATTAGTTGCTTTCTTTATTGAATTTCGATTTTCCAAATAGTGATTCATCTAGTAATTTCAGTACTCAATAAAATAATTAGTCCCTGTGGGTTCGACACTCTTTTCACTTAACTATACTACTTGTTGCGATTTTGTACACTTGCAAATAATTCACATCAAGTTTTTGGCACCGTTGCCGGGGACTAGTTATTCTTTTATTGATATTGAAAATTTCTAGATTATTACTAATTTGGATTTTTTAAATTATTATTTTACCTCTTCATTTTCTTTTGACTTATATTTTTTTATTTTTTTTATTTTTAGTTTTCTATTTTTTTTAATATTTATATTTCACGACATACAAGTACATTATCATGGAGAACGATGAGAACAAGGATTTGAGAGACTATGTTATGCCCTCACTTAATGGAGCAACATCAAGCATAAAGAGGCCGGTTATTGAAGCTAACAATTTTGAGATTAAATCGGCGATTATTCAAATGATTCAACAGTCTGTTCAATTTTGGGGACTATCGCACGAGGATCCTTATGTTCACATTACAAACTATCTACAAATTTGTCACACTTTCAAGCACAACAGAGTATCAGATGATGTAGTTCGATTGAGACTCTTTCCTTTTTCACTAAGAGATAAGGCTTGGCTTGGCTAAATTTTCTACCACCCGGTAGTATTACTACTTGGGAGGGACTTACACAAAAATTTCTGGCTAAGTATTTTCCGCCGGCAAAGACAGCGGAGCTAAGGAATGATATTACCACCTTTATTCAAGTTGAGACTGAATCTTTGTATAATGCATGGGAGAGGTACAAAGAGTTATTGAGAAAGTGTTCTCAATATGAATTACCGAAATGACTGCAAATTCAAATATTCTATAATGGTTTGGGAGTTACAAATCGATTTATGGTTGACGCAGTAGCTGGAGGTGCACTTATGAGAAAAACTCATGAAGCAGCCTATGAGCTTTTAGAGGAGATGGCATCTAATAATTACCAGTGGTCTTCAGAGAGTACAATGCCAAGAAAAGTGACTGGAGTTTTTGAACTTGATCCTATTACTACATTGACTGGACAAATTAATATTTTATCTAAAAAATATGCAATATGAATTTTAATGCTTTTCAATCTATTATGATTTGTGATCTTTGTGCAGGAAATCACTCAAGTACAGATTGCCAAGTGAGGAACCCTTTTGCTCAATCAAATTTAAATCAAGCAAATTACGTGTCCAATTTTTAACATCAAAACAATCCTTATTCGAACATGTATCATCAAGAATGGAGAAACACCCCCAGTTTTTCTTGGAACAACAATCAAGAAACAGCTAGACCACACCAAAATTTTCAACAACAAGAAAAGAAGCCAACACTTGAAGATATGTTCATGCAATATATGCAAAAGACAGAACAATACATACGAAACACAGATTTGGCAATACAAAATAATACAGCTTCATTTCACAATCTTGAGGCTCAAATTGGTCAGCTTTCAAATATTCTTACAGAGAGAACAACAAGAAATTACCCCGCAACACCGTGACTAACCCCACGGAACATGTCAAAACAATAACAATAAGAAGCGGGAGGATAATTGAGCAACCACAAGAAGAAAATGTCGAACAAAATGTAGTTGAAAAGGAAGATGAGTACGAACCAATTGTGGAGGAATAAACGCAACATGAGCAAGTAACTTTTGATGTCCTTAATTCCATGATGTTTCCTACCAAAGAACAGCCGTGTTTTCAAGTAAGTGAAACAGATTTAATTGTGGGAGAGAAACTGTAACCCCTGTTTTTTATTTTATGTATTTTTGACTGTATTATTCATTTTGGTGTATTTTTCTCTATTGTATTTTTTCTGAACCGTATATTGGATTCTGAGCTCCTTGTATTTGATTGATTGTCTCTTTCAACTCGTTTTTCATTATTTGGATCATTTCCTCATTTTTGGTCTCATTATCTTTATTTTCATTATTCCGTGGTGTTGTGGTGGTGTTTTGGTTGCCTTTTCCCTTTTCCATTATCTTTGATCCCTAATAAGATTTTAAAGCCATAGATCTCACTCGTAATTGTATCCCTATTTGTATTTGACCCAATATCCAAAACCCATTTGTATACCTATTGCTAGTTACTAACACCCACAACCCATTAACCCATATTTCAACCCTATATATATATATACCCTCCTTAACACAAACCCTAAACCTAACACCACAAACCCTAGCCTCCTATCTCTTTCCCTCTCTCTCCCGGCCTGCACTTGCCCCAACCCGAGCACCCCCTACAGCCCGGCCTGCCCTTCCTCATCCAGGCTGACCACATAGCCGGCCACCCCACTCCCTACTCCGGCATCCCTAGCTCCGACCACCATACAAACTGAGACCCCCTTGCATCCCCTTTGCTTGCCGATCACCATCACCATCACAACCATCAACTCTTGCATCAATTCCTTCTCTCTTGGTGGTGTTCTTAAAGTGGGTGTTTGCCACTTTGATCATTGCTTCAAGGAAGATCGTTCGTGTGGAGTTTCATTTGTAGTTGCTTGGATTCGTTGCTTGTAGTGGATTTCGTTCGTGGGTTTTTCTTCTCTTCGCATTTGCATCGTTCTTCATCCCCAAATTAAGGCAAGTAACTTGTACTCCAATTCATTTGTTTGATACAAGTCAAAAAGTTCACCTATAGTGTAGTTAGGTCTAGAGATAACCAAAGATTGTGTTTTTCTTGATGGGTTTTGTCTCTATTGTGATATTTTTGCCATAGAAGACTCACGACACAATTCTTGACATGAAATAACCTAGGACTCGCTGGTTCTTTAAATTGGATCGTGTACGTGTGAATATTGTGTGAATTCGTGTTTTGATTGAGACCCATATGAAATAATAGGCGTGGACATGTTAATAACCCTAAATCATGATGTTTAGACACTTGGTAGGCTTTATTTCAAGTTTGGATGTGTTTGGAGCAATATTCATGAATCTATGTTGTTTTTGTTCTTAAGGATGAAATCTGTATTTTCTGGATGTTCTGTTTTGTTTGCTGTTTTCGACTGTGTTACATTTAGTATCTTGATTTCGATATAAAACATGAGTTTTAGATAATTTCATCTATTTTCAAACCCCAGCGAACCCTTGCTTGATTTTGGTTTTGTATGACTGAGTTATGACAGCTTTAGTACAGAGGTGTAGATCTTTTCCAGATTCTGTTTTTCAGTAATTTTGATAACAAACTATTTTCAAGAACTATGTTATACATATTATTTTGATCCAATATTTTGATTAGTGTTTCTTTATTAAGTTAGGAATTACCCAGAATTTTGGTGAATTTTATTGATAAGTTTTATGTGATGTTTCATGCTCGTTTCTAAAATCTATACATGCTGTATTTTGCTCGCTGTTCTGTAAAGAACCCTATTTTCATTATGATTCTTTTTACTGTATGAAAATTCTTTGTGAAATGTAAAAGTTAGTAAATTCTATCTATTTTCATATCCCTTGGGCGGAATTAGATTTCGTTTCACTGGTTGCGAGATATCTTAGTTTTCGTACAGCAGTGTTGGGAATTCCAGATTCGCTAAACTATATTTTCTTGATGCTTCTGTATTTCTGATGACTAATCTATTCTTACTGGAAAATTCTGAAACTCTATATTTTGATATTGGACATATAGGAAAATACTCCAGATTTTTTTGTGGATTTATTTGATGTGTTTTCATACTGTTTTCATGCTCTTGAATTCGTTTTCTTGATTTCTGGCTGAACCTAGTTTTTGTATTCAAATCAGTTTTGAGTTGTGTTATTGTGAACTAGTATATGACTTAATTATACTCACTGTATTCATGTGGATGTCTATTTTCCAGATCCTTCGACGGATCCAGATTTTCTTGTTTGTAACTCTGGAAATCACTGTTTTACTACAGTATGGTCTTGCTGTCGAACTTGAAATGTGTTTGTTTTGTTCCCTTATGAGATATCTTGAACTTGTACATGCTTAGTTTGCTACTTGAACTTGCCACATGATCATGCCATGCTATTCTTGATATGTTTTGCACATTTACATACTTGTATGACATAAATAATAAAATATTCCAAGCCGGGGTTAAGGGTAAGATCTAGTAGTGGATAGTGTAGAAACGTGTACTCGGAAGAACCTAGTGGTTATTGGAGCTTGTTTACATATGGAGCTTGACACGATATACATGACACGTACACACATGAAACTGGAGCTTGTTTACATGATACATGATTACATGATACTTGAAGCTTATCCCTGAGTACACTGCCCTGTATGGTCCCCTACAAAATCTAAAGCGAAACTGTTTGTTGTAGCAACCATGTAGTAAAAACCGGGATACATGAAGAGCTACCTAGATAGTAAATCACACAAGACTTGATACATGATACTTGAACATGATACTTGAACCTAATACATGCTTGATTGATGCTTGACTACATGATACATGAGACTTGATTTCTTGACACTTGACACTTGATGCATGTTTGCATAATACTTGATTTCTTGACACTTGATTCAAGCCATTTACACTTATTCACTCTTGCCATGCTAGTTGTTTATGTTGGACATCATGATTATACCATGCTAGGTTTGATATTTAGATTCACCCCATTTTCATGTGTATCCCACACTATTTGTGACCCGCGACTTGCAATTGATGGGTACTTGTTTTCTTCTTTTCTCCTTCTTCTGCAAATTTAATAATTGCAGATCAGGATGGACGGCTGCCAGATGGTATTGGCAAGATGATATACTAGAGCTGGATTGCATGCTTTATTTAATTATTATTACTATTTGTTGCTTGAACTTGAATAAGATGTATTTGATGACTTGGATATTTATCTTGTATTTGGGCGATGTGACCCAGGATATGTGACTTGTTCAGAACTTGATTATTTGATATTATCATTTTTGGTTTTCAAGTAATTTCTGTTGGTATCTTGTTTCAATTATCCGTGAATGGTTGTGCCTTTTGCTTCCGACTCTGATTATCTTGTCAAATTTTGTAAAGATTCTTGAACAGCTTATGGATGATGAAAATCATTCGCTGGGTTTTTGTCGCGTATCCGTATTTCTTATTCCTTTTTGGGAAGTGGGGCATGACAGGGTTTTGAGTGGTATCAGAGCATCAGGTTTGGCTAATATTTTAGTTGCCTAATATATTAGACAAGCTTGGCTCGAACTGAGATCTGCACAATATTTTACTAACCATGCATACATAAATGAAATTTATACCAACTCTGGTTCTGGACGCTAATTATTTTTGGTTTTGTGCAGACTATGGCTCCTCGAGGTTCTACTTCTCAGTCGCAGGTTGATCCGGTTGAGGCTGTCACTACTGTGCTTGAGCGGCTGATTAATCAGCAGCAAAAACACAATGATCTTGTGATGGCTGCTCTTGAAGCTGCCCGGGTTCTGCCTCCTGTTGTGCCTGTGTAGGCAAATCTTCCACCTCGCCCAGGAACAGTTACAGATTTTATGAGGCTGCATCCCGACCATTTTTCCGGCACTGAGACGCCTTTGGAGGCTGAACAGTGGTTGATCCGGACTGAGCGCTTGTTGTTAGCAGCTCGTGTTGCCGAGGCTGATCGGGTGGACGTTGTTTCCATCCAGCTGGTGGATTTGGCTCATATTTGGTAGATGGCTGAGTCTGAGCATCTTGAGAGGCCCATTGCTTGGGCTACTTTCACTCGGGAATTCTTGGAGAAGTTCTTCCCTAGTAGTACTTGAGTTGAGATGGAACAACAATTTCTGGCCCTAAAATAGGTTAAGTCATTGTTCCATTTTGGATTTGTTACATAATTGTTCACGCAAAGTTGTAACATGGACTTTCTTGCAACAGGGTTTCAGGTCAGTAGATGAGTAGGCAGCTGGATTTACTAGGCTTAGCCGCTTCGCTGCCATTCTTGTGGCAACCGAAGAGGATAGGGCTTGTAGATTCACAAATGGGCTTGAGCAGGATATCAATAGGCATCTTGTCTCTCTTCGCTTGCGTACCTACACTGAGGCTCTTGAGGCAGCCCGAGCCCAGGAGCAGGCTCGTGGTGGTTCTTCTTCTTTTCAGCGGACTGTTCTCACTGCTGTTGCTGGACCTTCTGGTGGGCCTATTCGGAGGTCTGTTTCCGCCCATCCAGTCAGAGAAGCTCCTTACTCTTCTGCTGGTTCCCAGAGGGGTAGTTTTTGCGACTTTTGCCGACTTGCCGGGCATGAGCACAAGGACTGTAGGCGGGCCAATCGCCGCTGTTTTGCTTGTGGTGCTCCTGACCACACTTTGCGAGATTGTCCACAGCAGAGGGTGACTCTTCCAGTTCATGGTCCTGTCTAGCCAGCAGTTCCAGCTTGTAGTCCAGTTAGGCCACCGCTTCCTTCCCAGCATCAGATTGTCGGTCAGAAGACCGCTGTTTCGAGGAGAGGTCAGGCTTTCAACTTGACTGCTGCAAATGCTGAGACAGCTGAGGGTGTGGTTGCAGGTATCTTTTGTTTTATTGTTTTATTGTTAGTTGTTTCTCTTTGTTTTTCTCCATTTTCCTTCTTTATTTCTTTCTGTTGTCCTTCTGAATTTTGTTTCCCTCACTACTATCCAACCCTTCTTTTCTCTGTCTCTTTTGCTTTCTGTCTTAGGTATTGTTCATGTAATGTTTTGCTTGTGTCATCCTTGTTTGCTCTTTTTCTGCTCATGTTCTTTTTGATTCTGGGGCAACCCATTCTTTTGTCTCCTCTCGATTTGTCGCTCACCATTAGTTGGAGTGCAGCAACATGTCAGAGGTTTGGAAAATCGTGACAGGTGGTGGAGTTGTCAGTTGTTCCCGTGAGTGCAGGTAATGTTCCGTTGTTATTGGGGACACAGATTTCAAAACCAACCTGATTATAATTGGAAATTCGGGATTCGACGTTATTCTGGGTATGGATTGGTTGGGTGAAGCCCATGCCATTATTGATTGCCGTGCCAAGAAAGTTGTCTTCAGAATTCCAGATCGAGTAGAATTTGAGTTCCATGCCGGGGAGTCTTTTCTTGGCCGAGCAAAAACTGTAGTTAAGCCGGTGGATTGTGTGATGGAATTACACTCAGGCAGTGAGGCTGCGCCTCTAGTAGTTCGGGATTTCTTGGATGTTTTTTCAGATGAGTTGCCTGGCTTACCCTCTGATAGGGAAGTAGAATTCGATATTGATGTTCAGCTCGATATCGAAGAGTCTCTACAGGATGGCACCGGTTGAGATGGTAGAGCTTAAGGTGTAGTTTCAGCAGTTGCTTGATTTGGGTTTCATCAGACCTAGTGTATCGCCATGGGGTGCTCTGGTCCTTTTTGTTGACAAGAAGGATGGTAGTCGTCAACAGTGCATGGATTATCGAGAGCTGAACAGAGTTACTATGAAGAATCGGTATTCGTTGCCCAGGATAGATGATTTGTTTGATCAGCTGAGTGGGGCTGCTGTTTTCTCGAAGTTGGATCTTCGTTCTGGATATCACCAAGTCAAGGTGAAGGTTGCAGATATACAGAAGACTGCTTTCATGACTAGATACGGACACTATGAGTATCTTGTGATGCCGTTTGGGATCACGAACGCACCGGCTGTATTCATGAGTCTTATGAACCGAGTTTTCTCTCAGTTCTTGGATAGATTTATGGTGGTCTTCATTGATGATATTTTGGTGTATTCTCAGAATCGGGAAGATCATGTTGAGCATCTTAGAGTGGTTCTGCAGACTTTGAGGGAGAATCAGCTCTATGGAAAGCTTAACAAGTGCAAGTTTTGGCTTGACAGGATTTCTTTCTTGGGGCACATTATTTCTGGCGATGGTGTTTCTGTGGATCCTACTATGATTGAAGCTGTGAAGGATTGGCCTATTCCCAAGTCAGTTTCAGAAGTCAGGAGTTTTCTCGGTTTGGCTGGCTATTATCAGAAGTTCGTTCAGGATTTTTCGAAGATAGCAGGACCGTTGACTAAATTGACTGAGAAGGATCAGAAGTTCTGTTGGTCTGATGAGTGCAATGAGGCTTTTGTTAAGTTGAAGAACAGATTGACGTCAACGCATGTGTTGACTATTCCCGATGGTTCAGGCAGATTTGTAATTCACTGTGATGCTTCTGGTAAGGGTCTTGGAGCAGTTTTGATGCAAAAGGGCCGAGTCATTGCGTATTCAACGAGGTAGTTGAGGCCACATGAGAAGAACTATCCTACTCATGACTTGGAGTTAGCGGCAATGATTCATGCTTTAAAGCTGTGGAGACATTATTTACTTGGAGACCGAGTGGAGATCTTTATAGACCACAAAAGTCTCAAGTACGTCTTCACTCAGAAGGAGTTAAACATGAGGCAAAGATGTTGGTTGGAGCTTACTCAGCAGTTTGCAATAACATCCTGGTAAAGTAAACTTGGTGCTTGATGCTTTGAGCAGGAGACCAGCAGTTATGTTTCTTACTCAGCAGAGTGATCTCATTGAGCAGATGCAGAGGTTGGATTTGGATGTTGTGTTGCCGAGTTTTGGTCGGAGTTGTTTGGTGCTCCAGCTGCAGTCGTCTCTTGTTGAGCAGATTAAAGAGGCGCAGGCTAGTGATGCACAGTTGCAGAGTTTTCGAGCTGAGGTTGAGTCTGGGTCCAGGACGGACATGGTTATTCATGCAGATGGTTTGCTTCATTTTGGTTCCCGGTTGTGTGTCCCTAAGGGTGAAGTTCATCAGAGGTTGCTTGAAGAAGCTCATCAGTCTTCGTATTCTATCCATCCTGGCGGTACTAAGATGTATCGAGATTTGAAGCTTTATTTCTGGTGGCATGGTATGAAGAGGGCTGTTGCTCAGTTTGTTTCTCAGTGTTTGGTCTGTCAGCAGGTTAAGGTAGAACATCAGAGAACCGCTGGATTTCTTCAACCGCTTCCTATTCCAGAGTGGAAGTGGGAACATATCACTATGGATTTTGTGACCACTTTGCCGAGGAGTCCTAAGGGTCATAATGCCATTTGAGTGATTGTCGACCGTTTGATGAAGAGTGATCACTTCATTCCTTTTCACTTCGGTCAGTCTACTGAGAGCCTAGCTGAGAGGTACATGCAAGAGATTGTTAGACTTCATGGGGTTCCATTCAGTACTGTATCCGACAGGGATACGAGATTCAGATCTCAGTTCTGGGAGAGTCTTCAGAACAATTTGGGGAGTAAATTAAAGTACAGTACAGATTTTCATCCCTAGACTGATGGACAGTCAGAGTGGACTATTCAGATTCTTGAGGACAAGTTGAGGTCCTGCATGCTTCAGTTTGGTGGGTCTTGGGAGGATCATTTGCATCTCGTAGAGTTCTCGTACAATAACAGCTTTCAAGCCAGTATTAAAGCTGCTCCGTTCGTGGCACTCTATGGATGGAAGTGCAGATCACCAGTGTGCTAGGATGACATTGGTGAGAGGAAGTTGTTGGGTCCGTAGTTGATCACCAAGATAGTTGATGTTGTGGTCCAGATCAGGAAGCACTTGCTGGCAGCTCAGGACAGGCAGAGGCGGTGGGCTGATGTTCATCGTAGGGCATTGGAGTTTGTTGTTGGTGACCATGTTTTTCTTAAGGTATCACCATGGCACGGTGTCATTCGGTTTGGTGGCGGGGGCAAGCTTAGCACGAAGTTTATTGGACCGTTTGAGATTTTGGAGCGAGTAGGCAAGGTGCCCTATCGTCTTGTATTGCCGCCAGCTTTATTAGGAGTGCACGATGTTTTTCATGTCTCATAACTCAGGAGATATATCCGAGATGAGAGCCACATGATCGACTCTTTTGAGTTGACCGTTCGGCCGGATTTGACTTGTGAGATTCCGCCAGTTGCTATTGTGGATCAGCAGGAGGAAGTGCTTAAGAACAAGGTCATCAAGTTGGTTCGTGTTGCTTGGAATCCTCACTCGCCTAGTGAGTCGACTTGGGAGCTGGAGGAGAAAATTTAGCAGAAGTTTCCTTATTTGTTTGAGTACTTTTTATTTTGTTCTTTTGATTGTTTTGGAGTTACCCTATATATCTTCTTTTGAATTTCGATGACGAAATTATCTTGTTAGGTGGGTAGGATTGTAACCGCGATTTTTCATTTTATATATTTTTGACTGTATTTTTCATTTTGGTGTATTTTTCTCTCTTGTATTTTTTCTGAACCGTATATTTGATTTGATTTCAATATATATTCGTTTTATTTCATTTTGAGCTCATTGTGTTTGATTGATTGTCTCTTTCGACTCGTTTTTCATTATTTGGATCATTTCCTCATTTTTGGTCTCGTTATCTTTATTTTCATTATTCCGTGGTGTTGTGGTGGTGTTTTGGTTGCCTTTTCCCTTTTTCATTATCTATGATCCCTAATAAGATTTTTAAAGCCATAGATCTCACTCCTAATTGTATCCTTATTTGTATTTGACCCAATATCCAAAACCCATTTGTACACCTATTGGTAGTTACTAATACCCACAACCCATTCACCCATATTTCAACCCTATATATATATACCCTCCTTAACACAAACCCTAACCCTAACACCGCAAACCCTAGCCTCCTATCTCTTTCCCTCTTTCTCCCGGCCTAAACTTGCCCCAACCCGAGCACCCCCTATAGCCCGGCCTGCCATTCCTTGTCCAGGCCGACTACATAGCCGACAACCCCACTCCCTACTCCGGCATCCCTAGCTCCGGCCACCATATAAACCGAGACCCCCCTTGCATCCCCTTTGCTTGTCGATCACCATCACCATCACAACCATCAACTCTTGCATCAATTCCTTCTCTCTTGGTGGTGTTCTCAAAGTGGGAATTTGCCACTTTGATCGTTGCTTCCAGGAGGATCGTTCGTGTGGAGTTTCGTTCGTAGTTGCTTGGATTCGTTGGTTGTAGCGGATTTCATTCGTGAGTTTTGCTTCTCTTCGCGTTTGCATCGTTCTTCATCCCTAACTTAAGGCAAGTAACTTGTACTCCAATTCATTTGTTTGATACAAGTCAAAAAGTTCACCTATAGTGTAGTTGGGTCTAGAGACAACCTTAGATTGTGTTTTTCTTGATAGGTTTTATTTCTATTGTGATATTTTTGGCCATAGAAGACTCACGACACAATTCTTGACATGAAATAACCTAGAATTCGCCCGTTCTTGAATTTGGATCGTGTATGTGTGAATATTGTGTGAATTCGTGTTTTGGTTGAGACCCATATGAAATAATAGGCGTGGACATGTTAATAACCCTAAATCATGATGTTTAGACACTTGGTAGGCTTTATTTCAAGTTTGGATGTGTTTGGAGCAATATTCATGAATCTATGTTGTTTTTGTTCTTAAGGATGAAATCTGTATTTTCTGGATGTTCTGTTTTGTTTGCTGTTTTCGACTGTGTTACATTTAGTATCTTGATTTCGATATAAAACATGAGTTTTAGATAATTTCATCTATTTTCAAACCCCAGCGAACCCTTGCTTGATTTTGGTTTTGTATGACTGAGTTATGACAGCTTTAGTACAGAGGTGTAGATCTTTTCCAGATTCTGTTTTTCAGTAATTTTGATAACAAACTATTTTCAAGAACTATGTTATACATATTATTTTGATCCAATATTTTGATCAGTGTTTCTTTATTAAGTTAGGGATTAACCAGAATTTTGGTGAATTTTATTGATAAGTTTTATGTGATGTTTCATGCTCGTTTCTAAAATCTATACATGCTGTATTTTGCTCGCTGTTCTGTAAAGAACCCTATTTTCACTATGATTCCTTTTACTGTATGAAAATTCTTTGTGAAATGTGAAAGTTAGTAAATTCCATCTATTTTCATATCCCTTTGGCGGAATTGGATTTCGTTTCACTAGTTGCGAGATATCTTAGTTTTCGTACAACAGTGTTGGGAATTCCAGATTCGCTAAACTATGTTTTCTTGATGCTTTTGTACTTTTGATGACTAATCTATTCTTACTGGAAAATTCTGAAACTCTATATTTTGATACTGGACATATAGGAAAATACCCCAGATTTTTTGTGGATTTATTTGATGTGTTTTCATACTGTTTTCATGCTCTTGAATTCATTTTCTTGATTTCTGGCTGAACCTAGTTTCTGTATTCAAATCAGTTTTGAGTTGTGTTGTTGTGAACTAGTATATGACTTAATTATACTCGCTATATTCGTGTGGATGTCTATTTTCCAGATCCTTCAACGGATCCAGATTTGCTTGTTTGTAACTCTGGAAATCACTGTTTTACTACAGTATGGTCTTGCTGTCGAACTTGAAATGTGTTTATTTTGTTCCCTTATGAGATATCTTGAACTTGTACATGCTTAGTTTGCTACTTGAACTTACCACATGATCATGCCATGCTATTCTTGATATGTTTTGCACATTTACATGCTTGTATGACATAAATAATAAAATTTTCCAAGCCGGGGTTAAGAGTAAGATCTAGTAGTGGATAGTGCAGAAACGTGTACTCGGAAAAACCTAGTGGTTATTAGATCTTGTTTACATGTGGACCTTGACAAAATATACATGACACGTACACACATGACACTGGAGCTTGTTTGGGTTTTGGAGCATGTTTACATGATACATGATTACATGATACTTGGAGCTTGTCCCTGAGTACACTGTCCTGTATGGTCCCCTACAAAATCTAAAGCGAAACTGTTTATTGTAGCAACCATGTAGTAAAAACCAGGTTGCATGAAGTGCTACCTAGATAGTAAATTACACAAGACTTGATACGTTATACTTGAACCTAATACATGCTTGATTGATACTTGACTACATGATACATGAGACTTGATTAAATGAGATTTGATTTCATGACACTTGACACTTGATGCATGTTTACATAATACTTGATTTCTTGACACTTGATTCATGCCATTTACACTTGTTCACTCTTGCCATGCTAGTTGTTTATGTTGGACATCATGATTATACCATGCTAGGTTTGATACTTAGATTCACCCCATTTCCATGCACTTGCATCCCACACTATTTGTGACCCACGACTTGCAATTGACGGGTACTTGTTTTCTTCTTTTCTCCTTCTCCTGCAAATTTAATAATTGCAGATCAAGATGGATGGCTGCCAGATGGTATTGGTGAGATGATGTACTAGAGCTGGATTGCATGCTTTATTTAATTATTATTACTATTTGTTGCTTGAACTTGAATAAGATGTATTTGATGACTTGGATATTTATCTTGTATTTGGGCGATGTGACCCAGGATATGTGACTTGTTCAGAACTTGATTATTTGATATTATCGTATTTAGTTTTCAAGTAATTTCTGTTGGTATCTTGTTTCAATTATGCGTGAATGGTTGTGCCTTTTACTTCCGACTCTGATTATCTTGTAAAATTTTGTAAAGATTCTTGAACAGCTTATGGATGATGAAAATTATTCGCTGGGATTTTGTCGCATATCCGTATTCCGTATTCCTTTTTGGGAAGCAGGGCGTGACAGAAACATAGTGCTGAAATTGATAAGTTACTTTTGAACGTATGTCCAACAAATTCAGCAACTCTTGAATCTGAGAAAGAAAAGAATTTGAAATATGTTATATATTTGGATGCTGCACCATCTATTCATCCATTTTCTAAGCTGACATTCAAGGGGGTGGGGATATCAAAGACTCCATCTTCAAAAAAGAAATGACTGAAATTCGAGCCGCTACCTTAAACTTGACGGATGCGCAGAAAAAATATAATCCACGTATGAAGAGAATTATTGGAAAAGAGGCTCATATGTTGTTGGATCTTGGCATCACATACCTATCTCCCTATCAAGTCTGGCTGAAAACTTAAAAACTTAGCGCTTCTTGGAAGGCAACCCATGTTTTCTTTTACCGCATTTAGATTTTATTTTTCTTTTAGTTTATTATAATTATAATTTTTGATTTTATTTTGTAGGATTGCATAAGTTTGGAAGTCGCCGGGCAGAGCTATTTTCTACACCTACATTGATGGTTGTTTTTGAGTAGGATGGAGTCAGAATCTGAAAAAGTATTTCAAAGAGCGATTGTAAGCAATTGTCTTAGCTTTCCAGAACAAAAAGAATCAGCCCATTTGGACATCTACTGCTCCAGATATCGCTGAAACACTGAACGTCGCGCGTGCAGAATTTTAAAACGAATCAGAGGAGAAATTCTGAACTTTTCGCATTTTTTTGTTTTTCTTTTTCCTTTCCCATTGAGGACAATGTGATATTCAAGTTTGGGGGTGAGGGTAAATATTTTTGTATATATATATATATTTGAAAGAAAAACAAAACAATATGGATTTCAATTGGGCTCACCATTACAGTTTTGAGTTTTTTATTTTGCTAAGCATTGAAATATTTTTGTTTTAGGATTGACAATTGCTTATAAAGCAAGATTAAGCATACTTATTTACTTTAAGATTATTGAATTTCAAAATTCCTTATACAATTATGACAGTCATGTGATTATACATAAAAGAAAAATGTGATGTTTTTTCTTGTGATTATCCCATTTGATCTAGTCCTAAACAGAGTTTAAGTAAATAGAGTAATAATAAAAAAAAAATTATATGAATAAAGTCAGTCTATTCCAATGTTTTGAGTTGCATAGTAACTAGGGGTATTCATTACAAATGTTTATTTTATGTCAAACGACAACTTGAAATATGAGTATGCAAAGCACTCTAAGTTTGCGACTTATTGAGTAACCGGGTGAATCCATCACAAATGTTTGCATTCTTGTCAAAAGGCAAAGGAAAAATTAGAGAAGAAAATTTTTAAAAAAAACATAAAAAAAAAATTAGTTTGCTACTCGGTTTGTTGTAGTGAGAAGGGGTAATCATAGATGGAGTTGTTACATACTATAATTACATTATTTGCATGAAAAATACAATTGGATTGAGAATTATGAATGAATGATTGCACTGGAGAAAGTGGGTATGCTTGGTTTTACTTTATTTGCTATTATTGATATTTTTAATTGAAATTTTGATGCTTGAATGATGAGATCTCTTGGTGTGATGAGCTGAGCTATTATTGATTATTATTCCTTTATTCATGATTTTACTTTTTGCTCGAGGACAAGCAAAATCTTAAGTTTGGGGGTACTCGATGTGTCTAATTTTTATATAAATATTTGTACTCATTCATCCATTAAAATTGCTTGTATTCGTCTATCTTGTTAGTAATTTATCTTATTTCCAAAGATTTCGGTTAATTAATTATTTTTTTGAAGAAATAAGATTTTTTGATGCAAAAGGAGAATATTTTCAATAAAAGCCAACAAAGAAAAAAAGGACAATGTTTGTTAAATTTTTATTTATTTGTTGAATTTTAAATTTTACATTTTGGTCTTTGAAAAAGTTAATAGAAAATATTATTATCAATTTATATAATTTTAAAAGTACAGTAGGGATTGATGGATGAGGAAAGAGTTAAAAAATTAGTTAATTAGATTAATAAATTAATCTTAGTCTAATTATTCTAATTAATTAGATAATTAGTTAACTAAACTTAATTAATAACCTAACCCTAATTATATGTTTCCTACTCCTATATATAATGCAGGAGGTGTGGCGTGAAGAAAGGGGGAGGCTGGTAGGTGGCTACATGAGAAGAAGTGGTATGCGTGGTGGCGGCGTGAATTCAAAAAAATAAAAATAAAAATAAAATAAAAATAAAAAAACATAGAAGAGAAGCAGCAGGGTCTTGGGCGCAGTGTTCAAGACAGAGGAGAGAGTGACGTGACATAGGGCGGCTAACTGTGCTCTGGCGCAGCACTTTGAGACGGGACAAGATAGAGCAGGAGAGAGAAAAAGAGCTACTGTGTTTACTGGCTCGCTTTTCGAAGCGTTCGGTTTGCAAATTTTTTTACGAATTTGTTCTTCCTGTATCTCTTTTCTCTTTGTCTAATTTTTACTATGCAATCCAAGACAAAATTTGTTAGTTGCAACTTTATTATGAACTAAATTTTATTTTTCTAGGGCTTAGATATAGCCTAGTTTTGAGAACACAATTTTAGTTGTATATTATTTTTCTAATTTTCAAGGTTGTGTGTTTGATTTTTGATCTTAATGCTTACTGTTACCGCTGATTCTGGTGTGGGGGTAAACAGATGAGATTTGTGAGTTCGCGGAAAACCTGAATAACGGATCCAAGCCTTCTGATTCCTGCCGCTACCTGCAAGGAAGTGCGATACACCGGGGTTGATTCCGGCGACGCACCCTCCGACGCTCTTATCAGTAACCAGTGGTGATTATGAAAGAGCTTAAGGTGGAAAAAGAGTGATTACCTTGTCACAGTGGTGGGTAGGAGGTATTTATAGTCGCCATAGGAACCTGTTAAGGGACCTGATTTCCTGTGAAACTGTTAGGAGTAAAATCCTCACAATTAGTTTAGGAAACTAATTCCTGATTCCCGGTGAGAGGAATCAGGCCCGTTGATTTAGTCAAATCAGTGACCCTGATTCCCTCTTGCTGGTCTGGGTTTGTCTTGGGTCGGGACCCGTACCCAGTTGGAGCGGATCCGTTCGTGGGTTATTGGATCTGTGAGAAGGAGACCCAGTACCCATCTCAGACCCATTTGTATGTGTAATTACCGTTTTATCCCTGAGCTTCAAGATTTGTGCCCAATCTGGACGGTTCTAATTTAACCCCATTTTTAGCCATATCACGAGCCCCCCACTCTTAAAGACTGAGTGTGATCAGCCTTTGAGGAGTAGTTTAACTGTTCAAGTGGCTAGTGGAGTTGTATCGGAGCCGGAATGAAGGGTTTTGAATCTCGAAGGGGATAGTGAGGTGATTTCTTGAAGCCATATGCGGTTCTCAAGCCTTGTTTGAACATTCGATGGTGTTCATCTATTTTTTCGGACTACTTATTTAATTTTGCGATGTGTTAACTAATCGTCCGGGGGCTTTAATAGTACATTCTAGGCAATAATTGTTTGTTCAGGGGCTCAAAAATAACCCCCCGAATTTTTAATTATTTTCTAGAATTTTAGTTAATTTCCCCAAATTTTTAGCAATTTTTCGCAATTTGTAAATAAATAAAATAATTTAAATAAATAAAAATTAATTTTTAAATACTGATTTATGGCGTGGCCTGATCTGGATCGTTGATCTTGGGCGAGACGCTCGGATGGGCACTTGCTCGGTTGGCCGACCGGAGGGGTGAGGGTTCGGTCGTCCGAGCGACGTGGCGCAATCTGAGCCGTCGGATGGTGGCGCGGATCTCAAGACGAGCGCACTTCCCAAGAAAATGCTATCTTGTCGTTTAGTGCACGTGGCAAGATCTGGGCCGTTCATCATCGGAAGCGCGAATTTCTGGAAGATCCAACGGTTGTGGTGGTTCGGGTGCTTTTTTCTCCGTTTGCGAGCTCGGAATGGCACTTGCTCGGTTGGCTGACCGGGGGTCTGAGAGTTCGGTTGGGCGAGCAGCTTTCTGGGCCGCCGGATGTGTACTCGCTCGGTTGGCTGACCGGAGCTCTGAGGGTTCGGCTGGTCGAACAATTTTCTGGGTCGCCGGATGTGTATTCGCTCGGTTGGCCGACCGGAACTCTGAGGGTTCGGCTGGTCGAACAACTTTCTGAGCCGCCGGATACGTATTCGCTCGGTTGGCCGATCGGAGCTCTGAGGGTTCGGCTGGTCGAACAACTTTCTGGGCTGCTGGATACGTATTCGCTCGGTTGGCCGACCGGAGCTCTGAGGGTTCGGCTGGTCGAACAACGTGGCGCAATCTGAGCCATTGGATGGTGTCGCGAATCTCGAGACGGACGCGTTTCCCAAGAAAACACTATCTTGTCGTTTAGCGCCGCCGGCAAGATCTGGGTCGTCTGATCGAGATCTTACATGAATGTTGAGGAGAAAGTGAGTTTTCTCCGTCTTGACGCTCGGAATGGCACTTGCTCGGTTGGCCGACCGGAGCTCTGACTGTTCGGCGATCCGAGCGTGGTATGGCGATCCGGACCGTTGACTGGCGGAACGAGTTTCGAGAAGGTTTTGTTCCCATGGGCATTAATGGTGTCCTGGGGTTTGTGCGGCGTTCCAACTTCCCGGGGTCATTAAGAATGGTGCCCTTTAATTAATGCGTGGCGTTTCAGCTCCCGAGGGTCATAATGGCTGGTTCTTGGAGGGTAGGTTATAAGTACCCCATTCCCCTTGTTATTTCAGTCGCAACAATGTTGAATTTTAGACCTCGGAGGTGTCTTCCTTGGGTGGTTGCAGTTCGGCCATGGTCTCCTCCTGACTCTGACGGCCTCGAAGCGGATGTCAGGGTCGGGGGAGATTAGGGCAGAAGAGGTGACGACCGGAGTTAAGGCGGATGCCTGTCTTCAAGATCTTAACCCTGAGGCCGTCGGTCGGGTGGTCACTCTTCCGCCGTGATCTTCTCCCGATTCTGACGGTCCCGATGTGGATGTCAGGGTCGGAGGAGATCAGGGCAGAAGGGGTGATGACTGGAGTCCGGACCCGGGGTATAAGGCGCTTCGGAAGGATGGGTGGTCACCCTTCCGCCATGATCTTCTCCCGATTCTGACGGTCCCGACGCGGATGTCAAAGTCGGCGGAGATCATGGCAGAAGGTGTGACGACCGAAGTCCGGAGCTGAGAGATGAGTTGCTTTGGAAGGACGGGTGGTCATTCTTCCGCCATGATCTTCTCCTGACTCTGATGGCCCCGATGCGGGTGTCAGGGTCGGCGGAGATCATGGCTGAAGAGGTGACGACCGAAGTTTGGAGCCGAGGGACAAGCTGCTTCGGAATGATTGGTCTCTTCCCATCTCTGTCTTCCTTCCGGGCTGACGGCTTTTGATGGTTGTCAGCCCGAAGGAGTTAGAGATGGGAGGTGTGCCGATCTGCTTTTTGACCGGGCCTCGCGAGACGGTGGTTTCTCTCCAATCCTTGACCGATTCGTGGTTTCGGCTACGAGGCCGTAGGCTTCAAGTTGCTCATGGGTGAGAGGTTAACCGACCGAGACCTGGGGCCCGGGGGGCTCGCCGAGGGCGATGCCTTAAAACTTTCAATCAAAACTTTCTCTGGCTTCTTCAGACAGGGGCGGAGCGCCTGAATTCGAAGTGTCTCGTCCGGGCAATGTGGCGCGATCTGAGTCGTCAGATGGTGGCGCGAATCTCGAGACGGGCTCAGTTCCCAAGAAAACGCTATCTTGTCGTTTAGCGTCGTTGGCGGGATCTGGGCCGTCTGATCGAGATCTTACACGAAAGTTGAAGAGAAAGTGAATTTTCTCCGTTTTGACGCTCGGATGGGCACTTGCTCGGTCAGCCGACCGGAGGCCTAAGAGGTCGAGCGACGTGGTGCGCTCCGAGCATACCTCTCGCTCGTCCGTGGTTCGGTGACAAGAGCGTTCGCTGGAGGTGCCGAGCGGTGCTTCTGCCCCCTCTTATCGCGAAGTTGCGAGGCGAGTCGGGCCTTACCCAAGGGTAGTCTTGCCGATCCTCGTGAGAGTTCGACGGTCGTGGGAGCAATTCCGAATGGCGACCCATTCCTAACCCGCTGAGAAGCGAGTTTGTGGAGTAGAATCGAACCAAGTGTTGGACTCCGGAACCATTGTTAGAGTTCAACGGTTGTGGGAGCAGTTCCGAACGGCGATCTACTTCTGGCTCGCCTAAGGGCGAGCTAGGGAAGTAAAGTCGAGCCGAGTGTTGGACTCCGAACCATCGGTGTATTTCAACGGTTGTGGGAGCAGTTCCGAACAGCGATCTACTTCTGGCTCGCCTAAGGACGAGCCGGGGAAGTAAAGTCGAGCCAGACATTGGACTCCGAACCATTGGTTGAATTAGAGAATAAGGACGGAGAGATACAAGCAACTTTATCGATACAAAAAAATCATTCTTTATTGATAATTGACGGCGAGCCGTTTCTACATATGACAACTTTAAAGAAATGAATTACAAGTTAGAGGAGAGGAATGGTTCGACACCCGGTGATACTTAGAGAGGCGCCGGGGCGCTTTCTTGGTATTTTAACAGGTGGTCGGCATTCCAGGTCCTCGGAATCTCTCTGCCCTCTTGGTCTTCGAGACGATAAGCTCCGGGCCGAACTACCTTTGTGATCTTGTAGGGCCCTTCCCATTTCGGAGCCAGTTTGCTCTTCTAATTGGGGAAGGAGATGGCTAGCTTTCTGAGGACCAAGTCCCCTTCCTTGAGATCGGTGGGTCGGACTTTCTTGTTGTACGCCAATTCGACCCTACTCCGGTAATTCTGTTGGCGTATTGATGCTCTTTCCCTCAGCTCGTCCACCAGGTCTAAGTTCGCCTGGAGGTCTCTGGCATTCTGTTCCTCACTGTAGGCTGCGAGACGAGGAGAGGGTATTCCGACTTTGAGTGGTATTACTACCTCGAACCCATAGGTGAGGTTGAACGGGGACTCTCCTGTGGGGGTCCGTTTGTTGGTGCGATAGTTCCACAGCACATTGGGGAGTTGGTCGACCCATAGGCCTTTGGAACATTTGTCCAATCTCTTCTTGATACCGGAGAGGATTTGCCGGTTAGCATTCTCCGCCTGTCCGTTCGACTGAGGGTGGGAGACGGAAGAGAAGCGTTGTTGGATGGCAAGATCTTCGCACAGGGCTCGGAATGCGGCACCGGTGAACTGAGTCCCATTGTCCGTTACGAGGACACGGGGGACGCCGAATCTGCAGATGATGCTCTTCCAGAAGAATTGAAGCACCTTGTTCTTGGTTATAGTGGCAAGGGGCTCGGCCTCAATCCACTTCGAGAAGTAGTCGATGGCCACGACCAAGAACTTGAACTGACCCGGAGCTAGAGGGAAAGGCCCTAGTAAATCTATCCCCCACATTGCGAAGGGGATAGGACTTGATAGGGAGGCGAGGTTGGCTTGAGGGAGGCGACGAACGTTGGAATGTCTTTGACAAGAGCCACATTGCCGAACGTGTCGCTCGGCATCTTGGAGGAAAGTCGGCCAGAAGTATCCGTAATTCAGAGCTTTCCGAGCCAAAGACCTAGACCCTGAATGAGCTCCGCCGATGCCTTCGTGGAGCTCCTGTAAGGCGTAGTCGGTCTGTTCTGGAGAGAGGCACCTTAAGTATGGTCGGCCGTCAATCTGCGAGAAGGAGCGCTTGTATAAGATCCCCTCGACAAGACATACCGCTCGGCCCTGGTTCTGACTCGGCGTGCTTCTTTGGGGTCCTCGGGGAGGAGTCCGTCCCTTAGAAATTCCACTAAGGGTTTCATCCAATTATCTTGTAGTAGGACTGGTAAAGACTCCACTGAGCCGGGGGTCTCGTCTTCTATGCTCGGCCTTGAGAGGACCTCGATCAAAACAGTCTGCTCGAGACCCTGGAGGGAGGATGAGGCCAACTTGGAGAGGGCGTCGGCCTGTGAATTCTCCTCTTGAGGGACTCGTTGGATGAGTGCCTCTTTAAACCGGCTCATGAGGGCTCGGACCTTGGCGAGGTACTTCGCCATTCGTTCATCTCGCGCCTCGTACTCGCCCAAGACTTGGTTCACAACCAGCTGAGAGTCACTATGGACTCGGAGGCGCTGTGCCCCGGCACTTCGGGCAAGTCCGAGGCCCGCGATTAGTGCCTCATACTCCGCCTCGTTGTTTGAGGCCTTAAAGTTCATGCGGAGGGCATACTGGAGGACGAAGTCATCAGGGCCGTTCAGGATGATACCGGCACCGCTACCCTCATTGCAGGAGGATCCGTCCATGAAAACTGTCCAAATGGGGGGTCCGTTCGGGACGTGGCTGACCTCGGGAATGGTGGACTCGACGATGAAGTCGGCGAAGGCCTGAGCTTTGATTGCAGTCCGAGGTTGGTAGGAGATGTCGTGTTGGCTCAGCTCTATGGACCTCTTCATTAGCCGGCCCGAGGTTTCAGGCTTGTGGAGGATCTGCTTTAGCGGTTGGTCGGTGAGGACCACAACCGAGTGGGACTGAAAGTATGGACGGAGCTTCCTCGCCGCCATGACCAGGGCGTAGGCCATCTTTTCTATCTTCGGATAGCGGAGCTCGACATCCCGAAGCACCTTACTCACATAGTAAATGGGCCTCTGGGCCCGGTCTTCTTCCCTCACCAACACAGCACTTAGGGTCTGCTCGGAAGCAGCTAAGTAGATGAAGAGGGTTTCCCCCGGAACGGGTTTGCTGAGCAGAAGGGGGTTCACCAAGTAGGCCTTCAGTTGGTCGAACGACTCCTGTTGTGGTTGTCCCCATTCAAAACCCTTAGCCCCCCTGAGAGCCTTGAAGAAGGGGAGGCACTTTTCCCCAGACTTCGAAAGGAACCGGCCAATAGCGGCGAGCCGACCCGTAAGCTTCTGCACCTCCTTGACGTTCCGGGGCGGGGCCATGTCCAGTATGGCCTTGATCTTCTTGGGATTTTCTTCGATCCCTCGCTGGCTCACCATGAAGCCGAGGAACTTTCCCGATGAGACCCCGAACGCACACTTGTTCGGATTAAGCCGCATGTTGTGCCTCCTCAATACGCCGAAGGCCTCATGGAGGTCGGCCACGTGGTCGGTACCTCGGACGCTCTTGACGAGCATGTCGTCGACGTATACTTCCATGTTGCGGCCTATTTGGCTTTGGAAGACCTTGTTGACGAGGCACTGGTAGGTGGCCCCAGCGTTCTTCAATCCGAACGGCATGACTCTGTAGCAGTAGAGGCCCTGGTCGGTAATGAAGGAAGTCTTCGGAATGTCCGGGGAGAACATTCGGATCTGATTATAGCCGGAGAAGGCGTCCATGAAGCTGAGTAGCTCATGGCCCGAGGTGGCATCAATGAGGGTGTCGATATTTGGGAGAGGGAATGGATCTTTCGGACACGCCTTATTCAGATTGGTGAAGTCGATGCATATCCTCCAAGAGCCATTGGACTTCTTAACCATGACCACATTGGAGAGCCACTCGGGATAGTTCACTTCCTGTATGAACCGGGCTCTCAAGAGCTTGTCCACCTCCTCCTTGATGGCCTGGGTAATGAAGGAAGTCTTCGGAATGTCCGGGGGAAACATTCGGATCTGATTATAACCGGAGAAGGCGTCCATGAAGCTGAGTAGCTCATGGCCCGAGGTGGCATCAATGAGGGTGTCGATATTTGGGAGAGGGAATGGATCTTTCGGACATGCCTTATTCAGGTCGGTGAAGTCGATGCATATCCTCCAAGAGCCATTGGACTTCTTAACCATGACCACATTGGAGAGCCACTCGGGATAGTTCACTTCCTGTATGAACCGGGCTCTGAAGAGCTTGTCCACCTCCTCCTTGATGGCATGTTGCCGCTCGGGGGCGAACTTACGCCTCTTCTGCTGAACCGGTCTGCACCCCAGTTCGATGCTGAGGCGATGCACTAGAAGGTCCTCGGAAATCCCGGGCATATCCGCGGCGGACCAAGCAAATAGGTCGCGGTTCTCCCGGATGCACTGCACTAAGTCGGAGCATAGGGCAGTCGGCAAGGACTTGCTGATGAGGAACTTTTGACTCGGGTCCTCGTCCGAAAAGAGTACTTCTTCCAATTCGTCCGCCTGCTCGGACGTGGGTCGGAATTCGGCTCGGGGATCTCTAGAGTCTCGACGGAGAGCACCGGACCCCCCGTGGATGTCATGTAACACTTCCGAGCCGTTTCTTGGTTGCCCCTGACTTCTCCCACTCCCGACCGAGTGGGGAACTTCATTTTAAGGTGGTACGCTGAAGGGACAGCTTCCAGGGCAGCTAGGCCGGGTCGGCCTAGGATGACATTGTATGCGGCCGGGACGTCGACGACCATAAAGTTCATCGGCTCGGTCCGGGTAGTAGGGGTCTTCCCAGCAGTTACGTCCAGGGTAATAACCCCTTCGACAGTTACTGGTACCCCCGTGAACCCGTGGAGCGTGTAGTCGGCCGGTTTGAGGCGATCCCGGGACAGCTGCAGCCCTCGGAATGCCGAGAGGAAGAGGATGTTCACCGAACTCCCGTTGTCCACCAGGACCCTCTGCACTTTGAAGTTCGCCATGCGAAGGTCGATGACAAGTGCGTCGCAGTGGGGGGTTCGGACTCCCTCGAGGTCTTCATCGGAGAATGTCACTGGGATGCCGAGCCCTTTGGGGGGAGGGGCGCTGTGAACTGAGTTAACCTCTCGGACAAAGGCCTTCCAAGAGGAGTTGGAAGAGCCCCCCATTGGGCCCCCGTGAATGAGGTGTAGAACCCGCTCTTCCTCGAACTCGGGGCTTTGATCGCGTCGCTCGGAGCGCTTGTTAGCCCCCTGAGGCGGGGGAGTGGTGCGGTCTCCCCGATCATTTGCCTTAACAAATTTGGCCAACTGCCCTCTCTGGATGAGGGCTTCGATCTCATTTTTCAACGCCCGGCAGTCGTTGGTGTCATGGCCGTGGTCCCGGTGGTAACGGCACCATTTCTCCTTGTTCCTTCTCTTGGCCGGGGTGTTCATCCTCGGAGCTGGAGGTATAACCCCTTCCTTCTCCACTTCCATCAAAATAGTGGAGACATTGGTGGTGAGGGGAGTGAACTTCTCGAACCTGGGGGGAGGACGACGCTGACCGCCGTTGTCCTTCTGCAGCTTCTTGGGCCCCTCCTCCTCTGTCGCCTTCCTCTTCGATTCGGAAGCTGATCCTCTGAAATTTGGGAGGCACTCGGCCTCTTCCGCCCGGATGTACTTCTCACATCTTAGGAGAAGATCGGCGAAGTTGTGCGGGGGCTTCTTGGCGAGGGACGACCGGAGGTTGGAGTTGAGGATGTTCGACTGGAACGCGACAGTCGCCACTGACTGGTCAAGGGAGGCAATCGACCTGACCTCCGCAGTGAATCTCCTCATGTAGTCCCTCAACTTTTCTCCCCTCTCCTGTCGGAGGTGGAGCAGGGAGAGGCTAGTCTTCTCCGTTCGCCTGCTACTCACAAAGTGAGTTATGAAGAGCGTTTCGAACTGCTCGAACGAGAAGATGGAAGAGGGAGCGAGCCTGGAGTACCATTCCCGAGCTGAGCCCTTGAGTGTGGCGAGGAAGGTCTTGCAGAGCATGGCGTCGGAAGCTTGATGGATCAGCATTAAGGTCTTGAAGCTTTCGACGTGATCAACTGGGTCGGACTCCCCTGAATACGTTTCAAACTGCGGAGGTTTGAAACCCCTCGGTATGGGGGCCTCCATGATTGTCCAAGAGAAGGGGGGTCTGCTGGGGCGGACGGTCCCTGCTCTCGACTCCTCCTCTTTGTCCATGCGACCGATGCGCCTCTCCATCTCGTGGAGACGAAGGTAGAGGGCATCGTCCCTCCGTTGGTAATCATACGATCCCCTGGACTCTTCTTCATAGGAAGGGGAGCGGGGACTGCGGCGTCGATAGTCCTGGGATCGGCGAGGACTATAGGGGTGCTGCTGGCGACTGGGAGCTGGGAGAGGACTTCTGGATCGGTGGCGAGGACTTGGAACCCGTGGGGGTGTTGGAACCCTCTGGGCATTATGGTTATTGGGGCGAAGGTTGAGGGCCTGCAACACAGTCTCCTGGAATTGTAGGAACTCGGCACGAGTGATAGGTGCCTCATCGTTCCTCGGATGATGCCGGTCCGCGGGGGAATGTGGCCTCCTCCTACGGCGCTCGGGAGATTCCCCCCGGCCCTTTCGGTCCGGAGACCTCTTACCGTCTCGGCGATGAGGAGATCGCTCACCATGATGCTGGCGGGAGGCTCCCTCTCGGGCCCGCCTCTCATCTAGGTGGTTACGAAGGTCCTCTTCCTTTTGGCGATTTAGAACGGTGTTGCAGAGATCGGAGGCTCGGGGGTGATGGGAAGCCATAGAGTCCGAGGAGGCATTGTGAATTGAGACATGGTCTGGATGGAGTGGTGGCTTCTGCCTCCGCTGGTTCTGACCAGCAGGACCATTTGGGGGTTGTTGGTTCGGAAGAGGAGGCTGGCCCTGTTGGGCCGGGGGAGGAAGATGTTCGGACTGCAGAGCAGGATGGACGGGGACTTCCTCCGGCTGATCGGCGGGATTGGGTCCGCGGTTGGACCCCCTAGACCTGACCTTCTTGGGAGGCATGGTTGGAGAAGGGCTAGTTGACGAAGGAGAGGCGGAGGCTATTCGTGTGGTGTTTCCCACAGACGGCGCCAATCTGTTACCGCTGATTCTGGTGTGGGGGTAAACAGATGAGATTTGTGAGTTCGCGGAAAACCTGAATAGCGGATCCAAGCCTTCTGATTCCTGCTGCTACCTGCAAGGAAGTGCGATACACCGGGGTTGATTCCGGCGACGCACCCTCCGACGCTCTTGTTAGTAACCAGTGGTGATTATGAAAGAGCTTAAGGTGGAAAAAGAGTGATTACCTTGTCACAGTGGTGGGTAGGAGGTATTTATAGTCGCCATAGGAGCCTGTTAAGGGACCTGATTTTCTGTGAAACTGTTAGGAGTAAAATCCTCACAATTAGTTTAGGAAACTAATCCCTGATTCCCAGTGAGAGGAATCAGGCTCGTTGATTTAGTCAAATCAGTGACCCTGATTCCCTCTTGCTGGTCTGGGTTTGTCTTGGGTCGGGACCCGTACCCAGTTGGAGCGGATCCGTTCGTGGGTTATTGGATCTGTGAGAAGGAGACCCAGTACCCATCTCGGACCCATTTGTATGTGTAATTACCGTTTTACCCCTGAGCTTCAAGATTTGTGCCCAATCTAGACGGTTCCGATTTAACCCCATTTTTAGCCATATCACTTACAATTGGTTGACCGACTTTTGTATGATCTATTGAATCATGGAGAGACCGAACTAGTAATTTGTGATTTTGAATTATAGAACTAAACACTATTGATTGAGCAAAATTAGAGATGATTTAACGCGATTGATGTGACTGTTAAGAAATCCACAGAACTTGATGAGTCTTCAATTAATTAAATTTTTGCATAAACTATGACAAACTGTTAGTTGGAGATATTTTTGGTGTTGTTCGAGAGAAAGCATTCAATAATTTCGGCATTTTGGTCTACAACTTGGAAAAATAATATTTTTATTCACATGGAGTTATAAATTGTGTGTGATTAACTAGGTAAAGCCCTAGAATTTATTTTGCCATTAACAAATCAAAAAAATTTCAAATTCCGCTTCTTTATAATTTATTTATTTAGTTCTTTAGATGAATTTAAATTAGTTGCTTTCATTATTGAATTTTGATTTTCTAAATAGTGATTCATGTAGTAATTTCATTACTCGATGAAATAATTAGTCCCTGTGGGTTCGGAACTCTTTTCACTTAACTATACTACTTGTTGCGATTGTGTACACTTACAAATAATTCACATAAGCTATCCTCTCTATGCCATAATATAGCGATTCCAAACCTCAACAACCACAAATATTTGATGTAAAGAAAATGGTAATGTCAAACAAGTGTCGGTGTATGCCATGGCCTAATCTAATGCACACACTATGCACACATGCTCCTAAAGCTAATGCACGCTTGATTGAAAGGTATGCATCCCATACTACACATCCCCCAACCAAACCACATTTTTTAGTTTATTGGGGTTCGATCCCCCGCCATGCAACCTATCTTGTGCTCTATCCAGTCTCGAACATTAGTGATGAAGAGGTTGCATTCACCGCGGTCACTGCAGTCAATAGTGGTGTAGGGTAGCCTCCTTTTGTTTCCCACTACGCCCGGTAGTAGCCGTACGGTCTCTCTTTTCCGTCGCTACAGTTATAATATTATTATTGT
Source organism: Hemerocallis citrina (assembly GCA_017893485.1). Classification (NCBI taxonomy): domain Eukaryota; kingdom Viridiplantae; phylum Streptophyta; class Magnoliopsida; order Asparagales; family Asphodelaceae; genus Hemerocallis; species Hemerocallis citrina. Next base: position 218,566 of record JACEHZ010000256.1, read on the forward strand.
CATGATCCCTCCATCCGGACCTCTTCAAAAACTGTAATACGGGCTTATGGCCTCACGGTACCCCCGCTAGCCAAGGATATTAGAGTTCCACGTACGACGCTTCACTCTAAGTCCCCACCCGTGTTGAACAGCATAGGACATGGCGGACTTCGAGGGTTTCCCCTCTTCTCCGCTAGCTCTCGTCCTTACACTAAGCCAAACTTGCAGTCGAGACGACATCGCCCCACCAGTCCTCATCAAAAGTTGTTACGGACATATAGGAAATTTACGTCAACCACGCGTGCCGAGAGTCACGGAGCCTTACTCTTACCCAGAGCCTTATTCGGCGCTCCCTGCCCGCATTAAACGGAAATCAGGACTTGGCCAAACGTGACAACTCCAGGCGTCCCCCTGACAGGTGAATACAACACCCACTAGTGCCTGTCCTTACATACACGGTGACTCAACCTTGTAGATTCTTAATTTTGATGACTACAACACAATACACAATTGTTCTATATTACATATTTTTTTCAGTTTGTATTAAAAGTGTTCAAGGCCAATACAATGTGATGAAGCTTTCAAAAAATATTTGCTCAAGCCACAAAGGCAAGATCAAGTCACAAAGACTCAAGTTCAAGTTCAAGACTTTCAAGCGCTTTCAAGTTTCAAGTTCAAGACTTTCAAGAGCTTCAAGTGATTAAGCAACATTTGAACAAATGTCTTGTAATATTGTTTGTATTATTTGTGAATCTTAGAATCTTGTAAAAGCCTTGTCACACACACACTCACATCATTTCCTAAATAAAGAAAATCTTTTACAAAATCAAAATGTCAAAACAAAGCTTGTATATGTTCAGCTGATTGAGTACCAGTCGACTTTCTCTTGGAGGTAGTCGACTGTCAAAGTACGAAACTGACTGAACTCACTCAAGCTCTGACCAGTCAACTCTTTTGGCAACCCAGTCGACTGTTCAAGCCGTTTTGACAGTTTTCTGAATTTAAAACTTTTTTTTCAAATTCAAACCTGTTTACTGCCGTTTTATGCCAGTTGAGATACGATTTCTCAACGTTCAAGAGTTTTTAACTCTATAAATAAAGTATAGTTTTCAATTGGGAAAGGTTCCCTAACTCCTTAACTTTCATTTTCAAGTCTTTTTCTTTTGAGAAAAATAAGAACAAGCATATACTTTCTTTAAGACTTGGTTCTCTGATTTTCAGTCTAGTATAACATTGAATTCGTTCTAGATTGAAGTCAGAAGTCGACCTATAGCCAATATACAAAAACCACTTTCACATACAAGACTTTAGGTTGTTGTAAATCTCTTTTTGTTGTTGTTTCACTCTCGGGTTGTGAGAGTGGTCCTCTCGGTTGGAGAGTAGGATTCTGGGTTTAGATTTGGTTTCACTCTAGGGTGTAGAGTGGGTTTTGCTCTCTCTAGTGGTGAGAGAGGACTACGGATTTGACATAGTTGTTGTCAAAGGCCGTAGAGTATTCTTATACTTTTTTCAAGAATAGTGGAAAATCTCAAGTGGGTTGCTTGGGAACTGGATATAGGTTGGGAGGATCGAACCAGTTGACATCGTGGTGTTTGCAGTGTTGACTCTCTGTGGTTGTATTCTCTAAACCTGCATTTTCAATTTCTCTGAGTTTCTTGTGTAAATTAAGTCTGGTCAGTCGACTGCGTTACTCTCTAAGTCGACTTAACAAACTTGTAACTCTTCAGTCAAATTACTCTTCTAATCTGACGCTTTAGTGGACTGCCTTCTATTTTCAGTCGACTTAATAATGCAAAAAGTTTAATTTATTGATTAATTTTATGCAACACTATTCACCACCCCCCCTCTAGTGTTATTTGCCTTGCATACAGGATCCAACACTTGGTATCAGAGCCTGGTTGAGTGCAATTGCATCTACTTCAAATGCAAGTCAATACCATGAAGGTAATTCCACACAAAGGCCACCTCTCTTTGATGGAACAAACTACAACTATTTGAAGTGTATAATGAAGATCTACCTACAGTCGATCAACTATGAAATTTGGAACATGACTGAGACAGAATATACCGTACCTACAATTTTCTATGCACAATGGAACGATGACATGAAGAACAACACCATGGACAATGCAAAGGCGATGAATGCTTTCTTTTGTGCACTTACCAAAGAAGAGTTCAATCGTGTGTCAAACGCAACAACGGATCATCAAATATGGCACACTCTTGAGGTAACACATGAAGGTACAAATAAGGTCAAAGAATCTAAAATCTCTGTTCTTGTTCACAGGTTCGAGATGTTCCGTTTGAAGGAGAACGAAAATTTTTCGGACATGATAACAAGGTTCACGGATATCACATACTCTCTTGTGGCTCTTGCAAATACATATTCGCAAGCAGAGATGGTGAGGAAGGTCTTACGTGCCCTAACCCTCGAATGGGAGAAGAAGACCACCGCTATAGAAGAAGCCAATAATTTAACACAACTCTCTCTTGAAAATCTTGTGGGAAATCTAATGGCATACGAAGTACAACTAGAAGAACGCAAGAAGGATCTAGAACCTCAACAAGCCAAGAAGAAGACTCTTGCTTTCAAGGCCATATCCGATTTAGAAGATGAAGAAGAAGATAAAGAAGAAATAGACATGTTCACTAGAAAATTCAAGAAATTTCTTCAAAAGGGTAAATTCAATTCTAAGTTTAAAGATACTAATGATCTTCCCACTTGTTTCAAGTGTAACAAGACACGTCATATGAAGAAGGACTGTCCGTTAGAAAATGGAAAATCAAAAGGAAAAGTTCCTAACTTCAAGAAGGACAAGTATACAAAGAACAAGTACATGAAGAACAAGAAGACATATCAAGTAACTTGGGAAGATAGAGACTAATGATCTGAAAAAGAGAATGAAGAATCAAATGAAGTCGCAAATGTGTGCTTCATGGCTACTCAAAATGATGTAAGTGACAATTTTGATTCAAATAATTTATTATAAGCATTTAATGAGATTTTTCATGAACTAAAAAAGGAGAAGATAAGAGTTAAAAATATAAAGAAAGTTAATCAAGCACTTTCTCAAGAAAATCTTGATTTAAATGTTGAAGTCAAATCTTTAAATTCTCGTCTTTCAAACTTGGATATAGATCTTGTATCTCTTAAGAAAAATTATGAAGAGATATCCAAGAATGTATCTAAGTTCAACAAAGAAAAAGAGAATTTAAATGAAGTTCTCCAAAACCAAGTTCAATCTAATAAAAAACTTTGGACTAGGTTTTCAAAAAACTCTTGAAAAACATCATTCTTCTAATAATACTAGTAGTAATAAGATTGATTCTGTTTCTAGTATGAAAAAGAAGTTATATGATTATTTTGAAAACCCATAAATTATTTCTGATCATGAAAAGAGTAATCCTTCTGTTCAGACTAGTCGACTGACCCAAAAATTCATTTGGAGTCTCATTCAAAAAGACGACAACCTTATATAGGTCAACTTGTTTCACCTCCCATTCAACTGACTTCACAGTACAGTCGATTGAAGGGTACAATAAAGTCGACTGGACAGACTAAAAATATTTGGGTTCCAGTCAACCGGAGTCTAAATGATAGGATTACTTATATAAATTCTTTTATCCATAATGTGTGTAATTATGTAAATTATATACCTGCTTTTGGTGGTAAATCAAACTCACTTTGGGTTTGGTTTCCCAAACACTAATCTCTTTTGGACCCAATGAAAAGGGTACCATATTCACAATTCTTATTTTATAGGTACCTAAAAGAAAAAATTGGATACTTGACAGCGGATGCTCTAAGCACATGACTGGCCATACAAACCTACTTTCTTCCATACAAGAGATAGATGGAGGAACTTTTACGTTCGGTGACAATAACAAAGGAAAGGTCATTAGAATAGGCATGGTCGGTAAGAACACTACCCCTACTATTGAAGAGGTATTTCTAGTTAGTGGTTTAAAGCATAATCTGTTAAGTATTAGTCAACTTTGTGATAAGGGTTATAAAATTATCTTTGAAAAAGATGCGTGCTTAATCTATGATTCATCTATGCAAAATGTGATCTTTCAAGATTTTAGAAAAAATAATATATATGAATTATGTTTAAAATCAAATGAGTTTTCAAATTATTTTTGTTTAGTTGCTTCTAAAAATGATTCTTGGCTTTGGCATAAGAGATTTGGTCATGTAAATATGTAAAACATTGCTAAATTATCTAAGAATAACCTAGTTAAAGGATTGCCAAAATTATCTTTTAAGGAAGATAAGATGTGTGATGCATGTCAACTAGCAAAACAAGTAAAATCTACTTTTAAAACAAAAGAAATGATTTCTACTAGTAGGCCTCTCGAATTAATCTATATGGATTTATTTGGTCCCACTAGAGTCACTTCTTTAAATAAAAGTAGATATGTATTTGTTTTAGTAGATGATTTTTCAAGATTTACATGGGTATTCTTTTTAAAACATAAAAATGAAACCTTTGAAGAATTTGCAAATTTTTGCAAACGTATTCAAAATAAAAAATCTCTAACCATAGTCAATATTAGAAGTGATCATGGTGGAGAATTTGAGAATGAAACATTTTCAGAATATTGCAACAAGAATGGTATAACACATTCATTTTCCTTTCCTCGAGCTTCACCACAAAATGGAGTGGTTGAAAGAAAGAATAGGACTTTGCAAGAATGTGCATGTACTATGCTTGTTGAAAGTAATTTGCCTAAATATTTCTGGGCTGAAGCTGTTTCTACAGCATGCTATGTTTTAAATAGAATATTAATTAGGCCAAAACTTAAGAAAACTTGCTATGAACTTTTTTATGAATGAATACCTAAAGTATCATATTTTAAAGTATTTGGTTGTAAGTGTTTCATATTAAACACAAAAGATAATCTAGATAAATTTGATGCTAGATCTAATGAAGGTATCTTCATTGGATACTCAAATAAGAGTAAGGCATATAGAATTTTCAATAAGTCAACATTGACTATTGAAGAATCTATGCATGTTTCATTTGATGAATCTTTACCTTCATCTAATGTTATTGAAGATGATGAAATTGAATCATCACCACTAGATAACGTTATTAAATCACTAGAGCAAACTATCCTAGACAAGTCGACTGATAGGATTCCTAAGTCGACTGATGTGAATCAGCTGGCTATGGACTTGTTAAGTCGACTGATCCTATTGTGATAACTCAAACTTTACCAAAGTCATTTGTTGAAGTTCGAGATTGTCCTTATGACTTAATAATTGGTGATATTTCACATGGTATTCAAACAAGATCTCATTTTAACATGATTTCCCATACTGCTTTCTTGTTAGATTTTGAACCAAAAAATATACAAGAAGCATGTGAGAATGAATTTTGGTTGAATGCCATGCAAGATGAACTTAACCAATTTATAAGAAATGATGTATGGAATTTAGTTCACGACCTCCTGATCATACTATAATTGGTTCCAAATGGGTATTTAAAAACAAGTTAGATGAATCAGGACAAGTCGTTAGGAATAAGGCAAGATTAGTTACTCAAGGATATAATCAAGAAGAAGGAATTGATTTTGATAAGACATATGCTCCTGTTGCTAGACTAGAATCAATTGGGATTTTATTATCTTTTGCGTGTTTTATGAATTTCACCCTCTTCCAAATGGATGTTAAAAGTGCCTTTTTGAATGGTTTTATTAAGGAAGATATTTATGTTAAGCAATCACCCGGTTTCGAACATGAACAATTTCCAAACCATGTTTTTAAATTGAAAAAGACTTTATATGGTCTTAAACAAGCACTTCGTGTTTGGTATGATCGCTTTAGAACTTTTCTCTTAGAAACTGGTTTTGAAATTGGTAGAGTAGATACTACCTTGTTTATTAGTAAAATAAAGACCATTATTTTAATCATACAAATATATGTAGATGACATAATTTTTAGATCTACTAATAGCAATCTATGTCAAGAGTTTGCTAATACCATGAAAAATAAGTTTGAGATGAGTCACATGGGTGAACTCAATTATTTCCTTGGACTACAAATAAAACAGTCCCAAAATGGATATTTATTAATCAAGGAAAATATGCTAAGGAATTACTCAAACGGTTTGGCATGGATAGCACTAGTAGTAAGACCACACCTATGGCTACTAATACTACACTTGATAAAGATGAATTAGGTAAGAGTGTCGATCAAAAGCTGTATCGAGGTATGATTGGCTCACTCTTATATATAACTGCTAGTAGACTAAGATATTATATTTAGCGTATGTTTGTGTGCTAGATATCAGTCTAATCCAAAATAATTTCACTTAAAAGCAGTGAAACATATTTTAAGATACATTAAAGATACATCTGAATATGGTTTGTTCTATCCACGCACCAATAACTTTCAACTTTTGTCGTATAGTAACGCTGATTTTGCTGGTAGTAAAACTGATCGTAAAAGTACTAGTGGACTTGTCACTTTTTGGGACATTCATTAGTATCTTGGTGCAGTAAAAAGCAAAATTTGGTATCCCTATCTACTACAGAAGATGAATATATTGCTGCAAGTTTGGCTTGTGCACAAATTTTATGGATGAAACAAACTTTATTGGATTATGGTATTTCTTTCTCAAGACCCGCTATCATGTGTGATAATACCAGTGCTATTAATCTATCTAAAAATCCGGTTCAACATTTATGTACGAAACATATTGATATTCGACATCATTTTCTATGTGATCATGTGTTAAAGGTAGATATCATATTGGATTTTATTTGTACTGATAAACAAGTAGCAGATATATTTACCAAACCTCTTAAAGAAGACACTTTTATCAACTTTAGAAGAGAACTAGGCATTTGCTCATTTCATGACATTTCTTGAAATTTTTTATGTTTAAGTCGACTTATAATTGATTTCCAGTCGACTTATACAATATTTTCGTTGTCTATATTTCTGACTGAATTTTGTGTTCTGACCAGTGGACTGTCTTAAAACTCAGTCGACTGACAGTAGCTTTACTTTATTTTTGTTTGTTTTTATTTGCTCTCGACTCAGTTGACTGATAGAAAACCCAGTCGACTGTCGCGACATCAAATTGACTTTCTGACTCTAAATCGTCACAGTATGAGGCTTCTCTCTCTCTTTCGTTTACCCTCTCTTCGATCCCGACCCTTCATTCAAATCCTCTTTCAATCACAGCCGTTTACTTCAAGTAAAAACCCTAAACCTTCTTCCCCTTTTTCATTTTTTACTTTCCAACCTCAGAAACCTAAGTCGGTTGCTGGTTGCTGCTCTGAAGATCTCTTCGTTGCTCCTCCTAGCGTTGAGTTCTCAGTCCAGATTTGATTCCATTCGGAGTTTCTTGATTCTTTTGTTTCTCTCTAGTGGTGGGTGATCTTCTTTCAATCTTTCTTTTCAAAATTTTCTTACTTCTCAATATGCCTAAACCCAAAAGATCTAGAGGTTCAACTTTTGAAGAAAAGCAATTTTCTCACAATTATCTACAGTACTTAAGGCACCCTTCTCTTGTTGAGAAGTATTTTATCATTTGCGAAATTATGATCTTTCCGGATAGATTTGTTAATTTCCCCGACTTAGATAGATTCCCGATTGCCCCATTGTTTGAACAATGTGGTTTATTTTCACTTCTATCATTAGTCAATCAACCCTATTACTATCCCCAACTCATATAATTGTTTTATACAAATATAAAGGTTGCAACATCCGAGGATGGTAATGAAGTATTTTTCACTACAACAGTGAAAAATGTTTGAATGAAAATAACTGCTGAAAAATTAGGGAATATTTTAAATATCTCTAATGAAGGGTTGGATTTAGGGGAAATTGAAATAGATGATCAATCTATTTTGTCAAAAATCTTTTTGCCTAATCGTGGTCCTCCAATCGATTACTCCTCTAACCAAGCTTGTTGCCCGCATATTGTCGTATAACATTATCCCTAAAACGGGTAGCTACGACCAATTTTTATTTGAATAGCAACAAGCAGTGTATGCCATTTTCGGCAACATCCAAATAAATTGGAGTTGAGTAATTTTTAATCATCTCCATAAGGCTCATTCCTCTTTTCTCCATATTGGTGCTTTACTTACTCGTGTCTTTAACTACTATAACAATGATCTTGAATCCGAGTCGAGTATTGTTACTCATTCTGAATCTTTTGATTGTGCAAGTCCAGCACGTATGAAAATTCTTAATTCACCTCCTCGGTCTCCTCAAAGGAATGTACCTCCAATTCCTTTAGCCACTTCAATTCCTCATCGGTCTTCTGCTTCTAGTTCATCCTCTAGTTCTCGCCCGAGAGCTAGTTTTTCTGATCCTGAGAGTCTTTACACTTCTGTCAATTATCTCCTGGATCGTACCGATCTCATCTTAGGTCGATAGGATTCTCTTGAGGCTAGCATGGCTAACCTCACTCAAATGTTTATTAGGCAGTTTTCACAACCACCTCCTGCCTCAAACAGTGCTGATGAAGACGAAGAAGATGATTGATGTATTTTTTTGTTTTGTTTTGTTTTTTTGTAATTTTGAAATTATGTTTTATGTTTTCATGTTGTTCTATCTTTACTTTATGCAAAATGTAATTGACTTATCCATATTTTATATTTATGCAATGTTGGTTTCCTCCTTATTTTTTTGTTGATGACAAAGGGGAAGAAATTATGGTGTTTGTGAATGTTTGTGTTTGTGCATGTTATGTTATACATGTTTTTTTTTTAAGGAAAAGGTGGAATATGGCCACCCTGTTTCATTAATAAGAACTTAACGAAACAAACCCAGAGTACTGGGCCAGATTACAAACTACAGATAGGAAATAAAATATACATGAAGCAACATGACCCGTACAAACAACAAATTCCTCTAACAACCCTGAAGGGTGGGCCGACAAACAAGCTCGGTCCAGCAAAATTGTATGTACATCAGTTTAGCTTCGTACACTGCCTCCACGGCACATGCACACCCACCTGAAACAAATCTGGTAGGATTTTATCACCCTCCGCTCTCTGCCTTCTCCTCGCTGGGGGGGGACCCCATCTTTGGGCCCAAGCCCCGCATACAGAGTTTTGACAACTACCAAGCTCTGTCTACACCTCCATCCTCCCACAAACTTGCAATAGTCACTCCCTCACCAAAAAACGTAGTCAAGGAAAGACCCATGAAGATTATGTTATACATGTTATGTTATATTGTTTTGTTTTAACATCTTTTGTGTGCATATTGTACTTTATTTAGGGGGAGCTTGTAACAATTGTATATCTTTTCAAATTTTGTGTGAGTATCATGATATGTAACCTTGATGTCTATATTATCTTAAGTTATTGTGTTGTCATCATCAAAAAGAGGGAGAATGTAGATTCTTGATTTTGATGACTACAACACAATACACAATTGTTCTATATTATATATTTTTGTAGTGTGTATCAAAAGTGTTCAAGGCCAATACAATGTGATGAAGCTTTCAAAAAATATTTGATCAAGCCACAAAGGTAAGATCAAGTCACAAAGACTCAAGTTCAAGTTCAAGACTTTCAAGAGCTTTCAAGTTTCAAGTTCATGACTTTCAAGAGCATCAAGTGATTAAGCTACATTTGAACAAATGTCTTGTAATATTATTTGTATTATTTGTGAATCTTATAATCTTGTAAAAGCCTTGTCACACACACACTCACATCATTCCCTAAATAAAGAAATGTTTTACAAAATCAAAATGACAAAACAAAGCTTGTATAAGTTCAGCTGATTGAGAACCAATTGACTTACTCTAGGAGGGAGTCGACTGTTAGAGTACAAAACTGACTGAACTCACTCAAGCTCTGACCAGTCGACTCTTATGGCAACCCAATCCGCTGTTCAAGCCATTTTGATAGTTTTCTGAATTTAAAACTAGTTTTTCAAATTAAAACCTGTTTACTGCTGTTGTATGGCAGTTAAGATACGATTTCTCAACGTTCAAGAGTTTTTAACTCTATAAATAAAGTATAGTTTTCAAATGGGAAAGGTTCCCTAACTCCTTAACTTTCATTTTCAAGTCTTTTGCTTTTGAGAAAAAGAAGAACAAGTATATACTTTCTTTAAGACTTGGTTCTCTGATTTTCAGTCTAGTATAACATTGAATTCGTTCTAGATTGAAGTTAGAAGTAGACCTATAGCCAATATACAAAAAGCACTTCCACATACAGGGCTTTAGGTTGTTGTAAATTTCTTTTTGTTATTGTTTCACTCTCGGGTTGTGAGAGTGGTCCTCTCGGTTGTAGAGTAGGATTCTTGGTTTAGAGTCGGTTTCACTCTAGGGTGTAGAGTGGGTTTTGCTTTCTCCAGTGGTGAGAGAGGTCTACAAATTTGACATAGTTGTTGTCAAAGGCTATAGAGTATTATTGTACTTTTTTCAAGAATAGTGAAAAATCTCAAGTGAGTTGCTTGGCAACTGGATGTAGGTCGGGAGGACCGAACCAGGATACAACATGGTGTTTGCAGTGTTGACTCTCTGTGGTTGTATTCTCTAAACTTTCATTTTCAATTTCTCTGAGTTTCTTGTGTAAATTGAGTCTGGTCAGTCGATTGCGTTACTCTCTAAGTCGACTTAACAGACTTGTAACTCTTTAGCCAAATTACTCTTCTAATCTGACGCTTCAGTCGACTGCCTTCTATTTTCAGTTGATTTAACCGTGCAAAAAGTTTAATTTATTGATTAATTTTATACAACACTGTTCACCCCCCTAGTAACGTTAGGCAATCTAGATCTATAACCATGACTCAACCTATACTAGGTCACATTTGGGTTGTTGAATTAAGGGTTTGACTCACGAACCAACCCTATTCAAAATTTTCACATTACAGTTATTAACATCCTAGGTGATCTAGTTCTACCCGACTAATCAATTAGTTAGGCAATCTATCAACTAGCCTCACACCTAACTTAGATGTCACAACTAGGTATTTTATAATCACTAGTTAAGTTCTAGTTGTAGGTACCTTTATTCAATCCAACCCATCTTTTCCTGAACTTAACCCTACCCACACTAGGGTCTAAACTTGGCCCTCAAGCCCGGCCCACAACACGGCCCACGAAAACTGATGAATCGACCACGTCGATCGCCACCGCTAGTCACGTTTGGAGTCGCACGCCACCTCAGCCCGAAGCAAGTTGTTGCTCCCGCTAAACATCGTGCTCCATGTCTCCCGACAAGTAGTAGCTCCTATGATGCCGGATTCCCTTCTTAAATGGCAAGCACGTCGGCGTCCGAGTCGTCGCTCCAACATGTTCGGGGTCACGGGTTCCTATCTACCCGCCACAAATTCAATCCATACAAACCTAGTCCTAGAGTCTCAACTTTCTATCAAGATGACCCTAAAATTTATTCATAGTGTAAATCCCAATTGAGGCAACATGAATGGGGGAATTCCATCCCAATCCCAACAATAATCACACATCCACATCCCAACTCTATTCTAGTCCAACACTGAAGACTAAGAAATAACCAGGCCATGAATAAGATGACCTAAATTGGTCTACAATTGTTACGCATCAGTTGTAATGCCCCAATTTTCATTTATGAAAATTTATTATTTATTTTGCACGTAGTGTGCACGTGCAATATTTTGGTAATTATTTTCATTATGATGAGTATAGATATTTATATATGTGCTCTTTAATTATTTTTATATAAAGCCTTTTTTCTTCAAATAGACAAAAGCCTTTCTTTTAAAAGCCCAAATCTAATTTATTGGTTATCTTTTTATAATTATTATTTTGGCCCATAAACTAAAGCCCATGAGCTATTTTATTTTAAATACAACTTGTAATGTAGAATACATTTTAAAGATTATTTTTATGTAAAATATAATGTACAATTTTTTTTAATTGGAGACCAGGTTGCATGCACGTGCATTGCACGTACACGTGCAAAATGCACATGATGAGCATGGCCGGTTTGGAGCTTTGGAGGGAAAAGGGAAAATTTGAGTGGAGTCATGGGTGGTGGTTACTTGATCATGGTTGGTTATTGTAACTCCTCCTTGAATCCTAGCCTTTTAATCCTAACTCCTAAGTTAATCTTAGTCTTCCATTTTCCTAAATTTTTAGTATAAATACCCCCCCTAGCCTAGCTATTCTTGTGCTTATTATTTCCTCCAAACCTATAGTCTAAAATACATTATTTAGTAGTATACAAGTGAGTAAAAGATTGAGAGTTCGTGAGGGGTTTGTGCTTGCAACAAGGCCGGCATCAATAGGAGCTCTCGGTTTGGCTTGGTGGAGGCTTGTGTGCGCGCATCAAGGAGGAGGATCGCTTTTTGCAAGGACATTGGTTTAGGAGGTGTTGCTAAGTGTAGTCTCTCCAATTAAGGTGGGTAAATTTTCTATATTTCTAATTAGGGATCATGCTAGATTTGAATTGAAAGAATGATGCATGAAAAAGATTAACAAGAGTACACATTTAATTAGAAAATGGCTTATTGATTGATTGAAATGTGGATATGTAATTATATGTGGTTCTATCGTTAAATTTAAGTTGTGAGTAAATTTGATTATAGCCATGGATTGATGAAGGGAACTTCATTATTAACATCGAGAACTATATGCAAAAGTTAGTAGATTGACAATATTACTTTATGTGCTTAAATGGATTTTTCGTGATAATGTTGTGATGGACGAATTAAGATATAGGTTGTATGTTTGGGGAAATGATTAAAAACAGAGAAATGATTGCTAATAAAAAGATTAGGGTTGTTAAACTTGATAAGAAATGTCGAAAAAGAAATGTGGTGGTGGTAGGTTATAATTCGAATTAATTATATGAAAATTAGGTGTTAATTATTGAAAATTATTTTTATTATACTGGAGTATAATTTATGTTGAGAATAGCCAATCTGGACATTTACAACAAATTTAGTAAAGGCAAAATTAAATGAGAGCTTGTTGAACATCGAAATGCTTACTAAACAGAGAGGATAGATTTAACTAGACTACGGGTTGAAATATGAAAACATGGGCCCATAGATCAAGTGGTCGGCATGATCTTAATCGCTACAGTGGGTCAGCGAGTCGCTGGTTCGAATCCCTTTAAAACCATACTTTTTGTATTTTTGACAAAAAAATAAATAACTACAGCCGTGAGCATTTAATGCTCTCGGCGCTCTTCATTAACGCATACAGCATTCGGCCTAGTGGTCTGTGCCTTGGGTTGGTTTCCCTGTGGTTGTTGGTTTGAATCTGGGGCTCGGTCAGTATTAAACTTTGGGAAAAAAATATTTTTTTAGTGTTTTTGATGATTGAAAAATTATGATAAAAATATATTTATTATTCTAAAAATATGGGGGATTTATGAAAAATAATTTGGGAATTATTTACATGAAATGGAGTATGTTTTGAGAATAAATGTCCTACACTTGTATGTTATGAAAGTTACACTTTGAAAAAGGACTTGAAATAAAATGTTAGAAAAGAAGTGTAAGAAAGATCGAAATTATATGTAGTGATGTGATGTGGATTATTCTCATTGGAGAATAATGTGAAAATTATGAAATGCGAATATTCATTTAGTGATGTGATTTTAATGTGAAATTGATAATTGATGAAATATATAATGATTAATTGAATTCCATGTGTGGCTACGGACTCATGAATCAATTAGGAATCATGCTATTGAAAAAGAAAATCTGTTATGATTATGAAGATGAACTTATGAGCTGTAAACGCTCAATTTTGGAAATTGTAAATTGGAATTGAAACAAAAGAGTAGCTAAGTCTCCCCCGGTATGTGGAAAGAAATGAAATGAAATTTGAAATGAAAGACCAAGGTTGGTCATGTTTGAATGAATGAATAAGTCCGGTTTAGTGGAGAGGCTAACTCTAGAGCTTTGATTTGTTCATGATTCTAATAAAAACTAAGGATTAGTAAATAGTGGATACGTGATGAAAGTGAGAGAAAAACACGAGTATGAGAACTAGAGTTTACGGTGCGGGTGTGAGCCACAGAATGCATGCTTGATGAGTCAAGACATGGCGTGGGCACTACTCAGTAATAATCGGACTTTAGCCATGCTTGTGGAATGTTTGGTGACTGCAAGAGGATCGTGTGCCATGAAGGAGGCTAAATTGCCACAAAATACATGCTTGATGAGTCAAGATATGGCGTGGGATTCCCCTCCAGGTTTTCTGTACACGAGCTTGTACTCATAGATCATCTAGGATACTCACCGTAGTTACAGTAGTAGATTAAGACATGACGAGGGATTGAAACCTACAAAGATGAAGAACGATTAAGAGGCTTGCCCTCGGACCTATGTAGTATGGGATGCATAGAATCCGAACAAGTGTGCATTAGTGTCATGTAATATAAATAACTGCATTAAGGACTAAGTGCACAATCACAACACGACATCATTAGGGTATTCCCTTTAGTTTGATATGTGAAAAGTTTGTGTCTGTTAAATATGGAAAATGAGTTATACTATTTCCGGCATAGAGAGGATGGCCGTGTATAGTGTTCGCCGGTTGAATAAACTGACGTACCCACAGTTTTGTATGCAGGGTAATGACATGATAAAGGTTAAAGAGGAACAGATGCTTAAAGATTATTCAATGTTGTTGTGCTTTATTTAAATGTTGTCAATTTACTTTGCTGTGCAATGTAAAGAGTAAAGTTTTTCATGTAACTCTGATGTAAAGTGAAAAGTTTAAATTTTCTTGTAAAATTGTACTAAATGAAGTGGAAAGATCCTGTGGAATCTCGAATTCAGTGTATTTTAGAATTCGGGGCATTACAGAGTGGTATCAGAGCCACGCTTCACACTTGTACAAATTTATAAGGAACGACACCCTAGTAGTGGACATTGGAGTGTGTGTTGGAGTCTAGAGATTTAAATGTAAGTGACTTACATTTGTGTTGCTCTATGACTTATGCTTCTTCCTCCCTATTTCTAAGATGACTGATCACTTCGACCCTGCTGGAGACGACGACTGGCATATCATCGAGGAAGAGTACCATCCTAGACAAGCAGATTCCGAGGAAGAGTACTACCCAGGGCAAGCAGATTCTGATGGAGAAGAATGGCCTGAATCCCGAGAGATCACCCCATCTTCGGATTCATCTGATGACTCTTCTGACGAAGAAGAAGAACCAGTTCCGAATAGTCTGGTGATATCTCTTCAGAGGCAGGTAGAAATACTGCGGGAGAGAGTCGGATTATTGGAGGCTCAATTGGCAAAGCGTAAGGACGACTTTTCAGTTCTCAGTCATCGGGTATGGGAACTCGAGAAGAGAAAGAATCTGACCGATGTGCTGAAGGAAGAAGTTGATGAACAACGGGGAGAACTTCGAGAAGCGAAGAGGAACCGTAGGAGTTAGACTGTTGTAGCTTCTACTATTTTCATTCTGATGTCAAGAAATGTTTTCAATTCGAATGTATAAAGTTTGGAATTCAATGAAATGCAAAGTTGATTTAAAATTCATGTCTTATACTTCGAATTTAATGGATTTTTTGCATCAGAATATGGCTAGAAGAGGAGATAGAAACGGGGAAGGTCTGGATCTGGAAACGGAACTTGTAAGGGTCTATCAGACGCTCAACGCCGTGGCCATGAATCAGAACCAAGGAAGGGTACCTGCGAATCCGGTGCCCGAAGCGATCAAACTAGTGGAATCATTCAAACGGATGAAACCACCTGTGTTCGAAGGGAAGTCAGACCCCGATGCGGCTGACAACTGGATTCGTCAGGTAGAGACGATCTTCGAAATGCTGGAGATCCCTGAAGGCAGTAAGGTGAAGTTGGTGACTCTGCAACTTGAGAAGGACGCGGCTATGTGGTGGCAGTCGATGAAGAGAACAATGGGAGGCATAGTTCTCGGCTGGGAGGAATTTCTGGAAGAATTCTGCAGTCACTACTTCCCCTCCGACGTCCAAGCGAAGAAGGCTATGGAGTTTCTATCACTACAGCAAGGTGGCATGTCAGTTAGAGAGTACGAGACCAAATTTACTCAGCTCTCTAGGTATGCTCCGGAATTAGTGATGGATGAGGCTAAGAAGGCTCGTAAGTTCGAGCATGGATTGAGGCCGAGCTTGAGGTCCCGGATGATACCTCTTGGTATCAGAAGATTCGACAAGTTGGTCAAGAGAGCAGCAATGACGGAAGCAGACATGGAGCAGTTTCATGTTGTTCAGAATCGGAGGAACAACTGGCAGTGTAGAAAGAGGCCCGCAAATTCTGGGAGTTTCAAGGGACAACTATCTGTACAAAGGTTCAAACCAACAGGGGCGAACGCTATTAATGTGGCTGGAGGACCTGGGAACAATGTCGTGAGACCTCCTGCGGTAACTTGCTTCAACTGTGGTGAGACGGGACATTACCAATCTCAATGCCCCAAGCCACGGAATGGTAATCGCAATGTACCAATGCAGCAGACTGGGAAGAGATCGTACCAACCAGGGCGAGTATTTGCCTTGACAAAAGCTGATGCTGATGAAGTAGATCATGTTATCACTGGTACGAGGGCAGATGTTTAGAGGTTTATGTCATTTCTTTTTCCAGCTATTTAGTGAACTGTTACGTAATGAGTGTGTATTATGTAACAGGAGAAATTTATCTTAATGGAATGAAAGCTGTTGTGTTGTTCGATACTGGATCCTCTCATACTTTTGTGTCTCCTAAATTTGCTAAAGTGTTGGGAGTTGAACCGAAGATTTTTCCAGGCAAGATCTTAGCAGTAGCTACTCCATCAGGGAAAACTTTAACCACTGATCGGTATTATGCGGATTGCGAGATTGTGATTGGGGACAAAATCTTTGGAATTGATCTGATTGAGCTGACTATCTTGGAAGTCGATGTTATCATTGGCATTGATTGGATGTCGATGTACAGTGCTAGCATCGAGTGTAAGACCAAGACGGTAACAGTGACGGCTCCAGGTGGACCTGAAGTCACTTTCCAAGGGAAGAAGAAGTGTTCTAGGCTGGTCCAGCTGTTCGCAAGGAAGAGATTCATGTGGAAGTACAAGGGATTCCTGTGGTTCGGGACTATCCGACTGTGTTCTTAGATGATTTTCCTGGGCTACCCCCACATCGTGATGTAGAGTTCAGCATCACTGTTCAACCAGGGAGTGCACCCATTTCTAAGTCACCGTATAGGATGGCTCCAGTGGAACAGGATGAGGTGAAACGGCAGATTGAGGAACTGTTGGAAAAAGGCTTTATTCAACCTAGTGCGTCACCTTGGGGAGCACCAGTGCTTTTGGTAAAGAAGAAGGATGGATCGATGAGAATGTGTATCGATTACCGAGAGCTGAATAAGGTCACTGTTCAGAATAAGTATCCTATTCCCCGAATTGATCACTTGTTTGTTCGTCTATAAGGAGCAGTTGTTTTCTCCAAAATAGATCTTCGATCAGGATATCACCAAGTTCGAGTGAAAGCTGAAGATGTGCACAAAACTGCATTTAGAACTCGACATGGGCATTACGAATTCTTAGTTATGCCATTTGGAGTGATGAATGCACCCGCAATCTTCATGGATTTGATGAACAGAGTCCTGAGGCCGTTCATTGATTCTTTCGTCGTGGTGTTTATTGACGATATCCTCGTGTACTCCAAGTCAGAGGAGGAGCACACCGAGCATCTGGCAGTAGTTTTGAAGAAGCTGGAAGAGCAGGAGTTGTATGCCAAGCTATCCAAGTGTGATTTCTGGAAATCTGAAGTGGTATTCCTAGGTCACATCCTTTCTAAGGAGGGAGTGGCAACTGACCCTCAGAAGATAGAGGTAGTGAGATATTGGGCTAGGCCTACGACAGTAAAGGAAGTCAGAAATTTTCTTGGAATGACTGGATACTACAGGAGATTCATTCAAGGTTATGCTCAGATAGCCGTGCCGCTTACTGGTCTGACCAAGAAGAATGTGAACTTCAAGTGGACTGAGCAATGTGAGGCGAGCTTTCAGGAGTTGAAAGAGAAGCTGACTACTGCACCTATTTTGGCTTTGCCTAGAGCAGGTGTTGAGTATGATGTTTACACTGATGCTTCACATCGTGGGCTTGGTTGTGTCTTAATGCAAGAAGAAAGAGTAATTGCTTATGGGTCTAGGCAACTACGATCGCTTGATAAGAATTACCCGACTCATGATCTGGAGTTGGCTGCGATTATCTTTGCCCTGAAGCAATGGAGACACTACGTGTACGGTGAGAAATTGAACATGTACACGGACCACAAGAGTTTGAAGTACATATATCAGCAGAAGGATTTGAATTTGAGGCAGCAGAGATGGTTGGAAGTGCTTGAGGACATGCGACCTGAGATCAAGTATCATCCTGGGAAAGCTAATGTTGTTGCTGATGCACTTAGTCGCAAGAGCAGTTTATCCAGTTTGATTACAACTCAGAAGCATCTGATTGAGGAATTGGACCGAGCCGGTATTGAAGTTGTCTTGCAAGGATTAGGAGCATCTTTAGCTCAGTTGAGGCTTCAGCCTACTTTGAATGCAAAGATCTGTTGTGATATCTAGATGATCGAAATTAATAGATAAAACTAGACACAAATTAAAAACCTCGCAAGTGCACGAATCATTTAGAAAAGCGTAGCAATAGCAAGGGTCGATCCCACAGAGATTGTAGACTTTAACTTACTAATCAATAAAAAGACTAAGAATCATAAAGAGTTGTTTTAAAAGTCTAACAGAAATAAAAAGATTAAAACTAAATTAAGAAGTGTTGAATCACAAATATTTATTAAGTAGTTGGGTTTAGATCTCCACCAATAGTCAGTAATGCTAAGTCACCTTCTGAACTTCTTCTTATTACTCATGTTTGTTCCCTTCAAGGGCATGGTATCTACTCCTTAAAGTACTGTTTCCCTAAGCCAAGAATTAGGCATGGTATCTACTCTAATTCGTTTCTTTCATTAAGTGTCTGGCATGGTGTCTACTAAGTTGTACTTAAAGAAAACATAAGATCAGTGGAAACGAACAAACACTCAAGGTTCTAGAAATTGGTATCAGATCTAGATCCCTTAAGTTGATTGAACCAAGAACCCCAAAGGATTCCCTTGTTACAATTTACGGGCACGAGATTCGGGTCGTCTCAATATGCTCATATAACAGATTCAGATAAATGGTACTGCAAACTTGATATTCTCAAGCTCTGTATGTCAGTCGACTGGCTCTCACCTCAGTCGACTGCTCTCAGAGCTTCGAGAACAAGTTTGATTATCATCAATCTATATCACTTCATTCAGATTCAATCAATAAGTAAAATAGAAGAATTCAGAAGAACATAGCACTACATAACTATGGTTTCAATCTACCCAACTATGAAATTAGTTCCACATAATAATACTTTTATTAATCAACGAGTTCAAATACATGACCAACATAAAAGAATAGAAGAAGAAGAAATAAACTAATGAGGTCCGGCAATGAGGTCGACTGGCTGTCACACAGTCGGCTGCCTTCGAATACTTGATCTCCTATCTCCTTCCTTGATGCCGATAAAAGTGCTTCTTGTTGATGACTCTGGAACTTGTGATTCGGTGATTAGGAACGTGGAAGAAGAGCGCTCCCCTTTCATGATTCTTGGTTGGTATTTATAGAACACGGCTGAGGAATTAGGGTTTCTCCTTTTTCAGGAAAGTCCCTCTCTTTTTATTATTTCTTTCCTTATTTGATCGGCGATTTATATCTTTCTCTTTTCTTCTTTTATTCCTTATCTGCTAACCACGTGCTCTTGCCAATCCCCTGTCTCTGGCTTTGATTCGTTGGAGAAGTTATTATTCGCATGTAGCCTGGGTTTGGATAGATTTAGATTTAGATTCGGCTGCATCTTATCCTTTCACTCCGCCGCATACCGGTCGACTGCCTTGGATGTAAGTCGACTGGTACTGAAACATCTGTGGCTTCACGATTTCTCGGTCAAGTCGACTGGTGTTTGGGGAAGTCGACTATGCTGAGGCTTAGCAAACTCTCTGTCCGGTCGACTGGCTGAGGAATTAGTCGACTGATCTCTGCTGTAGTTTGTATTGGTCTGTAATCTGCTTTGTTTGCTGTTATCGGCTGTTTCCTATTGAAAAGAGAAAATAAGAGTTAAATATCACATATAGAGCTTTTAAATGTGTATTTATAATAAGATTATTGCTCCTAAATGTGAATATTCTTGTGTTCATCAAATACCCCCAAACTTAGATTTTTGCTTGTCCTCAAGCAAACTAGAATTATGAACAAGGGTATCTTTATAATAATGACAGCCTTAACCACCTAGAGTTCTTATTATGTGAGTATCAACATATAAAAATTCAAACAATTTCAGATAAAGTAAAACTAAACATACCTACTTTCTCCAGCGCAATTGTTTAGTCATACTCCCCAGACTCAATCATATTTGTCATGCAATTAATGTAGTTATAGTATGCGACTACCCAATCTGTGATTATCCCCTTTTCTCTACTACAAACCGAGTAGCAAACTAGAGTTTTTTTTTTTTTTTTTTTTTTTTAGTTCCTTCTCTAAAGTTGTCACTTGCCTTTTGACGCGAATGCGAAACATTGGTGATGGATCCACCCGGTTACTCAGCAAGTCAAAAACTCTAAAGTGCTTTGCATACTCATATTTCAAGTTGCCGTTTGACGTAAAGGTAAACATTGGTGATGAATACCCCTAGTTACTAAGCACTTAAAACATTGGAGTAGATTGACTTTATTCAAATATATATATATATTTTATCACTCTATTTACTTAAACTCAATTTAGGACTAGATTAAAGGGAATAATCACAAGAGAAAGCATCACATTTGTATTTTATGTATAATCGCATGACTTATATAACTTTGTATGGAACTATGAAACTCAACAATCCTAAAGTAAATAAGTATCCTTCTTCTTACTTTATAAGAAATTGTTTATCCTAAAAAAAAATCAAAAGACTCTATAAAATAACCCTAATACCCCCAAACTTAGATGGAACATTGTCCTCAATGTTCGAAAGAAAATTTAAAAATAGGCATGTGTCACATCTAGTAAGGAGAGACTGAAAATAAAAGATAAAATGAAAGAAAATAGAGGGAAAGTGTAAATACTCCCCTGAAAAATTGGGTTGCCTCCCAATAAGCGCTGTGTTTTCTGTCTTCAGCTAGACATGATGAGTTCATGCGATGTATGGCATGATGGTTTGAAGATGTATGGCATCATGTCTTCAGCTAGACATGATGGTTTGAAGATGCACATCTTCCTCTTGCGGTTCTAGACTTATCTCTATGTATGGCTTCACTCTATGCCCGTTCACCTTAAATGTTTGATTCTTTTCTTGGCTATGAACCTCCAATGCACCATGTGGAAAGACTCTTGTGACGATGTATGGCCCATACCATCGTGACATAAGCTTGCCTGAAAAAAGTCTCAATCTTGAGTTGTATATCAATACCTTCTGTCCTTCATAAAACTCCTTCCTTGCTAGCTGTTTGTCATGGTACAACTTTGTCCTTTCCTTGTACAATTTTGCATTTTCGTATGCGTCGTGCCTCAACTCTTCAAGCTCATTCAGTTGCAATCTTCTTTTGTCACCTGCTTGTTTCATATCAAAATTGAACTTTTTGATGGCCCAATATGCTTTGTGTTCCAACTCCACTGGTAGATGACAAGCTTTTCCAAAAACCAAACGGTATGGTGACATGCCGATGGGTGTTTTGTAAGCCGTTCGATAGGCCCATAATGCATCGTTCAAGAGCGACCAATCCTTTCTCCTTGTGTTGACTGTCTTTTCCAAAATGCTCTTGATTTCTCTGTTGCTGATCTCCACCTGCCCACTAGTTTGAGGATGATATGGGGTGCCCACTCTATGTGTGATACCATATTTCTTCATCAAAGAAGCAAATGGAAAGTTATTGAAGTGGCTCCCTCCATCACTAATTATTGCTCGTGGTGTACCAAACCTAGTGAAAATGTTCTCCTGCAAAAACTTGACAACAACTCTGTGATCATTAGTTTTTGAGGGGACAGCCTCGACCCATTTAGACACATAATCCACACCAACAAGTATATATAAATAACCAAATGAGTTAGGAAAGGGACCCATGAAGTTGATTCCCCAAACATCAAAAAGCTCGATCACTTGGATGTTTTGCAGTGGCATTTGATTTCTAGAAGAGATGTTTCCTGTCCTTTGGCATTTGTCACAAGTCCTGCAAAAAGAGAAAGCATCTTTGAATACCTTAGGCCAATAAAATCTAGATTGCAATACCTTGAGTGCTGTTCTTTTTGGTCCAAAATGTCCTCCACATGCATATTGGTGGCAATGTTGTAGAATATTCAGTTGTTCTTCTTCTGCCACACATCTTCTTATAATTTGATCAGGGCAAAATTTGAATAAATAAGGGTCATCCCAATAGTAGTGCTTGCACATAGCCACCAGTCTCTTTCGTTCCTGACTTGTCATACCTGGAGGGAAAACATGAGCAGTGAGATAATTTACAATGTCAACAAACCATGGAAGATTTAAACAGTGAGATACCAGTCGACTGGTCCTGTTACCAGTCGACTGTCCCGATGATATGTTTATTTCAAATAGATGTTCATCTGGGAAATTTTCATTAAGTGGCGGCACAATTCTTTCTTCCTCCTGCAGTAGCCTGGACATGTGATCTGCAACAACATTGTCGCTTCCTTTTTTATCTCTAATATTAAGATCGAATTCTTGAAGCAACAGCACCCATCTGATCAACCTAGGCTTAGCATCTTTTTTTGCAAATAAATATCTCAAAGCAGCATGGTCAGTGAAAACAATAACTTTAGAACCAATCAAATATGATCTAAACTTCTCTACAGCAAAAATAACAGCTAACATTTCTTTTTCAGTAGTAGAATAATTTAGCTGTGCATCGTTTAAAGTTCGAGAAGCATAGTAAATAACATGGGGTTTCTTATTGATTCTTTGGCCTAACACAGCCCCTAAAGCATAATCACTTGCATCACACATGAGCTCGAAAGGATGGCTCCAATTTGGTGCCATGACAATAGGTGCAGAAATGAGAAGATTTTTCAATGTATTAAAAGCATTTGTGCATTCTTCTGTCCATACAAACTCAACATCCTTAGCTAATAAATCACAAAGGGGTTTGGAGATTTTTGAGAAATCTTTTATAAATCTTCTATAGAACCTTGCATGTCCAAGAAAACTCCTAACACCCTTAACTGTAGTGGGAGGGGGTAGTTTTGATATTATATCGATTTTCGCTTTGTCTACCTCTATGCCTCTTTTGGATACCACATGTCCCAACACAATACCTTGTTGTACCATGAAATGGTACTTTTCCCAATTCAGCACTAAATTGCATTCTTCACATCTCTTAAGTACAAGCTGCAAATGGTTAAGGCATTCATCAAAACAAGATCCAAAAACACTAAAATCATCCATAAATACCTCAATGAACCTTTCCACCATGTCTGAGAATATACTCATTATGCATCTTTGAAATGTGGCTGGTGCGTTGCACAATCCAAAGGGCATAGTACCAAAAGGACATGTAAAAGTGGTTTTTTCTTGATCTTCTGGAGCAATAGCAATTTGATTATAGCCACTATAACCATCTAAAAAACAATAGTGACTATATCCTGCTAATCTTTCTAACATTTGATCAATAAAAGGAAGAGGGAAGTGATCTTTCCTGGTTTCGTTATTCAATTTTCTGTAATCAATGCAAACCCTCCATCCTGTGGTCACTCTTGTCGGGATAAGTTCATTTTCTTCGTTTTTCACCACTGTGACTCCACTTTTCTTAGGCACTACATGTATAGGACTTACCTATTTGCTATCTGAGATAGGGTAGATGATGCCAACATCTAGTAGCTTCAGAATCTCTGCTCTTACCACTTCCTTCATGTTTGGGTTAAGCCTTCTCTGTGCCTCCCTGCTTGGTTTTGCGTTGTTTTCAAGGAGTATTCTGTGCATGCATTTAGATGGACTTATTCCCTTGATGTCTGCAATGGTCCATCCTATCGCATTCTTGTGTTCTCGTAATACCCTTAGCAACTTCTCTTCTTCCTGTGCACTTAGGTTTGCAGCAATTATCACTGGTAGCATCTGGTTCTTACCCAAATATGCATCTTCAAATGGTCGGGCAACTGCTTAAGCTCTAAGTGTGGAGGTCTCGGTGCAGTCGACTGGTCCCTGGTAGCAGTCTGGGCAGTCGACTCATCCTCTCCAACAGTCGACTTGTCTAATGCTCCAGTCGACTTGTCTGCAGAAACAAAAGTGTCATCAGTCACCAATGTTTCAAATACTTGTGCAAACTTACCTGAGTATGACTTTGGAGTTTCAAGGTGATGTATTGTCTCTGCAATCCCCCAGTCATCGTATTCCTGTTCAACATTAGATAAAGTTAGAGATTGTGTAATTGTGGCTTGTAGTGGTTCAACGCTATGTACCTGAAACGTTTGATCAACAATATCCTGCACCACATCAACATTATAGCATTCATGATTGTTACCGCTTATTTCGGTGTGGGGGTAATCAGATAGAATTTGTGGATCCGAGGAAAACCTGAACAGCTGACTCGGCCTTCTTGCTCCTGCCGCAACCTGCAAGGAAGTGCGAGACACCGGGGTTGATTCCGGCGATGCACCCTCCGACGCTCTTGTCAGTAATCAGCAAAAGATTAAGGAAGAGCTTAAGTGGTGAAAAAGTGATTAACCTGGTCTTGGTGGTAGAAGGGTTGTATTTATAGTCGCCTTTGGAATGATTTGGGGCCTGATTTCCTGCCTAACAATTAGGAGGAAAATCCTCTTATTCTGTTTTTGGGAAGTTAGCCCCTGATTCCCTGGTGAGAGCCAATCAGGTTTGTTGATTTGATTTGGTCAAATCAGTGGCCTGATTCTCCTCTTGGTGGACCGGGCTTGTATCGGGTCGGGACCCATGCCCAGTTGAAGCGGATCTATTCGCGGGTGGTTGGTCCTGTAAGAAGGAGGCCCAATACCCATTTTGGATCCGCTTGTATGTGAAATTACCTTTTTACCCCCGTGCTTCAGGATTCGTGCTCGATCTGGACGGTCCCGATTTAACCCCATTTTTAGCCATATCACGAGCCCCCCACTCCTAAAGACTGAGCGCGATCAGACTTTGAGGAGTAGTTCAGCTGTCTCAGTGGCTGGTGGAGTTGTATCGGAGTCCAAATGTGGGACTTTGAATCTAGAAAGGGGGTAAAGAGGTAATTTTTGACGCTGTGTGCTGTTCTTAAGCTGCGTCGGGTATCTGACAGTCTTCTATCTACTTTTTTCGAAGTATTTGTTTAATTCTGCGATGTGTTTGCTAATCGTTCGGGGGCTTTAGCAGTGCACTCGGGGTAATAATTCTTCGCTCCGGGGTCCGAAAGCGTGTCCCTGAATTTTCAATTATTTCCCAGAATTTTTAGCTAATTTTCCCGAATTTTAAGCAATTTTTTGCAATTTTTAAACAAATAAAACGATTAAAATAAATAAAAAATGGTCTAAATACCGATTAATGACGTGGCGTGGTCTGAGCCGTTGATCATGGACGAGCACAGATTTCGGAAGGATCTGATGGCTGTTATAGCTCGGCAGCGTTTTTCTCCATTTTCGAGCTCGGAAAGGCACTTGCTCGGCTGCCGACCGGAGACTAGGGAGTTCGGCGTTCCGAGCGACGTGGCGCAATCTGAGCCATCGGATGGTGGCGCGTTTTGCAAGAAAATGCTATCTTGTCTTTCAGCGCACGTGGCGCAATCTGGGCCGTTCATCGTAAGGAGCACGAATTTCTGAGAGATCGAACGGTCGCGGTCGATCGGTGTCTTCTTTTCTCCGTTTACGAGCTCGGAAAGGCACTTGCTCGGATGCCGACCGAAGGAAGTAGGTGTTCGGCAGGCCGAGCGACGTGGCGTTATCAGGGCTGTTGGATGTCGGCACACATCTCGAGACGGGCGCAGTTCCCAAGAAAACACTATCTTGTCTTTTAGTGCTCTCGGCGAGATCTGGGCCGTCTGATTGAGATCAGACGCGAAAGTTGAGGGGAAAGTGATTTTTCCCCGTTTACATGCTCGGAAAGGCACTTGCTCGGCAGCCGACCGAGGGCCTGTGGTTTTTGGCAATCTGAGATGGCTCTGCTCCCAATGGTATTAATGGCGCTTCGTGACTTATGTGGCGTTTCGCCTTCCCGATGTCATTAAGGATAATTCCTTTAATTAATGCATGGCATTTCAACTTCCGAGGATCAGTAATTCCCTTGATTAAAACGCGGCGCTTCAATTTCCGAGGGTCATAATGGCTGGTTCTTGGAGGTAGGCTATAAGTACTCCACTCCCTTTGTCGTTTTAGTCACAACCAAATTGAGTTCCAGACCTCGGAGGCATCTGCCTTGGGTAGCTTCTCTCTTGAGGTTCGGAGAGGTGGTCGCTCTTCTGCCTGGTTTTCCCTTTGTTCCTGACGGCCCCAAAGCGGATGTCAGGAGCGAGGGGGAACGAGGTAGTAGTGGCGACGACCGTGGTCCGAATCCGAGGGATGAGTTACTTCAGAAGGACAGGTGGTCGCTCTGTTGTCTTATTCTTCTCCCGTTCCTCACTGCTCCGAAGGGGATGTCAGGAGCGGGAGGGGATAAGGCAGTAGAGGCGATGACCATAGTCCGGACCGGGGTGTGTGGGTCTCTTCGGGAGGACGGGTGGTCGTTCTCTCACCAAGATCTTCTGCCTTCTTTGGTCGCTCCGAAGTGAGTGTCGAAGTAGGCGGAGGTCTTGGTAGGAGAGTGACGATCCATGTCCGATGCCGATCTCCGGGCCGTCCGAGTCCGTTTGTTGCAACTGTGAAGGCGCCGCTGTCAGAGTCTTCTGACAAACTGACCCTTCCAGTTGCAACCAACTAGCTCGGGATGGCACGCTTCTCTATCATGAGTCGCAGCTCGGGTTTCTGGACCGTCCGAGCCCGTTGTTTACAGCTGTGAAGGCGCTGCGGTCGGAGTCCTCTGACAAGCCGCGCCTTCCAGTTGTAAACAACAAGCTCGGAACGGTGTGTTTCTCCTGATCTCTGAGTGTTGATGGGTCCCTTCTCATCTCTGTCTTCCTTCCGGGCTGATGGCTTCTGATGGATGTCAGCCCGGGGGAGTTAGAGATGGGGGGAGTGCCGATCTGTTCCCGACTGGGGCCCGTGGTCGGCAGAATACCGCCTGATGCACGGGACCTGGGGGGGGCTCGCCGAAGGCGGCGCCTCAAAACTGAATCGAAATTTTTCCAGGCTCCTCTAGGCATAGGTGAGGCATCCGAGGGGTCGATCGTCCGAGCGACGTGGCGCACCTTGAGCCGCTGGATGATGGCGTGCATCTCGAGACGGGCGCAGCTCCCAAGAAAACACTATCTTGTCTTTTAGTGCTTTTGGCGAGATCTGGGCCGTCTGATTGAGATCAGGCGCGAAAGTTGAGGGGAAAGTGAGTTTTCCCCGTTTACGAGCTCGGAAAGGCACTTGCTCGGATTCCGACCGGACCCTGTAGCCGGCATGTAAGTTTTGCTTGTAGCCCGGATTCAGATCCCTTGGTGCCGAGCTAGCTGACTTGGTGATGGAGACTGTGGTGGTGGGCCTTCGCGATGTTTCGAGAGCGGCCCAAAAGTCGCTTTGGAAGTCCAAGGGACGTCCCGTTTTTACTATAAATCTTCACCCCCCCTTAGACCAAGTCTCACTTTTCGTTTTTACTCTCTCTCCTCAGTTTTTACTTTGCTGCGAAGTTTTCTGCTCTCTGGCGGTGTTGCTGGCTGTCGCGGTAGCGTTTGTATACTCCGGTGAACTCTTCGACCGTACACATCACTTCAAGGTCAGTCTCTATCCCTTCTCTCTTTGAAATGGTTAAGATCACTGAGACCCCCGCCTCGGAACAAACCGTTGGCCGAGGGGATAAAGGGAAGGGTGTGGCGGAACCGAGCGAGCAGGAGGTCATTCGTCCGGACAGAGAGGGCAATGTGGCTGAGCAGCCTAGGGAGGTTGAGGCGGCGTCCCGGAAGAACAAGGGCGTGGTCACCATCGTGGAGACGCCGAAGACGGCGGGGGCATTCGGTCGGCAGCCCATTGTCTTGTCCAGTGTGGGTGGTGTCCGGGACTACGCCGATGACGTCTTGGGGAAAGTGACTCAGGGTACGGCCCCACTGGTGGAGGAGAATGAGCCAAGGGAGGTTTCCGAGGTGGACCATGCTATCTCGTCGCTCACCGAGGATGACCTTCGGATGATCCGAGAGGGATTCCGGATCCCGTTAGAGTATGTCCTGCTTCTCCCCGGGCCAGGTTTTCGAGCAAACACGAGCTGCTCGCCAGACGTGTGCATCTTCCCGGTCGATTCACTTATTGCCGGACTCCGCTTTCCCCTCCATCCGTTCGTGGTTGAGGTCCTGGTCTTTTACGGTTTGAGTCCCGCCCAGCTGGCGCCGAACACATGGAGGCATGTTACAGCCTTCGTCCTTCGATGCCAAGAAGTTGGCACTAAACCGAGCATGTTTCTCTTTCGTAATCTCTATCGACCTTGCCAGCCGAGGAAAGATGAACAGAGGTTCTATTTGTCGCCCCGGCCGGGCGTGAAATTGATCGAGAATCCGGACTCGATCAAACATTGGAAGACAAAGTATTTCCTTGTCCGATCCCTGACGCCGTGGGTGATACCGGCAGTTTGGGAGACGGAGGGTCTGCCCAAGCGCACCAAGAAGGAGGTGCCGCTGAATGAGGGAGAGGCCGAGGTCCGGAGGAAGCTCCTCGCTCTGCCAACCATGAGTTGGAAAGATATTACAGAGGAGGACCTGTTCCGTGGGGGTCTCAGTCCGATCGACCCTCGTATGCTTCTGGTATTTATACTCATTGTTTAGAGTTCATGAAAATTTATCTAAGTCCTTTCATTCGGATTTTGCAGAGACGATGAAGATGGACTACAGGGCCCTGATGGCGAAAGGTCGCTCGGAGCAGGAGAAGAAGAAGAGGTCGGCGGCGGAGACTCAGGACAGCCGGCCAGCGAAGAAGCCTTCGGTCGCGAAGGCTGTCGAGCAGCCGAAGGTCATGGTCCTTGACCATGGGGAGGTCCAGGTCCTCGACCCGCCCGCCCCGGATGCGCCGACACCGACCCCAAAGGGGGACGCTCCTGGTCCGTCGAGCGGCACGTTCGGCGTGACGGAGGTGTTGTCCCTCCAAGTTCCGCCCCTGACTGCAGAGGCGGAGAAGATCTTGACCGAGCGTCACAAACAGATCTTCGTCCCCGACTGGCAGGTCATGCAGGTCGATGGCTTCTTGGGCGATGGCAACATCTGCATGGAGGCCGTGAAGCACCTGCCGACCCCGAAGGACCGAGCGACCCTGAAGGCCGGGCAAGCAGGGGACGCCGTGATGCAGATTGCTCGGAACACTATGTCGGTAAGTTGGCAGGGCTCTTTCTTTTTGGCTTTTCTTCCCTTGAGTTTTTTTCTAAGTATTTGGGTTCGGATTTTAATCCGTCGCTCTTTTCCAGACCCTCTGCCATTTCAACATCCTGCTCGAGGAGATGGCGAACAAAGCGCAGGAGAAGGAATGGGAGAGGGCGGAGCGCGTCAAGGCTACGCAGCGGCTTGATGCCGAGCAGCTCCTCTCGACGAGGAGGGCTGATGAGGTGAAGGGGTTGGAGGGGCAGCTGGCCAAGTCCATTCAGCTGTCGAAGGACACGGCGGCCAAACTTGAGGCCTCGGAGAAGGAGGTCGCCGAACTGAAGGAGGCCCTGGCCAACGCTCGGTCGGAGGCGGAGAAGGCTCAGAAGAGGGTTGAGAGGACCCGGGCCAAGCACCTGAAGAAGGTGAAGAGGGTGAAGAAGGCCGTGCAGGAGGAGGCTGCTCAGCATATGCTCCAGAACATGGAGGAAGCCTATGGTCGAGCGCTGACCCACGTAGCCGCCAGGAACCCGGGCTTCGATATCTCCTCCTACCACTTTTACGACCCCGTGGAAGGGGAGGAGGGTGTGCCCGTGGGGATGCTCGGGCCTGCGGGAGAGACGGAGGTCGTCGAGGGTCCCGGGGAGTCCGAGGCCGAGGACGAGAAGGTGGTCGACTCCGAGGAGGAGAGTTGGAGCGAAGGCGAAGGCGAGGACGGTGGCGAGGACAAGACCGAGGGGTCGACGGACCCGAGCGGCAAAAAGGTCGACCCCTGACTCGGTTGTCTTCTTTTTTGTCTTTTTTCTCTTGTAAGCCTAACTTCGGACTGGCCACCGCTAGTGTAAAGCTTTCACTTTGATTTTGAAATGAAAATATTTTGTTTGGCCAAAATTTGCCCAAGTGTTGAACTTCGGATTTGTGTGTGACTAGCCGTAGATGTTTCCGAGTGTTGGGTATCGGATTTATCTCTGCTTTTCAGGTGAAGTTCGGTCTGGTCACGGAGCTCGTCTACCTTCGGAAGGAGTTGGCCAAAATGAGGCGTGAGCTCAAGGACAGCCGACAGAGGCGGTTTCTTCTGCTCGGCCAGGCGGAGGAGGTGAAGGCAGTTCTACGGAGGCAGTGCCGCGAGCTGTATCAGCTGCGGAAGCGCTACCAAGCCCCTTGTCCCGAAGGGGAAGTCGAGCGGCTCTGCGGGGAGCTAACCGCTGCCGAGCGGAAGAATGCCGATCTTTTGGCAGAGGTCCAACACTTGGAATTGGCGGAGGGGGAACGCTCGGCGGAGGCAGTGAAGCTGGAGTCCGAGCTGGAGAAGGCATGGGCCGAACGCAAGAAGTTAGTGGCCGACGTCGACAGGCTCAGAAGGATCGCGATAGATAGGGGGATCGAGGTCACCCACTTCTGCCGGCTTGCTGCCGATGGCACTAATGCCTCCGGCTCGGCCAGATCCTCCCGTTCGAAGAAGTCGGCGAAGGACGACGTTCTTAGAGACAGGATTATCGAACTGGAGGAAGAGATCGCATCGCTCAAGCCTGCGCCGGAGAGGGCTAACGTCCGCAGTACTTCGTGCACCCGCGAAGAAAGTGAGAGGGGGATTACGTTTTATGAGCTTGCGACACGCTCGCCTATGACCAGGCGGAGTCCGGCTGACGCACAGAGCAGTGCGGCTGTCTCGTCGAGCGGGGCCTCGGCAGGCGCCGTGGTTAGAGCTAGCAGCGAAGGGGGGTCGCGCTTCGTTGGTTTAGGATCGAGTTCGGAGGGCAGACCTCGTCATTCTCGCGTATCCCTAAACCGAAGCATTCCCCTTCCTAGGAGACCTTGACTTTGTTGTTTTTCACTTTCGTTGATTGTTGTAAAGTTTGATTGTAGGGTCGGTTCGGCCATCTGTAACACCATTACATCTGAATGTGAATCTTGAAAGTTTCCTTAGAACGTTTTGAAAGTGTGTCGGACTTCGGCGATGTATTGAAATTGTGTTATTCTCTTTCCCTTCTTTTCAGCTCGTTGTGACGATCCATGGCTCGGACTCCGAACGTTCGAATGACGACGCCGAATCCGAGGGCACCTCTGGAACGGTGGTTCTGAGCCCCAGGAGCGCCGATCTGAAGTTACGCCGAGCCGAGAGTGAGTGGGACCACCTTTCGTTGGTCCTCAGTCTCCGGGAAGCCGAGGTCCAACGTTTGGAGAATAAGGTCGTCGAGCTGAGCCCCACAGGAGAGGATGAAGACTCGCAGACCGCATTCAGCAACGCTCTTCGGGTCAAAAGCATTCGGCACATTCAGTCGAAGATTATTGCCGAGCGGGATGACTTGCTCTCGGAGATGCGGTACTTGCGGGCTGTGATGGCAAAGCTCCGGGGGGAGGCAGAGGAGCTGTCAGCCGAGGAGGACGAACGGTCGGCCGAAGAATTCAGTGAAGATATTTCTTTTTGAACACTAAGTGTTGTAGGTCGGCATTGTATCTTGTTTGCGAACACTTTGTAACTATGGGACAGATGTGCTTTGTATTTCAGCCTGGTTGTTTAATAAAATATTTTTTATTGCTCTGCGCTTTTGTCTTGTTTATGACTGTGTTTTCCGCGCCGAGGTCTTTGAACCGAGCATGTCGGTTTCGTCGGCGAGGTCGTTGGACTGAACTGGCCACTATATGTGTGGCATTCTGTTGTTTAGCGACTCCGACGGGGTGCGGCATGAATTCCCAGGCGGCTCTGTTAATAAGAAAGTGCTATATTGTCGTTTAGCGCAGGTGGCAAGATCTGGGCCGCTGATTGTAAGCACGGATCTCGAGGCGGCTCAGCTCCCAAGAAAACGCTATCTTGTCGTTTTGCACAGGTGGCGTGGTCTGGGCCGTCTGATTGAGATCAAGCGCGAAAGTTGAGGAGAAAGTGAGTTTTCCCCGTTTGCGAGCTCGGAATGGCACTTGCTCGGATTCCGACCGAATGGTAGGTCTACCCTCCTTATTTTCTCCCGTTTCCGTGACGAGGCTCGGACTGATTGTAAGCCGAGCGCTTGCCACAACGTAGGGGATCTTCGGAAAGCAATCTTTAGGGCAGGATTTTGACCAAGTGTTTACCCTCGGGGTTTGTCGCAGAGTTCGACGACTGTGGGAGCAATTCCGAACAGCGATCTACCCCTGGCTCGTCCGGAGATGAGCCGAGGGGGTAAAGTCGAGCCGAGTGTTGGACTCCGAACCATCGGTATAGTTCAACGGCTGTGGGAGCAATTCCGAACGGCGATCTACCCCTGGTTCGTCCGGAGACGAGCCGAGGGGGTAAAGTCGAGCCGAGTGTTGGACTCTGAACCATCGTTATAGTTCGACGGCTGTGGGAGCAATTCCGAACGGCGATCTACCCCTGGTTTCCCCTAATTCGGAGCTTATCCCTCCCCTGTGGGAGCAACTCTGAATCACAAAAGTTGTTCGGCCTGGGGCATACCGACTTGAAGACATGGATGGCAGAGAGCTTCCGAGGACCTGGAATGCCGACCACCTCCTGAAATACCAAGAGAGCCGAGTGTAAAGTCGAGCCGAGTGTTGGACTCCGAACCATTGGTTAAATAGGAGGGAGAGAAACATGTAAATTCACAAACATAATAAAACTTTTCTTTATTGATATTTGATGGCGAACCGTTTTACATAATACAATTTGAGAAAAAATGGGTTACAAGTTGGAGGAGAGGAATGGTTCGACACCTCGGATTACTTAGAGAGGCGCCGGAGCGCTCTCTTGGTATTTCAGGAGGTGGTCGGCATTCCAGGTCCTCGGAAGCTCTCTGCCATCCATGTCTTCAAGTCGGTATGCCCCAGGCCGAACAACTTTTGTGATACGGCCCTTCCCAATTCGGAGCTAGCTTGCTCCTCTGACTGGGGAGGGATATGGCTAGCTTTCTTAATACCAAATCTCCTTGCTTAAGGTTGGCGGGGCGGACCTTCTTGTTGTACGCTAGCTCGACCCTCCTTCTGTAATTCTGTTGCCGAATCGATGCCCTTTCCCTCAGTTCATCTATCAGGTCCAAGTTTCCTCTGAGGTCCCTGGCATTCTGCGCTTCGTCAAAGGCTATGAGCCGAGGTGAAGGTATTCTGACCTCGAGGGGTATCACGGCCTCGGCCCCATAAGTAAGGTTGAAAGGGGACTCTCCGGTGGGCGTCCGCTTGCTTGTGCGGTAGTTCCACAACACATTAGGGAGTTGGTCGACCCACAAACCTTTGGAACACTTGTCCAACCTCTTCTTGATTCCTGCGAGGATCTGCTTATTAGCATTCTCGGCCTGCCCGTTCGACTGAGGGTGTGAGACGGACGAGAAGCGCTGTTGAATGACGAGGTCGTCGCATAGGGCTCGGAATGCTGTGCCAGTGAACTGAGTCCCGTTGTCCGTCAC
Source organism: Hemerocallis citrina (assembly GCA_017893485.1). Classification (NCBI taxonomy): domain Eukaryota; kingdom Viridiplantae; phylum Streptophyta; class Magnoliopsida; order Asparagales; family Asphodelaceae; genus Hemerocallis; species Hemerocallis citrina. The sequence goes on from JACEHZ010000256.1 coordinate 252,268, forward strand.
GAGGATGCGGGGGACGCCGAATCTGCATATGATGCTCTTCCAGAAGAACTGCACCACTTTGTTCTCGATTATAGTGGCGAGGGGCTCGGCCTCGACCCACTTCGAGAAGTAGTCGATGGCTACGACTAAGAACCTGAGCTGACCCGGGGCTGGAGGGAAAGGCCCTAGTAAGTCCATTCCCCACATCGCGAAGGGGATAGGGCTCGATAGGGAGGTGAGGTTGGCCTGAGGGAGGCGTCGGATGCTGGAGTGTCTCTGGCAGGAGCTGCATTGCCGAACATGTCGCTCGGCATCCTGAAGAAGGGTCGGCCAGAAGTACCCATAGTTCAAAGCTTTCCGGGCCAAAGACCTAAATCCGGAGTGTGCCCCTCCGATGCCTTCGTGTAGCTCCTGTAGGGCATATTCGGCCTGTTCCGGAGAGAGGCACCTTAGATAAGGTCGGCCATCTACTTGAGAGAAGGAGCGTTTGTATAAGATGCCTTCGATCAAGACATAGAGCTCGGCCCGAGTTCTGACTCGGCGTGCTTCTTTGGGATCCGAGGGCAGAACTCCATCCCTTAAGAATTCTACCAGTGGCTTCATCCAATTGTCCTGCAGCATGACCGACAATGACTCCACCGAGCTAGGTGTCTCGTCTTCGATGCTCGGTTTAGAGAGGACTTCAATCAGTACGGTTTGTTCGAGACCTTGTAGAGAAGATAAGGCTAACTTGGAGAGAGCGTCGGCTTGCGAGTTCTCCTCCCGGGGGACCCGTTGGATGATGGCTTCTTCGAACCGGCCCATGAGATCCCGGACTTTGGCGAGGTACTTCGCCATTCGCTCGTCCCGGGCCTCATATTCGCCCAAGACCTGGTTCACGACTAGCTGGGAATCACTGTGAATCCGAAGGCGCTGCGCCCCAGCACTTCGTGCGAGTCCGAGACCAGCTATGAGAGCCTCGTACTCCTCCTCGTTGTTTGAGGCCTTGAAGCTCATGCGGATCGCATACTGCAGGACGAAGCTGTCAGGGCCGTTCAAGATAATGCCGGCGCCGCTTCCTTCACTGCAAGAGGACCCGTCCACGAAGACTGTCCAAATGGGGGGCCCATTTGGGACGTGGCCGACCTCAGGGATGGTGGACTCTACAATGAAGTCGGCGAGAGCCTGTGCCTTAATTGCCGTCCGAGACTGATAAGAGATGTCGTGCTGACTCAGCTCTATGGACCACTTCATCAGCCGGCCCGAGGTCTCTGGCTTGTGGAGGACCTGCTTGAGGGGTTGATCGGTGAGGACGACGACCGAGTGGGATTGGAAGTAGGGCCGAAGCTTTCTTGCTGCTATGACCAGAGCGTAGGCTATCTTCTCTATCCTCGGGTAGCGGAGCTCGGCGTCCCGAAGCACCTTGCTCACGTAGTAAATGGGTCTTTGGGTCCGGTCCTCTTCTCTTACCAAGACAGCGCTCAAGGTCTGCTCGGAAGCGGCCAAGTAGATGAAGAGAGGCTCGCCCGGGACCGGCTTACTGAGCAGAGGGGGGTTCACCAGATAGGCTTTCAGCTGGTCGAACGATACTTGCTGTGCTTCGCCCCATTCAAATCCTTTAGCCCCCCGGAGTGCTTTGAAGAAGGGGAGGCACTTTTCCCCTGACTTGGAGAGGAACCGACCGATGGCTGCGAGCCGACCGGTGAGCTTCTGAACCTCCTTGACGTTCTGAGGCGGGGCCATGTCTAATATGGCCTTAATCTTCTCGGGGTTAGCTTCGATTCCTCGCTGGCTCACCATGAAGCCAAGGAATTTTCCCGAGGAGACCCCGAACGCACACTTGTTCGGGTTCAGGCGCATGTTGTACTTCCTCAACACGCTGAAGGCCTCCTGGAGGTCGGCTACATGATCGGTGCCGTGGATGCTCTTGACGAGCATGTCATCAACGTAAACCTCCATGTTTCGGTCGATTTGGTGCTGGAAGACCTTGTTGACGAGGCGCTGGTAAGTGGCGCCTGCATTCTTCAAACCGAACGGCATTACTCGGTAGCAGTAGAGGCCTTGGTCGGTGACGAAGGAGGTCTTCGGGATGTCCGGAGGAAACATCCGGATTTGATTGTACCCCGAGAAGGCATCCATGAAGCTGAGGAGCTCATGGCCCGAGGTGGCGTCGATAAGGGTGTCGATGTTCGGGAGAGGGAAGGGATCCTTTGGACACGCCTTGTTGAGGTCGGTGAAGTCGATGCATATCCTCCACGAGCCATTGGACTTCTTGACCATTACGACATTCGACAGCCACTCGGGATAATTTACCTCCTGGATGAACTTGGCCTTCAGCAACTTATCCACTTCCTCCTTGATTGCCTGCTGTCGCTCGGGAGCGAACTTTCGCCTCTTCTGCTGAACCGGTTTGCACCCCGGTTCGACGCTTAGGCGGTGGACGAGCAAGTCCTCGGAGATGCCGGGCATATCCGCGGCCGACCAAGCAAATAGGTCGCGGTTATCCCGGATGCACCTCACCAAGTCGGAGAACAGCACGGTCGGCAAGGACTTGCTGACGAGGAATTTTCGGCTCGGATCCTCGTCGGAGAAGAGTACTTCTTCTAACTCGTCCGCCGGCTCGGACGTTGGTCGGGCCTTCGGCTCGGGGATCTCTAGTGTCTCGAGCGAGAGCACTGGTCCCCCGGTGGAAGTCATGTAGCACTTCCGAGCTGTTTCCTGGCTTCCCCTGACTTCCCCTACTCCCGAGCGAGTGGGGAATTTCATCTTCAAGTGGTATGCCGAGGGGACAGCCTCCAGAGCGGCTAATCCGGGGCGGCCTAGGATGACATTATATGCCGCTAGGACGTCGACGACCATGAAGTCCATGGGCTCGGTCCGGGTAGTAGGGGTGCTTCCCGCAGTAACGTCCAGGGTTATCACCCCTTCGACGGTTACCGGGACCCCCGTGAACCCGTGGAGAGTGTAACCGGCCGGCTTGAGATGGTCTCGGGACAGCTGCAGGCCTTGGAAGGCCGAGAGGAAAAGGATATTGACCGAGCTCCCGTTGTCTACCAAAATCCTCTGCACCTTGAAGTTGGCCATGCGGAGGTCGATGACGAGGGCATCGCAGTGGGGGGTTCGGACTCCTTCGAGGTCGGCATCGGAGAAAGTCACAGGGACGCCGAGACCTTTCGGGGGAGGAGCACTATGAACCGAGTTGACCTCGCGGACGAAGGCCTTCCGGGAGGAATTAGAGGAGCCCCCCATGGGACCTCCGTGGATTAGGTGCAGAACCCGCTCCTCCTCGAACTCGGGTGTTTCCTCGCGCCGCTCGAAGCGCTTGTTAGCCCCTCGGGGGGGAGGAGAGTTCCGATCTGTCCGATCACTGGTTTTCACAAACTTTGCCAACTGCCCCCTCCGAATGAGGGCTTCAATCTCATCTCTCAGAGCCCGGCAGTCATTCGTGTCGTGGCCGTGGTCTCGGTGGTAACGACACCACTTATCTTTGTTCCTCCTCTTCGCCTGGGTGTGCATCCTCGGCGCTGGAGGGATGATTCCCTCCTTCTCCACCTCCATAAGGATGGTGGAGACATTAGTGGTGAGGGGAGTGAACTTCTCGAACCTGGGGGGAGGGCGGCGCTGACCGCCCATGTCCTTCTGAGCTTTCTTGGACCCTTCTTCCCCCGTCGCCTTCCTCTTCGACCCTGCGGAGGGCCCCCCGAAGTTTGGAAGGGCTTCGGCCTCCTCTGCCCGGATGTACTTCTCGCACCTCAGGAGGAGGTCGGCGAAGTCTTGGGGGGGCTTTTTGGCCAGGGATGATCGGAGGTTGGGGTTAAGGACGTTCGACTGGAACGCCACGGTGGCCACGGACTGGTCTAAGGAGGCAATTGACCTAACTTCTGCGGTAAACCTTTTCACATAGTCCCGCAGCTTTTCTTCCTTCTCCTGCCGCATGTTCAGTAGGGAAAGACTCGTCTTCTCGGCTCGTCGGCTACTCACGAAGTGAGTAATGAACAGTGTCTCAAACTGTTCGAATGAGAAGATGGACGAGGGGGCGAGCCTGGAATACCATTCCCGAGCCGACCCCCGGAGGGTGGCAGGGAAGGTCCTACAGAGCACCGCGTCGGAAGCTTGGTGGATCAGCATCAGGGTCTTGAAGCTTTCGACGTGGTCGACCGGGTCGGATTCCCCAGAGTATGTTTCAAACTGCGGCGGTTTGAAACTCCTCGGTATGTGGGCCTCCATGATCGACCGTGAGAAGGGGGGTCGGCTAGGACGGAAGGTTCCTGCTCGGGACTCATCCTCCCTGTCCATGCGGCCGATACGTCTTTCCACCTCGTGGATGCGGCGGATGAGGGCGTCGTCCCTCCGCTGGTAATCATACGACCCCCCAGACTCCTCTTCATAGGAGGGGGAGAGTGGACTGCAGCGCCGGTACTCCTGGGACCGCCGAGGGCTCTGTTGCCGCTGCTGTCGGCTGGGAGCCGGGGAAGGACTCCGGGTTCGGCGCCGGGGACTGGGATCCCTGGGGGGCGTCGGAACCCTCTGAGCATTCTGGGCGTTCTGTCGGAGATTGAGGGCCTGCAGAACGGTCTCTTGAAACTGGAGGAACTCGGCTCGGCTGATGGGTATATCTCGGTCCCTCGGATGACGTCGATCCCTGGGGGACCGGGACCTCCTCCTTCGGCGCTCAGGGGACGCCGCTCAGCCTCTACGTTCCGGGGACCTTCTGCCGTCCCGACGACGTGGCGACCGCTCACCTTGACGCTGGCGGGAGGCTCCCTCTCGGGCCCGCCTCTCGTCAAGATGGGTACGGAGGTCGTCGTCCTTATGGCGGTTTTGGAGTGTGATGCGGAGGTCGGGGTGATGAGAAGCCATCGAGTCCGAGGACCCATTATGGACCGAGATGTGGCCCGGATTGAGGGGCTGCTTCTCCTTCCGACCGTTGTGACCGGACGGACCATTGTTGGGCTGCTGCTTGGGAGGAGGAGGCGGAACCTGCTGAGTCAGAGGGGGAAGGTCGGACTGAGGAATGGGATTGACCGGGACTTCATTCACCGGGTCAGTAAGGTTGCCTGCACGGTTCGACCCTTTGGATCGGTTCTTCTTCGGCGGCATGGCTGCAGAGGACGACGGAGAATGGGCTGAGACTGTTCGTGTGGTTTTCCCACAGACGGCGCCAATCTGTTACCGCTTATTTCGGTGTGAGGGTAATCAGATAGAATTTGTGGATCCGAGGAAAACCTGAACAGCTGACTCGGCCTTCTTGCTCCTGCCGCAACCTGCAAGGAAGTGCGAGACACCGGGGTTGATTCCGGCGACGCACCCTCCGACGCTCTTGTCAGTAATCAGCAAAAGATTAAGGAAGAGCTTAAGTGGTGAAAAAGTGATTAACCTGGTCTTGGTGGTAGAAGGGTTGTATTTATAGTCGCCTTTGGAATGATTTGGGGCCTGATTTTCTGCCTAACAATTAGGAGGAAAATCCTCTTATTCTGTTTTTGGGAAGTTAGCCCCTGATTTCCTGGTGAGAGCCAATCAGGTTTGTTGATTTGATTTGGTCAAATCAGTGGCCTGATTCTCCTCTTGGTGGACCGGGCTTGTATCGGGTCGGGACCCATGCCCAGTTGAAGCGGATCTATTCGCGGGTGGTTGGTCCTGTAAGAAGGAGGCCCAATACCCGTTTTGGATCCGCTTGTATGTGAAATTACCTTTTTACCCCCGTGCTTCAGGATTCGTGCTCGATCTGGACGGTCCCGATTTAACCCCATTTTTAGCCATATCAATGATCATCATGTGGTAATTTCAGTGTATCAAACATTTTAAATTCAACCTTCTCTCCATTTATTTTCATGCTTATAGTACCCTTTTTAACACAAATTTTTATATCAGTTGTACTCATAAAGGGCCTACCTAAAATGATTGGTAGAGAAAATGGCATTGAAGAGTCCTCCATGTCTAACACAACAAAATTAGCAGGCAAAATAAAGTCATTTACCTGAACTAGAACATCTTCCAAAATACCTCGAGGTCTTTCGATACTGCGATCCGCCAACTGCAATGTTATGGATGTTGGTTGGAGTTCCCCCAATCCTAGCTTTTCATAGACGGTGTATGGGAGAAGATTGTTGCTTGCCTCCAAGTCTAGTAATGCTTTCTCAAAGAAGTGCTCACCAATCCTGCAAGGAATGGTAAAACTACCTGGGTCTTTTAGTTTGGTGGGTAATTTCCTTAATAAGACAGCACTCACTTCCTCTGTCAAGGCCACATCCTCCCTAATCTGAAATGTTCTTTTGTGAGTACAACATTCTTTCAAAAATTTAGCATAAGAGGGAATTTGTTTAATAGCATCAAGTAAGGGGGATATTAATTTCTACCTTTCTGAGAGTTTCAAAAATGTCAAATAAATGTTGTTCTTTCTTTTGCTTGACTAACCTTTGAGGGAATGGTGGCAAAACTGTTCTTTCTTTTTCACTTACCTTGTTGAAACCCAAAACTTTTGATGGTTGTTCTTCTGTCTCTTCGGTGTGTGTTCCAACCTTGTTGTCAATTATCTTACCACTTCTGATAGTTGTTACTGATTTGAGCTGTTCTTGACCTCCAGGGTTTGGTATGGTTTGTGAAGGAAGTTCCCCTGTCTTTCGTTCGCTTAATTCTTTAGCAATTTGGCCAATCTGTGTTTCCAACTTCTGAATTGCTTGTCCTTGTTGGTTGCTTGTTTGATGTTGTTGTTGGAGCAATTGAAGGACAGTGGATTCAAAATCCAACTTCTTCTGTTCTTGAACTGGCCTATCAATCCCACTTCCTACTTGAAAGTTCCGTGCATGTCCTTGTGTGAATTGAGTCCCTTGATTATTCTGATTATTGCTCCAGGAGAAGTTTGGATGGTTCCTCCACCTTGGGTTGTATGTGTTTGAGAATGGATTGTTCTTTGGTGGAAACACTCCTCGACCAACATAGTTTGCATGCTCCTGATCTGTGAAAGAAGACATGGGACATGTATCAGTGGTATGATCTACATGAGAACAAATTGCACAAATTTCATTTGTTTGATTTTTAACTCCACCCATCATAGACATTGCATTAACAAGCATATCAATTTTCTTATTCATGTTTACCATTTCCAATTGAATGTTATTGTTATTAGAGATTTCGTAAACTCCCTGTTTTTTCGAAGGGCCCCTCCTTGTTGAGAATTGTTGTGAATTCTCGCTGAGTTCTTCAAATAGTTCAATGGCCTCTTCACCGCTTTTCCTCATTAAGATCCCGTTGCAAGCTGAATCCACAATTGCCTTGTTAGTATCATTTAAACCTTCATAAAAAGCTTGTACCTGATCATCTTTAGGCATGTTGTGCGTAGGGCGTTTGAGAAGTTTGTTCTTGAAATCCTTCCATGCTTCGAAAAATAAATCTTCATCCTTTTGTTGGAAGAGTTGAATCTCCCTTTTCAGTTGTTTGGTCTTTTGGGCTGGAAAGAATTCTTTTAAGAATTTTGTCGCCAATTGCTCCCATGAGTTTATTGATCCTGGTTCCAAAGAATTATACCATAGTTTAGCATTAAGTTTTAAGGAAAAAGGAAACAAGATTAACCTGATTTGTTCAGGGGTAAGCCCTTGGACGCTTTGTGTCCTGCAAAGATCAAAAAAGTCTTGCAGATGGAGATGAGGCTCTTCATCTGGTCTGCCACTAAAATGGGGAACCATACTAAGTAACTGAGGAGATAGATGCATGTTCCCTGTGACATTAGGTTGATACGCAATGCAGGAAGGTTGCTCGTTGTTCTTAGGTGTGAACTTGTCCTGCATTGGCACTCGATTTGTATTTCCTCAGCCATTACTGTATGTGAACTGGGTCTCTGGACAGTCGACTGGTTCGTGTGGACAGTCGACTGGTGCGCTGCAAACAGTTTACCTAGTCTGTGCAAAGTGCGTTCTGTTTCTGCGTCAATAGGTAGTAGCTCTGGACGAAGTGATCTTCTTCCGTGCATCCACCAAAATCCTGTATCCTAAAAGAAAAATACTAATTAATAAAATTAAAAGAAAGAAAATAAAAACTTCCTAATGATTTGTAAGTTAAAGTGCTAGACAATCCCCGGCAGCGGCGCCAAAAACTTGTTGTGATATCTAGATGATCGAAATTAATAGATAAAACTAGACACAAATTAAAAACCTCGCAAGTGCACGAATCATTTAGAAAAGCGTAGCAATAGCAAGGGTCGATCCCACAGAGATTGTAGACTTTAACTTACTAATCAATAAAAAGACTAAGAATCATAAAGAGTTGTTTTAAAAGTCTAACAGAAATAAAAAGATTAAAACTAAATTAAGAAGTGTTGAATCACAAATATTTATTAAGTAGTTGGGTTTAGATCTCCACCAATAGTCAGTAATGCTAAGTCACCTTCTGAACTTCTTCTTATTACTCATGTTTGTTCCCTTCAAGGGCATGGTATCTACTCCTTAAAGTACTGTTTCCCTAAGCCAAGAATTAGGCATGGTATCTACTCTAATTCGTTTCTTTCATTAAGTGTCTAGCATGGTGTCTACTAAGTTGTACTTAAAGAAACATAAGATCAGTGGAAACGAACAAACACTCAAGGTTCTAGAAATTGGTATCAGATCTAGATCCCTTAAGTTGATTGAACCAAGAACCCCAAAGGATTCCCTTGTTATAATTTACGGGCACGAGATTCGGGTCGTCTCAATATGCTCATATAACAGATTCAGATAAATGGTACTGCAAACTTGATATTCTCAAGCTCTGTATGTCAGTCGACTGGCTCTTACCTCAGTCGAATGCTCTCAGAGCTTCGAGAACAAGTTTGATTATCATCAATCTATATCACTTCATTCAGATTCAATCAATAAGTAAAATAGAAGAATTCAGAAGAACATAGCGCTACATAACTATGGTTTCAATCTACCCAACTATGAAATTAGTTCCACATAATAATACTTTTATTAATCAACGAGTTCAAATACATGACCAACATAAAAGAATAGAAGAAGAAGAAATAAACTAATGAGGTCCGACAATGAGGTCGACTGGCTGTCACACAGTCGGCTGCCTTCGAATACTTGATCTCCTATCTCCTTCCTTGATGCCGATAAAAGTGCTTCTTGTTGATGACTCTGGAACTTGTGATTCGGTGATTAGGAACGTGGAAGAAGAGCGCTCCCCTTTCATGATTCTTGGTTGGTATTTATAGAACACGGCTGAGGAATTAGGGTTTCTCCTTTTTCAGGAAAGTCCCTCTCTTTTTATTATTTCTTTCCTTATTTGATCGGCGATTTATATCTTTCTCTTTTCTTCTTTTATTCCTTATCTGCTAACCACGTGCTCTTGCCAATCCCCTGTCTCTGGCTTTGATTCGTTGGAGAAGTTATTATTCGCATGTAGCCTGGGTTTGGATAGATTTAGATTTAGATTCGGCTGCATCTTATCCTTTCACTCCGCCGCATACCGGTCGACTGCCTTGGATGTAAGTCGACTGGTACTGAAACATCTGTGGCTTCACGATTTCTCGGTCAAGTCAACTGGTGTTTGGGGAAGTCGACTATGCTGAGGCTTAGCAAACTCTCTGTCCGGTCGACTGGCTGAGGAATTAGTCGACTGATCTCTGCTGTAGTCTGTATTGGTCTGTAATCTGCTTTGTTTGCTGTTATCGGCTGTTTCCTATTGAAAAGAGAAAATAAGAGTTAAATATCACATATAGAGCTTTTAAATGTGCATTTATAATAAGATTATTGCTCCTAAATGTAAATATTCTTGTGTTCATCAGGATCATTGCAAGTCAGGAGGTTGATGCTGATATTTTGGAGATGAAGGAGCAGGTTGGTGCTGGCATGTTACCCGGATTTCAAATTAAGGATGGAGTGCTGTGGTTTGGAGAGAGGCTGTGTGTTCCAAATCAGGCAGACCTGAAAGAGAGTATTCTTCAGGAGGCGCATGCTACTCTTTTGTCAGTACATCCTGGGAGTACTAAGATGTACAAAGACATCAAACCGCATTTCTGGTGGTCAGGTTTGAAGCGGGATGTGGCTGAATTTGTGGCAAAGTGTGAGGTTTGTCAACAAGTCAAAGCCGAGAATCAGAGATCCGGAGGTCTATTACAGCCGTTACCTATTTCGGAATAGAAGAGGGATAACATCAGTATGGATTTCATTACGGGATTGCTTAAGAGTCCTAAAGGCAATGATGTGATTTGGGTTATAGTCGATCAGCTAACCAAGTCCGCTCACTTTTTGGCGATGAAACTCACTGCTTCGATGGACATGTTAGCTGAGTTGTATGTTGGCGAGATCGTCCAGCTTCATGGTGTTCCATCAACTATTGTGTCTGATCAAGATGCACGGTTTACTTCACATTTCTGGAGGAGTCTTCAGACAGCTGTGGGTACCAAGACGGATTTCAGCACTGCTTTTCATCCGCAAACCGATGGGCAGACCGAGAGAGTCAACCGTATTCTTGAGGATATGCTTCGGTGTTGTGTACTAGACTTTGGAGGCAGTTGGGAAAGGCATTTATCCTTGGTAGAGTTTGCCTACAACAACAGTTTTCAGACTAGCATCGGGATGGCGCCGTACGAAGCTCTGTATGGCAAGAAGTGCAGGACACCTGTTTGTTGGTTTGAAGTTGGGGAGCATCAGTTGTTTGGTCCTGAGCTTGTACAACAAACCTCTGAAAAGATTGATCTGATCAGGAAAAGGTTGGTAGAGGCTCAGAGCAGGCAGAAAAGCTATGCAGACAACTGGAGAAGGGACCTTGAGTTTGAGGTCAGTGACTTCGTCTTTCTGAAAGTATCGCCCAGTAAAGGTGTGATTCGATTTGGCAAAGGCAGGAAATTAACCCCGAGGTTTATAGGCCCGTACAAGATATTGAAAAGGATCGGGAAAACTGCTTACAGTCTTGAATTACCGGAAGAGTTATCTCAGGTGTACAATGTCTTTCATGTGTCTATGCTGAAAGGTTATATTCCAGATCCGAGTCATCATTTGCCTGAAGTGCCGGAAGGTTTGCAGTTATATCTGAATTACATCGAGTCTCCTGTCGAGATTGTTGATCGTCGAGAGAAAGTCTTGAGGAATAAGACGATACCGATGGTCAAGGTAGTCTGGAGAAACCATTTGGTTGAAGAGTCTATTTGGGAGTCTGAGGAGAGGATATTGAAAGATTATCCTGAGCTTTTTACTTGAGTTGTATTTTGTATTTTTTCTTGTGCTTGTTATGAGTGTTTGTGTTTTGTTTCTCACTCTTGACTGTAGTTCCGGGGACGGAACAATTCTAAGGAGGGAATGTTGTAATGCCCCAATTTTCATTTATGAAAATTTATTATTTATTTTGCACGTAGTGTGCACGTGCAATATTTTGGTAATTATTTTCATTATGATGAGTATAGATATTTATATATGTGCTCTTTAATTATTTTTATATAAAGCCCTTTTTTTCAAACAGACAAAAGCCTTTCTTTTAAAAGCCCAAATCTAATTTATTGGTTATCTTTTTATAATTATTATTTTGGCCCATAAACTAAAGCCCATGAGTATTTTAAATACAACTTGTAATGTAGAATACATTTTAAAGATTATTTTTATGTAAAATATAATGTACAATTTTTTTTAAATGGAGACCAAGTTGCATGCACGTGCATTGCACGTACACGTGCAAAATGCACATGATGAGCATGGCCGGTTTGGAGCTTTGGAGGGAAAAGGAAAAATTTGAGTGGAGTCATGGGTGGTGGTTACTTGATCATGGTTGGTTATTGTAACTCCTTCTTGAATCCTAGCCTTTTAATCCTAACTCCTAAGTTAATCATAGCCTTCCATTTTCCTAGATTTTTAGTATAAATACCCCCCCCTAGCCTAGTTATTCTTGTGCTTATTATTTCCTCCAAACCTATAGTCTAAAATACATTATTTAGTAGTATACAAGTGAGTAAAAGATTGAGAGTTCGTGAGGGGTTTGTGCTTGCAACAAGGCCGGCATCAATAGGAGCTCTCGGTTTGGCTTGGTGGAGGCTTGTGTGCGCGCATCAAGGAGGTGGATCGCTTTTTGTAAGGACATTGGTTTAGGAGGTGTTGCTAAGTGTAGTATCTCCAATTAAGGTGGGTAAATTTTCTATTTTTCTAATTAGGGATCATGCTAGATTTGAATTGAAAGAATGATGCATGAAAAAGATTAACAAGAGTACACATTTAATTAGAAAATGGCTTATTGATTGATTGAAATGTGGATATCTAATTATATGTGGTTCTATCGTTAAATTTAAGTTGTGAGTAAATTTGATTATAGCCATGGATTGATGAAGGGAACTTCATTATTAACATCGAGAACTATATGCAAAAGTTAGTAGATTGACAATATTACTTTATGTGCTTAAATGGACTTTTTGTGATAATGTTGTGATGGACGAACTAAGATATAGGTTGTGTGTTTGGGGAAATGATTAAAAACAGAGAATTGATTGCTAATAAAAAGATTAGGGTTGTTAAACTTGATAAGAAATGTCGAAAAAGAAATGTGGTGGTGGTAGGTTATAATTCGAATTAATTATATGAAAATTAGGTGTTAATTATTGAAAAATTATTTTTATTATACTGGAGTATAATTTATGTTGAGAATAGCCAATCTGGACATCTACAGCAAATTTAGTAAAGGCAAAATTAAATGAGAGCTTGTTGAACATCGAAATGCTTACTAAACAGAGAGGATAGATTTAACTAGACTACGGGTTGAAATATGACAACATGGGCGCATAGCTCAAGTGGTCGGCATGATCTTAATCGCTACAGTGGGTCGGCGAGTCGCTGGTTCGAATCCCCTTAGCACCATACTTTTTGTATTTTTGACAAAAAAATAAATAACTATAGCCGAGAGCATTTAATGCTCTCAGTGCTCTTCATTAACGCATACTGCATTCGGCCTAGTGGTCTGTGCCTTGGGTTGGTTTCCCTGTGGTTGCTGGTTCGAATCTGGGGCTCGGCCAGTATTAAACTTTGGGGAAAAAATATTTTTTTTAGTGTTTTTGATGATTGAAAAATTATGAAAAAAAATATATTTATTCTAAAAATATGGGAGATTTATGAAAAATAATTTGGGAATTATTTACTTGAAATGGAGTCTGTTTTGAGAATAAATGTCCTACACTTGTATGATATGAAAGTTACACTTTGAAAAAGGACTTGAAGTAAAATGTTAGAAAAGAAGTGTAAGAAAGATAGAAATTATATGTAGTGATGTGATGTGAATTATTCTCATTGGAGAATAATGTGAAAATTATGAAATGCGAATATTCATTTAGTGATGTGATTTTAATGTGAAATTAATAATTGATGAAATATATAATGATTAATTGAATTCTATGTGTGGCTATGGACTCATGAATCAATTAGGAATCATGCTATTGAAAAAGAAAATCTGTTATGATTATGAAGATGAACTTATGAGCTGTAAACGCTCAATTTTGGAAATTGTGAATTGGAATTGAAACAAAAGAGTAGCTAAGTCTCCCCCGGCATGTGGAAAGAAATGAAATAAAATTTGAAATGAAAGACCAAGGTTGGTCATATTTGAATGAATGAATAAGTCCGGTTTAGTGGAGAGGCTAACTCTAGAGTTTTGATTTGTTCATGATTCTAATAAAAACTAAGGATTAGTACATAGTGGAGACGTGATGAAAGTGAGAGAATAACACGAGTATGAGAACTAGAGTTTACGGTGCGGGTGTGAGCCACAGAATGCATGCTTGATGAGTCAAGACATGGCGTGGGCACTACTCAGTAATGATCGGACTTTAGCCACGCTTGTGGGATGTTTGGTGACTGCAAGAGGATCGTGTGCCATGAAGGAGGCTGAATTGCCACAGAATGCATGCTTGATGAGTCAAGACATGGTGTGGGATTCCCCTCCAGGTTTTCTGTACACGAGCTTGTACTCATAGATCATCTAGGATACTCACCGTAGTTACAATAGTAGATTAAGACATGACGAGGGATTGAACCCTACAAAGATGAAAAACGATTAAGAGGCTTGCCCTCGGACCTATGTAGTATGGGATGCATAGAATCCGAACAAGTGTGCATTAGTGTCATGTAATATAAATAAATACATTAAGGACTAAGTGCACAATCACAACACGACATCATTCGGGTATTCCCTTTAGTTTGATATGTGACAAGTTTGTGTTTGTTAAATATGAAAAATGAGTTATACTATTTCCGGCATAGAGAGGATGGCCGTGTATAATGTTCGTCTGTTGAATAAACTGACGTACCCACAGTTTTGTATGCAGGGTAATGACATGATAAAGGTTAAAGAGAAACAGATGCTTAAAGATTATTCAATATTTTTGTACTTTATTTAAATGTTGTAAATTTACTTCTGCTGTGCAATGTAAAGAGTAAAGTTTTTCATGTAACTCTGATGTAAAGTGAAAAGTTTAAATTTCCTTGTAAAATTGTACTAAATGAAGTGGAAAGATCCTGTGGAATCTCGAATTCAGTGTATTTTGGAATTCGGGGCATTACAGAGTGGTATCAGAGCACGCTTCACACTTGTACAAATTTATAAGGAATGACACCCTAGTAGTAGACATTAGATTGTGTGTTGGAGTCTAGAGATTTAAATGTAAGTGACTTACATTTGTGTTGCTTTATGACTTATGCTTCTTCCTTCTTATTTCTAAGATGGCTGATCACTTCGACCCGGCTGGAGACGACGACTGGCATATCATCGAGGAAGAGTACCATCCTGGACAAGCAGATTCCGAGGAAGAGTACTACCCAGGGCAAGCAGATTCTAATGGAGAAGAACGGCCTGAATCCCGAGAGATCACCCCACCTCCGGATTCATCTGATGACTCTTCTAACGAAGAAGAAGAACCAGTTCCGAATAGTCTGGTGATATCTCTTCAGAGGCAGGTAGAAACACTGCAGGAGAGAGTCGGATTATTGGAGGCTCAATTGGCAAAGCGTAAGGACGACTTTTCAGTTCTCAGTCATCGGGTATGGGAATTGGAGAAGACGAAGAATCTGACTGATGTGCTGAAGGAAGAAGTTGATGAACTATGGGGAGAACTTCGAGGAGGGAAGAGGAACCGTAGGAGTTAGACTATTGTAGCTTCTACTATTTTTATTCTGATGTCAAGAAATATTTTCAATTCGAATGTATAAAGTTTGGAATTCAATGAAATGCAAAGTTGATTTAAAATTCATGTCTTATACTTCGAATTTAATGGATCTTTTGCATCAGAATATGGCTAGATTAGGAGCTAGAAACGGGGAAGGTCTGGATCTGGAAACGGAACTTGCAAGGGTCTATCAGACGCTCAACGCCGTGGCCATGAATCAGAACCAAGGAAGGGTACCTTTGAATCCGGTGCCCGAAGCGATTAAACTAGTGGAATCATTCAAACGGATGAAACCACCCGATGCGGCTGACAACTGGATTCGTCAGGTAGAGATGATCTTCGAAGTGCTGGAGACCCCTGAAGGCAGTAAGGTGAAGTTGGCGACTCTGCAACTTGAGAAGGATGCGGCTGTGTGGTGGCAGTCGATGAAGAGGACAATGGGAGGCATAGTTCTCGGCTGGGAAGAATTTCTAGAAGAATTCCGCAGTCACTACTTTCCCTCCGACGTCCAAGAGAAGAAGGCTATGGAGTTTCTATCACTACAGCAAGGTTGCATGTCAGTCAGAGAGTACGAGACCAAATTTACTCAACTCTCTAGGTATGCTCCGGAATTAGTGATGGATGAGGCTAAGAAGGCTCGTAAGTTCGAGCATGGATTGAGGCCGAGCTTGAGGTCGTGGATGATACCTCTTGGTATCAGAAGATTCGACAAGTTGGTCACGAGAGCAGCAGCGACGGATGCAGACATGAAGCAGTTTCATGTTATTCAGAATCGGAGGAACAACTGGCAGTCTAAAAAGAGGCCCGCAAATTCTGGGAGTTTCAAGGGACAACTATCTGGACAAAGGTTCAAACTGACAGGGGCGAACGCTATTAGTGTGGCTGGAGGACCTGGGAACAACGTCGTGAGACCTCCTGCGGTAACTTGCATCAACTGTGGTGAGACGGGACATTACCAATCTCAATGCCCCAAGCCACGGAATGGTAATCGCAATGTACCAACGCAGCAGACTGGGAAGAGATCGTACCAACCAGGGCGAGTATTTGTCTTGATGGAAGCTGATGCTGATGAAGTAGATCATGTCATCACTGGTACGAGGACAGATGTTTAGAGGTTTATGTCATTTCTTTTTCCCGCTATTTAGTGAACTGTTACGTAATGAGTGTGTATTATGTAACAGAAGAACTTTATCTTAATGGAATGAAAGCTGTTGTGTTGTTCGATACTGGATCCTCTCATACTTTTGTGTCTCCTAAATTTGCTAAAGTGTTGGGAGTTGAACCGAAGATTTTTCCAGGCAAGATCTTAGCAGTAGCTACTCCATCAGGGGAAACTTTAACCACTGATCGGTATTATGCGGATTGCGAGATTGTGATTGGGGACAGAATCTTTGGAATTGAACTGATCGAGCTGACTATCTTGGGAGTCGATGTTATCATGGTCAAAATCTTGGTTCCTTAACATCCAGAACAGAGCACTTTGTGTACAGTGTTAAAGAAAATTACCTTATACACATATCAAATTTTACTGGATTGACATGAAATTTAGGAATCAAACACATAACATAAATTCACAACACTATCCAAAATTCAAGTCTTTTCATAAAGTAGATCTTTAGTTATGTCTTTTTCCTTATCACCCAAAACAGAGCATTCAGCAATAGCAGTTCTGTTTATTATATTAACTAGCTGAGTTTGCAAGATTTAATTATCATAGATACAGTGGTCCAAAATTCATAAAATTTTAAAATTAAGCTCTAGACAGGTAATAGAACAACATAAATTAATTTCAAGTCATTACCTTGCGTACACATTGAGTTCTAAGTATTTTAATCTAAAACAGTAACATGCAGCAAAATCATTTCTGTTTTCGACCAACATGCAAATCCTTATTTTTATTGATTAGCGGGAAAAATAATAAAAATCTAGAACAATTACTGAAGGTGTACGAAACATGTATGATCAACCCATAAAAATGTAAGACCAAAATATCAAGTATTGTTCATGCTATTAACTTCGTATCTGACATGCAAAAATTTTGCTTTTAACAGTGTTACTGTTTTGGTTTCTTGTAGCATGTATCTAGTCATTAGACTTCTAATCTTTTGCATGCAATCCGTTTTATATATTATAAACGAGTTATAACTACAATCCAACCATTTCTTAACAATAAAACCAATCACAAGGTTAGAAAAACCTAGGACTGTAAATCGGACCGGACGGGATCGGACAGTCATATGTTCAAGCTCGGAACGAAATTCTACTAGGACTGTAATACCCCGATTTTCATTTATGAAAATTATTATTTTTGCACGTATTGTGCACGTGCAATTTTTGTAGTATGAAATCTTATAATTATTTTCATTAGACAATGAGTATATATATATATATATATATATATATATATATATATATATATATATATATGCGTATGTGTTCTCTAAATGTTTTTATTAAGGCCCATTTTCTTCAAATAAACATAAGTCCTTTTATAGCCCAAATCTAGTTTATTTTGTAAACTAAATTTGGCCCATTAAATAAAGGCCCATGAATTTATTTTCCCTTTTAATTACAACTTGTAATGTAGACTATTTTTATAGATCATTTTTGTAAAAAATAAAATGTACAACTTTTTATATTGGGAACTAGTAAATGCACGTGCATAGGGCACCTTGTGTGGCCGGTTTTGAATGGGAGGGAAAGGGAAAAAGAGAAGTGGAGTTGTGGGTGGTAGTTGTTTGGATCATGGTTGGTTACTACAACTTTCCCTTAAATCCTAGCCTTTTATCCTTAACCCCTAGATTGATCCTAGCCCTTCATTTGCTCCAAAATTTAGTATAAATACCCCCCCCCCCCTAGCCTAGTTATTTTTGCACTCTTCATTTCTCCAAAACCTATAGTAGAGAATACAATTGTTAGTAGTAATTTATTAGTAAGAAGTGAGATAAAAGATTGAGAGAGAGGGTGAGTGTGTGCTTGCAACAAGGGAGGCCGGCTACTACACTACTAGAAGCTCTCGGGTTGCAATCTTGGAAGGTTCGGTTGCACATCAAGGAGGAGGAGGAGCGTTCGTTTGGCAAGCTCGCGCAGGACTCTTTCGTTTAGGAGGTGTTGCAAAATCTTCTCTCCAAATAAGGTGGGTTATTTTCTATATTTCTAACTAGATACCATGTTAAGGTTGATTGAAACGATAATGCATGAAAGAAATTAATAAGAGTACACTTAATTGGAAAAAGGACTTGTTAGTTGATTGAATTGATGCTAAATAGATTGCATGTTATTTCGTCATGAATCTTAAGTTGTATGTGAAGCGGTTGTAGTTATGGAATGTGTGAATTAAAATTTGTTGTCATTATCAAAACTAAGTACAAATGCTAGTAGGAGGAAATTGTCGCTTTATGTGCTTAGATGGACTTTCGTGATAATGTTTAGAATGAGTAAATTAAATATGCTTTTGGGTTTATAAAAGGAAGACAAACAGGGAATTAATGTAGGAAATATTAATATTAAGTCGTTGAGAAATGTCAAAATGAGATATGGAAATAGTAGTATACAATCTAAATTAATTGTATGAAAAATATGTGTTTAATTACTGGAAAAATTATTTTAAATTACTGGAGTGTTAAATCATGTTTAAATAGACATTCTGGAGATTTACAAGAAATTTTGTAAAAGCAAAACTAAAATAAGAGCTTTTGAACATCGAAATGTTCTAATTGAACAGAGAGTTAATTTATATAAAATACGAGTTGTAGTCAAGACAACTTGAGCCTATAGCTCAAGTGGTCGGTGAGCTCTTTGGCGCTACAATAGTGTGGGTGTGTTGGGTTGAGGTCACTGGTTCGATACTTGAGAACACCATTCTTTTTATGTGCATTTAAAATCAAACTAATTTTCAGACCGAGAGTATAAAACTTCTGACTTCTCCTTGTATCGATGAGCGCAAGTAGCCAGATGGCTAGCGCACGCAGCTGTGTTCTCTTGGGTCGCTGGTTCGATTCCTTACTTGGTCAGAATGTTAATTTTTATGAAAAAGTGATTTTTTGGGTTTCTTGATGTGTAAAAATTTCGAAAAAAAACTATTATTATTTTAAAATCATGTGTGACTTATGAAAAAATATTGGGAATTATTTGAATGAAATAAAGTGTATTTTTGAAAATAATAGTGTAGTTGGGACTATAGTTTTGCACTCGTATATTTTCGTAAAAATGCGTTTTGCGAAGAAAGTGAGATAAGTATTAGAAAAGGAAAAATTGGAAGAAAGAAAGTATATGTTGTGAAGTTTTGTATAAATTATTCTTGTTAAAGAATAGTGTGACAATAACGAGTTTGTGAATACTCACTTTGACTAGATATTTTGTGATACGATTTTAATGTGGAATCTCGAATTCAGTGTATTTTGGAATTCGGGGCGTTACAGAGTGGTATCAGAGCTAGGTTTCGATCCTGGGACCTGTGGGTTACGTAATGTAACACCCCGAATTCCAAATACAACTGAATTCGAGATTCCACAGGATCTTTACGCTTCTTTCGTACAATTTTACAAGGAATTTAAAACTTTTCACTTTACATCAGAGTTACATAGAATCTTTACACTTAACATTTCACAGCGGAAGCAAATTACAACATTATTATATAAAATTACAACAATATTTGAATAATCTCTAAGCATCAGTTCTCCTTTAATCTTTATCAGACCATTTTCCCTGCATACAAAACTGTGGGTACGTCAGTTTATTCAACCGACGGAAATTATACACGGTCATCCTTTCTATGCCGGAAACAGTATAACGATTCTCATTTCTTAACAAAATCACAAACTTGTTAACAAAACAAAGCTAAAGGGACTATCCTATTGATGTCGTGTCGTGCTGTGCACTTAGTCCTTAATGCAGTTGTTATGTTATATGACACTAATACGCACTTGTTCGGATTCTATGCATCACATACTACATAGGTCCGAGGGCAAGCCCTTAATCGTACTTCATCTTATAGGGCTCAATCTCTCGCCATGACTTAAACTACTACGGTAACTATGGTAAGTATCCTAGATGTCTTATGATCTACGAACCCATGTCCAGGCAGTCTGGAGGGGAATCCCACGCACTGACATGATGCATCAAGCAGGCAGGCTATGGACAATTCAGCCTCCGCCATGGAACAATGGCACCACCCGTAGCCACCAAAATACCCCACAAGCGTCGCCACCGGGACGATAATTCCGGAGTAGTGCCCACACCATGTCATGACGCATCAAGCAGGCTGTCTGTGGATCACTCTCACACCACCAATCCGATGGCCCTCATACTCTTGTTTTTCTCTTACTTTCATCACATCTTCACTATGTATCTAGTTCTTAGTTTATTAGAATCATGAACAAAATCAATTCTCTAGAGTTAGCCTTTCCACTATACCAGTCTTAATTCTTTATTCAACTTGACCCAAATCTTGGTCTTTTCATTTCAATTTATTTCTTTTCCAATGCCGGTATGAGGCTTAGCTACACTCTAGTTCTCAATTTCAATTCACAATTCTACAAGAATTGAGCCTTTCAAGCTCGTAAGTTCATTTTTCATGATTACATCAGGATTTCATTGTCATGTTCATAGTATTCATAATCGTAAAGCCTTTCATAATTTCAATGGAACAATTCACTTCACTTCATATACAATTTCGTGCAAGGACAAATAACTTTTACTTTCCTAATTCGCACATCCAATCTTCATTCATCTCTTTCAAACAATATATACATTTATTTTTATCACAAAGCAAAATTAGAATCTGAGATGTTGAAAAAGAGTCTGGACAGTCGGCTCAAAACATAGCCAGTCGACTGTTCAGCAAAAGAAAAATATTCAAGAAAATATTCGGAATAGTCAACTGCTACACATGACCAGTCGGCTGTCCTGCAGTGGTTAAACTCTAAAATACAAATTGTGGGACAGTCGAGTGTTACTCAGACCAGTCGGCTGTTCTGCAGGGTTTTAAACTCTTAAATACAAATTGCGGGGCAGTCGACTGTTACTCAGACCACTCGGCTGTTCTGCAGGGTTTTAAACTCGAAGGATTTTTTTTATAATCAGGTCAGTCGACTACTACCTATATTCGGTCGACTGATCAGTATTAAAATTTAAAGTATGGAAACGTTTCTTCTTCCCTTTCGATTAGTACACAACATTTTAGTTAAACTACAATATGTTCATTTATCAACACGAACATGCAACTTTATTTGACTACCATCGCCAAGCATGGTTTGCTAATTAATGTAGGGATTCTTACGACTAGTATTTTCCATACAACCACGACTCCAAAGAAAACGTATTTTCCCACAATCATCTTTTTTTTTCTATAGAGATAAACATTTATCCCAATTCAGTATGCTAGATTAAAATAACATGACATTAATCATACCACTTCATTAAGTTCCCTTATTCATTTCATACAATTATACTTGTGTTCCATTTTCATTTTAATCATAATATTAACGAGGAGTAATATAATGGCATTCATTTATTCTTGCATAATTAGCACAAAACCTAGCATGGTCTCTAATTTAGAAGTCATGAGAAACACCCACCTTTTTGAAGAAACAAAGAAAAATCCCTTAGAGCTTCCTAGATTGCGATGCACGCCTCCCCCTCCTTGCTCCTTGCCAAAACCGAAGCTTCAAGTTGGGGTTGAATAGCCGGCCTCCAAGGGAACACTCACACTAGAAGCTACTCAATCTTTTTCTTCCCAAAATTCTCAATCTTTTCTCACTCTAATCTTTTCTCTCTTTAACTAATTTTCTATTGTACTAAGATGAGAAGAAGCTATGGGGTATTTATACATAATTTTGAGGTAGATTGGAGGGCTAGGATTCAATGGATGGTTATGGAATGGAGGGTTAGGATGAGAGTAGGAGTTATAGTAACTACCCATACACTAGGTAACCACCCATGTACACAAACCACTCCTATGCACAATTCGGCCCTACTTTGTGTGCAATGCACGCAATGCACACTACGTGCTCCGCACGTGCCACCTAGTACCCTTAATTAAAAGTTTGTACAATTTTAATAAATTAAACAGTTCACATTTTGTCTCTTCATAACAAGTGTGGCCATTTAATTAATTTATTAAATTGGTGGGCTTCATAAATAGTGGGCTTAGGTTGTGGGCCAAACAACAAAATAGTAATAAATTAAAGTGGGCTAAAACAATTAATTAGTGTTTTAGGCTTTTTTTAGAAAATTAAGCTTTTTAGGAAAATAAAGGAAAGGAAAAATAATTGTTCATACTATTGATATGGCTAAAAATGGGGTTAAATCGGAACCGTCCAAATCGGGAACGAATCTTAAAGCCTAGGGGTAAAATGGTAATTTCGCCTACCAATGGGTCTGAAGTGGGTCCTGGGTCTTTTCCCCAAAAGACCCAATAACCCGCGAACGGATCCACCTCAACTGGGTATGGGTCCCAACCCGAAATAAACCCGGTCCAACAGGATAGAATTAGGGTTTCTGATTAATACTAATCAACGGCCTTGATTCACATCTATCCTTTCACTTGGGATTAGGGATTACATTCCTTATCTGATTACAGGAATTACATTCCTAATCTGACCCCAACGGCGGCTATAAATACCCCCCATCCATCTCCATTAAGAGGTAATCAATCTTTTGACAATTTACGCTCTTTCATAATCTTCCATGATTACTGACTTGAGCGTCGGAGGGTGCGTCGCCGGGATCAACCCCGGTGTCTCGCACTTTTTGCAGGTGAACGGCGGGAGTCAACGGTCAAACTCCAGCGGAACAGGTAACAGGTTTGCTATTCAATGTTTTCCAAGAATCCACAAATACTATCTGTTTGCCCCCACTCTAGATTCAGCGGTAACAGATTGGCGCCGTCTGTGGGAATCAAACGAATAGTAGCCTCCCCTCTTCCCGTTGGTCAGATCTTCTCCAGCCATGCCTCCTAGGAAAGTAAGATCTAGAGGGTCCAACCGTAGACCCAACCCCGATCAGCAACAGGAAGTTCCCATCCAACCCGCTCAGCAGCAGGGGCAACTTCCTCCTCAAGCAGAGGACCCTCTCCAACAGGACCAGCCTCCTCCTCAGAATCAACAACCTCCTAAAGGTCGCCCCGGTCCTCAAAATGCCGGAGCAGGGGTCTCGCGTCCCAACCCGCAGAAACAACCTCTCCATCAGGACCACGTCTCAATCCACAATGCCTCTTCAGATTCTATGGCCTCCCACAATCCCCAAGCTTCCGACCTTCGCAATACCATCCTCAATTGGCAGAAGGATGAGGATTTTCGCCGCCGTCTGGATGAAAAGCGGGCCCGAGAGGGAGCCTCCCGCCAACAACGTCCGGATGAGCGATCTCCTCACCGCCGAGACTACAGAAGGTACCCTACCTGAAGGGGTCGGAGAGAGTCTCCCGAGCATCACAGGAGAATACCCCATTCCCCTGCTGGTCGGCAACATCCAAGGAACGATGAGGCACCCATCACTCGTGCCGAGTTCCAGCAATTCCAAGCAACCATCCTCCAAGCTCTCAACCTCCGACCCAACAACACCAATGCTCCAAGGATTCCCACTCCTCCTCCGGCCCGAAGTCCTCGCCGACGGTCCCTAACTCCTCCCCCAGCTCCTAGCAACCCCTAGCACATTCTTAGTCATCGCCGCTCCAGGAGCTACCGTCGTCGTAGCCCCCGCTCTCCCTCGTACAAAGACGAGTCTAAAGGCTCGGTTGGTTACCGTCGAAGGGATGACGCTGTCTACCACCGTCTCCACGAAATGGAGAGGCGCTTGGGTCAGTTAGACAGAGAAGAAGAGCTCAGAAGAAGGACCCTTCGCCCGAGTCGACCTC
Organism: Hemerocallis citrina; assembly: GCA_017893485.1. Lineage (NCBI taxonomy): Eukaryota > Viridiplantae > Streptophyta > Magnoliopsida > Asparagales > Asphodelaceae > Hemerocallis > Hemerocallis citrina. The sequence continues at coordinate 276,189 of JACEHZ010000256.1, forward strand.
CTTTTTCCCGAACCATAATGGAGGCACCCGTACCAATTGGCTTTAAACCTCCTCAATTTGAGACTTATTCCGGGGAGTCTGACCCCGTCGATCACATCGAAAGCTTTAAGACCCTCATGCTCATCCATCAAGCTTCCGATGTCCTGCTGTGCAAAACCTTCCCTGCTACTCTCAAGGGTCCGGCTCGAGAATGGTACTCTCGCCTTGCCCCATCCTCATTATTTTCCTTCGAGCAATTTGAGACCCTCTTCGTCACCCACTTCGTAAGTAGCCGCCAAACTGAGAAGACCAGCATTTCGTTGCTCTATCTCAACCAGAAGAAGGGTGAAAAGCTGAGAAACTATGTGAAAAGGTTCATAGCGGAAGCCAGGTCCATAGCTTCCCTAGACTAGTCGGTCACTGCAGCAGCATTCCAATCCAATGTCCTCAACTCCAGCCTCCGCTCCTCCCTCGCCAAGAAGCCCCTAGAGAACTTCTCTGATCTCCTCATTCGGAGCAAAAAGTATATTCGGGCCGAGGAAGCTGAGTACCGCTCCAACTTGGAGGGTTCTTCCTCCGGGTCTAAGAGAAAGGGAACAGAAGAAGAAGGAGCCAAGAAGCTCCAGAAGGACAATGGCGGACAGCGCCGACCTCCTCCCAGGTTCGAAAAGTTCACTCGCCTTAACACCAACATTTCCACAATTCTCATGGAAGTTGAGAAGGAGGGGGTGATACCTCCTGCACAAAAAATGAGCACCCCTGGCAAGAAAAGGGATAAAGAAAAGTGGTGCCGCTATCACCGGGACCATGGCCACAAAACCAACGATTGTCAGGCCCTGAAGAACGAGATAAAAGCCCTCATCCAGAGGGGTCAGCTAAACAAGTTCATGAGAAAGGACCGAACCGATCCTCCCCCCCCGCCTCGGGGGGCTAACAGGCATCCTAAACGCGATGAAACGCCCGACTTCGAAGAGGAGCATGTCCTGCACCTCATCCATGGGGGTCCAATGGGGGGCTCCTCCAACTCCTCTCGAAAGTCGTTTATTAGGGAAGTTAATTTGGTCTGCGCCACACCTCCTTCTAAAGGCCTCGGAGTGCCCGTCACATTCTCAGATGAAGACCTTGAGGGTGTCCGAACGCCCCATTGTGATGCACTCGTCATCAACCTCCATATGGCGAACTTTAAAGTGGAAAGGATCCTAGTGGACAATGGCAGCTCCGTTAACATCCTCTTCCTCGCCGCTTTCAAAGGCCTCAAATTATCTGGGGACAGACTTAAGCCCGCCGGCTACACACTCCATGGGTTCACGGGAGTGCCAGTGACTATTGAAGGGGTGATCACCCTCGACGTAACTGCTGGCAAAACTCCTACTACCCGAACGGAGTCGATGGACTTTATGGTCGTGGATGTCCCTGCAGCTTATAATGTCATTTTGGGTTGGCCCGGCCTAGCTGCTCTTGAAGCCGTCCCTTCCGCCTATCACCTCAAGATGAAATTCCCCACCCGGGCAGGAGTAGGGGAAGTAAAATGCAACCAGGAAACGGCCCGCAAGTACTACATGACCTCTACTATGGGACCAGTTCTCTCCCTCGAAACTCTTGAAATCCCCCAAGATGCTGTCCGACTGATGTCCGAGCCGGTGGATGAGTTAGAGGAAGTGCTCTTCTCTAAGCAGGATCCAAGCCGAAAGTTCTTTGTTAGCAAGACCCTCCCATCTGCCCTATGCTCCGACATAGTCCAGTGCATCTGAAGAAATCACGACCTCTTTGCTTGGTCAGTCACAGACATGCCCGGAATTTCTGAAGAGCTTTTAGTCCACCACCTCAGCGTCGCTTCGGGGTCCAAACCGGTCCAACAAAAGAGGTGCAAGTTTGTTCCCGAGCGCCAGCAAGCTATAAAAGAGGAGGTGGACAAGATCCTGAAGGCTCGGTTCACACAGGAGGTAAGCTATCCCGAATGGCTCTCGAATGTAGTAATGGTGAAGAAGTCCAATGGGACCTGGAGGATCTGTATTGACTTTACCGACCTCAACAAAGCATGCCCCAAAGACCCCTTCCCTCTTCCAAGTATCGATACTCTAATTGATGCCACTTCGGGCCATGAACTCCTTAGCTTCATGTCCGCCTTCTCAGGCTACAATCAGATCTGCATGTTTCCCCCAAATATCCCGAAGACCTCCTTTGTGACCGATCTGGGCCTCTACTCCTACAGGGTAATGCCCTTTGGTTTGAAGAATGCAGGTGCCACTTATCAACGCCTCGTCAAAAAGGTTTTTCAAGCACAAATCGGCCAAAATATGGAGGTGTATGTTGACGATATGCTTATGAAGAGCATCTGCAGGGCCGATCATGTGACCGATCTGCAAGAGGCGTTCGATGTACTCAGAAAGCACGATATGAGGCTCAATCCGAACAAGTGTGTGTTCGGAGTCTCGTCGGGAAAGTTCCTAGGCTTCATGGTCAGCCAAAGAGGAATCGAGGCCAACCCCGAGAAGATCAAAGCCATATTAGACATGGCTCCCCCGAAGAATGTCAAAGAGGTTCAAAAGCTAACGGGTCGCCTGGCAGCCATAAGGCGTTTCCTTTCCAAGTCAGGGGAGAAGTGCCTTCCCTTCTTCAATGCTCTCAGAGGGGCTAAAGGCTTCAAGTGGGGTCAGCAGCAACACGATTCGTTCGACCAGCTCAAGGCTTACCTAGTCAATCCTCCACTCCTCAGTAAACCAATTCCTGGTGAAGCCCTCTACCTCTACCTAGCAGCCTCTGAGCAGACCCTCAGCGCCGTTCTCGTAAGGGAAGAAGATAAGACCCAAAAGCCCATCTATTACCTGAGCAAGGTACTTCGGGATGCCGAGCTCCGCTACCCAAAGATAGAGAAGATGGCATATGCCCTAGTGATGGCCGCAAGGAAGCTTCGCCCATATTTTCAGTCCCATTCGGTGGTCGTTCTTACCGACCAACCGCTGAAGCAAGTTCTCCACAAGCCAGAGACCTCCGGTCGCCTTATGAAGTGGTCTATCGAGCTGAGCCAGCACGATATAACATATCAGCCTCGGACCGCGATCAAGGCTCAGGCCTTAGCATAATTCATAGTTGAAAGAACCATCCCCGAGTTCAGTCAAGCAATGAAGGGACCACCTGTCTGGTCGGTTTATGTGGATGGGTCCTCTTGTAACGAGGGAAGCGGAGCCGGGATCATTCTGGCCGGCCCAGATGATTTCATCCTCCAATACTCCCTCCGCATCAACTTCAAGGCCTCGAACAATGAAGCAGAATATGAAGCATTCATAGCCGGCCTCGGAATGGCTCGCAATGCAGGGGCGCAGCGCCTCCGGATCTTTAGCGATTCTCAGCTGGTCGTAAATCAGGTCCTGGGCGAGTATGAGGCACGAGATGACCGAATGGTTAAGTACCTAGCCAAGGTCAGGAATCTCATGGCCCTATTTGAAGAAGCCTTCATCCAGCGAATCCCCCGAGAAGAGAATTCCCAAGCCGATGCCCTCTCCAAGCTAGCCTCCTCCTCCCTCCAAGGTCTCGAGCAGACCGTCTTGATTGAGGTACTCCTGAAGCCAAGTATAGAAGACGAAACTTCCGATTCTATGGAGTCTCTACCTGTCTTGCTTCAAGATAATTGGACGAAATCCCTCGTTGAGTTCTTGAGGGATGGGCTCCTCCCCGAAGATCCTAAGGAAGCTCGCCGAGTAAGAACCCGAGCAGAGCGATACACACTTATCGAGGGCATCCTATACAAGCGCTCCTTCACACAAGTAGACGGCAGGCCTTATTTGAGATGCCTCTCCCCGGAACAAGCCAACTACGCCCTGCAAGAACTTCACGAAGACATTGGCGGGGCACATTCACTGTCCAGATCCCTAGCCCGCCAAGTGTTGAATTATGGATATTTCTGGCCCACTCTCCTACAAGACGCCGAACTGCACGTTCGGCAATGTAGCTCTTGTTAGAAGTACTCCAACATCCGTCGCCTCCCACAAGCTCCACTCACTTCCCTATCAAGTCCTATCCCTTTCGCAATGTGGGGGATGGATTTACTAGGGCCATTCCCACCAGCTCCCGGCCAGTTCAAATTCTTAGTCGTGGCAATCGACTATTTCTCGAAGTGGATAGAGGCCGAGCCCTTGGCCACAATCATCGAGAACAAAGTACTTCAGTTCTTCTGGAAGAACGTAATCTGCCGATTCGGTGTCCCTCGAGTCCTCATAACAGACAACGGAACCCAGTTTACCGAGGCTGCCTTCCGAGCTCTATGTGAAGACCTCGCCATCCAATAATGTTTCTCCTCCGTCTCCCATCCACAGTCGAATGGCCAAGTGGAGAATGCTAACCGACAGATCCTCTCCGGTATTAAGAAGAGGTTGGATAAATGCTCTAAAGGCTTATGGGTCGATCAGCTCCCTAACGTGCTGTGGAACTACCGCACCACAAAACGGACCCCCACAGGAGAGTCCCCATTCAATCTCACCTATGGGTCCGAAGCTTATGAAGAAGAACAAAATGCCAGAGAGCTCCGAGCAAATTTAGACTTGATTGATGAGATCCGTGAAAGAGCTGCCATTCGTCAACAAAGCTACCGAAGAAGGATCGAGTTGGCATACAATAAGAGAGTCCGTCCTACCGACCTCAAAGAAGGGGACTTGTTCCTCAGAAAGTTAGCAATCTCTTTTCCTGGTCAGAAGAGTAAACTAGCTCCAAATTGGGAGGGACCCTACAAGATCACCAAAGTAGTTCGGCCCGGGACATATCGGCTAGAAGACCTTGAAGGCAGAGAGATCCCCAGGACTTGGAATGCCGACCATCTTTTGAAATACCAGGAGAGAGCATTAATGCCTCTCTAAGTATTCTGGGATGTCGAACCGTTCCTCTCCTTTTACATGTGTTTTTTCCTTTATTTCTCTCTTGTAATAACAGCTCGCAACTTTAGAAGCAGCCAACTATTAGTTATTAATAAAGAAAGTTTTTTCACATTTTACTTGTAAAATTTCTTATATCTCTCTGCTTTTACTCTTCACCCTAACGACGAGTTCGGAGTCCAACACTTGGTTCGATTCTGCTCGGCAAGCTCGCTATTAAGAAAGCTAGGAGTGGTTCGCCATTCGGAATTGCTCCCACAACCGTTGAACAAACTCTAACAACGAGTTCGGAGTCCAACACTTGGCTCGACTCCTCTTTGCAAGCCCGCTCTTAAGCGGGCTAGAAGGGGTTCGCCATTCGGAATTGCTCCCACAACCGTTGAAAAACCCTAACGACGAGTTCGGAGTCCAACACTTGGCTCGACTCCTCTTCACAAGCTCGCTCTTAAGCGGGCTAGAAGGGGTTCGCCATTCGGAATTGCTCCCACAACCGTTGAACAAACTCTAACGACGAGTTCGGAGTCCAACACTGGTTCAATTCTGCTCTGCAAGCTCGCTCTTAAGCAAGCTAGGAGTTGTTCATCATTCAGAATTGCTCCCACAACCGTTGAACAAACTCTAATGACTAGTTCGGAGTCTAACACTTGGCTCGACTCCTCTTCGCAAGCTCGCTCTCAAACGAGCTAGGAGGGGTTCGCCATTCGGAATTGCTCCCACAACCGTTGAACAAATCCTAACGATGAGTTCGGAGTCCAACACTTGGCTCGACTCCTCTTCGCAAGCTCGCTCTTAAGCGGGCTAGAAGGGGTTCGCCATTCGGAATTGCTCCCACAACCGTTGAACAAACTCTAACGACGAGTTCGGAGTCCAACACTTGGTTCGATTCTGCTCCGCAAGCTCGTTCTCAAACGAGCTAGGAGTGGTTCGCCATTCGGAATTGCTCCCACAACCGTTGAACAAACTCTAACGACGAGTTCGGAGTCCAACACTTGGTTCGATTCTGCTTCGCAAGCTCGCTCTCAAAGAAGCTAGGAGTGGTTCGCCATTCGGAATTGCTCCCACAACTGTTGAACAAACTCTAACGACAAGTTCGAAGTCCAACACTTGGCTCGACTCCACTTCTCAAGCTCTATCAAGCAAGCCAGAAGTGGTTCGCCCATAAAAAAGGAAGTTTGCTTCTGATTTTGAGTAGTTGTCAAAAGTTGGAAGGGTTATACTTAAACTAATACCAGCCAACACAACATCCGAACATCAGGAGCAAAACAAACTTTTTTATTAAGCCCAAACAGGACCGACACTACAACAGAATTTTTACAATAACTTGAAGAGCTTAATACAAGTTATTTAACGCTTCTTTGGGAGGGGAACACTTCGGTTCAGAGACACACGAGGGCGGCGTCGCCTTGCCTCTGAGATCGACTCTAAACCAGCGAAGCGAGAACCCCCTTCGCCGCTAATTCTAGCTGTGGCCCTAACCGAGGCACCACTAGACGAAACAGCTACACCACTCTGAGCGTCAGCTGGGCTCTGCCTAACGGCAGGCGAACGAGTCGCAAGTTCGTAGAACGAGATACCTCTTTTGCTCTCTTTGCGAGTACACGACATACTGCGAACATTGGCTCTTACGGGCTGAGGTTTCAGCATTGCGATCTCCTCCTCTAGCTCGACGATCCTATCTCTCAGAATATCGTCTTCCGCCGATGCTTTGAAATGGGGAAGTTTGGACGAGCGTGCGATGTTAGTGCTATCGACCACAATACGACGGAAATGAGTCACTTCGATACCCCTATCGATCGTGATCCTCCTCAGTTTGTCAATTCTTGCCGACAACTCATCGCGCTCGGACATCAACTTCCCCACCTTCAAAGCTAACTCCTCTTCCTCTGTCGTGTGTTCTCTCACCGTTACCTCCAAATGACGGATCTCCGCCCGTAGCTCACTATTCCTTTGGTCGACATCGAAGAGCTCCTTACGGAGCAACTCTATCTCACCTTCGAGACGAGATTCTCGAGTTTGCTTCCGCAGTTGCCACAACTCGCGAAAATACCCTCACGCGGTTGCTTTGATGTCCTCCAATTTCAAGAAGTCATAAAACGCTTTATCACGCCAGCGAGAAAGAGCCCCCTTCGTTTTCTCCAGCTTAGTACGAAGATGGGAGACCTAAGTGATCAGGCCCAACTCGACCTGGAAAGTTGAGGAATATCAAAAGAAGTACTCAATACTCAAAGACACAATCCAAGCAAAAAGAGTTTTCATTAAAAGTCCAAGAGTTATAAAAAGCGGTGGCCAGTCCGCAGTTAGGCATTACTAAAGAAAAAAAAAAAGACAAGAACAAGGAAATGAGAAGAGGCGACATAGTCAAGGGTCGACCTCATCATCGGTCGGCACGGCTACAATCGCACCCTCGGCACCACCCTCGCCTTCGTAGTCGTCATCCTCTTTCCCCGAAGTGAACGCGGCCAAGAGCAGCTCTTCCTCACCCTCCACGGAGTCGTAGAAGTAGTAGGACGAGATGTCGAAACTGGGGTTCCGAGCGACGATATGCTTCAGCGCTCGGCCATACGCTTCTTCCATGTTGGTCAACATGTGAGCCTCGGCCTCGTCCCAAACTGCCTTCTCTGTGGCTGCCACCTTCGACGCGTGATCGCTCAGGGCCTCCTCAAACGCCTTCTGGGCCATAGACAGCCCCCTTCGAGTCGAGCTGCCTTCTTTTCTAGGGTCTCGACCTTGGAGGCCTCGGCGGCCGAGCTCCTCAGTGCCTCGGCGAGCTGAGCCTTGAGGTCGGCAACTTTGGCCTCGAGCGAAGTGGAACGCAACTGTTCGGCCTCCAGCTGCTTCACCGCCTTCGACCGCTCCGACCGTTCCCAGTCGTTCAGAACGATCATCTCCTTTTCCTTGCTCGCGAACTCCTCGAGCAGATAATTGAAGTGGCAGAGGGTCTACAAGCCATACAAGAAACAGTCAAGCACGAGCACAGAAACTTAGAAAATTTTTGAAGAAAGTCTTCTACTACTTACCGACATGGTGTTCCGAGCAATATGCATCGCAGCGTCACCGACTTCCCCCGCCTTAAGCGCCGCTCGGTCTTTAGGGGTCGGCAGGTGCTTTTCCGCCTGCATGTAAATGTTACCGTCCCCTAAGAACCCGTCGACCTTCATCACCCGCCAGTCGGGGACAAAGATGCGCTTGTGCTCCTCGGTCAGGATCTTCTCCGCTTCGGCAGTGAGGGGCGGGACATCGAGAGCCAGTGCCGCACTAATGTTGAACGCTCCGCTGGAAGATCCTGGAGCATCTGTTCGCGCCGTTGGGGTCAGCGCATCCAAGGCAGGTGGGGCGGTCGGCACGACGAGGTTTTGATCGGGCTCGACCAAAGGAGCCTCGACAACCTGTCGCTTGGGGGTCGGGGAGACCGAGGGGATCTTGGGCGCTCGGCCGCCTTGAGGTCCGGACACGGTCCTCTTCCTCTTCCTCACCTCCTGCTCCTTAGCCGCTCGGGCCTTTGCCATCAGACCTTTGTAATCCATGCCAGAAGATTATGCACAAACCGAGTGAAAAAAGTTAGAAAAATTTTCCAAACCTTAAAGACAAAACAAGAATTGGAGAAGCGTACTAGGGTCGATCGGAATGAGACCCCCTCAGAATAAGGCCTCCTCGGTGATGTCTTTCCAACTGAGGGTCGGAAGCCCGAGCAGCTTCTCCACGATTTCTGCCTCTTCATTGCTGAGCACAGGCTCTTTCTTCGCCCGCTTCGAAAGACCATCCCTCGACCACACCGTCGAGATCACCCATGGCTCGGGAGCTCGGACGAAGAAGTACTTCTCCTTCCAATGCTTGATCGAGTCCGGGTTCTCGATCAGCTTCACTCCCTTCCTCGGCGAGAGGTAGTACCTCTGCTCATTTTTGTTCGGTTGGCAAGGACGGTATAAACTCCGAAGGATGAACATGTTGGGCTGAGCGCCGACCTCCTGACATTGAAGAACAAACGCCATAATGTGCTGCCAGGTGTTCGACAGTAGCTGAGCCGGACACAAACCGTACCATTGCAGTACCTCGATCACGAAAGGGTGCAGCGGCAGCCGAAGTCTGGAAATCAGGGAGTCGGTAGGAAAAACACACGTATCGGCCGAGGACGACGTGCACGCTCGGAAGCCAGGGCTGGGGAGAAGGAGCCCGTACTCCGCAAGGATTCGGAACCCACTCCGGATACGATGCAAATCCGCCTCGGTCAGGACCGAAGAGATCTGATCCACCTCGGAAGTTTCCCTCGGCTCGTTCTCCTCGATCGACTTGGCGGTGCCCTGCGTCACCTTCTCCAACAGTTCTCCGGAGTAGCTCTGCATAACGCCAATGTTCGACAGAATGCTCGGCTGCCGACCCAGCTCCCCTGCAGGCTTCGGGTGCTCAATGATCATTTCCACCCCCTTCCCCTTGCTGGCTCGGACCATTACCTCCTGAAGAGGTTCGGCAACCTCCCCATCCATGCTCGGCCTGACCATAGTCTCTTCGGTCGGCTCTACGACCTCCTTCCCTTTATCCTTGCTCGGCCTGACCGCTCGGCTGACGCCTAGGTCCGAGGAGGGGGTCTCATCCGTGGAAGAAAACTTAACCATTTTACAAAGATGAGGAGAGGGACTGACCTTGAAATGACTAGTACGGCAGAAAAAAGTTCGCCGGAGTTTAAGATGCCTCGCCGCGACAGCTAGCAGCACCACCCAAGAGCAAAAAACTTAAAAACTTTGCTAATGAGTAAAAGCCAAGAGTGAGAAAGTGAAAGTGAGAAATGAGGTGAAGTGTTGAGGGGGTGAAAACTTATAGTAAAAAAGACGCCTCTTGGGCCTCCCTTGAAGCGTTACAAAAGCCCAAATGGCTAAGTAACGAAGGGCCACGACTGTTGACAAAGGAAACGACGTTTCGATCCAGGTAAAATCACTCGGCGCCTCGGAGCCAAAATCCGAGCGGCAGGCGATCCGACCTTTACAATGAAGAGGATAGCTCGGGTTCTGAGCGAGTGCCAATTCGAGCAACGAAATGGAGAAAAACAACTTTCCCCTCAAAATTCGCATAAGATTTCGATCGGACGGCTCAGATCTTGCCAGCGCCACTACACGACAAGATAGTGTTTTCTTGGGAACTGAGCCAGCATCGAGATCTGTGCCATCATCCAACGGCTAGGATCGCCCCACGTCTCTCGGATCCAAAACCCGAGCGACAGGCGATCCGAGCCACTTCGCTCGAATTCCGAGCAAGTGCCAATCCGAGCTACGAATTGGAGAAAAACAACTTTGCCCTTAAAATTCGCGTAAGATTTCGATCGGACGGCTCAGATCTTGCCAGTGCCATTACACGACAAGATAGTGTTTTCTTGGGAACTGAGCCAGCATCGAGATCTTTGCCATCATCCAACGGCTAAGATCGCCCCACGTCCCTCGGATCCAAAACCCGAGCGACAGGCGATCCGAGCCACTTCGCTCGAATTCCGAGCAAGTGCCAATCCGAGCTACGAATTGGAGAAAAACAACTTTGCCCTTAAAATTCGCGTAAGATTTCGATCGGACGGCTCAGATCTTGCCAGTGCCATTACACGACAAGATAGTGTTTTCTTGGAAACTGAGCCAGCATCGAGATCTGTGCCATCATCCAACGGCTAGGATCGCCCCACGTCCCTCGGATCCAAAACCTGAGCGACAGGCGATCCGAGCCACTTCGCTCGAATTCCGAGCAAGTGCCAATCCGAGCTACGAATTGGAGAAAAACAACTTTGCCCTTAAAATTCGCGTAAGATTTTGATCGGACGGCTCAGATCTTGCCAGTGCCACTACACGACAAGATAGTGTTTTCTTGGGAACTGAGCCAGCATCGAGATCTGTGCCATCATCCAACGGCTAAGATCGCCCCACGTCCCTCGGATCCAAAACCCGAGCGACAGGCGATCCGAGCCACTTCGCTCGGATTCCGAGCAAGTGCCAATCTGAGCTACGAATTGGAGAAAACCGACTTTCCCCTGAAAATTCGCATAAGATCTCGATCGGACGGCTCAGATCTCGCCAGAACTACTAAACGACAAGATAGTGTTTTCTTGGGAACTGTGCCACCTCGAGATTCACGCCAAGATCCGACGGCTCAGATCGCCCCACGTCCCTCGGAAATCCGAGCCGAGCGACTAGCAATTCGAGCCACTCGCGCGAGGGAAAAACCGAACCACTTCGCTCGGATTCCGAGCAAGTGCCAATCCGACCCTCGAAAGTGAAGAAAAACACCGCCGAGTGTCTCCAACTGTTGGATCACTGCGAAAATCGCGCCTGAGATGATGGACGGTCCAGATTACGCCATGTCCACTAAACGACAAGATAGTGTTTTCTTGGGAACTGTGCCCGCCTCGAGATTCGCGCCGAGATCTGACGGCTCAGATCGCTCCACATCGCTCGGAAATCCGAGCCAAGCGACTAGCGATCCGAGCCACTCGCGCGAGGGAAAAATCGAGCCACTTCGCTCGGATTCCGAGCAAGTTCCATTCCGACCCTCACAAGTGGAGAAAGTGCTGCCGAGCGACTCTGTCCATCCGATCTTTCAGAAATTCGCGCCCGCATAAGATCAACGGTCCAGATCGCGCCACGCCATAATTCGGTATTTTATTTATTAAAATCATTTTATTTATTTAAAAAATTGCAAAAAAATGATTAAAAATTCGGAAAAATTAATTAAAAATCCTAGAAAATAATTATGAAGTTGGGAAAATATTTTTGATCCCCCGAGTAAATAATTATCGCCTAGGACCATTTATTAAGACCCCCGAACGACGAATCGACACTTCGCAAAATTAAGTAAATATTTCGAAAAAATAGATAAAAATCACCAAACATCCAGAAGAGCTCAAGAACAACTCAGAGCATGCAACTAACTTAGAAAATCACCATACTGCCTCCTGCGAAGATTCGAAACCTTCCATTTGGACTCCAATACAACTCCGCCAGCCATTAAAACAGTAAAACTACTCCTCAAAGACTGATCAAGCTCAGTCTTCGGGAGTGGGGGGCTCGTGATATGGCTAAAAATGGGGTTAAATCGGAACCGTCCAAATCGGGAACGAATCTTAAAGCCTGGGGGTAAAATGGTAATTTCGCCTACCAATGGGTCTGAAGTGGGTCCTGGGTCTTTTCCCCAAAAGACCCAATAACCCGTGAACGGATCCACCTCAACTGGGTACGGGTTCCAACCCAAAATAAATCCGGTCCAGTATGATAGAATTAGGATTTCTGATTATTACTAATCAACGGTCTTGATTCACATCTATCCTTTCACTGGGGATTAGGGATTACATTCCTTATCTGATTACAGGAATTACATTCCTAATTTGACCCCAACGGCAGCTATAAATACCCCCCATCCATCTCCATTAAAAGGTAATCAATCTTTTGAACATTTACGCTCTTTCATAATCTTCCCTGATTACTGACTTGAGCGTCGAAGGGTGCGTCGCCGGGATCAACCCCGGTGTCTCGCAATTTTTGCAGGTGAACAGCAGGAGTCAACGGTCAAACTCCGGCGGAACAGGTAACAGGTTTGCTATTCAAAGTTTTCCAAGAATCCACAAATACTATCTGTTTGCCCCCACACCAGATTCAGCGGTAACAACTATCAAAAGAGATTTTGTATATAAAAATAAATAAATAATATACATATGAAATTTTTACATGCACAACACGTGAAAGTCAATATTTTATTAAAAAGGAAATTTAGGGTATTACAACACTCCCTCCTTAGAATAGTTCCGTTCCCGGAACTACAATTAAAGGGTGAGAAAACAGAAATACAACAAGAAGAAAGAAAAATACAAATCAAACAAAGAGCTCAGGATGATCCTTCATCATCATCTCCTCAGATTCCCAAGTAGCCTCTTCAACCAACTGGTTTCTCCAGACTACCTTGACCATCGGTATCGTCTTATTCCTCAAGACTTTCTCTCGACGATCAACAATCTCAACTGGGAGCTCAATGTAACTAAGATCTAACTGCAAACCCTCTGGCACTTCGGGAAAATGATGACTTGGATCTGGAATGTAACCTCTCAGCATAGACACATGAAAGACATTGTACACCTGGGAAAACTCTTCCGGTAATTCAAGTCGGTAAGCAGTTTTCCCGATCCTCTTGGATGAGTTGTATGCCAAGTTGTCCAAGTGTGATTTCTGGAAATCTGAGATGGCATTCCTAGGTCACATCCTTTCTAAGGAGGGAGTGGCAACTGATCCTCAGAAGATAAAGGTAGTGAGAAATTGGGCAAGGCCTACTACAGTAAAGGAAGTCAGGAGTTTTCTTGGATTGACTGGATATTACAGGAGATTCATTCAAGGCTACGCTCAGATAGCCATGCTGCTCACTGGTTTGACCAAGAAGAATGTGAACTTCAAATGGACCGAGCAGTGTGAGGCAAGATTTTAGGAGTTGAAAGAGAGGCTGACTACTGCACCCATTTTGGCTTTGCCTAGAGCAGGTGTTGAATACGATGTGTACAGCGATGCTTCACATCGTGGGCTTGGTTGTGTCTTAATGCAAGAAGGAAGAGTAATCGCTTATGGGTCTAGGCAACTAAGACCGCATGAGAAAAATTATCCGACTCATGATTTGGAGTTGGCTACGATTATCTTTGCCTTAAAGCAATGGAGACATTATGTATATGGTGAGAAGCTGAACATGTACACAGACCATAAAAGCTTGAAGTACATCTATCAGCAGAAAGATCTGAACCTGAGGTAAAGGAGATGGCTGGAGGTTCTTGAGGACATTCGTCCAGAGATTAAGTATCATCCTGGGAAGGCTAATGTTTTTGCTGATGCACTTAGCCGCAAGAGCAGTCTGGCGAGCTTGATTACAACTCAGAGGCAGCTAGCAGAGGAGTTGGATCGGGCTGGTATTGAAGTTGTTCTGCAAGGCTTGGGATCATCTTTAGCTCAGTTGAGACTTCAACCGACGCTGAACGAAATGATTATTGCAAGTGAAGGAAGATGCAGAGAGTCTGAAGATGAAGGAGCAGGTTGGTGCTGGCAAGTTGCCCGAATTTCAAATCATGGATGAAGTACTGTGGTTTAGTGAGAGGCTGTGTGTTCCGAATCAGTCGGACTTGAAAGAAAGTATTCTTCAGGAGGCACATGCTAATCTTTTGTCTGTATATCCTGTGAGTACCAAAATGTATAGGAACATTAAACAGCATTTCTGGTGGTCAGGTTTGAAACGGGATGTAGCTGAATTTGTGTCGAGGTGTGAGATTTGTCAACAAGTCAAAGCCGAGAATCAGAAACCTGGAGGTCTATTACAGCCGTTACCTATTCCGGAATGGAAGTGGGATAACATCAGTATGGATTTCATCACAGGTTTGCCTAAGGGTCTTAAGGGAAACGATGCGATCTGGGTCATAGTCGATCGACTAACCAATTCCACTCACTTTTTGGCAATGAAACTCACTGCTTCGATGGACAAGTTAGCTGAGATGTATGTGGGTGAGATCGTCAGGCTTCATGGCGTTCCGTTGACCATTGTGTCTGATCGAGATGCGCGGTTTACTTCGCATTTCTGGAGGAGTCTTCAGACAGCTTTGGGTACCAAGACGAATTTCAGCACTGCTTTTCATCTGCAAACCGATGGGCAGACACTACTAATCAGAATGGATATAACGGCGTATCTATCCCGGCGTCTATGCCCAAATGCCGCGATAGATCGTCATTATAATATTTTTTTAATAGCGGACCTCTATAACGGCGGTGCTATATTACACCGTTATATATATATATATATATAACGGCGGTTTTATAGGCACCGCCGTTATATATGCAGAATTATTCCTCCCAGCATTAGCTATTCCGTATTAAACTAAAACATAAACATAAATTCAGTTTATGTTTTACCAAGCTGCCGAATTAATCCTCCTGCTCCCTTCTTCATTTCCCCCCAAAAACGAAAACTTCTAACCCTAACTACTCACGCGCCGCTCCACTATCCGTCTCCAAAATCTCTCTCTCTCTCTGACTATCCGTCTCCAAAATCTCTCTCTCTCTCTCTCTGACTATCCGTCGCCCTCTCCCCATTCGGCGCCATCTTCCCCTCTCCCCATTCGGCTTCATCTCCCCACACGGTTGCAGAAGTATAATTTCATTTTGCCAGTCGCCCTTCTCCATTCAAGAAGAAGCTCCATGTGGATTCATTCTTTATTTGATTGGTACATTTCACATCCTCTTAGTTCTGATCTCACTTTCATTTTTTTGGGATTAGGGTTCTGTTAACTTTGCTTAATTTGAAATGGGTTATTGTCAAAATCCCTTCTTTTTGTATAATTCTATAGAATTTGGAGTGAGATGTTTATATTTACTTGTTTTTACTTTGCTTAATTTTAGTTTATATTTACTTTTGTCAAAATCCCTACTTATTGTTGTTGATGTTTAACTTTGCTGAATAATAAACCCATAGAGGACCAATCCTGTTTAAATTTGACACCATTCTCATCTTTTGAGGTTCATAACATAGGTAGTTTTAGTTATTCTAACAACAAGAACAACGAAAGATGATATGGTCTAATTTGTCACATGGATGTAGGGTGAGAAGTCACAAGTCACAAGCCACAAGAAAGCATCTACATATCTATTTCATGATGTATGATAGTTTAACATACATCACAATTATGTACCAACATGAAGATCTTATTAATTAATATCATTTTATTTCGGGGATCTACAGAGTCTAAGTTATATTGAATTGGCTTTTGGAGGCAAAGATGGATTAATGCACATGGTGGATTAGGTCTAATTTGTATCATCCACATTATTGCCCTTCTCTCCTACCACATGCCCGTGTATGCCCTTGGTTGGACAATTAAACTGAAGAACATGATATGCTATTGGCTACATCATGCTCATTTTTTGAAAAATTCTTGACATGGTCAATATAAATTAAAATATCAAATCAAACTAGTGCCCTGTATGCAAATCCTAAGATGTAGAATTCTTAGATGTTGCATCCTGATTCATCTTCTTTTATATGGCAACCCAAATCTGAGGTTAATGAATAACGATTGGCTTGGATGCCAGGGAACTTCACCAGTTTAGATCTGGGCTCAAAGCAAATCTAACCATATAGGGTTTAGGATTCAGCATTCATAAACCTGACTGACATGATCAC
Source organism: Hemerocallis citrina (assembly GCA_017893485.1). NCBI lineage: Eukaryota > Viridiplantae > Streptophyta > Magnoliopsida > Asparagales > Asphodelaceae > Hemerocallis > Hemerocallis citrina. The sequence goes on from JACEHZ010000256.1 coordinate 292,199, forward strand.
AACCAATTTACATTACAGGGTTATAATGATATCTGACCAAGTAATAGTGTACAATGGAATGGAGTATATCTTCTCCAATGTGTATATGGCTATATGCACAGGTACTCAGATGTCAGAATAACAAAATATTGAAACATGGTTAGGATAGGAAAAATCTACTACTTAATACAATATGATTTATTTTATTATTGTTTATCATTAAGTAAAAATAGAGTGCTTTAGAATTCAGAATTTTAGAAATTGGGTGTTGATGGAAGACACACTATGTTTTGAATGATTAGGCAATGTTGAGATTTATTAAATAAACACTAGTTAAATTTGTAACCTATTCAGGTGCTACATAATTGCTTGCATCTGATTCATTCTGCACTGAGCCTTCAATTGGTCAAAATTTCATGTTCATTCTGCACAACAATTTTGACCGTGTTTTCTCTAATAAATATAGCACTCAAGGGCTTAGCTACAGTCATCCAGCACTCTTTTCTATACCGATGTGGTATAGTTATATTTTTATCCAATTTTATGCATATCTAGTATGTTTAGCCGCATGGCCAAGATTTGGTAAATATTACTCGGCAGGCATTTACTTGCTAGGTCATCTCATATTTTAACTGTTCCTAGTCCTTTTCATATTTTGAAAAAATAAATATACTCTGAAATATATCTTTTTTTTTTGACGAGTAAAAGGTAGGATTAGCCTACCTCAAAAAATATATTACTAATAAAAAGTTTGTAACAGCTAGTACAAAATCTGGATGGAGGTTACAAAAAGAGAAAGACCGAGTCACAGATGGGTCTAGGATTGAGATAGCATGTAGTTGCATCGTAGAGAGGGCAGCGGACTATTGTCGTACTCCTCTACTAGACACAACATCATGATCTCATCCCCCTTCCCCATCTTAACAGCAGTGCTCGTAATCATCCTCCAAAACAGATAGCCCAAAAAAACAGAAGAACATAATACATGAAACCAGTATAAGAAGTCAGGCCAAAAGATAAAAAAAGAGCAGCACAAAACAGTCTAGTCGATTAAGAGGAACAACTCCCCACATCACTATCCATCCGATCTCCCCTAAACAGTGCTTGCTTGACCAAGGCATCCTGTACTCCTGCCGCTTCCAATTCCTCCAATATCTTTGTCTTCTTCCTCCCGCTGTCCATGCCATCTATCCAAGAACGAAAAGAGAAAATGACATTAGAGATAATCTCTTTCGTTTGCATAGCCTTTGAAGTAAAAATGTGTTGATTTCTAGCAAGCCACAAGTTCCAGCAAACTGATATAGTTAACAGATGCCAAGTGAGTCGTGTATTATGATTCCCAAAGCACCATGTCGTGAAGCACTCGTGTAAATGATGGGGCAAAGTGTGGATATTAAGCATATTAGTGAAGTGTTTCCAGGTTGCGGCAGCAATTGGGCATTCAAAAAATATATGAAAGGTCGATTCAACAGGACATGCACAAGCTGTGCATGTAGTGTCGCCCGACCATCCCTTAGAGTGAAGGAATTCCTTCGAGTTAAGCTTGTTCCAACTCAGCAGCCATATGAACACTTTGCATTTGAGCGGTGCCGGCGATGTCCAGGTTGCAGTGTAGTAAGGGGAACGAAGGCCAGCCATAATGAAGAAGTTATAAGCCGAACTGACAGTATAAGAAGAAGAAGTAGTCAGTGTCCAAGATGGTAGGTCTTCAGAAGAAGATGGCTGGAAATCCACGAGCAACTCTAGCAGGCGCCTTTTGTCCTCTCGCATTGAGTCAGTAAGAACACACTTTAGCCTCGGTTGCCAAGTCCATAAGCCATTTGACCAAGATCCCTGGGATGTGATGTCAGCTTCGGGGTTCCATGCCACTGCAGTGAGGTTCGGAAATAAGGAAGACACACTGGCTCCATGAATCCATTTGGACTTCCAGAAATTAATAAGTGTACCTTTGCCAAGGCTCCATCTGATGTTACAAAGAAATTGGTCTTTAAGTGGAAAAATTCCCTTCCAGAAGTTTGAGGCAGTGTAAGGGCATATGAATTGGGTTGGATCACTTCGTTGATAAAGGCTGCGGAGAGTTTGGCTTGGGAGGGAATCAGATGCCAACAAATTCCACCACCACTTCATAAGTAGGGCTTCATTGAAGACCTTAATGTCTAGAATCCCCAGCCCTCCTTGCGTTTTTGGCTGACATATACGTGACCACTGCGCACTAGCAATACCTCTGATATTAGCATCTGAACCACACCAGAAGAATCTACTTCGGATCTGATCAATTCTCCTAATCACCCAAAGTGGTAACTTAAAGAAAGAGGCATAATAAACCGGCAGGGCACTAAGCACAGAATTTATAAGAACCAATCTGCCCCCCCTCGAGAGCATTTTACCTTTCCACACTGATAGACGTTTCTGGATCTTATGGAGCAGTGGTTGCCAGTGTTGCTTGCTGAGCTTAGTTGAAGTGAGAGGCATACCAAGATATTTGATGGGAAACTTCTCCTCTTTGCATCCAAGAATAGTTGAGAAGGCATGGAGCTTCATTTGGGATCGTCCAAAATAAACTAAGGACGATTTATCAAAATTGATAGCAAGACCAGATATATTAGCAAATAAGTGTAGGGCTAATTTAAGGTTGATCACCTCATCTTCATCACCTCTGCAAAAGAGCAAAGTATCATCCGCAAACTGCAGCAAGGATAGGTTGGCAATTGCTCCTCTGACTGGCAGTGAGGAGAAGATTTCATTTCGTCGACCACAATTGAGCATTTGAGCTAGGACATCTACAACCAAGATAAAGAGCATTGGGGAAAGTGGATCTCCCTGTTTCAACCCTCTCTTGGATTTAATATATCGCCCTCCTTCCCCATTAATGAGGATAAATGATTTTGCACTCCGCAATATCATATGAATCCACCTGCACCAGGACTGACCAAAACCTCTAGCTACAAGGAGCTGAAGAAGAAAATTCCAATTGACTGTGTCGAAAGCCTTGGCAAAATCAATTTTAAAAAGAATGGTGTCGGAGTGTTGTCTACTGCATAAATTGATAGCTTCATGTGCCACAACAAAACAGTCTATTGTGGATTTACCTTTCAAGAAAGCACTTTGGGAAGAAGAGACAAGAGTGTGTAGCATCGGGGCAAGCCGGTTTGCCAGCAGTTTAGTAAAAATCTTAAGGGAGCAGTTGAGCAGACTGATTGGTCTGAATTCAGAAACAGAATTGGCCCCCTCACATTTGGGGATGAGGATGATGTTGCAATAGTTCAACCGAGATAAATCACAGTCACCTCTCTGGATCGCCAGGAGCATATTAACTAAATCGTCTTTGATAGTATCCCAGAAAGTGTGGTAGAAGCTCATAGAAAAGCCATCTGGTCCCGGGGCTTTATCACTGCTCATTGCGAATACCGCTGTCTTGATCTCATCGATAGTGAAAGGTGCCTCCAAAAGCTCAAGATCTTGCAGTCTAGTGGGATAGAGAGAGTTCCAATCGATTTGAAAATCCGAGTCAGTGGTTGTACCACATATGGAAGAGAAGTGCTGCTCAAAAGCGGCTCTGATTTGAAGTGGTTCCGTTACAAGATTACCATCAAGAACTAGACTGTGGATGAAGTTTCGTCGTCTTCGGCCATTCGCAATGCAGTGGAAAAAACGTGTGTTTGCATCTCCTTCCTTAATCCATTGCACTCTCGAGCGCTGTCTCCAGTAAATCGCCTCAGCTTTGATAATCCCTTGGAGCTCTGTCTGTACAGACTTCATTTGCTCAAGAGCACTTGAAGATGTTTCAGCTTCAATTTCCAGTTTGAGCAGTTTATCTTGCAATGCCTTTTTAACTCTCGTAGTATCCCCAAGGTTTTCATTTCTCCATGCTTTGATCCTTCTTTTGAGAAGCAAAAGTTTAGTTGCAAATATATCAACCTGATTGCCTTTGCACCTGAAAGAATGCCACCATTCTCTAACAGCCGGTGGGAAGGATGGGTTGAGCAACCAAGCTTTTTCAAATTTAAAATAGTTCACCCTTTTATGGATGACTTGATCATCAAGAACAATGGGACAATGATCAGAGGCTATTCTCGGGAGCGAATACTGAATGCAGTTAGGAAATAGGGTGTCCCACTCCGCTGAAATTAGTGTTCTGTCCAAACGTGCCATAGTCGGGTCTTCCCTTTGGTTTGTCCAAGTAAATTTTCTCCCTGATAGGGGCAAATCAATCAATTCCAAGTCTTGAACGAAATTGCAAAAAGCTTTCATGTCTCTGTTCGAGCCCCGGCCCTTGGACCTCTCTTCATCTGACATTGTGACATTAAAATCTCCGCATAACACCCAAGCATCTTTCAGGAGTCTTCGACGCTGCTTTATTTCAAAAAAACAGAGTTCACGATCATCTAACTCAAAAGGTGCATATACAGTAGTGACTGACTATTCTCTGGCTGAGATCCTGCATTTGAAAGAGGCAGATACAAAGAAAATATCTATCGCAGAGTAAGTACAGTCAAGAATCTGATCATCCCACCCTAATAAAATACCCCCGCAGCTTCCAATAGAGTCTAACTGAATCCATTTAGTGATGCTCATCCCCCCTACGGATGAGAGCTTCTGAGGCCGCGAATTTTTGAGTTTGGTCTCTTGCAAACAGATAATAGAAGGTGCACAACACTTGATACCATCTTTGATAACTGAGCATTTGTAAGGGTTGCCCAGCCCTCGAACATTCCAACTTGCAATCCTCATAAGGAATAAAAAACACCCATACCAAACACACAAAATCAAAGGCAAATGAACAAGAATGCTATGCAGAATCCTGTTGTTGATCTGGGAGATCAACTACAGCTTTCTGGCATTCTCTGAGCTTAGAAACTGAGTGTGGCCCTCGGGCCTCCACTCCAATTGATGCTGCAACCTCAACAATATCATCGTTTGAAAGTAGTGCGAAAGGATTTAGGTGTGTGTTGGAAACAGAGGCAGTCGAAGAGGAAGTACCTGAGGCCTTCTTCTTGATAGAGGATGATAAGTGCTTCATGAAGGGCCTGGTACTCCTGAGCTTGCTAATGGGACGCACTTGCTTCCCCTTCTTGGAGGGGCCCTCTTGGAATCCTGGAGGAACGGCAGCGGATGAGTAGGCTGTGCGACTAGCAGTTCTTTTCAACAGTGAACGAGTGCGGAAAGTAGCAGTCTTGCTGTTGCCATCATCTGAATTTCCTGAAGCTTCTTTATCTGCATTTTCAGCTTCTCTCTGCTCTGTGTCTTGGAGCGCAGCTTCAACCACTGGTTGGATTTTATCAAAAAGGGAAAGCGGAAGATTAATCGATTTCCCTTCCCAAATCATCTCACAAAAGTCATTCTTGGAGTTATCAGCAGAGGATTCACCATCTCCAGTGATGTGTAAAGCTGCCCTGTTAGCCTGTGGGCCTCCCTCTAGAAGATTGCCAGTTGGATTTGAAATTGGCGCTGTGATTATGGGGATTTGATGCACTGCAGGATCTGCCGTTGATTTCGGAACTTGCTGAGGGATTGGTGCAATCTCCTTAGATGGCGCAAAATCAATCTGAATAGGAACATTTTGAAAGGATACCATATTCGGAGCTGCATGCGATGATTGCGCGCCCAATTGTTGCCCCTCCCCCAAATTGCGGGGATTTGAAAATTGCTCAACCGCCGTGGCCATGTGCCGCTCCCGGCGCTCTGCCTCTTCCTCACCTCTGTTAGCAGCATGGTTGACAGGTCTCCAAAAACTCGTGCTTCCCGGCTCCGCCGTAGCGTTAGTGTTGAACAGATGGACTTTGCCTGTCTGAACATCTTCCACTGGGATTGGGTTCCCAAGCAATAGGACTGGAACGTCATGAATATTGATCTTCTGATCCCAGGGAGTTGCATATCTAACAGTCAAGGTTTTTGGTACTAGGGAAAGGTCTTCAACCTCAAGCAGCACAAGTGCTTGATCTCTACTCTCAGCATTCAACATCTCTCGGCTGAGGGTGATAAGCTTACCAAAGCCTTTAACCAAGTGCTCAACAGATTCTCTATTCCACATGTGGAAGGGGAGGAGTTGCAAATTTACCCAAATGTAGGAAGGCTTCGGTCTCAACCTTGCCCCGAACTCAGCAGACCATGGCGAGAAAGTTGCATTGAACCCAGAAAAATTAAAGACACCTTCGGAAATCGCCGCTTCCGCCTCAGTCGCAGTCTGGAATTGAACATGGTAAACCCCATCACTGACACGCTTAAGTGTCCACCAATAGCTACGCCTTCCCCATGCAAAATTGAATGCATGTTCCAGCTCCTTCGTTGGGGGGATCCGACGTGGGTTGATCAGGTGAAGGAAGGCACTCGCATACAGAGTTGATAGTGCCTGAGTAATTGCATTGTTGTTGGGAAGTGTGACCTCAAGCGACGCTGGCCTGCTGTGGAGAGGGCAATCCCGCGCCTTATGCCCAAACTTCTTGCAGTTAAAGCAGTGAAAGCCAAGCTTTCTGCAGTCCGCCGCCAGATGGTCGCCATCTCCACATTTGAAGCATCTCATCTCCATTTTCCGCTGTGAACGGCGTACAGGGCGTCTCCAAAAATAGGGTTTTGGGGGGTAGATGTTGGTGGGTTTGGGTTGAAAAAATGGCTTTGGGTTGGAGACAGGGGGAGTGTTTATGGCGGTGGGATTTGAAGTGACGTTATGGGGAGGGTTTTTGGACAGTAGTGTAGGGTGGAACGGAGATCGAAGAGGCAGATGGGTAGGGTAATGATGGGGGGGTATGCGTGGGGGGAGTTGAAGCACCTGAGCATAAGATCTGCTCAGATCCCGAGGAGGGGCAGCTTCTCTCCTCTCTCCGCACTCTCTCTCTCTCGCTCTCTGAAATATATCTTAACTTGCAATTGTCTGATTTTGACCCTTTCCTGTGAGGCCAGCTAGCCCCAGGCCAGCATGTACTCTCCCTTCCCTTTAACATGTCTTCAAATATGAAATTTTCAATGTGAGGCCATCTCGGTGTGGTTCGTCCACACCGAAACTCTTTATATAGAAAGGTCTTTGAATCTATCAAATCAGTGTTCAAGGGAACTTAAATTGCAATAAGTAAGTGAATATGTTTATAATTTACACCTGCTAATTGTGTTTACATGAGAGAAATTGTTTTTCATCTCTCCTATGCCTATGATTGTTTGTTTAGCCACTTTGACTTTCTTTCATCACACTTGATTATACCCTTCAAGATCCAAATTAGTTTTAAAAAGCCCTTCTGTTAAAATATTATGTACAAAAAAATAACTACAAGTATAAATGTGTTGTATTTCTGTTTAAAAAAATTTCTCTAATAAGATTACTATATCAGATCTTATTACATTATATATCATTTTTGTAGGTTTTTTTTCTCTTTCTTATCAAAATAAATATATCTATTGTGTACTACTTCTGTTAAAATAGTGTATAATATAATGTACTGATATGCAGTGCAGTTAAAGTAAAGCATTTGTGATAGAATGTTTTGTATTGTTTTTAACTGATATATGCTTCTGTTTATGGAGGATATCCTTCATCCAGAAAGTTTAATTTAATTGTTTATTAATAGAAAGGGTGATTTTAAATTTAGGATGTTTCTCAAGTATACAAAGAAAGTAAAATGCCTAATGTAAAAAATCACAGTAATGAGGAGTTTAGAATAAATGTTCATTGTGAGAGAGAGACTGATACATATACTGTTGACTTAATTACAATCATATGTCAATTAACTCTAATTTTATCTTCAGTGTAGAACTGATCATTCTATTATTTTTAAAAAATTATAAGTAAACATATCACTGTCTTCTATCACATGGTTCTGAATTCCCTATATTTGATGTAAACGTTTTTGATGTTAATAGTTGCCCTACCTGGCTCCGTACGGATGGAGAAGAGGGAGATCTATTTGATGATGTTGTAATATAATTGTGCTAGTTCATTTGTTTGTCGATTGTTTTCATGAATTTCAGTGCAGATAATTAGTGGAACATATTGTTTTTATGATTATAATTAATGTTATTTGACGTAAAAGCCTAAAATTGTTGGCATATTGTGATGATTTGTGGATGTTTTAATTAACTTTTTGTTTTAATGTCATTATTTTTTCATATGTTTGATTTGTTGATTAAATTATAATTAATCTGAATTTTTTTGAAACAGGTGACATATGGCTAGAACAAAGAGAAAGTTGCCAACAATAGTTGTCAACCAAGACGAGGCCGTAGAGCAGCCTAGCCGGGGACTTTCTACTGAGCACCCGACGGACTATCTTGAAGGTGTGGCGGATGTGGGTACTACTACAGTCGAGGGGGGTGAAGGTAGCACTCCCACTACTTTGAGGAGGTCGAGGGGGCCGACGAAGATGAAGGAAATATGGAAGCTCCCAAACAATAAAAAGTATTGGTGGAATGCAACGAACACAATCAACCATATAGAGATGGCGGGAGTAAGCTCGCGAAGTTTTGCGGTGTCATAGCACGAAATCCTCGTATCCTTCCCCTAAGCTACTAGAGTTGGTCAAAAGTACCAACGATGACCAAGGTGACGGCCATCGATGCGATTAAGGTATGTTTTTAAAAATTTCCTTAGATTTCTGTCCTGTGATACTTGGTTTCAAGCCAGTAGGGTTGCAGCTAATTAGGTGAACAATATAGTTTCTTGTTTCATCTTACCATCAGTTGCAAGGAAACATACATTCCAATGACAATTGTGCATCTTAATATAGTCCTTCAGTTATTTAAACTTAAAGCAAGTCTCATGTGCAGTGTTAATTATCATATGAAGTACAACGTGTTGAGTTCCAAGAAACCCTTTGTAATTTACATTCCACACACAGTCTTTCCAAGAACCCTTGGATCAAATCTGATCTGAGAATATGATCTTTTAGCATGGTATCAACAAAGAGAATAAATTTAAGAGATGAGTTCAACACAGTCCAACAAAATGTCTGGTGAAAGAGATGAGTTTCAAGAAATGACTTCATTTTGAATGGGCAACACTGAACTGCTTTTGTGATGTTTATATTTGCTTCCATTATGTAATTCTGCAAACCAAAAGGGAAATCATCTTTTATTGACAAAGATCAGTCTATTATATAGCATAATTATCTTTCTATTGATAAGACCATAATTGTAGGTTAATAATCAATTTACTTTCAACCCTGATAATAAAAAACCTTGTTTCTAACCATATTACATAAAATAGGATTTCATGGTTCATCAAACAAAATGTGATCCTGGCATAAAGAAAAAAAATTATGTTTCCTTCTGAATTGTGATCCTTTATTTAAAAGAAATCTTTTTCCTAGTCAGATGACATTCTGAAACAAAACATCTCGAAGATAGAACTCTTTGCCCATTTATTCACCTTCACTCTATAACTTTGAGCGTACAGCTATCATACAGAAATGTAAGCATCAAGATTGCATACACATTTAGGTAGTAAAGCTGCACTTAGATGTCTAGATATATGAATATTCTGACCATCCTACTCATATAGGGTAGCTCAAGTTAAGAATCACATAATCCCAATGCAGTATCACATGATTCAAACATGGACCAAGCTTATTTATTTTATTAAGTCACACCTTCAAGGGTTCAGACCCTTGTCATCGAACAAATGATGCATGGTAGAACTAGCATCTTATTTGTAAATTTTTGTTCCCCGAAGTCATAGTGACCATAGAAGAAGACATATTATATAGCACAACCACATATCTGAGAAGAAGCTCAAATACAAAAACAAAGGGTTTCATAAGCATCTACTGTTGCATCAAACTGTAACCAAGAAGATAAACAACAACAACAACAAAGCTAATTTTCTGAAAAAAATTCTTTACTGCATATAGCATTCATCTACCAAAAGATTATCAGTCTCTCTAGTTAATGATGACAAAGCATACCAAATAGCTGTAGTTAATTTATACTTCACAGTGTAGCAACTACATTTTAGGATCAAAGCAGTATCTTTGCCATATTTTGTGGTGAAAAATAAATAGAATAAGTCTGTACAATAACAACATTTCAGGAAGAAAATGCTTATATGAATCTCTTATATATAACAAATTGACATGGCATCGTCAGAATCAAATAAAAAAAGTTGCAGCTGCCAAGAGTGTATATGTCAATTACACTTCAAGTAATTGTTATTCTGTCAGTGAGCCAGTTCATAATGCACACATTGAGATTGCCACTTAATGTGTAATTAAATCTAAGTATATTAACAATACACACATGTCGCGTTTTATACTTTCCAGTTTTATAGTTTTTACTCTATTTCATCTTCAATATTGTAATGCTTAATCCTGGGAATTCCTCGCAGCACAGTAAACATTGATTTTTGAAGTTACATTGATCTATTGTGCTCCATCATCTTTCTTATTTTGTAGCAAAAGTTTGCAATCCCTGACGCTGCTGATGGATGGCTCAATAAATCGATTTCGAAAAAATGGAGGGATCACAAGAGCTTCTTAAAAGGGAAGTACTATGATGAGGATAAGACCGAGGTCGAAAATGCAAGGTCAGTCCCCGAATGCGTGACGCCACAGGATTGGCATTTTCTTGTCAAATATTAGAAATCGGAATCTGGAAAGGTAATCATATTTCAATGTTTATATCTTAAATTGATGATATAAATTATTAATTTTGGTAAACATAAGTATTTATTCCAATTATTAAAATGGTATAGAGGAAAGCTGAGATTAGTCAAAGCAGCCGTAGGCAGTTGAGGATCTAGCACACTACGGGGAGCTGCAGCTTTGCTGTTGTGCGGGATGAGATGGTAATGGAAATTTTATTTTATAGCAAGTCTATTTTTAATATGGTGGGAAGATTTTTTTTTTTTTGCCAATTTCTGCATTGGTATGATTTAACTATTTCATTTGACTCATATATAGGATACGAGAGTCGAGGGAGATAGTGTCGGTGAGGTAGATTTTTTTGAATCTACCCACACAAGTACGAATGGGACATATCGGGATGAATTTGCAGCTGATATAGTGGTAAACATGAAACTGTCGAACTCAAATTTCACTCTGCAACAAAAATTTGGATGCTATTCACAACTCAAATTTGGATTTTAATTTGGTCATAACTTACAAAATTTCAAACTAATTTTCAGCCCAATTTTTGGTATTAATGTATTGTTTGCTCTCTTTTCTAGAAAGAAGCTAGAAAATTGATTGAAGAGAGGTCGACATCTTCAGCAGATCGATTAACCATCCAGCGTGAAGCTATGACTCATGTGAGGGGGAAACAACGACCCGGTCGTGTGCGGGGAATGGGATTGGGGCCAACACCCTCACATGTATACATATATATATAATCAGTAGGTTTACCAAACTATTCCAACATGATATGCAAATGAAAAGTATGCATTTCAACCTTTATTGAGTATAATGGCCTGTCCTATAATTGCAGAAAATATGTGAAAGAAATGTCTTGAGAATCATATAAAATTAGAAGATGTTTTATGACCTATATAGGTTAAATTTGCATATACCTCCAGTCATATGTTAAATTTCCAAAATATGTTAAATTTGCATATGACCTATATAGGAAAAATTAGAGGAGGCTTGTCCATATTACAGCTCAAGTTTGGACTAGCAAAAAACATAGCTTAAGTTTATTTTTATTTTTTTTGTTTGAGAAAAACTACTTCAACTTATGTTAGTTACTGGGCTTGGGGTTCATGTACTAGATATGAACCCTTAATATGCTGGTTCTAATGCATCAGTTTATACCTAAATGATATGTTACATTTAGGTATAACTATTATCTGCACGTCAATAGCATTTTAATGACATTGACGTATTTGTTTCAAACTTATGCCATTAGTGGATAAAGAATTATCACTCCATAGTGCAGATAATCATGTTAATTTTATAACTACAACATATCATTTATCGCCTGTTCATGAAGTGTAAAGTTTTTCTTTTTCTTTGATTCATGATGTATGAGTATAAGAATTGTACTTCATGTCTGCCTAATTGAACTATGTTCACATGCCAAAAATTGCGAACCTGCTGTGTTAAATAGCCTCATTTTTATGACTTATGACTTTTACAAGTTAAATAATTCTTATATGCATTCAAGTCATACGAAGTACAATTCACAAATTTTTTGGTGCCAAACTGACTTGTCCTATTGTTTTATAATATGAGATCTTGTGGTGGTTTAGCGTCTATGGCATGATATCGAGTATCTGAGTGAAAATATTGGATTATCACCAGAATAAAATAGATGACATAATGCCTTATCTTTGTCAATATAGTGTAAATGTATTTTCCTAATAAAATATTGATTGTATGCCCATATCAGCCTATTTTATGGATGAATCAAAGGTTATTAAATGGTAATTATATAGGGTTTAAACACTTTGGGTTGACAAAGTTTCGGGGATGTATTAGAGTTGACAAAGTTTCGGTGATGTATTCCTTACAATTGAATAATGGTAAACTTTTCAAGTAACCGTTATGATATGGCTAAAAATAGGATTAAATCGGGACCGTTCACATCGGACACGAATCTTAAAGCTCAGGGGTAAAACGGTAATTTCACCTACAAACGGGTCTGAAATGGGAACTGGGTCTTTATTCAAAGCCCAATAACCCATGAACGGATCCACATCAACTGGGTACGGGTTCCCACCCACTGCACACCCGATCCAGCAAGATACAATCAAGGTCCCTGATTAGATCTTAATCAACGCCCTGATTCACATCTATCTTTTCACTGGGAATTAGGGATTACATTCCTTATCTGATTACTAGGAGAATATTCCTTATCTAATCACGGGGATTACATTCCTAATCCAGTCCCAAAGACGCCTATAAATACCCCCCATCCATCTCCATTAAGAGGTAATGAGTATTTTCTCAATTTACGCTCTTTCTTAATCATTTCTGATTATTGACTTGAGCGTCGGAGGGTGCGTCGCCGGGATCAACCCCGGTGTCTCGCACTTTTTGCAGGTTAACGGCGGGAGTCAACGGTCAATCTCCGGCGGAACAGATTTAGCGGTAACAAATTGGCGCCGTCTGTGGGAAGACCAAACGAATAGCAACCCCTCTTCCCGTTGGTCCGATCTTCTCCAGCCATGCCTCCGAGAAAAGTCAGGTCCAGAGGGTCCAACCGCGGGCCCAACCCCGCCGATCAGCAAGAGGTAGTCCCCGTCCAACCCACTCCGCAGCAGGGACAACCCCCGCCTCAAGTGGAGGACCCTCTTCAACAAGATCAGCTTCCTCTTCAGAATCAGGAACCCCAAGGGTCCCACCGGTCCGCAGAATGCCTGTGCGGGGGGCTCCCGCATGAAGCAACCTCTCCATCAAGACCGCGTCTCCATACACAAAGCCTCTACGGATTCCATGGCCTCTCACAATCCTCAAAACCGGCAGAAGGTGGAGGACTTACGCCACCGTCTGGACGAGAAGCGGGCCCGAGAGGGAGCCTCCCGCCAACAACGTCCGGGTGAGCGATCCCCTCACCGCCGAGACTACAGAAGATCCCCTGTCCGAAGGGGAAGGAGGGAGTCCCCCGAGCATTACAGAAGGAGGCACTCCCCCGCAGATCGGCAACAGCCCAGGAACAATGAGGCACCAATCACCCGTGCCGAGTTCCAGCAGTTCCAAGCAATGGTACAACAGGCACTCAACCTCCGTCAAAACCCTAATGAGCTGAAGGCCCCGTCCTCTCCTCCAGTCCGAAGCCCTCGCCGACGGTCCCCATCTCCTGGTCCCGCTCCTACCAACTCCTGGCGTACCCCAAGTCCTCGTCGCTCCCGAAGTTACCATCGCCGCAGCCCTCACTCTCCCTCCTACGAAGACGAGTCTGGAGGCTCGGCTGATTACCGTCGGAGGGACGACGCCATGTATCGCCGCCTTCATAAGGTAGAGAGGCGCCTGGGTCAGATAGGTCGAGAAGAAGAGCTTAGGGGGAGGACCCTACGTCCTACTCGACCCCCTTTCTCCCGAACCATTGTGGATGCACCTGTGCCGTTCGGCTTCAAACCTCCCCAATTTGAGACTTACACCGGGGAGACTGACCCCGTTGACCACATTGAGAGCTTCAAGACTCTCATGCTCATCCACCAAGCCTCCGATGTCCTGCTGTGCAAGACATTCCCTGCTACTCTCAAGGGCTCGGCTCGGGAATGGTACTCCCGCCTCGCCCCGTCTTCCATATTCTCCTTCGAGCAGTTCGAAACACTCTTCATCACCCACTTCGTGAGTAGCAGGTGCACGGAGAAGACCAGCATCTCACTCCTCCAGCTCAGGCAAGAGAAAGGTGAGAAGTTAAGAGACTATGTGAAGAGGTTCACTGCGGAGGTCAGGTCCATGGCCTCCCTCGACCAATCCATCGCAACGGCCGCCTTCCAATCCAATGTCTTCAATTCCAGCCTTCGTTCCTCTCTTGCTAAGAAGTCTCCATAGAACTTTGCCGACCCCCTTCTCAGGTGTGAAAAGTACATTCGGGCCGAAGAGGCTCTCAACCCCCCTACTCTTGAGGAGACATCTTCCGGGAACAAACGGAAGAGCACAAGCGAAGAGGGGTCCCAAAAATCCCAGAAGGACAGTAATGGCCAGCGCCGTTCGACTCCACGTTTTGAGAAGTTCACCCCCCTCATTGCTAATATATCAGAAGTCCTTATGGAGGTGGACAAGGAAGGACTACTCCGCGCTCCCCCTAGAATGAACACACCTGGCAAGAAGAGGGACAAAGATAAGTGGTGCCGCTTTCACAGGGACCACGGCCACGACACAGATGATTGTCTGGCTCTCAAGGGGGAGATCGAAGAACTCGTACAGCGGGGACACCTGACCAAGTTCATCCAAAAAGAGGGGGGCCGAGCTTCCCCTCTGAGGAGCCAACAAACGAACCGAAGGGCCTGGCGAGCTTCAAGACTCAGAACCTCCCAGCTCCTCCCAAGAGGTCTTCACCTTATCGTAGAAGTAGGACTTTGATTTTCAATTAGGCCGATGCTTGTAACCCGGCCAATAGCATGTAATAATGGCTCGCCCTATTGAAGCAGCCACTTAGTTTATTTCAATAAAACTTTACGTTTTTTCATTGGAAATTGTTGCTCTTGCGTCATCTCAATCTCTCCGAGTCACGACTCGTTAAATGGTGATTCCGGAGTCCAGCTTCTTCTACATGGCTCCTCCCGCAACTCACTAAACTCTACCGATGGTTCCGGAGTCCAACACTTGGTTCGATTCTGCTTCGAATAACTTGCTCTTAAGCAGGTTAGAAGTGGTTCGCCATTCGGAATTGCTCCCACAGCCGTTGAACTTTTCTACCGATGGTTCCGGAGTCCAACACTTGGTTCGATTCTGCTTCGAATAACTTGCTCTTAAGCGGGTTAGAAGTGGTTCGCCATTCGGAATTGCTCCCACAACCGTTGAATAACTCTAACGATGGTTCCGGAGTCCAACACTTGGTTCGATTCTGCTTCGAATAACTTGCTCTTAAGCGGGTTAGAAGTGGTTCGCCATTCGGAATTGCTCCCACAACCGTTGAATAACTCTAACGATGGTTCCGGAGTCCAACACTTGGTTCGATTCTGCTTCGAATAACTTGCTCTTAAGCGGGTTAGAAGTGGTTCGCCATTCGGAATTGCTCCCACAGCCGTTGAACTTTTTTAACGATGGTTCCGGAGTCCAACACTTGGCTCGATTCTACTTCGCAAGTTCGCTGTTAAGCGAGCTAGAAGTGGTTCGCCATTCGGAATTGCTCCCACAACCGTTGATTCCCCTCACTTAAATAACCAGATCCGAGCTCTTCACTCCGCTCGCCTCCCAGACGGACCTCTCCTCGAACAAGTTCGGAGCACAACTCTCTCCTAAAGTTCCCCTTCACACTAGTCTTACAAATAGCTTTCTTCCAGATCCGAGCTCTTTGCTCCGCTCACCTCCAAAGCGGACCTCTTCTCAACAAGATCGGAGCTCACAACTCTCTCCTAGAGTTGCTCCTCAAACTTGTCTTCCAAATGGCTCTCTGCTAAAGCCAAGCTCTTCGTTTTGCTCACCTCAAAGGATGGGTCTTCCCAGGGCTCTTACAAGGGTCTTCCTGGCATAAGGGTTTTCCCAGCACAACTTCTCTGCCCCTAGGAGTGGAGCTCCTCTTCCAAAATCCCCACGACCAAAACACTCCTCAACTTCATGAAGACAAGGATGTTGCGGGGCTATTTTGACCATAAAGGAGGGTGAATCCTCGTCTCACTCCTAAAGAGAAGTTGTAGATCTTCGATTTAGCTTCGAAACAAGGGGTCGCATGCCCCGAGCCGACCTCCGTAGCACCGGGAATATCAAGAAGAACTCTGCAGGGAAAATTTGAGTTCGGCACCCGCTGCCGAGCGTTCTTGCCACCGACCGTTTTACGGGCTTGAGTTCGGCAGTCAAGATCTCCAAAAAATTTCTAAGTCTCGAGCCTCGGCACCCGCTCCGAGCGTTCTTGCCACCGACCGTATTACGGGCTTGAGTTCGGCACATTTGAGTTCGGCACCCGCTGTCGAGCGTTCTTGCCACCGGCCGTTTTACGGGCATGAGTTCGGCACATTTGAGTTCGGCACCCGCTGCCGAGTGTTCTTGCCACCGACCGTTTTACGGGCTTGAGTTCGGCACATTTGAGTTCGGCACCCGCTGCCGAGCGATCTTGACACCGACCCCGGCAAAGACTCGCCGAACTTCCTGAAGGGTTTCGATCACATAAACGCAGCGGAATAAGCGTGAAAAATAAATAAAATTCGAAACCCTCCGCAGGATCCATGCGAAAACACAAGATTTAATTCAGAGATTAAGAATAAATACCTTAAGAAGCTTTAACAATTTAATAAGGGAGAATCAAAGAGGTCCAAGCTTCTTGAATCACCACGCATCCCGCTCTCGCAATCTACGCTCTACCGGTATCCACACGAACGCTTGATCTTTGAAGGAGCGATGTACTAGCATCCGAAAACCAACTTCTCTCTATCTCCATCTTCATCTCTCAAACGGCTAGGGTTTTTTTTTTCTTGAACCTGTAACCCTAATTTTGAGAGTTTAAGATGTTTATATAGAGAGAAAAATCTGTTTTCTAAAGCCCAATCCCATTGGGCTTTTATTAAAATTAGAATTCTTAATTAAATAATTAATTAAGTCAAACTTAATTAATATTCTAATATAATTCTAATTCTAATAATTAGTAAATTTGAAATTCTATTTAATTAATTAATTAAGTCTCACTTAATTAATATTATAAATAAAATCAAATTACTATTTAATTTAAATTCATAATTTAAATTAAATCTCCTTCAAGCGTTCTTGTGTGTGACCCTGTAGGTTATTATTACGTTGGCAATAAGTTTATTATTCAATAAAATTATAAACAATGAGCGGCATCTAGTAATACATCATTGCTACCCAAGTAATAATAATAAATCGGTGATTCGATTAAACCTTTCGTGACTAATGTTCCATGTAATATAATCCTTTTAACCTTGATATTATAGATTAAACTAGAGGCATGGTTTGTGTCATCCTCTTCATAATTTAATCTTTATTTTCTTGATCGATGAGTAGACTATTCAAACAAATCAATATTTGAGCATGGCCATACATTTCATAGTCTCACTCAAACAAGAGGCCAATAATATCACTCCTATAAATAGGAGGGTTAAATCCCATCTAGATCATTCATATCTCTCACATGATTCATAATATACCCAACAACCATCTTTATTATTACCCGGTTAAAGATAACTTTTGATGAAATCAAAGTATATTAATTCTCATGTAGAACTATAATGATTTCAGGTCTAAGGATCATTACACCATTATCACTGTGAGATTTCTTATGACACTATATATAATCTTCCATGTAGAATCTCACGGTGGGTCAGTCCAGTACACTGTACTCTTACATGTACCTATGCATTGACTTTAGCATCTCTATACTAATGACCAATGAGATATGGTCATCAGTCAATCAACATACTAGTCTCGATGTATTATTATTGTCCTTATAATAATAATACTCGACTAGGGACATTTAAGAATATGATACTCTTAACATATATAATCTCATGTTTAAATCTCATATTTGAATCTATATAATTTGTATCATATTCTAAGGACATTTATTATGCTAACATTTATAACGCAGTAAATAAAGACATAATAAACTTATATTTTAATAATCACTAAAACATAATGACATAATAGCGTTTCTAAAACTCTAATGTATTGTCTCTAGGGCACCTACACTAACAATCTCCCACTTGCACTAGAGCCAATCATCATGTATCCAATGCCCATTGGACTAGTGTGTCATTAAAGCTTTTACTACGATAAAGGCTTTTGTCCGTGGGTCTGCAAAATTATCAGTTATATGCACTTTACATATATTCATTGTAGAATCATGTACTATCTCTTGTTGTGAACCATTCCAACTTATAGCATCTCTATTTGGACAAAAACACAAAACCAAACTTAGACATTGCATTGTCCTTGTCTATCTAAAACTAGTACCAGTGTAACATTTTACTACTAGTTTCTCATTTTCTCCATACACCAAGAATGTTCTTCAGTCTTGTACTTAAGAATATTCTTGACCGCTGTACAGTGACCTTCACATGGATTAGACTGGTATCTGTTCGTCATGCTAAAAGCATACGACACATCAGGACAAGTACATTTCATTGTACACATGATAGATCCAAATCTTACTCATGTGATCCGTATCATCTAATGATTGAAAACAATTTTTCACTTGAGATCGATATCTCATGAGACATGGGGACGAATCCCCTTTAGTATCTTGCATCCTAAAATGATGCAGAACTTTATCAATGTATGTACTCTGACTTAGATCGATCAATCTTCCTGATCTATCTCAATAGATTTTGATCCCTAATATGTGGGTAGCATCATCTAAGTCCTATATAGAAAAACTATTTCTCAACCAAGTCTTAACAGTCTGTAGAGAAGAAATGTCATTCCTATATCATCAACATAAAATACTAGGAATGCCATATGGCTCCCACTAACCTTCTTGTAAACACACGGTTCATCTTCATTTTGAATAAAGCCAAACTCTTTGACTGTCTCATCAAAGTGAACATTCCATCTTCTTGAGGCCCGCTTTAGTCCATAAATGGATCAGTGCAGCTCACATATCTTTCTATCATCCTTTGGATTGACAAAACCTTCAGGCTGTGTCACGTACACATCCTTATCAAGGCTTCCATTAAGGAAGGCTATCTTGACATCCATCTGCCAGATTTCATAGTCATAATAAGCCGCTATTGCAAGCAAATTCTAATGGATTTGACCATTGGCACTGGTGGAAAAAGTTTCATCATAGTCAATACCATGAATTTGTTTGAAACCTTTATTTTAACCAGACTAGCTTTATAGGTCTGTACATTACCTTCCATGTCGGTTTTTTCTTCTAAAAAACCCATTGTACCTTTTAGGTTTTACCCCTTAAGGTGGATCAACCAAAGTCCATACTTGGTTATCATACATGGAATCCATTTCAGATTTCATGGCTTCAAGCCATCTCTTAGAGTCTGGACTGTTCATAGCATCCTTGTAGGTGAGGGGCTCATCTTAATCTATGAGCATCAAATCACCATTACGAGTTAAGAGAAATCCATAATATCTCTCAAACTCATGGTGAATCCTACTAGATCTACGGACAACCTGTGTTTCTTGAGCAATATTACCATCATCATTAATTTGAATATCCTGCTCATGTTCCACTTCTGGTTCAACGTTATCTTATGGTTCTCGAGTTTCATCGAGATCTATTTTCCTCCCACTATTTCTTTTGGAGACCAGTTCTCGTTCTAGAAACACAGCAGTTCGAGAAACAACCACTTTGTTCTATGTAGGATTATAGAAGTAATGTCCCTTAGTTTCCTTTAGGTACCCCACAAAATAACACTTATCTGATTATGGTCCAAGCTTATCAGAGATCAGACGTTTCACAAACGCTTCACATCTCCATACTTTCATAAAAGACATGCTTTGACGTTTCTCAGTCCATATCTCATATGGTGTCTTTTGAACCAATTTAGTATGAACACGGTTAAGTGTATATGCAGCCGTTTCCAAGGTATAACCTCATAAATTATTGGAAGATTAGCATGACTCGTCATCAATCGTACCATGTCCAACAAGGTGCGATTTCTCCTCTTGACACACCATGTCATTGTGGTGTTCCAAGTGGAGTTAGTTGTGATACAATACCACACTCTTTAAAATCCAAGGCTTAATTACTAATCTCTTTGATCAAATCTTAGAGCTTTTATATTTTCGCCTAGTTGCTTTTCTACTTCATTCTTTATTCTTTGAACTTTTCAAAAGATTCAGATTTGTTCTTCAAAAGTTACACAAATCCATACCTACTGAAATCATCAGTGAATTTAATGAAGTAGTAATAGCCACCTCTTGCCATCGAACGCATGAGACCACATACATCATTATGTATTATTCTAATCGTTCGGTAGCCCTTTTACGTATATAATAAAAGGGGCATCATTCATCGTTCCAAGTAAATAAGGTTAGCAACATCGTATGATTCAAAATCAAACTTATCCTTAGTTCATCTTAATGAAATTTGGATATGCGCTTCTTATTTAAATGGCATATGCAATAAAGCCAGAGATATATTTAATTTGAGTCATTTTAGAACGTCTAAATTATTAACTAATTGTGCAACATTATAAGTTTTATCATCGAAATAGAATGAACAACTATTGTTATTTAATTAAAATGAAAAAAAACCTTTCTTGTCCAAACAAGAAATCATATAATGTCTCTACTTATTGTAGGCACGTAAGAACAATTATCAAGTTCTAAAATTTGCCTTGTGGGCAAATTAAGTAACGAGTTCATCTAACCAGAGCAACAACCTTTGCTCCAAATTAAACTCGATACTTGAAGCTTGACCCTTATCGGTCTTCTTTATTTTTCATATCTTCCAATAAAATATGACAGTTCAACTTCCAGTGTCTCGGTTTTCCACAGAAGCGACAATCGCCTCTTTAGCAACACCTAAGTGGGTGTTCTAGTCTATCTCATTCATCTTACTGTTCATAACATAATGAGAATAGCTATTGTTCAAAGATTTCAATATAACTCATCATCTTTCAAACATGTGGTCCAACCGAATCTCACTCTTCCTTCTTATAATTATAGAGTGCTTAGTTATTGTCAGTTCTTTCTTGATAAACAATCCCTCAAAACATCTTTTGAAGGTACTCTATCATCTCATATGCATCCATATGCTTAGCACTTACAAGCATGAGACATGAAACATCAGTCGCATCATTAATTTGCTTCAAATAAGCATATTATTCAGCATATGTTACATTCTCATCTAAAGGAGTAGGGGAGGGATATGAATGACATAGAGCTTTTGCATTACATGAGGACGATCCTCAAGTTCCTATGTCAGACAAGGAAGTTAGTTCTTGTCATATTGTCCTTCTCAAGGACTGATCGCATAGAGAAATTGTTTGTGTTATTTATCATTTGATATCTACAATATTAAATTGCATAAAATGAACTAGATTGCATCTATTAATTATTATGTTCAAGTGATTATGGTACATTCATCTAATATACCTCCCACTATTTTGATCAAATTAATAGCCCTTACTATTAATTCGGAAAGCATTTATTATATATCTTTCTAGTGAGCCAAGATCCATATTTCATCATGTCTTGAGTCAGCGTTGGCCGAAACTCCCAAAACACAACTATTTAGGTAGACAACATTTGTCAATTATATTACGTATATAACTCTTGGATAGTTTGGTGAACAACCATTGCTCTAATTTATCTAATAAAATTTTCGCCAAACTATATGCTTCTAAGTTCGCAATCCTATTGCGACGACTTAGTTAAGTTAGACCCAATGATTAACATGACGAGTATCACATTTACTCTTTCGCACCTAACCACGATTAAAAAGAGTGCTCTACTTTGGCAAACACACCCCTTATGATCTAGGCCTTGATGAGTGTTAATTTATTGGAAAGCATCTAGTTAACTTAATATTTTGATAAGGGGTTTTACTTATAAACGATCATGATCCCATCATAAAGAGATTCTCAATTTTTCCTTGAACTAAATATTTCAAATCAAAATTCGTTGAATGAATGATTTCCAGATCAGAGGTTAACGCACAGACGGCATTATGGACACCCCCTTTCTAACAGATTCGTAATCGGTTGTTGACAAAATCATTCAATCGTGAACAATGAAAATCCACATTTAATTACCGTGTTTCATAAACACAAGAATTTCATGATCGTTTGTTTAAAATTCATCTTAAATCGTTACAGATTTTATCTTGTTAAGCATGCATGGCATGGGTGTCGTATCTAATACATACATCTTAATCTAATTAAGCATGCATCATTATCTCTACACATACATTGTATCACATACATTCATACATATGTAAAGTGCATAAAGTAAACGTGTTTGGTTATGGCCCATCCTATATGATCTTTCCAAGCTAATGGAAAATTCAAGGTCAATCTATGGGTGGTTTAAAATACTACACTATTACATGTCTTTATCTTCTTCATCTTCATCTTGTATCTCCTTCTTTGGAATGCTCATTGGTTTGCCTCCTTGCTTCCATGTCTTCATTGATCATTACATTGAATAATGGAAAAAAAATATTCTTATGAACTTACAAGAGGAACTCGAGTTACATTCGAGAATATAAATTACAAGAAATTGAAGACGACATGCAAGTCGTATTTAGAAACCAAACCATAAATCAAAACCACTAACCTATGGGTCTTAAGGCCATAACCATACACCATGCTCATATAACAATTAAGAATATCTCATATTTCATTATGTCATCATACCACATCATATTTGTCATGATCCAATCACAAAAATTAAATAGGGTAAAATCAGAAAATTGCAATCAAAATTCTGAAAACAGTAAATCGCAGTTTTCAGGTTCTAAACGGCGTCGAACGCCTTATATCCGCGTCGGTGACAAAGTCAGTATTGCTCAGTGACCCGATTCCAGTCAAAAAACATATTTTATTTGCGAAAATCGGACACTGGACGTAGATTTCACCAAATCTGCTCATCTTTGCAGAAACCGTATCGTATACAATCTACGCAATAAGAACAAATATATAATATTCAAATAATATCATATATTATCTAATCATGTTATACCATATCATATTTCATCATGATCCAATCATAAAAATCATATAAGGCATAATTCAGAAAATTGAAATTAAATCTGAAAACATAAAATTGCATATTTCAGGTCCTAAACGGCGTCAAACGCCTTACAGACGAGTCGGTGATAGCATAAGCTATCAGTTTTGTTCAGACGCTCGTTTCCCTTTCCGAAAAGGTACTCATTTGCAAAAATCGGACACTACAAATAGATTTCAGCAAATCTGCAGCAGCCGTTTCAGAATCCATATCGAATACGATTCTCGTAATTAGAACAAACATAAATCATATACATATCAGTATACATACAGATTATAAGATCATCATATGATCATCCCAATCATCATTAACTTACAGTTTATGCATATATATCAAAACTTAGCGCATCATACACTGACAATCACAAAGCATGCTCATATATATATCAAAACTGTAACAAATAAACGAATTAAAACATTTTTTGCAAGTAGCTCTGATACCAATGAAGGGTTTCGATCACATAAACGCAGCGGAATAAGCGTGAAAAATAAATAAAATTCGAAACCCTCCGCAGGATCCATGCGAAAACACAAGATTTAATTCAGAGATTAAGAATAAATACCTTAAGAAGCTTTAACAATTTAATAAGGGAGAATCAAAGAGGTCCAAGCTTCTTGAATCACCACGCATCCCGCTCTCGCAATCTACGCTCTACCGGTATCCACACGAACGCTTGATCTTTGAAGGAGCGATGTACTAGCATCCGAAAACCAACTTCTCTCTATCTCCATCTTCATCTCTCAAACGGCTAGGGTTTTTTTTTTTCTTGAACCTGTAACCCTAATTTTGAGAGTTTAAGATGTTTATATAGAGAGAAAAATCTGTTTTCTAAAGCCCAATCCCATTGGGCTTTTATTAAAATTAGAATTCTTAATTAAATAATTAATTAAGTCAAACTTAATTAATATTCTAATATAATTCTAATTCTAATAATTAGTGAATTTGAAATTCTATTTAATTAATTAATTAAGTCTCACTTAATTAATATTATAAATAAAATCAAATTACTATTTAATTTAAATTCATAATTTAAATTAAATCTCCTTCAAGCGTTCTTGTGTGTGACCCTGTAGGTTATTATTACGTTGGCAATAAGTTTATTATTCAATAAAATTATAAACAATGAGCGGCATCTAGTAATACATCATTGCTACCCAAGTAATAATAATAAATCAGTGATTCGATTAAACCTTTCGTGACTAATGTTCCATGTAATATAATCCTTTTAACCTTGATATTATAGATTAAACTAGAGGCATGGTTTGTGTCATCCTCTTCATAATTTAATCTTTATTTTCTTGATCGATGAGTAGACTATTCAAACAAATCAATATTTGAGCATGGCCATGCATTTCATAGTCTCACTCAAACAAGAGGCCAATAATGTCACTCCTATAAATAGGAGGGTTAAATCCCATCTAGATCATTCATATCTCTCACATGATTCATAATATACCCAACAACCATCTTTATCATTACCCGGTTAAAGATAACTTTTGATGAAATCAAAGTATATTAATTCTCATGTAGAACTATAATGATTTCAGGTCTAAGGATCATTACACCATTATCATTGTGAGATTTCTTATGACACTATATATAATCTTCCATGTAGAATCTCACGGTGGGTCAGTCCAGTACACTGTACTCTTACATGTACCTATGCATTGACTTTAGCATCTCTATACTAATGACCAATGAGATATGGTCATCAGTCAATCAACATACTAGTCTCGATGTATTATTATTGTCCTTATAATAATAATACTCCACTAGGGACATTTAAGAATATGATACTCTTAACATATATAATCTCATGTTCAAATCTCATATTTGAATCTATATAATTTGTATCATATTCTAAGGACATTTATTATGCTAATATTTATAACGCAGTAAATAAAGACATAATAAACTTATATTTTAATAATCACTAAAACATAATGACATAATAGCGTTTCTAAAACTCTAATGTATTGTCTCTAGGGCACCTACACTAACACTTCCTCTCCACATATGTCGTCACACCGAAGTATCTCTACACCTCGGTAGGAGACCCCGAACCCCCCTGGGCTTCGGCCTCCTTCTTAACACATATTTGAAGAGGGTCGGCAACGTCGCCGAAGCAACTTGCCATCGGAGCTCAAAATGAAAAGGGAAGTCTCTACCTCGGAATCCGTGCTCAAATGCGATCGACGGCTCATATACAAACAACGCAAAAAAGAAAAAGGGGGCCATAGGGTCGGGTTCAGACCCATTAAGGATCCGAACCCAAAACCCGTTATCTCTCCTCCCCTTCCTCTTCAGCCATCTTGGCGCAAATCCCAAGCAAAAAACCAAGAGATTGCTGAACCAGCTCGTCACCTTCTCGAGAGATCAACCACGCCTCCACCTTCATGGCCGAACTCCAACCTCACGAGCTCCCCCCTTCGTCAACAACCTCCATCAAGCTCCGGCGGCGAGCTCGCCTCCGCTGCGAGCTCCAACGAAGAGCTTCGTCAGCCACTTCCAACGAAGCCACCTCCTTCAACCTTGGGCTCCGCCGAACCCACCTTCCACGTCGTCGACGAGCGCAATCGTTCGTGAGCTCCATCGCCATGGCCGAACGCCTCCGCCGCCGAGCTCACCCCCGAGCTCCACGACACTGCAGGCCTCCTCTATCGAGCTCGAGCTAACCTCCGAAGCTCCAAACCCAACACACGTCGAGCTCCATCGCCATGGTCGAGCTCCACCTTCGTTGCCGAACTCACCCCCTCCGTCGTCTAACTCCGGCGTCGAGCTCTCCATCCCGAGCTCGCAAACACCTCCGTCAACCTCCGACCTCGTCGACACCAAACTTGACCCCGAGCTCCGACTTCGCCACCTCCGTGGCCGAGCATCACCTCCACGCCAACCTCGCTGACCTCCACTCACGGGCCACCTCTTCGTCAACCTCCATCGAGCTCGAGCTACTCTCGACGAACCCATCATCTCCATACCGTCGAAGCTCAGAGCTCCTACGCCGAGCGTCGCCTTAGCACCGAGCTCCAACAAGGAGCTTCACCTCCCTTCGTCGCCAGCTTCCTCCGCCGCCAAGCTCGCAGATCTCTCGCTCAGAGCTCCGCTACAGAGCTTCGACCCCTTCTCCTTCGAGCTCCACGTCGCCAAGTTCCGTACCCTTGTCGCCGACCTCCCCGCCAGACGGAGTCGGAAATATGAAGGACTGGGGGGCGAGGTGGTAACGGCGAAAAAAACGAAGAAGGAATGAGCGGAAGAAGAGAACAGCGAAGAAGAGAAGAAGAAGGAACTGAGCGGAAGAGAGAGAAAAGGGCTGGCGCGTTAAAAAAATAATAATAATAATAATAAATAATAAAAAATTCAACGCATACCGTTGACTTCGCCACGTGTCGCCCACGTGGACTTCGGCCACCTTATCCGAGCGTTCGGCACCAGCTGCCGAGCGTTCTTGGCACCGACCGTTTTACGGGCTTGAGTTCGGCACCAGTTGAGTTCGGCACCCGCTGCTGAGCGTTCTTGACACCGACCGTTTTACGGGCTTGAGTTCGGCACCAGCTGCCGAGCATTCTTGACACCAACCGTTTTACGGGCTTGAGTTCGGCACCAGTTGAGTTCGGCACCAGCTGCCGAGCGTTCTTGACACCGACCATTTTACGGGCTTGAGTTCGACATAGTTGAGTTCGGCACCAGCTGCCGAGCGTTCTTGACACCGACCGTTTTACAGGCTTGAGTTCAGCACAGTTGAGCTCGGCACCAGCACAGACCCCCCCCCCCAAAAAAAAAAAAAGAAAGAGAAAAGAGGGCTAAACGGGTCGGTTTGAACCCGTTAAAGGATCCAACCCGAACCCCATACCGTTTCACTTCTTCTTCTCCACCTTTCCCACCAAAAACAGAGAAAGAAGAACCCACCTTCTTCGAACAACCGAGCTCCAACTTCGCGCTAGCTCGACCCAGTCAAGCTCCGTCGAGCTCCCACCTTGAGCGCGCTCCGCCGTGGCCAAACATCTGCAACCGAGTCCTCCCCAACCTCGACACCACCGTGTCGTCGCCAACCCATCCATCGAGCTCGAAGTTCTCTAAAAACGCAGTTCGTCACCTCCAAGCTCTACACCGAACAACTTCGCCGAGCTCCAACATGACGAGCTCCACTACCAACGAGCTCACTCCGTCGACGAGCTCCGAACCCACCTTCTCGCGAGCTCAACCTCACCATTAAGGAGCTCCCCCCTCCATCGCTGACTGCCTCCGACGCCGAGCTCGAACACATCGCCATGGCGTCGACGAGCTCCATCTTCACCGAAGCTTCCATTCTCGTTGAGCTCACCACCGCGTCGAGCTCTCCCACAATCGAGCTCCGTCACCGCCTCGACGAGCTCCGAACTACGCGAGCTCCGTCTCCATCGCTCCGCTGTCGAGCTCCCCTCAAATCCGAGCTTCATTCCCTGCGACTTCACCTCCTTCATCGCCGAGCTTTCCCTCACTGAGCTCCAACCTCGTAAGCTCCCTCCTTCGTCAACCTCGCCAACCTCCGCGGCGACGAAGCCCAGTCAAGCTCGAATTGTCCTTCGCCAACTCGACAGCCATGGTCTCGCCACCTCCCAAAAACTCAGCATCACTCCACCCTCTCCGTCACCGAGCTCACAAAGCTCCGATTCTTCGAACCCATCGCTCCGCTGTCGAGCTCTCCTCAAACGCCGAGCTCCTTCCCTCGAGCTCTCCGCCATGGCCGCACCTTCATCGAGTTCCGTTGTACGAGCTGCATTGCCGAGCTCCGTTTCCTTCGCCTCCGCTGAGATCGCTTTCCGACGAGCTCCAGCGCTGAGCCTCGACCGACGCTCGTCGCCGCCCTCATCGACTTCACCCACTCCGTCGTCAAGCTTCGTCGAACTTCAAATCTACATCGCCACAAGCTGACGAGCTCCACCTCCGACGATCACCTTCTAGCTCCACCCCCCGTCGACCTACCGAAGACGAGTTCCCTCGTCAAGCTCCACTTCGCGAGTGTCTGGCGCTTCGAGAATGGAGAAAACGAAGGAGAAGGGAGAAGCAGGGAGCGGGAGAGCAGGAAACGAAGAAGAAGAAAGAACAGCAGCGCGCGAAAAAAAAAAAAGTCAACCTTTGACTGCCACGTGGCATCCATATGGACTTCGGCCACTTTTTGCCGAGCATTCGTGACACCGACCCTATTACACCAAAAAATGGCCTCCTCTTTCTCCTCCCGATGCGCGCTCGCTTGATCGTGATCAACGCACACGATCGCGCCACGTGTCCGGGTAATACTTTATTTATTTATTTATTTATTTATTTGTTTTAATTATTTAAAAATCCGAAAAAATATTTAAAAATCGGAAAAAATTAAATAAAAATTCTAAAAATAATTATAAATTCAGAAAAATTATTTTAAAATTCTGAAAAATATAATTATTTAATTAGAATAATTATTTAATATTTTCGATAATTAATTATTTAATTCGGAAAATGAATAAAAAATTCAAAAAAATGAGAAAAAATTCAGAAAAATCTGGAAAAATCACCAAAAATTCAGAAAATTCTGAGGATATTTTTGGGTATTTTACAAGCCTAGAATGAAACCGTTACACCCCCGAGCAAGATCCAAACTCCCTTAAGAACACCGATAAAATCCCGTACGCCATTAGAACAACAAAACTACTCCTCAAAGACTGAAAAACTGTATTTAGGAGTGGGGGGGCTCATGATATGGCTAAAAATAGGATTAAATCGGGACCGTTCACATCGGACACGAATCTTAAAGCTCAGGGGTAAAACGGTAATTTCACCTACAAACGGGTCTGAAATGGGAACTGGGTCTTTATTCAAAGCCCAATAACCCATGAACGGATCCACGTCAACTGGGTACGGGTTCCTACCCACTGCACACCCGATCCAGCAAGATACAATCAAGGTCCCTGATTAGATCTTAATCAACGGCCCTGATTCACATCTATCTTTTCACTAGGAATTAGGGATTACATTCCTTATCTGATTACTAGGAGAATATTCCTTATCTAATCACGGGGATTACATTCCTAATCCAGTCCCAAAGACGCCTATAAATACTCCCCATCCATCTCCATTAAGAGGTAATGAGTATTTTCTCAATTTACGCTCTTTCTTAATCATTTCTGATTATTGACTTGAGCGTCGGAGGGTGCGTCGCCGGGATCAACCCCGGTGTCTCGCACTTTTTGCAGGTTAACGCCGGGAGTCAACGGTCAATCTCCGGCGGAACAGGTTAGAGGCTTGCTATTCAGGTTTTTCACGAATCCACAAATTCTATCTGTTTACCCCCACACCAGATTTAGCGGTAACACGTTAAAACATCGGTTTTCATTTAATTCCATAGAATACATCCATTCATCGATGTGAATGAAGTAAATAACCTCCTTTATTGTCTGAATTCTGAAAATAAAGGAAGTTTAACTATGAGTGGAAACATACAACAAATTCAACTACATTCACATCAAGCAAAGTTTTGGGGGTTATTTAACTCAATGTACCAGTGTATAACCAAAGCACGTTATACACTGGTTTAACGTGCTTTGGTTATACACTGGTACATTGAAAAATTATAACCAAACTAATATTGTAAAGAGTCAGAACTGGCTTATATTATGGGAATACAATTGTAATAGTAAAGGAATGACGAAGGTGTTGCCAAGATGTTCTTTAATTTATCCAAATTTGCTTCAATTGGCCCAGACAGTTATCTTCATGATGTTTATAAAAAGTATTCCCGTCAATATGGAACTGAATAGAATTAGACTTTAGTTGCTTATGTCCTTCCTCTATCTTGTTTCCTTTATTATCAATGAACTCTAGAGTTGCTAGTAAAATTAATTTGCATTGCTTTTATTTGGTTGTCTTTTAAACTTCTATATATGTCTCTGTTGTGTGGAATACGAATTAACCACCAATCAAAAAAAGGAAATAGCGAAAACCAGAAACAAGCAAACACAAGAACACAACGATTTACGTGGTTCGGCAAAACAAATGCCTACATCCACAGGGCGGTTGGGGTTTCTTCCACTATAATCACCAATGGGCGAAAACAAACCCTTACAAAGATGACGGCTGCAAAATCCAAAAATAGAGGTGTTACTCCTTACAAAACCCTAAAGGGTGTATTTATAGGGAAACTACTGGGCCTTTCGAAATGGGCCTATTCTAGTTTACAAACCCGCCTACAGTCGACTGGTCTACTTATCAGTCGACTGGTAATTAGTTCGGGACAGTCGACTGAGACCCATATTCAGTCGACTGGTGTACTGGAAATTTCGATCGCTGCAGATACGACAGATATAAACAAGCTGAACCAGAATCGAGCCATTATCCTACAATCTCCACCTTGGCGAGATCTTCCAAGTTGCCCAAGCAATCTCCAAAAATACTCCAAGACCAATGATCATCACCAAACGCAACAAAAGCCCAAACTCCACCTTAGTATGATATCACATACTAAGCAAACAAATAGCAAAGCACCATCCCAACCACCCATTCCAAATCATCAAACATGCAAAATATTAGCCAGGTTCATGCAATGCTTGAACTTGACTGCCCCAACAATTTTGGTCAACATATCAGCAGGATTATCAGCTGTCCCAATCTTCACCAGAAGAATATCACCATCCTTTATCAAATCACGCACAAAATGATAATGGACATCAATATGTTTGGTCCTCGAATGATGAACTTGGTTATTCGCTAAATGGATAGCACTTTGACTGTCACAGTGTACTTCCACCTTCTCCCGATGAATTCCCAAGCTCTTCAAAAGTCCATGAATCCAAATGGCTTCCTTCACCCTTAGTAGTAGACAATGCTACAGTGAACTGCAAATTGGACCTCCAACTTATAGGTGCTCTAGCCATAGTAAACAAATAGCCTGTAGTAGACCGCCTCTTATCTAGATCACCTGCATAGTCAGAATCAACATAACCCACTAATAGCCTGCTAATATTGTTATCCCTCTCAAACTTCAAACCCACATCTGTGGTGCCACTTATGTACCTCAAAATCCACTTAGCCGCTTGCCAATGCTCTCTGCCTGGATCATGCATATATCGACTGACCATACTCACCGCCTGAGAGATGTCTGGTCGAGTACAAACCATGGCATACATCAAACTGCCAACCACACTAGTGTAAGGTACATTAGCCATATACTGTCTCTCTTCATCTGTATTTGGAGACTGAGAAGCACTAATTCTGAAATGAGTGGCTAAGGGAGTACTGACTGGTTTAGTTTTCTCATCTATACCAAACCGTTTCAGCACTTTCAAGAGATATTGCTTCTGTGTCAAACTCACTATGCCCTTTGCTCTGTCTCTAGCTATCTCCATCCCAAGTATCTTCTTGGCTTCACCAAGATCCTTCATCTCGAATTCAGAACTCAGCTGATTCTTTAAGTTTTGAATCTCCTTAGCATTTTTAGAGGCAATCAACATGTCATCCACATATAATAACAGATATATGAAAGAGTTATCCTGCAATTTTCTGAAGTAGACACAATGATCATACTCACTTCTGGAATATCTCTGCACTTTCATAAACTGATCAAACCTCAAATACCACTGCCTTGGAGATTGCTTCAACCCATAGAGAGACTTTTTCAACCTGCAAACAGAACTTTCCTTCCCAGCAGTCTTAAACCCATCTGGCTGCAACATATAAATTTCTTCATCTAGGTCCCCATGTAAGAATGCAGTCTTCACATCCATCTGTGTCAATTCAAGATTAAATTGTGCTACCAATGCCAACAAAATCCGAATAGAAGGATGCTTCACAACCGGAGAGAACACTTCATTATAGTCAATTCCTTCCTGTTGAGCATACCCCTTTGCAACTAGTCTAGCCTTGAACCGAACACTGTCTTTTGGACATTCTTTCTTCGTATACACCCACTTGCAACCGATGGCTTTCTTCCCCTTTGGTAATTGCACTAGATCCCAAGTCTTGTTCTTATGAAGAGAGTTCATCTCTTCATCCATAGCAACTTTCCAATCTGCATTTTCAGAACTTCTAGTGGCTTTTTTGAAGTTGGAGGGAACTTCATCATCAACAATGGGAAGAGCAAATGCAACTGTTTCTGTAAAGCGAGATGGTCGTTTGATATCTCTTCTTTGCCTTCTTGCTGCAATTGATTCTTCCTGCTGGGGAGGGTCTTGGATAGGAATTTCTTCCTCATTCTCAGTATCAACCACATCATCTTCATTTTGGGCAGGAGTAGGATTTTCAACTGAAAGCTTTTCTAACTCCACCTGTTGGAGAACTCTCCCAATCTTCTACTGCTCTTGATCTCCAGTCGAATGACCATAGGTCTCAGTCAACTGTCCCGAGCTAATTATGCTGGTCTCATCAAAGGTAACATCCCTGCTGATTACTAATTTTTTCTGTTCTGGACACCACAACCTGTAACCTTTGACACCAGTACTAAAACCAACAAATATAGACTTTTTGGATCTTACATCAAGTTTAGTTTCAGTTACATGAAAATAAGCAGGACAACCAAATATATGCAAAAAACTATAATCAGATGCAGGTTTACCACTCCATACCTCAATAGGCGTTTTGCCTTCAAGTGCTGCAGATGGTAAACGGTTGATAATGTGGCTTGCATATATAACAGCTTCTGCCCAAAATGTCTTCTTCAATCCAGACTGTGCTAGCATACATCTCACCTTCTCAAGTAAGGTTCTGTTCATCCTTTCTGCAACCCCATTTTGCTGTGGAGTCCTCCTAATTGTGAAGTGCCTCTGGATCCCTTCATCTTCACACAATTTCAGAAACGGATCGTTCTTGTATTCCCCTCCATTATCTGACCTCAGAACCTTAATCTTCCTTCCAGTCTGGTTTTCAACTTTCTTCTTCCAGCTTGTGAACAAGGTCAAAACTTCATCTTTGTGTTTCATGGTATATACCCAAACTCGTCTGGAGTAGTCATCAACAAATGTAACAAACCAGTGTCTACCACTCATAGAAGGTGTTTGAGTAGGGCCCCAAACATCTGTGTGCACATAATCGAGGATACCCTTTGTCTGATGTACAGCTGTACCAAATTTCACCCTAGTTTGCTTACCTAAAACACAATGTTCACAAAATTCCAACTTGCAACCTTTAGCATCTTTAAGCAACCCTTGCTTCACAAGCCCCTGCAAGGCCTTTTCTCCTGCATGCCCGAGTCGCATATGCCACAACCTTGTAGAGTCGGGAACAACCTGTTTAGGCTTTTCAGTTACACTGGCAGCCTGACCCAAATACATTTTTCCCTGTAAGAAAAACAAGTTCCTTTTTCTTTGCCCTTTCATCACCACAAGTGATCCGTTAGTCACCTTCAGAATGCCACCTTCACTAGCAAATTTCATTCCACTGGCCTCCAAAACACCAAGTGAAATCAAATTTTTTTTCAAATCTGGAACATACCATACATCTGAAAGCTCCCTAATAAGACCATCGTGCATTAGCAATTCAATCTTCCCGATTCCTACCTTCTTACAAGGCACATCATTTCCCATCAAAACTACCCCACCATCCATATACTCTAAGGAAGTAAACCACTCCTTTTTCCAAGACATATGATAGGAGGCTGCTGTATCAAGAAACCATACTTCTTGATAAAGTGAGGGACTAGCAGCAAGTGCAAAGGAAAAATCATCATCACTATCTAAATTATCAACAGTCACATTTGCAGTCGAATTTCCCTTATTTCGTAGCTTCGGACAATCCTTTTTCCAATGCCCCTTTTCATGACAGAAAGCACATTCATCTCTGGCCGGTATCTTTCTGTCCTTTGAAACTCCTCTCGATTTGAAAAGAGATTTGTTTCCTTTATTCCCAGATTTGGTCTCAGATCTGGTCTCAGTTCTGCCCCTTACAATCAATGCTTCAGAAGTTTCTCTATCAACCATTTTATCCCTTCTCCTAGTTTCATTATTCAACAGAGCATTTGCAACATCTTCATATTTAACAGTATCCTTTCCATATATTAAAGTTGTTGCTAAATGATCATAATATTCGGGTAATGAATTCAACAGAATTAGGGCTTTGTCTTCATCTTTAATTTGCTCATCCAAATTTAACAAATCAGCCAATAATTTATTAAATGATTCAACATGAGCGTTCATAGACATACCTTCAGTATTGGTGAAGCAAAAAAGTCTCTTCTTCAAATACAGCCGATTCTCCAAACTTTTCCTCATGTATTTGTCTTCGAGTTTCTTCCACAACACCGCAGCAATGGTATCCCTCATCAAATCGTACTTCTGAGCCTTCGCAATAAAGAGCCGAATAGTCCCACACGCAACTCGGTTCAACTTCTTCCAATCTGCTTCGGACATATTCTTTGGTTTTTCTTCCTCCAAAGCAACGTCTTGTTCTTGTTGAACCAGAACATCCAACACCTCACACTCCCACATCCCGAAATTATTTGTTCCATCAAAATTTTCAACTTCAAATTTTGCGTTGTGAATCGTTATTCTGGAAGAACTTGATCCCGCAACATCCTTGGTTGCATCTGCTTCACTCGCCATCTCCCTCTAGGTCGAACCCGACGCTCTGATATCACTTGTTGTGCGGAATACGAATTAACCACCAATCAAAAAAAGGAAATAGCGAAAACCAGAAACAAGCAAACACAAGAACACAACGATTTACGTGGTTCGGCAAAACAAATGCCTACATCCACAGGGCGGTTGGGGTTTCTTCCACTATAATCACCAATGGGCGAAAACAAACCCTTACAAAGATGACGGCTGCAAAATCCAAAAATAGAGGTGTTACTCCTTACAAAACCCTAAAGGGTGTATTTATAGGGAAACTACTGGGCCTTTCGAAATGGGCCTATTCTAGTTTACAAACCCGCCTACAGTCGACTGGTCTACTTATCAGTCGACTGGTAATTAGTTCGGGACAGTCGACTGAGACCCATATTCAGTCGACTGGTGTACTGGAAATTTCGATCGCTGCAGATACGACGGATATAAACAAGCTGAACCAGAATCGAGCCATTATCCTACAGTCTCATAGTAGTTCATATTGGTTATATAGTTATGACCCTGTGAAAATTGGACTGACATGGTTTCAATCACAGGTATTTGGTTCTTGTGCATCTACCTCCAGTCGTACATCCTATCCGGATGTGTTCAAGATGCAAGCCAAGATGCAGGAAGAGATTGACGGCTTGAAAGATATGATTGCTTTTTTAATCTTCCAACAAAACCAGAACTCTAACAATCCAGTACATGGAACTGTAAGTATTCAGCAACATTTTATGATATTAGAATGAAATTTAACTATTGCATTTTACTTGTGTGGTGCCTAGTGTAGTGAATAATCTAATAAATGACACTATTGTGAATTATACAGAGCCAGCGAATTCCATCGACTTCTAGTCATGCACTTACATCTGGGCAAAATATAAGTGGGAATCAAAGCAATGCCGAGCTGCTTCAGTAGACTTTGCCATTGTTGAGTTAAATTTGGACTTTAGGCTATTTATGTTTTGTTGAAACTGAATTTATGCTTTGTTAAAGAAATTGATGTATAACAAGTATATTTCTAACTCTTCGTATGGCCATTTTTAGACAAGTAATTATTGTTTATTGTGGTCCATGATTATATAGTTGTTTATTATGCTGCTATTAGTGTTTTTAAGATTTGAACATTCAAATTTGATATGACTACAAATATTTTGAATTTGTGACATTTTTTAAATAGTGGGAAAAACCTGAAACCCCCTATCAATCTGTTTTGAGATAAATATGCCGGGAGGATCCACCAATCGTGGTGAATTATAAAAAAAAAAGAACCAATCTCGGCGTTTAGGAACACCGGTATAGCATATCGAAATGATTTAGAAAATATACGCGCATGTGTCTATCACAGCATTTATGAAGCGTCGTAATAGATCTACGACTTGTAACGGCTTTTTAAACAAGCACCTTAATAGACCTAAGGACTGTAACGGCGGTCTTAAAAAGCGCCATCATAGACTTACGAATTGTAACGACGCTTTTAAAAAATGCCTTTATAGGGCTACGGGTTGTAACGGCGGTTTTAAAATGCGCCGTTACAAGCCGTACACATATAGCGGCATTTTTGGGAAGCGCCGGTATAGACGTCGGACCTGTAATGGCGCTTTTCTAGGCCGCCATTACAGGTCATAGGCCTATAGCGGCGCCTTTTAAGACGCGCCGTTGTAGACCTATGGTCTGTAACGGCGGTCTAGAAAAGCGCCGCGATAGCCCTGTGATCTGTCCCGACGGTCGATGCAACGGCGCTACTTGTGGCAATAATTATAACGCCGCTACCATCTATGGCGGCATTTATAAGCGCCGCCATAGACAGAAAAAAACGCCGCTATAAACGTTCCGTTTAGTAGTGAGACCGAGAGAGTCAACCGTATTCTTGAGGATATGCTTCGATGTTGTGTATTAGACTTTGGAGGCAGTTGGGAAAGACATTTACCTTTGGTAAAGTTTGCCTACAGCAACAGTTTTCAGACCAGTATCGGAATGGCGCCGTACGAAGCTTTGTATGGCAGGAAGTGCAGGACGCCTGTTTGTTGGTTCGAAGTTGGAGAGCGTTAGATGTTTGGGCCTGAGATTTTGCAGCAGACCTCTGAAAAGATTGATCTGATCAGGAAGAGGTTGGTGGATGCTCAGAGTAGGCAGAAGAGCTATGCAGACAACCAGATAAGGGAGCTTGAGTTTGAGGTTGGTGACTTTGTCTTTCTGAAGATATCGCCCAGCAAAGGCGTGATCCGATTCGGCAAGAGTGGGAAGCTAGCCCCGAGGTTTATAGGTCCATATAAGATATTGAAAAGGATCGGGAAAACTACTTACCGGCTTGAATTACTGGAAGAGTTGTCCCAGGTGCACAATGTATTTCATGTGTCTATGCTGAGAGGTTACATTCCAGATCCAAGTCATTATTTGCCCGAAGTGCCAGAGGGTTTGCAGTTGGATCTGAGTTACATTGAGCTCCCAGTTGAGATTGTTGATCGTCGAGAGAAAGTCTTGAGGAATAAGACGATACCGATGGTCAAGATAGTCTGGAGAAACCAGTTGGTTGAAGAGGCTACTTGGGAATCTGAGGAGATGATGATGAAGGATCATCCCGAGCTCTTTGTTTGATTTGTATTTTTCTTTCTTCTTGTTGTATTTCTGTTTTCTCACCCTTTAATTGTAGTTCCGGGGACGGAACTATTCGAAGGAGGGAGTGTTGTAATACCCTAAATTTCCTTTTTAATAAAATATTGACTTTCACGTGTTGTGCATGTGAAAATTTCATATGTATATTATTTATTTATTTTTATATACAAAATCTCTTTTGATAGTTGTTACTGCTGAATCTGGTGTGGGGGCAAACAGATAGTATTTGTGGATTCTTGGAGGGTTTTCCAGAGAGTTACATTGAGCTCCAAGTTGAGATTGTTGATCGTCGAGAGAAAGTCTTGAGGAATAAGACGATACCGATGGTCAAGGTAGTCTGGAGAAACCAGTTGGTTAAAGAGGCTACTTGGGAATCTGAGGAGAGGATAATGAAGGATTATCCTGAGCTTTTTGCTTGATTTGTATTTAGTATTTTCTTGTGCTTGTTGTGAGTGTTTTGTTTCTCGCTCTTGACTGTAGTTCTGGGGATGGAACTATTCTAAGGAGGGAGTGTTGTAATACCCCGATTTTCATTTATGAAAATTATTATTTTTGAACGGATTGTGCACGTGCAATTTTTGTAGTATAAAATCTTATAATTATTTTCATTAGACAATGAGTATATATATATATATATATATATATATATATATATATATATATATACGTATGTGTTCTCTAATTGTTTTTATTAAGGCCCATTTTCTTCAAATAAACATAAGTCCTTTTATAGCCCAAATCTAATTTATTTTGTAAACTAAATTTGGCCCCATTAAATAAAGGCCCATGAATTTATTTTTCCTTTTAATTACAACTTATAATGTAGACTATTTTTATAGATCATTTTTGTAAAAAATAAAATGTACAACTTTTTATATGGGGAACTAGTAAATGCACGTGCATTGCACGTACACATGCATGGGGCACCTTGTGTGGCTGGTTTTGAATGGGAGGGAAAGGGAAAAAGAGAAGTGGAGTTGTAGGTGGTAGTTGTTTGTATCACGGTTAGTTACTACAACTTCCCCTTAAATCCTAGCCTTTTATCCTTAACCCCTAGATTGATCCTAGCCCTTCGTTTGCTCCAAAATTTAGTATAAATACCTCCCCCCCTAGCCTAGTTATTCTTGCACTCTTCATTTCTCCAAAACCTATAGTAGTGAATACAATTGTTAGTAGTAATTTATTAGTAAGAAGTGAGATAAAAGATTGAGAGAGAGGGTGAGTGTGTGCTTGCAACAAGGGAGGCCGGCTACTACACTACTAGAAGCTTTCGAGTTGCAATCTTGGAAGGTTCGGTTGCACATCAAGGAGGAGGAGGAGCGTCGTTTGGCAAGCTCGCGAAGGACTCTTTCGTTTATGAGATGTTGCAAAATCTTTTCTCTCCAAATAAGGTGGGTTATTTTCTATATTTCTAACTAGATACCATGTTAAGGTTGATTGAAATGATAATGCATGAAAGAAATTAATAAGAGTACACTTAATTGGAAAAAGGACTTGGTAGTTGATTGAATTGATGCTAAATAGATTGCATGTTATTTCGTCATGAATCTTAAGTTGTATGTGAATCGATTGTAGCTATGGAATGTGTGAATTAAAATTTGTTGTCATTATCAAAACTAAGTACAAATGCTAGTAGGAGGAAATTGTTGCTTTATGTGCTTAGATGGACTTTCGTGATAATGTTTAGAAT
Source organism: Hemerocallis citrina (assembly GCA_017893485.1). NCBI lineage: Eukaryota > Viridiplantae > Streptophyta > Magnoliopsida > Asparagales > Asphodelaceae > Hemerocallis > Hemerocallis citrina. The sequence continues at coordinate 331,261 of JACEHZ010000256.1, forward strand.
GAGTAAATTAAAATTTGCTTTTGGGTTTATAAAAGGAAGACAAACAGGGAATTAATGTAGGAAATATTTATATTAAGTCGTATGAGAAATGTCAAAATGAGATATGGAAATAGTAGTATACAATCTAAATTAATTGTATGAAAAATATGTGTTTAATTACTGGAAAAACTATTTTAAATTACTGAAGTGTTAAATCATGTTTAAATAGACATTCTGGAGATTTACAGGAATTTTAGTAAAAGCAAAACTAAAATAAGAGCTTTTGAACATCGAAATGTTCTCATTGAATAGAGAGTTAATTTTAAAAAAATACGAGTTGTAGTCAAGATAACTTGAGCCTATAGCTCAAGTGGTCGGTGAGCTCTTTGGCGCTATAGTAGTGCGGGTTTGTTGGGTTGAGGTCACTGGTTCGATACTTGAGAACACCATTCTTTTTATGTGCGTTTAAAATCAAACCACTTGTCAGACCGAGAGTATAAAACTCTCTGACTTCTCCTTGTATTGATGAGTGCAAGTAGCTAGATGGCTAGCGTGCGCGGCTGTGTTCTCTTGGGTCACTGGTTCGATTCCTGACTTGGTAAGAATATTAATTTTAATGAAAAAGTGATTTTTTGGGTTTCTTGATGTGTTAAAATTTCGAAAAAAATACTATTATTATTTTAAAATCATGTGTGACTTATGAAAAATTATTGGGAATTATTAGAATGAAATAAAGTATATTTTTAAAAATAAAAGTGTAGTTGGGAGTATAGTTTTGCACTCGTATGTTTTCGTAAAAATGCGTTTTGCGAAGAAAGTGAGATAAGTATTAGAAAAGAAAAAATTGGAAGAAAGAAAGTATATGTTGTGAAGTTTTGTATGAATTATTCTTGTTAAAGAATAGTGTGACAATAACGAGTTTGTGAATATTCACTTTCACTAGATATTTTGTGATACGATTTTAATGTGGAAATAAATGTTGGTTACGAAATACATAATGTATAATTGAACTCCATGTATGGTTATTGACTCACGAAATACAACACGAAATACAAAATATATATTATTACTATATATATAATAATAGTAGTAGTAGTAATAATAATAATAATAATAATAATAATAATAATAATAATAATAATAATAATAATTTTTTTGATTTTTTTTTTGATTTTTTGATTTTTTGATTTTTTTTTTTTAACAGAAATAGGGTTTTGGGTAGGTTTACAATTGAAGTAGGGAGACGAGGGACGGCGGCTCAGGTCGATCAGATCTGGATCTGACGAGGACGATCTGACGAGAACGAGAGGCTGAGACGAGGGAGGATGACGGTAGTTGGTGATGGGTTGCCGATGGTAGTTGATGGGTTGGATGGATGGGTTGAAGAGGGATTGCCGATGGGTTAATGAGTGATCTGGACGACGACTTAATGATCGATTTGGGGTTGATCTGAGCAAATTTGGGGTTGATGGATCTGGACGACGGAATTGAAGATGACGATCTGCAGTGAAGATGGGTTGCTTCTTCTTGATGGGTTGCAGTGAAGAAGATGTGATCGGCAGTGGAGATGACGATCTGCAATTTGTTTTTGTTTTTTTTTTTTTGTTTTTTTTTTTTGTAGAGGAAATTTAAGAAGGAAAATTTTGGATATTTGGCTCTGATACCATGTTAAGATAAATCAGAGAGATGTGAAAACAATAATGAATATTGAATTGAGAAATAACTGAGTACAATATCTCCTATATATATAGGAGGAACCAAATACAAAACTAACTAACTACTCAATATGGGACTATAATCTCTAACATATGTGTTAGATGTTCTAAAGTTTAGAGAGAGATTTATAGCGGAAGATTGACTATTAGGGGGTTTGGTAAGTGGATTAGGGCTTTGTTGTGATTGTGAACGACTAATTGCAGGCATAAATGAAATCAAAGAATAGATAAGAGCACTTCAAGGGGCTCTTTCTCATAAAAAAATAAGGGTAATGCTGCACATACTATCAAATTTACTACTTTTTTTACTATCTTAGGTGGCACACTACTATTAGATATTTTTAACACCTACTCTACAATAATCTCCACTAATATTGTAGCACCTAAGATAGTAAATAGAAAGGTAGTAGATTTAGTAGTAGGTATAGCATTACCCCAAAACAAAAACAAAAAAATTAAAAAAAAATAGGGGTTTGATTAACTGATGAAACTAGATAACTAGCCATACATCGCTTAAATAGGGAGGCCAACCCTTCCATTAGAATATGAGACAAAAGTAACTAAGCAACAAAATTACATTCAAATTAAAGTAAAAAAGAGGAGACAACTGTATTCTGGCAGGTGCTTTACTGGATAATGATTTGAAGACCGTGGGCTTCATCTAAGTCTTGGGCTCATAAATCTTGTTGGCATTGCCCTATTTCTTTCACTAATTCTTTAGTACTATGGGCATCAACTATTTGGGTTCAATAAGTCAAGTTGCCCCTTAACATTCATCTTTAACATCCCACCCTTGTAATTAGTGAGAGCAAATAATCGCTGTAAAATGTGCCCCCAATAATACTTACAGACACCCATGAGGAGCCATTAAAAAACCATCTCCACGATGCTTTCCAAAGTCGAGATGAGTGGTTGCGGGCCGAATGAGACGACACGCCACCACGCCCCCAACCCCAAACAACAAATCACCCACCACCCCCTACCAATCTACAAACCTCTGATCCTACCGTACACCCATCACACCCCCCCTCCCCCCAAGGCCTACTCGAAGCTAGACTTACTCTCCCAACAGAACCCCACCATGTCCACCCTACCCGACCCTATGGTGAGATTGTTGAAGGAGGGAGGCTTAGACTTCAACCCCGGAGTGTGGTCACCGGAGTGCGCATCAACTTCATTATGGGCGAGAGAACAACCATCACTGTCACACATCTTCGCCTCATAGAGGACGGGCCCACAGAGGGGGTCCTCCTACAAGCTCGTTCGAGCATAAATGAACCCCCCCCCCCCAAAGGATCATCGCCGCCACTATGGGCAAAGAAGAGATCAGTGATATCATCACCCACAGTACCAAGGGCAAGGAATAGCTCAGGGGAAGAGAATTGCTCAAGGGAATTTGGATCATTTCTGTCACCAGCCAAGGCACAGGGGTCACCAGCCAAAGATGTACAACAACAGCAACACTACAATGGCAAACATGCTCTACCACAACAAAAACGATCTCCTCCACCTCCCCCAACCTCAGAATTGGAAAGCTAAACCCTATGTTGCCCAAGAACATCACAACGCAACCACCACCCACATTCCCAAACAACCTATTCCCAATCCCCCCCACTCACCCCCACTGCTCAAATCCCCAATCTCATCCACACTGCAAACTGATGCAGCTCATCTCCCACTTGAGCCTACCGTCGAGCGGGCCCAAGAAGGGGATCCGCAAGATGGGGCACTCATGGGGGGCACATCAGTGTTGAATGGGGAGCGGAGAGAGGAGGGGCCTTGGCGTGAAGTGCAAAGTAAAAAGAAGAAAAGGAACAGCATCTCACCCTCAAACCAACCAGACCCAAGGAAGAAGAAAAGTAAAAGGAAACGCAAACCTCTACCATGTTTCAATTGCGGCGATCTAGGGCATCTCAGGCAAGACTGTACGAAAGAGATACGTTGCTTGAAATGTATGAAATGGGGGCACATGTCCTACGTTTGTACAAACATTAATGATTCCAATAACAATGACGAAAGGACTATTCAAAGGGGGTGATCACCAGACAACCCCACCTTCATCCGACTAGCAAACAACCTAGAGATTATCAAGAGTGAAGAGTGTTGGCTTCGCTGATGGTGTGCCATTGCCAAAGTGGTGGCAGGGTGCCCATCGGAGAACCATTTACTCCAAGCTTTGAATACAAAATGGCTGATGAGAGCTCACAGAGATTGGGTAGCTAAAAAGATGTCATCTACAATTCCTGTCATTCCCCTAGCCTGAGAAGATGACAGACGTAACAGCAATGGGCATTATAGACTTTGGGCACTTTAAACTGGAATTCTTCCCGTGGTTACCAAGATTTGGAGCTGAGATGCCAAAAGGGGAGCGGTTTTGATTTAGATACACAATGTGCCGTTACACTTCTGGAAAAAAGAAGCCCTCCAAGAGATCATATCGGAGTTTGGCACTGTCGAAGAGATAGACGACAAGACAGTGAGGCGGTCGGAGATAGTATCTGCGAGAATCTTAATTCGTAGCCCCGATATCACGATGATGCCTACATTTGCAAAGGTGTTTTCATTTAAGGAGTCATACCTCATTAGGTTTGTCCTGGATAAGCCAGAGGAGACGGAGACGGAGCCCCTGGCTCTCTCATCCCTCACCACCACACTCAGAAATGGTCGCTCTTACAAACAAGTGGTCTTGAAAGAGTGGGACCTCACTATCGACAGAGCCCACGAAATAGAGTGTGCGCACCGTGCAGTAATCAGAGTGGCGAGGAAGCAAGGAGCGCTAAGGTCAGGCGACGGAAAGCCCTGAACCACAGAGAACTCCACTCGTTGCAACGACCAAATCAAAGGACCTACCCAAAAACCCAACGGTCAAAAGGCTCAACCACTGGCGGTACAACAATCTTGCTCAAAAAAGGTCAGATCTGCAGACCCAATGCCCAACCTTGAAACATCCATCAGAAAAAATGCCCAAAGAGGAAGTCAACCCCCACCAGCCTCTGAGGAGAGACCTTGAGGGGAGCGTATTACCCACAACTATGTCAACAGACAAAGTTGTTCACCAAAAGGGGAAAAGGTGGTAGCTTTGGAGAGAGAGCGGTTGCAAAGGGATGCTACTTTGGGGAAGAGGACGAATAGGGGCTCGATCGAAACCAACGAGGTGGTTTCAAATGAGAAAAGAGGCAGCTTTCTAGAAGATGAGCAGGCCCTTATGAGAGAAAGGGAAAAGTCACAGTCTTTGGGAAGGGTGCGACAGAGAGATGGAGCTCCTTTGGGGAAGAAGATGAAAAGGGAAGAGATCGAAATGGCTACTTTGAGGAAGAAAACGAAAGGGGGAGAGATCAAAATTTTGGAGTTGTAGGAGAAAAGAGGAACGCTTAGGGTTGAGGAAGAGGAAAGGGGGCGAGACAAAGCGACTAAAGGGGAAACTTCGTTAACAACGAAGGCCTCGTTCCTGGAGCTCATCGCTTCAGTCGAGGCGCCTACTGGTGACAGAGTGGGGCGAATGAAGAGGGGGCACGTGGCACACCCATGTGGCCCACCTTGAGCTCTGCATTATTAACACCTTCTATTGTGTATAATGGGACCATTGAGGGGTCCAATAAGGAGTTGGCAAATTCATCTTTGGAAAAGCCCATTTATTTGTTAAACAAGATGCAACAACCCAACTACACAAGTGCCACAAAGAGTCCTGGAGTTGGTAGGTCAGCTAACATATCAGAGAGCCACATCAAGGAGGATGATCATGATGAGAAACTAAATCTCAAAGTTGATCTTACATATTCTGATCAGGACTCATTGGAATCAGATCAGTTCGCTGACGAGGCAGTGGACATATCTCCTGACTTTGTACTATCCACTCTCCCCCCCTCACAGCCAGTTTCCCCTGCCCCTACTTGCAACGAAAAAGGTTTTAGAGTACAGAAAGTGGCCAAGAGGGCTATTGAGGAGTTCCTGGACGATTATCTTGAGATTGCGGCGGCGGCTAAATCCGCTAAGACTAGCGACGGAGGTACACGTTCCTTCCTGGCATCTATTTTTAACTTCATGTCTAATTCTGAGATTTTTAGTCTAGCCAAAACCTGTGGTCTTGCGGTAGGCGATACCGATAGGAATGCGTTCCTTCTCAATAAGATTAGGGGTTGGGAGAACGATAGAGTTAGCCTAATCTCAAACTCAACCTCCATATCGAGTCACGTTCCCTCAACACTATGTAGTTAATGAAGATTCTAGTCTGGAACATTAGGGACCTGGGCAGGAGGGGCAAGCGGAAAATGGTTAAGGAGGTCATTGCTAAATCAATAACCAATATTGTGGGTCTTCAAGAGACCAAACTTACTCACATATCTAGATTGAGTAGGTTGGGGGGAAATCACATCTCCGAATGGAGGATAGGGATGGCAAACGGGTCATACGGGCCGGGCCGGGCCCAACCCGTACGGGTTGGCACGAATACGTAGCCGGTCCGGGCCGGGCTAAGTTTTCGTTTGGGTGGTTCGCCCAACCCGTGAACCCTTTAGGGTTCAACCCGGGTTGGGCCGGGTCGACCCGCGGGTTGGCCCGTTTAATAATTTTTTTTTTTTTTTTTGGTAGCTTAAATTAAAATAATAATAATAATAATTTTACAAATGATGTATACAAACAACCATATCTTTGTTTGATGAATACTACAATTCTTCAACAATTATAATACTAAGTAAGTAATAATACTAATAAGTAATAATACTACAATTCTTCAAATATCCCCAAATGATGTTTAATTATAATACTAAGTAAGTAATTCAGTAATAATACTAATAAGTAATAATACAACAATTCTTCAAATATCCCCAAATGATGTTTAATTATAATACTAAGTAAGTAATAATACTAATAAACAAAAAAATCGTAATAATAATAATAAGATTGAAAGAGTGAAATTGACAACAAATTTTGAAATATTATTCATATGAATTTAAGTTATACAATTTGAACAATTTATAACGAAATGAAGAATTCAATTCACAAATAAGTTTTATACAATAACATATTTCTTATATACAATTTTAATTGAGTACAAGTTTTCTAATTTGACATAACAAGCAAAGCTATTGTTGTTGTTGTTGTTGTTCTTCGGGCGAGTTGCTCCCACTTGTGGAACTTGATAGTACTTTTCCTTGCGTCCTATCTTCAGCCCTCAGCCAGTCTTCTGTGCAAACGAGCATCTCTAATGCCTCGGGCTTCAACCGATTTTTGTAATCAGATAGAACCCTGCCACTTGTAGAAAATGCACTCTCAGAAGCAACTGTAGAGACAGGAGGAGTTAGTAAATCTTTAGCCATAATTGACAGAATACTAAAAGTGTGTTCATGTTCTTTCCACCATTGTAAAATATCTAGTGGAGAAAGAGTAGGCTCAGTATCCTGTTGGTTATACCAATTTAATTCATTTGGTTGATTAGTCCTAGGTTTTTTAGATTGAATTTGTTCAAGTAAACTAAATGTTCTATCACCAATTCTACTTTTACCCTTACCTTTAGAACTACCAGAAGAAGAACTAACTACAGAAGTTATACTACTAGAAGCAAAACGTCTATCATAATAATCATACAAGTTATTTAACGTAGATTCAAACTGAACTAAAAAAGTAGCGCAATCAGTTGTTAATTCTACATTGTTCTCTAAATATCCAAAAAAACATTTCTATCAAATTCTTCGTACCTTCTAATTTGATACGGGGATCCATACTAGTAGCAACACAAATCAACATAGGAGGAGAAAAATAATACTTCAAAAAATTTTGAAATGCAGGTATTACAATGTCACTAATATAGGCATCATTTAACATTTCATTAAATATTTGCATCATGCTAACTAATTCAATAAAAATGCTACTAGAAGTAGATTCATATGTTTTTGAAAACTTTAAAGTTGCGGTTTTAAAAGTTTCAAAAAATTTCAACAAAGATTCGGCAAAAAACCAATCGTTGGGAGTCATTTCAAAATTGTGCATATTTTTTGCGATACAAAAATCATTTACAACTGCTTTATAATCAGTGACAACATTTAGTAAATCAAAAGTAGAATTCCATCGGTGTCTAACATACTTTGGAAATTTTCTAAAAGGAACATTTCTAACCCTACACCAAGCTTTCCATTCTTGTGAATGCTTGGACTTAATGCAATGAAATGTACACAATTTCTAATTTTATGTATATATGGATCAGCTATTCTTAATGCATCTTGAACACATAAATTTATAATATGACATGCACATCTAATATGAAAAATATTGTCAGATGGAGGGTTTAATACAGATTTTAAAGTAGTAATTGCTACATTGTTGTTAGATGCATTATCAAAACTAATAGCCATAATTTTATCGCGAATATGAAAAACATCACAAATTTCTATAATACAGTTTGCTATTTCAGCGCCACTATGGGGATACGGCAACGCCGCAAGTGATATGATTCTTTTTTGAAGAATCCAATCATTGTCGATCCAATGACAGGTTATTCCCATCGTTGAAATATTGTTGACACCCGTCCAACAATCCGAAGTAAACTAACCCTACAAGTTAAACTCTATAAAATTGCAATCAACGCATCCTTCATTTCAACATACATTTTAAAACAATCCGATTTGCAAGTATTTCTCGGAATTCTTTTAAAATGAGGGTTTAAGGCCGTTTGATTAAAATTTTCCAAGTTCCTACTTTCGGGATAGGAAAATGGCAACTCTTCCTTAATGACTAATCGGGCCATCTCCCGACGAACAAGTTCGGGATCATAAGGGTGGCTATCTACTTGACCGGTCCTAGGGTTGATTTTTTGTTGGCCTTATATTTGATCAAGAAGTTCTTTATGATTATGTTGTATGTACCTACTAATTGTACCGGTGCCATCACCCCTCTTGAATTTTTATGTTTTACTACATGTTTTACACACTTTCAAACCTATATCCGGAGTATGTTCGTCCGGGATATAATCATAAAACTTATGTCAATCGCTAGTTTCTCCTCTACTTTTACTACTACTACGGGGTTGTGTGGTTTCGGGTTGTTGTTGTTGTTCTTCTTCTTCTAATTGAATGTCACCTACAACATCCATGTCATGTGTACCCCATTGTTCCATAGTAGGATCAATGTAATCTTGGGCGGGCTCACTAGTTGGGACAATTGGTGGCCTACGTGAAGAGGAGGAGGAATCTTGTCCGCTCCGACCGCTACCACGTGATCTAGACATAATGTAGTAATGTGCTAAAGTAAAGTATGTCAAAAAAAATATACAATGTAGGAGCGGTGAATTATACAAAAAAAAATCTAAAAAACAAGAGGGTTGAGATAGAGAAGTTCAAAAAAACGAACAATAATTTTAATTACAACGTAAAAAAAAAAATAACGAGAGAGATAGAGATATTTTGATACCGTTCACCGTGGAATACGCGTATGTAAAAAAAACCGCTAAAATAAGAATAGAATAGAAAAGATGGAGGAGCGCTTTGCCGATTCCGCAATTGAAGAGTTGAGAAGAGGTTGAAGTAGATTTGACGAGGGTTGAAGAGAGTTGAAGATGTTGAAGACGTTGAATTTTGTTTCCGATACGGCCGAAATTTGATCGTGTATATGCCTCCTTGTACACTTGTTTGATGAATACTACAATTGTTCATAAATTCTTTACAAATGATGTATAATAGTAGAGAGAGTATGAGAGTGAGGTGTGATTTTTTATGAGATTTTTGGGGGATATTTATAGGCTAAATAAGTGGGAAAAAATTATAAAAAAAAGCCAAACGGCTCTGTCCCCAAACGGCCAGATTTTCGACCGTTCGACTCGTACGGGTCAACGGTCGACCCGTCACGGGTCGAACGTTCGACCCGTACGGGTCAAACGGGTCGAAACCCGCAGGTCGACCCGCGGGTTGGCGGGTCAAATTCATGGGTTAGGCCGGGTTTCGCGAATTCGATTAGCGAAAAATGCGACCCGGGTCGACCCAGTACTGTTCACCGGGTTCGACCCGAACCCGCGAAGCATTTTAACGGGCTGGGTTGGTGGGCCGGGTCGCGGGTGGGTCGCCGGTTGACCCGGCCCAGTTGCCATCCCTAATGGAGGATGTGCCCATCTATAGGGGCATCCGAGGGTATTGCTCTAGGCTTTAACCCCGACTTGTTATGTTGCCTAGATAAGGTCTACAGGCAATACTCAATCTCGGTTCTGCTCCAACGTAAATCCGACCTGTGGACTAATTCTATTACTGTGGTCTGTGGTCTGCATTCTTCTACTGCTAGGATGACTTTCTGGATAGAACTTAGAACTATACAGGCTCGTTGGCCACACCACTGGGTGGTGGGGGCAATTTTAATATTACTAAATTTGCCTATGAACACAGAGGCAGAGGAACCACAGACTCGGATAGGGAAGCGTTCAACGAGGTTATCACAGACCTGGAACTGGTTGACATCCCCGTCACTGATAGGCTATTCACCTGGTCAAACATACAAGTGCTGCCCATTTTAGCTAAACTTGACAGGATCCTGGTCTCCACTGACTGGGAGACCAAGTTCCCGCTGGCCACGGCCAAGTCACTTCCTAAACCCACCTCGGATCTTGTACCTATTATATTATCTTCCGAGGAAGTTCAACCTACGAGAACACCACGATTTAGATTCGAGAGGGCATGGCTAGAAATACAAGGCTTCCATCATATGGTCTACGAGAGCTGGTCCCATCCAACTAAGGGGACTGAAGCAACCGCAGTATGGTGTGAGAAAATCAGAAGACTTAGGGGTGTGCTCAGAAAATGGAACCGGATCGGATTTGCACTGATTTGGAGGGCAAAAGAGTCCCTGCTCGATAGTATTGAGGAACTCGAGAAGCTTGAAGAAACTAGGGACCTTCATCAGGAAGAGCGGAATAGGTTGCTCCAATTTAGATAGGCAATTGACCAACTCTATACGCTTGAGAAAATCAAATGGCAATAGCGATCCAGAATTTCCTGGCTCAAAGAAGGAGACGTGAACACAGCATTCTTCCATCGAGTAGCCAATGCCCGGCGTAGATCTAACCTCATTCACTCGATCCATTCAGACTCTGGAATGATCCAAGGTGACATGGATATCAAAATGGTATTCCAGTCCCATTTCAAACTCCTCTTTGGACACAAAGCAGAATTGAGAGTCCCTCTCCATCACGACTTCTGGCAGGAATCGGCGGGCACCTCTGAACTTATGCTGCAATCCCTGTGGGCTCCATTCTGTGAGAAGGAAGTCTGGGAGGCAGTCCAACAACTTGGCAAAGACAAAGCCCATGTCCAGATGGTTTCCCGATGATCTTCTATCAGACATTTTGGGAGGAAATCAAAGGCGACTTGCTGAGGATGTTCGCTAATTTCTACGACCATAAGCTCAAATTAGGGAGAATTAATTTTGCAGAGGTAGTGCTAATTCCTAAGAAAGAAGACTCTCGACGAGTGGGAGACTTCCGCCCTATTAGTCTCCTTAACTGCTCTGTCAAGATCATTACCAAGACTCTCGCGGCTGGGAAAGGTGATGGATGGTCTCATTAGCCACGATTAGACAGGGTTCATTCAAGGGTGATGTATTCAGGACAGTATGTCTATGGCTGAAGAAACTATCTATCAATGCCACATATAGAATGCTAAGAGCTATCTCCTGAAACTAGATTTTAAGAAAGCTTATGATTTGGTCGAATGGGATTGTCTCCTGGAAGCGCTTGCTAGAAGAGGTTTTGAGTTAAGATGGATCAGATGGATCCACACATGTCTTACCACCAGTAGAACTGTAATTTTGGTAAATGGGGTGTCGGGCCACTCATTTTCGTACAAACAGGGCTTCAAACAAGGGGATCCGCTCTCACCCCTGCTATTCACCATTGTGGCAAACGTTCTTCGGTCCATGATGGCCAATTATAGTAGAGCGGGGTGGATTGTATCGGTGGCCAAGGGAGTAAACCGCAAAGGTTTCTCAATCCTCCAATACGCAGATGATACCCTCCTATTTGGTAATGGCAACCTCGAGGAAACGACCGCCTTCAAAGGTATACTATATAGTTTTGAAGCCTGGTCGGGTCTCAGGGTAAACTTCCACAAAAGTGCTCTCATCCCCATTGCCATGACAACGGAAGAGGGACTAGAACATGCCACAAATCTCAATTGCGCCACAGAGAGCTTCCCCATTCAGTACTTGTGGTTGCCATTAAGACCCGAGAAACTCAAAAAGGCGGATTGGCTACCCATTATTGATCAGGTTGAGAACCATCTGGCAGGGTGGAAAGGTAAACCATTATCATTGTGAGGGAGGGTCATGCTTATAAATGCAGTTCTATCAAATCTTCCAACCTATTATCTTTCCTTCTTTGAAATGCCGTGATGGGTAATTCAGAGAATTGACCGGATCCGAAAACAAGTTTTATGAAAAGGGGCAGACCCGAAATAGGGTGGCTACCACCTTATCAGATGGGAGAAGGCATGCATGAAAAAGATACATAGAGGACTAGGTATCATTGATCTTCAAGATATGAATCTTGCACTCTTGAAAAAATGGTGGTGGAAGGTTTTTCACCCTAATGGAGAAGGGTGGCAAGATTTTGTTCAGGAATATCTGCGTGGGAATGGAACGAGAAATTTGGGCTACAGGGTAGGCCCACGTGTATCCTGGTTCTGGAAAGGCAACGCTAAGGCCGACGAACCCTTCATTAGCTGTGATCACTCAGTTTTCGATAACGGCAGACTCACCAGATTCTGGTAGAATAAGTGGTGTAGTGATCACACACTTAGAGCCATGTTCCCCGATCTATATGATCATGCATCACAACCACACTGCATGGTGGTCGTAGCCTAGAAAAGAGGCGCTTGGAAACCACCATTTAAGCAATCTCTCGATCTGGGCTCTCAGACTAGACTCATTCAACTTCAGACCTACATCACCAATGCTGGAATTAGTTGCTCTCAAGGGCCAGATAAGAAATCTTGGGGATTGGAAAAGAACGACACATTCACCGTTTGCTCCCTGTATAACCACATTCACTTTAGGGGATATACCCCAAAGTGGGCATGCGACGTTTGGAGGTCAAAAGCCCCACTGAAAATCAAAGTCTTCTTATGGCTGGTGCTGAATGATGCGATTTTGACTAGAGAAAATCTTACTAAATGCCAACCGAATATGGACTCTAGTTGTGGGTTCTGCCACGCTAACATAGAAACTAGAGAGCACCTCTTCCTATAGTGTCCTAGGAGCAAAGCGGTACTCGTTGAGGTACTCAGGGCCTTGAGGACAAATCAGTACCCTACTGTGTACGAGGACCTGTGGGTAGGGCCAAAATTTGCTAGTAAGAGAAGAACTATGAGAGAAGCGTGGTACATCGCTATTGCCGCAACGACCTGAGTTCTTTGGCTAGACAGGAATAATTTTTATTTCTGCAGAACTTGTAACAATATTTCTGGTAACCTGACTCACATTATGCATTTTATCTCATTTTGGGCTAATGTGGCAGCAGCAGATCCCAGGAGGAGGATATCGAGCATATTCCAGGTCGAGGATTTTGATGATGAGGAAGTCAAGATCGGTCCGACGATCGACTGATAGCTAGCATATCCGGTACTGTTGATAGACACCCACCGCCCCAGGGTTGTTGGGGGGATGTGATGTATTTTGTTTAGTCACATGTAAGTTGCGGCTTTTCTGGTATTCTTTTGTCCCACCACCATGTTTGGGGTGGAGTTTATGAACTTTCATTATGTTAGTTTGATATTGTGATTATTTCAGTACTCTGAGTTTGTTTTATTAATCCCTTATTAATGAAACAGGGTGGCCTACTCTACATTTTCTTCAAAAAAAAACTTCCCACCCTTGCTGGCAACCGAACTCGACCCAAGGTCGATATTGCAAAATTTTATCCTAATTCATTCAACTTTTTCACAAGTTGATTCTTCCCCCTCCTTTCCCTTCAATTTATAATAATGACCAAGTCAGTTAAAGCATGAGCTTCCTTCTTAATCATTCGATGCTCTAATATTTGTTCTGGTTCATCCTATCCCACAGTCTCTCCCCAATATAGTGTCTTAGTGGGTTGTGTTGGGGAATTACCATAGAAATTTTTTTCAGTTTGGAGACATGGAAGATGGGATGTATTCGGACATCATGCGGAAGTTGAGCTGATATGGCACCTTGCCAATTTTAGCTGAGACTTGGTATGGTCCGTAATAATGCACAACAAATTTTCGCAGTCCAGTCCATTGAATCGATAGGGACGCACCCTTAAGTAGACCCAATCTGCCACACCTTGAAGTTCCTCTCAACTCTCTTCTTGTCGTATTGAGTCTTCATCCTCTCTAGCAGTAGCAATACCGTCTTTTTAAGTTTTTTCATATTTGGTCTTGGGTTTTAAATGCTTCCTCGATTGCAGGGAGCTTGGCAATTCCTTCTACATACTCCCTCAGAATGGGAGGAGGACGTCCATAAATAGCTTCGAAGGGTGTCAAGCCCGTGGAACAATTGCCGTTTGAATTGTACCAAAACATTGCCTTAAATTGAGCATCAAGTCCATTCCTTTGGTTTCTCGCTTTTGAGTTGGTAGGTGGTGGAGAGTTTCAAGTGACTCCTTTGTAGCAATAAGAATTCATTCCAAAAAGAGCTGAGGAATATGGGTTCTTGACTCATCGCAATACTCTTAAGCATGCCATGTGCTTTTAACACATTGCCGATGAAGGCTCTAGCTAATTGTGTTATCGAATAAGGGTGGGAGAGGGGAATGAAATTTGCACCCTTTGTCAAACAATCAACCCCCATCATTATTACATCTCAACAGGTAAGCCCTCGATATAGTCCATCGAAAGATCCTCCCAAATTTGCTCGGGTTTTGGAGCAGTGAGAGTAACCCTGCCGGCAATGTTGTATATGTCTCGTAAGTTTGATAGATTCTATATTCCTTCACCCAAATCTTAACATCTCGTCATCTCTGGTCAAAAGAAGGAAGCCCCAGTGTCATGCAGTCGGAGACGAGTTACATTCTCTGAAGAATTTCTCTTGCAAGAGTGAATTGGGACTGATGATAATACTCCCCATTCGATACCAAATTCCTGCTATCTGAGTGTAATTTTAAGGGTCCAGCCTATTTCGTGTTTATGTTGCAAGTTGAGGTAGTAGGGATCTATTGCAGATTCTTTCCTAACTTCTTCCACCCACTTTGGTACTACAAATGATATTGCTGCTTGCTTCCCTGGTTCCTCATGCCTTAGTGACAAACTATCCGCGGCGGTTTTTTTTCTCCCTTTATTTGAGTTTTGAATTCCACCTCAAACTGATATACTACTAATTTCCATAGCAATTTATGATGCACTTCAGTATGTAGGGATTGATCAAGGTGTTTGATACTTTGGTGGTCAGTCATGGTGAAGGGACAGAACAGGAGGTATTGGTTCCATTGTTTGACAGTCAGAAATTGCGAAATTCTCGTTCTCGTAAGTGGACATTGTTGAATTCTAACTGCGGAATAACTCAACGATGGCGAGATGTAAGAACAATAGAATCAAAACTATAGAACAAAGAACAACAAAAAATAGCACACAAGACACAAGATTTATTCGAGGTTCACCCAAAACAATGGCTACTTCCCCGTGCAGAGGCACTCCTGCAATTTCCATTAGAAATATGACGAATATGTTTACAAATCTCTCAAAAATCTCACCCCCAAGGTGTAGGGTTTCTTTCTATCTCCCTCTCTCTTAATAACGGCTGGTAGATCTCTATTTTCCTTTTCCCTTAACCCTAAAATCGCACATAATACAATATATATGGGATTTCTGAACTTTCAATCTCAGCCGCTCATCAAACAGCGTCGGGACGGTCGACCGCAACACCATGTCGGTAGACCGGTTCTCTCCTTCGACTGTACAGGATCCAACAGAGCATAGGTCGGTCGAATGCACGGTCGAACGGTCGCCTCTTCAAGATACAGGGTTGAAACAGTGAGCGAGACGGTCGACTGCGCGATCGACTGTATACATGCCTGGGATGTGGTCGACCGCAACTCTGCCTGTAGCCTCAAACTACTTTTGACCTCTTGCTCCCACTTCGACGCTCCTTCTCGTATATCTTCTTCAACCCATTATCGTGTATTGGATCCACAAACCCCAACAACCACTTAGAGACATATACATGAAGCCTTTAACCTGTTCTTCATTCTTCCATTGACCTAATCTAGGCATGTGCCTCTGCGAGTCTCCTCAATAATTAACTTGGAGACAATCCGATAGCGGTATAGAAAAACTGATATTTCCTGCTATCCACCGCCTTAGTGAGCATGTCCGCCAGATTCTTAGTGCCAAGAATCTTAGCTAGCTTCCACCATTTCTTCTCAACCGCCATTCTGATAAAATGATACCTCATTTGAATGTTCCGAGTCCTAGAGTGATATGCCGAGTTTTTCGCCAAGAAAACTGCACTTTGACTGTCACACCATAGTTCACCTATGGGTTGCTTCCTGCCCAACTGTTTTATAAGATCCGAAATCCACAACATGTCTTTCGTCACTTCTGTAAGTGCCATATACTCTGACTCCGTGATTGACTGTGCTACAACCTTTTGTAACTGCGAAGCCCAACTGACAGCTGTTCCTCCAGTTGTAAATACATATCATGTAGTACTTCTGCAACCATCACGATAGCCTAAAAAATCCGCATTCACATAACCATGTATATGAAAAAATCTTCCCCAAAACAAAGAGAAAAATCTAAAGTACCTGCTAGATATCTAAGAATTTACCTTACTGCATCCCAATGTTGTTTACCTGGATTCTTCATGTAACGGCTGACAACTCCCACTGCTTGTGCGATGTGTGGTCTTGTAGACACCATCGCATACATTAAACTTCCAACGGCTGAGGCATAAGGAATAGCAATCATTTCTTCCATCTCTGCCTCTATCTTAGGACACAAGTCCATTGATAACTTGAAGTGAGCAGACAAGGGACAAGTGATTGGCCTCGCACCATCCATATTGAATCTCTTCAACACCTTCTTCACGTAGTCCGCTTAAGATAACCAAAGCTTCTTGCTTCTCCTATCTCTACTAGTCTTCATGCCGAGGATTTGCTTTACTTCACCCAAGTCCTTCATTGAAAACTCCGAAGCTAGAGCCTTTTTCACTTCCATGATCTTCTCCATACATGAACCTACTAACAATATGTCATCCACATACAACGCCAAGATAACTATATCATTGTCCTCATATCTACGAATATACACACAATAATCTGTTTCACATCTATCGAAACCTTTCTCTCTCATGAAGCAATCAAACTTCAAGTACCATTGCTGCGGTGCTTGTTTGAGCCCATAAAGACTGTTCTTCAATCGCCATACCATGTCTTCTTTCCCTTTTGCTTCAAAACCTGTGGGTTGTTTTATGTACAGCTCTTTTTTGACATTCCCATGGAGAAATGCTCTCTTCACATACAACTGCTCTAAATGCAAGTCTTCAACTGCCACAATATTAAGTAGAACCCTAATTGAAGTCATCTTCACAACCAGTGCAAAGATCTCACTATAATCAACATCTTCCCTTTGAGAGAATCCTTTCAGAACAAGCATCGCCTTGTACCTCTTACTGCTATTTGCCTCATCTTTGACTCTGAAAATCCATTTGTTCATAAGAGCGTGCTTCCCTATAGGTAACTTGGTCAACTGCCAAGTTTGGTTCTGTTCCAAGGAGCTCATCTCGTCCTTCATGGCTAACTCCCACTGAATTCGGGCCTCATCCCTCAAAGCCTCCTAATGAGTCACTGGCTCTCCTGAATCCATATACAGAACATGCTCATAAACAATACTAGCTGATGGATTAAATATCTTGGTTGGCCTCCTCTCTCGTGTCGATCTCTTCAATGTGGGTACCAGTTCACCGACCAGTTCATGTTCCCCAAACTGTTCTGGCTGTACCTGTTCGTCTTGGATAACCTGATTATTCCTAATGGGCTCAGCATGAGCCTCCTATGCTACATGTGGTACATGTACCTGCTGCTGCACTGTAGGACCCCCACCACTAGGATCGCCTTCAGAATCAGAATCTGAGTCTGAGTCTGAACCCCAATCTAACTTTGAACTGGTTGTACTGTCTTGACCTGTGTGTTTGTCCTTGTATAGGACCTATTCATTGAACACTACATTCCTGCAGAGAATGACTTTGTTATCCACAAAATCCCAAAGCCTGTAACCATACTCATCGCCACCGTAGCCAATGAACACACACCTCCTGGACTTAGAGTCCAACTTCTTTCTTTCTTCCCTGTCAATTAGTGCATATGCCATACAACCATAAAGTTTCAAATGCGAATAATTGACAGTTTTACCTGACCATAATTCTTCTGGAATGGCCCCATCAGGGATACTAGACGGGCAATGGTTAATCAAGTACACCGCTGTATCAACTGTAGTGGCCCAAAGATGGACCGGAAGACCCGCATGAAGTCTCATGCATCTTGCCTTTTCGAGTATCGTGCTGTTCATTCTTTCTGCTACACCATTCTCCTGTAGAGTCTTAGAAACTGTCTTGATTCCTCTGATACTTTCCTTTGCCAGATAGTTAAAAACTCTTTGTTTGTATACTCACCTCCGTTGTCTGACTTTATTGCTTTCACCTCGCAACCCGTCTCATTCTCAACCCTGGCCTTCCAAGCTCTGAATACCTTAAATACTTCTGATTTCTCGCAAATTGCATTAATCCAAACCTTTATTATAGCATCATCGAAGAATGTGACGAAATATCTCTTACCACCATAAGAGAATTCCTGAGCTGGACCCCACACATCTTTTTGTACCAACTCTAGCTTCCCAAGCTTCTTCTCATGCCCACCCAACTAAAAGCTAACTGTCTTCTATTTTTCCATCACACAATTCTCACAGAAATCCATCTCAACCTTCTTCAATCCCGACAAAAGATCCCTAGAACAAAGCTTCTTGAAACCCCTTTCACCAAGGTGCCCTAACTTGATATGCCATAGAATTGAAATGAACTACCTGCTGATGCTGTAGAAATGATATCACTTGAATCAACTCCTCTGAGTAAGTACAACGTGTCACCACGCTTTCCTTTTGCCACCAACCTGGCACCTGTAGTCACCTTCCATTCTCCATGCCCATAAGTTGTTTTGAACACTTATTTGTCTAGTTTTCTAGTTGAGATCAAGTTTTTCTTCAAGCTCAGAATATGTCTTATGTCATTCAAGACCAATTTTCCACCATTGCGATCCTTCACCCTCATAGTACATCTACCTATAACTGGACATATCTGCCCATTCTCAACTGAAACTGTACCAAAATCACATGTCCTGTAATTCTCAAAAACATCCCTCATGTGGGTACAATGATAAAAAGCACCTGAGTCTATACACCAATCATCTTGAATAATATTAAATCCAGCAGATAAACACAATTTATCTAGATGGGATTCAATACTTACCACATTGGCTACCTGTGACCCTGCTTGTGCTTTCTTATACTCCTCGCATTGGTCTCTCTTGTGTCCTGACTTCTTGCAGTACCAACACTCACCTTTGCCATGTCTTGTTCTTGACTTGGACCTGTAATTCCTGCTCTGTGACTTTCCTCTGTTGTTACTTCTACCACGGTTATCAACTGACAATGCGGCATTGGTAGGATATGACAATGAAGTCTCCCCAGTTCTTTTCCTCCTTGCATCCTCATTCATAATGCTGCTTATAACATTCTTTAGGATTTTCGTATCAGTCATGGTGCTAGTAATAGTCTGCTCTACTATACCTTAATTATTGGGAAGACTGGATAGAAACAACAACGATTGTGTCCTCCCTCAAACTTTAAACCCGACGATTCCATCTGATTGTAAACCATACCGAAATTTTTGATGTGCTCAGCAACCGAATCCCTTTCTGACAACTTCAAGTTAACCAACTTCTCTAGGTGTAAGATCTGGTTCGTTGCATTCGACTTCTCAAACATATCTTTCAATATATCCATTGCCTCATTTGTGGTTCTTGCCTTCTCAATGTAAAATAGCGTCTTCCTGCTCAGCGACAACTAAATCTGCCCAAGCGCTTTCTGATCCAATTTATTCCAGGCTGCCAATGCAACCGGATCGACCTCCACCCCTTCTGGATTCAAACCAAACAACGGATCATCTAGATCCTTCTGTCACAGATACGCAATCATTTGGATTTTTCACATTGTGAAATCTGTTCCATCGAACTGCTTGTCTCTACTCTTGTCCCTCATCTCAATCAATACTACCAACCTGTAGCTCTGATACCACTTTGTTGAATTTTAACTGCAGAATAATTCAACAACGACGACGAGATGCAAGAACAATAGAATAAAAACTAGAGAACAAAGAACAACCAAAAAACAACACACAACAACACACAAGAGTTTTTCAAGGTTCACCCAAAACAATGGCTACTTCCCCGCGCAGAGACACCTCTATGATTTCCACTAGAAATATAAAGAATAGGTTTACAAATCTCTTTAAAATATCACCCCCAAGGTGTAAGGTTTCTCTCTATCTCCCTCTCTCTCAATGACGGCTGGTAGATCTCTATTTTCATTTTCCCTTAACCCTAAAATCGTACACAATACAATATGCATGGGATTTCTCAACTTTCAATCTCAGCCGCTCATCAAACAGCATCGGAACGGACGATCGCAATACCATGTCGGTCGACCGGTTCTCTACTTTGACTGTACATGGTCCAACAGAGCGTAGGTCGGTCGATTGCGCGGTCGACCGGTCGCCTCTTCAAGATACAGGGTTGAAACAGTGAGTGAGATGGTCGACTGCGCGGTCGACCGTACACATACCTGGGATGCGGTCGACCGCAACTCTGCCTGTTGCCTCAAACTACTTTTGACCTCTTGCTCCCATTTCGACTCTCCTTCTCGTCTATCTTCTTCAACCCATTATCGTGTATTGGATCCACAAACCCCAACAGACATAGTGAGTAATTTCCTCGTAAGACCTTAATCATATAAGCTACTGGTGTTGCTCTTGCATTAGCACAACTCTGATTTTGTCACCACAAGCATTAGTTTCGATGACGAAGGCTTTGGTGAAATCAGGCAAGACTAGTACCGCTGTGTGGGTGAGGGCTTCTTTGAGTTGCTGGAATGCCTTGAAAGCATCTAGAGTCCACTCAAATAAATTCTTCCTTAACATGTTGGTCAATGGTGCCACTTTTCCTCTGTAGTTCTTAACGAACCTCTGGTAGTAGCCGGTGAGCCCAAGAAATCCCCTCAGGGACTTGAGTGTTTGAGGGAATAGCCTTGCTGTCACCGCCTCTACCTTCCAATGGTCTACCATAATTCCTCAACTTCCATACACCGGAACTTGATTGGAGTACTAACCAAGGATTCAAAAAGCGTTAAATATGTCGCTTAAGTGTTACCGCTTATTTTGGGCAAAAACTGCCAAAAAAGTGGTTTGTAAAAAGCATTCAAAAAAGCAGACAAAAGTGCAAAATACGTGCTTCAGCGTGAAAAATGTTCTAAATTGCTTAAACGGCTCTTTTTCAAAGTAAAAAAGTATACATGGTTTTCTATTCAAGAAACTTAGCTATTTTATTTGTTTGTTGTATTTATATTTGTTGTCATTATTGTTGTTCTAAATTATTATTTGTTGGTTACTATTTAATTCTTTTGTATGTATGATGTTTTGTTACTTTATTGAGGTTATGTTGCTTTTTTGCTTATATTGTCCCATTTGTGTTTATGAGTCTCCAAGATTTATCGTAAATTAATGTACTGTTTATAAATAATTGTGCAATGTATGGTTGCTTATATTTTGTGATATAATATATATAGTTGGTAATTTACCTAATTTTCTATATTTATTTTGTGATTTTGTCATATGTACAAGGTTTTAGATATCGTATATCGATATCGTATCGAATGACAAATATTCATATCAGATATCGGCTATCGGCTATCGGCTATCGACTATCCACGATATATCTGTGATATTAAAGAAAAATTTGGTTTTCATTACAGAGGAATATATATATCCTAAATGTGATTTAAACAACTATTACATATAATATATTTATATATCACAAATACCAAAAACCCCACATAAGCAATATATTATTGTTAAAATCAAAATATATAATTGCCTATATGAAATTGCAATATAATTCATAAAAGATAGATATCTAAAGATTAAACATATTATTTAAGTTTAAAACATACGAATAAAAGAGTTAAGAGAGAAAAAGACAATGCGAGAAAATGACGAATTTACAAAAGGTGGCATCGAGCTCTTGTATAATTAGATTTGAGCAGAGAAGAAGAAGAGAAAAATATGTGATAACCTTTTGCTTTCTTATTTTCTTTTTACTATCGAATTAACTGATTGGAATTAATCAAATTTATTTTTCATTGGGTTGAATCTAAGCCCAAAGAAACTAATCACGGTTATGTTCCAGCATTGGATTGATATCAATTTGTAAGTTATATCAGATAATAGGCAATTTAATGGTCGTAACGAGTCCTATGTCGGTGATAACAGGTTCTATAATGGCTATAACCGATTGTTCGTTTTCTAAAGTCCATTTCGGTAATGGTATTCTAGCTTAAACAGTATAACAGCCGTTATTTAAAATACTCCATATATATATAATTTTTTTAAAGAAATATTAAAATGCTTTTTTCCCCGCGCTTTTCGTCACTTCACCTATGCTTAAGCTCGCTTAAGCTAAATCGGAGGTCTACTGCCTTTTTTTTTTTTACTGCTTATTTAAACCTTGATACTAACTGTTCTTCCTTAAGAATGGCTGGAGCTTGTTTCAAATGCTCCAAGTGATCCTCCTATCCTCCATAGTGCGACTATATATCAAGATGTCGTCGAAAAACACCAATACAAACGGCCTCAAGTGTTCTTTGAATATGCTATTCATTTGACTTTGAAATGTATCCAGCGCATTAGTCAATGCAAACGGCACTACCACAAACGCATAATGCCCTTCATGTGTTCGGGATGCCATTTTGAAGACGTCTTCCTCCACCACCCTCACTAGGGGATAACTGGATTTTAAGTGTAACTTGGAGAAAATGGTTGCATCATGCAACTTGTTGAGGAGCTCGTCAATCAAAGGAATAGGGAACTTTGCCTTTATAGTGTTATTGTTGAGCGCTCAATAATTCATGCATAGTCTCATTCTCCCATCTGCCATGCGAACATGGATCACTGGAGAAGTATAGGGGCTGCTACTAGGTCGAGTTACCCCAGTTTCTAACATCTGTCAAATTAGTTTTTTCTATTTCATGTTTCTGAAAGAAGGGGTACTGATACGGGTGGCTACAAATGGGCTGGTTACACTCAATAAGTGGAATAATGTGGTCGCATTGATGAATTTGAGGACGTTGAGGCAGTGGTTGGGTTACTTTATGGAATTGAGAAAGGAGGTTTGCTATAGATGGAGGTGGTGTAGATTCGCTCTCCACTGATTCTAATTGGATGATGAGGAACCCTCACCTTCCATATAATCAATCTCCTCGGCCCTTCAACTTGAAACTCCATGTACATGTTGAAATCCATCACAATTGAGCCTCACGATCTCATCCAATGGGGCCCCAATACCAACTGCGAGACAGCTAGTGGCAGAATTAGTAGGTGGTCTTTGACAGGAACTCTGTATGGAGAATTCGGCTTGCTCGAATAGGCATTGAGTGAATAATAATGCCTCACTATTGGCAACTGTGACTCGAAAGACATGGACTTGTACTACCGGCAAGCCTGAGCGGAGAGCTATAGGGGGTCTATGAAGTTATGTGTTGACCCAGAGCCCATGAGAATTCCCAGCTTCCTACCTTCTAGCTCCCCCATTTCCCTCATAGTCTGGGGGGTGAGTAGTGATCCTGATAGCACTTGTAAGAAATTTCAGGCTCTTCATAATACAACTCATGTTCATCCGCCTCTTCAAGTGGAGGGTTAAGCTCGAGGTAGAAAAAACTGTCCTTTACATTTATGACTGGTAGGAATTTCTCATTGCAATTGTAACGAAGTCATCGCTCCCTCCGCTCCTTCATCTCAGCTGGGGTGAGTTGTTTTAGATATGGATTTCTTTTTGCAGTGGTGTTCGGAGGTCTAGGAGGTGTAAGGAGTAGTGGTTGACTGGGAGAAGGTCGATAAGAAAGTTGATTCATTCTCCTTGTAGCTTGATGTTTCTCCTCATACGTACCAGCAATGCACATCGTTTCATTGATATTCCGAGGTTTCTTCAGCCGGATATCTTTTTTGATAGCAAGGGTCCAAAACCCCGCACTTCAGTAAAAAGATTTTAATAAAACAAGCAACCAAGATAAGGATAATGATGCTCATGTCTCCCAACAGGTAGGCCATGATACTCATTTCCGTCAAAAAAAGAGAACCCATCCCGTATAAGATAGCTCCCTACCCAAAAAACAGATAATAAATTATAGATACAACAACATGATTCCGTTCACTAGATAACCAGAACCTCCCAAAAAAGTGGTAACCCCTCAATCCGAACTGAGGTGAAGCATCCTCCACCTGCCGATCACTCCACTTGAGCTCCCTCCTTTTCTCCGACTTGGCTTCATAGGTTGAAGTGCTCATATTTGCGTACATTTCCTTTATCTTCTTTGTTGGCTCCGCGCCTGCTGTTTGAAACCAGAACATGATATTAGTAATCAAGAATAACAGTTGTTGATGCATGATGTGTCTGTGTGTTGGTCTAAAGATTCTGTTGTTCCTTTCTAACCATATCCCCCAACATATAGCCGCTACCCCAATACCCCAAATGTCAGTGTAACTATTCTGAACATTAGTATTTCTCCAAACCCCCCAGACGCCCTGAACCGTCTCTAACATGGGTCCTAGGATGTCGAATATGTGCAACAGATCTGCCCAAATAGACCTAGCATATGGACATTTAACGAGAAGGTGATCTACTGTTTTGCTATCAATTCGGCATATAACACACTCTCCCGGCCCCTGCCACATGTACCTCACCAAATTGTCCCGTGTAAGAATGACATATTTTATCGCCAGCCAATTGAACTGTAACGCCCTTAATTTCAATAATAAAAATAAGAGACAACTCCATAATCTTTACTTCAATGTAATCCAAATACAGTATAAACACAGGAAAAATTACAACTTTTCTTTACAATAGTTCTTTATTACAATGCATAGCGAAAAATTAAACATTTTTATTACAACACATCTCAACATTTGATTTCAGTTATCTCGAAGTCCATGCTTTAACATTGCTCAAGCCATTTACTCGCAAATCCTACAAAACTGACCAGAAAAGTGGACACATCATTTGAATATAACTGACGCAATACTATAATAATAGTAACACTCCAAAGTCTCACAATCACATACTTGTCGCACAACATAAAATAAAGAAATGATAAAAGACTCATAAAATCAACAAGTAAAACTACACTAATGAATAAGTGTGTTGGGAAAACAAATGAAATATGCATAAAATAATGTTCAAGAAAACACAATGGACATGATGCACACTAATGCATACTTGTTCGGATTGTATGCATCCTATTCTACATAGGTCCGAGGGCAAGCCTTTAGCGTTTAACACCTTTTAGGGTTCAATCCTTCGCCATGAAAACTACACCAGTGACAGAGAAAAGATTAGAAACTCCGTGAATAGACCCCAGCCACAGTACGCAACCCGCCAAGCTGTACAAGTGTAAACACGCAAACACCCTGTATGCATCGCTCTAATCCAGGAGAATCACCTCCCTGCCATATATCCTACGAATAGGCTTGCCGATCCTCAACATGCAAATACACCGTACATCCCGCGAATAAGCCTACCGATCATCGACGGACGAACATACCAAATCTGTCTCACTTCTAGACATTCCGCGAATAGGCCTGCCGACCCGCGATGTGCAAACATACTAGAGAGACACAACAAATACATGTTGGATCCTGTAGGCAAGGCAAGAAATACTAGAGGGGGGTGAATAGTGTTTTATAAAAATTAATTGTGGAATTAAACTTTTCTTCTAACTAGTCGACTTGAGAAGATAAACCAGTCGACTGGGGTGACAGTTAAGAAGAGTATTTTAAAGCGATTCTGATCAGCTGACTTATAGAAGAGCCAGTCGACTTATCTCGCGAATTTTCAAAGAAGTTAGTACAAGTCTGACCAGCCGACTTACAAAATGTCACAGTCGACTATCCAGACAAGTTTCACAGAAAACTTGAAAAGCAAGAAAATGAAATGCAAGTTTGAAGAGATACAACCGCAGAGTACACACAATGTATCTTGGTTCGGTCCTCCCTACCTACATCCAGCCCCCAAGCAACCCGCTTGAGATTTTTCACTATTCTTGAAACAATTACAAGAACACCCTACGGCATTAGACAACAACCTTGTCCAATCTGTAGTCCTTTCTCACAACTAGAGAAAGCAACCCACTCTTCCACCAAGAGTGACAAACCTGACTCTACACCCTAGAGCCCTACCCTCCAACCGAGAGAAAACCACTCTCACAACCCGAGAGTGAAGAACAACAACAAAAAGTTTACAATCAACCTATAGCCTTTATGCGTGACTATTAGGTCAACTTCCGAAATCAGTCTAAAACGAAATCACTGTTATGCTAGACTGATTTCAGAGAACCAAGACTTAGAAAGTGAATGCTTTTGAATGCTTCTTCTTGTTTTAAAACCAAAAGCTTGAGAACTTTGAAAATCAAAAAGCTTGGAAAGTTGTTAACCTTTTCCAAGTGATTTCTATGCTCTATTTATAGAGCTAGAGTCACTGGACGTTGAGAAGCAGTTGTACCAACTGTCAACCAACAGAAATAAATCTTTTGAATTCGAAAAATAAAGTTTTGAAATCAGTAAACTGTTGAAACGACTTGAACAGTCGACTATGTTGTCGTTATGAGTCAACTGGTCAGAGTTTGAATAAATTCAGTCAGTTTCGTACTAAGACAGTCGACTGGTGCCTTGTGGTGGTCGACTGGTACTTAACAGCTGAGCTTTTTCAATATTGTTTTGATCTTTTTAAGTTTGAAAAACACTCAAAATATTTGAAAGATAATGTGTGAGTGTGTGTGACAAGGCTTTACAGAATTTCTAAGACTCAAAGAAAAAACAAAAGTTACAATTGTTACAAGACACTTAATACAATAAATTGAAGCATAAGTCTTGTCTTGAGTCTTGAGTCCTGAGATGAAGCTTTTAGCCTTCGTCTTTTTCTTGTAAGCTGACAACCTTCTAGCTTTCTTGATCAATTAGCAATAAGAACTTTGTTAGTAGCTGTGCTTGATCAACTTGCTTTAAGAAGCTTGTTATAACATTTTGCCTTTGTATATCCTGTAATATGTAAGAGGTAGAACAACTTTGCATTGTGTTGTAATCATCAAAATCAAGAATCAACATTCTCCCTCTTTTTGATGATGACAACACAATAGCTTATAATAAAGGGAATAAATAAAAAATACAAGTGCTCACATGCTCCCCCTATCAAATGTACAACATGCATAGGTGTGAAAGCATGTACAAATATATGTATCACCATACAAAGCAACATAAAAATACAAAGCAACATAAAAACTTATATGTTCTCCCCCTTTGTCATCAACAAAAATGGAAAAAAAATACTCCTCACAAACAAACAATACAGAAAAAAATCCATGCATAGAAACTTAGTCCTAGTTCAAACGATTACATAATAGATAGAAAATGCAACAATAAGTCGAAAAATACATAGAAAATAATAAAAATAGTAACTCATCAATCTTCATCATCTTCATCTCGGTCATCATGAGAGAGAGGAGGAAATTGAGTGGTGAATAGGTGAGTAAGATGGAAAATTTGTGACTCAAGAACATCTTGACGATCCATGATATAATTGACCGCATTATAAATACTGCGAGGATTATCAAAATCTGCTCGAGAATGAGAAGAACTAGAAGCAGAAGATGGACGAGCTGAAGTAGCTAATGGAACAAGAGGGAAAGTCCTAGAAGTTAACCTAGGTAGAGAAGTAAGAAGCTTCATGCATGCTAAACTTGCACGATCAAAACACTCATAGTGCTTTACTACATTGGTCTCTGTATCAAGATCGACATCATAAGCACAAAAGACTCGAGTAAGAAGAGCACCAAAAGGAAGAAAGGAAGTATGAGACTTATGAAGCCTAGAAAAGATGATACAACCCCAATTTAGATTAATTTTGCCGAATATTGCATAAACGGCTTGTTATAATTCCATGGAATACTGATCATAACTCCATGTTTTGGGAATGATATTGTATGATAGTATCTGTACAACAAGTTTTGCAACAGGGGTAATGGACCTATTTGACATAGGGGGTCCATGATTCGGTAAATAAATTCTAGATAAAATGGTGGCATCATCCATCTCAATTTCTCCTAAGTCAAGCCCTTCATCGTCTATACCCAAAATAAGGTTGATTCTTTCGGAGATGAGTTTCATCTTCTTATTTTTGACAGAGGTATAGATGAGTATCTCACAACCATCGTCCGATTGGACAACCTACATATTTGTATAAAACAAATAAATAAGTTGAGGGTAGTAGTAGGGTTGATTTTCTAAAGACAAGAATTCATAAAGACTACAATGTTGAAACAAAGATACGAGATTAAACCTATCAAGATCGGAAAAATTGACAAACCGACCCGGAAAAATTGTCATGGAACATATGATGTACCATTTTTCAACAAGGTCAGGACTTCTAAGATATTGAATGTAATCCCTAGAAGATGAACCCTCTTCTACATGAGATGTTTTAGATCTCTTAGGAGCCATAATAAGAAAGAAAAGAGATGAAAGGAAGTATACCAACAAGGAGACTCTAAAACTTCAAGTGGACTTGAATTCTACAAGAAATCAGAGGAGTTGGATCTTCACAAGGCTGCAAATTGACAGCAGTAGCAACAGCGGAAGACGACTTCTCTTCTTCAGATTTGGGAGATAAAGGTAAGGTAAAAGTGAAAGGAAGGGGGTAGGTTTAGGGTTTTTACATAGAAATATATGGCTGAGATCAAAGGAGAAGGATAGCAACGGCTTAGATATGGTCAAAGAAGAGTAAAAAGGTAAACATTCGCCTCAAAAAATGTACCAAAATTTGAATATGAAGAAAGACTGATTCGTGACAGTCGACTGGTATTGGTAGGCAATCGACTTAGTCGAGAGTTAAAAAAAAATTAACATAATATTAATACAACTGGTCAGTCGACTGGGTTCTGAGCACAGTCGACTGTCCAGAGCATAAAACTCAGAAAAAATTAAAAAAATACTTGGCACTCGACACAAAATACATGTAAGTCGACTTACCAAAAAAAATATTTAAGAAACATCATGAAAATTACAAATCCCTTGTTCTCTTCTTAAGGTTATAAAGGTGTCTTCTTTAAGGGGTTTGGTAAAAATGTCAGCTACTTGTTTATCAGTAGAAATAAAGTCTAAAGAAATGTCTTCCTTTAAAATAGGATCACGCAGAAAATGATGTCAAATATCAATATGTTTCGTATGTGAGTGTTGAACCAGATTCTTAGATAAGTTAATGGCACTGGTATTATCACACATTATTGAAGGTTTTTCAAATGAAATACCATAGTCTAATAGGATTTGTTTCATCCATAAAATTTGGGCACAAGCCAAACTTGTAGCGATATATTCAGCTTCTGTAGTAGATAGGGATACCGAATTTTTCTTCTTACTGCACCAAGAAACTAGTGAATGTCCCAAATAATGACATGTCCCACTAGTGCTCTTGCGGTCAGTTTTACTACCAGCCAAATCTGCATCACCATACGACAAAAGTTGAAAATTGTCGGTGCATGGATAAAATAGACTATAATCAGACGTGCCTTTAATATATCTTAAAATGCATTTCACAGCTTTTAAGTGAGATTCTTTAGGACTTGACTGATATCTAGCACACAAACATACACTAAACATAATGTCCAGTCTACTAGCAGTTATATATAAGAGTGAGACAATCATACCTCGATAGAGTTTCTGATCGACACTCTTACCTAATTCATCTTTGTCAAGGGTAGTGATAGTAGCCATAGGTGTGGTCTTACTACTTGTACTATCCATATTAAATCGTTTGAGTAATTTCTTGGCATATTTTTCTTGATTAATGAATATACCATTTTGTGACTGCTTAATTTGTACTCCAAGGAAATAATTGAGTTCACCCATGTGACTCATCTCAAACTCGTTTTTCATGGTGTTAGCAAACTCTTGACATAGATTACTATTAGTAGAACCGAAAAATTATGTCATCAACATATATTTGTATGATTAAAATATCATTCTTAATTCTTCTAATAAACAGAGTAGTATCTACTTTACCTATTTCAAAACCTGTTTCTAAAAGAAAAGTCTTCAATCGATCATACCAAGCACGAGGTGCTTGTTTAAGACCGTACAAAGCCTTTTTCAATTTAAAAAACATGGTTTGGGAATTGTTCATGTTCAAAACCTGGTGGTTGTTTAACATAAACATCTTTCTTTATAAACCCATTAAGAAATGCACTTTTAACATCCATTTGAAAAAGTGTAAAATTTATAAAACAAGCAAAAGATAATAAGATACGAATTGATTCTAATCTAGCAACAGAAACATCTGTTTCATCAAAATCTATGCCTTCTTCTTGATTATATCCTTGAGAAACTAGTCTAGCTTTGATCCTAACAACTTGTCCTGATTCATCTAACTTATTCTTGAATACTCATTTAGTACCAATTATAATATGATCAAGAGGTCGTAGAACTAAATCCCATACATCATTCCTTATGAATTAGTTTAACTCATCTTGCATGGCATTCATCCAAAATTCATTCTCACATACTTCTTATATATTCTTCGGTTCAAAATCTGACAAGAAAGCTGTGTGAGATATCATATTAACATGTGATCTCGTCTGAATACCATATGAAATGTCACCAATTATTAAGTCATGAGGATGATCTCTAACTTCAACAAAAGATTTTGGTAAAGTTGGAGACATCACAATAGGATCAATCGACTTGACAAGTCCCTCAGTCGACTGTTTCATATCAGCCGACTTGACTTTCTTATCGGTCGACTTATCCGCAAGACTAGTTTGTTCTAAAGATGTAATTACTTTATTTAAGGGTGATGAATTAGTTTCATCATCTTCAATTAAAGTCGATGAAGACAGAGATTCATCAAATGCAACATGCATGGATTCTTCAATAATCATTGTTGACTTGTTGAAAATTCTGTATGCTTTACTCCTATTTGAGTATTCTACAAAGATGCCCTTATTAGATCTAGGATCAAATTTATCTAAATTATCCTTAGTGTTCAGAATGAAATACTTACAACCAAATATTTTGAAGTAAGAGATTTTAGGAATTCTATCAAAAAATAGCTCATAACATGTTTTCTTTAGCTTAGGCCTAATCAAAATTCTATTTAAAATATAACAAGCTGTAGCAACAGCTTCAGCCCAAAAATACTTAGGTAAATTGCTTTCAACAAGTATGGTACATGCACATTCTTGCAAAGTCATATTCTTCCTTTCAACCACTC
Organism: Hemerocallis citrina; assembly: GCA_017893485.1. Lineage (NCBI taxonomy): Eukaryota > Viridiplantae > Streptophyta > Magnoliopsida > Asparagales > Asphodelaceae > Hemerocallis > Hemerocallis citrina. Next base: position 362,512 of record JACEHZ010000256.1, read on the forward strand.
CATTTTGTGGTGAAACTCTAGGAAATGTAAATGAATGAGTTATACCATTCTTGTTGCAATATTCTGCAAACGTTTCATTTTTAAATTCTCCACCATGATCACTTCTAATAGTGACTATGGTTAGAGACTTTTGATTTTGAATTCGTTTACAAAAATTTGCAAATTCTTCAACAGCATCATTTTTAAGTTTTAAAAAGAAAGTCCAAGTGAATCGTGAAAAATCGTCTACTAAAACAAACACATACCTACTTTTATTCAAAGAAGCAACTCTAGTAGGGTCAAATAAATCCATGTGAATTAATTTGAGCGGCCTACTAGTAGAAATTACTTCTTTTGTTTTGAAAGTAGATTTAATTTGTTTACCTAGTTGGCATGCATCACATAACTTATCCTTCTTAAAGGATAGTCTTGGCAGCCCTTTAACTAGGTTGTACTTAGACAATTTAGAGAGATTTTTCATATTCACATGACCAAAATGTCTATGCCAAAGCCAAGAATCGTTATTAGAAGCTACTAAGCAAAAATCATTCGAAAACTCATATGCTTTCAAAGACAATTCATAAATGTTATTTTTTTCTAAACCCTTGAAAAATTATATTTTGCATGGTAGAATCATAAATTAAACAAGCATCTTTTTCAAACATGATTTTATAACCCTTATCACAAAGTTGACTAATACTTAACAGGTTATGCTTAATTCCACCAATTAATAAGACATCTTCTATAGAGGGGTTAGTATCCTTACTGATCATACCAATTCCTATGACTTTTCCTTTATTGTTGTCACCAAATGTAACTGTTCCTCAATCAATATTTTGTAAGGAAGATAGGAGGTTGGCATGACCAGTCATGTGCTTCGAGCATCCGCTGTCAACTATCCAACGATCTTTCTTAGGTACTTAATTTTGAGACGCCATAAAACACACGTTTGCAACCTCGTTTGTCTCATCAATTTTTTCTTCCGACGAACAATCGCTGTCATCCCAAGTTGCTTGGTATGCCTTTTTGTTTTTCACGAATTTGTTCTTTGTGTGCTTATCCTTCTTGAAGTTGGATGTCTTTTCCTTAGATTTTGCGTTCTCTAGTGGGCAATCCTTCTTCATATGGCCTATCTTGTTACACCTGAAACAAGTTGGAGGTTCATTAGAATCCTTAGTTTTTGAATTGAACTTACCTTTTCTTAGGAACTTTTTGAATTTTCTCGTGAACATGGCAATCTCTTCCTCATCTTCTTCTTCATCCTCGGAATCCGACATGTCTTTGAATGCTAATGTCTTCTTCTTTGATTGTTGTGGTTCGGCATCCTTCTTGCGCTCTTCAAGTTGTACCTCATAAGCCAAAAGATTTCCCACAAGATTCTGAAGAGAAAGTTGTGTTAAATCATTGGCCTCTTCTATGGCGGTGGTCTTCTTCTCCGATTCGGGGGTTAGTGCACGAAGTACCTTTCTCACCATCTCGGCTTGAGTGTATGTCTTTCCAAGTGCCACAAGTGAGTTTGTAATGTCTGTGAACCAAGTAATCATCTCGGACACATTCTCATTCTCCTTCATGCGAAACATTTCAAACCAGTGAACAAGAACAGATATTTTAGATTCTTTCACTTTGTTTGTTCCTTCATGAGTTACCTCGAGTGTGTGCCAAATTTGATGTGCGGTTGTTGCATTGGACACAAGGTTGAACTCCTCCTTTGTAAGGGCACAAAATAGCGCGTTCATCGCCTTTGCATTGTTCATTGTTTGGTTCTTCATGTTGTCGTTCCATTGTGCATATGGAATGGTAGGAGTGGTGTACTCGGTTTTCGTCATGTTCCATATTTCATAGTTGATGGATTGAAGGTAGATATTCATTCTACACTTCCAATAGTTGTAATTGGTTCCATCAAAGAAGGGTGGCCTTTGAGTTGATTGGCCTTCATGGTACTGATTTTCATTCGAAGTAGTTGCCATTGCACTCAACCAGGCTCTGATACTAAGTGTTGGATCCTGTAGGCAAGGCAAGAAATACTAGAGGGGGGTGAATAGAGTTTTATAAAAATTAATTACGAATTAAATTTTTCTTCTGATCAGTCGACTTGAGAAGATAAACCAGTCGACTGGGGTGACAGTTAAGAAGAGTATTTTAAAGCGATTCTGATCAGTCGACTTATCTCGCAAATTTTCAGAGAAGTTATTACAAGTCTGACCAGTCGACTTACAAAAAGTCACAGTCGACTATCCAGATAAGTTTTACAGAAAACTTGAAAAGCATGAAAATAAAATGCAAATTTGAAGAGATACAACCATAGAGTATACACGATGTATCCTGGTTCGGTCCTCCCGACCTACATCTATTTTCCAAGCAACCCACTTGAGATTTTTCACTATTCTTCAAACAATTACAAGAACACCCTACGGCGATAGACAACAACCTGTAGTCCTTTCTCACAACTAGAGAAAGCAATCCACTCTTCCACCAAGAGTAACAAACCTGGATCTACACCCTAGAGCCCTACTCTCCAACCAAGAGGAAACCACTCTCACAACCCGAGAGTGAAGAACAACAATAAAAAGTTTACAATCAACCTATAACCTTGTTGTGGATGTGATTTTATGCGTGTCTATTAGGTCAACTTCCGAAATCAGTCTAAAACGAAATCACTATTATGCTAGACTGATTTCAGAGAACCAAGACTTAGAAAGTGAATGCTTTTGAATGCTTCTTCTTGTTTTAAAACCAAAAGCTTGAGAACTTTGAAAAACAAAAAGCTTGGAAAGTTGTTAACCTTTTCCAAGTGATTTTGATGCTCTGTTTATAGAGTTAGAGTCACTAGACATTGAGAAGTAGTTGTACCAACTGTCAACCAATGGAAATAAATCTTTTGAATTCGAAAAATCAAGTTTTGAAATCAGTAAACTGTCGAAATGACTTGAACAGTCGACTGGGTTGCCGTTATGAGTCGACTGGTCAGAGCTTGAATAAGTTCAGTCAGTTTCGTTCTAAGACAGTCGACTGGTGCCTGATGGCGGTCGACTGGTACTTAACAGCTGAGCTTTTTCAATCTTTTTTCGATCTTTTTAAGTTTGAAAAATACTCAAAATATTTGAAAGATAATGTGCGAGTGTGTGTGACAAGGCTTTACAGAATTTCTAAGACTCAAAGAAAAAACAAAAGTTACAATTGTTACAAGATACTTAATACAATAAATTGAAGCATAAGTCTTGTCTTGAGTCTTGAGTCTTGAGATGGAGCTTTTAGTCTTCGTCTTTGTTTTGTAAGCTGGTAACCTTGTAGCTTTCTTGATCAATTAGCAATAAGAACTTTGTTTTTAGCTGTGCTTGATCAACTTGCTTTAAGAAGCTTGTTATAACATTTTGCCTTTATATATCCTGTAATATGTAAGAGGTAGAACAACTTTGCATTGTGTTGTAATCATCAAAATCAAGAATCAACAATACACAGTCCTGGAATACATCTGTTCGAATGAAAATAGAGCCCATACTTATGTTGCCCAAGTTCCGTCACAACTCCCAACTTAGTGTCTGTCCTTAAATTTGTAATAATAACAACCTGAGCCACCTAGAACTAGCTCTACCCTACCGGACTTCACTTGCTAATCCAAGAACACTAGCCTCTTAGGCTAATTTCCTGCAATCAAAATATCCACTACCGGTGTTGCTGCTGATTTTGGTGCAAACAAATGAATTTGTGGATTCTTTAGGAAACGAATAAGGCAAACCTATTGACTTTCACCGGTATTTGACTGATTCCTTGTCGCTACCGTTAACCTGCAAAAAGTTCGATACACCGGGATGGATCCTGGCGATGAACCCTCCGACAGTCAAGTCAGTAATCAAGAAGATTATGAAAGAGCGTTTATGTGGAAAAATATTGATTACCTTGTTATGGTGGGAGGAGAGGGGTATTTATAGTCGCCTTTAGAGACAGTTTAGATATAATTATTTATCCTTATGTCTCGGTGTTTTTAGATAAGATGTAGAGTTTAGATCATTTCATGATAGGAGATTCGATTTAAACCGTCTCTTAGAGATAACCATGAATTTGAATTACTCTTTAAATATCTGAATTGGTTTGTAACGGGTTGCTACCTATACCCAATAGGACAGATCCATTTTCGGGTTACAGGGTTTTGAAGAAAGTCCTAGTTCCTAATTCGGACCCGTTTGTAGGTGAAATTACCGTTTTACCCCTGAGAGCTTTAAGATTCGTGCCCGATTTGAACGGTCCCGATTTGGTCCTATTTTTAGTCTTATCATAAGCCCCCCTCCTGGAGACTGAGTTTTACAATCTTTGAGGAGTAGTTCGCCCGTTTTTATTGGCTTATAGAATTTATCGGAATTCTCGGGGGAGTTTGGATCTTGCTCGAGGTGTAATGGTATTATTCTAAGTTTTTAAAATGCCCAAAATTATTATCAGAATTTTTTGGATTTTTAGTGATTTTTTCAAATTTTTCTGAATTTTTTAATCATTTTTTGAATTTTTTATTCAATTTCTGAATTTAAGTAATTAATTTTAAAAAATATTAATTAATTATTCTAATTTAAATTTTATATTTTCAAAAATTTAAAATTATTTTCTGAATTCATAATTATTTTTAAAAAATTTTAATTATTTTTTTGATTGTTAATTAATTTTCAGATTTTTTAAAATATTAATTCAATTAATTTAATAAATAAGTAAATAAGTAAATAAATAAATAAATAAATAAATAAATAAATAAATAAATAAATAAATAAATATTTACCTGGTGACATGGCGCAATCCTGTGCATTAATCACAATCAGGCGAGCACGCATCGCGAGGAAGCATGTTTTTCTCATTTAGGCGTCGGTGGCAAGAACGCTCGGATCGCACCGCCAACCCCTGGATTGCTAACATGTGGCATCTGGGTTCGGGTTTTTTTTTCGCTCTCTTCTTCCTTCTTCTTCTCTCCTGGACTTTGGCTTTGACCCTGGCTTCCGACAGTCTTCGACCTCGCCCCTGACTCCGTCCTCGCCTCCGATCGCCTCCTATCCGACCTCGTATAGCGGATGCTCATCTAGACTCGCCTCATTTAGACCTCGCTTCCTCGCCCCTGACTCCATCCTTGCCTCCGACCTCGCTTCCTCGGCAAACAGTTGAGCCCGACGTGTCGAGGAGGAGTTTCGCCGATGGAGTTGCTCGACATCGGAGTTTGGCGACGATGGAGGGGAGTTCGTGAAGGAGGAAAGTTTCGATGACGGAGGCTAGTCATCGAGTTGGCGATGGAGGGAGCTCGGGGATGTGGAGATGAGCTCGATGTAGGAGGGGAAGAGCTCGACGAAGCTCCGCGATGATTTCGGAGCTCGTGAAGGTGGCAGAGGGCAGTCGAAGGAGAAGAGCTTCGACCACGGAAGCTAGTCGTCGAGTAGCATGAAGAGGAGGTCAGAGCTTCGGCATTGGAGGTCGACGGGTGGAGCTCGGCTATGGGTTTGACGAGACTTCGAACTTCAGCCAAAGGGAACATGGCGACGGAGGTGGGAAGTTGGCGAGGTGGACGACGGGGGAGGGGAGCTCGAGCTTCAGCGAGGAGAAGAGCTCGACGTCGTGGGTGATGGAGCTCGACAAAGGGAGCCCACCATTGGAGCTTGACGACTACGGCACGGAGCTCGACGATGGAGCTCGGCGGCAGTGGCATTGGAGCTCTTCGGAGGGGAGAGGAGTTCGATGCTAATGTAAAGAGAGCTGTCGATGGAGAGAGCTCCGAAGTAGGGGTTGTTTTTCTTTTTTTGGCGCCAAATCTTGATGGAGAAGAGGAGGGTGAGGGTGCGGGTTTGGTTAGCGTGTTTGAGACCCGAACCCGCACCTGTTAAGACAACTAGCCTCCTTTTGATTCTGGGTTTTTGGGTCCATAATGGGTCCGAACCCACAGAGATTCCCCCCCCCCCTTTTTTTTGGGGGACATCTGTGCCGTTGATCGTGATTGAGCTCGAATCTTGAGGCGGGGTTTTTTTCTCATTTCAGGGTCGGTGGCAAGATTGCTCGGATCGATTTTCCGAACCCAGGAGAGGCTTCGACTACTTGACACTTGGCAGTTAATGGTTGACCGTTGACTCTATCAACGTTGATCATTGACTTTTTTTATAAACTTTTCTCTCATTTCGACGTCGGTGACAAGAATGCTGGGATCGCATTTCTGAACCCAGGAGAGGCTTCAGCGGCTTGACACGTGGCGGTCAATGGTTGACTGTTGACTTTTTGCCAAATTTTTCTCTCATTTCGACGTCGGTGACAAAAATGCTCGGATCGCATTTCCGAACCCAGGAGAGCGGCTTGACACATGGTGGTCAATGGTTGACCGTTGACTTTCTCTTTTTTTACTTTAATCACATCCGTTGATCGCGATCGAGCGTGGATCGGGAAGAAAAGTTTTTTCCTCATTTTGACGTCGGTGACAAGAATGCTCGGAGCCACTTGCCGAAGTCGATAGACACTTCGAGAAAGCAACACGTGGCAAATTTGACAGTTGACCATTGACCAGTCAATGTTGTTTTCTCTCATTTCGACGTCGGTGACAAGAACGCTCGACGCAGCTGCACTGTATTCAACTTTCTCGGTGCTACGGAGGTCAGATTAGAGCGTTTGACCCCTCGTTTCGAAGCCGTTTCAAAGATCTAAATTTTTTTTCAGAAGTTAGTTGAAGAATCATCTTTCTTAATATCCAAAATAGTGCCGCAACATCTTTGCTTTCATGGAGTTGAGAAGAGCTTTGTATGACCCTCGGGGAGATCCGTTCTTGGAAGCGAGTTTAGAGAGCGTCTCTAGATGAGTTAGGCACTGACTCTCTTGGAAGAAGGCCGCTCAGGAGGTGAGCAGGGGGAGGTGCATAGTTAGGCTCTAGGAGAGAGTCATTTGGGAGATGAGTTTGAGGAGAACTCTAGGGAAGAGTTGAGCTCCGAACTAGTTGAGAAGAAGGCCGGTTGGGAGGCGAGCGGAGCGAAGAGCATAACCAGACTCTAGGAGAGAGCCGTTTGGGAGACAATTTTGATGAGTAACACTAGGGGAGAGTTGAGCTCCGAACTTGCTTATTGCAAAATTTAACCAGTAGTGGGAGTAGTATGAATGTTTGTTTTGAGCCCCGAAACTGCATACTTGCAAGCTGTGAGGGCAATTTCGAACCATAATTGCGAACTTTGAATTAGTTGTTATGGAGTTAGAGTTATCAATGAGTTGTAGGTGCAATTCCGAATAGTGAGCAGCTCCGCACTTACTTGTTCGCAAGCAACTAAAGCAGCATCGAACCAAGTATTGGACTCCAAACTTGTTGTTTGAGGGGGTTCAACGAGTTGTAGGAGCAATTCCGAATGGTGAGCTGCTCCGCACTTGCTCGTTCGCAAGCGGCTAAAGCGGCATTGAACCAAGTTTTGGACTCCAAACTTGTTGTTTGAGGATTTATCGCGTTGTAGGAGCAATTCCAAATGGTGAGCTGCTCTGCACTTATTTGTTTACAAGAAGGTAAAGCGGCACCGAACCAAGTGCTAGACTCCAAACTCGTCTTTTAAGCTTAGTAAGTTGTGGGAGTAGCCCTGTAGGACAAGCTAGACTCTAAACTTACCGTTTAATGAGTCGTAGATGTGACTCAGAAAGATAGAAATGAGGCAAATACAATAATTTTCAATAGAAAAAAGTTAAGTTTTATTGAAAAAAACTAATTGGCCGCTTCAATGGGGCGAGTCATTATTACATGCTTTTGGCTATGTTACAAGCATTGGCCTCATTGAAACTGAAAACCTACTTCTACGATAGGGTGAAGGCCTCTTGGGAGGAGTTTGGTTCTCCCCCAATTTGACCTCCATGGATAAGGTGGAGGATGGCCCCATGTTCGGAGTCTTGAAACTCGTTGGGCCTCTTGGCTTGATTGTTGGCTCCCCGGGGTGGAGGATCGGCCTCGTCTTTTCTGATGAACTTGGCCAGGTGTCCCCACTGTATGAGTTCTTCGATCTCCTCTTTGAGAACCCGATAATCATCCGTGTCGTGGCCATGGTCCCTATGAAAGAGGCACCACTTATCCCTGTTCCTTTACTTCCCAGGGGTATTCATTCTAGGGGAACTGCGGAGTAGCCCTTCCTTGTCCACCTCCATAAGAGTTGCTGATATACTAGCATTGTGAGGGGTGAACTTCTCAAAACGAGGAGTAGGGCGACACTGGCCAGTGTCATCTTTCTGGAATTTCTGGGGTCCTTCTTCGCTTGTATCCTTCTGTTCGTTCCCGAAAGACGGTTCCTTAAGACTAGGGGGGTTGAGAGCCTCTTCCTCTCGGACGTACTTCTCGCTCCTAAGCAGGAGTTCCAGGAAGTCCCGAGGAGGCTTCTTGGCAAGGGATGCCCTGAGGTCGGTGTTAGTGACGTTGTGCCTGAATGCCGCAGAGGCTACTGATTGGTTGAGAGAGGCAATAGACCAGGCTTCGGCTGTAAAGCGCCGAACATAATCTCTTAGGCGTTCACTCTTTCTTTGGATGAGGGCTAGTAATGACGCACTCATTTTCTCAGCTCGACAATCGCCCACAAAGTGGGTGAGGAAGAGCTCCTCAAACTGTTCGAATGCGAAGATGGAGGCTGGGGATAGACGGGAGTACCACTCTCGCGCAGGTTCCCTCAACGTTGTTGGGAAGGCCTTGCAGAGGAGTGCGTCCAAGGCTTGATGAATCATCATGAGAGTTTTAAAACTCACGATATGATCGGCCGGGTCTAACTCCCCATTGTAGGATTGAAAGCGGGGCGACCTGAAGGCTTCGGGGACTGGAGCTTCCATGATGGCTCTGGAAAAGGGGGGTCTGCTTGGGGGAACCTATTGGTCCTTTGTTCCCCTTCGGGAGATCTTGTTGAGGCACCTCTCCATCTCGTGGTGATGGCGGTGGACCGAGTCATCCCTGCGGTCGGATCTAGTCGACCGTCGGGACTCTCCTTCATAAGTGGTGGTATGGCGAGGGTTATGGGCATGCTGATCCTGACTCGTGCCAAAATTAAGAGCTCGCATGATATCTTGTTTGAAGTTCTGGAGCTCGTCCTGAGTGACTGGTGTCCCTCCAGCTCGGCGGTCCCTAGGTGTGGCTCGGCTTACTGGAGTATGACTTCTCCACCAACGACGCGAAGGGGACTCTCTTCGCCTCCTCAGGGGAGGGGATCTTTTGGTCCTTGGACTACGAGGGGTCCGAACTCTCGAGGCCCCTGGGTGCTCAGGTTGAGGGACTTCCTCAGGGGCTTGCCATTTATTCAAGCGAGTACGGAGATCGAGCCCCTGCTGACGGTTAAGAATTACTTAACGGAGATTCTGGTTTGAGAAGCCATAGAGTCAATTGAAAGATTGTGGACCGAAACAAGGTCATGATAAGGGTGTTGCTTTGGACTACTTCGACAAGAGCCCCCCGAGGCAACCCCCCGAGACCATGGAGGGGCCTGTTGAGGAGGAGGCTGTTCAGGCTGCGGTTGCTGAAGTTGCTGATTGAGTTGAGGAAAGACATCTTGGACTGCAGAAGGAGGAGGAAGGGAATAAGGTTGAATTGTTTTTTTTGTTTCCCACAGACGGCGCCAATATGTTGCTGCTAATTTTGGTGTGGGAGCAAACAGAAGAATTTGTGGATTCTTTAGGAAACAAATAAGGCAAACCTGTTGACTTTCACCGGTGTTTGACTGATACCTTGCCGCTACTGTTAACCTGCAAAAAATTCGATGCACCGGGATGGATCCCGGCGACGAACCCTCCGACCCTCAAGTCAGTAATCAAGAAGATTTTGAAAGAGCATTTATGTGGAAAAATATTGATTACCTTGTTATGGTGGGGGGGGGGGGGTATTTATAGTCGCCTTTAGAGACAGTTTAGAGATAATCATTTATCCCTATGTCGTGGTGTTTTTGGATAAGATGTAGAGTTTAGATCGTTTCATGATAAGAGATTCGGTTTAAACAGTCTCTTAGAGATAACCATGAATTTGAATTACTCTTTAAATATCTGAATTGGTTTGTAACGGGTTGCTACCCATACCCAATAGGGCAGATCCATTTTCGGGTTACAGGGTTTTGAAGAAAGACCCAGTTCCCAATACGGACCCATTTATAGGTGAAATTACCGTTTTACCCCTGAGAGCTTTAAGATTCGTGCCCGATTTGAACGGTTCCAATTTGGTCCTATTTTTAGCCATATAAGTCGGTATTCTTGGGTTCGCTCAGTATCTAGTGCTCCCAACTCAACGCCTCAAGCGTCCATCCAGGGTTCTCACAATAACCATAATCACAATCAAAAATCCCACTTGGTTCAATCATTCAACATACTATTTATATTCTTTTTTATGAAAAATAAAAAATAACACCACGATTGTGAATCAAAATCTCAAACATGAAATATCTCATTCCAAAAATAAACATTTGTACAAAAAAATTTCCTACATTATTTACATTTCATTTAATAAACTTTCATTGCCATAAAACTCTTTCTTATATGAAACAAAATCCAATCCACGAAATCCTTTAATTTTCATTTTTAAATCTCGCTTTCCATACATACATAAAACCAAATAAATTTCTCTTTAATTCAATGAACTGAAACTGAAACAAGTCTCTTTATTATCTGGGATCTTATCCTTAAAATATGAAATTCTTTACTTCTTAAAATCTGAAATATAACCTCTTTAGAAACTGAAAAAAATAACACTTTAGAATTGGAGTTTTCGTCCTTAAACACCAAAACTTACATCCCCTCAAAACAGAGAATTTTATCTACAAAAATATAAAATTGCAAACTCAAAATCATCACTTGAATACATTAAATTTTGAAACTAAATTTCAACAAAATCTGAAATTTATACATTCGAAATTCGATCAAAAGAACTAATTAAACTTCATACAGATATTAGAATTAATCATATACATATACTCATCTATATGCACAATAGGGTTCTCAAACCCTAACACACAAAACCCACACCAAAAGGCAAACAACCCAAGCCCCCCACAGTTCAAACAGCCACTGTCTGCACTGTGCAGACAACTATGTTTTGAACCCAAAATCGAGCCCCCAACCCTACCTTAGGTCTAAGGTTTAACCCTGAAACCCTAACCCCCGGGCTTCACACATTCATGCATGTATCTTCCAGGGTTTTAACATATAATTATTGTATAAAAAATTTAGTTTTCAACTCTTCATGAATCCACATTAAAACAGTGAATAACTCATAAAAATTCCATCTTTTAATTGCTCAAGACATGTTTCTTTAATCATACAATAATATCTACACATCTACAATAACCTATAGGTTTTTTAGATCTATTTCTACAAATAAAAACTCGATCTTTCATGCATAGAAAACTCCATTATTCAAGAACAAATTATTTTAGATCCATACAAAATAAAGAGTCAATCTTTATGCCTCATAATCAACAATCTCATATCATACATACATCTCTACAAGTACTACAATCATGCTACACACAATCCATGATTAACAAGAGATCATCCCTAGCATGATACTAAATATTTATAAGATAAAACGTAGCAAGAATTGGATTGTTACCCACCTCAAGAAGAAAATCTGATACAAAAGAGTAGCATTCTCCTCCTAGCAATAGGTCAACTTCTCAATAACTCAAGAAATCACCAAAAATAGGAAAAGAAATGCAGGCTGAAATCTTCTACTGCTCATATATATATGGTCGGCTCAGAATTAGGGTTTCTTGAGAGAGTTTTTACAATAAAGTCCCTATATAAACCCAAATTGCATTATTCAATTATTTACTCAATCTTTCCAATTATATCCAATCAAATATAGATAAATATCCATCCCAGAATATCTTTACTGAAAAAACCAGCCCCCAATATGGCTAACAAATTTTAAATTCAATTTTTTACCTCCAAATGACATTTGTAAATAAGTCCCCTTCTTCGAAATATTTTAAAAAGCAGTTTATCTTATTAAGAAAATCCTAAAATTTAAAATATATCCAATTATAAATAAGAGAATTTATTCCATTTAAAAAATATTTGCACGTGTTTTGCACGTGCAAAACGACCATTTTACAGAAATTCAAAATAATTAAATAAATTCATTTAAAAAATATTTATTAACTCTAAATATTTTTTTTAAAATTTATGGGATATTACATCACCCCCCCCCCCCCCCCCCCCCGAGAAGAGTTCTGTCCTCAGAACTACTGCTAACAGGGAGAAGAAAAAGAAAACAATAGGGAATTTACACAAACAATTCCGGAATCAGTCTTCATCCGGTCCTCAGCTTCCCATGTGGCCTCTTCAGATAGCTGGTTCCTCCACAACACCTTGACCATCGGTATGACCTTATTCCGCAGAACCTTCTCTCGGCAATCCAAACTCTCCACAGGCTGCTCCTTGTAGCTCAAATTCAACTGCAATCCTTCTGGTACCTCTGGTAGTTGTTGATTCTGATCTGATACGTACTTTCTCAACATAGACACATGGAATACATTGTGTACCAGTGCCAACTCTTCCGGTAGATCCAATCTGTAAGCTGCCTTTTCAACCTGCTTCAGAATCTTGTAGGGTCCAATCTACCTTGGTGCCAATTTTCATCATATTCCGAATCTGATGACTCCTTTCATAGGTGATACCTTCAAAAAAATTGCATCTCCATCCTCAAATTCCAAGTCTCGGAGTCGAACATCTGCATAACTCTTCTGCCTGCTCTGCGCTTCGACTAGCCTCTTTCGAATCAGCTCGATCTTCTCCGAAGTCTGCTGCACGATCTCTGGCCAAAAATCTACCTCTCGCCAACTTCATACTAACATATGGGTGTTCTGCACTTCCTCGCATACAAAGCCTCATACGGTGCCATGCCAATAGTCGCATGATAGCTGCTGTTGTAGGCAAACTCCACCAGTGCTAAGTACTTCTCCCAGCCTCCGCCGAAGTCCATAACACATGCCCTCAACAAATCCTCTAGTACTCGAATCACCAGTTCAGTTTGTCCATCTATTTGTTGATGAAATGTCATACTAAAGTCAGTCCTGCTCTCCAAAATGGTTTGTAAACACCTCCAAAACCTTGATGTAAACCTTGCATCTCTATTAGAGATGATAGTCACAGAAACTCCATGAAGTCTCACGACCTCTCCAATATACACCTCGGCCAACTTCTCCAATGACCATGTGATCTTCACCGACAAGAAATGTGCCGACTTGGTCAACCTACCCACAATGACCCTGATCGATTCATTACCCTTTTGACTCCTCAATAAACTAGTCACAAAGTCCATACTGATACTCTCCCACTTCCACTCCGAAATGGGCAATGGCTGCAATAATCCTCTAGGCTTCTGATTCTCTGCCTTGATCTGTTGACAAGTCAACCACCATGCCACAAAGTCGGCAACATCCTTCTTCATGCCTGGCCACCAAAAACATTGCTTGATGTCCTTGTACATCTTCATGCTTCCGGGATGTACGAACAATAAGGTTGTATGTGCTTCCTTCAATATGCTTTCCTTCAAATCATCTCTTTCCAGCACACATAACCTCTCTCCCATCCAAAGAACCCCATCTTGGACATGAAATTCTTACAATTGGCCTACGAAAATCTGCTCTAACATCTTCTGAATCTTCGCGTCAGACTTCTAGCCCTCATTGATCTGCTCCCTCAAAGTAGGCTGAAGTCTCAATTGAGCTAATGATGCCCCCAAACCTTGCAATACCACCTCGATACCTGCCCGATCCAACTCCTCAGCCAACACCTTCTGCATCATAATCAGACTAGACAGACTAACCTTCCAACTGAGTGCATCAGCCACCACATTTGTTTTTTCTGGGTGATACATGATCTCAGGACGAATGTCCTCCAAAACTTCTAACCAACGTCTCAGACATAGATTCAGATCATTCTGCTGATAGATGTACTTCAAACTCTTGTAATCTGTGTACATATTGACCTTCTCACCATACACGTAGTGCATCCACTACTTCAAGGCAAAAATGATACCTACAAGCTCCAAGTCATGCTTTGAATAATTCTTCTCATGAGGACATAACTGCCTCGACCAATATGCAATGACCTTCTCTTCCTGCATCAGAACACATCCCAAATCTCTAAAAGATGAATCAATGTAGATATCATAATCCACACCTGCTCGCGACAACACAAGAACAGGTGTTGTCATTAACTTCTCCTTCAATTCTTGGAAATTGGCTTCACACTTATCCGTCCAGTTGAAATCCACTTTCTTCTTTGTCCAATCCCGTCAATGGAACTGCTATCTACGTGTAACCTTGAATGAAATGCCGATAGTATCTAGTAAACCCCAAGAAACTCCGGACCTCCTTCATAGTCGTTGGTCTAGGCCAACTCTGCACCGCCTCAAACTTCTAAGGATCAGTAGCCACTCCCTTCTTAGAAAGGATGTGACCCAGAAATGCAACATCAGACTGCCAGAACCCACACTTCAACAACTTGACTTACGGATTCTGCTCCTGCAACTTCTTCAGAACTTTTGCTAAATGCTCAGCATGTTCCTCCTCCGACTTTGAGTACATGAGGATATCATCGATAAATACCACGATGAAAGAGTCGATGAACGGCTGCAGAATCTTGTTCATCAAATCCATGAATATCGTTGGTGCATTCGTCACCTTGAACAACATCACCAAAAACTCATGATGCCATGCCGCGTCCAGAAAGCTGTCTTGTGCACATCTTTCTCCTTGACTCGGACCCAATGGTATTTAGACCGTAGATCAATCTTCGAGAACACGGCTGCACCCTACAGTCGATCGAATAGATCAATCATTGGAATCAGATATTTATTCTGAATTTTTACCTTGTTCAGTTTTCGATAATCAATGCACATCTTCATTGACCCATCCTTCTTCTCCACGAGAAACACTGGCGCACCCCAAGGCGAAGCACTCAGCCTGATGAATCCCTTGCACAACATCTCCTCGATCTACTTCTTCACTTCTTCTTGTTCTAAAGGCGCCATCCTGTAAGAAGCTTTAGATATCAGAGCACTACCCAGCTAAACGTTGATGCAAAACTCAACATCACGCTGCGGCAGTAATCCCGGTATCTCATCTAAGAACGCTGTTGAAAAATCTCGAACTACAGGAATTACCCTCACTTCCTTCAGAAAATCCCGTCTCTGCTAGTGCCGCAACCACCTTCATGCTCCTCTTCTTCCCTTGAAAAGTCACTGCAGGTCCTCCCGGTGCTTTCACCACCACCTACTTCCTCTTGCACTTAATTGTGGCATCATAGATTCTCATCCAGTTGATGCCCACAATCACATCGACACCAAGACATCCAGCTCGATGAGGTCAATACCAAAACATCTCCCTCCAATCTCGATATCACACCATGCATAATATCGATCAACAATCAACTCCTCTCTTGACATCGTCGCCACCGATTGAACCTTGCCTGGAAACATCTTAGGTTCAACACCTAACACTTTAGCAAACTTGGGCGACACAAAAGTATGCGAAGACCTAGTATCAAACAAAACATTAGCTTTTATTCTATTCAACAAAACATGTCATGTTACATGAGAAATTATAAATTCAATACTTAATATTATTCTCATCCAATATTTTTGTTCAATACACTTGAGCCATAAATTTAAAACTCTTGCATACCCATAATCATGTCTTCGGAGTTGTCAGCATCCTCCTCTGTTAATGCGAACACTCGCCCCTGCCTCTGCTGCTTGCCACCACCTGTGCCACCCCGATTCAGCTGCGGGCATTTAGGCCTGATATGCCCTTCTTTGCCGCATTGGAAAAAATTCTGGGTCTTTGTTAGCTTAGGACATGAGGTTCTAATGTGGTCTGTCTCTCCACAATTGTAGTAAGTCACTCCCTGAACTAGCGCTGCACCTCTGCCGAGCTCACTGAACCTGCCCCTTTTCTTCGGGAACTTGCCTCTGCTGTGAGTTGCCACTGCTGGCCTCTTATTCTTGTTCTAGGTTCCCTTCTTCGACTGGAACAACTCCACATCTGCTTTTGTTATTGCTGCTCTTCTGACAAGCTTATCGAACATTCGGATTCCCAACGATATCACTCGAGACCTTAGGTTCGGCCTTAGGCCTTGCTCGAACTTCCTCGCCCTCTTAGCTTCATCTGCAATGAGCTCTGGAGCATACCTTGATAACTAAGTGAACTTAGTCTCATACTCTCTCACTGACAAGTTGCCCTGCTGTAGGCTCAAGACCTCCATTGCCTTTTTCTCCTGGATATCTATGGGGAAGTAATGGTCCCTGAACTCTTCTAGGAATGCATCCCATGCAACCGGATCCTCGCTGAAAGTTCTCTTTACGGACTTCCACCAGAAACTGACATCCTTCTCCAACTGCATCGTGGCTAACTTCACTTTGATAGTCGCGAGAGTCTTCAGCACATCAAAGACAGTCTTCATCTATCTAATCTAGTCGTCGGCCTTATTAGGGCCAGCCTGCCCTTTAAACACGGGCGGCTTCATTCTCTTGACTCCACCTGTCTGATGGGATCCACATTTGGATTTGCTGGTCCTGATCTAGGGTTCCGACCCATCCCAATAATCATGAAAGCATTAAGAGTCTGATAGACTCTCGCAATATTAGCTTCCAAGTCAATTCTACCCCCATTGGAGTTTTCTACTCCATCACCATTGCTTCTAGTTCGAGTCCCTGACATCGTTCTAAGACTACAAAAAAAAATCATTTGGTTAGGAGAATAAATCATAAGAATTCATATCATGTTCAGAACATAAAACATTGCCAAAGATTTCATATATCAAAATAAATAAATTTATTCACCAAAGTAGTTCATATATTTGTTGAAAAATAACTAGGCAGCTTTATTTAAATTTCAGAAAAATTAAATAATACAATCATGATAATAATTAATCTTTGCGGCTCCTCTTAATCTCTCAGATTTCCTCTTGCAATGCATTGACTCCACTTTCCAATAACTTGCAAAACTTCTTAAGATCTCGTTTACCCCCACTGGCCCAATTGTCCAACTGTGTGAAATACCACCCTGACCCACGTCGACGCTTTGCTAGCCTCTCTAGTCTGACGCTCATATCCGCGATAATCTGTGTGTCCTTTGCAAGAAGCTCCTTATAGTGGATCACCTTCCATTTATACTGGTACACTTGACATCGAAGTGACGTGATAACATGAGCCTTCTTGGTCAACCTTGGTGATTCATCCGAAGATTCACCTGAAGATTCCCTAGGAGGGGGAGTAATCTCCCGAGACTCCTGTGGTTCCTCTTCCACTGGTTCTTCTTTTGATTCCTCTTCCAGGTCTTCCTCCAAATCTTTCTCGGAATCTGTTAAGGGGTCCTCGAGAAAAACATCTTCTTCTTCCACGTCTTCCATAAGATCGTGATTATTCGCCATCCTATATAAAAAGAAAAAAAAAGAATATCAGTACAAGTATAGAGTAACACAAATGCAAGTTCAACAACTACACATTCATGACTCTAAAACTGATACACACACTCTATTGCCCACCTCGGTTTTCCTTTACCATGTTAAGTGTTACTTATTGAAGCATGCTCTGATACCAACTTCTGTAGCACCCCGAATTTCAATAATAGAAATAAGAGACACAACTCCAGAATCGTTACTTCAATGTAATCCAAAAACAGTTTAAACACAGGGGAAATTATCTTTCCTTTACAACAATTCTTTATTACAATGCACAACAGAAAATTAAACATATTTATTACAACACATCTCCACATTTGACTTCAGTCATCTCGAAGTCCAAGCTTTAACCTTGCTCAAGCCACTTACTCGCAAATCCTACAAAACTAACCAGAAAAGTGGGCACGTCAGTTGAATACAACAGATGCAATACTATAATAATAGTAATCTCCAAAATCTCACAATCACAAACTTGTCGCACAACATAAAATAAAACAACGATAAAAGACTCATAAAATCAACAAGTAAAACTACACTAATGAATAAGTGTGTCTAGAAAACAAAGGGAAAATGCCTAAAACAATGTTCAAGAAAATGCACACGATGTACACTAATGCATACTTGTTCGGTATTTACGCATCACATCCTACATAGGTCTAAGGGTAAGCCCTTAGCGTTCACCACCTTTTAGGGTTCAATCCCTCACCATGAAAACTACACCAGTGACAGAAACAAGATTAGACACTCCGTGAATAGATCTCAGCCCCTGTACGCAACCCGCTAAGCTGTACAAGTGTAAACACACAAACATCCCCAAACATTGCTCTAACTATGGAGAATCAAATCCCAGCCATATATCCCGCGAATAGGCCTATCGACCCTCAACGTGCAGATACACCGTACATTCCACGAATAGGTCTGTTGACTCTCAACGCGCAAACATACCGTACGTTCCGCAAATAGGCCTGCCGATTCTCGACGCGCGAACATACCAAATCCGTCTCACTTCTAGACTTTCCACAAATAGGCCTGCCGACCCATGACATGCGAACATACTGGAGAGACGCAACAAATACACAGTCCCGAAATACATTTTCCTGACTAAAAATAGAGCCCATACTTATGTTGCCCAAGTTCCGTCACAACTCCTAACTTAGTGCATGTCCTTAGATTTGTAAAAATAACAACCTGAGCCACCTAGAACTAGCTCTACCCTATCGGACTTTACTCGCCAATCCAGGAACACTAGCCCCTCAGGCTAATTTCCTACAATCAAATTATCCACTGCCGGTACTCTTGGGTTCGCTCGGTATCTTGTGCTTCCAACTCAACACCTCAAGCGTCCATCTAATGTTCTCACAAAAACCATAATCACAATAAAAAACCTCACTTGCTTCAATCATTCAAAATACTCTTTATATTCTCCTTTCTGAAAAATAATACTTTTTCCAGAACACCACAGCTGTAAATCAAAATCTTAGACATGAAATATCTCATTCCAAAAATAAATATTTGAACATCCACAAATTCCTTTATTATATTTCATTTCATTTAATAAACCATCACTGCCATAAAACTTTTTCTTATATGGAAACAAAATACAATCCACGAAATTCTTTAAATTTCACTTTTAAAGCTCGCTTTCCATATATATAATAAAACACAAAGAAAGCTATCAAGTGGCTATCCGTTAATAGAGTTGAAATCAATGGTCCAGATCTAACCTCACAAAATATATTTTTCCACCCAAAAGTTCCCCCCCAAAACTCAAATTCAACTCCCCCCAAAACAACTCCTTTATTTATTTATTTATTTATTTATTTATCTCTCTCTCCCTCTTTCTCTCTCTCTCTATTTACTCAGAAATTTATATTTTCATATTTCAGGTTTGTAAATTTTCAGATTTTTTATGCATTTTTTTATTGCTCATGTTACATTGAAAATAACAAATATCTCATCAACAGTTAAATTTCATCATTTTCCACACTCAAAGTTCTATGAAGTTAGATTTTACACTCCCATTTATAATTATTTTAGTATATGTAAACATGGACTTTTATTTACAACTAATTATTGTTTTACTATTGAAACTTGAGCTACATAATTGTTATTTTACTGTTTACAAGACTTTCATATGTTGTATCGTTCCGAAGACGTGTCGTAGGCACGTGCCCATGGGCAAATCTAGTACATACATAAAACCCAATAAATTTCTTTTAATCCAATAAACTTAAACTTAAACAAGTATCTTTATTATCTTGGATCTCATCGCTAAAATATGAACTTTTGTTCTAAAAATCTGAAATATCACCTCTTTAGAAACTGGAAAAAATAACCCCTTACAATTCGAGTTTTCGTCTTTCAAAACTGAAACTTATATCCCCTCAAAACTGAGAATTTTATCTATAAAAATATAAATTTTCACCCTCAAAATCGTCACGAATACATTAAAATTTGAAATTATATTTCAACAAAATCTAAAATTTATACATTCGAAATTCGATCAAAAGAACCAATTAATCTTCATACATATATTAGAAATATATACATATAGTCCTATATATGCACACTAGGGTTCTCAAACCCTTACACACAAAACCCATACCAAAAGGCAAACAACCTGATCCCCCCACAGTGCCAACAGCCGCTGTCTGCACTCTACAGACCCGAGGTCAGCATAGTGCAGACATCACTGTTCTGACCCCCAAAACTTAGCCCCCAACCCTACCCTAGGTCTAGAGTTTAACCCCGAAACCCTAACCTTAGTGCTTCACCCATTCATGCATGTATTTTCCGAGGTTTTAACATATAATTATTGTATAAAAATTTTAGTTTTCAACTCCTCATGAATACATATTAAAATAGTGAATAACTCATAAAAATTCCATCTTTTAATTTCTTAAAACATGTTTCTTTAATCATACAATAAGATCTACACATCTACAATAATGTGTATGTTCTTCAGATCTATTTGTACAAATAAAAACTTGATCTTTCATACATAGAAAACTCCATTATTCAAGAATAAATTATTTTATATCCACACACAATCAAGATTCAATCTTTATGCCGCATAATCAACAATCTCATATCATACATATATCTTTACAAGTATTACAATCATGCTACATACAATCCATGATTAACAAGAGTTCATCCCTAGCATGATATTAAGGCTGCGTTTGGTTCGTTGTTTTGAAAATTCATTTTAAACTTAGTTTTTGAAAAAAAAATTATAAGTTGTTTTTTTTTCTTCCGAAAACAGA
This sequence comes from Hemerocallis citrina, assembly GCA_017893485.1. Classification (NCBI taxonomy): domain Eukaryota; kingdom Viridiplantae; phylum Streptophyta; class Magnoliopsida; order Asparagales; family Asphodelaceae; genus Hemerocallis; species Hemerocallis citrina. The sequence goes on from JACEHZ010000256.1 coordinate 383,157, forward strand.
ATATGAAAACAGAGTATTGTTAGGTAAACTGTTTTCATAAAATAGTTTTTTCAAAATTAAAATTAAAAAAGGCGTTTAGTAAACTGTATACAGTATGTATGTATATACATAATCCATATTTATGTATATATGTATATACATAAATACTCTATATTGTATACTATTATATATACAGTATGTATGGGTTTGGTTGTATGTATATACAATATATATACTCTGATTCATTCATGTTGCATACATATACATACATACTGATATATAATATTATAAAATAATTTATTATAATAAACATATTTAATAATATATATATATATATAATAATTATAATAATATATATGTAATAATAATATATTATAATTGTATATATAAAAATATATTAAAATAATAATATATTATATACAAATTTATAATAATAATATATAATAATAATAATAATAATAATAATAATAATAGTAATAATAATAATAATAATAATAATAATAATAATAATAATAATAATAATAATAATAATAATATAATAATAATAATAATAATAATAATAATAATAATAATAATATAATAATAATAATAATAATATAATAATAATAATAATAATATAATAATAATAATAATAATAATAATAATAATATATTATATAATAATTATACATATAATAATATATAAATTATTATATAATAATTATACATATAATTGTATATATAATAATATATTATACAATAATAATAATAATTAATATAATATTATAATAATAGTATATACATAAAATAATAATAATATATTATTATTATATAATAATAAATATAATAATAAATATGATAATTATATATATAATAATTATGTATAATAAGATATATAATAAGATAGAATAATAATAATAATAATAATAATAATAATAATAATAATAATAATAATAATAATAATAATAATAATAATAATAATAATAATAAGAATAAGAATAAGAATAAGAATAAGAATAAGAATAATAATAAATATAATAATAATAATAATAATAATAATAATAATAATAATAATAATAATAATAATAATAATAATAATAATAATAATATACAAACTATTATCTATAAATACTGTATACATATATACATACATATACATACATATACATACATACTATATACATACTATATACATACATACTGTATACGTACATAATGTATACATATATACATATACATATACATATACAGTATGTTGGTTGGGAAATAAAAAAACTTATCTCAGAAAACAGGTTTTTTCTGTTTATAGATAACTCATTTTAAACATAAATTTTGTGTGTGAAATTTTAAAATGAGTTTTCGAAAAACTATATCCAAACAAAATTACCCTATATTTTGATTTTTAAAATTGAAACTGTTTTTAAAACTCGATCCAAAAGCACCCTAAATATTTAAGAGATAAAACATAGCAAGAGAGTTGGAGTGTTATCCACCTCAAGAAGAAAATTTGATACAAAAGAGTAGCCTTCTCCTCCAAGCAATAGATCCACTCCCCAATAACTCGAGAAATCACCAAAAATAGGAAAAGAAATGCAGGTCAAAATTTTCTACTGCTCATATATATATGGTCGGTTCAGAATTAGGGTTTCTTGACATAGTTTTTACAATAAAGTCCCTCTACAAACCCAAATTGCATTAAATTATTTACTCAATCTTTCTAATTATATACAATAAAATATGGATAAATATCCATCACAGAATATCTCTACTGAGAAAACTGGCCTCCAATATGGCGAACAAATTTTAAATTCAAATTGTACATCCAAACAACTTTTTGCAAATACGGCCCCTTCTTTCAAAGTATTTCAAAAAAAATTATCTTATTAAGAAAAATCTCCAAAATTAAAATATATCCAATCATAAATAAGAGAATTTATTTAGCAACTCAAAATTCTAAAACTTGCATTTCAAAAATATTTGCACGTGTTTTGCACGTGCAAAACGATCATTTCACAGAAATTCAAAATAATTAAATAAATTCATTTTAAAATTATTTATTAATTCGATATATTATATTTAAAAATTATGTGGCATTACATGAATGCCTAATCTTAAGGGAGACTTTAACCTTCCAAATCGGGTCGTTAGTCCTCACTCATCCATCGTTTAACCATTGATAAGTTGATTTAATTGAGAAGGTACCATCTTTTCCAGTCGTCCAGCTCATCTTATCTTTATTTTTCTCCCATGTTGGCTTCCAATCTTGTAAAAATAGAATAAGAACCTGCTTTTGTCTTCTGACCTCCATGCTTATCTGGCCCGTTACTCTCGGTCTCCAACCTTCATTCCTCCATTGTCTGGCAACCCAATCATTTTTATCTGTAGCAAATTTGTAAACTATCGGAAATCTTATCTTTAGATTAATTGGTCCGCACCATTTGTCTTTCCAAAAGCAAATAGCTTTTCCGTTCCCAATGGCGAAGGTAACGCCAACAAAAAAAATGTCCCTAGTTCGTGTCACCCAATGCCAAAACCCCGACATGGATGCCTCGTTCTTTTGTTTTTGGTGTATACACTCATTCTTGATGTAAGTTTTGCTTTTTAATGTAGCCCATTTTGGTTTTGTCTTTATTTTGAATTTTCACCATCACTTACACAATAAAGCTTGGTTCATTTTCCGTAAATTAATCACCCCCAATACCTCATATTCTTTTCGTTGCATATGACCTCCCATCTGATTAACGAAAATCCTTTCCCTTCCGTTCCTAAACCCATCTTCTTAACGAATATTCTTCAGCCTGATATCATAGTGCAGGTCTTCTCAGAGTCTGTTAATGCATCCACTTGTGAGGCAATTCTGTGGATATTCGACCAGATTTGATAGCTTCCAAAATTCTTCGAAGTAATAAGCCAGGTGAGAAGTTTGCTGCAGTTTCGAGAGTCGCCCCACAATCGAAGAACACCGATGGGCCTTCCCAAGTGAGCAAGGCTCTTTTAAAGCTGTCCCAAATTACAGCTCCACCTTCCTTTTGAGGTGCTACCTGTTCCACAGTAAGGCGCTGCCTTTGATGCTGAGACCATCAAACTAGAGACACTCTGATTTACTGTCACCTCATAGAAGTCGAAGAAGGCTCTGCCCTGAGAATGAAGGGCATAGGGTATCCTCCTTCAAAAGTTGGGAACTCAAATTGGAAGGTCTATGCTATCCAATTTCATCTCCTAGGCGGTGCCGATGTGAGATTTCTCATTGTTACTCGATTTGTAAGATTCCAGGAGAAGTGCCACCAGTCATCACCCCTTTCGCATTCTTGACGAGGAACTCAAGTAGGGTTTGCCCTGCTGCGAGTTGCTGTTTCAACTTCCTAACCTTTTCGATGTGAGTCAGGGCTTGATTTGCTGCAGGGTTGGTTGCATTTGTTGGACGATTTGTCAAGCTGCACCGGAAGCCATGGTTGGCTCTGATACCAGTATGTTTAGGTGTATTGGAGTTTAAAGAGATTTCTAGTGGAAGATTGAATGTTGGGGTTGGGGTTTGATAAGTGGATTACGGTCTTGTTGTGATTGTGATCGGTTGATTGCAGGCATAAGCATGATCTAAAAACAGATAAAGTTGACTTCGAATGGCTTTGCCTCCTAAGAAAGAAGGAAGAAGAGGAAAATTAGGATTTGATTTGTTATCAAAACTAGATGACTAGCCCTACATCACTTAAATAGGGAGGCCACCTACCATTGGAATAAGCCAAAAATAACTAAGAAACAAACTTACAATAATTCAAAGTAAAAACTAAAGAGGGACCTGTCTTCAGCCAGCAAGTTGTATTCTGGAGGATTCTTGGGTCAGGTGCTTTACTGGATAATGTTTTTAAGACCGTGGGCTTCATCTATGTCTTGGGCCTCGTAATACTTCTGGGTTTTTCTATTTCATTGATTGATTCTGTATTACTATGGACCTTAACTAATTGGCTTAACCTGGCTCGCCCCTTACTATTCATCTCCAACACTATTGTTCCATATTAAGTGTGTTTAGATAGGTCATTCTAATTGAAACTTCTCAATCTTTTACATATACCAACCAGGGTTGAATCTCAGTATCGGGAACAGTTCTGGGTTACTAAGGTTGCGGTTTGGTTTGGTGTTTTGAAAACAATTTTCTAAAAACAGTTTTTTGAAAATAGTTTTCTGAAAATGAAATTGTAAAAGTTGTTTGGTAATAATTTTTTATGAAAACAGTTTTTTAAAAATAAGAGTATAATGTATTTATAAGTTTTGTTATATATATACTGTATACAGTATATATACTTGATACATACATGTTGTATACATATACATACATACTGATATATAAAAATATAAAATATTTTATTATAATAAACATATTTAATAATATACATATATATAATAATATATAATAATTATAATAATATAAATGTAATAATAATTTATATTCAAATTATATATTAAACAATTTATTATAATAATAATAAATTATATAATAATATATATAATAATATATAATAGTAATATATAATAATAATAATATATATTATAATAATATTAGATTATTATAATAGTATATATAAAATAATAGTACACTACAAACGGGCAGGGATTTCCCGGCGTTTGTTTTAACCTTTCCCGGCGTTTCTAAAACGCCGGGGTATACCAACCTGGCGTACCGTAAAGCGCCGGCGCAAACGCCGGTTATACTGCCGCCGGGGTATATTTGCCCAAACCCCGGCGTTTCCCAAACGCCGTCCATGGTAATACAAAGCCCGGCAGTAATGTTAATTACCCCGGCGTTTTATTCTTTTTTTAAAAAATATATATAATTGAATCCCCGGCGTTTTGCAAACGCCGGGGTATCTAAATTTTTTTAAAAAAAATAATAATATTATTATTACTGTTTATATATAAATTTATTGAATTATATATATATATATATAGGGGCGATTCGAAATCAGGAAATGCCGATATATCCCAATTACGGGGGAGATTCGAAATCAGAAAATGTTAATATTTACGAACCAAAAAAATACTATAAACAATCAGACATGTAGATATATCCCAATTTGATATCAATTTATAATAATGTACAGCATATATATTGCGTGAACAATTTGCTTGCTCAAAATAATATAAGCCCAAACAAATTTTAATTAACATTTATAATTCATTGAAAATGTTATGAAGTCACATTTGAAGGTAATTACACATGACAATCTTCGACAAAGGCATAGTATGAAAAACATAACACGACAAAAAAAAAACTATCCAAAAGTGATCAGTTTGCTGGTAACTTGCTGTCTATTAGACCAAATGGAAAACATAATATGAAGAAAAAAAAACTATCCAAAAGTGATCAGTTTGCTGGTAGCTCGCTCTCTAAGACCATCATCCTCAGATTGCAGCAGTAGCTCGCTCTCTAAGACCATCATTATCTGAAATTAAAAAATACTGAAATTAAAAGAAAGGAAAGCATATATAGTTGCATATAGATTAATACTGAAAGTATTTTCTGAAAAAAAATATCTCAGGAGATTTTTAGGTAATATCTCAGGAGATTTCTGAAAAAAAATTCTCAAGATCATATTGTCTAGTGTTTCTTCTTATATAGTTCATGCTAATAGTGTTACTTAAACTCTTACTGCAGGTTGTGCTAAAATACTTGAACAGGAAGTGAACAGGAAGTGAAGTGAGTAATCAAATAAATCCAAAGTGTCAACTAATGCAGCCAAACTCAATGCACCAATGGAGATATTGAACATGATTTGGCTCAAAGGGTTCCCAAAGGAACCAAGTACTTAATGATAATTTGATATTTCCAGCTTATAGGTTGGCTATCCCAGAAGAAAGGGAAAACAGTAAGAATAGTTGGTATGCTGTACCAAAGTTACCATTTTTTCATACTAAAAGACATTCATCATAAGATTGCCTTAACATTAGAGTCCAATAATAAATAAGAATACATGCATACACGGATAAACATGAGTGCTTGCAGATGAGTAAATACAAGCTTTGGACAATAACTATATAATATGTATAATTTATATATGTAACCTAACATGCCAAACATTAGATAGAATCTCTGCACACAAGTCTTGTACCAAAATGCACCCTTATTATGCTTTAAGTATATGCAAGACCTTATGCTTATGAAGTAAACCTTCTGCTATGCTATGTAAAGCTTCATAGTATGACAACTACACTATGACACAGGTATTCATGAAAGGATCTTATTTCTTATTGAAGTTTATATGGTAGATCTTTAATAAAACATTATCAATGAAGTAGAGTCAATGAAAAAACGAAACACCAACCATCCAGTACTTAATACACCGAAATTATGTCTCAAACTGCATAACTATTTGAATTGGATTTACTCCTTTTGAAATAGTCTATGGTAGAAAGGCTCCAAGTTTGCTTGATTGTTTTCCTGGTAATGCAGCTAATAGTGCAGTGGATGGGGGAGTTGGTTGGCAGGAGAGATATGTTGAATAAGCTTAAACACAATCCAACCTCAGGTAGAATGAAGAATGAAGTTGATGCCCATCGAGTTGAAATTTCAATGTATGCTTACTTACCCAGTAATGGAAGCTTATCTTAAAACAAAATCGTTCTTTTCCCAGATTCATAATATAATCTGCTTCCTTTGAGATATGTGCTCACTTTCATTTTGTTATGTTTTTCTTATAAGAGCTATCATTTCCACGAATGTTAGTAATATGTAAAAAAAATTATGTACAGAGACTCTGCCTCCTCCAATGCTTTTAATGTTGTTTGTTTTGTGTGCTGCTAAGTATAGCTAGCTAGCTAGCTGTTGAGCCTGGACTGAAGTGATGCTGATGCAAGAGTGTTGACATAGTAAAATAAATACTGCTATTTCTGAAACTTAGCTAAATTGAACCACAACAATACATTATGGTTAATGGTTGTTACTGTCTTATTGGAAATCTTTGAGTTGTACTCGTGTTTCTCTCCTAAATCAAGTAATTATTTAGTAGGACTGGAAAGTTTGTACAAATAGTCGAATTCTTCTCTCTTGTTATTAATGCTCTACTTGTGCTTCTACAGAAAGATTGGCAATAACCAATTATAGTTACCTAAACTAGATAGTTAGATAAAAAGAAAGAATCAAACAATTGAAGTAAATAATAATTTACCACTTACAAGAAGAGACAATCTCGTCTACCGTGAACGTCTAACAGAGTCGTCATCGATGGAATCACGTTCGCCGCCTCCTTCATTCATCTGGTTCATCTGAATGGCTCCTGTAATAACTCTATCGCTTTGCTGTTTAAGGCAAAAAAATACACATTATGTTTCCAAATTTGGAAAAGAAAAAAAAACTTTATTTAAAAAAAATAAAGTTATGCACACACATACACAACCAGCAATAGGATAAACAAATTATCAATAATATTTACGATAGGCAACTAAATATAAACTATAACCTGTCTTGGTATATGATCAGGTTCGGCGACATTCGTTTCCTTAAATAAATGCGAAACTTTTTCTTGAAGTTAAGAGAGTTGCGTCTCGAGAGAACGTATCTTTTCATCTCTGGGATCGGGCTGCGTAGACAAAACAGCAAGAGATCGAGAGGGTGTGGGCCCTAACCCCTTCCCACGCACACGTCCATGGCGATCTTGGCCCCATTCCTGGACCAACGCTTGATGCTGAAGTTCCACAATATCAACAGATTCTGTGGGGGAGTTGGCGACAGCCGCGGATGAGAGTTTGGCGTATCTGGTTCTAGCAGTGCTCTGTAAAAAACAACAAGTAAAAACAAGTAAGATGTCTTTCGTTTTATAGTCAAATTACAAACCAAATTAGCACAATTAAGATAGGACACAATTACTGATATCGATGCTGCCTTTGCTGAAGCAAACACGCCCTGTGAGTTAATGTGGGTGGCGTCGAAGAAATCCAAATCCCCGTATTGATCTCCGCCTCCATGCTCTAAGTCCTGTATATCAGAGAACACAGAGAAATATCCAAACCTCAATAAAGTATTTTATGACAAATGATTTTAAAAAGTCATGCTTACCATTATCGCACGACGCCTTGCGAAGCTCGTTCCTCCGGATGTGTGTAACACATCTTGTGCCTGTCGACTCGCACGACCTCTTTCGGCCCTTTTCTACACATTTTGTAATTATCATAAACAAAATTAAAATGGTTAATTAAAATTAAATAAACAAAATTGGAAAATTCTCATGTGCATAATATCTATAAGTAACAAAATTTTAAAATTCTCATGTGCATAAATTCTCATGTGCATACTATGAACCTCATGAGAGCATCCAACTCACCAATTAGCTCGGTCCCCATTTAGATAACCCTACCAGAGGTGCAAGGTCCTTACAGTACAAATCAGTTTGTGGTAATGGTATGAGATTGCAGTAAGGTAACATCAGCGGTATGCAAAACAGAAGGACAAGGGGTAAGGTTAATTGAGACATTCATTAGAGTTATATATGTTTCCATTTAGCCATTTAGGTATTTCAAATATGCCCCATACCAACCATTCGATTCACCAATCCAGTACTTCGTAGCAACCCTGATATCAAAGTCCTAGCAACACCTCATACAAGAGTATATGATGAGCCAAAAGAAACATAGTTAAAAATCATATTCATAGATCTCATGCGTGCATGCTTACACATGCAAATACATGCACAAACACAGATATAAGAATATTTTTTTGAGGTTGTTGGTGCTTTTGCAAACTCTATATATGATAGAATTATGAGAATAAACTCAATTCTTTACGGAGAAAGGGATAGCAGGTATGGTATGCTTGCTTTGCTTGAGGTCATTTCTGCATCATAAGATTGGTATGCTGTACCAAAGTTACCATTTTTTCATACTAAAAGACATTCATCATAAGATTGCCTTAACATTAATTAGAGTCCAATAATAAATAAGAATACATGCATACACGCATAAACATGAGTGCTTGCAGATGAGTAAATACAAGTTTTGGACAATAACTATATAATATATTATGCATAGAAGGACAGGCAAGCAAATGTTTACGAGCAGGAAATGACATCAAATGACTTTATGATGCTTTGATTAGTTCACAAAAAGGAAAGGCTCTCAAAAAGGTGTAATAAAAAGGTGACTGCCCGAGGAAAAAGGCTGGATATGGAAATCTCATATAAGCATATGCTGTTAGTGAATCTTGGAAAATATTTCTTCTGTGATGGACATATCTAAAATTTCCCCTTCATTAGTTTTTTAACATACGGAAATATTGAAGAATCACAATTTGAAGAATATATATCAACCTCTACAGAAAGAAGAGAAACAAGAGGGGGTGTCTATATGATTCATGCGCAAATTTTGTAAGTTCCAGCATTCGATTTGCACTCACAAAAAACAAGATAAACTGAGAGAAGTATATCATTATGATTGACTTATTAGTTGGGAAAGCTAAAGCATAGATGGAAAAATCAACTGAAAATATATACCTATAGTCGAACATTTTCAGACTTGTGTGAGTACTCATATGGATCCTGCAGCATTGCTACAATCTTTCTAAAAGTGATGCTCCATGGTCAATGTCATGGAGTATGTTTGACTTAGTAATGGTAAAAAGACCTGATACTTTGCTGTAGGTGATTTTTCCTTCAAAATAACACGTACTAACCAGAGTAGCAGGTATAAATGGGGTTTGAAGTTTGAACCCCCAAATTGCTGCATGAGGCTTCCACCATGCAGTTGTGGCACTCTCTTTCATATTTCTTAGGGCTTTGTCCAATAAGGCTATCCACAAATTTGCAAATTCCAAATAAACCACACATATCACTATTACTGTATACACCACCCATAATATGTGGTGTACTCCAAAAAATTTTCCCATACTAATTGTTCTGTTAAATATTTTCAACTGCATCCTATGTTCCTACAGTAAACCAATCAAGCTTTACATAGCATAGTTCTTCAGTAAAGCAATCTTATGTTCCTACAGTAAAGCAATCTTATGTTCCTACAATTAAAATACTCAATGAAATACTCAATGAATTTTTTCCCATCCTACGTTCCTACAGTAAAGCAATCTTATTCCGACAATTAAAATTTAAATTAATCTTTATGCTTACCTTCCCCTCCGGTGAACTCCAAAAATGACACAGGTATTCCCAATCTAATTTTGTGACATTATTTGGGACTACTCTTATATTTGCAGCCATAGTCCGGTCCTCGTCGTAGTATTTTGCCTTCAATTCACACTTAAAGTCTCTCCACTTCTTAGACATAGATTTGCTTACCCAATCGGAATCAAGTACCGCCGGGTAATCAAATTTGGACTATGTATGAACAATAGTCAAAGTTAGTAACAATAGTCAAAGTTACTTCATGCTGTCCAAGATTATACAAGTTAAAAGAAACATTTGCAATGTCATTAGGCACACTATGTCATCTAATTATTTCAATACAGAATATTAATTATTTCTAATGCATGTACACAGTAATAGTTCAACATATGGATGTAACCTTGTCCTTTCGAGCATCATAATTATTAATCCCAGGTTAAGTAAGAGATGAACTATTATATCAGCAGGTATAAGAAGAACTATTATATGTAGCATGATCAGATTGAAACCATATGAACTCTCACATCCATCAAGTTTAGAAACATTTACTTCTAAATATTACCTTAAGAAGTTCAAGGGCTCTTGCCCGTGTAGCAGCTGGGATATTTGTCCATCGATCATAAGCAAGCGGAAGGTATTCTGAATTCCTAGCAATTACGCCTATGAACGATGCAAAAGAGGAAGCATGGATACCCACGGGTTGGTGATCATCGTTCACCTCCACGAGGGTTCGTTGACCTTGTGGTTGCTTCCAAACATTCACCATCTTCGTTGCTCCCCGGGTCCTTTTACGGGGCTGGGTGCTACCCTCACCCACCTCATGTTCACTACCCCCCTCGTTGGGAGGCTCCTCACGTGTGGGCTCCCTATTCCTTCGCGGCATGATTCAAACCTATTGACAAAACAGACACATAAAAGGAGTACATAATAAGAAATCAATTGAATATTTAATAAGTTTGTAATGAGATTGAGTTGTTAGTATGGATATCTTCCCTCTAAAAATATAGCCATTTTGGTTTCACTTGTTATTATAATAATAATAATAATAATAATAATACATTTAATAGATAAATAATAACCAAATAATTTGTCAATCGATCATAACCAAAAAATTAATAATGTTTGGAACTTTGAGATTGTAAGTTGTTCGACTCAAAAAAGTAACAAGGAAAAGTTGAATTTCGGACTGAAACAAAGTAACAAGTGTCAAAGTATTAAAACCTAATCAATTATGGTACATTGTGTTCCATTTCAGCAATTCGGCATTAAGATTTTGTTGCTCATGTAATGTTAGATATACACGTTCAAGAACTAGAGAATATTCGTCATAACATCAAAATAAACTGCTGCCCAAAACTACTTGAATTCTAAATACTTTCTAAACATTAAAATAAACTGCAACCCAAAAAGCCTCGAATTCTAAATGCTAAGAAAAGTGCAAGACTCATTTGACAGGTATAAAAATGAAGATCTGTTTCAGAATTTCTCATTGTTCTAAGTACACTCGAAAGTTATAGAGAAAGCAATAAAAGGAAGGCAGTAAAAATATTACAAATGAACCAACGTTGCAAACTTAAGGAATTTATTTCTAACGCTGTTACAATGTATATAAATAATTTCATATAATGTGGTCATTGCATTCAAGAATTAACTTGAATTTAGGGGGCAACTAGAAACCATTAAGAATCTATGTTTCAAGAATTGAGGAATTGTATTCTGCTTCCTGATTGCAGATAACAATAAATGCACGTCCCTAAGAAGAGAAATATATACCCAGTAACATAAAAAGCAGCTAAAGAAATATTTCTTTCGATATAAATCTCAGTCAACTACACTTAAGAGTAGGCAAAAACAATACAAACAAAATATGGTACAAAGGGAAGAAAAATACTCACCATCTTCAGTTTCAAAGTTACCATTTTTCATAGTTGGTATGCTGTACATCTTCAATACAAACAAAACAGTAAGAATAGTTGGTATGCTGTACCAAAGTTACCATTTTTTCATACTAAAAGACATTCATCATAAGATTGCCTTAACATTAGAGTCCAATAATAAATAAGAAAACATGCATACACGCATAAACATGAGTAATCTAACTATCAATATTATCCAATACATCCCCTGGTTCTCCATCCATGCGTAGCCAATTAGGTATACTGTTGTCATCTGTTATGTTCACATCAAACCTAGGAAATTCAGCAGCAACAAAATTATTAGTGACAGCTTCATCCTCATCGTCTGATGTATCTCCTAACTGAAATACATCTCTTGGTTGCATAGTAAGTGCCACATAAGAATTAGGCGAAACTGGATCTTTCACATAGAACACTTGAAGGACTTGAGATGGAAACACAAATGGTTCATCACTGATTTGTGTACCAGTATTAGTCAAATTTGTAAAATTTACAATTGTGAATCCTAATGTATCCTTATTTTGGGGATAATTCTTATCTATTCCAGCCCAGTCAGCACGAAATAAGACAACTCGAAAATGACCATAATAGTCCAACTCAATAATATCCGTGAGCACACCATAATAGTCAACATCCTCATCTATTGGACTTGTGTCATTATTAGAAGCATAACTTCTTGTCTTTGACGTCACTAAAATCCCACTATTTTGGGACTTCAAATAACGTTCACGATCCTTAGTATGAAATTTGTAGCCATTATATATATATCCCCTAAATCTTCTAACCATCTTGTGAGGACCTCTAGCAAGAATCTTGATTTCAGCAGATACCAAATCATCGTTCAATTTCGGAACCTATAATATGTGATGTTAAAGCTGATTAGTGACAGTAGGAATATAGTTAGAAAAATAATGTACCGCAATTTGGAAGAAGACTTACATAGTCTTTAAGCCACATATGAAATTTTTCATTCATCCTCTTATTTAGTTCACGCGGTCTCAATTTCCTCGTTTTAGAATTTCTTTTCATTTCACGGATAAATTCCCTGTAAATATTTAAAACATCAAATTTAAACCAACTCATTTTTAATTAAATATAAACCAACTCATTTTTTTTTTACTTACATTCGAAATGGCTCAACAGTTGCATGATGATCTATCACATACCGATGTGCTTGTTCCCATGTTAAGTTATCTAACTCAAATGCATCAAATTTACCAATAGTATTTCCAGCAGTCTCGAATAGATAATGTGCCTCACCAAGGTTTGACCCGACTGGGTTTCTCCTTGGTCTAGTAAAACAAGTCTTGACACCCTGAAGATATCGTGAACAAAAATTGGAGCATTCCTCTGAGAGATAACCTTCTGCTATTGAGCCTTCTGGATGTGCTCTATTTTTAATATATCCCTTAAGCCGATATAGGTACCTATAAATGTAAATATTTAGATAAGAAAAGGTATGTGGATATTCAAATGAGAGTTACATAATTAACAAATATGAATAAGTACCTCTCAATTGGATACATCCACCGATAATGTACCGGTCCCCCAAGTCTTGCTTCACTTGCTAGATGGATTACCAAGTGAATCATTATAGTGAAGAACGAGGGGGGAAATATTCTCTCCATTTGACAAAGTGTAACTGCAGCATGTTGCTCCAATAGGTCAATGTCTTCAATACGTAGAACCGTTGAACAAAGTCCTTTATAAATGCTACACAGATCCTTGATGACGGCAGTTACTTGTTCACACATTGAAAACCTTAAAGCCACGGGGAGGAGATCCTGCATCAAGATATGGTAGTCATGTGACTTGAGACCTTGAAGCCTCTTCTCCTTATCGTTGACGCACCTAGCTATGTTTGATGAATAGCCATCAGGAAATTTAAGCTCATTTAGCACTTTGCAAAATAATTCCAACTCCTTTTTGGACATACAGTACATTGCAGGAGGAAGGAAAACCCTGCCATTCTGTAAATATTCTGGATGCAACTCATGTCGTATGCCCAATGCAGCTAAATCAAGACGACACTTCAAATTGTCCTTTGTCTTCCGATCATCTCCCATAACTGTCCCTATACAATTTTCACCAATATTCTTTCCGATGTGCATCACATCTAGATTATGGCGCAATAAATTGAATTCCCAATACGGCAGTGTGAAGAAAATGCTCTTCTTCTTCCAGGAACCTAAATCAACAATGTCATCACATTCATCTGCATCGATGTCCTCATCCCTTGCCCTTTTCTTGCCCCTTTTTATGGCCTCTGGTTCCTTACCATGATTGAAATTATGACCATATAGTCGCCTTAACACATCAGATCCTGACAAAATTACAGGAGCTTGTTCCCGTTCCTCCTTTCCATCAAATGTAGCAGTTTCTGCCCTGAAAGTGTGTGTGTCTGGCAACCATCTCCTATGACCCATGTAGCAAAACTTTCTCCCATTATATAACCACCGTGAATTAGTTTGATCAGCACAACAAGGACATGCATTACGCCCTTTAGTGCTATAACCGGATAAATTTGCAAATGCAGGAAAATCATTGATCGTCCAAGTCAATGCAACTCGGAGACAGAATGATTTCTTAGTTGTCGCATCGTATGTTGGAACACCCTCCCACAACTGTTGGAGCTCATCTATTAAAGGCTGAAGATAGACATCTATATCATTCCCCGGGCTTTTTGGTCCAGGAACTATTGTGGATAAAATAAATGATGACGGCTTCATGCACTTCCAAGGGGGTAGATTATACGGGATCAACACTACGGGCCATATGCTGTATGTACTGCTCGTTTGCCTAAATGGATTAAAACCATCACTTGCCAATCCAAGTCGCACGTTGCGAGGATCCTCCGCAAAATCAGGGTATCTTTCATCAAATTTTTTCCATGAAACTGAATCTGCAGGATGTCTGAGAATCCCATCGTTCTTCCGACATTCAGCATGCCATCTCATATCAGAAGAAGTCTTGGTCGACATAAACAATCTTTGCAGCCTCGGAATCAAAGGAAAATAGCGCATCTGTTTTGCCGGCTTCTTTTTTCGCCTTGATTTAACTGACCCACTTGTATCTTGATCTTCCTTTGGTTTTCCTTTCCATTTCGAAGTACCGCAGATTTCACAGTTCTCAAGACTCTCCTTATCTCCCCTAAATAACATACAATCATATCGGCATGCTACTATCTTCTCATACCCCAGATCGAAAAATTTAAGAAACTGTTTTATTCCATAGGCTGAATTTGGGAGATAAATTTCGGGAAAAGCTTCATTCAACAATTTAAGTAGCATGGTAAAGGACTTAGCGGACCAACCGTTCAAACATTTGATCTGAAATAATCTTACGATGAATGAGAACTTTGAAAAATTTTTGCATTCACGATACAAGGGTGTACTAGCATCTTCCAACAACTTAGTAAATACTTCAAATTCTTTGTTAACTTCAGGATCTTCCCTTCCACCTTGGACTCCACCAGCAGTGTCCGGTGTTTCAGTCGGTTCATCATGGACTTGGGTTGTTGGAATATTTGTGTGGACTGGATTGTTATGAATTCCAAAAGCATCCCACACTAAATTTTGCATCTCATCGGCAACACTATCATCGTCAACTCCTAAGGATTCGTCTTCATCTTCTAAAACAGTCGGATCAACCGGAATGGATGGAAGACGCTCTCCATGGCACAACCAATTTGTGTACCCTTGTAGGAAACCATTAATCACCAAATGTGTTTGTACTTCGTTGCATGGAAGTAACTCACAGTTTACACACCGACGACATGGACACAAGATGAAGTTGGGATCACGTGAATGTTGCTTTGCGAAAATAATAAAATCTTTGACACCATCCCGATACTCCTTGGATAATCGTGACTTACTCATCCAACTTTTATCCATTTCAATAATATCAGTAAATCTGGAAATAAAATTTCACTCGTTACATTTTTATTTTGATATCTCATAAAAGTGTGTACCTCACTGGATAAGTCAATTGAAAAAACTTCCATCACAAAATAAGCTATCTTAAGTGACACTACTGGTGAATATTAAGTGTAGAGTAGATGGTAAAAATCTCTGTGTCACCTAATGTAGCGAAGAAAAATGTAGTGATTTTGGTTGTGAGTGTAGCATTACTCATTTGGCATTGGTAATAGGTAGTCGAGCTATATATCTGGATTTTTTTCCTTTTTCAAACCTTCATATTATCTGATGTGTAATGCACATGTTAACAAATAAGCATGGCTAAGGCCACGGCCACAAAAAAGATCTATGTTAAAGTTCCAGAAATTGGGGGGAAAAAAAACTAAACCAAAAAGTTGGATTTTTGGCATATTTGACCATCTACTTTTCTGCTATTTGATAGAGAGAGAAAAAATCTGTTAATGTTGTGAAAAAAATGAATAAACAAATTAGGATGCCTTGTTGCTAACATTCATTCGAGAAAACAAAAGTGCAGGTAATAAAATATAAATTTATCACTTACTGTATTAACCAATTTTCTAAGGATACTAAACCTGGAATTAAATAGTGTGATAAACAAATTAAGCACTGGCATGAAGATAATGAAGCAGACAAACATGCTAAAGCTTCCCCATTCAAAGGTAAACACTAATAATTCATTTCAGTTTCAGTAATGCTGGTGTCATTTTTCATGAACTGAACAAAAGCAGCAGCTATGATGCATGCTATAAGTAGTATGCTTCGCACATCCAAAAAAACAAACTAACCCAGCAACAGGATTACAGATCCCTCAGCAGATTAAGTGAGCAAGTAACTACTTTTAATTCGGGGGTATTAAACAACACTAACAAGATACAGTCAATATACTAGTATTTACTAGAGCGGATAACAACAAAGGGAAAGACAGAATCAGTGCTAGATGAATGAGCAGAATTAGTGCTAATTAAATTCGGAATCACTATTTCTTCCTACTCTGCCCAAAATCGTCCTCTGGTATTATTATTATGTCCACTTCTCTTTAAACATAGAAATTGTATTTTACTAATGAATACCAATAACCACCACCATTCACTTGCTTTGCCATCAACCCCACCAACTAATTTGAATTTGAACAGTCCCCTCCAACTTACAGTTGCAGAATATCAGTGAATGCTGACCACAAATATGAGTATCATCTGATATTCTTATTCAAGAAATGGAAGATCTAAAATTCGATCTCTCCTCTTTACATTTGAGGTAGGCAATTTCCTAAAAGTCAGCTGCTAACCTATTAGCTAGGTACAGAAACACGGGTCTACATTGCCCTCGGCCAAGTTTATGGCATCATTGCAGACGGTAAACGTCAATTAAGTTGACAACCAAATGTAGACCATTTTAATTCATGTACGTGCAGAACCTAGTAATATTTAATCACACTTGTCAAGGAAAAAGCTTTAATGGCAGTGAGAGTTCTAAAGTTCACTACTATGATTTCCTAGGAATTCCTATTTCCTTCCTTCAAAAATGGGAAAATTTTAGGAGAGCACTATCAATTGGTGGAGATGAATGATAAAATGGGAAAAAGATAAAGAGGTATCAGTAATTTATCCTTATGAGTGTAATGTGTGCATGCTCTGAACCTAGGGACAAGAAAATGATTCGATAAACCTAAATTTTCTAAACTGTTACCTAGAAAGAAAATAGAATCGTCGTACCAACAATGCCTAACATACTGTTAATTTCTAAAAATTATGCAAAACTTGAAACGTTAGAATGTTTAAATTTTGTATCGGCTCGACTGGGAACAAAAACAACCAATAATCTTAACCTACCAAAATAAAAGATTTAAAGTAATCAGGTTCACAAATGACTTCCTTTAAAGATTAGTAGATTAGAAAATATTTGGCAACATTCTGAATACACAAATCAATCAAGCTAAACTATAAGTAATCAAACACATCTGGGCATATTTCTTTCATGCTCTTTAACAGAGAACCACCATCTACATCCAATTACTTGGGGGCAATTATGAGTTCATTATGATACTGGTACAACATCAGATGAAAAAATTATCTTGTACTGCTACATTGTTTATTCAAGAAGCACTATAATCTCTTTAAGGAACAAGTCAGTATTCTATGTAATTATGTTTGAATCTAAGATCAACTTTAGAACTAACACAGTAAGATGCCGAACATTCAAACAGACCAAAAAACAAAGCAAGAATACAACTGACATAAGAAAAGTATGATCTCCTAAAACAGAAACAAAAAGACAGATAAAAGCAAAATAACTTTGCATAAGCTTCCTTATAATTAAATGGCCAAAAGAACAAATCAACGAAACACAACTATGTTAACAAGGGTTCAAATAATAAACAAGAAATCAAAAAATGACAATGGTATTAAAGGTGAAATATAGCTACTTACTACTTCCACACTGGAGGAAGCTTCTTGGTCCTCTTGTAGTAGCGATGAATTCGGCTCTCAACAAGGATCAGCCTGAACGGGTGCGAAATCGAAGAGGAAAATCGAAGATAAAGTTGGGTTTCCGCTGAGATTGAGGGCGACGATGGAAAGAGGGATAAAATAGAGGATTTTGGAGAGGGATCAAGAAGTGGGATTCGGAGAGATTGAGGGCGACGAGAGCGACGAGGGAAAGGGGGAAATAGTTAGGGTTTTGGGATTCGGCGCGAAGAAAAGGGGGGAAAATAGAGGGTTTTGGAGAGGGATCAAGAAGTGGGATTCGGAGAGATTGAGGGCGACGAGAGCGACGAGGGAAAGGGGGAAATAGTTAGGGTTTTGGGATTCGGCGCGAAAAAAAGAGGGGAAGCGAAACCGAAGGCGCGAATAGCGAAATTGGCGAAAGAGAGAGTGGGAACTGGGGGAAACGGGCTGGGCCAAAAAAATTGGGAACCAATCCCGGCGTTTGTAAACAAACGCCGGGATATGTGGGCTAACCCGCTGGCGCTTTGGAACAGCGCCGGCCAATGTTTGCCCTTTATTCCTATATCTTTAGTAGTGGTATATATAAAATAGTATATATAAAAAAAATATATAATATAATATATATGTAATAATCATATAATATAATAATAGTATATATAAAATAGTATATATAAAATAATAATATATTATAATAATTGTATATTATATAGTAATATGAAATAATTAATTATAAAAAACATATTTCATTATATACATATATATAATAACATATAATAATTATAATAATATATATGTAATAATAATCTATTATAATTATATATTAAACAATTTATTACAATAACAATAAATTATATAATAATATAAATAATAATATATAATAGTAATATATAATAATAATAATAATAATAATATATATTATAATAATAATAGATTATTATAATAGTATATATGAAAAAATAATATATATATATATATAATAATAATAATAATAATAATAATAATAATAATAATAATAATAATAATAATATATGTAACAATAATATATTATAAATATATATATATATATAACAATATATTATAATAATGGTATATTATATAATAATATAATATAATATTATATAATAATAATATATTATATATTAATATATATATAATAATATATAATAGTAATATATAATAATAATATATATAATAATAATATAATATAATAATACTATATATCAAATAGTATATATAAATTAATAATATATACAATAATAATATAATATAATAATAGTATATATAAAATAGTATATATAAAATAATAATATATTATAATAACTGTATATTATATAGTAATATAAAATAATTTATTATAATAATCATATTTAATTATATACATATATATAATAATATATATGTAATTATAATATATTATAATAATATATTAAATAATTTAATATAATAATAATAAATTATATAATAAATTATAATAGTAATATATAATAATAATAATATATATTATAATAATAATAGAATATTATAATAGTATATATAAAATAGTATATATGAAATAATAATATATATTATAATAATAGTATATATATATATATATATATATATTAATAATAATAATAATAATAATAATAATAATAATATATGTAACAATAATATATTATAAATATAATAATAATAATAATAATAATAATAATAATAATAATAATAATAATAATAATAATAATAATATATAAATATATTTAGAGAGGATGTGAAAAAATAGAAAATAGTTGAAGTGGAGTTTTGCGAAAACTGTTTTCACAAAACAATCTAACCAAACGGGTTTTGGGGTTTTGGAAAACAAAAAAAAGAAAAAAAACAACAAACCAAACAGACCCACTTTTTGGTATTGGGATTGATATCGGCCAAATTGGCTTTGTGGATCTGATTTGTGTGTAAGGTCTGTTTGGAGATAATGATAAATATACAATTATATTCAACGATTTAAATAAAATAATATTTTTAGAAAAAAATAATTGACTAATTTATCATTAGTTTTTTTTTATTTTTTTGATCGGTTGCGGTATTGCCCTGATCGGTACAATCCAACCGATTTGACGCCCATCTCGGTTAATCCCAGTTTTTTCAAGGAGGATCATATCGACCCCTCCAAAATGAGCCGATCCGACGTTCTGGATGGAGACTGACGAATCTGGATCAGGATCGGCTTATCCTGTAAACTATGATACATTGATACCAACAACTTACGAGAAATATATTTGCCAAATTCTATCAGAGTTAGCTACATCATCATGAATCCTTTTTCTCCATTCTCCATTGCCCTTTTAGATATGTGCTAGTTTTTGCTGTGGAACCAACTTTGACACATCACTTCTTTAGTTGGCATACTACTCGTAGGTATATTCACACATTAGTGATTGCTGCTCATCCATCTCAATCAACATAATGGAATACTTGATGCACATATATGAAAAAGCTTTTGTTGGCAGTCCCACATTGTTTGATAAAGATGTCAGCGGTGCCCACTTTATTGACAAAAGGAAGAAAGGAGAAGAAGGGGACAATGATAAGAAGTGAGTGGAAGGCAACAAAGAAAAGAACGGTGGTGGGACGGTGCCTAAATCCACCCACACCTTTTGAAAAAAGAGTGGCCGGTTTGGATGTTTCTCATTCTCGTCTTCTCTATAAATTGGATGCATCGGGACAATGAGAAGATGCAAGAGATGCAGAAGTGAGGAAAAGGAAAGAGGGATTAAGAGAAAACAAAGTATTAGAAGAGTTTTCTCAAGAGATATAATATTGTATCTCCTTAGAGATAGTTTGTCTATTTTGTATTTTCCTAAAATTTGTAAGAGACCGAGTTGTTTCTCCTATTCTAGGAAACACCAATTTGGGTGCGGGAATGTGGGTGCTGCTAGGATTCTACTAATATTTAAATAATTATTTTATATAATTATATATTTATATGACTATTATTATTTTTGTATAAAAAAATATATCACCGCCATTCATCTTTCATTAACCAAGAGATTCAAAATGACAAAATAGCACAACATAGTTACAAAATTTTAAACAGTCATGAAACACTAACAGTCTAACATAGTCATAAGGTCTAACATAGCACAAAATAGTTAGAAAATGAGATCTAAAGAGAAAGAGAGGATTTTGGGATTTAGGGATTTGGTGGTGTTTTATTGAAATGAGTTTCAGGGTTTGGGTCAAAAGATACCCAAACCCACACTATAAAACCAAGACCTGTGTCCTATTATAAGATAGTGGAATTGTTCTCTCCTAATATTTAGAGAGAATATACTGTAATCCCTACTTCCAATAGTGATTACCTCCTACACTTGTTTGTGGTTTTTACCCCGTCTTCCTTTGGGGAGTTTCATATAAAATATCTGTGTCCATTTTATATTCACCTTTTCAGTTTCACTTTAGTTTTGAGGTAGCTTCTGAACGGTAACTTTTTAAACAATGATATCAGAGCTTGGTTGCGGGGTGTGAAGTAGAAATGTTGACAACAACAATAAAGTTTGATGTTGAGAAATTCAACGGGAGTAATTTGTTGTTGTGAAAAATGAATATAAATGCAATCTTGATGAAGGACAATTGCTTGGCAACAATTGGAGATAGGCCCGCAAAGATCACCGAGGACGACAAGAGGAACGAGATGGATGGCAATGCAATTGCCGACCTGCACTTAGCACTAGCCGATGGAGTGCTATCCAGTGTGGTGGAAACGAAGACGGCAGAGGAGGTTTGTGACACTTTGAAAAGACTATATGATGTCATGTCATTTGACAATAAAATCTTCTTTAAGAGAGATTGTACACGCTTTGTATGGTAGAATTGGCATAGGTGACCGACCACATCAATTCCATGAATACTTTATTTTTACAACTTACATCAATGGGTTACAAAATAAAGACAACTGAACGTACGGAGCTTCTACTTCAAAGTCTACCTGAGTTGTATGATCAGCTCATCATCAACTTGACGAACAACATCCTGACAGACTATCTACTCTGCGACGAAGTTGCAACTGCTATTTTGGAAGGATAAATCAGACGCAAAAATAAGGAAGATAGACAGGCAAGTTCGTAGCAAGCGAAAGCTTTAATGGTGATGAGAGGGAGATCAACGAAATGTGGCTCTAGTGAGAGTCAGAATCATGGTAGATCAAAATAAAAAAGTAAGAAAAATTGCAAGTGTCACAACTGTAGCATAAAAGGGCACTTCAAGAAGGATTGTTGGTACAAGAGGAAGAGTGGATATCTTGAGTCATCCAATGCACAAGGGAATATGGCAAGTACCTGATATGATGGGGAAGTTCTATTTAACGAGACAACAACAATGGTTGGAGGTAGAAAATCGTTCTCTGACATTTGGTTACTAGACTCAGGAGCAACATGACACATTACTTCTCAGAGAGAGTGGTACCACAGAAATGAACCAATCTCAGGAGGTTTTGTACATATGGGTGATGATCATGCTTTGGAAATTGTTGGTATTAGTACTATCAAACTTAAAATATTTGATGGTATGGTTCGCACCATCCAGGAGGTACGACATGTGAAGAGCTTGAGGAAGAATCTATTGTCTTTGAGGGAAAATAGATAGTCTTGGATGCAAGATCCTTGTCGAAAATGGGGGCAAGAAGATTGCCAGAGGCGCACTTGTGGTCAAGAAGGCAAAAAAGATTGAAGCAAATCTATTCATTCTTAATAGATAAACACTACAGGAAGTTGATGTGTGTGTTGCATCCAGGGAAAAGATTTGATATGAATATTTGCAAGTGTACAAAATCGCAACAAGTAATATAGTAAGTGAATAGAGTGTCGAACCCACAGAGACTAGATATTTTACTGAGTACCGATATCACTAGATTAACAACTATTTGGAAGATCGAAATTTGATAAATAAAGAAAACAATTTAAAAAAATCTAACTAAATTAATGGAGAGGGAGCGGAGTTTGAAAATTGTAATTTGTTAATGGCAAAATTAATTCTAGGATTTTTGACTTCACCTAGTTAATTCCACACAATTTATAATTCCATATGAATAAAAATATTAATTTTTCAAGTTGTAGACCAAAATTCTCAAATTATTCAATACTTTCTCTCGAACAACACCAAAAATATCTCCAACTAACAGTTTGTCACATCTCTATGCAAATTTAATTAATCGAAGACTTATTAAGTTCTGTGAATTTCTTAACGGTCACATCAATCGCGGTAAATTATCTCTAATTTCGTTCAATTAATGGTGTTCAATTTTTATTGTTCTAAATCACAAATTACCTCTCGGTCTCTCCATGATCCAATAATCAAACAAAAATTTGCCAAATAAATTTAAGCATTAAGCACAAAAATTAAACACACAACCATGGAGAAATAGAAATAATATAGAATTAAAAACTGTGTTATCAAAACTAAGCTACATCTAAATCCTAGAAAAATAAATTTAGTTCATAGTAAAATTGCAATTAACAAATTTGTTCATGGATAGCATAATTAAATTTTAGAAGAGAAAAGAAGATACAAAAATAGACTGTTTTGTAATAAAAATTGCAAACCGAACAGTCTTGAAAATTGTCTCTGTATTTTTCTTCTCTGTCTCGAACTCAGTACCAAAAAGAACACACGTCAGATCGAAGCCAGGGGTCAAATCACTCCAGTCCAGACCGGTCAAATCGCCAAGTCAGATCAGCTACAGTGCAGGCGTCAGATCGAAGCCAGGGGTCAAATCGCCGCGTCAGCTTGGATCCGTTGTTTCGTTTTTGCTGTTCGGTGTGCTATTATTTCGTCTTTTCTGCCTCAAGTTCAGCGCCCAAACAGACTTGGCTTTTGATTTTGTTGTCCCCTGTTCTACTCTGCACGCCCAATCAGATGAAGTCGCCGCTCTCTATTCTTTTCTTCCTCTTTCGTCCTTTCTGTTGTGTTTCTCTTGGTTTTTATTTTTTGCTTTTTGTTTCCGCTGAGTTTTTGTGTTGTGGTTTTCATTTCCGCTCTCTCTTTTTGGCCTCCGGGGTTGTGTAGTATTTATAGGAGTAGAGTTACGTTGTAGAATAGGATTAGGATATATCTGCAAAATACAAATCAGAATTTAATATTTAAATTTAAATTTAATTAGATGAACTTAAAATAACAGATTTTTATCTTTTTTCCTTATCAAAAGTTGTTTATTCTTTTTACACCCTCATAGCAATTAAAATTGTATTTTGCTCCTGTATTGTCAATTTGTAACATATAAAATTCAACAAATCATAAAAAAATAATAAATCAATAGTTTTTCTTTGTTTTGTTGATTCTTATCAAAAATAATTACTTTTTGCATCAAAAATCTTATTTCTTCATAAATAAATAATTAATTGAAATCTTATAGAAATAAAATGAATTATCAACAGTATAAACGAAAACAAGCAATTTTAATGGGTAATTGAATACAAATATTTGTATAAAAATTAGACACATCAAATACCCCCAAACTTAAGATTTTGCTTGTCTTCGAGCAAAAAGTAAAATCAATAATAGGGAAATAATAATTAATAATAACTCAACTCATCACACTAAGAGACCTTATCATGCAAGCATCAAAATTTCAACTAAAAATATAAACAATAGCAAATAAAGTAAAAACAAGCATACCCACTTTCTCTAGTGGAATTATCTATTCATAACTCCAAACCCAATCATATTTGTCATGCAATTAATGTAATTTTAGTATGTAACTACCCAATCTGTGATTATCCCTTCTCACTACTGCAAACCGAGTAGCAAACTAGAGTTTTTTTTTTCCGACGAATTAGTCTCTTCTCTAAGTTGTTACTTGCCTTTTTACGCGAATGGAAGACATTTGTGATGACTTCACCCGGTTACTCAACAAGTCACAAACTTAAAGTGCTTTGTATACTCATATTTCAAGTTACCTTTCGACGTAAAAGTAAACATTAGTGATGAATACCCCTAGTTACTAAGCAACTCAAAACATTGGAGTAGATTGACTTTATTAATATTTTTTTTTCCGTTATTACTCTATTTACTTAAACTCTGTTTAGGACTAGATCAAAGGAGATAATCACAAGAAAAAGTATCACATTTGTCTTTTATGTATAATAGCCTGACTCACACAATTTTGTAAGGAATTGTGAAATTCAATAATCCTAAAGTAAATAAGTATGCTTACTCTTGCTTTGCAATTGTCTATCCCAAAAAAAATTATTTCAATGCTTATCACAATAAGGAACTCAAAAGTGTATTGGTGAGCCCAATTGATTTTTTTTTTTTTTTGTGTTTTTTTTTTCTTTTTAAAAAAAATAAATAATAAAATTTTAAACCTTCTCCCCAAACTTGAATTCACATTGTCCTCAATGGGAAAGAAAAAGAAAAGCAAAAAGAATGCAAAAAGTTCAGAATTTCTCCCCTGATTCGTCTTAAAATTTTTGCACGTGCGGTGTTCAGTATTTTGGCGATATCTGGAGCTGTAGATGTCCAAATGGGCTGATTTTTTTTATTTTATTTTATTTTTTTGCTGGAAAGCTAAGACAATAGGCTACAATCTCTCTTTGAATCAGTTTTCCAGATTCTGACTTCATACTGCTAAAAAACAGCCATCATTGAAGGTGTACAAAACAGCTCCGCCTGGCGACTTTCAAAATTTATGCAATCCACAGGATAAAATCAAAAATTAAAATAAAATAAACTAAAAGATAAATCAAACCTAAATGCAATAAAAGAAAACATGGGTTGCCTCCCAAGAAGCGCTAAGTTTTAAGTCTTCAGCCAGACATGGGGTGAGATGGTTATGTAACGTCAAGATCCAACAATATTAACACATCCTTTCTAATTCTTCCCTTCAGGTGTGGATCAGGTTCAAGCTCTAGTTTGAGGTGTTTCCTTCGTGATGATGATGTCTTTGATTCCCCCACCTCTTTGAAATTTTTCTGAACAAATGAATAAATAGAGGGTGCAGCATCCAAATACATAACATGTTCAAAAATATTTTCTGTTTCAGTTTCAAAAGTTGCTGCATTTGTTGGACATACTTCGATTGGTGATTTTTCAAATTTAGCCTTATGTTTCTCGCCCACATTTAAATCAATTTTACTTACTTGGAAAGATGACTGTTCTTCAGGAGGAAGCTTTATGGAATTAAAAACATCATACATTACTTGCTTATGCTGAATTTGTTCCTCCACAATTGGGTCGTACTGTTCTTCTTTTTCAACCACATTTTGTTCTTCATTTTCTTCTTTTGGTTGCTCAGTTGTTCTCCCGCTGTTTAATGTTATTGCTTTAACATCTTCTATGAGGTTGACAATTGTGTTGCTTGGTAATGTTCCTGCAGTTATTTCGTTAAGAATATTTGAAATTTGACCCATTTGGACCTCAAGATTGTGAATGGAAGCCGTATTATTTTGAATCGCCACATCTGTCTTCTGCATATACTGATCTGTCTTTTGTATGTGGTGTTCTGTTTTCTGCATGTGTTGCATGAACATCTCTTCTAATGTCGGCTTCTTTTCTTGCTGTGAAAAAATTTGAGGTGGTCTAACTGCTCCTTGATTGTTGTTCCATGGACAATTGTGGGTGTTTCTCCATCCTGAATTGTATGTGTTTGCATAATGATTATTTTGCATTTGAAAGTTTCACACAAAATTTTCATGTTCGGCATTTGATGGAGAAAAAGGGTTCCCCACTTGACAATCTGAACTTGAATGATTTCCTACACAAAGATCACAAATCATATTAGATTGAATAGCATTAAAATTCATATTTTCTACTTGTTTAGTTAAAATATTATTTTTTGCATTTAAAGTAGAAAAAGGATCCAATTCAAAAACTCCAGCCACTTTTCTTGGCATTGTTCTCTCTGAAGACCACTGGTAATTATTTGATGTCATCTCCTCTAAAAGATCATAGGCTTCTTTGTAAGTTTTGCTCATAAGTGCACCACCTGCTGCTGCGTCAACGGTAGATCTATGTGTAACTCCCAAACCATTATAGAATGTTTGCATTTGCAGCCATTTCGGTAGTTCATGATTAGGATACTTTCTTAATAACTCTTTGTACCTTTCCCATGCATCATACAAAGACTCAGTCTCAAATTGAGTAAATGTGGCAATATCATTCCTTAGTTTTGCTGTCTTTGCCGGCAGAAAATACTTAGCCAAAATTTTTTGTGCAAGTCCCTCCCAAGTAGTAATACTACCGGGTGGTAGATAACGTAGCCAAGCCTTCGCCTTATCTCGTAATGAAAAAGAAAAGAGTCTTAATCTGATTGCATCATCTGATACTCCGTTGTACTTGAAAGTATCACAAATTTCCAGAAAGTTTGCAATGTGAGCATAAGGATCCTCGTGTGGTAATCCCCAAAATTGAACAGTCTGTTGAATCAATAGAATCATCTCTGGTTCAATCTCAAAATCGTCAGCTTCAATAACCAGCTTCTTTATGCTTGATTCATAAATCGATGGCGTAGCATAGTCTCTCAAAGGCCTGTTGATTTTTCGATATACGAAAAGGAGTGTCACCAGCTAGTCTAGTGTCTAGAGCGAGTTCCAGTAAGTCTAGTGTGAGGGCCAATCGTTTGCTATGATAATTTCCTTGTATGTCCTGAAATGTTAGTATTAAAAAAAACTAAAAAAAATAAAATAAGAAAAATAAATGAAAGTAAAAGTAAGTGAAAAGAAAATAAAGAGGTAAAATAATATTAAAATAAAAATAATTACAAAAAAAAATCCAAACTAGTAATAATCTAGCAATTTTCAATATCAATAAAAGAATAACTAATCCCTGGCAACGGCGCCAAAAACTTGATGTGATTATTTGCAAGTGTACAAAATCACAACAAGTAATATAGTAAGTGAATAGAGTGTCGAACCCACAGAGACTAGATATTTTACTGAGTACCGATATCACTAGATTAACTACTATTTGGAAGATCGAAATTTGATAAATAAAGAAAACAATTTAAAAAAATCTAACTAAATTAATGGAGAGGGAGCGGAGTTTGAAAATTGTAATTTGTTAATGGCAAAATTAATTCTAGGGTTTTTGACTTCACCTAGTTAATTCCACACAATTTATAATTCCATATGAAAAAAAATATTAATTTTTCAAGTTGTAGACCAAAATCCCCAAATTATTCAATGCTTTCTCTCGAACAACACCAAAAATATCTCCAACTAACAGTTTGTCACATCACTATGCAAATTTAATTAATCGAAGACTCATTAAGTTATGTGGATTTCTTAACGGTCACATCGATCGCGGTAAATTATCTCTAATTTCGCTCAATTAATGGTGTTCAATTTTTATTGTTCTAAATCACAAATTACCTCTCGGTCTCTCCATGATCCAATAATCAAACAAAAATTTGCCAAATAAATTTAAGCATTAAGCACAAAAATTAAACACACAACCATGGAGAAATAGAAATAATATAGAATTAAAAACTGTGTTATCAAAACTAAGCTACATCTAAATCCTAGAAAAATAAATTTAGTTCATAGTAAAATTGCAATTAACAAATTTGTTCATGGATAGCATAATTAAATTTTAGAAGAGAAAAGAAGATACAAAAATAGACTGTTTTGTAATAAAAATTGCAAACCGAACAGTCTTGAAAATTGTCTCTGTATTTTTCTTCTCTGTCTCGAACTCAGTACCAAAAAGAACACGCGTCAGATCGAAGCCAGGGGTCAAATCACTCCAGTCCAGACCGGTCAAATCGCCAAGTCAGATCAGCTACAGTGCAGGCGTCAGATCGAAGCCAGGGGTCAAATCGCCGCGTCAGCTTGGATCCGCTGTTTCGTTTTTGCTGTTCGGTGTGCTGTTATTTCGTCTTTTCTGCCTCGAGTTCAGCGCCCAAACAGACTTGGCTTTTGATTTTGCTGTCCCCTGTTCTACTCTGCACGCCCAATCAGATGAAGTCGCCGCTCTCTATTCTTTTCTTCCTCTTTCGTCCTTTCTGTTGTGTTTCTCTTGGTTTTTATTTTTTGCTTTTTGTTTCCGCTGAGTTTTTGTGTTGTGGTTTTCATTTCCGCTCTCTCTTTTTGGCCTCCGGGGTTGTACAGTATTTATAGGAGTAGAGTTACGTTGTAGAATAGGATTAGGATATATCTGCAAAATACAAATCACAATTTAATATTTAAATTTAAATTTAATTAGATGAACTTAAAATAACAGATTTTTATCTTTTTGCCTTATCAAAAGTTGTTTATTCTTTTTACACCCTCATAGCAATTAAAATTGTATTTTGCTCCTGTATTGTCAATTTGTAACATATAAAATTCAACAAATCATAAAAAAATAATAAAACAATAGTTTTTCTTTGTTTTGTTGATTCTTATCAAAAATAATTACTTTTTGCATCAAAAATCTTATTTCTTCATAAATAAATAATTAATTGAAATCTTATAGAAATAAAATGAATTATCAACAGTATAAACGAAAACAAGCAATTTTAATGGGTAATTGAATACAAATATTTGTATAAAAATTAGACACATCAAGAGTCGACAATGATTTGACATCTTAAACTAGGCCATATGTCGAGGTTTGAAGATTCTCTCCGAACGGAAGCTGTTATCATTGCTCAAATCGGTGAATTTACCCTTTTGTGATCATTGTGTTAAAAGTAAGCAGTATAGGTTGCAGTTCAGCAGATCTGATGCAATGAGTAAATGCATTCTAGACTTGATTCATTATGATATCTAGGAATCACCAGATGTCCCTAAGAGGAGCAAAATACTCATTGATGATTTCTCCAGGAGATTGTAGGTTTATCCAATCAAGAAGTCAGATGTGTTTCCTGTATTCAAAGACTTCAAAGCGTAGGTGGAACTTGAATCGGAAAACAAGATCAAGTGCTTGATGACAGATAATGGAAGGGAGTATACAGACGACGAGTTTCTTGTACTTTGTAAGAGAGAAGGTATCTCAAGATAGTTCATAGTCACATACATACCTCAAAAAAATGCCATGGCATAGCAGATTATGACTCTTGCTAAAAGAATAAGATCTATGTTGCGGACTGTGGGTCAACCCAACTGTTTTTGGGCAGAAGCAGCCAAAATTGCATGTTATGTGAAAAATCGAATGCCATCGACAACAATTTAGCTAAAGCCACCGATGTGCTGTGGACTGGAAAGCCAACTGATTACTCTACTCTATATTGATTTGGATATCTCAGGTACATGATGTACAATGCCTAAAAAAGAACGAAGCTTAATCGAAAATTCAAAAAGTGTATCTCCTTTGGGTATGTTGATGGTATGAAGGTGTATCGCTTATGGGATCCCACTACCCACAAGGTTTTCATAAGCAAATATGTCATATTTGAAGAGGATAAACTACGAGAGAATGGAAACAATATCACTTCAAAGGAGAATCTAGAGATACTACACTTCAGGTGGAAGACAAGTCAGATGATGATCAAGTTTCTTCTAAAGCAGCACTAGAGCGCGAGATATAAGAACCAGTCGAGTCTAAGGCTCCAAAAGTTCGTCGATCAGCTCGTGAAAGAAGACAGCTTGCTTGGCACCCAAAGTATGTTACGGAGAGCAATGTTGCATACTGTCTTTTAACAGAGGATGGAGATCCATCATCTTTCCAGGAGGCAATCAAAGGCTCGGATGTATCCCTGTGGATGATAGAAATGCAGGAAGAAATTGAAGCACTACATAGTAACAAGACGTGGAATCTTGTTACACTACCACAAGGAAGAAATGTCATCGGCAACAAATGAGTCTACAAAATCAAGCGCGATGGAGCGGTATCGTGGTAAGATTGGTGGTGAAAGGATATGCTGAAAAGAATGTATTGACTTCAATAAGATATTTTTCACCTATGGTTTGACTCAAGACAGCCACAGTAGTCTTGGCGATATGTGTAATACCGCGAATTCTAAATAAGCCTGAATTCGAAGTTCCACATGATCTTTACACTTCACTTCTTACAAGTTTACAAGGAATTTAAAATTTTTAAACAACGATGTTTACATTAACGTAGCGGAACCAAAATACAACATAATACACAATTAAAATAACGGTTGAAACATTTCTTTAAGCAGCATTCCTTCTTTAGTCATTTCATTCATTTTATCCTATATAGAAACTGTGGGCACGTCAGTTGCATACAACCGATGCTAGGATACAATGCATCAATTTCTCTTACATGGACAGCACAAACTTGATCACAAACAAAGCTAAAAAGGGACTATCCTATTGAAGTTGTGTATGCTGGTGCACTTAGCCTTAATGCAGTTATTTATAATTCATGACACTAATGCACACTTGTTCGAATCTATGCATCCCATTCTACATAGATCCGAGGGAAGCCCTTAACCGTACTTCATCTTGTAGGGTTGGATCTCTCGTTATGAGTTTAACTATTACGGTAAGTACGGTAAGTTCTTAGATGTTTTATGAATTACGAGCTCATGTCTAGACAGCCTGGAGGGGAACCCCACATCATGACATAACACATCATGTAGACAGCCTACGGACAATTCACCTCCGTCATGGGACAATGGCACTACGTAGTCACCAAGCACCCCACAAGCGTAGCCACGATCCCGATAATTCCGGAGATGGATTCCCGTTATGACATGACGCATCATGTAGACTGCCCGTGAAAACTCTCATACCGTGAATCTGAGGACTTCATACTTGTGTTTTTTTCTTACTTTCATCACATCTTCACTATAGTGTTGTCCTAAGATATTTGAATCATGAGTAAATTAACACTTTAGAGTTAGTATTTCCTCTACACCAGTCATAAACATCAATTAATTGCAACGACCCTTTCTTGGCCCTTTTCTACAATATTTATCTTCAAAGAATTCATTCACGCCGATGTAAGGATTTAGCTATACTCTAGATTTTAACCTCTTTTCATGTTCACTAAAATTTGGAGTATTTATACTCACAAATTCCATCATGATCTTTTGATTTTATTTTCCATGCACACTTGTGTATATTAAAACACCAATTTCATTTATTAACTTACTCAAATCTTCCGTGTCGAAAATCTCATAATTTGATCTCTACAAAAAACTCTTTATATTCAAATTTTCGTCTTTCTTTAATTATACAAAAGTCATATTTTAAGAAGAAATATCAAGTTCTTCATCCCATTGTTTTAATATAAAAATCACTTCCAATTCTCACAAAATATGTCAAAATATTGTGTAAATATTTTTTATAAAGTCTAAATAAATTTAGAGGAATAACAGAATTTTTCCCAATTTTTTATGCTTTTTAAAAATTCTTAAATACCCAAAAAAAATCAAAAAGTATTAAAAGAGGGTTGCTGGGTTTCGAACCCAAGACCTCCGCCTAGCTACAGTGACCAACTCAGAGCGCGCTCGAAGACCAGAATGTCCAATAACGGCTAGCAATAGAAGCTCACTTAAATGCTTTAAGTATATACTGTACTGTATTTTGAGAAAAATCGAAAGTTAACAAAAACAGAGCGTCTTTAGGACTCGGACCCGAGACCATGAACACTATTCACACCGCTTTAACCTCACACCGAAAGCCAATATTCCCAAACCCATTCTCTGTTATAATAATAAGTTAGAATTTCTTTATTCTACTGGTCTGTTTATAATTCTTTACAATTTCGATTTCTCAATAAATTTGTATCTTTCAAATCAAGACTTCTTCCAGAATATTTTCTTTAAAAATACAGTATAGCAGCAAATAGTAAACTTTATAAAACTCTTATCTTTTTGAAAATGTAAAAAACTTTCTTTCCAATTTGCGTTTAAAGAATACCTTATCGACTTTGAAATAAAACTATGGTTCCTTCTCAAAAACACCAATATAAATTTCTTTATGTCAATAAAATAAACATTTGCGGAACTATTTCCATATCTCTCTACTATACTAATATCTTAAAACTTTTTCATACATATTGCATTAATTTGACTATTACATGAACGTCCTAACATGCATCAATTAAAAGATTTCTTTTCCCACAACTCAGTAAATGTATGTTCTTGTTCTCTTTCAATTCCACATGAGTTCTAGCATTCATTCCCTCTTTTTTTAATCACATCACCACTACATAATTGAAATAACAATTAAGCCATTTTGCAACCAACATATATCAATATTCATTCATCTCAATCAACAACTAAGCCATTCACTAAGCAAAATTATCAAATTAGCATGGTTCATTAAAATTATCACGCCCCGCTTCCCAAAAGAGAATATAGAATACGTATACGTATACGTGACTAAGCCCAGCGAATGATTTTCATCATACATAAGTTGTTCAAGAATCTTTACAACATTTCACAAGAATAATCAGAGTGGGAAGTAAAAGAATCAACCAACATACACATATGAACCAAAATACCAATAAGAATACTTGAAACCAAAATATATTAATCTCAAATAATCTCAATCAGAATAAGTCAAATATCCTGGGTCACATTGCCTAAATACAAATAAACCCAAGTATCAAAATACAATTGTTCAAAACAAGAAACAAGAATAATAATAGCAAAATCCAGCTCTAATATTTCATATTACCAACACCATCTGGTACCTGTTCTCCAAAATCTGCAATTTAACAATTGCAAGAATAGGAAAAAGAAAACAAACTCCCGTCAATGTAAGTTACGGGCCGCTTGTAATGCAGGATACAAGTATATGGGAAAAACTAACTAAATAGCATGGAATAGGCATGATATCAAAATATAACAACTAGCATGGTAAGGTGAACAAGTACAAGTAGCATGTAACAAGTGTCAAGTGAACAAGGATTATATAAACAAGCATCAAGTATCAAGTATCATGTAATCATGTAGCATGTGTCAAGTATCAAGCCTCATGTATCATGTAGTCAAGTATCAAGTAAGCATGTATCATGTTCAAGTATCATGTATCAAGTCTTGTAGTTATTACTATCTAGGTAGCACTTCATGCATCCCAGTTTTTACTACATGGTTGCTACAATAAACAGTTTCGCTTTAGATTTCATAGTGGACCAAAGAGGGTAGTGTACTCAGGGACATGTATCAAGTATCGAGCTCCATGCTCCAAGTATCATGTATCATGTATCATGTATCACGTGTCAAGTTGTGCAAGTGGCAAGTACGTGTCTTGCGTGCTAGTGTCATGTAGTCACGTGTCAAGCATCATGTATCAAGTAATCACGTAGGATCAGTGGATCCCCTTCTGAGAACATGTTTTTGAATTATCCACTATTAGATCTTTCCCTTAAATCCCGACTTGATTATTTGTTATTATTATCAAACAAGTATGTATATGTGCAAAACGTATCAAGAATAACATGGAATGATCATGTAACAAGTTCAAGTTGCAAGATAAATATGTACGGATGCAAGATAACACATAAAAGGATAAAATAACCAAATTTCTAGTTCAGGACAGTAAGACCGTACTGCAGTAAAACTAGATTCCCGGTGTTACAAACATGCAAATCTGAATCCATCGAAAGGCCTAGAAAATAGACTCCCAACCGAATCTAGTGAACATATATAAGTCACATAGTATTTCACAAAATCATAACTCAAAACTGATTTGAATCCAGAAAACTTGTTCAGCCAGAAATCAGAAGATCATATTCAAGAATAGGAAAACAGCATGAAAACTCAGTAAATAAATCCACAAAAAATCTTGGGTATTCCCCTATATGTGTAGTAACAGAAAAACAAGTTTCATAATTTTTAAATAAAAATGGAGTAGTCAAGTAAAATTAGAAAGCAACAAGTTGCAATAGTTTTGTAAATCTAAAATTGTAAACACTGCAGTACGAAAACAACAATATCTTACAAACCATAAATTGAAATCCAAATCCGCCAAAAGGGTAAGAAAATAGACACAGTAGGCTAACTTTCATATTCAGAAATAATTTAGAAACAGAAAGTACAAATAGGTTGAAAATTAAGTTCTTTACTGAACAGTTGTAAAATTCTGCATTGAAAAATCTTTATTTGCAAGCATGAAAAGGTTTGTAAAACGTCTCAAATAAATACACCAAAATTCTGGGTAAACCCCAATCAAGTCTAGAATTACTGAGAAAAATTTAGATCAAAATAATAATTTTAACACCATAATAAAAATAGATTACTCTTCAAAAATCATAGACAGCAGAATCTGAAAATCTTTCGACACTACTGTAGTAAAATCGACATAACTCACAAACCGTAAAACGAAACTGAGATCCGTCAAAAGAGTTAAAAAATAGATAGAATTCTCTACAAATCGTGTTTACGAAATATTTTCAAATACTGACCTTAATGGGGTATAAAATACTGTCAAAACAAGAAAACCAGCAAAACTGAAAATATCTCATGTGCACAAAATCCACTAGTTCACATAGAACTCATCCAAAACACAACTAAACACGAAATAGAGTATACTAGATGTCCAAGCAACATGGCATAGAGTATTTCACAAGTCTACAACAAGTCTACCACAAATAACACGAACGAGCACAAGATAACACATGAACAACACGCTTATATGCAACAAGATATGGTCAACTCTAGGTTATATCATGTCATGTATGTCGTGAGGCAACTATGGTCAAATCATCACTGTAGAGACAATATCAACAAAATTTTATCTCGAACCCAACTACACTACAACCGGTATTTAGTTTTTGTATTCACAAAGAAATTTATTACAAGTTACTTGCCTTAACCGACGACGAAAATGACTCCAAGCTAGAATAATGGGAACGGATTCCCAACTAACGAATTCAACGATCACACGTGCCAAAAACGAGGATTGCCTATGAACCACGAGCCAACGAACTCAACTACGAACCCGCGAACTCAAAACACATGAACCAATGAACTCAACGAACCACAACCATGATGCCCACGAGAACCACGAACTAACCACACCACCACAACACTCGCACATGAGAGAGTACGAGGGAACGATAGTGTTCAGAAGGGCTGCCACTGCCGCTGCTCCGCTGCCTAGCACCGACAGAAACTGAGACAGAGCGGGAGGCAGGGACAAAGGGAGACAGGGCGAGGTTGAGAGGGTGCAGTAGGCGGGGGATCAAGGGCTCGAGAGAGATGGAGACAGGAAGAGATAGAGAGGGAGGTGCAAAGGCAGCTAAGGTTCACGAAGGGAAGGGGAAGCAGCCGGGGATGCATGGGTTGTTTAAATAGGTGGAGTTGGTTTAGGGTTTGAGGCAGGATGAAGGGGGTGACACAGGCACAAGGGGTTTTCAGTGTGGGCAAAGCTAACAGGTCGGGTTGCATGGGGATGGGGATAGAGCATGCGGGTGTGGGTCTTAGGTTAACGGGTTGGGTAGTGAATAGGGAAATGAGTATAGATAGTGAAATGGTCAATTAATAGGGTCTTGATTATTTGGTTTTGAAAAGAAACAGATGGTTTAACAATGATTAAATGGGTAATGGGTTAAATATATAGATAAATGGGTTATAGGAGTTCTAACAGGGTATTAGGAATTCAAGCAAAACTATAGATAGGGCAAAATGAACAACTAATAGAAAAATAAAATAAGGTGTGAACAATAACAAAAAGGTTTAAAAAAAATATCAACTCGATCAAAAAGGAACGAAATAAGAGATAAACAAGAATCAAGAATTCAAATAAAAGAAGACAATGAAAAAAAAAAGAATATATATATTGAAAATAAAATCCAATATAAGGTCCAAAAGAAATACAAGGAGAGTACAAATACTCAAGAAAGGAAAAATACACCAAAAATATGAAAAACAAAAAACATGGGTTACAATCCTACCCGCCTAACAAGAACAATTCCGTCCTCAAAATTCAAACAAGAAGATACATAGGGTAACCCCAAAACAACCAAAAAAAGAACAAAGCAAAACTACTCAAACAAATGAGGAAACTTCTGCTGAATCTCCTCCTCCAGCTCCCAAGTCGACTCACTGGGCGAGTGAGGATTCCAAGCAACACGAACCAACTTGATGATCTTTTTCTTAAGCACTTTCTCCTGCCGATCCACAATAGCAACTGGCAGAATCTCACAAGTCAAATCCGCCCGAACGGTCAACTTAGAATAGTTGATCACGTGGCTCTCATCTTGGATATATCTCCTGAGTTGTGAGACATGAAAAACATCGTGCACTCCTGATAAAGTTGGCGGCAATGCAAGACAATAGGCCACCTTGCCTACTCGCTCCAAAATCTCAAACGGTCCAATAAATCTAGGGTTAAGCTTGCACCCACCACCAAGCCGAATGACACCTCGCCACGGCAATACCTTTAGGAAAACGTGGTCACCAACCCCAAACTCCAAAGCTCTCCGATGGACATCGGCCCATCGCCTCTACCTATCCTGAGCTGCCTACAAATACTTCCTGATCTGAACCACCACATCAACTGTCCTGGTGATCAACTCCGGACCCAAAAAATTCCTCTCACCAATGTCATCCCAGCACAATGGTGATCTGCACTTCTGCCCATAGAGTTCCTCGAATGGAGCGGTTTTAATACTGGCTTGAAAGCTGTTTATGTACGAGAAATCTACGAGATACAAATGGTCCTCCTATGATCCACCAAACTGAAGCATACAGGACCACAACATGTCTTCAAGAATCTGGATGGTCCTCTCCGACTGTCTATCAGTCTGGGGATGAAAAGTTGTATTGTACTTCAATTTACTCCCCAAACTGTTTTGAAGACTCTTCCAGAACTGAGATCTGAATCTCGTATCCCAATCGGATACAATACTGACTAGAAACCCATGAATTCTAACAAAATCTTGCATATACCTCTCAGCAAGGCTCTCAGTAGACTGCCCGACACGAAAAGGAATGAAGTGAGCACTCTTCGTCAAACGGTCGATAATCACCCAAATGGCATTATGACCCTTAGGACTCCTTGGCAAAGCGGTCACAAAGTCCATAGTGATATGTTCCCACTTCCATTCTGGAAAAGGTAGCGGTTGAAGAAGTCCAGCAGTTCTCTGATGCTCTGCCTTAACCTGCTAGTAAATTAAACACAGCAACAAACCGAGCTACAGCTCCCTTCATACCATGCCACCAAAAATGAAGCTTCGAACCCCGATACAGCTTAGTACAGCTGGGATGGATAGAATCGGATGACTGATGGGTTTTCTCAAGCAACCTCTGACGAACTTTGCCCTTCGGGACATATAACCTAGACCCAAAACGAAGCGATCCATCAGCATGAATAACCATGTCTATTCTGGACCCAGACTCAACCTCAGCTCGAAAACCCTGCAACTATGCATCACCAGCCTGCGCCTCTTTAATCTGACCAACAAGAGACAACTGAAGCTGGAGCACCAAACAACTCCAATCAGAACTCGGCAACAAAACCTCCAACTCCAACCTCTGCATCTGCTCAATCAGATCCCTCTGCTGAGTCAAGAGCATAACTGCCGGTCTACTACTCAAAGCATCTGGCATTAAGTTTACTTTAGCATGGTGGTATTATAACTGATGTCACAATCAGCCATAAGTTCCAACCAACGTCTTTGCCTCATGTTTAACTCCTTCTGGGTGAAGACGTACTTGAGACTTTTGTGGTCTGTAAAGATCTCCACTCGGTCTCTAAGTAAATAATGTTTCCACAGCTTCAAAGCATAGATCACTGCCGCTAACTCCAAGTCATAAGTCGGATAGTTCTTCTAATGTGGCCTCAACTACCTCGATGCATACACAATGACTCGGCCCTTCTGCATCAAAAATACTCCAAGACCCTTACCCGAAGCATCACCGTGAATTACAAATTTTCCTGAACCATTTGGAATATTCAACACAGGCACTGACGTTCTTCAACTCAACAAAATCCATACCACACTCATCAGACCAACAGAACTTCCGATCCTTCCCAGTCAACTTAGTCAACGGTCCTGCTATCTTCGAAAAATCTTGGATGAATTTCCGATAATAGCCAGCTAAACCAAGAAAACTCCTAACTTCAAAAACTGACTTGGGAACAGGCCAATCCTTCACAACCTCAACCTTGACAGGATCCACAGAAATACTATCGCCTGAGATAATGTGACCCAAGAAAGAAACCATGTCGAGCCAACTCACACTTGCTGAGTTTTCCATAGAGCTGATTCCCACTCAAAGTCTGCAGAACCACTCTATGATACTCAGCATGATCTTCCCAATTCCGAAAATACACAAAAATATCATCAATGAAGACCACCACAAATCTATCAAAGAACTGAGAAAAGATCGGGTTCATAAGACTCATGAATACAGCAGGCGCGTTCGTAACCCCGAGTGGCATCACAAGATACTCATAGTGGCCATATCTAGTCCTGAATGAAGTCTTCTATACACCAGTCTCCTTCACTTTGACTTAATGATACCCAGAACGAAGATCCAACTTCGCTCAAACAAATCATCGATCCTGGGCAATGGATACCGGTTCTTCACAGTAACACTGTTTAGTTCCCAATAATCCACACACAGTCGACGACTACCATCCTTCTTGTTGACAAAAAGAACTGGAGCACCCCAAGGCAAAATACTGGGTCTGATGAACTCTAAATCAAGCAACTTCTGAATCTGCACCTTAAGCTCAACTAATTCAACCGGTGCCATCTTGTAGGGACTCTTCGATATAGGTGTTGTACCCGGCTGAACTTCAATATCGAACTCCACATCCCTATCAGGGGGGTAAGCCAGGCAACTCCTCTGAAAAAATATCCAGGAAATCCCGAACTACTAGAGGCGCGGCCTCACAGCCTGAATGCAACTCCATTGCACAAACTCCTGATCAACTGCAGCTCAACCAAGGCACATCTCGTCGGCATGGAACTCAAACTCTGCGCGATCTGGAATCTGGAATACAACTTTCTCTGCATGGCAATCAATAATGGCATGAGTTTCACCCAATCAATCCATACCCAGAATAACGTTGAATCCTGAATTCCCAATTACAATCATATTGGCCTTGAAACTTGTGCTACCAATAATTACCGGACACAGCCTGCACTCCTGGGAACAAATGATAACTCCACCACCTTTCACAATGTTCCAAGCCTCTGACATGTTGCTGCACTCCAACTGATGGTGAGCCACAAATCGAGAGGAGACTAAAGAATGGATTGCCCCGGAATTAAAAAGAACATAAGCAAGGAAAGAGCAAATAAGGATAACACCTAAGACAGAAATCAAAAGAGATAATGAAAAGAATGGTTGAACAGGGGTGAGGAAAAACAAAAAACAAAAAGATAAACAGAAAGATTCAAAGCAAAAAGGAAAAGAAGAACAAAAGAGAAACAACAAAATAATAAAAATAAAAGATACATGCAACCACACCCTCAGCTGACTCAGCATCAGCAGTAGTCAGGTTGAAAGCCTGGCCTCTACTGGGAGCAGCAGTCTTCTGACCGACAATTTGGCACTGCGAGGAAGCGGTGATCTAACTGGACCACAAGCTGCGGCAATTGGCTGAACTGGACCCCTGGTTGGAAGAGCCAATTGCGGGCAGTCCCGCACCGATTAATCAGCAGCACCACATCCAAAACAGCAACAATTGGCACATCGGAAATCCTTGTGCTCATGCCCTGGAAGTCAGCAAAAGTCGCAAAAACCAACTATCGGAGGAACCACAGAAGAGTAAGGAGCTGCCATGACCGGAGGGGTTGTGACAGGTCTCCGAACAGGCCCACCAGAAGGCCTAGCAACTGAGTGCAGAACAGTTCGCTGAGAAGGAGCCAATCCACCATGAGCCTGCTCCTGAGCTCTAGCAGCCTCAAGAGCCTCAGCATACGTACGCAAGCGAAGAGAGACAAGCTGCACCTTGATGTTTTGCTCAAGCCCCAAAATGAACCTACAAGCCCTATCCTCTTCGTTCACCACAAGAATGGCTGCGAAGCGACTAAGTCTCGTCAATTCAGCTGCGTACTCGTCTACAGACCTGGAGCCCTGTTTCAAGAAAGTCTTATGTTACAACATTGCTTGGACAATATGTAACAAAATTCTATTACTAGAAATAATGATCA
The DNA here is from genome assembly GCA_017893485.1 of Hemerocallis citrina. Lineage (NCBI taxonomy): Eukaryota > Viridiplantae > Streptophyta > Magnoliopsida > Asparagales > Asphodelaceae > Hemerocallis > Hemerocallis citrina. Next base: position 424,492 of record JACEHZ010000256.1, read on the forward strand.
ACCTGTTTCAGGGCCAAAAACTATTGCTCCACCACAAATCTAGTGCTGCTAGGAAAGAACTTCTCCAAGAAGCTCCTGGTGAAAGTGGTCCAAGTGATCGGTCGTTCGAACCTTTCGGACTCGGACCTCCACCAGATATGAGCCAAGTCCACCAACTGGATGGCCCCCACATCCACACGATCTGCATCTAACACTCTAGCTATCAAAAGTAGTTGCTCAGTCCGAATCAACCACTGTTCAGCCTCCAAAGGCATCTCAGTGCCTAAAAACCTTTCGGAATGCAGCCTCATAAAGTCCATGACTGTTCCTGGAAGGGGAGGAAGAGCTGTCTGCATAGGCACAGCGGGCATAGGAACTCGAGCGGCTTGCAAAGCAGCCATCACCAAATCACTATGGTTCTGCTGCATGTTAATCAAGCACTCAAGTACAGTGGTGACAACCTTAAGCCCTGGTTGCTCATCCTGGGAATGAGAAGAATCTCTACGAGCCATAGTCTGCACAAAATCAAAAATAATTAGCATCCAGATCAAGATTGACAATAATTCATTTATGCATGCATGGTTGGTGAAATCTTGAGCTGATCCCAGTTCGAGCCAAACTTGTCTAATATATAAGTCAAACAAATTCATTATCCAAACCTGGGCTCTCATACCACTAAAAATCTTGTCACGCCCCGCTTCCCAAAAGAGAATACAGAATACGGATACGTGACTAAGCCCAGCGAATAATTTTCATCATCTATAAGCTGTTTAAGAATCTTTACAACATTTCACAAGAATAATCAGAGTCGGAAGCAAAAGAATCAACTAATATGCACATATGAACCAAAATACCAACAACAATACTTGAAACCAAAATATATTAATCTCAAATAATCCCAATCTGAATAAGTCAAATATCCTGAATCGCATTGCCTAAATACAAATAAATCCAAGTATAAAAATACAATTGTTCAAAATAAGAAACAAGAATAATAATAGCAAAATCAAGCACTAATATTTCATATCACCAACATCATCTGGTACATGTTCTCCAAAATCTGAATTTAACAATTGCAAGAATAGGAAAAAGAAAACAAACTCCCGTCAATACAAGTTACGGGCCGGTTGTAATGCAGGATACAAGTACATGGGAAAAACTAACTAAATAGCATGGAATAAGATGATATCAAAATATAACAACTTGCATGGTAAGGTGAACAAGTACAAGTAGCATGTATCAAGTGTCAAGTGAACAAGGATCATGTAAACAAGCATCAAGTATCAAGTATCATGTAATCATGTAGCATGTGTCAAGTATCAAGCCTCATGTATCATGTAGTCAAATATCAAGTAAGCATGTATCATCTTCAAGTATCATGTATCAAGTCTTGTAGTTATTACTATCTAGGTAGCACTTCATGCATCTCAGTTTTTACTACATGGTTGCTACAACAAACAGTTTCGCATTAGATTTCATAGTGGACCATAGAGGGTAGTACAATCATGAACAAGTATCAAGTATCGAGCTCCATGCTCCAAGTATCATGTATCATGTATCATGTATTACGTGTCAAGTTGTGCAAGTGGAAAGTACGTGTCTTGCGTGCAAGTGTCAGGTAATCACGTGTCAAGCTTCATGTATCAAGTAATCACGTAGGATCAGTGGATCCCCTTCCGAGTACATGTTTCTGAATTATCCACTGTTAGATCTTTCCTTTAAACCCCGACTTGATTATTTGTTATTATAATCAAACAAGCATGTATCATGTCACAAGTTCAAGTTGCAAGATGAATATGTACGGGTGCAAGATAACACATAAAAAGATAAAATAACCAAATTTATAGTTCAGGACAGCAAGAGCATACTGCAATAAAACTGAGATTCCCGCTGTTACAGACATGCAAATCTGAATCCGTCAAAAGGTCTAGAAAATAGACTCCCAACCGAATCCAGTGAACATATATAAGTCACATAGTATTTCACAAAAATATAACTCAAAACTAATTTTAATCCAGAAAACTTGTTCAGCCAAAAATCAGAAGATCGTATTCAAGAACAGGAAACAGCATGAAAACTCAATAAATAAATCTACGAAAAATTTGGGGCATTCCCCTATATGTGTAGTAACAGAAAAACAAGTTCATAATTTCCAATAAAAATAGAGTATTCAAGTAAAATCAGAAAACAACAAGTTGCAGTAGTTTTGTAAATCTAAAATTGTAAACACTGCAGTACGAAAACAGCAGTATCTCACAAACCATAAATCGAAATCCAAATCCGCCAAAAGGCTAAGAAAATAGATACAGTAAGCTAACTTTCATATTCAGAAATAATTTAGAAACAAAATGTAGAAATAAGTCGAAAATCAAGTTCTTTACTGAACAGTAGTAAAATTCTGCATGAAATTTTTTTATTTGTAAGCATGAAAATGTTTGTAAAACATCTCAAATAAATCCACCAAAATTCTGGGTAAACCTCAATCATGTCTAGAAGTACTGAGTAAAATTTCAGATTAAAATATTTATTTAAACACCATAATAAAAATAGATTACTCTTTAGAAATCATAGAAAACAGAATCTGAAAATCTTTCGACACTACTGTAGTAAAATCGACATAACTCACAAACCATAAAACGAAATTGAGATCCGTCAAAAGGGTTAGAAAATAGACAGAATTCTCTATAAATTATGTTCACAAAATATTTTCAAATATTGATCTTAATAGGGTCTAAAATACTGATCAAAATAAGAAAACCAGCAAAACTGAAAATATCTCATGTGCACAAAATCCACTAGTTCACATAGAACTCATCCAAAACACAACTAAACACGAAATAGAGTATACTAGATATCCAAGAAACATGGTATAGAGTATTTCACAAGTCTACAATAAGTCTACCACAAATAACATGAACTAGCACAAGATAACACATGAACAACACGCATATATGCAACAAGATATGGTCAATCCTAGGTTATATCATGTCATGTATGTCATGAGGCAACTATGGTCAAATTATTACTATAGAGACAATATCAACAAGAGGATTCACACACAAATTGTCTCTAGAACCCAACTACACTACAAGCGGTATTTAGTACATGTATTCACAAAGAAATTTAATACAAGTTACTTGCCTTAACCGACGACGAAAATGACTCCAAGAAAGAATAACGAAAATGGATTCCCGGCCAACGAACTCAATGATCACACGAGCCAAAAACGAGCAATATCCACGAACCACGAGCAAACGAACTCAACTATGAACCCGCGAACTCAAAATACACGAACCAATGAACTCAACGAACCACAACCACGATGCCCACGAGAACCACGAACTAACCACACCACCACAACACTCGCACACGAGATAGTACAAGGGTACGACGACAGACAGAAGGGCTACCACTGCCGCTGCTCCGCTGCCTGGTGCCGACAGAAACAGAGACAGAGCGGGAGGCAGGGACAAAGGGAGACAGGGCGAGGTTGAGAGGGTGCAGTAGGCGGGGGATCAAGGGCTCGGGAGATATGGAGACAGGGAGAGATAGAGCGGGAGGTGCAAAGGCGGCTAGGGTTCATGAAGAGAAGGGGAAGCAACCGGGGATGCATGGGTTGTTTAAATAGGTGGAATTGGTTTAGGGTTTGAGGCATGAAGAAGAGGGTGGCACAGGCACAAGAGGTTTTCGGTGTGGGCAAAGCTAACGGATCGGGTTGCATGGGGATGGGGATAGAGCATGCGGGTGTGGGTCTTAGGTTAACGGGTTGGGTAGTGAATAGGGAAATGGGTATCGATAGTGAAATGGTCAAAATAAGGTCTTGATTATTTGGTTTCGAAAAGAAATAGATGGTTTAACAATGATTAAATGGGTAATGGGTTAAGTATATAGATAAATGGGTTATAGGAGTTCTAACAGATTATTAGGAATTCAAGCAAAACTATAAATAGGGTAAAATGAACAACTAATAGAAAAATAAAATAGGATGGGAACAACAATAAGAAGGTTAAAAAAATATCAGCTCGATCAAAAAGGAACAAAATAAGAGACGAACAAGAATCAGGAATTCAAATAATAGAAGACAAGAAAAAATAAAAGAATATACATTGAAAATAAAATCCATTATACGGTCCAAAAGAAATACAAGGACAGTACAAATACTCAAGAAAGGAAAAATACACCAAAAATATGAAAAACGAAAAACATGTGTTACAAAAATAGATATTCTATCATGAAATATATTGATATGGCACTATAATATGTTTTAATTCACTAATCTCAATTCCATTCTACGAATCTTCTGATAATCATCAACAAGATTTTCTCTTTTTCCCTACTAGTCTCTTTAAGCAATCACATGGCAAATTTTTTCATTTACTTTAGCATATTCATAAACTTAGCCTATAAACTTGATATCTAGATTAGAAGTAAGGAAATTTCCCACCTCTTGAAGAACGAATTGAGAAATCTTAAAGAAAGACTTCTCGAAAGCACGATTGCCTTCGCTTCTCCTTGATCCTAGCTGCAAGCCTTCTCCTCCAAGCTATGCAAAAACCGAGACTTCCCTCCTCCCTGAACTAGCCGGCCTCCACTGTGAAAGAACACACACTCTCAATCTTTTTCTCACACAATCTCTTCTCTTTCTCTCTAAAAAATCTAGGTGCAAAGGATAAAGGATGACAAAAGGACCTATTTATACACAATTCATGGTCAAATGAAGGGTTGAGATGTGTTTGAATGAATGGCTAAGATGCATTTGGGAGTTAAAAAACCACCCACTAGCACACAACCACCTCTCCACTCCCCACTTACCCATGCATGGCCGGCCTTTCCTCTTCATTGCATGTGCATTTTCAATGCACGTGCCCCCACATGCACACCTATAATTATTTGTTCATTAATTTGTTCTGCTAATTTGTTACATGACAAAGTCTACCGTACAAGTTGTTTAATTAACAAATGAATTAATTTGTGGGCTAGCTAGGTGGGCTAATTCTATGTGCTTTTAATTAATTAATTTAATTTAATTTGGGTGAGCTAGGATTAAGTTATTAGGCCTAGGATTCTATAATAATTAATAAGAGACTTTTAAAAGTGAAAAGAAATATTTGTTCATGACATAAAAATAATTTTTAGGCCAATGTACACATTAATTTGCACGTGCAAAATACGTGAAATCAAATGAAAATATTATATTTAATTATATGAAAATTTAGGATATTACAACACTCCCTTCTTAGAATAGTTCTGTCCTTGGAGCTACGCTTAAAGAGTGAGAACAAAACATAAAAGAAAAAAAAAATACAATTCAAACAAAGAGTTCGGGATGATCCTTCAATATTCTCTCCTCGAATTTCCAAGTAGCCTCTTCAACCAATAGGTTTCTCTAGACTACTTTGACCATCGGTATCGTCTTGTCCCTCAAGTCCTTCTCACTACGATCCATAATCTCGATCGGCTGCTCAGGGCAGCTCAGATCTAACTGCAAACCTCCGGCAATTCGGGCAAATGGTGACTTGGTTCTGGAATGTAACCTCTCAACATAGACATATGGAAGACATTGTGCACTTGATACAACTCTTCCGATAACTCCAACCGGTTGTCTTCCCAATCCTTTTTAATATCTTAGAAGGGCCTATGTACCTTGGGGCTAATTTCCCACCTCTGTCCAAACGAATCACACCTTTACTAGGAGACACCTTCAGGAAGACAAAGTCATCTTCCTCGAACTCAAGGTCCCTCCTCTGGTTGTCGGAATAACTCTTCTGCCTACTCTGAGCATCCACTAACCTCTTCCTGATCAAATCGATCTTTTCTAAGGTCTGTTGCATGATCTCAGGCCTAAACATATGCCGCTCCCCCACTTCAAACCAGTATACAGGCATTCTGCACTTCCTACCATACAGAGCTTCATACGGCATCATTCTGATACTAGTCTGAAAACTGTTGTTGTAGGCAAACTCTACCAGAGCTAGATACCTTCCCCAACTGCCTCCAAAATCTAGAACACAACACTGAAGCATATCCTCAAGAACTCGAATTACCCTCTCAGTCTGCCCATCAGTCTGACGTTGGAAGGCAGTGCTAAAATCCGTCTTAGTACCCAAAGCTGCCTGAAGGCTCCTCCAGAAATGCAAAGTAAACTGTGCATCTCGATCAAACACAATGGTCAATGGAACATCATGAAGCCTGACGATCTCCCCAACATACAGCTCGGCTAACTTATCCATAGACGAAGTAAGTTTCATTACCAAAAAGTGAGCCGATTTGGTTATTCGATCGACTATAACCCAAATTGCATCATTACCCTTCGAACTTTTGGGCAAACCCGTGATGAAATCCATGCAAATGTTATCCCAGTTCCACTCCGGAGTGGGTAAAGGTTGCAATAAATCTCCATACTTCTGATTCTCGGCTTTCACTTGCTGACAAATCTCGCACCTCGCCACAAACTCAGCCACATCACTCTTCAAACCTGACCACCAGAAATGTTGCTTGATGTCCTTGTATATCTTGGTGCTCCCAGGATGTACAGACAAAAGAGTGGCATGTGCCTCCTGAAGAATACTCTCCCTCAATTCTGATTGATCCGGAATACATAACCTTTCTCCAAACCACAACACTGCATCCCTGATATGAAACTCTGATAATCTGCATGCACCAACCTGTTCTTTCTTCTTCTGAATCTCTGCATCCTTCCTCTAACCTTCTATAATTCTTTCATTCAGTGTGGGCTGAAGCCTCAGCTGAGCCAAAGATTCTCCCAAATCTTGCAAAACTACCTCAATTCCAGCCTGATCCATCTCCTCTGCAAGATGCCTCTGGGTCGTGATCAAACGGGCCAAACTGCTTTTACGGCTAAGTGCATCAGCAACAACATTAGCCCTACCCGGATGGTACTTAATCTCAGGACGCATGTCCTCAAGTACTACCAGCCATCTCCATTGCCTCAGATTCAGGTCCTTTTGCTGATAGATGTACTTTAAACTTTTGTGCTCCATGTACATGTTTAACTTCTCACCGTACACGTAATTCCTCCATTGCTTCAAAGCGAAGATAATCGCAGCCAGCTCCAGATCATGAGTAGGATAATTCTTCTCATGCGGTATTAGTTGCCTAGAACCATAAGCGATTATCTTTCCCTCTTGCATCAAGACACCCAAGCCCACGATGTGAAGCATCGCTATAGACATCATACTCAACACCTACTCTAGGCAAAGCCAAAATGAGAGCAGTAGTCAATTTATCTTTCAACTCCTGAAAGCTTGCTTCGCACTACTCAATCCACTTGAAATTTACATTCTTATTGGTCAGATCAGTGAGCGGCACGGCTGTCTGAGCATAGCCTTGAATAAACCTCCTGTAGTAGCTAGTTAATCCAAGGAAACTTCTGATTTCTTTCACTGTAGTAGGTCTTGTTCAATCTTTCACTGCCTCTATCTTTTGAGGATCAGTAGCCACTCCTTCCTTAGAAAGTATGTGACCCAGGAATGCCACTTCAGACTTTAAAAAATTGCACTTGGATAACTTGGCATACAACTCATACTCTTGAAGTTTCTTCAGAACCTCAGCCAAATGCTCAGTATGCCCCTCTCTGACTTGAAGTACACAAGAATATCGTCGATGAACACCACGACGAAAGAATCAATAAACGGCCTCAGAACCCTATTCATCATGTCCATAAAGATTACAGGTGCATTTGTCACTCCAAATTGCATAACTAAGAATTCGTAATGCCCATGCCGAGTTCTGAGTGCAGTCTTATGCACATATTCTAATATCCTAACCGAAGATCTATTTTAGAGAAACAGCTGCCCCTTGTAGACGATCGAACAGGTCATCAATTCGTGGAATTGGATATTTATTCTGAGCAGTTACCTTATTCAGCTCCCGATAATCGATGCACATCCTCATCGACCCATCCTTCTTCTTGCTAATAGCTAACACCAAACTTGAACATCTTCTCTTTCCCTGGAAAGTGACTGCAGGACCTCGTGGAGCCTTCACTATTACTTCCTTGGTTTTACACTCGATGTTCGCACTGTACACCGACATCCAATCAATGCCAATGACAACATCGATTCCTAGGATATTCAGCTCGATCATATCAATCCCGAAGATCCGGTCTCCAATATTAATCTCGCAGTCTGGATAATAATGATCAATGGTTAAAGTCTCCCCTGATGGAGTAGTTACTGCTAGGACCTTGCCTGGAAAGACCTTCGGTTCGAACCCCAAGATTTTAGCAAATTTAGGTGATACAAAAGTATGAGAGGATCCAGGATCGAACAGAATAACAACTTTCTTTCCATTTAATAAAAGTTCTCTTGTTACATAATAAACTTCCATTACACAACAGTCTTTACTAAATAAATAGGGAAATGAACAACAGAAGATTCTAAACATTCTCCCCCGTACCAGTAATGATGTAATCCACTTCATCAGCATCGGCCTCAGTCAAAGCGAATACTCGCCCCTGCTGGTACAGTCTCTTCCCCACTTGCTGCGTTGGTGACTATCGGGTGACATTTTGTTGCTTGGGGAAGTGAGATCTGTGATGACCTGTCTCCCCACAATTGAAACAAGTCAACACAGGACGTCTCACCCAACCATTTCCGGGCCTTCCAGCCACATTGACAGCGTTCACCCCTGTAGGTTTGAACCTTTTGAGCTGGGGACTGCCCCCTGATGTTCCCAGAAACTGCGGGCCTCTTCCCGACATTCCAATTATTTCTCCTGTTCTGGATGACATGAATTTGCTCCATATCCTCCTCTGTGGCTGCAACTCGTTTGACTAGCTTGTCAAACCTCTTGATACCAAGGGGTATCATCCTTGATCTCAGACTCTGTCTTAATCCGTGCTCGAACTTCTGAGCTTTCTTTGACTCGTCCATCACAAGTTCGAGTGCATACCTCGAAAGTTGATTAAACCTTGTCTCATATTCCCTAACATACATACTTCCCTGCTGCAGGGTCAGGAACTCCATTGCTTTCTTCTCTTAGATGTCAGATGGAAAGTAGTGACCACGGAACTCTTCCAAGAATTCCTCCCAACCGATAGCACCATTTCCCATAGTTCGCTTCATGGACTGCCACCATACACCTGCGTCCTTCTCGAGCTGCAATGTAGCTAGCTTCACCTTGCTACCTTCTGGATTTTCTAATACCTCAAAAATAGTCTCGACCTGCCTAATCCAATTATCAGCTGCATCTGGGTCTGACTTTGCTTCAAACACCGGTGGCTTCATCCGCTTGAATGACTCCACAAGTTTGATCGCCTCAGGAATTGGTCCTGCAAGCATCCCCCTAAGATTTTGGTTCATGGCGACATCGTTGATGGTCTGATAGATCCTGGCCAACTCCGTTTCTAGGTCGAGTCAACAACTGGGCCCTTCTCCATTTCATACTCTTCTTCTAGCCATACTCTGATTCATAAGATCCATTAAATTTGAAGCAGAAACATGAATTTAAAACAACTATTTCATTTGAATGAATTCAAACTTTGTACATTCAAATTTAAAATATCGTTTGACATTTATGCGAAGAACATTGAGATAATACAACATTCTAATCCTTACGGTTCCTCTTGTCTTTCCTAAGCTCTTCTCATAGTTCTGCTACCTCTTCCTTTAGCACATCATACATATTCTTTCTCTTTTCAAGTCCCCAAACTCGATGGCTGAGGGTTGCAATATTCTCCTTTAACTTTGCACACTGGGCCTGCAATTGGTCTGCTCTCTCCTTCAGAGTCTCCATCTGCCTCTGAAGAGATTCGATGAGATCTTTTGGAAATGGTTCTTCCTCGTCGAATGAATCATCTGATGAGTCTGGAGGTGGGGTGGTCTCTCGGAACTCGGGCCATTCTCCTTAATATTCCTTGGGATCTTCTTCCTCTTCTTCGGAGTCTCCTTGCCTGGGGTAGTATTTCTCTTTTATTATGTGCCATTCATCATTGTCTGTTGGGCATTGGTGGTTCGCCATCTTTAGGAAGGGAAAAGAAGAAGTATCAATCATAGAGCAACACAAATGTAAGCAACTTGCATTTAAATCTCTATACCCAACTCACACTCTAATGTCCACTCTAGGGTGTCGTTCCTTATAAATTCGTACTACTTGGAAGCATGGCTCTGATACCACTCTATAACACACCGAATTCTAAATAAGTCTAAATTCAAAGTTCTACAGGATCTTTACACTTCACTTCATACAATTTTACAAGGAATTTAAAATTTTTATACAACGATGTTTACATCAACGTAGCGGAAGCAAAATACAACATAATACACAATTAAAAACAGTTGAAACATTTCTTTAAGCAACATTCCTTCTTTAATTTTTTCATTCATTTTATCCTGCATAGAAACTGTAGGCATGTCTGCTACATACAACTGACGCTAGGATATAATACGTCAATTTCTCTTACTTGGAAAGCACAAACTTGATCACAAACAAAGCTAAAGATAGACTATCCTATTGATGTCGTTTATGCTAGTGCACTTAGCCTTAATGCAGTTATTTATATTTCATAACACTAATGCACACTTGTTCGAACCTATGCATCCTATTCTACATAGATCTAAGGGCAAGCCCTTAACCGTACTTTATCTTGTAGGGTTGGATCCCTCGTTACGAGTTTAACCACTACGGTAACTACGATAAGTTCTTAGATGTTTTATGAGTTACGAGCCCATGTCCAGAAAGACTGGAGGAGAATCTCACGTCATGATATGATGCATCATGTAGACAGCCTATGGTCAATTCGCCTCCGTCATGGGACAATGGCACTACGTAGTCACCAAGCACCCCACAAGCGTTGCCACGATCCCGATAATTCTGAAAATGGATTCACGTCATGACATGATGCATCATGTAGACAGCCTGTAAAAACTTTCACACCGTAAATCAGAGGCCCTCATACTTGTATTTTTCTCTTACTTTTATCATATCATCACTATAGTGTTGTCCTTAGATATTTGAATCATGAGTAAATTAACACCATAGAGTAAGTATTTCCTCTACACCGGTCTTAAACATCAATTAATTGCAACGACCCTTTCTTGGCCCTTTTCTACAACATTTATCTTCAAAGAATTCATTCACGCCGGTGTAAGGATTTAGTATTTTAACCTCTTTTCATATTCACTAAAATTTGGGGTGTTTATACTCACAAATTCCATCATGATCTTTTGATTTTATTTTCCATGCACACTTGTGTATATTAAAATACCAATTTCATTTATTGACTTACTCAAATCTTTCGCATTGAAAATTTCATAATTTGATCTCTACACAAAACTCTTTATATTCAAATTTTCGTCTTTCTTTAATTATACAAAATTCGTAAGAAAAATTATCAAGTTCTTCATCCCATTGTTTTATTATAAAAATCACTTCCAATTCTCACAAAATATGTCAAAATATTGTAGAAATATTTTGTATAAAGTCTAAATAATTTTAGGGGAATAAAAGAAATTTTCCCAATTTTTAATGCTCTTTAAAAACTCTTAAATACCCAAAAGAATCAAAAATATTAAAAGAGGGTTGATTTTCGAACCCAAGACCTCCGCCTAGCTACATTAACCAACTCAGAGCACACCCAAAGACCAGAAAGGCCAACAGCAACTAGCGATAGAAGCTCTCTTAAATGCTTTAAGTATATATTGTACTGTATTTTGAGAAAAATCGAAATTTAATAAAAACAGAGTCTCTAGGACTCGAACCCGAGACCATAAACACTGTTCACAGCGCTCTAACCTCACACTGAAAGCCAATATTCCCAAAACCATTCTCTGTTATAATTATAAGTTAGAATTTCTTTATTCTACTAGTTTGTTTATAACTCTTTCTTTACAATTTTGATTTCTCAATAAATTTATATCTTTCAAATCAAAACTTCTTCCAGGATATTTTCTTTAAAAATACTGTATAGCAGCAAACAGTAAACTTTATAAAACTCTTATCTTTTTGACAATGTAATAAACTTTCTTTCCAAATTGGATTTAAAGAATACCTTATCGACTTTGAAATAAACCTATGGTCCTCCTCAAAAACACCAATATAAATTTCTTTATGCCAATAAAATACACATCTGTGGAACTATTTCTATATCTCTCTACTATACTAACATCTTAAAACTTTTTCATACATATTGTATTAATTTGACTATTATGTGAACGTCCTAACATGCATCAATTAAAAGATTTCTTTTCCCACAACCCACTAAATGTATGTTCTTGTTCTCTTTCAATTCCACATGAGTTCTAGCATTCATTCTTTTTTTTTATCACATCATCACTACATAATTGAAATAACAACTAAGCCATTTAGCAACTAATATATATCAATATCTCAATCAACAACTAAGCCATTCACTAAGCAAAATTATCAAATTAGCATAGTTCATTAAAATAGATATTCTATCATGAAATATATTTATATGGCACAATAATAAGTTTTAATTCACTAATCTCAATTCCATTCTACGAATATTCTTATATTGATCAACAAGATTTTCTGTTTTTCCCCACTTGTCTCTTTCAATCACATGGCAAATTTTTTCATTTACTCTAGCATATTCATAAACTTAGCCTACTAACATGATATCTAGATTAGAAGTAGAGAAATTGCCGACCTCTTGAAGAATGAATTGAGAATTCTTGACGAAAGATTCCTCGAAAGCACAATTGTCATCCCTTCTCCTTGATCCTAGCCGTGAGACTTCTCCTCCAAGCTATGCTAAAACCGAGACTTCCCTCCTCCTTGAACTAGTCGGCCTCCACTATGAAAGAACACACACTCTCAATCTTTTTCTCACACAATCTCTTCTCTTTCTCTCTAAAAAATCTAGGTACAAAGGATAAAGAATGACAAAGGGGCCTATTTATACTTCATGGTCAAATGAAGGGTTGAGATGTGTTTGGATGAATGGCTAAGATGCATTTGGGAGTTAGAAAACCACCCACTAGCACACAACCACCTCTCCACTCCCCACTTACCCATGAATGGCCGACCCTCCTCTTCATTGCACGTGCATGTGCAATGCACGTGCCCCCACATGCACACCTATAATTATTTGTTCATTAGTTTGTTATACTAATTTGTTACATGACAAAGTCTACCATACAAGTTGTTTAATTAACAAATGAATTAATTAGTGGGATAGCTAGGTGGGCTAATTCTATGGGCTTTTAATTAATTAATTTAATTTATTTTGGGTGTGCTAGGATTAAGTTATTAGTCCTAGAATTCTATAATAATTAATAAGAGACTTTTTAAAAGAGAAAAGAAATATTTGTTCATGACATTAAAGTAATTTTAAGGCCAATGTACACATTAATTTGTACATGTGAAAAACGTGAAATCAAATGAAAAATTTATATTTAATTATATGAAAATTCAGGATATTACAATATGTGTTACGTTTGACCTACATCTAGAGCAGCTAAATGTGAAAACTGCTTTTCTTGTAACGCCCCTGCCCCTGATCCGATAATTTATACAATTTATAAGATAAATTAAATACTATGTAGTACAACTTCCCACCACAGGTTGCCTCTCAAAAGGTGGTTAACCGAATTGGTGACTCTTGATCATAGGCAATAGTATTTATATATTATTTTGTTCAAGTATCTTACCGATATGGAACTAATCCCACTACATCCCTCTTCTCTCTCCTGGCCAAGTATACAGCGGAAGCCCCAAGGCCCCATGCCACGTCACCAGCGGAAACAGCACATTGCTGCTCACACAATAGCGGGCCCCAAACAATGCTGACGTCATCAGCATTGTTTCAAATAGCCAACCTGTTGTTTTCTCTCACGTGGGACCCCCCACCATGATTCATTTTCCACTTTATTACAATCATGCCATCGTGTATATTAATCTTTTCCAAACAACCACTTTTTTACTATTTCAACATATATTATATATATTTATACTCTTTTGAAAATTATGGGCTGTTACACACACCCCCCCTTCAGAAATCAGCGTCCTTGCTGAGCACGGGGTATGCACAATCTAGTGCAGGATCTCCTTTCTAGCCGATGTGGAGTGGAGTACCCTGATTCTGCTAGCTGCACAGTACCCCAATTCTGTGGGTTGTCCATCACAGGCCTCAACCTCTCTCCCTCTCAGGCATACTTATTCGCTTATCCGTACATCTGCTAGCTCCATCTTAGGCATACATCTCACCCACTCTTACCAACACTCGATGTCGAAAGTCGGCTTTGATACCATTTGTAACGCCCCTGCCCCTGCTCCGACAATTTATACAATTTATAAGACAAATTAGATACTATGTAGTACAACTGCCCACCACAAGCTGCCTCTCAAAAAGTGGTTAACCGAATTGGTGACTCTTGATCATAGGCAATAGTATTTATATATTATTTTATTCAAGTATCTTACCGATATGGGACTAATCCCACTACATCCCTCTTCTCTCTCCTAGAAAAGTATACAACGGAAGCCCCAAGGCCCCACGCCACGTCACCAGCGGAAACAGCACATTGCTGCTCACACAATGGCAGGCCCCACACAATGCTGACGTCATCAGCATTGTTTCAAACAGCCAACCTGCTGTTTTCTCTCACGTGGGATCCCCTCCCCCCACCATGATTCATTTTCCACTTTATTACAATCATGCCATCATGTATATTAATATTTTCCAAACAGCAACTTTTTTACTATTTCAACATATATTATATATATTTATACTCTTTTGAAAATTACGGGGTGTTACATCATGGAGATCTTGAAGAATAAATTTTATGCTCCAACCAGATGGTTTTTCTGAAATAGGCAAGAAGAACTTGGTTTGCATGTTGAACAAATCTTTGTACGGTCTCAAACAGGCGTCGAAGTGTTAGTATAAGAGATTTGATTCTTTTGTTATTAGCCTTGGATACAACAGACTCAGTTCAGATCATTGTACGTACTACAAAATGTTTGATGGTGATGATGACTTCATTATCCTTTTCTTGTATGTGGATTGCATGTTGGTAGCAGGCCCCAACAAAGACCGAATCTAAGAATTGAAGGCACAGTTGACTAGGGTGTTTGACATAAAGGACTTGGGACCAGCAAACAAGAATCTAGCGATGCAAATTCACCGAGACAGAAATAACAGGAAGATTTGGCTTTCCTAGAAGAACTACGTCAACAAGATCTTGTGTCGCTTCAACATGCAAAATTGCAAGCCAATTTCTACCACACTTCTATTGATTTCAAGTTATTCTCCAAGATGTGCCCTAGCAATGTAGCGCCCCGATTTCCATATACTGGGAAACCGTGACACGAGCCAAGATCTTTTCTTCAATTAGTCACAATACACAGAAAAACAGGAGAATTTAAAACTTTTTATTCAACACCCAATGTATTACAAGTCTGAATATCATACAACTGCAATACATTACAATAGTGTTACAATAATACAGGCCGAGTGTTTCTACTAATACAATAAGTTACATCAGAGTACAAGAAATGAAGAACAACACTTGGTAACTCTCACTCGAGTACTTCTCAACTAATAGATAATCAATACATATACTGCAGCGGAACTAAACATAACACTGACTCCTTGATTTCCTCGCCTTGAGTCCTCCTGAATCTCGCCTTTGTACTTCGGCGATCCCGTACCTATGGAAGTGGGGACGTCAGTATTCACTGACGCTTAAAGGCTGATCATATAGCAGCGAATCTCCCAAACAATATACAAAATATAGCAATGGTGTTGGTGTAGTTTAAGTGTTCGTGAGTGCTATGACTAGACTCTAATGAGATACTTAAATAGAACTAGGACGCTCCCTATTCTAACGTCACTCAAAACTAGACGATCCCAGTGTATCGGGCCTCATTCCAAAATCAAACCATAGGGTTTTGCAAGCGCAGGGTAGCGCGAAGCCTACCCTGTGGCACCCTCTAGGGTCTCGCAAGCGCAGGACTGCACAATGCATCCTGTGGCACCCCGGCCACGGTGTTTCAGGAATGATGTTCCTATCCTAATGTTAGCAAGTCTCCGAAAGCAACATGCAGCCCATACTACATGCGACTCCATCTCAAGCCGTTTCTCCATATATATAGGGATTTGAACCCGCGTTACGCATTCTAATTGTACACAACATGTTCCTGACACCTACACGTGACTGATGAGGTTGCAGATGTGGTCAAGTCCCACTAATGCATTTCGCCAGTGGTGTCTATGTTCGCCACTGCGACCCAGCTAACCGGACCTCTCTCAAAATAGACGAACCCAATGTATCGGGCGTCATTCCAAAATCAAACTATAGGGTTTCGCAAGCGCAGGGTAGCGTGAAGCCTATCCTGTGGCACCCTCTGGGGTCTCGCAAGCGCAGGACTGCACGATGCATCCTGTAGCACCCCCAGCCACGGCACTTCAGGAATTAACAGCGCGAGATACGCAACCCGTGTCCTCAACTTGTGAGACGGCACCGTACGTATCCCTTTGACGGGAAGGTACAACCCATTATCACCGCCTAAGGCCTGCCTCAAGGGACAAGTTGGTCGTAAGGTGCCCCCTACAACCAACTCCTCTCTCTTCGGCAAGGGTCTGAGCAAAATGACCTTTATGAGTCACTACCCTAATGATATCCCGGACTCGACGATCCTAGGGACGATAATATTATAACATAACATGCTAGGCCTTAAATTAGGATTCGCAAGACAACTCTACTAGGCTGCTCAACCTAGACTTACCAGAACCCTTCAGGATCCGGTTCGTGGCTCATCGATCCAAGACTTCGACTGTGCGAATATACATGCAAGCCGCTACCCTATGTCTTGATGGTCGATAGCCCTTAAGGTGGTAATATCACCCTAGACGAGCACAACGAAATGTGTACTAGCTAACAAGCTATACACGAGTAACAACCACATACGAGCCCAATAAGCTACGTATGAACAATAACTACCTACGAGCCAGGCGGCTCCGTAGGAGATAACCACGTACATACCAGCCAAATAAGCCGCGTATGAGACCAACTGCTACGCACGGGCCGGTCGAGCCGCGTACGAAACAACAACCTACATACGAGCCAAATAAGCTACGTATGAGACCTACAGCTACATACGGGCCAGTCGAGCCACGTACGAGCACAACCATATGCAAACAACCATACAGGTAATCAATCTTAAAAGCAAATAAACGTGCTTAATAGCAAACTTGATCTTCTATTATTAGAAGCAACAGAAGAATTGACTAATAGTCTATGGTCGGTATTCTACTAAGGAAGAACCGAAGGCGGCATAACAATCTTTATCAAACTAACTATTACTAGTGGTCTCCCAAATCCTTATTACTTCAACCTATAGTACTTTAAGCATGGCATACAATTGCAAGCATCTATCCATGACAATCTAATTATAGTACATAACATAACCACTCACCATAATACTCCTACAATGTTCTAACATGGTAGGTTAATTAAACATCAATCCTACAACATTATAAACATGTATAATGAATCCTACTACAATCTAAGTATAGATAAATGAATCTAGCATGGTATACAACTTTCCTACAAGCAAGTAAGCATGGATAAATTAATCTAGCATGATATACCAATTATCTAAACATAGATAAATTAATCTAGCATGGTATACTACTTTCCTACAATCATCTAAGCATAGATAAATTAATCTAGCATGGTAGGAATTTTAGAATGAATCCTACAACATTCTAAGCATAAATAAATTAATCTAAACATGGTAGGAATTTTAGAATGAATCCTACCACATTCTAAGCATAAATAAGTTAATCTAAGCATGGTAGGAATTTTAGAATGAATCCTACAACATTCTAAGCATAAATAAATTAATCTAAACATGGTAGGAATTTTAGAATGAATCCTACAACTATCTAAGCATAAATAAGTTAATCTAAGCATGGTAGGAATTTTAGAATGAATCCTACAATATTCTAAGCATAAATAAATTAATCTAAGCATGGTAGGAATTTTAGAATGAATCCTACAACATTCTAAGCATAAATAAATTAATCTAAGCATGGTAGGAATTTTAGAATGAATCCTACAACATTCTAAGCATAAATAAGTTAATCTAAGCATGATAGGAATTTTAGAATGAATCCTACAACATTCTAAGCATAAATAAATTAATCTAAACATGGTAGGAATTTTAGAATAAATCCTACAACATTCTAAGCATAAATAAGTTAATCTAAGCATGGTAGGAATTTTAGAATGAATCCTACAACATTCTAAGTATAAATAAATTAATCTAAGCATGGTAGGAATTTTAGAATGAATCCTACAACATTCTAAGCATCTTTAAACATGCTAGGTGTTTTTAGAAGAAATGCTACAACATTCTAAGCATATCTAAATTAATCTAATATAATCTTAGCATGGTATTTGCTTTATGAACATAAAATAACCATATACAACTATCTACTACTATTACTAC
Source organism: Hemerocallis citrina (assembly GCA_017893485.1). Taxonomy (NCBI): domain Eukaryota; kingdom Viridiplantae; phylum Streptophyta; class Magnoliopsida; order Asparagales; family Asphodelaceae; genus Hemerocallis; species Hemerocallis citrina. The sequence goes on from JACEHZ010000256.1 coordinate 442,912, forward strand.
TCTATTTTAACCAAGAACATAACATCCAACTATCTACTACTACTACTATTTCATTTTAACCAAGAACATAACATACAACTATCTACTACTACTACTACTTTATTTTAATCAAGAACATAACACACAACTATCTACCACTACTACTACTTTATTTTAATCAACATACTACTACTATTTTATTTTAATCAACATACTACTACTATTTTATTTTAACAAGCTACTTCTTAATTGTCTACTAGTCTTTATTAGTGGATTTATTATCACTAGTGATTATAAAAGAAAGGATCTTTTTATTTATTCTACAACTAGTGATTATAAAGGAAAAGATCTTTTTTTTTATTATTCTACAACTAGTGATTTAGGCTAATTTCTAATGTATGTTCTTTTTACTTAAGAAAGAAAACTACAATAATAAAATGAGGTAAGAACCTTCATCCAACATATGCTTATTATTATTTGTCCAAGTTCAATACAAGTCCTACAACCAAAATGGTTGTATAAAAATGGTTCATATGCTTTATGTATAGCCCACATTCAAGTCCTACAACCTTAAGTGGTTGTATGTAAAATTTCATATGCATGTGTCATTTTTGTTCAAGTAGTTAGTTCCTTTACTAACAACATTCAAAATAAGAACTCCTACAACCATACTACTTCAAACCATCCATACCAAAAAGAAAAATAAACAAGGAGGGTAAGAAGAAGAAGAATCATCAAAACACCATTCAAATAACCAAACAAACAAACAAACAAACAAACAAACAAACAAGGAGAAACCCCCACCTTGTTTCTTTTCTTTGATGGAAGAACTAGATTACTCTCCTCCTTAGCTCTTAGAATCTCCTACTAGCCCTACAAATAAAAACTCTCAAGTTAGCATGGTGATCTCTCTTTCTTTTCCTTTCTTTCTTTCTTTCTTTTTTGATCTTTCTAAAATGAGACTAAGGTGAAGGAAGGGGGTATTTATAGGTGGAGAGAAGGGTGAAAAATGCAAATATGCACACACACAAGTGCAAAAAGGCCCTCCCTTAAATTGGGGCCGGTCATACCCCTAGGGGAGATAGGGGTAAGGTGGAGTGAGGTGTTATGTGGTGGAGGTGTGGTATGGGAGAGATAGTTTCTAGTATTTCTCCCTTAATCCATTATGTCTTTGTAACCCTAGGTTTAACCTCCTAATCAAACCCTAACAATCTAATTGAGTTTTGTCATAACAAAACAAGTGTTGTCCAAAAATACACAACACACAATTTGTATAATGTACCAATCGACATACTACACGTATGTGCGCATATATGTCTGTATACCGAAAATCTTCGCATAATCCGTATAAAAATAATTAATTCTCGGAAATAATAATAAAATAAATTTTATTATTAGTTCGGAAGATCACAGTATCAATTTGATACAATACGGATGTATACTGACTGATATCTGGGTACAGGTGATGTCTATGAATAAACCGGTTGAAAATCACCAAAATAATTCAATTTTGGAATTAAAACAAAATAATAATAAAATAATAATTTATATACGGTAATATTCGTCCGGGATATTACAAGCATTGAAGCAAAGAGGATGAATATGTCTCGAGTATCGTATGCATCAACCATGGGAAGATTAATGTTTGCTATGATATGTACAAGACCATATATTGCACAAGCAGTGGGAGCAGTTAGTTGATACATTGCAAATCCTGGTAGAGAGCATTGGAGCACAATGAAGAAGATTCTGAGATACATCAAGGAACCTCAGATGCTAATGTTATAGATGATCAAAATTCACTGTTGTGGAACTATATAGACTCAGATTTTGGAGGGGATATCGACAAAAGCAAATTCACTACATGCTATGTGTTTACACTTGCAGGAGGAGCTGTAAGCTAGGTTTCAAAACTATAGACTATTGTGGCTCTATTTGCAACAGAAGCAGAATACATAGCAGCTACACAAGCTTGCAAGGAAGCAATATGGATTCAAAGGTTATTGGAGGAGCTCGGGCACAAGCAGGAAAAAATTGTTGTGTTTTGTCACAGTCAGAGTTTCTTGCACATTGCAAGGAATCCAGCATTTCATTCACGGACAATGCATATAAGAGTTCAGTATTACTTCGTTCGAGAAGTAGTGGAAGAAGGAAGTATAGTTATGCAAAAGATTCACATTGATGAGAACCTAGCAGATGTCATGACCAAGCCGATCAAAACTGACAAGTTTGAATGATGCAGGTTTTCGTGTGGTCTAGCAGAAATGTATGACATGGCGGTGACATGGTAGAAAGGATAATGTGGAGACATGATTAATTCTCAATCAAGTCTCCAAATGGGAGAATGTTGGTGGTTCCACACTATTTGACAAAGGTTGGCGGTGCCCACATTTTTGAAAAAAGGCTGAAAAGATAGGAAGGGGACAAAGAAAAGAACGGTGGTGGGATGGTGCCTAACTCCCCTCACACCTTTTGACAAAAAGGTGGTCGGTTTGGATGTTTCCCTTTCTCCCCTTCTCTATAAATTGGATGCATCGGGACGATAAGAAGATGCAAGAGATGCAAAATGAGTATTAGAAGAGTTTTCTCAAAAGAGATAATATTGTATTTCCTTAGAGATAGTTTGTCTACTTTGTATTTTCCTGAAATTTATGAGAGACCGAGTTGTTTCTCCTATTCTAGGAAGCACCGATGCGGGTGTGGGGATGTGGGTGCTACTGTGATTCTGCTAATATTTATATATTTATAATACTATTTATATTTTTGTATAAAAAACCAAATCATCGTCTGTTGGAATTGAGTATACATTCAAAACACTCATCTTGTTGACAATACTGTCTCATGGCCCAACGGTTAAAGTTTTGAGTTCACAAGAGATTGAGGGTTCAATTCCTACATTCCACACTATATATATATATATATATATATATATATATATATATATATATATATATATATATATATATGACCGGGCCGGGCCTTAGGGGTCTATTGAAAAAAAAAACTTTTTTTTTCTTTTTGAACTGTCAAAATTCAAAACGATTTTTCTATTAATAATATAACTGTTTCAAACTTAAAGAGACTTTATGTTATAGCAGTTTCAAAATTTAAATGATATTCATTATATAGTTGTTTTTTGATTAATGCATACAGATTAATAGCTTCCTGGTTACAAGCTATAAGAAGAGATCATCTTTGGGAAGAAAAAAAATAAGAGAAGAAAAAAAAACTATCATTCAATCTATTCTCAAAATCTATTTTCTACGATTTTTGTTTGTCTTGCTAATTGCTGGTGCAAGTTGGAACGTGCTGCGATTGGAGTCTTGGCAGCACTGTAAATCAGAAACTCGTTGTATCCCCGGAGAAGTATTTGGTGATCAACGATTCATCTCCAGAATCGGCCAAATAGTTTCTTAAAGAAAGTGCAACCCACGCCTCGAGCCACTTCTTACTTTCTTCCTGTTGCAGATCAATTCCAAAAAGTTCACTTGGTACACTCAGGTCCAATTTCTCTAACAATTTTAAGAAACTATTTTTGTGATATGTAATGGCTTTAGTTTCTGACCACAAGTATGAAACCAACAAACCAGAAAATTTTGCTGGCCTGAACTTCAAGCGATGGAAGAACAAAATGTTTTTCTATCTGTTGCTGAAGGAAGTTGCCTATGTTCTTACCCAAGACTGTCCTGTAATGCCTAACCCCGAACCTGTTGATGCCAATGATAATGAACAAATCTTAGATGACATAGCAGAATGGAAGGATGCTGATTTTAAATGTAGAAACTTCATCTTGAATGGGCTATCCGACGAACTGTATGACTATTACTTACAGTTCGATACGGCTAGCTTTGTTTGGGAAGCCCTACAGAAGAAATATGACACCGAAGTGGCTGGCTCGAAGAAATTCACAATCAGTCGTTATCTCAAATACACTATGGTCGACGAAAAGTTGGTAACTATTCAATCACACGAGTTACAACATATTGCTCATGAGATCATTTTAGAGGGAATCCCCCTCGATAAGCAGTTTCAAGTAGCTGTGATGATTGACAAGTTACCACCTAGTTAGAAAGACTACAAAAATATCCTGCGACACAAATGAAAGGAACTGACCATGGAGAATTTGATAACTAGGCTTAGAGTTGAGGAGGAATCCAGAAAATAAGATCAGAAAGAAGAAGTCCTGCTTGTTCAACAGAACAAAGCGAAGGTCCATTTGAAACCAAAGAACAAGTCGTTCAAGAAGAATGCTAGTCGGAAGTTCAATTCGAACTTTCGTCAGAATGGTCAGAATGGACGTCAGAATTCGAATAAGACAAATAACCAGCAAGCCCAAACCAACAACAATGGAACAGATCCTATCGAGTGTTGGAAGTGTCATCGCTTTGGACATATCGCTAGGAACTGCCGATCGCATATGCCTGCACCATAAGCAAATGCTATCGAAGGGCCTTTAGTGGCTATGATCACTGAGATCAATATGGTCGGTGTAACCGAAGGGTGGTGGGCTGATACGGCCGCTACTAGGCATGTTTTTTATGAGCGCAGCTGGTTCAAAACTTATAAGCAGACTGAAGGTCATAAAGTGCAACTTGGTGATTCACACTGTATCAATGTGATGGGCACTGGAGAGGTGGACTTGGAGTTCACCTCTGGCAGGACTGTTACCCTCAAGGATGTCTTGCACACTCCTGATATGAGGAAGAACCTGATTTCTGTACCTACTCAACAAGGCTGGTTTTCATCAGAGCATCGGATCCGACCAGTATGTTATAACTAAAAATGTGATTTTTGTGGCAAAGGGATTTGCTTGTAATGGGATTTTTAAACTCAGTATTGAAATGAATAAGAATAATGCTTCTGTTTACTCTTTGTCTTCTTTTAATTTATGGCACTCTAGACTATGTCATGTTAACAAGAAATTGGTAAATAATATGAGTAAACTTGGCATGATACCAAAAGTTAACTTAAATGAATTTGAGAAATGCACCTCCTGTAGTCAAACTAAGATAATTAAAACTTCACATAAAAGTGTAGCTAAAGAAACAAAAATTTTAGACTTGATATATTCTGATATATGTGAGATGGATGGAACCTTAACCAGAAATGGTAAAAGATATTTCATTACGTTTATTGATGATCATTCAAATTATACTCATTTTTTATCTTATGGCACATAAGAGTGAAGCAATTGACATGTTTAGAACTTATGTAACTGAAGTGCAAAATCAATTTGAAAGAAATATTAAGAGATTTCGTAGTGATAGAGGTACAGAATATGATTCCAATGAATTTAAACAATTATATGCATCATTTGGAATTATTCACGAGACTACTGTACCTTATTCACCTAAATCTAAGGGAAAAGCTGAAAGAAAGAATAGGACTCTTACTGAATTGGTAGTTGTTTCGCTTATTAGTTCTGGAACACCCAAATCTTTATGGGGTGAAGCTCTCTTATCTGTATGTCATGTTTTAAACAGAATTCTGCATCTATCTTCGGATACTTCACCATACGAATTATGGAGAAGTAGAAAGCATAATATTGATTATTTTAGAGTTTGGGGTTGTTTAGCATATGTCAGAAAACCTGACCCTAAAAGAATCAAACTTGCAAGTAGGGCATATGAATGTGTTTTTATTGGTTATGCAGATAACAATAAGGCTTCCAGATTTTTTGACTTAAATAATAATGTGATTATTGAATCTTTAGATGCTGATTTTTATGAGGATAAATTTCCTTACTTGTTGAGGAACAGTGGGGGTAGTAGTGGGGTTTACAACCCTCAACCTCCTCTGGCATTCCTTATACTAATACAAATGCTAATGTTGATTTAGATTTTGAGCCACGTAGAAGCAAACGTGCTAGAACTACTAAAGATTTTGGTGATGACTATGTTGTATATGCTTTAGAATCTGATCCTAGTTCTATCAATGAGGCTTTAACCTCACCTGATGTCGATTTGTGGCAAGAAGCCATAAATGAAGAAATGGATTCACTAACCTCTAATGGTACTTGGGAGTTAGTGGACTTACCTCGCGGTATTCGTACTATAGGATGCAAATGGATTCTTAAGAGAAAGCTAAAACCAGATGGTACAATTGAAAATTTTAAAACTAGACTAGTAGCTAAAGGATATGTACAAAAGGAAAATATAGATTTCTTTGACACTTACTCTCCTGTGACCCGTGTGACTACCATTAGAGTTTTATTAGCCATTTCTGCTGTGCATAACTTGTTGATCCACCAGATGGATGTTAAAACAGCTTTTCTTAATGGAAAACTTGAAGAAAAACTTTATATGGATCAGCCTGAAGGTTTTATGATTCCAGGGCAGGAACACAAAGTCTGCAAGCTGAATAAGACTTTATATGGTCTTAAGCAAGCTCCTAAACAGTGGCACGACAGAATTGATCAATTATTACTCTCAAATGGTTTTTCTATTAATAATGTTGATAAATGCCTTTATTATAAAGCATCCAGTGATAGTTGCATCATGCTTTGTCTATATGTAGATGATTTACTCATTTGTGGTTCTTCGTTTGAATTGATCTCAGAGACTAAAACTATGCTTAGTCAAAATTTTGATATGAAGGACCTAAGTGAGGCCAATGTTATTTTAGGCATGAAAATCACACGTTCTAAGACTGGTATTACTCTTTATCAATCTTATTATATTGAGAAGATCTTGAAGAAATACAATTACATTGACCGTAGACCTGTATGTACACCTAGTGACCCTCATGTTAAACTTTTGAAAAATTCTGATGCTGCAGTTAGACAAAAAGAATATGCTAGTATTATTGGTAGCCTTCGCTACGCTACTGACTGCACTAGACCTGACATTGCATATGTCGTAGGTGTATTATGTAGATTTACGAGTTGTCCTAGTTCTGAGCATTGGAATGCTATTGACAGAGTCATGAGGTACTTGAAAAAGACCATGAACTTAGGACTACATTATGAGAGGTTTCCCGCTGTCCTTGAGGGATTCAGCGATGCAGATTGGAATTCATTTTCAGATGATTCCAAGGCCACAAGTAGATACATTTTTAGTATCGCTGGTGGTGCTGTTTCTTGGTGGTCCAAAAAACAGACTATTTTAACTTACTCTACTATGGAGTCTGAGTTAGTTGCTCTAGCTGCTGCTAGTGAAGAGGAAAGCTGGTTGAGGAACCTCTTGTCTTATATTCCTTCATGGAATAGGCCTATACCTCCGATCTTAATCCACTCAGATAGTACTGCTGTCATAGCTAAACTATAAAATACTTACTATAACGGTAAGAGATTAGCGATTCGTCGCAAGCACAGTACGGTGAGAGAGCTCCTCATGTCTGGTGCTGTTACTGTGGATTTTGTCAGATCAAAAAGTAATCTTGCAGATCCTTTGACAAAAGGATTGTCTCGAGACAAAGTTTGGAATACATCGATAAGGATCGGATTGAAGCCCATTTAGGATCACAATTGGTGGGAACCCAACCTATGCGACTGGAGATCCCATGACATAGGTTCAATGGGAAAAACAAGCCATACTGTGATTGAAATCATACAACTTATGAGTTTACCACTCCTTAGTCCATCCTGATGTGTATGTGCATGATATATTGTAGCGTTAGTAAGGATGAGCTTGGCTCTTAATGAGCTCTATATCTCTGAATGAGAGGAGCGCCCAGCTACAAGAGCACTCTTGATAGACTCACCGGGGTGTTTGTGAAGTGTGGCCGCTTCTATGAGAATGGGGCTGATTCTCTAAAAACATTCACCTATACTGGGATAAGCACAAGGCCAGAATGTGCTGGCATTTAGAACTTGCACCTGGTAGAATCACATGTGGTTTTCCTTCACTATGTAAAAACGGGTAATGAGTTCAAGACTTAAGATCACTCATTATTCTTGCATTTTGGAGATTGTCCACTATGTAAGGTTCAAATCTTCGGATACCTTACTTATGCATAGTTCTATACTTTTGAAAAACCACTTCTTTTAAAATTAGTGTTTTAAATATATAAGTGGGGGATTGTTGGAATTGAGTATACATTCAAAACACTCATCTTGTTGACAATACTGTCTCATGGCCCAACGGTTAAAGTTTTGAGTTCACAAGAGGTTGGGGGTTCAATTCCTATATATATATATATATGACCGGGCCGGGCCTTAGGGCCTTAGGGGTCTTGGGGTCTATTGAAAAAAAAACAATAAAGTTTTTTTTTTCTTTTTGAACTGTCAAAATTCAAAACATTTTTTCTATTTATAATATAACTGTTTCAAACTTAATGAGACTTTATGTTATAGCAGTTTCAAAATTTAAAGAATATTCATTATATAGCCGTTTTTTGATTAATGCATACAGATTAATAGCTTCCTGGTTATAAGATATAAGAAGAGACCATCTTTGGGAAGGAAAAAAAATAAGATAAGAAAAAAAAAACTATCATTCAATCTATTCTCAAAATCTATTTTATGCGGTTTTTGTTTGTCTTGCTAATTGCTGGTGCAAGTTGGTACGTGCTGCGATTGGAGTCTTGGCAGCACTGTAAATCAGAAACTCGTTGTATCCAGGGAGAAGTATTTGGTGATCAACGATTCATCTCAAGAATCGGCCAAATAGTTTCTTAAACAAAGTGCAACCCACGTCTCGAGCCACTTCTCACTTTCTTCCTATTGCAGATCAATTCCAAAAAGTTCACTTGGTACACTCAGGTCCAATTTCTCTAACACCGTCATTCATCTTTCATTAATCAAGAGATTCAAAATGACAACATAGCACAATATAGTTACAAAACTCTAAACATAGTCTAAAACACTGAGAAGTCTAACATAGTCATAAAATCTAACATAGCACAACATAGTTAGAAAATGACATCTAAAGAGAAAGATAGGATTTTGGGATCTAGGAATTTGGTGGTGTTTTATTGAAATGAGTTTCAGGGTTTGGGTTAAAAGATATCCATACCCGCACTAAAAAATCATGACCCGTGTCACGCCACACTCAATACCGCACTGATCCGCTCCCAGCCGCACCCAGTTTTATGATTTTAATTTAAATTAATGGGACACAAATCCCGCCGCACTCATGTCCGATACGAGTCCGACTCGAGTGCGAGGGCCTCCGTGAAGAGTCTGTTCTTCCTAGCTCCTATTATAAGAGAGTGGTGTTGGAAAAATAATCTATGTGGGCTCACATATGTGACTAAATGTATAATTGCTATTCTAAAGTCTAACCCAAATTAAAGTGATCTAATCAAGATTAAGTAATGGGTTAAAAGCATATAATTTAAAGTGTGATATAACACGTGTAGAGACCGTAAAGTAAATTTCTTATTTTGTGATGGGCAAAATTGGAAATCAATATTTATCAATTAGGGTTATGGTCCCCTATATATACGCATCTTCTTATTCCATCTGTCATCCCATCAACAGAAAAATAGAGAGACATCTCATAGAAGTGTGTATTATATAGGAAGATCCAAACCACCTGCGCGATCTCTATCAATGGCGCAATCTCCATCAATGGCTTCAGGTTAGTGCTTCCGCTTTTAATGTTCTTCTTCTTTTAATTTAGCAAAGATCTATAGTTTCATAATTTAGGATTTTATATTAAAGCACTTTTGTAACATGATTAAGATCTAGATTCATGGAAATATGTTTTCGATTGTTATTAATATTTTATGCATATTCTTAAGTGTATATAAAATTCCAACAAGTGGAACTGTTATCTCCTTATATTTAGAAAGAATGTAGTGTAATGTCTACTTTCAATAGTGAAATCTTCCTACACTTGTCTGTGCTTTTTATCCCGTTTTCTTTTAGGTGTTTTCCACATAAAATGTGAGTGTCAATTTTATCTTCACTTTCTCCATTCCATAGCTTCTTAATCACTTAGTCATTGACCAAAAGTATAAATGACTTACATATCACACTTCGCAGGTACTTATCAACTGTATAAACAACAAGAAGCTGCTTGGCCACGTAGCTTTCGACTGCACTGCAACATGGTTTTAGAGAATGTCAGAGAGATCTCGACTGAGATAGTTGTCCTTTCTTTTATCATTATTGTTATTATCATTTCCCGTTTTGTTTCTCTTTGTTTTGTCATTGTAGTTATTTATGGATGATTTTCTAATTAAGAGTGATATTTGCACTCGGTTGCAGGATACCCAACACCGCTAAAGTGAAGAAGGCACTCCATGTTAACAAGGATAGGTTTATCAATAATTTCTTCAGGGGGTTCTGTTATCATAGTTTTTCAGGAAACCCAACTGACGCGGTTGGATGAATTTTGTACGCTTGACATCTTGTTGAAGGTATGGCTGTTCATTTTGATATCTTCCTTTTGTTGTAACAAATATTTGGCATGGCTTGATATAAAGGTTTAGAGTGATATATCGAGTCAGTATTGAGTAACTTTTACAAGATATGACTGTATACTGATAAAAATATATAGCTATCTAATACCTTTTACATCGTATATGGACTTTGTAACTTAGTTGTGTTCGGTTGTTTATTTCCTTTTGCGGTTTAAATAGTAATGGCAATCGGGTCCATCGGACCGGGCCGGGCCCAACCCGTTTGGGTTTGACCCAGTTTTGGGCGGGCCGGGTCGGGTTGGACCATTAGCCTGGCCGGGCCAGGTTGGGAAATGAAAAAACCTATCTGGTCGACCCATGAACACATTCGGGTTGAACCTGGATCGGGCCAGGCGGGTCGATGGGTTGGCAGGTTTTTTCTCTCTTTTAATCTTAAAATAAATAAATAAAAATTTTACAGCAAGTATAAGAGATTAAAAATTAAACAAAATTGTAAATATTATTCATTTCAACTTCTATAAAATTTTTATAACTATTTTTACATACAAATAATGTTAAAAAAATATACAAATTCCTTCAATTACATATTTAAGAGGACAATTTAGAGTTCGAGATAGTCTAGAGTTAGATTGAAGAGATGGTATTGACCTACTGTCATGCACATCTACTTAACCTAAACCTAGGATCTCATCATCCTAAATTCCCTAATCTTGTTGTTGGACTTTAGGCGAGTTACTTCCACTTATTGATGTAGACACCAATCTTCCTTGAGTCCTGTCTTCAGCCTTCATGCAATCTTCAGTGCACACGAGCATCTCCAACAAATTCGGTTTCAAGCGATTCATGTAATCTATTAGAACTCTGCCACTTGTAGAAAAACACTTTCTGAAGAAACTGTGGACACAAGAGGAGTAAGTATATCTCCAGCCATATGTGAAAGAATAGGAAAAAGATTTTCAAGGTTTTTCACCATTGTAGCACTTTAATCTTAGTACTAGAATTCTCACTATCTTATTGATTATACAAATTGAATTCATTAGGTGCATTAGTTCTAGATTTTTTGATTGAATACAAACAAGTAAATTAGCATTGACATCTTCTAATGTACCCTTACCTTTACCTATAGAAGTAGAAAAAGAAGAATTAACTATACTAGTTGTACTACTAGATGCAAAAGTTCTATCATAATAATCATACAAGTTATTCAATGTCGATTCAAAACAAGCTAAAAATTCATTACAATCAAATTCAGAATCATCTCCAAATAAAGTAAAAAATATTTCAATCAAACTTTTCGTAGCCGCTAATTTGATACGAGGATCCATAACAATAGTATACAATACAACATAGGAGGAGAAATAATATACTTCAAAAAAAAATTATAAGCGGGATCAACACTATGGCTAATATATTAGTCCAAAATCATTTTTTGAAAATTTTGCATCATAGTGATGATTGAAATAAAAATACTACTAGAATTAAAATTATAAGATGTAGAAAACTTCATAGTTGCGATTTTAGAATGTTCAAAAAAACGTAATAAAGATTTGGCAAAATATCATAATTGGGGAGTTATTTGAAAATTTTCCATATTTTTTGCAAAAGAAAAATCGTTTATAATATATTTGTATTGAGTAACAACATTTAGTAAATCGAAAGTAGAGTTCCATCGGTGTTTAACATATTTAGAAAATTTTCTAAAATGTATTCCCCTTAGCTTTACACCATCCTTTAAATTCTTGAAGCATAGGACCACTCAAAGCAATAAAATGTACATAATTTTTAATTGTAATTATTTATATGAATGGGCTACTTTCAATGCATCTTGTACATATAAATTTAAAATATGACACACACATCTAACACGAAAAGTTTCATTACATGGAAGAGCTAATTATGTTTTTAATACTAATCAAAATATTATTATTAGATACATTATCAAAACTAATAGTAAAAATTTTATCACAAATATGATATAAATCACAAACTTCTAAAATACGTGTTGCAATAAGTAATCCACTTTGGGGATACGGAAAAGCGACAAGTGCGATGATTCTCTTTTGAATCATCGAGTCACTATCTATCCAATGACAAGTTAAGTCCATAATCGGAATATCGTTACAACCTTTCCAACAATCGGAAGTTAACAATACTTATAAGTTAAAGAATACAAGAGTGCAATTAAAGTATCTCTCATTTCGTTGTAAAGTTTAAAACAATCGGACTTTAGTGTATTTCTAGAAATTCTTCTAAAATTTGTTTTTAGTGCATTTTGGTTGAAAGACTACATTCCTACTCTCGGAATAGGAAAAATGTAGCTCATCCTTAATAACTAGTCGGACCATTTTCCAACGAACAAGTTCGAGATCATAGGGTTAGCTATCTATTTGTCCAGTCCTAGGTTGATTTTTTGTTGGTCGTTCTTGTAATAATTTTTTGTGTACATTTAAAATGTGTCGTTTAATTGTACACATTTTCTCACCCTTCTTCCATTTGTAACTCATGTCACAAGTTTTACAAATCTTATGTCCTACACTCGGATTATCCGCATCGGACATATAGTCATAATATTTGTGTCAATCACTTATTTTTCTCCTAGTTTTTTACTACTAGTGGGTTCGGTTTGTTGTGTTTGTATGTCAACGTCATGCATTTCTTCTTCTATTTCGTGTGAAGGATATCGTGAGTTCCTACCATATGATTTGGTATAAATTCAGGTCCAACAAGTGAGATTATTGGAGGCCGACGTGAATTACCTGCAAAAAATTATCCACTTTGGCTACGGCCGCTGTATCGTGATCTAGACATGGTAATAGTGTATGTAAAAAAATGATTTCAAGTGTTTTACTAGTGTATGTGAAATAATACAAAACATCTAGAAGGTATATGTTAAAAAATAAAATCTAAAAAGCAATAGGAGAGTTGAGAAAGAGAAAATAAAAAAGTCAACAAACAAATATGATACAAAAAATAAGAACTATAAAAAAAAATCAAGACAATAAGAGGGTTGTAAAATTTTGATACCGTACTTTGCGGATAATCGTTTATAGAAATTGGAAAGAAAATAACAGTAGAAGTAGTCGTAATCGATCGATTGAGAAATGTAATAGACTTAGTCACGAAGTCCGGTAGTCATTAAAAGAAAGGGAGAGGTTCTTTGTTGGAAGAGTTTAAGTAGATGTAGTTGAGAGTTGAATCAACACAATTCGACACGATCGAAATTTATCACTTCTTTGTTGCTTGCTTCTTTGTTGAAAAACTTGATTGAACTAAGATTGAGTTGAGTAGTAGTAATAGAGAGAGTAAAAGAGTAAGGTGTAGAAATTTTTAGATATTAAGGGGGTATTTATAGGGAGAACCCCCCCCCCCCCCCCCCAACCCCCCCCCCCCCCCCAAACAGAGCCGTTGGCTCTGTTTCAGACCATTCGACCCGCACAGATCAAACATTTGATCCATTCGGGTCAAATGGGTCCAAACCCGCAGGTACGTTCGACCCGCACAGATCAAACATTTGATCCATTCGGGTCAAACGGGTCCAAATCCGCAGGTCGAGTGTGCAGGTTGCGGACGGGTTTGACTTGGTCAACTGGTTCACGGGCCGCATCGGACGGATTGGGTTTCCGAAATTTGCGACCCAACCCGGGTCGACCCGCGGAGTCGACCCAGATCCGAACTGCCTAATTGCGGGCCGGATTTGAGTGAGTGGGTCGCGGGCGGGTCAACCTGGTCCCATAGCCATCACTAGGTTTAAAGGTTTTGTTTTATTTAGTTGAGTAACTTCATAGGAGAAAGTATCTCAAGTTTTCAGTAGAAGTACTGGATTCTTGAAGCTTCTGTCCAGTTCTTCTTTGCGCATCGTTTTTAACCAGCACCAGTAGTTCACGTTTTGGTCATACCTAGTCTGCTTTAGTAGCATCAAGCTCTCCACTGCAGTAAAACTGTATTTCTGAATCAGAAACTGAAATTAGCTGGGACCTACTGTGACCATGACTCGTATTCTTTGAAAAGTTCTCTCATCTTAAATATTGTGTGATGTCAACAATTCTGTAAGGAATGGATCTGCAGATAACAAACCCTGTTATTATATACTACACATTTTTTAATCAAAAAAATACACACACAGACACATAGATGAACAAAATAAGCATAGCTAGTTCTCTTCATTTTCATCTCCCGAGAAATCCGGCTCGATAGGTTTCCTAAGCACCTTTCCAACACCACCATCCAAACCTGACCTCTCGTCTGAGCCTTTCCTCATATTAGCAACCATCCTTCCGACAAATACGACTTTTGCTGCTGGCTCCTGGCCAGGCTCTACCACTATCTTTCTCCGTTTGTGTCTTCTCCATGCTGCTTGAATGAAGCAAGCAGCCCATGTCCGCCAATGCTGGGAATAGAACCTAAACTTGTGACGAATATGCTTGCTGTGGAGCCGTCGGAACTGAGTAGCCACGAATCTAAGATCATCAGCGTTAAGCGCGAAGGCCTCGACCTCTGACATGGCCTTGACTGTCCGAGTGGATGAGGGGAAGGTTGTTGCAGTCGACGGGCGTGGGTCGAGTGCCCATGTCAACAGCTCCTCACCGCAGAAGTCTCCAGGACCGATTTGGCACGAGTTGAAGAACCCTGTCCGACCACCATTGGTGGTCGTCGAGTCAAGGTGACCTCGAATTATGAACAACATTTCATTCACTGGGTCGAGTTCTCGAACGAGGCAGGTGTCGGAGGTGTATAGTGTCGGTTTGAGTCGCTCACAAATGGCATCCAACATCCGATCATCCATTTGGTCGAAGAGCGGTACCTGTAGGCCAATGGAAGTGCATATTGTTGGTTCCCCTGTGTTTCATGAGAATTTGATATTTAACATATCTCGAGTTAATTGTACTTACTCGACGAACTAGATCGAAGCAGAGATGGCGCTTGATGTCTCGGCGAAGGTCTAAAGGGAGGCCCCGGAGCAAGGCATCCTCGTCCACCCCTTGTGTCGCCACCCACTTGTACTGGTCGTACCTCCGTACAGACTGTCTTAACTCCATAGGTAGTTGTCGGTGTCGCATCCACTGTTCTGTATCGGTCCTCTTGCTCCTCCATTCTTCCAATCGAGCTGTTGTTGATTGCAAGTACGACTACAGGATTTTTGGTTTAAATTGTTAATGTTTGTTGTTCTCTTTAACGGAACACGTTGATAATTTTTTTATAAAAAAGGCCTACTTGCATATTTCCAATGAGCAAACCAAACAGCACCAATCCTAGGATGGCAATAACAATCGCGAAGAAGTTCTCACCAATGTAAGTGCTTGTTGAGAAATTCTGACCAAGAGAGCTGCAAGATTTCCGTCAAACATAAGGCTCCTATATTCACACATAAGAAGAGTTGGCCGTATTGATACTAGGTTAGTTACCTCAAGTTCTTAAGGCCCCACCATAAGCAGTAGAAGTACTTATCAAGGAAGGGCGAGGAGGTGACATTGGTATTCACTGCATCTGCATAGATTCCGAACTGATACAAGTTGTTAGTTGGGCTGCAGAAGCTCGTGATGTTACTTGATCTGAACCACAAATTTCTGATTTTGTCCATTCTTTGACAATCAAAAAATTCGTAGTTGCATTGTGAGGATTCGAGACGGCAGGCCTCTCTCCAGCACGAATCCTGACGTTCAATTGATAGGAGATACCAAGAGGCTCCGACCACCTTCGGTAGAAGAAATGAAAATAAGCATAAGTAATCACATAGTTTCTGAAGGCTTGATATGGCTATATAAGTGGATACATAACAAGCTCTTGCATCTGAACTCTGAAGGAACAGTTTTTTCCTGCTACTTCAGTAAGGATGACATGAATTGAAGATGAGAAATTTTGCATAAGGATGAAGGTTATTGCAACAGTGCTTAAAGTGGATCCTGAACGAGAAATTTATATTGGAACAGAAAATGCGTTGCTTGAACTTGTGAGAGTAACTTACATGGCTAGCTAGCATGTAGAGTATGAGGTTGTATGCTGCTCCAGCCCACGCAGTCTCCATGATAACACCACTTGTCTTAACGATTTGGGTTGAAAGAGGAAAGATCGAGAAGAGTCTCGGGATGTACTGCAAAATTATGCAGAATCGGAGAACATTCTTTGTGTTCCTAGTTGTAGAACCATCCAGGTAAGGAATCACGAACCATATCATAAACTACAACACAAACAAGAAATAATTATACTAAGAATGTTGAAATGTTGATCAAAATTGCAATTTTGAGTTTGAATCTTGAATTTATTGTCAACGTACGTACCTGAGAAAGAGGCAAGGCCGCAATGAGATCAAGCCAGAAATCTCGAGAAAGATACCTCTTTGCAATTTTGAAAGGATCAATAACAAGCTCACCTCTCCCAAAAACTCGAGAGGATGGAGCAACAAATGCAGTTCTAAAACGAAAGAAGATTTGAATGGCATAAAAAATATCAGCTACCGTACGAAGAATGGTGAGAGCTAATTCGACGGGGAGACTAATTTCTATACAGTACTCAGGCTTAGTGCCCGGTAGGTAGAAGAAGAGAGGGTCGACAAAGAGAGAGAGAATGCACGCTACAAGGAATATCTTGTTCCAGCGATGGATGATAGGTCCACGTGGGTCGAAGATCTTCTTCTTCCTCTCGACTCTCACTGACTCGTAGTCCTCTGAAAAGACTCGAGACAGTACTTTGGCCTTGAAGGAGCGGCATGGCTTGTCTGATACTGATTCAGAATCTGATTCTGAGCTGTATCTGGTGGGTTGGTAAGGATTCTTTGCTGATGAGGGCTTTCCGAATTGAACTTCTTCATGAAATCTGAAAGTAAAAATAAATAAATAAAAAACAGTAGAAAAATTCAGAAACTTAAACAATTAAAAGATTTAAAAAACCATGACTTATTTATACCTGACAGATCTTGGATTAGAGTAAGGCATGGTGGTTATTCCTCAAAACTACAATTGTTGCGGATGCAAAACATGTACCAGTTTATATCAGAGTAGAAGTTGAAGTCTTCAGAAACGTGATTCAAGCGCCGAAAGAGACATGAATACTGAAGTCAGCCATGAGAATGGAAAATAAAACTTAAAGCCAAGGATCCTGTGAACAAGACTGCCAGCCTGCATTTAAAGCTTGAAAAATGCTATCTTTTCTTCTTTAAAAACACAATGGCCGGGCACTTGCTGTACTCCCTTTCTTTCAGTCTTAGATTGAGAAATGATTAGATTTTGTTGGAAGCTTTTGGTAAATGGAAAGGATCAAATATGAAAGAGAACTGGGGTGAGTTTAAAGACTCTCACAAATTTAAAGAACAATGGAACAGTCCTTGATTTGAGGGCACTTGGTCCCACATGAATGGGCAACTTAGTTAGAGATAGATTGGCCCAGAATCTCTCCTTTTGTTTCTTTTTTCCACCTACTTTGTTTGCAAATGTGTTCAGAGTAAGACTTCGTGCTCAAGTATTTCTGTAGATTAGATACTTCGTGCATGTATCTTTTAGAAAGATTCCTCCAAAAAATAATTCAGAGAAAAACAAAAAAGTTGATAATTTATTGGTTGTAGAATTGCAGTGGGACAACCTTTACTCTTCATTATATCTCAATAATTATGTGTAAATCTATACTATTATTAAGCAAAGTCTTATTTTGATGGATTTTTACTATCATGCCCCTATATACATAAAAAGCTAAAAAATATATATAAGGTTAATCTTGTAATTTTCACTTCACATTTAATGTCTCCATAATATTCTGTTCCCTCAAAAATTGAAACAGTCTCTTCCTCACCCTCCATCAAATTCATCTCTTCCTCTCCCTCCATCAATTAATTTTTAACAAAAATAAATAAATATTCGGTCACTCCCCCTTCTTCAAGTATTCGCTTATTCTTTTCCTTTCTCCCTCATCTTCCATTTCGGTCTTAAAATGCTGACTCCTCTCTATTTTTTCAGACCCTTTAATTAGATCTAAATCCCCGTTTAATTCCCCAATCAGAAAATGATGCGAATGAGAATGAAACCCCCACCTGCCACCGGCGACGAGTTGGAGGTCCGGCCGTACGGTATGCTGGTCCAGAAACACTACCTGCAACCCGAATACGCTCCCCCATCCTCACCCACTATCCGAGTCGAAGATTAACTTTCCCAAGATTCGGAAGCACATCGAGTTTCTCAAAGAGATTCAGGTATGAGTTTGTCATTTCAGCAAATCGAGGTTTCTGTGATGCATAATTGAAGGGCATTTCACTTTGACCAGTTTCTTAATAAAAATTTGATTAGGTTTTGTTCTTTGAGTATGCTGGTCCAGAAACGCAACCCGCAACCCGAATCCGCTCCCCCATCCTCACCCACTATCCGAGTCGAAGATTAACTTTCCCAAGATTCGGAAGCGCGTCGAGTTTCTCAAAGAGATTCAAGTATGAGTTTGTCATTTCAGCAAATCGAGGTTTCTGTGATGTATAATTGAAGGGCATTTCACTTTGATCAGTTTGTTAATAAAAATTTGATTAGGTTTTGTTCTTTGAGTATGCTGGTCCAGAAACGCAACGCGCAACCCGAATCCGCTCCCCCATCCTCACCCACTATCCGAGTCGAAGATTAACTTTCCCAAGATTTGGAAGCGCGTCGAGTTTCTCAAAGAGATTCAGGTATGAGTTTGTCATTTCAGCAAATCGAGGTTGCTGTGATGCATAATTGAAGGGCATTTCACTTTGATCAGTTTGTTAATATAAATTAATTAGGTTTTGTTCTTTGAGTAATGTGGTTGGAATCGATGGATGTGCTTGTTAATCGATCACGAGGATTTATGTTTGATATGGGGAGTTTGAGGATTTATGTTTGATTATGGGGAGCAACCCGAATCCGCTCCCCCATCCTCATCAACCCGAAACCCCCACCTGCCACCGACGACGAGTCGAAGATCACTCATCAAGTTGATAAGATGGCTTCCAAGGTTTTAATCTGTTATTTATAACTTAGTTAGTTCTTAGTGTTTTAAATTGTAGTAAATATATAGATTTTGGAGATTTTTTTAAAAGGTTTCTAAGCTTGAATCAATTGCATCTATGGTTAAAGAAAGTTGCTGACAGTGATTTGTTGAGTTTGACGGAGCTTCTGATGAATGAGTTGTTGAAATTAGTTGAGATTGCTTGCGACGGTGAGGTGAAACAACATAGACGAATGCAGGTCAAAACCCAGCTCAAATTTGTCCATTTTTTTTTACCAACTTTAAAAGGTTTCCTATACGTTTACTTTCTTTGTCTTCGTGTATGTTTGCTTTTCAGGTCACGAGAGTTCAGAAGTACGACAGGGGAAGGTGAAGGGACGGCGGAGTGACGAGGAGGTGCTGCAGGCGGTGCGAGGAGGACGAGGTGGCGACAATGGCGAAGTTGGGTTGTGCTAGGAGCAGTGCGGGGGATGGTCGCTGTTGTTGGGTTTCTTCGGAGTCGAAATGGAAGAGGAAGAAAGGTGAAGAGTTGGTGAGAGAGAGAGTTGTGAGAGAGGGATTCAGGGTTTTTAATTAATTAGGGTTTTTAAATAAAACGTGCATTGCACGTGCGGATTACTAGAAGCACCTTCACATGTAAGTAAATGCAAGAAACGTATAGTGTTGAACTAATGTTACTTTGATTATTTTCAGGATGAAGACGGTGAGCAAGCTTGGGTTTGGAGGGAGCTCGGGTTGTGTGAGGGGAGGAGCTCGACTGTGAGGGTAAACGGATGTCTCAGGTTCGTTGACAAATTACGTATTATTATTTACTATATCTAAAATAAAAAAATAATTTTTTTAATGAAAACGTGCATCGCACGTGCATGTTACTAGTTGGTAGTCAGGAAAAGGATTAGTGACAAGGACAACACCTAATTACTTTATCTTTGAAGATCATAAAGAGGTGGGGCAACTTTTCACATGCTTGCTAAGTAATTACAGATCCATTAGTTTTTGTCTCGGAAACTAACGGTAGATTTTTTCTTATATTCTTGAAGGTTGGGAGGTTTCTTCTTTGTTACACGAAGCAGCGGAGAGTGCATACAGAATATCACTTCATATCTCCATGCGTATCAAAGGTAGTCATTGCATTGTGCCTACAAGTTACAGCGGAGTAACCAATCCGATGGTAACAATCTAGTCGACTCTCAATTCACTGTACTAAACAATTTTTTCCTCGCTTGTTTTTTATTTGCGTAGTATATTATTTAGATATTTGAGTTTTTTGTAAATTTTTGTTCTCATATTTAGGGAACTGGTTGTGGTTTTTTTTTCTGTGGAATCTGATAAACAGATTACTGACTTGTGCATCGGACAATTTTAAATCTAAAAGCTGCAGTTTCCCTGATTAGCATGCACACGATGTTGTTTTTGTCTTAGCTATGTTGTCAGTTGCATACCTACAATTTTGAACTCTTTAAGTCGAGAGAAAGAGAAGCATCTTAATTAGGTAACCAAAATGAATTATGATTTCCAAAGCCCAAGAAGTGTTAACTTGCATCTTGAACTCCAAAATGTAGTTATAATTCACTAGTATAATGTACGTGCGATGCAGGTTTAAAAAAGTAAAGTCATCAAAATAAATGAATATACATTGAATAAGAAAAAAAATAGTTTATATTTGAATGTTTTGATTTGGGCTACACGTGCGGTGCACATTTATATTTGTTGGATATAGTTTGAACGTGTATTATACGTGTTTATATAGTTACCAAGTTAAGGTTTGTTTGTTACAAACCCCAACTCTCCCATTAAAATAGTAGAGATGTTGGTAGATTATGGCATATAATTTTTTTTTTTTTTTTGTAGAATTATTTGTGATTTAGTTAAATTATTATTCGTTCCATGCTTCCATGCTTGTCTTATGGTGGCCAGCCAGCATGCCATGCTTCTGCGAACCTGGCAGAAGGGCCCTTTGTTTTCACTCAACTACCCAATTGCCATGCAATCCATAGGGACATTAATTACATGACATTTCAATTTTTTTTTTCTGTTTTGAATTTTCTAGATAGATTAGATTTTCCTTCTCAATTTCTAGGTTCATTCTCATAGTGGCACTATCTGGTGTATGTTTGAACTTTGTTTGCCTTATGATCCTTTCCTTCTTATGATCATTTCCTTTGTTCAACTAAAGAAAATATGAATATGATAAAACCATTATTCTGTTCATATATATTAGTTTTATTATTTACCCTTAATTTTCCTATTGACATTAAATGGGTTTTTTAATATAAATTGGAGATCATCATATTCAGGGCAAGTCAGGTGTTTTGTGAGATCATTCTATACACATGATCATAACTCCGGCTTGAATCCAACTTAGTGTTAAAGTGGTGTTGACATTAGAAATGTACTACTGAAAAGCAATATCAACATTAAACAAACAAGACAATTCCACTCCTAATGTTTAAATCAACATAACTGATGCGGTTTGTTTTTGGAAGACGTGTGGATACACTAGGTATAAGTTCTTACTCGATTTGTATTGATAGAGGAAACTCCTACGCAGACGACCCTCGGCCGGGCGAACGGTGCGGAAGTAGGCGGGAGTGAGGTGGAGGCTGGATGCTCGGCTCGGATCGGGAGGCTCGGATCCGAGGTCTCGTGTACCTGCAGAAGGTCTACGAACACCGGGATTAGTCCCGGTGGCAGACCCTCCGACGATCTAGTCAGCTACTGAGAGACAGTAACAGTAACTAGGGTTTTGAGTGGGAAAAGATCGATTACCTGGAAAAGGAGTAGGGGTCTGGTATTTATAGAAGATGCCAACCGGGTCTGGACCCGTTTGGGGCCGGGTCTGGACTCGGTTGCTCGTGGGGTTGAAGCGGTGGAAACCCGGGCGGTATAGGGCTGACGTGGCAAGGGCCCGGACGGTTTCCGAGCTGACGTGGCAGAGGTCCGGACGGTTTTCCAGTGCTGATGTGGCAGATCTGGATGATCTAGAGACGCGCGCATTTTGAGGGGATCCTATGGCCCAGGAGGGACCACGTCATCCAACCCATATCAATAACTGTTATCAGTAAAAGTAAAAGAGATGGAAAAAATACTTCATTGGACAATTTAAACTGAATACAAGGCATTTTCTATATAGAAGATGATACAAGCTAATCTCTTTTTCTACCATAATTGAGACTAAACTAATACTTAATTGTATTCCGATAATAGAAAATACTAGTTTTAAATTGTGCAATTAGTGTGTGTGGATCTACTATTACATATAATAAAATTAATAATAATTACTCCCTCCGTCCTATAATATTAATCATTCTAGCTCTTTTTTTTTGTCCTACAATATATGTTACTTTTGGTTTCCTATGGAGACGTCGTAAGCTTTTTAAAGGCACATTAAAAAAAATTCTATGAGATTTCCAATTTTGACATTGTGTAGCCATTCTAATTTTTCCAAAAAAATTTAGTAGCTCATTCAAGTCTGACATTTTACAATAGCTAGCTCATTAATTAAGAGATTCAATAATCAAGAATGTTTGAGAATTGGTAAGGAACAAAAAATAACCAAGTTTTTTTATTACTTTTACATTAACCTAGGTGTTCCTTAATAAGTGTAGAAACCTAAATTTGCATTTATTATGGGACGGAGAAAGTACTATTCTTTGAGATTGATATGGCTAAAAATAAGGGTTTAATCAAGACCGTCCGAATTGGGCACGAATCCTGAAGTTCAGGGGTAAAACGGTAATTTTACCTGCAAAACGGGTCTGAAACATGTAATGGGTCTCCTTCTCACAGATCCAATAACCTGCGAACGGATCCACTTCCACTGGGTGCGGGTTGCAACCCGCAACAAACCCAGCCCAGCGGGATAGAATTAGGGTTTCTGATTAGTATTAATCAATGGCCCTGATTCATATCTATCCTTTCACTGGGGATTAGGGATGACATTCCTTATCTGTATACACAGGAATTACATGCCTAATCTGTTCCCTAGGACGCCTATAAATACCCCCCACCCATCTCCATTAAGAGGTAATCAATCTTTCACCAGTTTTTGCGCTCTTTCATAGTCTGCCAGATTACTGACTTGAGCGTCGGAGGGTGCGTCGCCGGGAACAACCCCGGTGTCTCGCACTTTTTGCAGGTGCACGGCGGGAACGACGAGCGACGCCCGGCAGAACAGGTACACAGGTTTTCTATTCAGTTTCCCTAAGAATCCACAAGTTCTATCTGTTTGCCCCCACACCAAATTTAGCGGCAACAGATTGGCGCCGTCTGTGGGAAACTAACGAATAGGAACCTCTCCTTTTCCCCGGAAACAGGGTTTTCTCCAGTCATGCCACCTCGAAAAGTCAAATCGAGGGCGTCCAATCGGGCACCCAACCCTGATCAGCAGCAAGAAGTTCCCAACAATCCTGCTCAACAACAGGGGCAGCTTCCCCCTACGGCGGAAGACCCGTTCCAACAGAACCTTCCCCCTCCTGATCCAAAGGGTCCTAACCCTCAGAAACAACCCCTTCATCAAGAACAGGTCTCCATCCGCAACGCCTCCACTGACTCTATGGCCTCCCATCACCCCCGAGCCTCTGGTCGCCACAATACAGCCCCTAACCGCCAGAAAGAGGATGATCTCCGCCGCCATCTGGAAGAAAAACGGGCCCGAGAGGGAGCCTCCCGCCAACACTATCCGGGTGAGCGGTCTCCTCGCCACCGGTACCACAGGTCCCCCGTCCGCAGAGGGAGGAAGGAGTCCCCCGATCATTACCGAAGAAGGCACTCTCCCACAGGTCGGCAACAGCCCAGGAACAATGAGGCACCAATCACCCGTGCCGAGTTCCAATAGTTCCAAGCGACCGTCCTGCAGGCTCTCAACCTTCGTCAAAATCCTAATGAGCCCAAGGTGCCATCCCCTCCTCCAGTCCGAAGCCCTCACCGACGGTCCCCATCTCCTCATCCTGCTCCTAGCAACTCCCGGCGCACCCCAAGTCCTCACTGCTCCCGAAGTTACCATCGCCGCAGCCCTCGCTCTCCCTCATACGAAGACGAGTCTCGTGGCTCGGCAGATTACCGTCGGAGAGATGACACCATGAACCGCCGTCTTCATGAAGTAGAAAGACATCTGGGTCAGATAAACCGAAAAGAAGAGCTCAGGGGGAGGACCCTACGTCCTAGCCGACCCCCTTTCTCCCGAACCATAGTGGACGCACCTGTCCCGTTCGGCTTCAAACCTCCCCAATTTGAGACTTACACTGGGAAAACCGATCAAGTTGATCACATTGAAAGTTTCAAGACCCTGATGCTCCTACATCAAGCTTTCGATGCCCTCCTCTGCAAAACCTTCCCCGCAACTCTCAAAGGACCAGCCCGAGAGTGGTATTCTTGTCTCGCCCCCTCCTCGATATTCTCCTACGAATAGTTCGACACTCTCTTCGTCACACATTTCGTAAGCAGCCGAAGGGCCGAGAAGACGAGCATCTCCCTATTGCACCTCCACCAGAAGAAGGGGAAAAAATTGAGAGACTACGTGAAGAGGTTCACGGCCGAGGCCAGATCCATAGCATCCCTCGACCAGTCGGTCGCTACGGTAGCATTTCAATCCAATGTCCTCAATTCCAACCTCCGCTCCTCCCTCGCCAAGAAACCACCACATGACTTTTCTGACCTTCTCCTTCGCACTGAAAAGTATATCCGGGCCGAAGAGGCCGAACAACAACCCAACTGGGAGGGGTCTACCTCCGGGTTTAAGAGGAAGAGGACGGAAGAAGAAGGAGCCAAGAAGCTCCAGAAAGATAATGCCGGCCAGCGCCGACCTCCTCCTAGATTTGAGAAGTTCACTCCCCTCACCACTAACATCTCCGCCATCTTCATGGAAGTTGAAAAAGAAGGGATCCTGCCTCCAGCTCCGAGGATGAATACTCCCGCCAAAAGAAGAGATAAAGAGAAATGGTGCCGTTATCACCGGGACCATGGGCATGACACCAACGACTGCCGTGCGCTGAGAAATGAGATCGAAGCCCTCATCCAGAGGGGGTAGCTCGCGAAATTTGTAAAAAAGGACCGAGCAGAACTTCCTTCCCAGCCTCGGGGGGCTAACAAGCGTCCGGAACGAGAAGAGATGCCAGACTTTGAGGAAGAGCGAGTCCTCCACCTCATCCATGGGGGTCCAATGGGGGGCTCCTCGAACTCCTCTCGAAAAGCATTTATCAGGGAAATCAACTCAGTCCGAACCACTCCTCCTCTCAAAGGCCTCGGAGTGCCCGTCACCTTCTCTGATGAGGATCTCGAGGGTGTCCGCACCCCTCATTGTGACGCACTCGTCATCAGTCTCCACATGGCCAATTTCAAAGTGGAGAGGATCTTAGTAGATAACGGCAGCTCCGTCAACATCCTCTTCCTCGACGCTTTTAAGGGCCTGAAGCTCTCCCGAGACAGACTCAAGCCCACCGGCTACACGCTCCATGGGTTCACGGGAGTGCCGGTGACTATTGAAGGGGTGATTACCCTCGATGTCACAGCTTGCAAAACTCCTACTACCCGCACGGAGTCGATGGATTTCATGGTCGTAGATGTCCCAGCAGCCTACAATGTCATTTTGGGTCGGCCCGGTCTAGCTGCCCTTGAAGCCGTCCCTTCTGCCTATCATCTCAAAATGAAATTCCCCACTCGGGCCGGAGTAGGAGAAGTAAGGGGCAATCAGGAGCAGGCCCGCAAGTGTTATATGACCTCTATCCTCGGACCCGTCCTCTCTTTAGAAACATTGGAAATTCCCCAAGATGCAGCTCGGCCGACTTCCGAGCCGGCGGACGAGTTGGAGGAGGTGCTCTTCTCGTAGCAAGAGCCGACCCACAAGTTCTTCGTCAGTAAGACCCTGCCGTCCGCCCTATACTCAGATATCGCAAAATGCATCCGGAGCAATCAAGACCTCTTCGCATGGTCAGCTGCAGACATGCCCGGTATCTCCGAAGAACTCTTGGTCCACCGCCTGAGTGTTGATCCGGGGTCCAAACCGGTTCAGCAGAAGAGGCGCAAGTTCGCCCCCGAGCGTCAGCTCGCTATAAAAGAGGAGGTGGACAAGCTGCTGAAGGCCCGATTCATACAGGAGGTAAATTACCCTGAATGGTTGTCAAACGTAGTAATGGTGAAGAAGTCCAACGGGACGTGGAGAATTCGTATTGATTTCACCGACCTCAACAAGGCCTGCCCCAAAGATCCTTTCCCTCTACCGAGCATCGACACTCTGATTGACGCAACCTCGGGACATGAGCTCCTCAGCTTCATGGACGCTTTCTCGGGTTACAATCAGATAAGAATGTTCCCCCCGAATATCCCGAAGACATCCTTTGTGACCGACCAAGGCCTTTATTGCTACAGAGTCATGCCATTCGGCCTAAAGAATGCAGGGGCGACATACCAACGCCTCGTCAACAAGGTTTTCCAGGCCCAGATCGGCCGGAACATAGAAGTGTACGTCGATGACATGCTTGTAAAAAGCATTCGGGGCGTTGATCATGTGGCCGACCTCCAAGAAGCATTTGATGTTCTGAGAAAGCACAATATGAGACTCAACCCGAACAAGTGTGCGTTCGGCGTCTCATCAGGGAAGTTCCTCGGCTTTATGGTTAGCCAGCGAGGAATAGAAGCAAATCCAGAGAAGATCAGAGCCATACTGGACATGGCCCCTCCTAGAAATGTCAAAGAAGTTCAGAGGTTGACTGGTCGCCTAGCCGCCATAGGGCACTTTCTGTCGAAGTCCGGGGAGAAGTGCCTCCCGTTCTTCAAGGCCCTCAGGGGGGTTAAAGGATTCGAGTGGGGGCAGCAGCAACAAGACTCCTTCGACCAGCTTAAAGCTTACCTCGTCAATCCACCTCTTCTCAGCAAACCAATACCTTGCGAACCCCTCTACCTCTACCTGGCAGCTTCCGAGCAGACGCTTAGTGCGGTCTTAGTCAGAGAAGAAGAGAGGGCTCAGAAGCCCATTTACTACGTCAGCAAAGTGCTTCGGGACGCCGAGCTCCGGTACCCGAAGATTGAGAAAATAGCCTATGCCCTGGTAATGGCCGCGAGAAAGCTTCGACCCTACTTTCAGTCCCATTCGGTGGTCGTCCTTACCAACCAGCCGCTAAAACAGGTCCTTCACAAGCCCGAGACGTCCGGTCGCCTTATGAAGTGGTCAATCGAGCTGAGCCAACATGATATAACATATCAGCCTCGGACCGCGATCAAGGCACAGGCACTGGCCGAATTCATAGTCGAAACCACCATCCCCGACTCCAGCCAAGCAATGAAGGGACCACCAGTCTGGTCGGTCTATGTCGACGGGTCCTCTTGTAACGAGGGAAGTGGGGCAGGGGTCATCCTGGCCGGCCCAGATGACTTTATCCTCCAATACTCCCTCCGCATAAACTTCAAAGCCTCGAACAACGAAGCCGAATACGAGGCGCTCATAGCCGGCCTTGGAATGGCCCGAAATGCAGGGGCACAACGCCTGCGGATCTTCAGCGACTCTCAATTGGTCGTCAATCAGGTCCTCGGCGAATATGAAGCCCGCGATGACAGGATGGTTAGGTACTTAGCTAAAGTGAAAAGCCTCATGGCGCTGTTCGAGGAGGCCCTCATCCTTAGAATCCCCAGAGAAGAGAACGCTCAGGCCGACGCCCTATCCAAATTAGCCTCCTCTTCCCTTCAAGGCCTCGAACAAACTGTTCTAATAGAAGTCCTCCTGAAGCCGAGCATAGAGGATGATGCGCTCGACTCCGTTGAAACACTGCCAGTCCTCCTCGAAGACAATTGGATGAAGCCCCTCGTCGAGTTCCTAAGAGACGGACTCCTCCCCCAGGATCCGAAGGAGGCACGAAGGATAAGAACCCGAGCCGAGCGTTATGTATTAATCGAAGGCATTCTGTATAAATGCTCCTTCACCCAGGTGGACGGTCGGCCCTACCTAAGGTGCCTCTCCCCCGGCAAGCTGACTACGCCCTGCGAGAACTCCATGAGGGCATTGGCGGGGCTCATTCTGGCTCCAGAGCCCTAGCGCGCAAAGTGTTGAACTATGGGTATTATTGGCCCACTCTCCTACGGGACGCCGAACAACACGTTCGGCAATGCAGCTCCTGCCAGAAATACTCCGACATCCGCCGCCTCCCACAAGCACCACTCACCTCCCTATCAAGTCCGATCCCCTTCGCAATGTGGGGGATGGATTTACTAGGACCGTTTCCGTCAGCTCCCGGACAGCTAAAGTTTCTAGTTGTGGCAGTCGACTATTTCTCGAAATGGATATAGGCCGAGCCCCTGGCAACAATCACCGAGCATAGGGTCGTCCAATTCTTCTGGAAAAATGTAATCTGCCGATTCGGCGTTCCTCGGGTCATAATTACAGATAACGAAACGCAGTTCGCTGGGGCTGCCTTCCGAGCCTTATGTGAGGACCTTGCCATACAGCACCGCTTCTCCTCCGTCTCTCATCCCCAGTCAAATGGCCAGGCCGAGAATGCCAACCGACAGATCCTCTCCGGCATCAAGAAGAGACTAGACAAGTGCTCCAAGGGCTTGTGGGTCGATCAGCTGCCCAATGTGTTATGGAATTACCGCACCACGAAGCGGACCCCAACAGACGAGAGTCCGTTCAATCTCACCTATGGGTCCGAGGCCCTCATTCCCCTAGAAGTTGGGATACCCTCTCCTCGTTTGATAGCCTTTGAAGAAAAGCAGAATGCCAGAGAGCTCAGAGCAAGCCTAGACTTGATAGACGAAATCCGAGAAAGAGCTGCTATACGGCAACAAAGTTACTGGAGAAGAATTGAGCTCGCCTACAACAAAAGGGTCCGCCCAACGGACCTCAAAGAAGGGGATCTGGTCCTCCGAAAATTGGCCATCTCGTTCCCCAGACAGAAAAGCAAACTGGCCCCGAATTGGGAGGGACCATACAAAATCTCAAAAGTGATCAGCCCCGGTGCATACAAGCTGGAAGATCTTGAAGGCAGAGAAATTCCCAGGACTTGGAATGCCGACCATCTTTTGAAATACCAAGAGAAGGAAACTACGCCTCTCTAAGTAACTCGAGATGTCGAACCATTCCCTTCCTGTTACTAGTAGTAAATTTTTCCTTTATTTTTTCATTGTAATAACGGCTAGCAACTTTAGAAGCAGCCGATCATTGGATATTAATGAATAAAGTTTTTCAAATTTTTTATACTGTCGCACCTCTCTGCCTTTAATTCTTTAATCTCACAATGGTTCGGAGTCCAGCACTCGGCTCGACTCTTCTTCCTCGGCTCGCCCATAGGCGAGCCAGGAGCAGATCGCCGTTCGAAATTGCTCCCGCATCCGTTGAATGGTTCGGAGTCCAACACTTGGCTCGATTCTACTTCGCAAGTTCGCTCCTAAGCGGACTAGAAGTAGCTCGCCATTCGGAACTGCTCCTGCATCCCTTAAACTAATCTCACAATGGTTCGGAGTCCAGCACTCGGCTCGACTCTTCTTCCTCGGCTCGCCCATAGGCGAGCCAGGAGCAGATCGCCGTTCGAAATTGCTCCCGCATCCGTTGAATGGTTCAGAGTCCAACACTTGGCTCGATTCTACTTCGCAAATTCGCTCCTAAGCGGACTAGAAGTAGCTCGCCATTCGGAATTGCTCCTGCATCCCTTAAACTAATCTCACAATGGTTCGGAGTCCAGCACTCGGCTCGACTCTTCTTCCTCGGCTCGCCCATAGGCGAGCCGGGAGCAGATCGCCGTTCGAAATTGCTCCCGCATCCGTTGAATGGTTCGGAGTCCAACACTTGGCTCAATTCTACTTCGCAAGTTCGCTCCTAAGCGGACTAGAAGTAGCTCGCCATTCGGAACTGCTCCCACAACCCTTAAACTAATCTGACGGTCGGATCTCTCCTATGGCTCGACTCTATCTCACCGGCTCGTCCTCAAACGGGCCGGGGTTAGATAACCAACCCAACCTGCCCCGGGAAAGTCGAGCCGGGGAGCCGGGGTACCGACCCTCGTATATGGCAAAAAAACCTCCCGAGGCGAAACTACCATCAGATCATCTCAGAAAGTGTGCTAGGGCGTGATGAGCGGATCTAATTTAGCCACGTGTCCACAAAACGACAAGATAGTGTTTTCTTGGAAACTGGACCCGCCTCAAGATTCGTGCAAACATCAGACGGCCCTGATCGCTCTCCTAAGCGGACTAGAAGTAGCTCGCCATTCGGAACTGCTCCCACACCCTTAAACTAATCTGACAGTCGGATCTCTCCTATGGCTCGACTCTATCTCACCAGCTCGTCCTCAAACGGGCCGGGGTTAGATAACCAACCCAACCTGCCCCGGGAAAGTCGAGCCAAGGAGCCGGGGTACCGACCCTCGTATATGGCAAAAAAACCTCCCGAGGCGAAACCACCGTCAGATCATCTCAGAAAGTGTGCTAGGGCGTGATGAGCGGATCTAATTTAGCCACGTGTCCACAAAACGACAAGATAGTGTTTTCTTGGAAACTGGACCCGCCTCAAGATTCGTGCAAACATCAAACGGCCCTGATCGCTTCACTTCGCTAGGTGAAGGTCACCCCGGTCTCCAAGCTACGATCAGCCCCTAGCAGCCGAACCGAGCCGCACTTGAAGGGACCGGGCAAGGTTCAGAAGCGCAGCAAAGGAGAAAGTTCCGAGGCCAAGGTGTTCGGCGAGGCAAACGCCCGCCTCGCGGTTCATTTCGAACCTACCCTAGATAGCGCGACTAGAGTACAAATAAGAAGACAGCGGAAAACAGTTCGGATAAAACAACTCCAATTCTATTAATAACATGGGAAAAATTACAAAATGGATTACAAAAGCTTGCAAATGAGTTACAACAACAAGACACGACCCATTCACTGCCTCCGAGGTAGGGGTATGCTCCGGTTCAGTGACACTTTGGGTCGGTGCTTCTTGACCTCCGAGCTCGTCTCCAGCCCAACGAACCGAGACGCCCCCTCGCCACTGACCCTGACGGTCGCTCCAACCGAAGCACCACTTGAAGACACCGTTACACCGCTTTGGGCGTCGGCTGCTGACCTGCCTACAATAGGGGTCCGGCTCGCCGCTTGGTAGAACGTGATCCCTCGCTCGATCTCTTCGCGAGTGCACGAGGTACTCCGGACGTTAGCTCTCACGGGCTGAGGCTTGAGCCGAGCAACCTCTTCCTCCAGTTCAACAATCTGGTCCTTCAATGTGTCATCCTTCACTATCACCTTAAACCGAGGAAGTTTTGCCGAACCAGGATACTCGGCGCTATCGGAGATAATGCGGCGCAAGTGGGTCACCTCGATACTCTTGTCGACCGTCACCCTCTGCAGCTCTTCCACCTTCTTCGCTAAGCCATCTCGTTCGGCCGAAACTCGCACCAGTTCCTCTTCCTTAGCAGATCGCTCGGCCTCGACTATCTGTAGGTGGTGCAGCTCGACCAAAGCCTCGCTATGCCTAATCTCTAAGTTGTGAAGTATCCTCCTCGTCAAGTGAACCTCACCCTCGAGACGATCCTCCCGAGATCGCTTGAACAACTCGGCTCGACGCTGTTCAGCCGAGGTGTTATGAGTCTGCTCAGCAATCTGAAATAAGGAAGAGAGAGCGTTGAAATACCACACTACCGAGCCCAACACTTAGACAAATTTCGGAGTCAAAATACTACACTACTGAGCCAAACACTTTGACAAATTTCAGAGTCAAAATACTACACTACCGAGTCAAACACTTTGACAAATTTCAGAGTCAAAATACTTTTCATTCATTAAAAAGCGGTGGCCAGTCCGCAAAAGGCGTTACAATGCTCGGAAGAAAAAACAACAAAAACTACAAAAAAGCTTAACGTGGGGATCAGGGGCCCACCTTCTTCGTCGCGTCGACCACGGGCGCATCGACGGATGGCCCCTCGATCCGCCCCTCGACCCGGCCGTCCGCCGCAGGCTCTTCGGCCTCTTCCTCCTCGTCCTCCCCTTCGGCCTCGTCGTCCTCGCCCTCCCCCTCACCGCCTGAAGGCGACCCTGGCTACAGGCGGTAGCCGACCCGCTCGAAGCCAGGGATCCGTTCTTGCACATGGTCGAGCGCCGTTTGGTAAGACCGCTCCATGTTCTCGGCCATGTGCTTCTTCGCCTCGGCCTCGACCTCCTTCTCCACCTCAGCCCTGATCTTCGTAGCCAGGGCCTTCTTCTCCGCCTTCTCTTCGGCCAAGGACTTCGTCGCCGTAGCCAGCTCCTCGGCGACCTTGGTAGCCTTGGCGGACTCCGCCTCGAGGCTCCCCTTGACTTTCTCCAGGTCGGCAACAAGGTCGGCCACCCGGACTTCCAAGGCCTCGGCTCTCCTCTGCTCGGCCTCGAGTTCCTTGACTGCCCGGACCTTCGCCAACCTGTCTTTGTCGCTCGCCGCCCTCAATTCCTTCTCCTGCTCGGCGAATGTCTCGAGGAGATGGCCGAAGTGACAGGTAGCCTGCGAAGACTAACGGTGAGCGCGCTAAACAAACCGGGCAGTAAACTTGGAAAAAACTTAGCAAGAAGAAACTTACCGAGACGAGTGACCGAGCCACCTCGTAGGTGTCGTCACCCACCGTCCCCGCCTTTAGCGCGGCTCGATCCTTCGGAGTCGCCAAGTGTTTGACGACCTGCACTGACATTTGCGAATTACCGAGGAACCCGTCATGATTCCTCACTCGCCAATTCGGCACGAACAGCTGCTTGTGCTGCTCGGTCAGAATCTCCTCGGCATTTCTGGTCAGCGGTGGTGCCTCGATCGACAGTGCCGCGTTCACGTCGAAGGTCCCCTCAATCATGCCAGGGACCACGAGAGATGAGGGCTCCTCGACGACAACAACCTCCGAGGGCACGTCAGTAGTCGGAGGGGGCGGGGCGATGGTCGAGGCGACCGTGGGCGGCGGAGTTGACGAGGTAGCCGCGACCGCTCTTTTCCTCTTCCTACCCCCGACCAACTTCGACCTATCAGCCATCATGGAGTTGAAGTCGATCTTCATTGCTTCTGCGTCGAGCCACCAAAAAAAAGACGAGTTAGCGAGTCGAACTAAAATCTTGTAAGAAAAATGAAAACAAATGAGATGTCAGGAGCATACTCGGGTCGATGGGGCTTAGGCCGGACCCGAACAACACCTCCTCCGTCAAATCCCTCCAACTCAACAGCGGAAGGGCCATTATCATCCTCGCCACCTCCTCCTCGGCCTCGAGCAGTACAGGGTCGGCTCGCGCAAATTTCGGCACCTCCACTTTCCATTGGCTCGGAATGTGCCGAATCGCCTCACCCCTGACTATAAAATACTTCTCCTTCCAACCCTTAATTGAGTCAGGGTTTTCTACAATCTTAACCCCCTTCCTTGGCCCCAAATAGTACCGATACTCCGTCTTGTGCTGTCTGTTTATCCGATACATGCCTCGGAAGACTGTTAAGTCCGGCTCCACTTCGGCTCTGTGGCACTGAAGCAAAAAGGCGTTCACGTGGCACCACGTGTTCGGCATGAATTGAGTCGGTGCAAGGCAGAACCAGCCGAGGATCTCAAGAATGAAGGGGTGCAGCGGGAAACGTAGCCCGGCATTCAAGGAGTCGACGTCGAACATACACATATCCGACGACGGCAACTTGGAGTTCGCTCGTATCCCGGGCCCGGGGAGGATCAGCTTGTACTCCGGAGGAATGGCGAAGGCCCTCCTAACCCGAAGTAGGTCCTTCTCGGCCAGCAACGTGATGAGCTCGTCGGCTTCGGTGGGAAGGGCCAGGTTAGGTTCCTCGACGATCTTGGACTTCCCATAGATCGCCTTCTCCAGCAGGTCGCCCTTGTACTGCCTGACCCTCGAATGCCCGGACAGGACAGAAGGATATCGTCCCATCTCGGGGGCTTGCTTCGGATTCTCCACAATCACCGCTACTACGGGAGATTGGGTCTCCACCCTCCTCTTCTTCTTCTCACGCCTCGTCTCGGCTACGGACGGTTCGGCAACCTGTTTTCCCTTTCTCCGAATCTGCGACCTCCTCCTCTCCTCGGCACCATCATCGCCCGAGGACGAGGCCCTACTCCCCGAGTTCACTCGAGACATCTCTAGAAAAATTATTTAGATTAAGTGAACTGACCTTTTGAAGTGACGTTCACGGTCGGAGTGCTCTCGCCGGAAATCGCCTGGCCCACGCGACAGCTAACGGCAACGCCTTGGAGAGAAAATTGCCACTAGCAGAGAACTTAGAGATCGAAAGTAAAAACTTGAGAGTAAAAAGTAAGAAATGAGCTTGAGAGTGAGGGTGAAAGCTTATAACCCCTAACAAGTTGGGCCTCCTTGGGAAACGCAAAAGCCCACTAAGAAGCCAAAGCGACAAGCGGAAGAGTTACGAAGTTACGAGAAGCAAGAAACTCTTCAAAATACCAAGTCAACAACTCGGCCACCGCTCTGCTGGGCCGAGCTATCGAACAGCTCGGCTGAGCAACCGAGCTACTACGCTCCTTCAAAACATCCAACTCAGCACCTCGGCCAAACAGCCCTGATGCGCAGAGCCGAGGTACCGGGGTACCGACCCTCGTATATGGCAAAAAATCGTCCCGAGGCGAAGTCACCGTCGGATCTCATTAAAATTCGCGACAGAATCTGATGGACGGTTCAGATCGTGCCACGCCCACAAAACGACAAGATAGCGTTTTCTCGTGATCTGAACCCCATCCTCGTGATGCGCACCATAATGAACGGCTCAGATCCGGCCACGCGTATCTTCCGAGACGCCTGCCATCGGCTCGCCCAGCCGAGCAACCGAACAGCTCAGCCGAGCAGCTGAGCTACTGGGCGCAGAGGAGTGGAACCCTCGAGAGGTACTTCCTTCAAAACATCCAACTCAGCACCTCGGCCAAACAGCCCTGATGTGCCGAGCCGAGGTACCGGGGTACCGACCCTCGTATATGGCAAAAAATCGTCCCGAGGCGAAGTCACCATCGGATCACTTTAAAATTCGCGACAGAATCTGATGGACGGTTCAGATCGTGCCACGCCCACAAAACGACAAGATAGAGTTTTCTCGTGATCTGAACCCCATCCTCGTGATGCCCGCCATAATGAACGGCTCAGATCCGGCCACGCGTATCTTCCGAGACGCCTGCCATCGGCTCGCCCAGCCGAGTAGCCGAGCTACTGGGCGCAGAGGAGTGGAACCCTCGAGAGGTACTTCCTTCAAAACATCCAACTCAGCACCTCGGCCAAACAGCCCTGATGCGCCGAGCCGAGGTACCGACCCTCGTATATGGCAAAAAATCGTCCCGAGGCGAAGTCACCGTCAGATCTCTTGTACCTGAACCGGTGGCTCACGCCAATGGGAACGTTCAATAAGTCTATTGGAATTGGCTCTTTAAAATTCGCGACAGAATCTGATGGACGGTTCAGATCGTGCCACGCCCACAAAACGACAAGATAGCATTTTCTCGTGATCTGAACCCCATCCTCGTGATGCGCGCCATGATGAACGGCTCAGATCTGGCCACGCGTATCTTCCGAGACGCCTGCCATCGGCACGCCCAGCCGAGCTACCGAACAGCTTAGCCGAGCAGCCGAGCTACTGGGCACAGAGGAGTGGAACCCTCAAGAGGTACTTCCTTCAAAACATCCAACTCAGCACCTCGGCCAAACAGCCCTAATGCGCCGAGCCGAGGTACCAGGGTACCGACCCTCGTATATGGCAAAAAATCGTCCCGAGGCGAAGTCACCGTCGGATCTCTTTAAATTTCGCGACAGAATCTGATGGACGGTTCAGTTCGTGCCACGTCCACTACACGACAAGATAGCATTTTATGGAGATCCGCGCTGAAATAGACGGCTCAGATGATGCCACGTACCTCGGAATCATCGAGCCGAGGCGCTGACCATTCGAGCCGAGGCACTGGTCCTCGAGATACCAAGCCGAGCCGAGGCACAGACCCTCCGAGCCGGGGTGCCGGGGTACCGACCCTCGTATATGGCAAAAAATCGCTCCGACCCATATCAGCCGTTGGATCTTGTGAAAAAGCGCGCTCGTCATGATGGACGGCCCAGATTTGGCCACGTCCACTAAACGACAAGATAGCGTTTTATGGAGATCCGCGCTGAAATAGACGGCTCAGATGATGCCACGTACCTCGGAATCATCGAGCCGAGGCACTGACCATCCGAGCCGAGGCACTGGTCCTCGAGATACCAAGCCGAGCCGAGGTACCGAGGTACCGACCCTCGTATACGGCGAAAAAGCTTTCCGAGGAGCAGGGACCGTCTGATGTCTCCGAAAATCGCGCTCCGCCCTGATCGAGGGCTCTGATGACGCCACGCAATAAATAAATATTAAAAAATTGATTTTTATTTATTTAAATCATTTTATTTATCTAAAAATTGCGAAAAATTGCTAAAAAATTCTTGAAAATTAGCTAAAAATTTCAGGAAATAATTGAAAATTCGGGGAATGCTTCCAAACCTCCGAACGAACAATTATGGCCTAGAAGGCATGGCTAAAGCCCCCGAACGACTAGCTGACGCATCGCGAAATTAGATAAATAGCCTGAAAAAATAGATAAAAACTTGATATACCATATGGCTTCAAGAAAGAGGAAGAAATTGCCTTACCACCCACTTCAGGATTCCGAAAACACCAACTCGGACTTCGATACAACTCCTCTAGCCACCAAAACAGTCAAACTACTCCTCAAAGACTGATTCTCCTCAGCCTTTAGGAGTGGGGGGCTCGTGATATGGCTAAAAATAGGGGTTTAATCAAGACCGTCCGAATTGGGCACGAATCCTGAAGTTCAGGGGTAAAACGGTAATTTTACCTGCAAAACGGGTCTGAAACAGGTAATGGGTCTCCTTCTCACAGATCCAATAACCTGCGAACGGATCCACCTCCACTGGGTGCGGGTTGCAACCCGCAACAAACCCGGCCCAGCGGGATAGAATTAGGGTTTCTGATTAGTATTAATCAACGACCCTGATTCATATCTATCCTTTCACTGGGGATTAGGGATGACATTCCTTATCTGTATACACAGGAATTACATGCCTAATCTGTTCCCTAGGACGCCTATAAATACCCCCCACCCATCTCCATTAAGAGGTAATCAATCTTTCACCAGTTTTTGCGCTCTTTCATAGTCTGCCAGATTACTGACTTGAGCGTCGGAGGGTGCATCGCCGGGAACAACCCCGGTGTCTCGCACTTTTTGCAGGTGCACGGCGGGAACGACGAGCGACGCCCGGCGGAACAGGTACACAGGTTTTCTATTCAGTTTCCCTAAGAATCCACAAGTTCTATCTGTTTGTCCTCACACCAAATTTAGCGGCAACAGAGATAATAAATAAAATTTTCGGCCACTATCATAAAATATGTGCATTGCACATGGTGATAATCTAGTTTGTCTTTTTTTTAAGTGTAAAGTCATGAAAAACCCCGAATGTTTGCTCCGAAAATTAAGAAACCCATAATCAATCAAATGGCCCATTGCATGACGCCATCTTTTATTAAAAATAATTTTATGATATAGGAAATGACCAAAATACTCCTAAACTATATTAAAAAGGGGAAAAAATACATTTCACCTTTATACTATAAGTTCCTGATATATTAAATGACCAAACTGCCCCTACATTGTATTGTTGTGATGTGATGTTTGGTCGGTGGAGAGAGAGAGAGAGAAGGGGATGAGGTTTATTTATTTTTTTTCTTTTTTTAACCCTATTATTAAAAATAAAAAAAAAGATATATGAAATCTTCACCCCTATACTATTTTTGATATATAAAATGACTAAGATACCCCTACATTATATTAAAAGAAAAAAAGAGAGAAGGTGATGAGGTGGTTTTAAGATTAAAAAAATTGTGTAAGAATATTTTTGTTTTTTTACATATCACAAAAATTATACAAAGAGAAGGTGATGTCACGCAGGAAATTATTTGATCAAAATGAAATAATCCAAATTTCTTAATTTTTCAGAACAAAACGTTTGGCCAATACTTCTTATTTTTTTTTAATAATAGATTATCTAGTTTGTTGGTAGAGCAAAGAATCTAACGAGGACATCAAATTATTTTATCTACTTCTTTACATATATGACATATATTACTCCATGATTTACTTAAGAAATGATGCTTCTTCTTGGAAATAGGATCTCATACACATGACAGTTGATCTTAGTTTAAGTAAGCTTGGTTTCCCTCTATTAATTGGATATTAATCATGAACTGGAACATCCAAAAGAGGACAATTTTCTATTGAAGTACAGTAGGTACCAGTGGACCTCACATCATTATCTAAATATTTTCTCATATGAATATAGTTGAATATAATTAAGTATTAGGGAGTCATGAAATTTGTGCTGAACTTTTATTGTCAACATAATGTCAACTCGGTAAATTGTTACTAAATTCAAGAGATAAAAATACTGTACAAGTCCTAGAAATTTTTTATTTTCTTTTGAAGTTATAATTCTATAATTCTTTTAATATTATTTTAGTAAATCGATGCGACTTGTTTTGAGGAGTAGGGCATCATGTGTGAGTTCTTGTAATTTGTGAAGCGGAAGATGCAAGACCAGCGCTGATTCCACCCCCGGCTATAGGACCGACTCGGGGGTAGCAGGAGTGAGGTAGAGAACGGGTGTTTGGCTCGGATCTCGTAGCTCGGCTCTGATCATCGAGACTCGGCTCGGATTCTTGTACCTGCACACTGCCTTGAAATACCAGGAGAAGTTCCGGCGACAGACCCTCCGACGATCTAGTCAGTCACTGAGAAAGCAACAGTAGCTAGGGTTCAGGTGGGGAAAGATTTATTACCTTGGGCAAGGAGGAGGGTGTATGATATTTATAGGCAGGGATAAATTAGTCTGGGACCCTAACGGGCCGGGTCGGACGCGTTTGTTTGTGGACCTGAGATAGCAGAACCCCGTTTGGCTTGTTGACTTGATGATCTGGGATGAGCAAAATCTAAGGAGATCTGATGGCCCAGATTAGACCAAGTCATCTGCCCCATATCATATCATAAATATTCTAGTATAAGTTTGGTTTTATAAAAGAGTGAATTTCACCGAATCACTCTCAGTTTAGGGTGAGCATCTGTAGTCGTTGAAAGAAAAAATATGCATATATGGATAAATAGAAATAGTAATCGAAGTTTTGCTGCAGTCGTTAAAAACTATTTTTTAGATTTTTATTGTAAAATAATAAGCGACGAGCGACGGCACTCGAAGTGCCATCTGAGGAATAAAAATTCGTCCTCGAAGCGCAAATAAAAAATTACAAAAAATTATAAAAAATTACAAAAAACATTTCAGAAATTACGAAGAAATTACAAAAATTTACAAAACATTCCGGAAATTGCAAAAAAAAAATACAAAATTGCAAAAACATTTTAAAAATTGCAAAAAAAAAAATATATAAATTTGCAAAAAACTCCGGACGGCACTTCCCGAGATAATGGGAATTTTTGGGACGGCACATGAAGTGCCGTCCGAGGGATTTTCTCTTTTTGGGATTTTTTTAATTGAAAAAAAAAAAATCAAGCGACGGCACTTGAAGCGTCGTCCGACAAAAAAATATTAATTTTTTTTGTTGGGACGGCACTTGAAGTGCCGTCTCTCAAATATGAATAAATCTCAAATGCGCTCTCATTTCTGACAATCTACTGTAGCCAAATATGTATATTTAGCTAACGAGTGCAACCGCCGTTTGGAGCCAAATATGCATATTATGCATATTTAGCAAACGACTACAGATGCTCTTATCAACAAACCGTCTTTTTTTTCTTTTTCGCTCATCAATAAACCACTCTTTGCTTTACCCCATTGCTGCTTGTTTTTTTTTTACACATGACTTTTTTTATTCCTACACTGTCCCTAGTAACTGTTTTTTTAACTAATTAATTTGATAATGGATAAACTAGTTTAGGCCGCTAATTTGCCCTTGATTTTCCATTAGCGTTTTTGACCTTTTCAACTTCTCATTAAATTTAAGAATGAAGAGATTGAAATGAGGGAGGGTTGGATAAGATTTTCTTTGGGATAATGCTACACCTAGTACCATTTTTACGATCTTTTCTTTTATCTCCTTAGGTGCAAACTAATAGAAGATTATGGTAGAGTTGGTATAGAGTATGTGCTAGAAATTTCTAATAATAATTTATCACCTAAGTAGCAAAGAAAAAGATAGTAAAAATGATAGATGTAGCATTATTCTTTTCGGATAATGCTACACCTACTATCAATTTTCTATTTTTTTAAACTATCTTAGATAACACACTAATATTGAATGTTTCTACCACCTATTTTTTATGGCAAATGTATTATGGATATTTCACCTAAAAACTAATGGACGTTAGATTCCGTACGGTTGTTTTTTAGAAACATCCAAGAGGGTGGTTTATTGATAAGCAGAAAAAATGAAGAGAGCTGTTTGTTGATAATCACCCAAAATTGCGGCTGATTTTGTGAAATTTATCCGTTACTATGATCATCTTACATCGTAGAAATTCAGCTTAAATAATTTATATAGTTTGGACTTGTCAATCAATTTTTTTTCCTTTGAAACTACGGCAAACTAAAAAGCAAGAAAACAATCATGTTATGTCTAGATCTTTTATACCAATTAATCTTTAATTCATAAGCTGTTTTTTTATCATAAAATGATAATATTTATATATTATTTAAAAAACAAATTTATGGAAGGACCACACATATAAGTGCTAGCTAGTTCCTCCCTCAAATGTCTATAAATAATGCATATGCATCTTAAGTGCATGTTATAACTTATAATTAATTAGATTTATAATTAAAATACTTCTGTTTATTGAAAATTTGAAAAAGAGGGAAGTAAAGAAAAGTATAAATGGTGTTGGCCAACACCGATGTACCCACCGACAGTACATACTTACACAGCGAGATCCCATTAGAAAGAAAATAAAATAAAAACACATGAGCATGGAATGAATGGGGTCGTCGTATTTTCTGATGTACAGCGGCAAAGACTCGTAGGATCCGTATTTGTCTCGTCAAATGATGCTTCTATGCATCACTCGTGCTTAATACAAGAATGCGGGCTTACAATGCTAGACTCTGGCTTAACCTTAACTCGGCTATTTTGGTGTCATATTAATGCGACTTGCATCGCTCTATCTACATTGTGGGCCTTTTTTATGATATTCACTGTTATTAAATCATGATATATTTTAAGTTTATAATAATGTGATTTGATTTTATTTGTATTATGTTTATCAGTTTATGAGCACTGAATGATTGTTTATATTTTGTATCAGGGCCATTTCCACGGAGGCCCTCCAGAAAGTTGTCCATTCTAGAAAAGCTGTTGGATGTATGTGTATATTCTCAATATAATAGGATAATATTGTGTATATTGTTCTATGGGGCAACACGGGTTTGCACGTGTTATGTATTAATTATTGGAACGGGTTGAGTGGGCTAAAAGCCCAGTACCCTAAACCCAGTCTAATATCTATATAAGCTGGTCTAGAGGTAGTGCCCTGTGATATTCCAATACTGATAAACAGGGTATAATATCTTAAGCGGCTATGAGATAAAACCCTAACCCTAATTACTCATCTTAATCTCTAACTATCTTAATATATTAGAAAATTGAGATTAAGAGAGTTTGAGTTCTGTTCGTCGGAATCTCACCCCCGTCGTACCCCCGTCGTCATCGCTGGCACCCGACGCCACCGCTGCTATCTCCGACCAGAGAAGCCGCTTGTCGTCGACCTCGTCAGCTTTGCCGTAGTCGTCGCAGACCGAAGGGTCACCAATAGCCGGCAAGGACTTCGCTTGTGGTCGCGTTCTCAAAGTTGAGCGCCGCCAGATTTTAGATCGGATGGTCATCGTAGATCCTGTTCGCCGTCGCCCATCGCCAGCGAAGCTCTTCCCCCTTTTGGTCGCGTTCTACGACTCGAGCGCTAGATCCAAATCGCTTTTCCTCGCCGCCAGCGAAACCCCCTTCTTTCTCGATCAGTTGTTGTCCGGTGTTTGGGACTGTGATCGGAATCAGGTTGGGAGGTTCTCTTCATGATATGTTGCTGTTGGTATTTGGGGGATCGAGATCAGATCTGGTTCTCTTGATCCATTGGTAGCTCGCTGTGTGTGGAGCTCTCTCCTTGATCGGTTGCTAAAACTGTTTGGGGGCATTGATCGGATCAGATCGGGTTCTCTTCTTCCTCTTGACTCATAGCTGTGTGCTCTTCAGATTTGGTTCATTCTAAACTCAAGCCATTTTCTCTTTACCAAATTACTTAAGTAGTAATTATTCAGAAATAATCTTCCATTGTTTGGAATTTATTGTTTATTCTTTTGCAATGAAAAACATAATCGTTCGTACGAGGTTCCTAAATGAGAGGAATTCAGAAGTGATGAATTTAACGGTTGGAAAGTGAAAAACTCAATAAGAGATGTGGATGTAATTGCTTGAGATAGTGCGAGCAATGGGGATGATGTTTGGACTGGATCCAAATATGTTTGGATTGGATCAGATCTAAAATTAAAGATAAGTTCTTTACCTGCATATATATTAATTGTTGTTGCTATGTGCTAAAATACGAAAACCGTGTTAACCATTGTTTAATTAAATACAAGTTTAATAATTGTTAGCTTTGCGCTAAGGATCAAATATCCATTTTGATAAGTTAAATTATAGATTTTGACTGTAAATTTGTATCTCCAATTAAATTGTTGCTAGAATTAAACAGTGCTAATAATTTGTTTAATTGGCTAATCTATAATAATTTGATGAATGTAGGAACTTTAATGTTACCTGCAAATTGTGTATGTTGGAGACGATGGATATGCATCACGGTTGAATAAGTCTACACCAGGCAGGCTTTTCCATCGAATTTGGAAACCATTTCTAACTTGAAATGTCGGTATGATCTTTTCAATCTTGCTTAGTATTTTTATGTGGTGAATGTGTGAATGCTTTGTGCGTTTAATTACATGATTGAGAGTTTTAGATCATAGTTATTCTCGCTCTGAAAACTAGCATGTTTAGGGTTGTTAAGTGCTTTATCATACTATGTGTATAGATATTTTGACAAATCCATTGTTTGCAGTTTTGTGTGAGATTATATATTTGCCTCTCAAATAAAATTTTGATGTATAAGATGTATAACAAATGTCTATAACTTAGGAGAGAGCATCTCTTAATGTAGGATATGACTCCATTAGTTACGTCTTGTTCTTTTTCGTTCATTGTACTATGTGTGTAAAGTTGAATTATAACATGTTAGTCATTATCTAGTTTAGCGTTTCGAAGATGATGAAGAACGAATAAAGGAAATTTTTCTTACTATGTTTGAGCAAGTGGACATTGTTAGAACTATTAGAGAAAGCAAACAATTTTGTAAAATGTGATAGAATAATTTCGTATTAACTCTTGTGCATATATTGTCAACCGCATGTATAAGTTGAGTTTAACAAATGAGACAATTAATAATAACAGTTCTAATTGTGTATTGTTCCTGAACATAGCAAATTGGCTAGTATTTGAGAACCATATATTAAATTGTCTATTCTTGTTAAAACTCATAACTCTGCTAAATGACACTTCATTAAATATGACAAATATAAAAGTTGTGCTCATATTAGGATCACTAGAAAATCATTTAGTATGGTATCTAGGAGCACACAACTACTTGAGTCAATACATTCTGATATTTGTGATCTCAGTAGCTTTGTAACTAGATGAGACGATTATTGGTCAGAAGTATTTAATCGCTTTTGTAGATGATTAATATAAGTCTGTCATATATATGAAGAATGAAACACTTATTATTCTTAAAGAATTAAAAAATTATAGTTGAATGCTAAAAATCAAGGGTTCAGATTTGATAGAGGTGGTGAATATGTTTAACAACTTTAGAGAAGTTTTGCATTGGGCATAATCTCTACTGCACTCTACTTACAACAATCAAACAGTATTGATAAAAGTTAGAATCAAACTCTTAGTGAAATGTTAAATTCTATATTATTGACTGTTGTTTGATGTTGTATTGTTAATCATATCTCTAAATGTGTTACTACACTCTAAATTGAATACACCTTGTAGATCAAGGCATGAAAACACAAATAGTTTTGTTAAAGTGAAATTTTGTGTTGTGATACTTATGTTAGAATACATAACCCTAGAAGGCCTACAGTAGGACCTACAACAGATATTTGTGTGTGTTTAGAAAGTGCAAAATGTAGTTCGGTGGACAGATGTTGGATTTATCTAATTTGTGTTAGAAGAATCTAGAATTGCAGAGTTCTTTGAGGATGTGTTCATCAAAGATAAATGTATAAAATAATTTAGTTATACAGACATGCTCAATGATTCACAGTTCGAATCAAGAACTAGTCTTACTGACACTTAAAAATCTGAATGACAAATAAGCTAAGAAGAGTTTTAGTAGATAATGAGATGATTATGTGTCATACAATAATACTTCAATTTAGTTGATCTGCCGAAAGAGGATAAAACTATAGTAAGTAAGTGGGGTTTTGTAGAAGAAACTTAATTTTGATTGTTCAGTAGCAATTTTAATGCTTTTTAGTAGCCAACAGATTGACTGAAAAAATGGGGTAGATTTATTTGATGTCTACTCACATGTTTGTCATATTTCTACAATAAGTATTCTTCTTACCCTTACATCTATTGAAAATTTTGTCATTCATAAAAGATATTGAAAA
The DNA here is from genome assembly GCA_017893485.1 of Hemerocallis citrina. Taxonomy (NCBI): domain Eukaryota; kingdom Viridiplantae; phylum Streptophyta; class Magnoliopsida; order Asparagales; family Asphodelaceae; genus Hemerocallis; species Hemerocallis citrina. Next base: position 487,810 of record JACEHZ010000256.1, read on the forward strand.
GTTTTGTACTTGATATTTTGTACTGAACAGTTTTGTACTGGAAAGTTTTGGACTAATATGTGTAGTGAACAAGATTTACAATTTAGTAAAATCATCATATGCTTTAAAACATGTAATATAGCTAGCGTATAAATATTTTGACAAATTTCTCAAAGAGCCTAGTATATGAATTAAGTAATTCAGATGAGTGCCTTTAACTTTGTGGTGTGTTAAATATAATGGCTATTATTTACTTGGTTTTATTGACATGCTTGTTGATTGGAAGTGACATCTCTATTCTAAATGGAGTTAAAATTGTGCTATCCAAATAAATTTAGCACCTAAGTGGTGTGGACACCATATTATGTATAAGGGTGAGTTTTGGTTGGCAAGGGATAACCCTTAGTCAAACTCGATAAATCAATAATGTGTTTCAAAAGTGGGGATATAGTGATCGAAAGTATGTTTTGAAACACCTTATGATTATGATAAAAGGTTGACACCTTATGATGGTGCAACTATGAGACAGGTAGATCATTCTAAAAGAATTGAAAGTCTCGTGTAAATAAAGATCTGCACTAGAATAGACATAGCCTTTAAGGTAGGTATGATCTGCAGGTTTACTAATAATCCTATACATATTTGAGTGCCCTTAAGAGGCTAATGAGATACCTGAGTGGTACTCAAGAGTTTGCTTTGTGCTACTCAAAGTTTACTGAAAGTCGACAACTAGTGGATATGTGTTCACACTAGGAGGAGCAGAAAAATTATGAAGATTATTAGGCAAACAAGCGTTGCGTTCTCATCCAAGGAATCAGACCTCTATGTTTTATCCTCTGCAGGGGAAGAGGCTGAGTGGATTGAATGACTTATTGCTAATCATCCATTTGAGAAGTTTAATGTAAATTCTCTAATTCTGTTATGCGACTATCAAGCTATAATGCACTTTAGCTCATAACTCACTCTATAATAGTAAAAGAAGTATATTAAGGCTGAAAGAAGCCTAGTTGAACTTTCTCATAGATAAAGTGCAATTGTGACAAATATGGTCAATGCTCTTGCTAAGAGACTTGAAAGTGATCTAATTATCAAAACTGTGGGGAAAATGGAGTTAAAAGCTGTTGAGTCAAAAGCTTTAACATCCAAGTAGTTTTGAAATTTAGAATCCAATTAGAGCCAAAGAGAAGTTCAAACTGAAACATCAATTTTAGGCAGTTGACATGCTTTAGATAATTTGAAAAATTCTATGTAAATTCTGTTAATATATAATTTCATTCCAATTTTGATGATGCTATATATTTTCATAATTTACTTAGAATCATCTCATTATTCCAAAAGAAAGTATGAAAACTTGTCGATGTGTTTCCGATGTTTAGAATTGTTGTTATATCATTCCAATTTTGATGATATAACTCTTTTATGGATTCATGTTTCATTCCAATTTTGATGATGCAGAATTAACCATAATTGATTTGACTGTTCTATCATTCCAATATGAAACATAGTATAGTTCTTGTGCAGAAACTATAATAGTTCTTGTTCTTTATTTTGTTAAAGAAACTTGATTGTGATGCTTGCGTTACATTTTGCTAGGCTATCGTTGAATTGTACTAAGTTCTTTAGTAGAACCAGATACTTCATGAAATTTGCTAGAATTCTTAGAGATGTGTCTCTTGATATTCTTGTTTTCAATAAGCTTGCAAAGATGGAGGAGTTGAATCTGTCAACATAGATTTCAAAATAATGATTTGCTCAAAATGGAGGAGTAAACATAAAGCAGTTTGCAAGGATATAGTTTTGGTTTATTTCTCGGAGGAATAACTTTGTCACTTGCTTGATAAAACTTCTGTTGAGTTTAAGACTCTTGTGTTCATGAGCTTAAAACTCATATTTTATTCTTGAATTTTATTTGCTTTGGTTGATTTTGAAACTATGACAGGTTCCTCTAGTTGGTTTAGTCTTTGTGAACCATTCATTTATGGTTTTAGAACTATTTGATTATTTTGGTTTAGTCATATTTGAACTATTCAAGTTATAATTGATTTAGTCTATGATCCATGGTTTTTATGATTCAATAATGTTTGAATTTTTGTGATCCAATATTATAACATTGCTTAGCCTAATATATTGAGAATATAGGAGGAGATTGTTGGATGTATGTGTATATTCTCAATATAATAGGATAATATTGTGTATATTGTTCTATGGGGGCAACATGGGTTTGCACGTGTTATGTATTAATTATTGGAACGGGTTGAGTGGGCTAAAAGCCCAGTACCCTAAACCCAGTCTAATCTCGAAAATTTTGCCGCACTGCCCCACTTTTTGAAAATATTTAGCGGTCCGCCCTACTTTCCAAAACAATTAGAGATATGCCCTTGTTTAGGCCACGTCAGCAAGAAACATTATTGGAAAAAACGGCATAGGTTATTTCGATGCCGTTCTTCCCAATAACGGCATCTGTTTGAAAAAAAAATTGCATGCCATTATTTGGAATAACGGCATCAGTATATTTGTCTTACAAGTGTGAATCTTCTAAGTTTAAAAAGTTCTAAGTGTGAAAAAAACTTATAAACAATGCTGTTATCCTGAATAACGACATTCGAATTACTGATGCCGTTATTGGAGATAACGACATCAGTTATATATCAATATACACTCTTGCCGTTGTTTGGAAACAGAAAGAATTAATAAAAAGTGAAAAAAAAAAATTATAACTGATGCCGTTATTCGGAATAACGGCATCAGTTATAATTTTTTTTTTTTTTTTTTTTACTTATTCATCAGAGAGGATGAATAATAATTTACTTTTTTATTAAAAAAATTTATAACTGATGCCGTAATTCCAAATAACGGCATCAGTATTGAGAATGCCGTTATTTGGAATAACGACATCTGTTATAAGGTTTTCATACTTGCAATTTTTTCTCTAAGTGGAAACTACAAGCTCTCGAAAAACAAAACAACCTATGCCGTTATTCCAAATAACGGCATGCAATTTTTTTTTCAAACATATGTCGTTATTGGGAAGAACAGCATGGAAATAACCTATGCCGTTTTTCCGAATAACGTTTCTTGCTGACGTATCCTAAATAAGGGCATATCGCTAATTGTTTTGGGAAGTGGGGCAGAGCGCTAAATATTTTCAAAAAGTGGGGTAGTACGGCCAAATTCTCTCTAATCTCTATATAAGCTGGTCTAGAGGTAGTGCCCTGTGATATTCCAATACTGATAAGCAGGGTATAATATATTAAGCGGCTATGAGATAAAATTCTAACCCTAATTACTCATCTTAATCTCTAACAAAAACCACCCATAAATCGCTATTCCAAAAACACCAACCACAGTATGACACCGCTCCAGACGAACTCTTTGAACTTTCACCCCTCTTTAAATGCATCCCTCGGTTATATCATACATATTTTGTATCAACTATTTTAAAAGCAATAACTTAGCAGGAAAAAAAAACAAGCAAACAAAACTATCTGCCGTTTAAGTTATGTTCCTGTGCAAAATCTATCATCTCTTGCGTCTCTCCCATCCCTCCTGTCGCGCTCCCAGCTATCATCTTCTTCCCTACAAAAATGACATTCAAGTTCCTCATACAGTGCTCGATTTGAAAATCAGTAAAACAAGTTTAAGTTTATGTCAAAGCAAAATTGATTGAGGTGATTAGTTAAATTACCAACAAGCAGATAAATGATGGGCAATTCAAGTGGTTTCTCAGGAGCTCCCACCATTACAAGCTTCCCATGGTTCTTCAAAAGATCAAGCAATGGTTGTAGAGGGTAAGCAGCTAACACTGTATCAATTATATCTAGGGATGGGATTCGGGCCACTCGGGCGGGGCCCGCCTGGGCTTTGCCCGGTCCCGGGCCGGGCTCGAAGACTTCGCGGGCCGGGCTAGTTGGGGAAAATCCTGGCCCGGACCTGGCCCCCGGCCGGGCCGGTTTTTGAGGGGAATTTGTTTTTTTTATAAAAATATATTAAAGGTGAAAGATCAAATATTAAATTGTAATTTCATAACAATTGTAAAAAACTAAGTATTAAATTGATTTAATAAATTTGAAATTCATAAATAAAATGAAGTACATGAATAAAATTTCATACAAATTAGATCAAATTACAAAACAAGGGAATTATTTGAATTTAGAGATAGAGATGACCTCTATTTAGATTGAAGAGAAGGCATTGGACTATTGTCGTGCACTTCTACTTAACCTAAATATAGAATCCCATCCCCCTAAATTTCTCAATTAATTACAAAATATTGTACATCATTTTAAAGTAAATAGACTAAATCTAATTGTTCATTCATCACTACTTGTTGAGCCAGCTTGTGCTTCAAGTAAATCTTGGATCATCTCTTCCGCTTTCATCCAATCTTCGGCACATACTAGCATCTCCAAATTTTTGGCTGTCAATCGATTCCTGTTCGGCCTCATTATCCTGCCACCACGAGAAAAGTACTTTCCGATGTAACGGTTGACACCGGTGTTGTTAGAAAATATCTAGCCATAGAGAAAAAATATTTAAAATAACTTCATTGCTCTTCCAAAACTGTAACACATCTACTACTTCTTCAATCGAACTTTGTGCATTATACCAATTCAACTCATTTGGTGAATTGGTTCTTGGTTTTTTTGATTTAATAAGTTTTAAAACACTACTAGTTGCATGACTCTTTTCTTTTGCTAATATGGAGGAAGATGAAGAAGAAAATTCAATATTTTGTGTTTGTGTTCGTGTAGTGTTAGATGAATAAAGTCTATCAAAAGTATCATATAACCTAGTCAAAATTGTTGATTCTTGATTTTGATGATAACAACACATTGCACATATATCTATGCTAATTTTACAGGTGCTATACACAAAGGACTAATTACTTTACAGCTGAACAAATGATCAAGCATAAAAGCTCCAGATAAAAAACAATGGCCAAAGCTTCACTCAAGACAAGACTCAAGACTCAAATCAAGACTCAAGACTCAAGGCTTCGAGCTCAAATGTGTCAAATTATTGTGTCTTGTAAAACATTGTATTTTTTCTTTTGTTGAGTCTTAGTCTGATTGTAAAGCCTTGTCACACACACATACACTCACAATTTCATAATGTGTGTTTTTCAAAAACAACAAAAGAGTCAAAACAGTTTGATATAGTTTAACTGTTGAGTACCAGTCGACTGATACCTCTGGCAGTCGACTGACAAGTACAAAACTGTTTAAATTAATTCAAACTCTGACCAGTCGACTCATATGGCAACCCAGTCGACTGTTCGAGTGCTTTTGACCGTTTTCTGTTTTCAAAATCAATTTTTTCAAAAACAAAAGCTAAAGATCCATTGGTTGACAGTTGGAATAACTGTCTTCCAACGTCCAGGAGATCAAACTATATAAATAGAGTTCAGATCTCACTGAAAAGATCTTACAACAATTTTTTGAGATCCGAGCACTTCTTGAGAAAATTCTAAGTGAGAAATTTGAGAAAAAGCTTTCAAGTTCAAACTCTCTGGTTCTCTACACTCAGTCCAGTATAGCAACGATTTCGCTCTGGACTGGGTATAGAAGTCAACCTTATTTTTAGCCACGTGCAACAACACAATACACCAACAAGGCTATAGGTTGACTGTAAAGTTTTTCTTGTTCATTTTGCTCTCGGTTGGAGAGTGTTTTTGACTCTAGGTTGTAGAGTCGGTTTGTTTCACTCTTGGTAGTAGAGTGGGTCTGCTTTCTCTGGTTGAGAGAAAGGATTACGGGTTAGACAAGGTTGTTGTCTTAACGCCGTAGGGTATTCTTGTAAACTTTTTCAAGAATAGTGGAAATCTCAAGTGGGTTGCTTGGGGACTGGACGTAGGTCGGGAGGACCGAACCAGGATATATCTTGTGTACTCTGTGATTGGTTGTCTTGATTTCGCACTTACTATTTGTTTACTTTTAGTTCTGTGAAACTCGTCTGGACAGTCGACTCCTTGCACTATCAGTCGACTGATTAGGCTCATTTTAGTTGTACTGTCTTTGTGTCTTCAGTCACCTGCTTTATCTATAAGTCGACTGCACCGAGTTATTGTATTTACTTTTATTTGATCATTTCAGTCGACTGGTTCACAACCAAGTCGACTGCACCGAGAAAATTTCCGCAGTTTTTTTATTAACACTATTCACCCCCCTCTAGTGTTTGTTGTCTCGCCTACAGGATCCAACACTTGGTATCAGAGCGAGGTTACAGGCTATGGCAACTAATTCAAATACAAATCAGTACTATGAAGGCCAATCTACACAACTGCCACCGCTATTCGATGGAACTAACTACAATTATTGGAAGTGCCGAATGAGAATCTACCTCCAATCAATCAACTATGAGATATGGCAAATGACAGAGACGGAATACACTGCCCCTACCATTCCATATGCACAATGGAATGATGATCAAAAGAATCAAACCATGAACAATGCCAAAGCAATGAATGCCTTATTTTGTGCACTTACAAAGGAAGAATTCAACCGTGTATCCAATGCTACAACCGCACATCAAATTTGGCATACACTCGAGGTAACACATGAAGGAACGAATAAAGTTAAAGAGTCTAAAATTTCTGTTCTTGTTCACAGGTTTGAGATGTTCAGAATGAAGGAAAATGAGACTTTGTCCGAGATGATCACCAGATTCACAGACATCACAAACTCTCTTGTGGCACTTGGAAAGATTTACACTCAAGCAGAAATGGTTAGAAAAGTCTTACGTGTACTCACTCCAGAATGGGAGAAGAAGACCACGGCAATAGAGGAAGCAAATGACTTGTCACAACTTTCTCTCGAGAATCTTGTGGGCAATCTCATGGCATACGAGGTCCAACTTGAAGATCGAAAGAAGGATACAGAATCACAGCAAACAAAGAAGAAATCATTGGCTTTTAAAGCCATGACAGACTCAGAAGATGAGGAAGAAGATGAAGAGGAGATAGCAATGTTCACTCGAAGATTCAAGAAATTCTTAAAGAAGGGTAAGTTTAATTCTAAAAATAGAGATACTAATGACCTTCCTACATGTTTCAGGTGCAATAAAATAGGTCACATGAAGAAGGATTGTCCCTTAGAAAATACAAAGAACAAGGGAAAACCATCCAACTTCAAGAAGGACAAATATTCAAAGAACAAATTTGCCAAGAACAAGAAGGCCTATCAAGCTACATGGGATGATAGTGATTCGTCTTCCGAAGAAGAAACGGATGAAAACAACGAAGTGGCAAATATGTGTTTCATGGCTGCACAAGAACATGTAAGTAATGACTATGATTCAGAAGATCTTCTTGATGCTTTTAATGAAATATTCCAAGAGTTAAAAAAGGAAAAGATTAGAGTTAAGAGTCTAGAGAAAGTTAATCAAACACTTTCTCAAGAAAATCTTAACCTTGATAAGGAAGTGAAATCTTTAAATTCTCGCATTGCAAATTTAGATACTGATCTTGAAACTCTCAAAAAGAATTATGAAGAAATTTCAAAGAACGTATCTAAGTTTAACAAAGGCAAAGAGAATTTAAATGATGTGCTTCATCATCAAGTAAAATCTAGTAAAAAATATGGACTTGGTTTTAAAAATTCTTCTGTAAAAGAATCTCCTGCTAAAAACACTAGTAGAAATAAATCAGCATCTATTTCTAGTGTTACACACAAGTTGTATGAATTTTTTGAAAAGCCTAAGGCTGTAAATGTCAGTGATAAAAGCAAGACTACTGTTCGGTTAAGTCGACTGAACCAATCTACCAGTCGTCTGTCCAGAGGAATTGAATCTCATTCAACGAGATCAAAACCTCATATAAGTCGACCTAGTGTACCATCAAGTCGACTGACTCACACCAGCAGTTGACTGAAGGGCATTGTTAAGTCGACTGGACAGAACAAGGTTATATGGGTTCCAGTCAGCTTAAATAAGAATGATAGAATTGCTTATATTAACTCATATGTTTTAACTGTGTGTAATTCTATTAATTATATTCCTGCTAATGGAGGAAGATCAAACTCTTCATGGGTTTGGTTTTTCCCAAACTAATATGTTTTGGACCCAATAAAAAGGGTACCATATTTACCTTAAATTTTTTATAGGTACCCAAGAAAGAACGCTGGATACTAGACAGCGTGTAGCGCCCCGAATTTCTAAATACGAAACTTTAGAAAATACGTGGCACTTTCCCAGCGATCCACTTTAATGTAACAATATACATAGACCAAAAACTCAAGTCTTTTTATTTCAAATCTTTATTACAATAAACTTTAAGATTGCAGCGGAAATACAAACACTTTAAATTACAACAATTCCTTTTACAAAACTCTTCTTACAACAATTTACGCAAGGCTCTATTATATACTCATAATCTCTATAGCTAACCCAAGCATCCAAGCCTCTAATTCTAAGCAACCTGCAACATGTGAGGCTAGAGTTGAACCCTAACCCCCAAAACTACGGGTTCAGCCATAAATGGTGTGAGTGATATAAACAACAAACATAAATAACAAATAAACATAAATTCTCAACCAACACGTACTGAACAAAAATACAATAACTGAACATGTAATCTGAAACAAGAACGATAGGCCAGTACATGCAAGAACCAAATCGAGAAACAATACCAACGATCAAGTATCCATCAATCAATCATCCTCAAAATAGTGCAGCTCAACTGCTCGGTGCAGTCGACTATATAATGAACCAGTCGACTGATCTGAGCCAACAGAAATCCTCACATCCCAGTATATGCCCAATTATCAATAAGTCCCAATGCCACAATGTATGTCCAACAATCGATCACCAATAATGTCATAGATCGGATAGCAATATATCCATCTACAAAACTAAAGATAAGGTATAGATCGAATACGAACCCGGTATGCCACGACACCGACGAACATATCCATCTACAAACAAACTAAGAAGGTATAGATCGAATACGAACCCGGTATGCCATGACACCGACGAACATATCCATCTACAAACAAACTAAGAAGGTATAGATCGAATACGAACCCGGTATGCCATGACACCGACGAACATATCCATCTACAAACAAACTAAGAAGGTATAGATCGAATATGAACCCGGTATGCCATGACACCGACGAACATATCCATCTACAAACAACTAAAGATAACAAGAACCCTCAAGATCACGAAAACTCATCATAACCAGTCGACTTATGTTATAGTAAGTCGACTGCCCCGAGAACCAATATCCAAGATTATAACAAGTACAGTAAGTCGACTTCATCAACCATCAGTCGACTTACCCTAAACAATTACCGATAATTTCTCAAGAACAATCCAAGTGCTAACAGTATAAAATGACTTAACAAAACTTTACTCAGCATACCAGTCGACTGATTATGGTGCCAGTCGACTGTCCCGAACGATTACACGAGACTGAAAATATAATAATAGGGTCGTACCAGTCGACTGAGTCATAGACCAGTCGACTGTCGGCCTACAATTCTCACAAATTAGGTCTGAAATCAAATAATAAATTCTGGTGTCTATCTCAATACCAAACCTCTTCCTCAACTCAAATCTAATCCGATTCGTAATCATAAGATCCAGAGATTCATCCATCCAATTTCTTATTTTCATAACCATACTCGAATCTAACATGTTTCAAGCAAATCAAGAATTGTCAATGAGATCTACTAATCTTTCATGGAATTTCACATGCATATAACAAATACAACCATGGCGTCGATTTCATACTTAAATACGAAAAACATCCTACAAAACAGCATACAAACATACACATAAATAAACAAGTCCATATCACTCACCTTTTAGAATCAAGAAGAATCCACAAAAGCCTTCCTTTGCTAGATCCAAAAGCTTCTTCCTCAATCATCAAAAGAAAATAATATAATGAAATCTGAGTTATGCAGCGAATGACGACTGCAACTCTCTTTATATAGGCCGGGAATTAGGTTCTAGGGTTTCCAAATACATTTGCAAAACAATCCCTTCAAAATACAATTTTATATATATCTATCTACTCTTGGAAACTCATCCAAAATTCATTAAAATTAGGATTTAATAGAAAATATACTTCTAAATCTTAACCAATACTGTTTAAAACGTCCAGAATGCCAATTTTGCACTTTAGCCCTTAAAAATGTCAATTTTACAAAAAGGTCCTTCTTTTCTTAAAATTTGCAAATAGTACTAATTAAATTCAGAAAAATCCGGAAAAATACTACATAATTCCAAAATAATAAATAATGATTTTTCATAAAGAAATCTTAATTTTTCAAACATCTCAAAAGTCATTTGCACGTGTTTTGCACGTGTACAAAAGATAAACCTTCTAGGAAAATATCAATTAAATCCTCAAAACTCATTTAAATTCATTTTCAAATAATTAAAATAATATTTGAAAATACGGGGTTCTACACAGCGGGTGTTCAAAACACATCACAGGACATGCCAACCTGCTATCCACCATTCAAAGCATAAATGGAGAAACTGTCACCTTTGGAGATAACAACAAAGGCAAAGTCATAGGAATTGGCATGGTCAGTAAAATTTCTAACCCAACCATAGAAAATGTAATATTAGTTAGTGGTTTAAAGCATAATCTTTTAAGCATTAGTCAATTATGTGATAAAGGGTATAAGATAGTTTTTGAAAAAGATGTATGTTTGATTTATGATTCCACTATGCAAAATATTATTTTTCAAGGTTTTCGTAAAAATAATATTTATGAATTATGTTTGAATGCAATTGAATTTTCAAATGATTTTTGTTTAATAGCCTCTAACAATGAATCTTGGCTATGGCATAGAAGATTTGGACATGTGAACATGAAAAATCTCTCAAAATTATCTAAGTATAACCTAGTTAAAGGACTGCCAAAACTATCCTTTAAAAACGATAAGTTATGTGATGCATGTCAACTAGGAAAACAAATCAAATCCACTTTTAAAACAAAAGAAGTAATTTCCACTAGTAGGCCGCTCGAATTAATTCATATGGATTTATTTGGCCCTGCTAGAGTTGCTTCTTTAAATAAAAGTAGATATGTATTTGTTTTAGTAGATGATTTTTCAAGATTTACTTGGACATTCTTTTTAAAACATAAAAATGATGCGTTTGATGAATTTGCACATTTTTGTAAACGTATTCAAAATCAAAAATCTCTAACCATAGTCACTATTAGAAGTGATCATGGTGGAGAATTTGAAAATGAAACATTTACAGAATATTGCAACAAGAATGGTATAACACATTCATTTGCATTTCCTAGAGCTTCACCACAAAATGGAGTGGTTGAACGGAAGAATAGGACTTTGCAAGAATGCGCACGTACTATGCTTGTTGAAAGCAATTTACCAAAGCACTTTTGGGCTGAAGCTGTTGCTACAGCTTGTTATGTTTTAAATAGAATTCTTATAAGACCTAAGCTAAAGAAGACTTGTTATGAGTTATTTTTTAACAAAATTCCTAAAGTCTCTTATTTTAAGACATTTGGTTGTAAGTGTTTTATTCTAAACACAAAAGATAATTTAGACAAATTTGATCCTAGATCTAATGAGGGTATCTTTTTAGGATACTCAAATAGGAGTAAAGCATATAGAATTTTCAATAAGTCTACAATGACTATTGAAGAGTCAATGCATGTTACATTCGATGAATCTTTACCATCATCAACTTTAAATAAAGATGATGAAACTGATTCATCACCTTTAGATAATGTGATTAAATCTTTAGAACAAACTAATCTGACTGATAAGTCGACTGATAAGAACTTCCAGTCGACTGATGTAAAGCAGTCGACTGAAGAACAAGTCAAGTCGACTGATCCTATTGTGATATCTTCAACTTTACCAAAGTCATTTGTTGAAGTTAAAGATCATCCTCATGACTTAATAATTGGTGACATCTCCCATGGTATTCAGACACGTTCACATGTTAATATGATTTCTCATACAGCATTCTTGTCGGATTTTGAACCGAAAAATATATAAGAAGCTTGTGAGAATGAATATTGGATGAATGCCATGCAAGATGAATTAAACCAATTTATAAGGAATGATGTATGGGATTTAGTTCCTCGACCTCCTGATCAGACTATTATTGGTACCAAATGGGTATTTAAAAATAAGTTAGATGAATCAGGACAAGTTGTAAGGAACAAGGCTAGATTAGTTGCTCAAGGGTATAATCAAGAAGAAGGTATAGATTTTGATGAAACATATGCTCCTGTTGCTAGACTAGAATCTATTCGTATTTTATTATCTTTTGTTTATTTCATGAATTTTATACTTTATCAAATGGATGTTAAAAGTGCTTTCCTTAATGGGTTTATTAAAGAAAATGTTTATGTTAAGCAACCACCAGGTTTTGAACATGAACAATTTCCAGATCATGTTTATAAATTGAAAAAGGCTTTATACGGTCTTAAACAAGCACCTCGTGCTTGGTATGATCGTTTGAAAATTTTTCTTTTAGAAACAGGATTTGAAATAGGTAAAGTAGACACTACACTGTTTATCAAAAGAGTTAAGAATGATATCTTAATCATACAAATATATGTTGATGATATAATTTTTGGTTCTACTAATAATAATCTATGTCAAGAATTTGCTAATACCATGAAAAATGAATTTGAGATGAGTCACATGGGTGAACTCAATTATTTTCTTAGACTTCAAATTAAACAGTCCTCAAGTGGCATATTTATCAATCAAGGAAAATATGCAAAGGAATTTCTCAAACGTTTTAACATGGATAGTACTAGTAGTAAATCCACACCTATGGCTACTACTACTACTCTTGACAAAGATTTATTAGGTAAGAGTGTTGATCAAAAACTCTATCGAGGTATGATTGGTTCACTCTTATATATTACTGCAAGTAGACCAGATATTATGTTCAGCGTATGTTTATGTGCTAGATATCAATCTAGTCCTAAAGAGTCATTTAAAAGCAGTAAAACGAATTTTAAGATATATTAAAGGCACATCTGAATATGGTTTATATTATCCACGCACCGATAATTTTCAACTTCTGTCATATAGCGATGCTGATTTCGCTGGAAGCAAAACTGATCGCAAGAGTACTAGTGGTACATGTCACTTTTTGGGACATTCCCTAGTCTCTTGGTGCAGTAAAAAGCAAAATTCCGTATCCCTATCAACCACAGAAGCTGAGTATATCGCTGCAAGTTTGGCATGTGCACAAATCTTGTGGATGAAACAAACTTTATTAGATTATAGTATTTCATTTGAGAAACCCTCAATTATGTGTGATAATACCAGTGCAATTAATCTATCTAAAAATCCGATTCAACATTCACGTACGAAACATATTGATATTCGACATCATTTTCTACGTGATCATGTTTTAAAAGGAGATATATCTTTAGACTTTATCTCTACTGATAAACAAGTAGTAGACATATTTACCAAACCCCTTAAAGAAGATACTTTCATTAACTTAAGAAGAGAACTTGGAATTTGTGATTTTATTGATATTTGTTGAAAATTGTTTTTGTTAAGTCGACTGTATTTTCAATAAGTCGACTGTACTGTACTTTAAAAACATATTTTCTAACCAGTCGCCTGGTCCGGATACCAGTCGACTGATAAGCAGTCGTAATATTTTTAGTCTCTTCTCGACTAAGTCGACTGATATACCCTACCAGTCGACTGTCGCGAGTTCAAATGTCTTCAGCGACTATTCATCGCAGCTTTTGAGATAAAATTCTCTTCACTTTTCACCCGTGATCTTTTATCTCATCCGTCGATTTCTTCCCTCTTTGATCTCAGCCGTCTGCCCTCAGTTAAAACCTCCTTTCACAGCCTCCATCTTTCACCTTTCACTTTTACCCCAAATCTGAAAACCCTAGCCAGAGACGAAGAAGGAGTCGCCTGGTGTTTGATCAACTGTTTCTCTCTTTAATTTTGTTGGTAAAATCCTTCCCTCACCTTTTTTCAATGGCACCCAAGAAATCTAAAAGAACTCATGGTGAAGCTAGTTCTTCATCTCTAGATTACTCTCAATTTCTTTTAAGTCCCGATCTACTTGAAAAATGGTACCTTATGTGTACTATTGTCATCTTCCCTGGAAGATTTGTTAATTTCAATGATCTTGATCGATTTAATCTTGTCCCCTTATTTCAAAATAGTAGTCTTTATGACTATCTCTCTATCTAATCAACCCAACTATTATCCCCAACCCATTTATTTGTTTTACACAAATATGAGGGTTGTCCAAAAACACGATGGGGATGTAGTTATCCGTTCATCTGTGAAAAATGTTAAAGTGACACTCACACCCATGCGAATCAATCAAATAATGGGTCTTGATGACGGAGGATTAGATCTTAATGATGTTCTCCTTGATGATGCTTCTATTTTATCTAGAATTTTTTTGCCTAATCACGGACCACCAATGACTAGCAAACATATTACCCCTATTGCTAGAATACTCGCCTATAACATTCTTCCCAAAAGAGGAAGTTATGACCAGTATTCTCTAGAATTACAAAAAGCTGTCTATGCAATATTTGGTAAAATTGCTGTAAATTGGGGTCGTGTCATCTTTTTTAAATTTGAACAAAACCACACTCACTTCTTACCTTTTGGTGGGCTTCTCACTCGTGTCTTTATAGCTTTCGGTATTGATCTCGATTCTGAGACCAATGTCGTTACGCACTATGAGTGTTTCAATCGTGCCAGTTTAGCACGTATGAAGCTCCTTGACACTCCCCCTCAACAACCACAACCTACTCCTAGGTCTCCTCCACTTTCTCAAGCTCCTTTAGGTTCTACTGCTAGACCTTCTAGACCTTCTGCCTCTTCTGGTCCATCTCTTCCTCAAGCCAACTATGATGATCCACGTACTCTTTATGATTGTGTCACTTATCTCATGAAACATTCAGAGACTGTGGATACCCAACTTCACACCCTTGATTCCAAACTTGACACCATTGATTCCAAACTTGATCATCTCACTGATTTTTTCCATACTCAATTTCATGCTGCTGATGAAGATTCAGATGAGGACAATTGAAGATTTTTATTGTTCGCTATTTATGTAATTTTCTATTTTATTTTGTCTTAATGCACTTATCTATGTATGAAGAAAATTTTATTTCTATGTTTTTTAATGCAAAAGACTGTTTATTTTGTGCTTTTTGTTGATGCCAAAGGGGGAGAGATATCCTCTAAGTATTTGATTCTGTGTATTGAAACTTTCTCTGGTCAGTCGACTGGCTATCATCATATAAGTCGACTGCTGCTGCATCTGTGATTATTATTATTTGTATGTGTTTTCTGATCAGTCGCCTGATATACTTTTAAGTCGACTGATACATGCTTTTATGATCTGTATGCATGATGTGTTTTTTAATAGGGGGAGCATATCTTTACTATGCTTGTATATTATCTGTTATTATCAGCTATTGTGTTGTCATCATCAAAAAGGGGGAGAATGTTGATTCTTGATTTTGATGATCACAACACATTGCACATATATCTATGCTAATTTTACAGGTGCTATACACAAAGGACTAATTACTTTACAGCTGAACAAATGATCAAGCATAAAAGCTCCAGATAAAAAACAATGGCCAAAGCTTCACTCAAGACACGACTCAAGACTCAAATCAAGACTCAAGACTCAAGGCTTCGAGCTCAAATGTGTCAAATTATTGTTTCTTGTAAAACATTGTATTTTTTCTTTTGTTGAGTCTTAGTCTGATTGTAAAGCCTTGTCACACACACATACACTCACAATTTCATAATGTGTGTTTTTCAAAAACAACAAAAGAGTCAAAACAGTTTGATATAGTTTAACTGTTGAGTACCAGTCGACTGATACCTCTGACAGTCGACTGACAAGTACAAAATTATTTAAATTAATTCAAACTCTGACCAGTCGACTCATATGGCAACCCAGTCGACTGTTCGAGTGCTTTTGACCGTTTTCTGTTTTCAAAATCAATTTTTTCAAAAACAAAAGCTAAAGATCCATTGGTTGACAGTTGGAATAACTGTCCCCCAACGTCCAGGAGATCAAATTCTATAAATAGAGTTCAGATCTCACTGAAAAGATCTTACAACAATTTTTTGAGATCCGAGCACTTCTTGAGAAAATTTTAAGTGAAAAATTTGAGAAAAAGCTTTCAAGTTCAAACTCTCTGGTTCTCTACACTCAGTCCAGTATAGCAACGATTTCGCTCTGGACTGGGTATAGAAGTCAACCTTGTTTTTAGCCACGTGCAACAACACAATACACCAACAAGGCTGTAGGTTGACTGTAAAGTTTTTCTTGTTCATTTTGCTCTCGGTTGGAGAGTGTTTTTGACTCTAGGTTGTAGAGTCGGTTTGTTTCACTCTTGGTAGTAGAGTGGGTCTGCTTTCTCTGGTTGAGAGAAAGGACTACGGGTTAGATAAGGTTGTTGTCTTAACGCCGTAGGGTATTCTTGTAAACTTTTTCAAGAATAGTGGAAATCTCAAGTGGGTTGCTTGGGGATTGGACGTAGGTCGGGAGGACCGAACCAGGATATATCTTGTGTACTCTGTGATTGGTTGTCTTGATTTCGCACTTACTATTTGTTTACTTTTAGTTCTGTGAAACTTGTCTGGACAGTCGACTCCTTGCACTATCAGTCGACTGATCAGGCTCGTTTTAGTTGTACTATCTTTGTGTCTTCAGTTGCCTGCTTTATCTATAAGTCGACTGCACCGAGTTATTGTATTTACTTTTATTTGATCATTTCAGTCGACTGGTTCACAACCAAGTCGACTGCACCGAGAAAATTTCCGCAGTTTTTTTTATTAACACTATTCACCCCCCCTCTAGTGTTTGTTGTCTCGCCTACAGGATCCAACAAAAATATGCTCAAATTGACGAGTATAAACAACATGATCAAAATCTTGTATTGCATCGTGTGGGGCATAAGTATAAAAAATTTCAATTAAATTTTTTGTGCCATCTAATTTAATCTTGGGATTCATTACATTAGTTACACAATATAACATAGAAAGTGGATGAAAATATTTTAAAATTTTAATATATGCCGCATTAACCATATCTCCAATAAAAGGGTCATTTTGCAAATCTTTAATTGTTGTCATCATAGTGACAATTTCAAGTAAAATACCACTAGATGTAGATGTATATGTTTTTGAAAATTGCAAAGTAGCATCATTAAAAGATTCTAATAATTTATACAAACTATCGGCAAAAAACCAAAAATCAACATCTAACATATAATTTTGCATACCTATTGTAACACAAAAATCTCTAAGATTAAAACGATAATGGAAAACACCACCTAATAAATCAAATGTAGAATTCCAAAGATGTCTAACATCTTTAGGAAAACGTTTATATACAATTCCCCAAGGTTTACACCAATCATGAAAAGCTTGATATATTGAACCACTCAATGTAATATAATGAACACAATCTCTCATTGCATCAAGTTTATAACTTTCATATTTTAGTGCATCTTGTACACAAGATTTAAAATATGACAAGCACACCTAACATAAAAAAATTCGGGTTCTATAGGATCTAAAGTAATTTTCAAACTGTCAATTGCCTTAATATTATTAGAGGCGTTATCAAAACTAATAGCAAACACTTTATCATAAATACCAAAATTATTATATGCTTCCATTGTAGTGCCCCGAATTTCTAATATAATATCTTAGAAAATACGTGGCACAATCCCAGCATCAACATCAATGTATCAGTAAACACAACCAACACCACTAAAATTTTCAACTTTCATTAGAATAATCTTTTACATAGCACAGCGGAATTTAAAACATCTCAAATCATAATTTTCTTTTATTCACAACACAGTCTTTTTACAACACTACTTTACAAATTTACACAAAACTCTATTAAATCAATTTATCTCAAAACTAACTCAAGCATCCACCCCTCCAAAGTCTAGGCAACAACCTGCAACATATAAGGCTAGAGATGATCCCTAACCCCCAAAACTAAAGGGGTCAGCCATAAATGGTGTGAGTGACATAAAAACAAACAAACAACATAAATAAACATTAAGCAAGGATTCTTAAACAACATATAATAAACAAGAAGATATAAAATATGACGTAGCAAGGAAACATGTAAACAACAAGTGAAACTAAACTAAGTGTCAAGTGTAGAAAACAGGAAAACCACGTGCATAAAACCGAGTCAGGAAAACACAATTCCTATATGTGGACTCTCTAATGTGTACTTGTCGAAGTCTATGCATCCCACTTTACATAGGTTCGGTGCAAGCCCTTAATGTCTTCACTTCATAGGGTTCAATCCACCGCTATGCAACTAATCCTAACACGATGACTACTACGAGATAAAGATAAACTGTGAGTATTAGCCCATACCCCGATAATTCTGGAGATAGATCCCACACCTCAGGTATTTTACCTGGATAATTCCGGAGATCATCCCACACCGAAAGCAATGACCTCATCACACGAATACCACATGTGCATCGCCTCGACCCCGATAATTCCGGAGATCAATCCCACACCACAAGTAATTACCGTGATAATTCCGGAGATAAATCCCACACCACAAGTAATCTACCGTGATAATTCCGGAGATATATCCCACACCACAAGTAATCTACCGTGATAATTCCGGAGATTAAATCCCATACCGAAAGCCATACTGAGGTACATAACTCATGTTCTCATTCATCATATCACCACTAGTGCCTGTCCTTATCATTTTTGGGTTACTTAATTACTCAACGAATCTCCTAGAGTTGGTGTACCCTACCGGACTTAACTCAAAACTGAACAACTAAAATGCCTCAACAGGCCTCAACAAAAGAACTCAACGCCGGTATACTAGGGTCACACACATCCTCTAGAGACTCAAACTCAAATGTCTAAACCAACTTTCCATCATAAATGGCTCAACTGAATATCTTAAAGTTATATGCTTAACAGAAGACAAAGTATAGACTAAAATATTTGAAAACTAATCATTCGGAAGAACATTCAAGTTTATGAAACTCATCAGTACCAGTCGACTTATTACTGTAGTAAGTCGACTGTCCAGAGGAAAAATATCCATGATTCTAAGAAAATAAGTTAAGTAATCTAAGTCGACTTAAAAGATCATCAGTCGACTTACTCGAGACAAATTCCAATAATTTTCGAGAAAATATTCTAAGTATTATAAGTCGACTTAAAGGCATCATAGGTCAACTATCCAGAAAAGGTACTGCAATAACTTTGCAAAATAAGTTCTAAGTACACCAGTCGACTGAACAAGGATCTAAGTCGACTGTCCAGAACGGATTTTCAAAAAAAAACTAAAGATACAGCAGCTGGGTCGTGCCAGTCGACTGATAGGTCTGCCAGTCGACTGTCGGCCTACAGTCTGCATAGTTTTGGTTGTTCATGATAATCAACATTAGAGTTTACCAAAAGAAATCATTGTTTACTAAAATAATTTGTATTTCAATAAAAACGACAGTCTCAAAGTATTCTCAGATCGGATACATTACTCAAAACATTCAAATCTCAAAACTCAAGTTCTCATGTTCTAAATTCCTAATTCTTCCATTAGGATTTCTCAATACTGAATTTCTTTCACAACTCATAACCAAGATCTGATTTGTAAACACAAGATCCAGATGCTCACCCATCCGATCATAACCATACTCAAATCTTAAACATGCTTTCTAGCAATACAATTTTATGAACCAAGATCTACTCAACATTCTTAGATTTTATGTACATGGTACAAATAACAACCTTTGCATCGTTTTCATGCAAAATACTAAATAACATACATGCCAAACAAACAACACAACAATCGTTCACATAAATCAAACCACAAAACAAATTTCGTATTACTCACAAAACAAAATAAAACAAAACAATCACTCACATAAAACATACATAAAGCAAAATAACATGTCACTCACCTTGGAAACGACGAGATCCAACAAACAAGTCTCTCTTTTTGCGAGATCCAAAACCTCCACTTGATCCTCCAAAATAAATCACAAAATTCTGTATGGTGCAGCGAATGACGGCTGCAAATTTCTTTTAAATACCCGGGATAAGAAGTTTAGGGTTTTACCCACTTTTGCAAAATAATCCATTCAAAATACAACTTTATATATACAGCTCTATTCATGGAAATTCAATAAAATTCATTTAAATTAGGATTTAAAAGTAAAATATAATCCTAAATCTCAACTGGTACTGTTCAAAATGTCCAGGAAATACATTTTGCATTTTAACCCCTAAAAATGACAAATTTGCAAAAAGGTCATTCTTTTATCAAAATTTGCAAATAATTCCAATTAATTTCAGAAAAATCTGGAAAAATAAAAAATAAATCCCAAATATTAAATAATGATTTTTCATGAAGAAAATTTGACTTTCAAACTTCTCAAGAAAGTATTTGCACGTGTTTTGCACGTGTAAAAAGATAAATTTTTCTGAAAATATTCATAAATTCTCCAAAAATTATTTTAGTCATTTATAAACCTTTAAAAGTAATATTTTAAAAATACGGGGTTCTACATCCATAATGTGTGTGGCTATAATTTTACCTTTATGTGGGTACCTAACATATCCAAATGAAATTATGCTCTTTTAAAGTACCTAATCTGAATCTATCCAATGATATGTTACACACATCATTGAAAAGCCGTTTACTCCTACCCACCCATCCTATGTCAAAGAAACTCTAGTGTTTAGTGATGTTAGTGTTGCTATCAAAATATTCTTAGTCTCATTGTAAATTAATTTACAATCACCCTTAACTACATTCCTAGCAATCTTTTTATAATGGAGGTTTAAGAAGGTTTGGGCAAAAGTCTCTACATACCTACTTTCACCAAACGAATATGGTAATTCACCCCTAATTATTAACTTAGTTATTTCCCTACGAATGAGATCGTAATCGTAACTATGACTATCTACTTGACCGGTTCTAGAATGTATTTATTGTTGTGTGAGATTGTCTTTCGAAAATTGTGGTTAACATTTGTTTAAGTGACATTGAAGTGTACCCATGCATGATCCTATTTTAAACTTATATGGTGTTTGACACTTCTTACATATTTTTAGTCCCACACTCTTATTATTTTGTGAAGGGACAAAATTGAAATAATTGTGTACTTCGGAAGTAGTCCCTTTTGTTTTATGGGTTAGAGAAGGTTCTTGTTTCGATGGTTTTGGTTCTACATGATCTTCTATTTCTATAGAATTTGAGTGTGTTTCATTCAAATCGGGAAAACTATCATAATTCATGAATGTTTCTTCACTATCTATATATGTAATTGGAATGGAAGGAATGTGATGACTAGTGGAATCTTGATTACTATGTCTACCACCGCGTGATTGATTAGAAGCCATTTAAATATTAATAACTAGTGTATATATAGTTAGAGAGAAAGCAAGTGTACATTTTAAAATTTAAATTAAAAGAAACAACTAAATGTATGACAACTAATAATTTAAAACAACAAACTTAAATAAAGAGAAACAACAAAATTTAAAACGAACAACAATCTATCTCAACTAAAAAAAAACAATAATAACAAGAACTTGATTGTTGTTGATCACTGGATTTTTGTTGATTGTTGATCCTAGCAAAATGTAGAGAGATTTGATCCTTGCAAAGTTGAGAGAGTGTTGATAGTTGTTGATTTGAGAGATAGTAGAGAGATTTCAGTGAATTAGTGAAGAGAAATAAAAGAAATGATGTGGTATATACAAAATATGCAAATTTTTTGATTTCCTAAAGTACCCCCTAAAACTAGCTAGTATAGATCCGTAGGGGGGCAATTTGGTAATTTTTTTTATTTTAATACTAAACAAAAAAATACAATACATAAAATAAAATAATATAAAATAAAATGGCAATAGTTGGCCCGGACTGTAATATCCCAGATTTCACTTTTAATAAAAACATTACTTTTCACGTGTTATGCACGTGCAAACTTCATGTGTATATTTTTTATTTATTTTATATAAAATCTCATTTTGTATGAACAATTATTTTCCTTTATTTTTCTAAAAGCCCATTCCTAAAAGCCTAAAACACTAATTAATTGTTTTAGCCCACTTCAATTAATTATTAATTTGTTATTTTGGCCCACAAGCCTAAGCCCACTATTTATGAAACCCACCAATTTAATTAATCAATTAAATGACCACACTTGTCATAGGGGACTAGGTGGTACGTGCATGTACGTAGTGTGCAATGCACACTTTATTGGGCCGGTTTGTGCATGGGATGATGGGAGTGTGGGTGAGTGTGCATGGGTGGTTACTTAGTATGTGGATAGTTGCTATAACTCCTACTCCTATCCTAGCCTTCCATTCTATAACCATCCATTGAATCCTAGCCCTCCAATCTACTCTAAATACCCCCCTGCTTATATTCTACACTAAAGCATATATTAAAAGGAGACATTATATAGGAGATATATATTAGTGTGAGTGAGTGTATGTGTGTACCCCCCTTGGAGGCCGGTCATCTCTACATTGGAGCTCTCGATTTTTGGCAAGGAGCAAGGAGAAGGAGTTCGTTGCACTGCAATCTAGGAGGCTCTAAGGGATTTTCTTAATTGGGTTTTCTTCAAAAGGTGGGTATTTCTCATGACTTCTAAAGTAGAAATCAAGTTAGGGAGGAAATTGAATTGTTATCATGAGTTACTAGTTGAAATGAAATGCATGCTTGCCTAAATAGAAGGGAATTGAGAAATTAGCAAATATGTGTTGATTGATGACTATATTTATTAATTATGAGTAAAGTGAATATTCTCTTTATTTCTAATGTTAGTATGCAAACTATGTCATAAATATGAACTATGTGGTTTAACTAGTAAAAGACTAGCACTATGTTTATGTATTAAAGTGCTAAAGTAAAATGATGTGTTAAAGATGAATTGATAGAAAAATTATTAAGAAATGATTGGTAATAGATGTCATGAAATTCCCCATTGCTACTTATGCCATTAGAATGAATGAAAAAAATGCATTTTTGCAAACGATTGAATGCATCATGTGTAATTAATTAGTAAAACAGAAGTTTTTATAAAGCAAATGATCATTGTGAAATACGGGTTTACTTTAAATTTTTAAGTAGATTGTAATCTGGAAAGTTATGTTTCAAAAAGAGAAGAAAAAATATTTCTAGACTTGAAGAACCCCGCAGCACAGCCGACTGACTATGTGTAACAGCCGACTGTCCTGGTCATTTTGATTTCGAGTTGAAAAACATCGCAGAGCAGTCGACTGATCACATTTAACATGACTGGCCTGATCGTTTATTTTTGAATTTAAAAATCATAGCGGAATAGCCGACTATCCATATGGGACAGTCGACTCCTCTGATTAGTTTATTCTCGAGCTTTAGAAACTCGCAGAACAGCAGACTGGTCATGATTAACAGTCGACTGCCCTGAAGTTTCAAATAATATCTGTGTTGTAGGAGAAAATCTCTATGACCTGAGGCTTTGTATAAGTGAGACTGTTTTTACAAAAAGAACTCTTTTGATTATTAACTTAATTTGTTTCTTTAAGAAATCTCGAATGGATTATTTAAGAAGTTAAAATGAGATTTTGGGTAATGAGAAATTTGAAAGGTGTGAATTGTGAAACAATTGAAAAATGTGAACTGTGGATTTGGAATTGATTGAAATAGAATTATGTGAGCTTATAAATTAGTGAATGCGACATGTTTGAAGAATTTCAGTTCCCAAGTATATATGCATTGAATTATTGATTGTGATGAGTTATGAAAAATGTGAATACATGAATACTATGCTTTTGAAACATGAATGGTGGTTAAAAAGCTCTTATGGGTATGACATTGTAATTATGAGTTGAAATTGAGAATTGGGGTATAGCCAAGCCATATACTGGCAGAGAAATGAATTGAAATGGAATTTGAAATGAAAAGACCAAGATTTGGGTCATGTTGAATAAATAGTTAAGACCGGTATAGTGGAAGTGCTACATTCTAAGAGATTAATTTTATTCATGATTCAATTAAACTAAGGATTAGATACATAGTGAAGATGTGATGAAAGTAAGAGAAAAATATTAAGTATGAGGGCCATTGGATTGGCGGTCTGAGAATATTCACAGGTTGTCTTCACGATGCGTCGTGACATAGCGTGGATACTGCTCTAGAGTACCGTCCCGGTGGCGACGCTCGTGGGATATTTGGTGACTGCGGGTGGTGTCATGTCCCATGACGGAGGCTGAATTGACCACAGGCTGTCTTCACGATGCGTCGTGACATGACGTAGGATTCTCCTCCAAGCTGTTTGGACATGAGCTCGTAACTCATAGAACATCTAGGATACTTATCGTAGTTACAGTAGTAGATTAAGTCATGGCGAGGGATTAAACCCTATAAGATTATGAACGATTAAGGGCTTGTTCTTGGACCTATGTAGTATGGGATGCATAGAATCCGAACAAGTGCGCATTAGTGTCATATAATATAAATAATTGCATTAAGTGCACATTCACAACACGATATCAATAGGATAGTCCGTTTAGCTTTGTTTGTGAACAAGTTTGTAGTTTGTCAAGAAATGAGAATCATTATAGTGTTTCCGGCATAGAGAGGATGTCCGTGTATAATAATTCGTTAGTTGAATGAACTGACGCGCCCACAGTTTTATATGCAGGGTAAAGATGCTTGACAATTGAAGTATACATGCTGCACAGGATTGAGTTAAATATTGTTTTATGTAATTTATTGTAATATTGCTTTCACTGTGATAATGTACAAGTGTAAATGTAACTCTGATAAAAAAAAAAGATTTTATTTCCTTGTAAAATTGTACGAAAGAAGTGTAAAGATCCTGTGGAACTCGAATTCAGTTGTATTTTGGAATTCGGGGTGTTACAGAGTGGTATCAGAGCCACGCGTTACACTAGTACAAATTTATAAGGAATGACACCTTAGAAGTGGACATTAGAGTGTGTGTTGAGTCTAGAGATTTAAATGTAAGTCACTTACATTTGTGTTGCTCTACGATTTATACTTCTTCTTCCTCTCTATCTTTAAGATGGTGGACCACTTCGACCCAGCTGGAAATGACCACTGGCATATTATTGAGGAAGATTACTACCCCGGGCAAGCTGATTCAAGTGAGGAAGATCCCGAAGAAGTGGAAGAGGAATGGCCTGAGTTTCGAGAGATCACCCCACCTCCGGATTCATTTGATGATTCTTCTAACGAAGAGGAACCAGTTCCGAGTAGTCTTGTTGTGACTCTTCAGAGGCAGGCTAAGACTCTACGGGAGAGAGTCGGACTATTGGAGGCTCAGTTGGCGAAGCGCAAGGATGATTTTGCAATTCTCAGTCATCGTGTTTAGGAACTCGAGAAGAGGAAAAACATGACCGATGTACTGAAGGAGGACGTGGAGGAACTACGGGGAGAGCTTCGTGAAGCCAAGTGGAACCGTAGGAATTAGACCGTTGTATCATCTACTGCTTTCATTTTGATGTCAGAAATGTTTTCAATTCGAATGTATAAAGTTCAAAATTCAATGAATGAAAAGTTGATTTAAAATCCATGTTCTATACTTCGAATTTAATGGATCTTTTGCATTAGAATATGGCTGGAAGACGAGCTCGTAACGGTGAAGGTCTGGACTTGGAAACGGAACTAGCGAGGTTCTATCAGACACTCAATGCCGTGACCATGAATCAGAACCAAGGAAGGGAGCCTGTGAATCCAGTACCCGAAGCAATCAAACTCGTGGAATCATTCAAATGGATGAAACCACCGGTGTTTGAGGGGAAGTCAGACGACACAGCTGACAATTGGATTCGACAGGTAGAGACCATCTTCGAAGTCTTGGAGATCCCGTAAGGCAGTAAGGTGAAGTTGGCAACTTTGCAATTCGAGAAGGATGCGGCTGTGTGGTGGCAGTCGATGAAGCAGACAATGGGAGGCTTGGTTCTTGGATGGGAGGAATTTTTTAAGGAATTCCGCAGTCATTATTTCCCTTCAGACGTCCAGGAGTGGAAGGCCATGGAGTTTCTGTCGTTGCAACAAGGTGGCATGTCAGTTAGGGAGTATGTGACGAGATTCACTCAGCTCTCAAGGTATGCTCCCGAATTGGTGATGGATGAGACTTAGAAGGCTCGTAAGTTCAAGCATGGTTTGAGGCCGAGCTTGAGATCCAGGATGATACCCTTCGGAATCAGGAGGTTTGACAAGCTGGTTAAACGAGCGGCAGCCAAGGAGGCAGACATGGAGCAGTTCCGCGCTGTTCAGAATAGGAGGAACAACTGGAATGCAGGGAAGAGGCCCACAGTTGCTGGAAGTGTCAGGGGACAGCCGCCGGCCCAGAGGTTCAAACCGACAGGGACGAACGCTATCAGTGTGGTTGGAGGACCCGGGAATAATTGGGTGAGACCTCCTGTGGTGACTTGCTACAACTGTAGTGAGATGGGACATTACATGTCTCAATGCTCCAAACCGCAGAATGTCACCTGTAGGGGACCAATGCAGCAGAATGGAAAGAAGCCGTACCAGCAAGGGCGAGTATTTGCCTTGACTGAAGCTGATGCTGATGAGGTGGATCACGTCATCACTAGTACGGGGGAGGATGTTTAGGAGTGTTTTCTGTTGATTCTCTTTTCCCATTATTTAGTGAACTATTATGTAATGAGTATATGTTGTGTAACAGGAGAACTTATTTTGAATGGAAAGAAAGCTGTTGTTTTGTTCGATACTGGGTCCTCTCATACTTTTGTATCACCTAAATTTGCTAAAGTTCTGGGAGTTGAACCGAAAATCTTTCCAGGCAAGGTTTTAGCGTTAGCTACTCCGTCAGGGGAGACTTTAACCACTGATCGGTACTATGCTGACTGCGAGATCGTGATTAGAGATTGAATTTTTGGGATCGATCTGATCGAGCTAAATGTTTTGGGAGTCGATGTTATCATTGGCATTGATTGGATGTCGGTGTATAGTGCAAGCATCGAATGCAAGACCAAGACAGTAACAGTGAAGGCTCCAGGTGGACCTGAAGTCACTTTCCAAGGGAAAAGGAAATGTTCATATTTGGTTGCTGCTATCAGCCAGAAGGGAGGGATTCCTGCAGAGGTGCAGTAGATTCCTGTAGTTCGGGAGTATCCGACTGTGTTCTTGGAAGATTTTCCTGGGTTACCCCCACATCGTGATGTGGAGTTCATCATCACTATTCAGCCAGGGAGTGCACCTATTTCAAAGGCATCCTATAGGATGGGACCTGTGGAGCAGGATGAGATCAAATGGCAGATTGAGGAACTGTTGGAGAAAGGCTTTATTCAACCGAGTGCGTCACCCTGGGGAGCGCCGGTGCTTTTGGTAAAGAAGAAATATGGTTCGATGAGGATGTGCATCGATTACCGAGAGCTGAACAAGGTCACTGTTCAGAATAAATATCCGATTCTAAAAATTGATGACTTGTTTGATCGTCTACAAGGAGCATCTGTTTTCTCTAAAATAGATCTTCGATCAGGATATCATCAAGTTCGAGTGAAAAATAAAGATGTACACAAGACTGTGTTCAGAACTCGACACGAGCATTACGAATTCTTAGTTATGCCGTTTGGAGTGACGAATACACCTGCAATCTTCATGGACATGATGAACAGAGTTCTAAGGCCGTTCATTGATTCTTTCATCGTGGTGTTTATCGAAGATATTCTCATGTACTCCAAGTCGGAGGAGGAGCACACGGAGTATCTGGCAGCAGTTTTGAGGAAGCTTCACGAGCAGGAGTTGTATGCCAAGTTGTCTAAGTGTGATTTCTGAAAATCTGAAGTGGCATTCCTAGGTCACATCCTTTCTAAGGAGGGAGTGGCAACTGATCCTCAGAAGATAGAGGCAGTGAGAAATTAGGCAAGACCTACTACAATGAAAGAAATCAGGAGTTTCCTTGGGCTAATAACTGGATATTACGGGAGATTCATTCAGGGCTACGCTCAGATAGTCGTGCTGCTCACTGGTCTGACCAAGAAGAATGTGAACTTCAAGTGGACTGAACAGTGCGAGGCAAGCTTTCAGGAGTTAAAAGAGAGGCTGACTACTACACCCATTTTGGCTTTGCCTAGAGCAGGTGTTAAATATGATGTCTACAGCGATACTTCACATCGTGGACTTGGTTGTGTCTTAATGCAAGAAGGAAAAGTGATCGCTTATGGGTCTAGGCAACTAAGACCGCATGAGAAAAATTATTCGACTCATGATCTGGAGTTGGCGGCGATTATCTTTGCCTTAAAGCAATGGAGACACTATGTGTATGGTGAGAAGCTGAACATGTACACAGACCATAAAAGCTTGAAGTACATCTATCAGCAGGAGGATCTGAACCTGAGGCAAAAGAGATGGCTGGAGGTACTTGAGGACATTCATCCGGAGATTAAGTATCATCCTGGGAAGGCTAATGTTCTTGCTGATGCACTTAGCTGCAAGAGCAGTCTGACGAGTTTGATTACAACTCAAAGACAGCTGGCAGAGGAGTTGGATCAGGCTGGTATTGAAGTCGTTCTGCAAGGCTTGGGATCATCTTTAGCTCAGTTGAGGCTTCAACCGATGCTAAACGAAAGGATTATTGCAAGTCAGAAAGAAGATGCAGAGATTCAGAAGATGAAGAAGCAGGTTGGTGCTGGCAAGTTGCCCGGATTTCAAATCAGGGATGAAGTGCTGTGGTTTGGTGAGAGGCTGTGTGTTCCGGATCGGTCGGACTTGAAAGAGAGTATTCTTCAGGAGGCACATGCTACTCTTTTGTTTGTACATCCTGGGAGTACCAAGATATATAAGGATATTAAACAATATTTCTGGTGGTCAGGTTTGAAGCAGAATGTGGATGAATTTGTGTTGAGGTGTGAGATTTGTCAACAAGTCAAAGCCGAGAATCAGAGACCTGGAGGTTTATTGCAACCGTTACCTATTCCGGAATGGAAGTGGGATAACATCAGTATGGATTTCATCACAGGTTTGCCTAAGAGTCCTAAGGGCAATGATGCAATTTGGGTCATAATCGATCGACTAACCAAGTCTGCTCACTTCTTGGCGATAAACTCACTACTTCGATGGACAAGTTGGCTAAGATGTATGTTGGTGAGATCTTCAGGCTTCATGGTATTCCGTTGACCATTGTGTTTGATCGAGATGCACGGTTTACTTCGCATTTCTGGAGGAATCTTCAGACAGCTTTGGGTACCAAGACAGATTTTAGCACTGCTTTTCATCTCCAGACCGATGGGCAGACCGAGAGAGTCAACCGTATTTTTGAGGACATGCTTCGGTGTTGTGTACTAGACTTTGGGGGCAGTTGGGAAAGGCATTTACCTTTGGTGGAATTTGCCTACAACAATAGTTTTCAGATTAGCATTGGGATGGCACCGTATGAAGCTATGTATGGCAGGAAGTACAGGACGCCTGTCTGTTGGTTCGAAGTTGGGGAGCGTCAGATGTTTGGGCCTGAGATCGTGCAACAGACCTCTGAAAAGATTGATCTGATCAGGAAGAGGTTGGTGGAAGCTCAGAGTAGGCAGAAGAGCTATGCAGACAACTGGAGAAGGGATCTTGAGTTTGAGGTTGGTGACTTTGTCTTTCTGAAGGTATCGCCCAGCAAAGGCGTGATCCGATTCGGCAAGAGTGGAAAGTTAGCCCCGAGGTTCATAGGCCCGTATAAGATATTGAAAAGGATCGGGAAAACTACTTACCTGCTAGAGTTACCGGAAGAGTTGTTTCAGGTGCACAATGTCTTTCATGTGTCTATGCTGAGAGGGTATATTCCAGATCCAAGTCATCATTTGCCCGAAGTGCCTAAGGGTTTGCAGTTGGATCTGAGTTATATTGAGCTTCCAGTGGAGATTGTTGATCGTCGGGAGAAAGTCTTGAGGAATAAGACGATACCGATGGTCAAGGTAGTCTGGAGAAACCAGTTGGTTGAAGAGGCTACTTGGGAATCTGAGGAGAAGATGATGAAGGATTATCCCGAGCTTTTTGTTTGATTGTATTTTCTTATTGTGTTCGGTTTCTCACGCTTTAATTGTAGTTCCGGGGACGGAACTATTCTAAGGAGGGAGTGTTGTAATATCCCAGATTTCACTTTTAATAAAAACATTATTTTTCACGTGTTATGCACGTGCAAACTTCATGTGTATATTTTTTATTTATTTTATGTGAAATCTCATTTTGTATGAACAATTATTTTTCTTTATTTTTCTAAAAGCCCATTCCTAAAAGCCTAAAACACTAATTAATTGTTTTAGCCCACTTTAATTAATTATTAATTTGTTGTTTTGGCCCACAAGCCTAAGCCCACTATTTATGAAGCCCACCAATTTAATTAATCAATTAAATGACCACACTTGTCATGTAGAGACAAGATGTGAACAATTTGATTAATTAGAACTGTACAAACTTCTACATAGGGGACTAGGTGGCACGTGCATGTACGTAGTGTGCAATGCACACTTTATTGGGCCGGTTTGTGCATAGGAGTGATGGGAGTGTGGGTGAGTGTGCATGGGTGGTTAATTAGTGTGTGGGTAGTTGCTATAACTCCTACTCCTATCCTAGCCCTCCATTCTATAGCCATCCATTGAATCCTAGCCCTTCAATCTACTCTAAAATTAGTATAAATACCCCCCCTCCCCCTCATGCTTATATTCTACACTAAAGCATATATTAAAAGGAGACATTATATAGGAGATATATATTAGTGTGAGTGAGTGTATGTGTGTACCCCCCTTGGAGGCCGGCCATCTCTACATTGGAGCTCTCGATTTTTGGCAAGGAGCAAGGAGAAGGAGTTCGTTGCACCGCAATCTAGGAGGCTCTAAGATTTTTTAAATTGGGTTTTCTTCAAAAGGTGGGTGTTTCTCATGACTTCTAAACTAGAAATCATGCTAGGGAGGAAATTGAATTGTTATTATGAGTTACTAGTTGAAATGAAATGCATGCTTGCCTAAATAGAAGGGAATTGAGGAATTAGCAAATATGTGTTGATTGATTACTATATTTATTAATTATGAGTAAAGTGAATGTTCTCGTTATTTCTAATGTTAGTATGCAAAATATGTCATAAATGTGAACAATGTGGTTTAACTAGTAAAAGACTAGCATCATGTTTATGGATTAAAGTGCTAAAGTAAAATGGTGTGTTAAAGATGAATTGATAGAATAAATTATTAAGAAATGATTGGTAATAGATGTCATGAAATTCCCCATTGCTACTTATGCCATTAGAATGAATGAAAAAGAATGCATTTTTGCAAACAAACGATTGAATGCATCATGTGTAATTAATTAGTAAAACAGAAGTTTTTATAAAGCAAATGATCATCGTGAAATACGGGTTGACTGTAAATTTTTAAGTAGATTGTAATATGGAAAGTTATGTTTCAAAAATAGAAGAAAATATATTTCTAGACTTGAAGAACCCCGCAGCATAGCCGACTGACTATGTGTAACAGCCGACTATCCTAGTCATTTTGATTTCGAGTTGAAAAACATCGCAGAGCAGCCGACTGATCACATTTAACAATCGACTGGCCTGATCGTCTACTTTTGAATTTAAAAATCATAGCGGAACAACCGACTATCCATATGGGACAGTCGACTCCTCTGATTAATTTATTCTCGAGCTTTAGAAACTCGCAGAACAGCCGACTGGTCATGATTAACAGTCGACTGCCCTGAAGTTTCAAATAATATCTGTGTTGTGGGAGAAAATCTCTATGACCTGAGGCTTTGTATAAGTGAGACTGTTTTTACAAAAGGAACTCTTTTGATTATTAACTTAATTTGTTTCTTTAAGAAATCTCGAATGGATTGTTTAAGAAGTTAAAATGAGATTTTGGGTAATGAGAAATTTGAAAGGTGTGAATTGTGAAACAATTGAAAATGTGAACTGTGGATTTGGAATGGATTGAAATAGAATTATGTGAGCTTATAAATTAGTGAATGCGACATGTTTGAAGAATTTTAGTTCCCAAGTATATATGCATTGAATTATTGATTGTGATGAGTTACGAAAAATGTGAATACATGAATACTATGCTTTTGAAACATTAATGGTGGTTAATCATGAAAAGCTCTTATGGGTATGACATTGTAATTATGAGTTAAAATTGAGAACTAGGGTATAGCCAAGCCTTATACCGGCAGAGAAATGAATTGAAATGGAATTTGAAATGAAAAGACCAAGATTTGGGTCATGTTGAATAAATGGTTAAGACCGGTATAGTGGAAGTGCTACATTCTAAGAGATTAATTTTATTCATGATTCAATTAAACTAAGGATTAGATACATAGTGAAGATGTGATGAAAGTAAAAGAAAAATATTGAGTATGAGGGCCATTGGATTGGCGGTGTGAGAGTATTCACAGGCTGTCTTCACGATGCGTCGTGACATGACGTGGATACTGCTCCAGAGTACCGTCCCGGTGGCAACGACACTCGTTGATGTTTGGTGACTGCGGGTGGTGTCATGTCCCATGACGGAGGCTGAATTGACCACATGCTGTCTTCACGATGCGTCGTGATATGACATGGGATTCCCCTCCAGGCTATCTAGACATGAGCTCGTAACTCATAGAATATCTAGGATACTTACCGTAGTTACAGTAGTAGATTAAGTCATGGCAAGGGATTAAACCCTATAAGATGAAGAACGATTAAGGGCTTGTCCTCGGACCTATGTAGTATGGGATGCATAGAATCCGAACAAGTGCGCATTAGTGTCATATAATATAAATAATTGCATTAAGTGCACATTCACAACACGACATCAATAGGATAGTCCCTTTAGCTTTGTTTGTGAACAAGTTTGTGGTTTGTTAAGAAATGAGAATCATTATACTGTTTCCGGCATAGAGAGGATGGCCGTGTATAATAATTCGTTAGTTGAATGAAATGACGCGCCCACAGTTTTATATGAAAGGTAAAGATGCTTGACAATTAAGTATACATGCTGCGCAGGATTGAGTTAAATATTGTTTTATGTAATTTATTGTAATATTGCTTCCGCTGTGATAATGTACAAGTGTAAATGTAACTCTGATAAAAGAAAAGTTTTTATTTCATTGTAAAATTGTACGAAAGAAGTGTAAAGATCCTGTGGAACTCGAATTCAGTGTTATTTTGGAATTCGAGGTGTTACACGGACCCGGCTCGAGCCCGGGCGGGCCGGTTCAGCCGGTCCCGGTCCTCAACCGGACCGGGCCAAACCGGGCTAAATCGCCAAAAACTTGAACCTGACCAGCCCCATGGTTTGGAGGGCCGGGATGGGCCTTAGCCTGGGCGGGCCGGTCTCGGGCTGGCCCGGACCTGTTGCGACCCCTAATTATATAATCAAGTGTACCAATTGCAGCCTTCAACAATAAATGCCAAAACACAATAGATTAGTATATTAATACCTGTAACACCCCGAATTCCAAATATGACCGAATTCAAAGTTCCACTTTATACTTCACTTTATACAATTTTACAAGGAAATTTGAACTTTTTATAATACAACAGAGTCCTTTACATTTATTTACATAGCGGAAGATAAAATAAAGTACAATAATGAAAAATTATACAACTGCAACATCTTTAACTTGTAATTAATTAACAACATCATATCAACTTTATATTTTCATGAAAATCCAACTCCTGGATATAAAACTGTGGGCATGTCAGTTGCTTACAACCGACGAAAATGTTATACATGGCCATCCTCTCTATGCCGAAAATATAACGAACTTGATACTTTAACAAACCATAAAAATGAATGCAAAATAAAGTGTTACAATGTGACTACTCTAAATATGTAAGTGTATACAATGCCTTAATGCCTAATGCAGATATTTTATACTAAGATGACACTAATGCATACTTGTTCGGATTCTATGCATCCCATACTACATAGGTACGAGGGCAAGCACCTACGTACTCCACATTAAAGGGTTCGATCCCTCGCCATGATAACTACCCAGTAATAAAGCAAGATTTAGATTATTCCGCGAGTATGGATCCCAGTTCCGAAGTCCACCGTCCGACTGTTATAACAGACTCCTCATCGTGTGAATATCCCGCAAGTTTCCCTTTAGCTCTGCTATACATATATACATTGGAGTACGACAAACTATCTGCCCGACTACGCATAGTCCCAGATTTAAAATAAAAGCTCATCTCCCACGAAGCAACCACAGTCCCGAATCTACCGCCCGACTGGGTTTATGGTCCCGGAATCTACCGCCTGACTATATAGAATGCCCCACTTACGTTTGCCCATGTTCTACTACATCTTCACTTATGTGCCTAGTTCTTAAGTTCAAGACATAAATAAATTATCATACCTAGGGTTAGTTTTACCCCCTACCGGACTTAATCACAAATACCGAGATAGCTCCATAGCCATATCTCAAAAATATAACTCAAATCTTTAATTCAACAATGCCGGTACCTGAGGTCTCACTAAACTCTAGATTACAACCTTTCATGTACAAGAATCTATGGGTACTCATACCCTTCAAATAATCATGTATTAAACTGAATGTATTCTTATCTTCAACTTATTCACCATTTAGCTAATATCTTATCTTAGCATTACTCATGATTCATTTATTCACAATCTTTCAAAAGCAATAATTCTTTTCATGAACTCATAATAGATTTTAATCTCATTAACAACTTAATCACATTAAGTATTTCTTACTCAACATAAGTATATGATCTCATCAAGAGAAATCCATAACATGACGAATATTTTTCTCTTCTTCTCAAAATAAAAGTCAGATCCTCAATTAAATAATTTTGAAGTCAAAACTCATTTTTCTATCTTAATTTCTCTTTTGTTTCTCAAAATATACATGAAAATTTCTAAGACTATTTTTAATAAATTCTATATCATTTTATAGGAATTTTAGAAATTTTCCCAAAATTTTAATCTGCATTTAAACTCTCATTTTTTATTTAAAAACCCCAAATTTTTTTATCAAGCCACAGGGTTTCAAACCCAGGTTCCCTCGTCCAATACAATCAGCGCCCAAAGCCCACACCGCAAGCCAAATAGTCCATGTGACTTGGCTGTCATAAAGCCACATCGAAAAACCCGAATACTAGTTCTCGGGTTCGGATTTAATTAAATGAATTCAAAAAGGGTCTAACAAGTTTTGAACCCATGACTTCCCACATGCTACAGTACCGACTTATGGTGTACCTGCTAGCCAATAAGTCCAAGTGTGATTAC
This sequence comes from Hemerocallis citrina, assembly GCA_017893485.1. Taxonomy (NCBI): domain Eukaryota; kingdom Viridiplantae; phylum Streptophyta; class Magnoliopsida; order Asparagales; family Asphodelaceae; genus Hemerocallis; species Hemerocallis citrina. The sequence goes on from JACEHZ010000256.1 coordinate 523,028, forward strand.
TGATTGGGAAACACATTGTTAGGCTTTTGTTCAATCTTACTGTTATTCAATTATCTTCACAAAATTCTATTTTTTATTCGATCTAATCTTTCATTAGGCTTGTAATTATTTCATCTAAACTGAGTTTACTTTCAAACAGTATCTCACAAATTTATAACTAATATTTTAGACAATAAATCTAAATTTCAAATTATTTCTTCTCCTTAATGAACATGAATTGCATTTCTTCAATTTAATCAAAAATAATAATCGGTATCTTTTATAAATAATTAAGTGAATCTATGTGTACCAAAATTAACTTCACAAAAATTCATTTTAACCACAAGGGAAAAACTCAACAATTTTTCATACAATTATATATTTTGACATTTGTAAATTAACATGCATATTTGTTCATGGCAATAATTTATTGTTTCATTTTCTCATTTCTGCTAACATGATGACAATTAGTTTCTTAATCATAACAAAAATTTACTACCATTCATAGCACATACAATAGCACGGATTTGTTCTACATTTATCTCAAGTTTATCTATACTACTCATTTAACATATTAGCATGAATTTCCTACATTTAGAAAGTACAAGATCACCCACCCCTTATGAAGAATAAGCAAATAAGGTTGATGAGACACAACTTCTAGCTCCAACAAGCAACTCCTAGTCATTCTCCTCCTAGCAAGAGCACTCCAAAAAGCCTCCAAATGCAACAAGAATACTCTCTAACTCTCTTTCTTTTTCCTCTCTCTAATTTGTTTTGATTTTGGTGTGAAAAGAGAAGAAAAGAGGGTGTATTTATAGGAAAAAGAAGGGCTAAAATGCAAATTTCACCCACCTAATAACTATTCACTTACCTTTCCACCTCCCTACTATCTACCTCTCCATCTTCTCAACTCCCTAACCTCCGGCCCACTCTCCCAAACCGGTTTCTTTCTCTCTCTCTCTCTCTATCTCTCTCTCCCCCTCTCCACACATGCACACACACACACAAAAATTAAATACAAAATTCTATAATCCTAATATGTGTATAAAAAGTTGTTACATGTTATGTGTGAGTCCATGCACAACAAAAAATGGGATTTAATTAATGGGCTTGTCTTGTGGGTTTGCTTTTTAATTAATTAATTTAATTAGTCTAGTGGGATAGAATCCATTCTTTGGTCCATGGGTTTAAAGAAAGGATAAATAAAAAGACTCGTGCATGCTAAAATAATAAATGAGAGTAAGAAAAATAAAGATGAAAAAATTAGCATGTGCATTATACGTGCAAAAATATTTAGATAAAAAATGCAAGAAAAATGAATTTCTGTTTTATAAAATAGATTTGAATACCTAAAATAAATAATTTAAATACTCAGAAAATATTACACGTAGCGGTCGAAACACATAATCGATACGTACATCAAAAACACGTAAAAAGTACGTAAAAATGCAGAGATTGAAATTGAATATTTTAGTTGATTTAAATAGGATAAAATATACGAGAAATTCATAAATAGTCAGAAATTACAATACGTATTGAAAATACGTTACAAATATTACCAGTAACAGTACAAAATACACATGCGTAACATACGAGGGCAAAATTGTCATTTCCAATTTTGCGGGGTGTTACAATAACAGATGTAAAAGGGCTTTTTATTTCACCTGGGCTTACATATCAGGCGTTTTGGGCTTTCAAGTTAAATTATGATCAATGGAAAAACAAAAATAGTACCTTCATTTGCTCGAGATCACGGCTGAGCAAAAACGCACAAGCTCCAAGCTTCTCGACGGCTTCCTTCTCCTTTACTATCAAAGTACTAATTGCTGTAACTCTCGCCCCAAATGCCTTAACAAACTTAATAGCTAGGTGTTCTTGCCTACCAAACCTAAGTGCATACCGGGCTTGATCAGACTGAAAGTCAGTGGAGTAGCGAGCCGCCCAACCAAAGGCCTTGTTAGGGTGTTCCTCAAAAGATTTTCCCATAGGTGCTATTCTAGCTCCCTGAATTTGTTCTTCTTGTTTAATTTGCTTTCTTTCTCTCTCTCCCTCTCTCTCTCTCGCCTTGTTAGGGTGTTCCTCAAAAGATTTTCCCATAGGTGCTATTCTGGCTCCCTAAATTTGTTCTTCTTGTTTAATTTGCTGTGTGTGTGTGTGTGTGTGTGTGTGTGTGTGTGTGTGTGTTGTGTGTGTGTGTGTTTTGAGAAGGAAAATCTTGATACTTTAAGATTAGTAAGGTAGTGTTTATATACACATGCACACATAGTCGTCAAGTATTGGAATTTTCCACTTTGGTGAGATTGACAGGACTTGTGTTAGAAGTCCTGTGGGTGTAATAGGTCTCTCGGCCTGAATCCGAGAATCACTGTACAAGGGTTTTGAGTATAGTGGAACGCTTGTGGCGGAGAATTGCTACATGTAGGAGGTGTGGACGTAAACCTGGGGGTTGAATCACGTTACATCGCTGTTTCACTTGTGCTATATGCATTTTCTCTTCTTAAGTCTTTTTATTTACTCTACACTTTATTCTAATTATTTTTTTATTCCACATAATCACCCTATTCACCCCCCTAGGATGATTAACACTTCATCCGTTCCAATATACGGTAATTTGTAGCACAACAGGATCTTTACTTTACTTCGTACAATTTTACAAGGAATTTAAAAACTTTTATTTGTACAACACTGTTCAGTTTACATCAACACAGTGGAAAAGTAAAGATTACAATGCAAAACATGTACAATTTAATCACCAACATTTAATATAGTCTTTAGCTTCAAATTCAGTTTTAAGCCTTTGCCAATCCAAGCCATGCATTGAATACTGTGGGCAGGTCGTTACATACAACTGACACAATACTATACACAGAGATCCTCGCTATGCCATAATATAGCGACTCACTTATTTTAGTAACCACAAACTTCAGTGCATCATAATGTGTAAAAAGTGACTATCCTAAACATGTCGGTGTATGCAATGTCTTAATGTCTAATGCAGGTGTTTACACTAAGATGACACTAAGGCATACTTGTTTGGATTCTATGCATCCCATACTACATGGGTCAGAGGGCAAGCACCAACGTACTCCACATTAAAGGATTTAATCTCTTGCCATGAAAACTACCCAGTAATAAATCAAGTTTTAGACGTTCCACGAGTACGGATTTCAGCCCTGGAGTCCACCGTCAAGGTTATACGGAAATCCTCATTGTCCGAACTTCCCGCAAGTGTCCCTCTAGCCCCGGTATACGCATATACACTGGAGCACGACCGTCCATCCGCCCGACTATTCATGATTCTGGAGTTCACCATCAAACCAATCATAGTCCCAAATTTAATTAAGGCTTGCCTCCATTGCAAACAACCACAGTTCCGAAATCCACTGTTAAACTAGGTCTATAGTCCCGGAGTCCACCGTCAGACTATATAGAGGCAACCCACTTACGTTTACCCAAATTTACTACATCTCCACTTAGTGCCTAATTCTTATGCTTAAACATGAATAAATTATAATGCCTAGAGTTATCTTACCGTCCTACCGGACATAAACGAAATACCGAGATAACTCATATAGCCAATTCTCACATCAAATTCATTTTTCCAACATTTGCCGGTACTTGGGTCCCACTAAGCCTCTAGATCACATCATTTCATGTTCCATAATTATGGGTACTCATACCTTTATAATTCATATTACCAATTTCACATCTTATTCAATTCTTTCATCGGATTCTTGTATTTATCAAACATGAATAGCAATCTCAAACTATTCTTTTTCACAAAGCCATTTTCTTTCATATTCATCCAAACTTTCCCAATCCAAAGTTTATTAAGAATTAAACACAAACTCTTTGAGACTCATCATTAGAAACTAGGGGTGGCAACAGGTCCGGGCCAGCCCGGGATCGGCCCGGGCCAGCCCGCCCGGGCTAAGGCCCGGCCTGGCCCCCCGTTACGCTGGCTCAACCCGGGACTGGCCCCCCCAAACCATGGGGCTGATCCGGTTCAAGTTTTTGGCCATGTAGTCCGGTTTGGCCCGGCCGGTTGAGGACCGGGACCGGCTGAACCGGCCCGTCCGGGCTTGGGCCGGGTCCGAGCGTCTCCATTGCCATTAAATTTTTTTTAATTTTTTTTTAAAAATTACCAAATTGCCCCCCAACGGATCTATACTAGCTAGTTTTTGGGGGGTACTTTAGGAAATCACAAAATTTGCATATTCTATATATACCACATCCTTTTTTTCATTTCTCTTCACTAATTCACTCAAATCTCTTTACTATCTCTCAAATCAATAACAACAATCAACACTCTCTCAATTTTGTAACGATCAAATCTCTCTACATTTTGCTAGGATCAGCAATCAACAACAATCAAGTTCTTGTTATTATTGTTATTTTTTAGTTGAGATTAATTGTTGTTCGTTTTAAATTTTGTTGGTTCTCTTTATTTAATTTTGTTGTTTTGAATTATTAGTTGTCATACATTTAGTTGTTTCTTTTAATTTAAATTTTAAAACGTACACTTGCATTCTCTCTAACTATACATACACTAGTTTTTAATATTTAAATAGCTTCTAATCGATCATGCGGTGGTAGACATAGTATTCAAGAGTCCACTAGTCATCACATTCCTTCCATTCCAATTCCATATATAGATAGTGAAGGAATATTCATGAATTATGATAGTTTTTCCGATTTAAATGAAACACACTCAAATCCTATAGAAATAGAAGATCATGTAGAATCACAACCATCGGAACAAGGTCATTCTCTAACCCGTAAAACAAGAGGGACTACTTCCGAAGTACACAATTATTTCAATTTTGTCCCTTCACAAAATGATAAGAGTGTAGGACTAAAAATATATAAGAAGTGTCAAATACCATATAAGTTTAAAATAGGATCGGGCACGGGTACACTTCAACGTCACATAAACAAATGTCAATCACAATTTTCGAAAGACAATCTCACACGACAAAAAATACATTCTAAAACCGGTCAAGTAGATAGTCATAGCTACGATCACGATCTCATTTGTAGGGAAATGACTAAGTTAGTAATTAGGGGTGAATTACCATATTCGTTTGGTGAAAGTAGGTATGTAGAGACTTTTGCACAAACCTCCTTAAACCCCCATTATAAAAGAATTTCTAGGGATGTAGTTAAAGGTGATTGTAAATTAGTTTACAATGAGACTAAGAATTTTTTGATAGCCACACTAACATCACTAAACACTAGAGTTTCTTTGACATCGGATGGGTGGGTAGGAGTAAACGGCGTTCCAATGATGTGTGTAACATGTCATTGGATAGATTCGGATTGGGTACCTCAAAAGAGGATAATTTCATTTGGATATGTTAGGTACCCACATAAGGGTGAAATTATAACCACACACATTATAGAAGCATATAATAATTTTGGTATTTATGATAAAGTGTTTGCTATTGGTTTTGATAACACCTCTAATAATACTAAGGCAATCGATAGTTTGAAAATTAATTTAGATCCTATAGAACCCAAAATTTTTCATGTTATGTGTGCTTGTCATATTTTAAATCTTTGTGTGCATGATGCACTAAAATATGGAAATGATAAACTTGATGCAATGAGAGATTGTGTTCATTATATTACATTGAGTGGTCCAATATATCAAGCTTTTCATGATTGGTGTAAACTTAGGAAAATTGTACATAAATATTTTCCTAAAGATGTTAGTGTAATACCCGCAAAATTGGAAATGACAATTTTACTCTCGTGTGTTACGCACGTGTATTTTATACCGTTATTGTAATATCTGTAACATATTTCAATACGTATTTTTGGATTTCAACTATTTATGCATTTTTCGTCTTCTCAAAATATTTTCTATCCTATTTGAGTCAACTCAAATATTAAATTTTAATCTCTGTATTTTTTTACGTGCTTTTTACGTATTATCGATGGACGTATCAATTACGTATTTTCCACCGCTATGTGTAATATTTTCTATGTAGTACAATTATTTTCTTTTATGACATGTTCGAATTTGTTTTATAAACGGAAGTTCATTTTTCTCATATTTCGATTTAAATGCATTTATACGTGCAGTACACATATTTTTAATGTACGTATTGATTACATTATTTAATGTGTACATTAAATATATTTTTCTTATGTTTTATTTTGATTATCTTTAATACTTTTCGGTGATAAAGTCGATTTCATATTTTAATATTTTATGTGTTACGCACGTGTTTGCGGTGCATGTATTTAGGCATATTCTTTTTCAAAATAAAATTTTAAAGTGTGTGTGTGTCTATTTTATTCATGGACGAAAATTATAGTTTTTAATTAAACTAAACTTATTTAAACATTTACTCTATATTATGAACCTATATTTTAAATTATATATATATATATATATATATATATATATATATATATATATATAGGGATATGCTCAGTTGAAAACGGGTTTGTTTTCACGGGTTGGAAAACACGAATCTGAGCCATCGGATCGATTATGATCGCGATCAGCGGCTCAGATCGAGCCCGCCCATCAGCCTATATGACTTAAGTGGCGGAGGGTTATTTTGGGAATTTTGTCCCAAATAACTCTTCGCCTGATTCGTTTTTAAAAAAATGATATAACCTAGGCCGTTGTTGGGAACAATGGCCTAGGTTATAAAAAAATGAATCATAGGCCATTGTTTGGAACAACGGCCTTGTTTTCAATATTTATAACCTAGGCCGTTGTTGGGAACAACGGCCTAGGCTATAAAATTTTTATAAATTTTTATAACCTAGGCCGTTGTTTGGAACAACGGCCTAGGTTATAAATATTGAAAACAAGGCCGTTGTTTCAAACAACGGCCTATGATTCAATTTTTTATAACCTAGGCCGTTGTTCCCAACAACGACCTAGGTTATATTATTTTTTTTAGATACTGTTCAGCGAAGAGTTATTTGGGACGAAATTCCCAAAATAACCCTCCGCTCAACAATTGAAACGGGTTATGGGGAGGCAGATCTGAGCCATCGATCACGATCATGATCGATCCGATGGCTCAGATCGCTGTTTTCCAAACCCATGAAAACAAACCCGTTTTCAACTGAGCATATCCCATATATATATATATATATATATATATATATATATATATATATATATATATATATATATATATATATGAATAAAAGTGTGTGCAAGTGCAATGCACGTGCACATGTTTTACATGAAGAAGGTGGCGGGCCTGTGTTTGAGATGGAGGGAAACACAAAATTTTGAATTAGAGAGTGGAGTTAATGGGTGTTAGTGGACAATTGGTTAATATAATCACTCATCTTAATCCTATTAATACCCCTAATACCCATTCACATTCTCCTTATCCTCTCCTTCTTTCTTCATCTCTCTGTCGAAATAAAAAAAACATCCAACCAAGTCTTTTGCTTTCTCCACTTACATACAAACATACACATCTATATGTATACCTATTCAATTATATATATGCTTGTATATACATATGTAGAAGTATATGTATGTATATAGATAAGAGAATGAAGTGCTTCCTGTTGTATGCCGAAATGGGAGTGTTGGGTGTTTCTCCTTGTGCACGGATTTCGAGGAGGTGAAGTGGAGCTTCTCTTGGATCCTTTGAAGTAGTTTTTGCTACTAGGAAATTTCTAATTCTAGAAGTTCAATTGCTAAGAAATCGTATTTCTTGGGTGGGTGTTTCTTAAATTCTTTCTAATTTTAGGAGTAGATTGCATGCTAGATAACATATCATTTAATTATTAAATTTTTATTGGTATGTTAATTGTAGATTGCATAATCTTAATCTAATTGTGTAATGATGTGTTGAAATAATTTTGTGATTCACATAAATGGCTAGAACTCTTGGTGAATTATAGAGAGAAATACTTATTGTTGAAATAAAAATTTATGCATGGTAGAATGTTTCTACAATAGTCAAAATAATGCAACATGTATGAAAAAAGATTTTTTTATGCTAATGTGGTAAAGAAATGTGGAATTAATCTCACTAGTATGTATTTATGAGTATAAGAAACCTTTATAAAGAAGTTTTGAGGAGAGACAACATTTTAATTGAAAAATTGTAATATGAGTTCATTGATGCATTTTGAAGAAAGATCTTATTATATTGCGAAAAATGAGAAAATTTAGGAATTTAAAAACATGTATGATACTTTAATTTTGAAAGAAAATTATCTGGAAAAGAATTAAGTATTTGAATAAGTACAAATTGATTAAAAAATCGAGTTTATTAAAGAAAAATTAAATACAGTACGGTCTTTACAAAAAGTAACTAACTGATCTTACATCAGTTAGTCACTCAAGACCAATTGGTCTTCAGGTGCGCTTTGTGTACGTTACTGTAGCAGAGCGGAGGTGTTGGTCTCTTGTTCGAGTCTTGAAGGGGCTCTGTTTTTACAAAATTTCGATTTTTAAATCAACTAACCGGAACCATACTTAAGTACAATTCGAGCCCCTTTCATATCAGTTAGTCACTCTGGCCTTTCTGGTCGACGGGTGCGCTTTGGGTCGGTTACTGTTCATAGGCGGAGGGCTTGGTCCTGGGTTCGAATCCGACCTTGCCACTTTGTTTTTCCTTTTTGATTTTTTTGGTATTTCGAGTTTTAAGTGAAATAAAAATTGGGAAAAAATTCTACTATTCTTCTAAAATTGTTTAGACTTTATCAAAATTATTTCTACAATATTTTGATATATTTTATGAGAATTGAAAGGGGATTTTACATTAAATAATGTTGAAAAACTCGATTTTATCGATTAAAATGTGACTCTTGTATAATTAAAGAGAGATGCAAATTTGGAATGAAATTAGATTTCTATTCGATGAGGTTTTATGATTATTAACACTTGATTAAGATTATTTGAATTGCACACAATGCTATAAGTGATTAAATTGATAAAAGAGGTTGAATTGGATCATTTCATGTTGTGAGATTTTAAAGAAATATTTCTCTTTGAGAAAGAGTTTATGAATAAAGAAATTGAAATGTTATTTTGAGATTGAATATGGCTTATTGTTGATCTCTAGAATGAGATAGTTGTTGGAATCTAGAGGCTAGGTGAGACCCAAGTGACTAGCAGTTTTTATTAATAAATTTGAGAGCTAACCATTGTGGGTTGAGCATCTCTTGAGAAGTAACAAGTTGGGCTGATTATCTCTTTTGTTTGGTTAAAGTCCGGTAGGGTAAGCTAGCTCTAGGTTGTGATGATTTTCTTTTAAAACAAATTAAAACCTTAAGGACAATACTATAGTGAAGATGTGATGAAAGTAAGAGAAAAACACAAGTATGAGGGCCTCAGATTCACGGTGTGAGAATTTTCACAGGTTGTCTACATGATGCTTCATGTCATGACGTGAATCTATCTCCGAAATTATCGGGATTGTGGCGACGCTTGTGGGGTGTTTGGTGACTATGTATTGCCATTGTCCCATGACGGAGGCGAATTGTCCATAGGTTGTCTACATGATGCGTCATGTCATGACGTGGGATTCCCCTCTAGGCTGTCTGGACATGGGCTCGTAACTCATAGAACATCTAAGATACTTACTGTAGTTACCGTAGTAGTTTAACTCAAAACGAGGGATTCAACCCTACAAGATGAAGTACTGTTAAGGGCTTGCCCTCGGATTTATATAGAATGGGATGCATAAATTCGAACAAGTGTGCATTAGTGTTATTTAATATAAATAACTGCATTAAGGATTAGGTGCATAGCACCACGACATCAATAGGATAGTCCCTCTTTAGCTTTGTTTTGTGATCAAGTTTGTGTTTGTTAAAATATTTTAAAAATTGTTATACTTTCAGTATAGCGAGGATGGCCGTGTATAATATTTTATCGGTTGTAAGCAATTGACATGTCCACAGTTTTGTATGCAGGGCTTGAAATTTACAAGAAGATATAAAGATGAATTCATTGCTGATGATTACTTAAATGCTAAAGTTGTTACAGTTGTACATTTATCATTGTTGTATTTATTTATTCCGCTGCGTTATGATGTAACAAGACTCTGATGTAAATAAAAGTTTTAAATTTCTTGTATAATTGTACGAAGTGAAGTGTAAAGATCCTGTGGAACTTTGAATTAAGACCTATTTGGAATTCGGGGTGTTTTAGTTAGACATCGTTGGAATTCTACATTTGATTTATTAGGTGTTGTTCTTCATTATTGTTTTAATCTTAGAGATTTTTGTGTTGCAATGGGTATGCAAAATTGTATGTTAGATGATGATTTTTGATTTTTTGCCGATAGTTTGTATAAATTTTTAGAACCTTATAACAATGCTACTTTGCAATTTTGAAAAACATATATATCTACATCTAGTGGTCTAGATTTGCAAAATGACCCTTTTATTGGAGATATGGTTAATGCGGCATATATTAAAACTTTAAAATATTTTCATCCACTTCCTATGTTATATTGTGTAGCTAGTGTAATGAAGCCCAAGATTAAATTAGATGGCACAAAAAGTTTAATTGAATTTTTTTACACTAATGCCCCACACGATGCAATACAAGATTTTGATCATGTTGTTTTACTCGTCAATTTGAGCATATTTTGACTAGGTTATATGAAATTTATGATAGACTTTATTCATCTAACACTACACGAACACAAACACAAAATGTTGATTCTTCTCCTTCTTCTTCCTCCATATTAGCGAAAGGAAAGAGTAATGCAACTAGTAGTGTTTTAAATCTTATTAAATAAAAAAAACCAGGAACAAATTCTCCAAATGAGTTGAATTGGTATAATGCACAAAATTTGATTGAAGTAGTAGATGCGGTACAGTTTTGGAAGAGCATTGAAGTTATTTTTAATATTCTTTCTCGTATGGCTAGAGATTTGCTAACAATACCGGTGTCAACCGTTGCATCGGAAAGTGCTTTTTCTCTTGGTGGCAGGATAATGAGCCCGAATAGGAATCGATTGAAAGCCATAAATTTTGAGATGCTAGTATGCGCCGAAGATTTGATGAAAGCGGAAGAGAGGACCCAAGATTTACTTGAAGCATAAGCTGGCTCAACAAGTAGCGATGAATGAACAATTAGATTTAGTCGATTTACATTAAAATGATGTACAATATATTGTAATTAATTGAAAAATTTAGGGGGATGAGATTCTATATTTAGGTTAAGTAGAAGTGTATGACAATAGTCCAATGCCTTCTCTTCAATCTAAATAGAGGCCATCTCGATCTCTAAATTCAAATAATTCCATTGTTTTGTAATTTGATCTAGTACTTCATTTTATTTAAGAATTTCAAATTTATTGAATCAATTTAATACTTAGTTCTTTGCAATTTTTATGAAATTACAATTTAATACTTGATCTTTCACCTTTAATATATTAAAAAAAAAAGTTCCCCTAAAAACCCGGACCGACCCCCACCCTTAGGGTCGGGGGCCTGGTCCGGGCCAGGGTTTCCCCAACTAGCCCGGCCCGTGAAGTCTTCGAGCCTGACTCGGGTTGGCCCGGGACCGGGCAAAGCCCGGGCTGGCCCGGCCCAGCCCGGCCCGAGTGGCCCGAATACCATCCCTATTAGAAACTCATTATCTAAATCTCATTACCTTCATTTTATCACAAATCAACTCTTATTATCTTAATTTTATACATTCTTCTTAAATATCAATCTCATTTATCACAAGAATATAACTCTTAAATCTCCAAAATATATTTAAAAATAGTGAGAAATACTTTCAGTTGTCCCCATAATATTTTAAATGTTTATATAATTTTTATGGATTTTTAAAACAAAAAAAAAACACAAAAAAAAAATCAAAAATTCACCTTTTGTGCACAAGAAGGTTCGAACCCGAGACCCCATCGAGCGCCACGTGGCAGCGCATGAGCGCATCACACCTTCTAGCCACTCAGGCCAAATGCCTAACATATACAGTATGAGTTACATTCCTCAAATATTTGTTTTTTGTTAAATCTCATTTTCTACCTTTTCAACTATTTTAATTTCCATTCTTTTTTCCCCAAAAATTGATATTATGAAAATATTGTTCTAGACTCCAGGATTCCTCCTTTACTGATTTTAATGATAATTGAGAGGATTTGTCCCCATTTCATGAACATATTCATTTTAAAACATGTAAACATAAAATTTGATTTACTAGAAACTATCTCTTTTATTAAAATTAAGGCTATTACTTTGTATTGATAGATCTCCAAAATTAGCACTTTTATAGAGGCAACCTACCTACGTTTGCCCAAGTTTTATTATATCTCCACTAAGTGCCAAATCCTTATGTTTAAACATGAATAAATTATACTACCTAAAGTTAGCTTCCCCTCCTACCAGACTTTAACAAAATACCGGGATAACCCACATAGCCAAATCTCAAATCAATTAGTTCTTTTCATCACTTGCCGGTACCTGGGTCTCACTAAGCCTCTAGAATCACATCTTTTCATGTTCCATAATCATGGGTACGCATACCCTTATAATTCATATTTCAAATTCACATCTTATTCAATTCTTTCATCTTATTCTTGTACTAGATTTGCCCGTGGGCACGTGCCTATGGCACGTCTTCGGAACGATACAACACACGAAAAGCCCTGTAAACAGTAAAACAACAATTATGTATCAAGTTTGAATAGTATGACAATAATTAGTTGTAAATAAAGTCCATCTTTCTATTGGTATATGTTGAAAAATAATTATAAATGAGGGTGTAAAATCCAACTTCTTAGAACTTTAAGGGTGGAAAATGATGAAATTTAACTATTGAAGAGATATTTGCTATTTTCAATATAACACGTGCAATAAAAAAAATATAAAATTTTAAAAAATTTTACAACCCTGAAATCTTAAAATTTAAATTTCTAAGTAAAAATAAAGAAAGAATGGGAGAGAGAGAGGGACAGAGAGAAAGAGAGAAATATGAAAAAGTGAAGAAAGAAGAGAGAGATAGTAATAAAGTAATGAGTTTTTTAGTTTTGGGGGGAAAAATTTAATTTTGGGGTTTGAAATTTTGAGCGGGAAAATATATTTTGTGAGAATCAATCTAGACTATTGGTTTTAGGGGAGATTGAATAAGAGCCACTTGATAGCTTTCTTTGTAATTTATTATATAGATTTATCAATTATGAAGAACAATCTCAAATTATTCATTTCCACAAAGCTTGTTTCAGGTTCATTTTCCCAATACAAAGTTTCTAAGAATTAAACACCAACTCTAAGAGACTTATCATTAAAAATTTATTATCAAAGCTCATCATTTTCCTTTTATCACAAATCAACTTTTATTATCTTAATTTTATACATTCTTCTTAAATATCAATTTCATTTATCACAAGAATATAACTCTTAAATCTCCAAAATATATTTTAAAAAAGTGAGAAATACTTTCAGTTGTCCCCATAATATATTAAAATATTTATATAATTTTTATGGATTTTCAAAACCCAAAAAAAAAAACAAAAAACAAAAAAATTCCAAAAATGCACATTTTGTGCACAAAAGGGTTCGAACCCGAGACCCCATCGAGTGCCACGTGGCAGCGCGTGAGCGCAACGCGCCCCCGCTAGCCACTCAGGATAAATGCCTAACTGATATAGTATGGGTTAAATTTCTTAAGTATCTAAACTCCCCATTCTCTGTCTTTTTAAAAAAAATGTTTTTTCCCACAAACAGCAGACAAAGGCTCGAACTAGCGATAATAGCAAGACGTCAGAGCGCCTACCCATTGAGCCGAAGCTCATATCACAACATCTATAGGGTTTAATTCATTAATTATTTGGTCTCTGTTAAATCTCATTTTTCTACATTTTCAACCATTTTAATTGTAGCGCCCCGAATTTCTAATATAATATCTTAAAAAATACGTGGCACAATTCCCAGCATTAACTTCAAATGTAATATTAAAGAAAGTCAACACCAGTAAAATTTTCAATTTTCATTTCAATAATCATTTACATAACACAGCTGAATACAATACACCTTAAATCACAATTCCCTTTTCTTTACAGAACTTTCTTTTACAGTTACATAAATCATTACATCACTTGAACTCAAGCATCCAAATCCGAGCTATAAGAAATCACCTATAAAATATGAGGCTAGAGATAAGCCTAACCCACAAAACTTAAGGGGTCAGCCATAAAGGTGTGAGTGACATAAAGACAAACAACATAAGTTAAGCATAGATTCATAAACAACATTTAATAAACAAGAATACATAAAATGTGACGTAGCAAGGAAACATGAAAACATCAAGTGAGACTAACTAAGTGTCAAGTGTAGAACACAGGAAACCACATGCATAAAACCAAGTCAAGAAAACACAAGTCTATATGTTGACACTCTAATGCGTACTTGTCGGAGTCTATGCATCCCACTCTACATAGGTCCAGTGCAAGCCCTTAACGTCTCCACTTTAAAGGGTTTAATCCCCCGCTATGCAACTAATCCTAACACGATGACTACTACGAGATAAAGATAAACTGTGAGTATTAGCCCATGTCCCGATAATTCCAAAGGTCAATCTCTATCCACAGATAATTCTGGAGACTATTTCACTCACACCTGGGAATCTTCGAGAATACCCTACAACGCAAGCAATGATACCTCATCACACGAATACCACATATGCATCGCCTCGACCCCGATAATTTTGGAGATCAATCCCACACCACAGATAATTTTGGAGAGTATTTCACTCACACCTGGATAATTCCGGGGATTATCTCACACTACAAGCCATACTGAGGTCCATAACCCATGTTCTCGTTCATCATATCACCACTAGTGCCTGTCCTTATCATTTTTAGGTTATTTAATTACTTGACGAATCTCCTAGAGTTGGTGTACCCTACTGGACTTAACTCAACAACTGATCAACTAAAATGCCTCAATAGGCCCAAACATAAATATCTCAACTGCCGGTAAACTAGAATCACACACACCCTCTAGAGACCCACACTCAAATATCCAAACCAACTTCCAACATAAATCGCTCAGTTAAACATCTCGAAAGCGTATGTTTAATAGAAGATAAAGTATAGAATAGTAAGTTATAGATTAAAACATTTAGAGAATAAATCATTTAAAGAACATTAAAATATGTATAGATATATCAGTATCAGTCGACTAATAACAAGCGTAAGTCGACTGTCCAGAAAGAGAATTCCATGGTTTTAAGAAAATAATTCTAAGTATAGCAGTCGACTGTAAAGGGTATAGGTCGATTATCCAGAGAGAAAATTACAATAACTTCGAGAAAATAATTCTAAGTGGTACCAGTCGACGGTAAAAGTCATCAGTCAACTGTCCAGAACGAGAATTCAAGAAAAACTAGAGAACAGTGCAGCTGGGTCGTGTCGATCGACTGAGAAGTCATACCAGTTGACTGTCGACCTACAGACTGCAAACTTTTGGTTGTGCACGTTTCAACCGATACGTAGTTTTACTTTATGAAAATGATTTCTACGAAAAGCTTATTTCTTATATGATCAAATACAACTTGTAGGACATATAATAGTCCATAAAACTAAATCAAAACAACTTGAATTTATGACAATAGAAATTTTGTTGATTTCTTTCGATTAAAACATGGATTGTGCATATAGTCAAAAATAGAGTTTCTTAAAATTTATTGATCACTGAAATAGTTTCGTATTCAGATCCAAACCATATAAATACCAAAATCTCAAAAGAAAAATCCCTAATTTGGATATATTCCTCAAACTCAACTAAATTCCCAATTTCGATTTCCATGACATGATCTATTGATTCATACTTTTCCATTCAAATTTCTCAAACTGATTTACCATTATAACTCACATCCATAATCCATTTATAACATCACCATATCAAGTTTTATTCAACCAATACTCAAAAGTAATAAAAGTCTCATTTTTTTTATTATTATAAAATCTACTATATTCAATCAATCCAACATTAATCCAAAAAATAGCCTACCCACATACAATCTCATTCACAAACAACTAGGGTTTCACAAGATCCAATTTTTCATCCATCCATCCAACTCATCATGTACATATTCATATTCAAACCCTAAGCATGCTTTCTAGTAGATGAAATTCAACATCCAAGATCAATCAAAATATTCATATCATTCGCATACAACATACAAAAATCAAAAGAAAACAAACAAGTCACTCACATACAACATGCACAAAAAAAAATAAAACACAACAAATCACTCACCTCGAATGAAGAAAATCTGGTAAGAAAACCTTTCTTTTGCGAAATCCAAGATCACCTCCTTAACTCTCCAAGAAATAATAAAACCCTTGTGTTGTGCAGCGAAAGACGGCTGAACTTCTTTTAAATAATCCGGAATAGAAGATTTAGGGTTTTCAAACACATTTGCGAAATAACTCCCTTGAAAATATAACTTTACATAAATAGATCCTTATACTTGGAAACTTAAAACCAATTAAATTGAGATTTAAAAGTAAAATAGACACCTTATTTCCAGCCGGTACTGTTTGAAAAGTCCATAAAAATAGTTTTGCACTTTCACCCCTCAAAATAACAATTTTGCAAAAAGATCCTTCTTTTTCTTAATATTTGCAAATAGATCCAATAAATATCAAAAAAATCTAGAAAAATTACAATTAAATCCCAAATAATAAATGATGATTTTCCATGAAGAAATTTTGGCTTTTGAACTTCTCAAGAAAATATTTGCACTTGTTTTGCACGTGTAAAAAGATAGATTTCCAGAAAAATATTTATTAAATCTCCAAAAATTATTTTAATTCATTTATAAACCTTTAAAAATAATATTAAAAAATACTGGGTACTACATTAATTTCCATTCTTTTTTCTCCAAAATTGATATTATGAAAATATTGTTCTAGACTCCAGGATTCCCCCTTTACTGATTTTAATGATAATTGAGAGGATTTGTCCCCATTTCATGTACATATTCATTTTAAAACATATAAACATAAAATTTGATTTATTAGCAACTATTTCTTTCCATCAAATTAATGCTAGTACTTTGTATTGATAGCTCTCCAAAATTAGCACTTTACTGATTTTATTCACATTAATGAAGATTTAACTTCAATTTTCCCAAATTAATCCTTTCTTTTTCTTATATGAATTATAATACAAAAATTTCAACTAGTTAATTTTTCTACTCTCTAAATACAACTTTTCTTTGGTTCTACTATGACTATTTGTTCCGCCAAAATTGGTTCTAATTTTTCCTTTCTTTTTATCCACATTTCATACACAATTTTTATTCAACTTGTAAGAGACAAAATTGCATGCATTAATCAAGTTGTTCATTTGTGCTTAACAATTCTACATATGCTTCTAATTAAATTTTCTCAATTCTAATCTACCAATCAGTTTATATACTTCACACTAACATGCAATGAATTCTATGATTTTTCTACCATTAGCATTCTTTATCACTACAACATGCATCCATTTAACTAGTAGGATTCATTAAATCAACCAAAATTAAACATAAAACACCTAGGCATGATTTCTACACTATCTAGAAGATAAGAAGAGACACCCACTTCTTATGTCTATTCTAAGGAGGAAAATTAGCCCCGAGATACATAGGTTCTTATAAGATATTGAAGGGGATTGAAAAGACGGCTTATCGGTTAGAACTACCAGAAGAGTTAGCCCAAGTACACATTCTCTTTCATGTGTCTATGTTACGAGGTTATATTCCGGATCCGAGTCATCATTTGCCCGAAGTGTCAGAGGGTCTGCAGTTGGATTTAAGCTACACTGAGCGTCTAGCTGAGATTGTGTATCGACAGGAGAAATTCTTGAGAAATAAGACTATACCTATGGTCAAGGTTGTATGGAGAAATCAAATAGTTGAGGAGGCCACCTGGGAATCTGAGGAGAGGATGTTGAGAGATCACCCTAACTTTTTAATTAAATCTGTAAATTTTTCTTTCTTTTGTTTTCTCTCTCTTTAAGTGCAGTTCCGAGGACGGAACTATTCTAAGGAGAGAGTGATGCAACATCCCGGAGAAATTTTAGAATAAAATGCATATTTTTCATTTTTCCACGTGCAACGCACATGCAATTTTATTTCATCTTTTGGTTTTAAAATTTTTATAAGTTATGCACGAATCTTCCCTTATTTATTTTGTCTCATTTTATTCTTTCCTAATAAAAAGATCCATACGCCTAAAAGATTAATTTGAGCCCACTAGAAAAGAAGCCCATAATTAAATCCTTTATTAAATACACAATTAAAAGAAAGAAAAGTGCAACCACACATGTCATGTAACAAACTAGTAACAACTAATAAATAACAATCAAATAATAAAATGAGAGGTGTGCATGTGTGTATCACGTGCACGTGTGTGTGCTCCATAGGGGAGGCCGGCCATTCACAAAGAGAGAGGGAGAGTGGAGTGAGAATGTGTGAGGGTGGGTGGTTGGTTGAGTAGTGGGGATCATTTTCCACCACATAAATGTCCTATAAATACATACATCTATTCATTAACATTTGCACTAAAATTAATCAAATCAAAAGATCCAAAAAAGAGAGAAATAGAAAGAGAGCAAGAGAAAGGCCAGATTCTTCTTCATTGGAGCTAGGAGCATGCGGGTTGCTTGGAGGAGGAGGACTAAACCATTGGTGTGGAGCAAGGAGATTTCTTTCTAGGAGTTTTTCATCTTTTGCAACATAGGAGGTGTGCGTCTCTTCTTATTTTCTAGATAGTGTAGAAATCATGCCTAGATGTTTTATGGTTGATTTTGGTTGATTTAATGAAACCTACTAGTTAAATTGATGCATGTTGTAGTGATAAAGAATGCTAATGGTATAAAAAATCATAGAATTCATTGTATGTTAGTGTGAAGTATATAAATTGATTGGTAGATTAGAATGGAGAAAATTTAATTAGAAGCATGTGTAGATTTGTTAGGCACAAATGAACAACTTGATTATTCCATGCAATTTTTGTCTCTTACAAATTGGTTAAAAATTGTGTATGAATGTGGATAAAAAGAAAGGAAAAAATTAGAAACAATTTTGGGGTAAGAAATAGTCATAGTAGAACCAAAGAAAAGTTGTATTAAGTGAGTAGAAAAAATTAACTAGTTGAAATTTTGTATTATAATTCATATAAGAGAAAGAAAGGATTAATTTGGGAAAATTGAAGTTAAATCTTCATTAATATGAATAAAAACAGTAAAGTGCTAATTTTGGAGAGCTATCAATACAAAGTAACATCAATAATTTGAAGAAAAGAGATAGTTGCTAATAAATTAAATTTTATGTTTACATGTTTCAAAATGAAATTATACATCAAATGGGGACAAATCCACTCAATTATCATTAAAATCAGTAAAGGGGGAATCCTGGAGTCCAGAACAATATTTTCATAATATCAATTTTGGGGAAAAAGAATGGAAATTAAAAGAGCTGAAAAGGTAGAAAATGAGATTTAACAAAGAACAAATACTTAAGGAATTTAACCCATACTATATCAGTTAGGCATTTGGCCTGAGTGGCTAGCAGGAGCGCGCTGTGCTCACACGCTGCCACGTGGCGCTTGATGGGGTCTGAGGTCTTGGGTTCGAACCCTCTTGTACACAAAAGTGCATTTTTGGTTTTTTTGTGTTTTTTTTGGGTTCTAAAAATCCAGAAAAGTTATATAAATATTTAAAATATTATGGGGAGAACTGAAAGTATTTCTCACTATTTTAAATATATTTTGGAGATTTAAGAGTTATATTCTTGTAATAAATGAGATTGATATTTAAGAAAAATGTATAAAATCAAGATAATAAAAATTGATTTGTGATAAAAGGAAGGTAATGAGATTTAGATAATGAGTTTCTAATGATGAGTCTCAAAGAGTTGGTGTTTAATTCTTAATAAACTTTGGATTGGGAAGGTATAGATGAATAGGAAAGAAAAGAGCTTTGTGAAAAAGAATAGTTTGAGATTGTTATTCATGTTTGATAAATACAAGAATTCGATGAAAGAATAGAATAAGATGTGAAATTGGTAATATGAATTATAAGGGTATGAGTACCCATGATTATGGAACATGAAAGGATGTGATCTAGAGACTTAGTGAGACCCAGGTACCGGCAAATGTTGGAAAAAATGAATTTGATGTGAGAATTGGCTATATGGGCTATCTTGGTATTTCGTTTAAGTCCGGTGGGAGGGTAAGCTAACTCTAAGCATTATAATTTGTTCATGTTTAAGCATAAGGATTAGGTACTAACTGGAGATGCAGTAAAATTGGGCAAACATAAGTGGGTTGTCTCTATACAGTCTGACGGTAGACTCCAGGACTATAGACCCAGTTTAACGGTGGACTCCGGAACTGTGGTTGCTTGCGATGGAGGTGAGCCTTAATTAAATACAGGACTGTAACGCCTCGATTTTCATATACTGGCAAACCGTGATATAAGCCAAAATCTTTTCCTTCAACTAGCCACAATACACAGAAAAACAGGAAAATTTAAAACTTTTTATTCAACACAAATGTATTACAAGTCCAAATGTTATAAAACTGCAATATATTACATCAGTGTTACAATAATGCCATACAAGCCCAAGTGTTACAAACTTTCAATAAAAATTACATCAGAGTACAATTAATAATATATAACACTTAGTACTTTCACTTGGATGCTTCTCAACATTAATAAATTACAACATATATTACAATTGAAATAAAATCAACACTTTGCTTCTCTTGCCTTGAGTTCTCCTGAATCATGTACCTGTAGCTCTGCAATCCAGTACCTATTGAAGTGGGGACATCAGTACATATACTGATGCTTTAAGGCTGATGACTAGCAGCGATTCTCAACTTTAAACAAACAGATTGATGATAAGAGAAACATGTATATATAATTGATGTGTTAGTGTATGCTATGACTTAGAATCTAATACAGGATTAACTAATGAAATGATGCTCTTATTCTAATGCAAGCAAGTCTCTGGAACAATAGTATGCTGCCCATTTCAACATATGCCCCATATCAAGCCGTTTCTTCATATATAGGAATTTGAACCCGTGTCATGAATTCTACTCTTGTACCCTTCCTGTTCCTGACAGATACAACGTGACTGGTGAGGTTACAGATACGGTCTAGTTTCGCTACAGCAGTATGCAGTATAATAGTGTTTTCTATGTTTGCCACTATTTACCCGGCGAACCGGACCTCACTCAAAAGCCAACACGAACCCCAAGATACTAGATAACCTTGAGCCGTGCCCTCAACTCACATGAGAAGGCATAGAACGTGACGTAATCATAGGGTCTACTTCCCTAGGAAAACCTCCCGTTCTTATCATGGCACTTAAGGAATTAACAATCGAGATACGGATCCCGTGCTCCCAACTAATCATGAAAAAGCACCGCCCGTATCCCTTTGATAGGGGAATACATCCCAATAACATCACCTAGTGTCGGCCTATAGGAGAATTCAGATTATAAGGTATCACCCCTAACACCAACTCTCACCCTTCGGCAATTCATAGATAAAAATAGTTAAGGAACACTTACTACCTTAACGATGTTACTAACCCTAACCAATCAAATGAGCCGTATGAGCTAAAAGGTACTTTCAACCTAGAGTCTTACTTGCCATGTGACGGCACCAAAAGATTCAAACTAGCGAGACATGTCACTGTGCTTCCAACTTATCATGAAAAAGCACCGCACGTGTCACTCTTCAAGAGAGTGTAACAATTGTTGACACAATCTACCAAGACTCAACCTAGACTTCACAAGATTTCCTTGAATCCACTCATCGCCTATCTATTCAAGATAATTACTTTATACGAGCCCAACGGGCTACGCATGAACAAACAACTACATACGAACTAGGTGAGCTACATATGAGACGGACCAATACTTATTACATGACTTATGAGCACAAGGAATACTTATTACTCATAATCAAGTGTAAAATTCAAACTACTAACAATTCACGACAACTCTAGTTAACATGAACTAGAATTTCGTGAATATGCTCACTAACAAAAACTTGATCTTTTATACACAAAAGCAACATAAAAAGCATTCTAATAACCTAGAAGCAATTAAACATGCTAGTCTTATTGGAATCAACAAAATTAGACTTTTTAGAAAGACGAGAACATCTACTACAACTCTCTAGTTGAAAACTTTACCAAATTCAGCAAGTGAGAGGTACAAAAACTTCGAACAATCTAACCAACGAAGTTTCAGCCAAATGACTAGCTGCTATGACTTGTAAAGGTCATAATTGCTACTCCGCTTATCGGAGTCTGACCAAATAAGGTATTTTGGAATGGTGAGAAACTCTACTACAACTCTATAGTTGATGAACTTCTCAGATTCAGTCATTAAAAGGTAAAAAAACTTTGAACAATCTAAACAACGAGCTTTCAGCCAAAAGGCCGGCTGCTGTAATTTTGTAAGGGTCATAACTCTTGCTCCACTTATCGGAATCTAACCAAATGGGATATTTTGAAAAGGTGAGAATATCTACTACAACTTTCTAGTTGAACACTTTTTCCGATTCTATAAGGAACTCAAAATCCAACTCCTTAAATACAATACAGAAAGCAACAAAGACAACCCAAAAGCTGAAACTTCCAAAGCACATAACTTTTTCTGTACTTGTCAGAATTCAACAAAATTATACTTTCTGGAGTGGTGGGAACATATACTACAACTCTCTAGTTAAACACTTTTTCAGATTCCTTATGGAATTCAAATCTCCGTCCTTTGAACACAATTCAAAAACGACAAAAGCAGAACAAAAGTTACAGCAAAAGCCGAAACTTATAAAGGTCGTAACTTTTGCTATACTTATCGGAATCTAAAAAAGTTATACTTTCTGGAAAGGGGAGAACATCTACTACAACTTCCTAGTTAACAACTTTCTCAGATTCCTTATGGAATTCAATTCCCCGCTCTTTGAATACAATACAATGACAACAAAAGACAGCCAAAAGCTGAAATTTCTAAAGCTTACAACTTTTGCTATACTTGTCGGAATCTAACAAAATAATACAATTTGGAAAGGGGAGAACATCTACTACAACTTCCTAGTTAACAACTTTCTCAGATTCCTTATGGAATTCAATTCCTCGCTCTTTGAACACAATTCAAGAACTACAAAATAGAACATAAAGCCGAAAACATGTATAGCTCACAACTTTTGCTATACTTGTCGGAATCTAACAAAATTATACAATTTGGAAAGGGAAGAACATCTACTACAACTTCCTAGTTAAAAACTTTCTCAGATTCCTTATGCAATTCAATTCCCCGCTCTTTGAACACAATTCAAGAACCACAAAAAAAGCATAAAGCTGAAAACTTGTAAAGCTCACAACTTTTGCTATACTTGTCGGAATCTAACAAAGTTATACAATTTGAAAATGGGAGAACATCTACTACAACATCCTAGTTAACAACTTTCTCAGATTTTTTATGGAATTCATTCCCCGTTCTTTGAACACAATTCAAGAACCACAAAAGACAGCATAAAGTTGAAAACTTGTAAAGCTCACAACTTTTGCTATACTTATCAGAATCTAACAAAATTATACTTTCTGAAAAGGTGGGAATATATATGACAACTCTCTAGTTGATTACTTTTTCAGATTCTTTATGGAATTCAATTTCTCTCTCTTTGAAGACAATACAAAGACAACAAAAGACAGCCAAAAGCTGAAACTTCTAAATCTCACAACTTTTGCTATACTTGTCAGAATCTAACAAAATTATACTTTCTGGAAAGGTGGAAACATATACTACAACTCTCTACTTGATTACTTTTTCAGATTCCATATGGAATTCAATTCCCCGCTCTTTGAACACAAGCAAAAATAACCAAAACAACAGATTTTGATAGCAAAAGCTAAAACTTGTAAAGCTTATAACTTTTGCTATACTTATTGGAATCTAGCAAAATTGGCCATTTTGGAAATGGGATAACATTTAATAAAACTTCATATTTAACAACTTTCTCAGATTCCTTATGGAATTCACTTCCCCATTCTTTGAACACAACTCAAAAAATGACAAAAGCACAGCTAAAGCTGAAGCTTGTAAAGCTTATAACTTTTTCTATACTTATCGGAATCTAGCAAAATTGGCCATTCTGAAAAAGGGAAAAACATTTCCTACAATTTTCTAGTTGATCACTTTTTCAGATTCCGTAAGGAACTTAAAATTCCAGCCCTTGAATACAAGTCGAATCAACCAAAACAATGATTTCTTTTTGATGCTCGCTGTTTTGGAGAAATGATTTTTTTCACCCATCAAATTAACCCCAAAAAATCTATAAAAATTAGAACATGGTAATAACACATACAAGAAGCTCACAAATTAATTTGGAGTCAAAATTCCAACTTTAACACATGTAATTAACCAAAACTACATACTAGTTTAGGGTTGATTCTTTAGTGTTTTTATTGAGTTATACCACTTCAATATTTATATGCCAATTTATTCTAGTCCATGATGATCATATAACAACAATAATAATAACAATATGCACATGAAATTGGTCTAAGTTCTTAATTTGAACATATAACAACAATAATAATAACAATAACAAAACAAGAGATGAGAACACCCGCCCAAACTTGTAGGAAGAACTTGCTTGCCTACTTCTCCTCCTTGTTCTTGATCCTTGTTACTCTTCAAGAACACCACAAACGAACCCACTTTTATTTTATTTTATTTTGATATCTCTTTCTTTTCTTTCTTCTCAATTTTTTCGAAAATAAAACAAGTAAAGAAGAAGGAGAATGAGATGAAAGAGATGGAGAAAATACAAAATGAAAGAGGGCTTTTTGCTCTCTTGTGTTTGGCCGGCCAAAGAGGAGGGTTGGGGGGTTTTTATAGGAGAGGAGGGAGAGAGCTTGTGGTTAGAGAGAGAGCCACTTGTCTCTCTCTCTCTTGCGGCTCAAATAATTTGAGATCAAATTGCAAATAAATATTGCAATCAACACCTTATTCAATCCCTACCCTCCGTTTTGATCATGATTGATAAAAAATAAGAGAAATTTTTCTAAAATCACATACTACATAATTTCGTACAAACGTACGAAATCGATACAGTACATATATGTACAAATATCTGTTTATACAAATAATTTTTATTAGTTAAAACGAATAATATCTACCAAAAATATTTTAATTCTGAAATAATAATAAAAAATAATTTTATTATCGGTTCGGAAGATTATAGTACCAATTTGATACAATACGGATATATATAGACTGGTATATATATATATATATATATATATATATATATATATATATATATATATATATAATGTTTATTAGTAAAACAAGGTAATATCCAAAAAAATTATTTTAATTCTGAAAATAAAAATAAAATAATAATAAAATAATAGTTTTTAATATCAGCCTGAGATTTTACAGACATTTTCTCAAAAACGCATTTTATAGGATTTTGTACAAGTGCACAAAACAGATACAATACATGTAAAACCAAGAAATTTCCATAAAAATATTTTAATTTTAAAAATAATAATAATACAAGTATAATATCCGACCGGGATATTACAGGGACTATGATTAGTTTGACGGTAGACTCCAGGATCATGAATAGTTAGGCGGATGGGAGGCCGTGCTCTAGTGTATATGCATATACCGGGGCTAGAGGGACACTTGCGAGAATTTGCACGACGAGAATTTCCATATAAGCTTGACGGTGGACTCCAGGGCTGGAATCCTTACCTGTGGAACGTCTAAAGCTTGATTTATTACTGGGTAGTTTACTTGGCGATGGA
Source organism: Hemerocallis citrina (assembly GCA_017893485.1). Lineage (NCBI taxonomy): Eukaryota > Viridiplantae > Streptophyta > Magnoliopsida > Asparagales > Asphodelaceae > Hemerocallis > Hemerocallis citrina. The sequence continues at coordinate 548,805 of JACEHZ010000256.1, forward strand.
TTAAACCCTTTAATGTGGAGTACGTTGATGGTTGCCCTCAGACCTATATAGTATGGGATGCATAGAATTCGAACAAGTATGTATTAGTGTCATCTCAGCGTAAACACTTGCATTAGGAATTAAGAGATTGCATACACCGACATGTTTAGGATAGTCACTTTTTACACATTATGATGCATTCAAGTTTATGAGTGCTAAAGTAAGTGAGTCGCTATATTACGACATAGCGAGAATCACCGTGTATAGTATTGCGTCAGTTGTATGTTAGTGATGTGTCCACAGTATTCAATGCAGGGCTTAGATTAGCAAAGGCTTAAAGTTGAATTTGAAGATAAAGACTATTTTAAATGTTGTTGATTAAATTAAACATGTTTTATATTGTAATCTTTATTTTTCCGCTGTGTTGATGTAAAATGAACAGTGTTGTACAAATAAAAGTTTTTAAATTTCTTGTAAAATTGTAGGAAATGAAGTAAAGATCCTGTTGTGCTACGAATTACCGTGTTAATGGAATTTGGGGCGTTACAAAGTGGTATCAGACCATTCTCGAGGCTTTATAAAACGATCCTTTTGTAAATCACTTTGCTATTTTTACAAACTAGTAACTTATACTTGTGATGCACGTCTTAATAAATATCTATTTTTTAAGGTAAAAAATCCGACATAGTCTGGCCTCGAACCTAAGACCACTTTTATATTAGTTATTGTCACGCCCCGCTTCCCAAAAGAGAATACGGAATATGGATACGTGACTAAGTCCAGCGAATGATTTTCATCATCCATAAGCTGTTCAAGAATCTTTACAACATTTCACAAGAATAATCAGAGTCGGAAGCAAAAGAGTCAACCAACATGCACATATGAACCAAAATACTAACAAGAATACTTGAAACCAAAATATATTAATCTCAAATAATCGTAATCTGAATAAGTCAAATATCCTGGGTCACATTGCCCAAATACAAATAAAACCAAGTACAAGATACAATTGTTCAAAGCAAGAAATAAGAAATAATAATAGCAAATTCCAGCACTAATATCTTATATCACCAGTCCCATCGGGTACATGTTCTCCAAAATATGCAATTTAATAATTGCAGGAATAGGAAAAAAAAAACAAACTTTCATCAATGCAAGTCACGGGCCGCTTGTAATGCAGGATACAAGTACATGAGAAAACTAACTAATAACATGGAATAAGTATGGTAATAATGTATAACAACTAGCATGGTAAGTTAAACAAGTACAAGTAGCATGTATCAAGTATCAAGTGAACAAGTATCATGTAAACAAGCATCAAGTGTCAAGTATCATGTATCAAGTCTCATGTATCAGGTCTCATGTATCATGTAGTCAAGTATCAAGTAAGCATGTATCATGTTCAAGTATCATGTATCAAGTCTTGTAGTTATTACTATCTAGGTAGCACTTCATGCATGCCACACCGCATGGATGCTACAACAATCAATTTCGCTTTAGATTTCATAGTGGACCATAGAGGACAGTGTACTCAGGGACAATCCTCAAGAAATCAATTATCAATTATCAAGATTCAAGTATCAAGTAAACAAGCCTCAAAGGTGAAGTATCAAGCCTCAAGTGAAATATCAAGCCTCAAGTAGTGAAATATCAAGCCTCAAGTAATCAAGTATCAAGCCAAGTCTCAAGTATCAAGTAACAAGCCTCAAGTGTGAAATATCAAGCCTCAAGTAATCAAGTATCAAGCTAAGTATCACATAGAATCAATAGATTCTCTTCCGAGTACACGTTTCTGAATTATCCACTATTAGATCTGTCCCTTTACCCCGGCTTGGTTATTTTATTATTAATGTCAAACAACATGTATGTGTCACGAAACAAGCCAAGTATAACATGATGTGATCAAGTGACATGTATCAAGTTGTAAGATAAACATGTATGGGTGAAAGATAACACACAAAAGGATAAAATAACTAAATTTCTAGTTCAGGATAGCAAGACTAAACTGCAGTAAAACAGAGATTTCCGTTGTTATAAAAATGCAAATCTGAAACCGTCGGAAGGTCTAGAAAATAGACTTCTGGCCGAATCCAGCGAACATATATAAGTCATATAGTATTTCACAAAAACATAACTCAAAACTGATTTGAATCCAGAAAACACGTTCAGCCAGAAATCAGAAGATTGGATTCAAGAACAGGAAAACAGCATGAAAACTCATTAAATAAATCCACGAAATATCTCGGCTATTCCCCTATATGTATAGTAACAGAAAAACAAGTTTCATAATTTTTCAATATAAATAGAGTAGTCAAGTAAAATCAGAAAACATCAAGGCACGACAGTTTTGTAAATCTAAAATCACAAACACTATAGTACGAAAATAGCAATATCTCGCAAACCATAAATCGAAATCCAAATCCATCAAAAAAGTGATAAAATAGATACAGTAGGCTAACTTTCATATTCAGAAAAAATTTAGAAACAACAAGTAGATATAGGTCGAAAATCAAGTTCTTTACTGAACAGTAGTAAAAATCTGCTAGAATAGTAGTTGTTCGAAAGCATAAAACGGTTCGTAAAACTCATCAAATAAATCCATAAAAATTTTGGGTTAATCCCAATTAGGTCTACAAATACTGAGAAAAATTTCAGATCAAAATGATAAATTTAATACCCGAATAAAAATAGATTACTCTTCAAAATTCATAGAAAACACAATGTGGAAATCTTTCGACACAGCTATAGTAAAATTGACATAACTCACAAACCGTAAAACGAAATTGAGATCCATCAAAAGGGTTGGAAAATAGACAAAATCCTCTACAGTTCATGTTCACAAAATATTTTCAAATACTGACCTTAATAGGGTCCAAAATACTGATCAAAACTGAAAAGCCAGCAAAATTGAAAATATTGTATATGCACAAAATCCACTAGTTCACATAGAACTCATCCAAAACACAACCAAACACGAAATAAAGTACACTAGATATCCATGTAACATGATATAGGGTATTTCACAAGTCCAAGACAAGTTTATCACGAAAAACACGAACGAGTACAAGATAACACATGAATAACACGCATATATACAACAAGATGGGGTCAATCCTAAGTTATATCATGTCATGTATGTTGTGAGGCAACTATGGTCAAATCATCACTGTAGAGACAACATCAATAAGGGAATTCACACACAAATTGTCTCTAGAACCCAACTACACTACAAGCAGTATTTATTACTTGTATATGCAAAGAAATTTAATACAAGTTACTTGCCTTAACCGATGATGAAACCGACGAAAATCAAGAATAACGGGAACGAATTTCCGGAGCAACGAATCCAACGAACGAAACGGAAGCCACGAACCACGACGAACCAAAAGCAAGCAACAACCGCAAATCAACGAGAACAAGAAACTACCCATACCACGACTACACTCGCACCCGAAGAGAGACGGAGATCGGCAGCCTAGAGGCGCTGCATTGCACAGGAAAACAGCACGAGATTATGCTATTTTCCGGAGGGTAACACGGTGCACCCCACGGTGGGAAATGGCTGTAGGAGTTTGGCACAAGGGAGAGATGGGGAGGAAAAGATGTGAGGCGAGAGCAGGGGGTCCTCGGGAGGTGCAGACGGGAAGCGATGAGATATAGAGTTCGGGAGATTGGGTTAAGGAGGGAGCGACTGAAGATGCAGGGATGAACAGGGGGCAGCATAGGGTTTTTATATAGGGGAAGTTTAGGGTTAGGCTGTTAGTTATTGAGTTTTGGTTGGGCTTTACTGGGTTGAGGGCAAACGGGTAGTTAGGGTATTTAGGTGGGTTCGGGTGTATAAGAAGATCAGGTTATTTAATGGGTTCAAGTAATGGGTTTGATGGTAATTTAGTGTATGGGTTTTAAACAGGGCATAGGTTGATTAATGAGGAAAATGGGTAATAGGTAATGGGTTGGGTAAAATTGATCTGATAATGGTTTGCAGGGAAATTTAAAATAGGGTAATTGGGTTTTTAGAAGTGGATATTAGAGAATATAAATGGATATTAGGGATTCAAGCAAAAATACAGGTAGGGAAAAATAAACAAAAATAATAGAAAAAATAATATGGGGTGTGAGCAACAATAAGGAGGGTCAAAAAAATATCAGCTTGATAAAAAAGGAACGAAACAGAGACGAACAAAATCATGAATTCAAATAAAAGAAGACAAGAATAATAAAATGAAAATATATTGAAATGAAACTCCAATATACGGTCCAAAAGAAATACATGAGGAATACAAGGAGAGAAAATACACCAAACCGAAAAAAAATACACTCAAAATACACAAAATAAAAAACAGGGGTTACAGTTATGCACTGACAATGTACGTAACTTGATAGATTTACAAACGACAACTCCTCTTCTCCCATTCTTATATTAGAGATATTAAGTAGTGTTGTATGTTTACTAATTTGTCCCTCATCTCTTTCTTAACATTTTTCTTAAGTATCCTCTCACCTCACTTTAATTTTTTAATACAACTAGCAAAATCTTTAAAGCTCCACATATGCACATGAGAATGCTTCTTATCAATATGAACATAACATGATAACTATGAACTCCACATTAAAAAGTAATATATATATAAAGAAAGAGAGGGAAAAAGAGAGAAAAAGAGTATTAATTTGTGGTCTCTGATTAGTGCAAATAGTTAAAAGTAAAACTTTACTAAGGATATAATTCAGTTAGTTGAGTAAAATATGCTATAAAATAAGAAACTTGACAGTTAACTTGGGACATCCTAAAATAAGAACATGAATAGTTAATTTGAGACAGACGGAGTATGATTAGGCGAGGTATGGTCTCCATTATGTAGATTACCTCTCTTTCTCCCTATAATGCTGTCGGATATGATTATATCTGATTTGATCCGGATCCGTATCCAAAAATTTTGCAGATTCGGATATGGAAACAATAGATCCAGCCGGATTCGGATGCAGATACAGGTATTTAATTTAAAAAAGAACTTGGATGTATATACGGATATGGGTAGGTAAAAAAATATGTATTTATTTATATAATATAATAGTACAAGTTATATGTGAAGTAGTTAACTATATGTACTTAAACATACAATTGTATTAATCAGGTATTTTGTTCACTTCATTAATTAGTAGTTAGTTAACATTTTTTTTGTTATTTCACTTCATTCTGGTCACTGAAATCAAAATGAACCATATTTCGAGAGTTCACCTAATTCCCTTGTTGGTAGCAATCTATATTGACATCACAGACATAGCATATAGAGAGATCACATAAACATGAATATAAACCCTAGAATGATAGTACAAGTAGGGTAGACCTAACATTGGTTTTTAGTGGTAGCAGAAGCGCAAGCGATGATCTCCTTGATAGGTTGATAAATCCTCCAAGAAACTGCTCGTATAGCGACGTATGCGCGGAAGGATGACAAGGATGGAGAAGAGAAGCAAAAAAAAAATTCCTTTATCTAGGGATCTTGAGAGATTGGTATGACAATACAATCTATGCCATATGTTGCAACTCTCAGTCCTAGACTCCACCCCTCTATTTATAGGGGTAGATCATGAGAGAGATTGTGAGGCAAGAATATAATCCCATTATATTCTTTTCACTACTCATTTTATCTCTTGCCATAATAGGGTGTACATACTAGGAAAGTTGTAATACCCCGATTTTTTTTCTATATATATATATATAGATTATTTAATTCTACATATGATATGCATGTGTAATATTGTTTCTTAAGCCCAAATGTTTTTCTACAAGATAATTAGTTTGGCCCAATTAATTTTAGCCCATGGATTTAAAGCCCTTTCTATTGTATTTTTATAACCAGCATGTGTGACATCTTTTTCTTCTTTTGGCCGGGTATTTGATATACTATTTGTAGGGTGTAGTTGGTGCATGCACGTGCATTCGCGTACACGTGCATTGGACACAACCCTTGGCCGGATTGTGGAGTGATGGGTGTAGATCATGGGTAGTTATTTTGAGGTGTGGGTAGTTTTCTCAACTCCCGATCTGATCTCAGCCTTTGATCTCCAACTCCCCAACAAATCTCATCCCTCTATTTCACCTATATTCTAGTATAAATACCCCCTCCTATTCCCTATCTCTTTTACACTAAAATTTCCTAAGATTTCAAGAGAGTATCTGTGAGTTGTGTGGGAGCTTTTCTGTGGAGGCAAGCAACACTGCTGAGGAGCCGGTGTGGGACAAAGGAGCAAGGAGTGCAGTACGGTGTTGAAGGACTTTGCGGGATTTCGTTATTTCTCCATATAAGGTGGGTGTTTCTCAGGACTTCTAATGTAGGAATGATATTGCAATTGTTATGATTGATACTATGTTATAAATAGTGAATGGAATGCGGTAGAAATTGCTTGAACATGCTAGTAATATTGAGACGGGACTGTCAGTACAGTCGACTGCCATGTGAGCCAGCCGACTGGTACGTGACACTACTTTTCATAATGTACTGATAAAATGTGTGCAATAGACATGATGGTGTGATTATTACATGTATATTTTCCCTATGACACATATGATGGAGGGAAGGTAAATAAATGAAAAGAACTAATAGTGATAAATATCTGAAGTTGTCGGCGCAGTCGACTGACTTGGTGTTAAGTCGACTGGTGCTTCATTTCTGAATATGACTGTTTGAAAGTCTCCTGAATAAAGATATTCTATTTACGTAGACCCATTATGAGGATTCGAGATTTGTACCTTCATTATTGTAAGAAAGTAGGGCAATGCGAATGCATGTTTAGAGTAGTTTTCTCTAAAGGAGCATGTGAATAACTGGGAAAATTATGCTGTGAATGATACTGAACAAGAAGAAACTCTGTTTATGAAACATGAATTGATGTATACTGTTAATTGATATCATGATGCAAGTACACGTAAGAACTGTAAATAAATTCCCTAATTGAAATGGATCTGTCCAGTCGACCGAATGCGTGTAGCAAGTCGACTGATCTGGACTTGGAAATTATGCTGTTTGAAATCTCCAGGATAGACGACTGATTAATGAACAGTCGACTGTTATGTGGATAATATTGTGAATATGGAAGGTTGCGGGACAGGCGACTGGTTGAGTGCAACAGTCGACTATCCCGAGCTTTTATGAGGAACCTGTATGTGACTGTATAAGTCGACTGGTATTCTTCCAAGTCGACTGTACAGAGTGACTTTTGATAATTTGATTCATGTTATTTACTGTTGGTAATGATGAACTTTATGCTTTTAATCGATGGATTCTGTTTATGGCTGTATGAATTATGTGAAAGGAATCATAGATGAGAATCGAGAATTAAATGAATAATTATGAAAGGCTAAATCATGATGAGAAAGTCTGTGGGACTCTAAAATGAAATCATGAGCTGATGGCGCTCAATTGGATATTGTGAATTTGAAATTGAACGAAGGAGTAGCTAAGTCTCCCCGGCAGTGAAATGAAATGATATTGAGAATAGACCAGGTTGGTCAAGTGAAATGAAATGATATTGAGAAATAGACCAGGTTGGTCAAGTGAAATGAAATGATAAGTCCGGTTGATGGAGAGGCTAACTCTAGAGCTTGATTTTTATTCATGATTCTAATGTAACTTTAATACATAGTGTGGAGGTGATGAAGGTGAGAGAAAAACATGAGTATGAGAGCTAGGGTACGGTGCGGGTGTGTGAGCCGCAGAATGCATGCTTGATGCGTCAAGACATGGCGCGGGCACAACTCAGTAATGATCGGACTCTAGTCACGCTTGTGGGATGTTTTGGTGACTGCAAGAGGAGTGTGTTCAGGGAGGAGGCTGAATTGTCGCAGAATGCATGCTTGACGAGTCAAGACATGGCGCGAAATTCTACTCCAGGGGCCAGGATACATGCTTGTACTCATAGAATCATCTAGGATACTCACTGGAATTACAGAAGTAGAGTAAGTCATGGCAGGGGATTGAACCCTACAAAAATGAAGAACGATTAAGAGGCTTGCCCTCGAACCTATGTAGTATGAGATGCATAGAATTCGAACAAGTGTGCATTAGTGTCATGTGAAAATTAAATAAATTGCATTAAGGATTAAGTGCACAATCACGACACGACATCTCTAAAAGTTCCCCCTTTGATTTTTACATGCTTATTATGAACAAGATTGTTGATTTGTTAAGAAATGAGATTCATTATACTGTTTCTGGCATAGAGAGGATGGCCATGTATAATTATCGTCGGTTGAATAAACTGACGTACCCACAGTTTTGTATGCAGGATAAATTACATGTAAAGAGGAATGGATGCATAAAGATCTCATTATGTTGTTGTTCATTTATGTAAATGTTGTATATTTTGCTTCCGCTGTGTAAATTTAAATGTGAGATGTTGTAACTCTGATGTAAAAAGAAAAGTTTGAATTTCCTTGTAAAATTGTACTCGAGAAAAGCGAAAAGATCCTGAAGAACATCTCGAACTCAGCAATTTTGGGGTTCGGGGCGTTACAAAAGTATTTTCACCAAGGAAAAGAAAAAATGCTTTGCTTAGGGCTACACATCCCCCTAGTTTGGGCCCACGAGCCAAGCGCAACTTCTGCCAATACCCAATGCAAGGTCTACCTTACTTGTATTATAATGCGAGGGTTTATTTTCATGTTTATGATATATCTCTATATGCCATACATGTGATGTCGATGTAGATTGCCATGAATAGCCATCACTGGTATCAAAGCCTGAGGTTTTAAATTTTGTAATTGTATGTGTTTAAATTCCCAAAAATTGTGTATGTTGAAAAGATCGATTCTTTATGAATTAATTTTTTTCACTATGAAAGATTTAGTTTCAGGCTTTTTAATCAATAAATATTTTGACTTTGTTTTTAGATCGGTAAGTTGTGTTTGTTTGAATGAATTATTGAAGATCTATGTGGGATAATTTTTGGTAAATTACAATTCTTTTTTGAATTTTTGGAATTTTCAAACTCGTATTATGAAAAGCCCTTTCGCTTGTTATTCTTTTTTTCGATGCTCACTTCTGACTGCTGAAGACGGCCGTGTTACACCCTGAGGAGTGGAATCGATTGTTGAAACTAGGCCCTAACATCGCGTCCGAGTGTTAGGGGCTATCTCGAAGTAAAAATCCCGCTAATGTACTTAATGGGTATGTCGGTTTTTGTGTTGGATCGAGGTAGTCAAAGAAGTTAAGAAGCAAAAGTCAGAGAATCACCGGAGAAGGGAGTTGCCACTGACTATCATTAATCTCGCCGCCGGCCTCTATCACTACCGAAAAGGGGTGAGAAACAATCCAGAGCAAAGGGTAACAGAGCGGGCTTCGGGCACTGGTCGAGTTGGAATTCGGTTTTGCCGGAGTGCTACCCCCTCCACCTCCTTGCTGTTGCACCGTCGTAGCCACCCCTTTGGCTCGGGGTGATTCCTGAGCTTTAAGGGGGCTGCAATGGTGCGTGGATCCAGATGGGGAAGAAAGGAAGAAGGTTTCTGCTCTGGTTCCAACCCGAACCCAAAGGGGTCTTGGGGTTTTGAGAGGTTCAAGTTTTGGCTAGGACTGCGCCCGAACCCGGTCCAATTTGGACCTAGGTTTGACTTTCGGCCAACTGGTCCAAGATCAACTTGGCTTGTGGGCTTTGTTGGACTTTGTTGGACTTGGCCCAGTCTAACCTTGTCAAAATGGGAATTTTTTTGGCAAACTTGACCCAAATTAGGCCTACTGCAGATGGTGGGTCGTCCCTAAGGCATTCTTATGTGTTTGAGGCATTTTTCAGACTTTTTCACATAGTTTCAACCTATTAAAATTATAGTTGACTTGTTTTGGGGCAAGAACTGATTTTTTTACTAGAAGATGGTACTTTCATGGACTTAATTTAAGGAACCTTTTTGGCTTATAATTGGAGTCTACCCAAGAAAAAATTTTGAATTTTCCCACGTTCATCTAAAATAATTTGTTTGTAAATGACTAGAGTTCAATGAGCCGATTTGCAGGCCAAGTAATGAGTCTGCTCTTCGATGCACTGTATGTGAAAATCTTGTGCAGGTACAAAGAAGTGTTTGTTTCCAAGAGCTTGCAAAACAAAAACAAAATTAAGATAAAAAAGTCATGTTTGTGATGTATATATTTTTATGTTGATGAAGATGTCTTACTCTAGAAAATAACTTGTGGTTGTTATTTTAAGATAAATTGTATATAGGGCTTTGAGGAGACATGTTCTCCCTTATGGATAGAGACTTGAATTCTCTGGTTGAATGTGGTTTATTGTAAGCACTCTCGTAGGTTTTTTTTATTTGATGAATGTAATAATATCTGAGGGACCTATGTGGGCCAATTTTACAATTGGAAGCAAAAGGGAAATGTTGTAACAATCCATTATGTGATTTTATTATCTCACCTAGAAATTTTGTGAGGGAGTGTGTACCACAAGCGAATTCCCTTTGCCAGTATAATAATTTTTTATATTTAAAGTGTTCATTATTTTTTCTGTAGTCCATGTTTTTTAGATTTTTGAAAAATAAACTAGATTTTAGAGGAACAACGGAAGAATTTATGGTAGTGTTATTCCCTCATGGCTCTCTTTTAGGGCAGAATTGATCTATGTCAGCGAAAGCTTTCTCTAGACCATGTCGTTTGGGGGGCAGTATTGATCATGAAGTCTTGGGTTGTTGCCTCGTCAGGTACATTTTTTTTTGATAAATCATTTTTTTGTGTTTTCATGTTTTTTTTGTTCATGTTGTAGTGAATGGAAATTTCTCACAAGTATATTGTTGCAGACCTTGTGAAGGGTGAGAAGCTAGATGGAAAGAACTACGTCATTTGGAGTATGTATGAAGAACATAGGCCGTTCCCAGGCCCATCAACTCAAAACAGGCCTACAAGTAAGAAGTAAGCTGCAACCCAAGAAAAGGATTCCTGGTTAATTAAATTCACTTGACTAAACCCTCAATTCAAAAGAGAGTTATCAACTAACTATACCTCCAAACCATGGGAATCAGCAGTTTAAACACAAAATTTGTTCTTTTAAGCTTATCTTTTGTAACTAACTCATAGCCTATAAATTTCCTCCACCCTCTACAAAGTTAGGTAGTCAATATTTTGCCACTAAAAAAATTTCACTATTTTTCTGAGTTCTGACTTGAGAATCAGAGGGTTTCTTATCGAGGAACACCTCAGTGTTTAGACTTCTTGCAGGTTTGCTAGAGCGATCTTGGTCATCCAAATTAGATCCAAGCATCCACAATCATCAAAAATCAGATTAAGGAGTGATTAACGGTTATCAATTTTTATCAAAGTAAAGGTTAGATCTTGATACTTTTCCATTAAAGAATTTACATAATCTGTTTGCTCCCACACAGAAAACAGCAGCAACAGATTAGCACTGCTCGTGGGAATTACAGACCTAACACACCGATCAGATTTCCTAAGTAGAAAAACTATATTTTCCAGTCATGGATCCAAAGGGAAAAGGGAAGGTCGCGGTTACTACCCGACGAGTCAACCCTCTTCCTCGACCTCCTCCTCATATGGAGAACCGCCTTCAACCGCCTTAACTAGATCAACTCCTTAACTGAAGCAGCCCCTTTATCAGCCTCCCTCCAAATGGACTGCATCGGGGGTCTCGAAGTCATCCTAACCCGAGCCCTGTGTAGGTGTGGTTGAAAACATGGGTTTAGTCCACACCTCAACCCTCTCTATGGTGCCCTCTGTGGTGCTCAGCAAGACCTCCACCGGGTCATTATTACCCAATAATAGGGGTCTGACTTCCGAGATCGCTTGAATGAAAGGCAAATCCAAGAGGATGACCTCCGTCCAGAATGCTAGAGAAGAAAGAGAAGCCCCTATTTGTAACATCCCGTAATTTCTAAAGAGATATAAAAAGATATAGTAATATAGTATATAATATATATAAATAATGTGGACAATGGCATATATGTAATAATGTGAGTATGATGTGGGGGCTCACCGAAAAAAGAGATAGCAGCTTAAGCTGCTATGCTCCTGATGACATGGCAGTGCCATTGAGGCCCACCGCCCAGTGAAGAAAGGCAAATCTGCTGCTTTGCTGAGGTGGCAGTTAGTGGTGGGGCCCGACATATGTGAAGGAAAATCAGAGCAGCGTGAGCGCTGCTTGTTGGTGACGTGGCACAGGGGCCCACGGGCGCTGTGTGTTGCTCACGAGAAGAGAGAATGAAGTAAAGGAGAATTGTCCCACATCGGCAGTTGCAAAAAATTAATTAACTATAAACCATAATGCTTATGATCAAGAGTCACCAATCCGGTTAACCACATTTTGAGAGGCAGCCTGTGGTGGGCAGTTGTACTATACTATAAATAATTTATCTGACAAATTGTATAAATTGTCTGAGCTAGGGGCAGGGGTGTTACAAATGGTATTAGAGCCGACTTTCGACACCGAGTGTGGGTACAGACTGGTGGTTATGCCTGAGATGGAGATAGCAGATGTACTAGTAGGTATGCCTAAGAGGGAGCGAGGTTGTGACAGGTCGCCCAGGTAGGGGACTGTACAACTAGCAAAATCAGGGTACTATACAGCTAGCAGAATCAGGGCATGCCATTCCACATCGGCTAGAAAGAAGATCCTGCACTAAGATTGTGCATGCCCTGTGCTCAGCAAGGACGCTGATTTCTGAAGGGAGTGTATGTAACATCCCGTAATTTCTAAAGTTATATAAAAATATATAGTAATATAGTATATAATATATATAAATAATGCGGATAATGGCCTATATGTAATAATGTTAGTATGATGTGGGGGCCCACCGAAAAAAGAGACAGCAGCTTAAGCTGCTGTGCTCCTGATGACATGGCAGCGCTACTGAGGCCCAGCGCCCAGTGAAGTAAGGCAAATCTGCTGCTTTGCTGAGGTGGCAGTTAGTGGTGGGGCCCTCCATATGTGAAGGAAAATCAAAGCAGTGTGAGCGCTGCTTGTTGGTGACGTGGCACAGGGGCCCACGAGCACTATGTGTTGCTCATGGGAAAAGAGAAAGAAGTAGAGGAGAATTGTCCCACATCGGAAGTTGCAAAAAATTAATTAACTATAAATAATAATGCCTATGATCAAGAGTCACCAATCCGGTTAACCACCTTTTGAGAGGCAACCTGTGGTGGGAAGTTGTACTATACTATAAATAATTTGTCTGATAATAAATTGTCTGAGCTAGGGGAAGGGGTGTTACACTATCCTCGAAGACAGAGGTCCAAAAGAACTCATTCTCGTAGGGGGCGAAGAAGATCTCCCTCTCCTAGTAGATGAAGAAGGTCTCCTCCCCTTCAAGAGTAAAGAAGACCTACTGAAGTAAGTCGACTAGTTCCCAGGAACAATAAGGAAGAAGAGGCACCCGTCACCAAGGCAAAGTTCAGAAACTTCAAGGATTAGATCCATGAAGCCCTCCATGGTACCCCTGACAGGGGCCGACAAACTAGCAGTCACTGCCCTACTCCTTCTCGACAGGAGGAGTCCTGTAGGGCTACTAGATCTGGAGAACAAGACAATGCAGTCCTTCATCACCTTTAATTGATGGAGGACCGCCTAGTACAGGTAAGACAAAAGAGGGATGTTAAGACAGAATATACTACCCTCTCCGACCCCCTTCTCTAGGTTAATCCTCGAAGCCCCTGTCCCGGCAAACTTCAAGATCCCAGTTTTTGAATCGTATAATGATGAGTCGAACCCAGTAGATTACCCTGAGAATTCCAAAACTCTCATGATCGCATCAAGCCTCTAACTCCTTCCTTTGCAAGACATTCTGAGCAAACTTGAAGGGATCAGCACGAGAATGGTTCTCTCGTCTCTCTTCAGGGTCCATTTTCTCATTCGATCAGCTTAAGGAGCTCTTCCTCATTTACTTTTTCACCAGCCCAAGTCTGAGATGACAAGTGCCTCCCTACTCAACTTCAAGCAAAATGATGAGGAGTCTTTCATGGATTATGTCTGGTACTTCATAGCCGAATCCAGATCCATCCTCTTGCTTGACTCGATAGTAACCTCTACTACCTTCAGGCACAATGTCAGCCACGTAGACCCCAAATCATCTCTCGTCAAGAGGCCACTTCGAGACTTCTCAGACCTCCTACAAAAGACTAAGAAGTACATCCGAGTGGAAGAGGCAATTCATCGACAAGAATAGAAGGGGTCCTCCACCAGGAACAAATGGAATGGTACTAATGAAGAGGGACCCAAGAAGTCCACGAAGGATGCCTTGGGTCAGCTTCGCCCTCCCTCCAAAACCATGCTTTGACAAGTTCAACCCCCCCACCCTTCTCAATGCTAGAATATCAGTTTTCCTCCTGAAAGTTGAGAAAGAAGGGCTGCTCCACCCTCCACAAAAAATGAGTGCATAAAGTAAGAGAAGGGATAAAAACAAGTGGAGAATTTTTCAGCGAGACCATGGACAAACCACACTTAATCACCGAGCCCTCAAGGAGGATATTGAGCCCTGATCTCCCAGTTTACCCAAAAATAGCAATGAGCCTCCCCGGTATTGGGGGGCTAACAGGTGTAGCAAAATTCCTTTTGAGTCCCAAGACTCGGAGCGTAGTGCGGTTTTTCACTCCATCCACGGTGGACCTATGGCGGGAGAGTCTAACTCCACTAGGAAGGTGTAGCGCCCCGAATTTCTAATATAATATCTTAGAAAATACGTCGCATAATTCCCAGCATCAACTTCAATGTAATATTAAACAAAGTCAACACCAGTAAAATTTTAAATTTTCATTTCAATAATCATTTACATAGCACAGCAGAATACAATACACCTTAATCAAAATCTCTTTTCTTTACAACAATTTCTTTTACAATTACATAAGCCATCACATCACTTGAACTCAAGCATCCAAATCCGAGCCTTAAGAAATCACTTGTAGAATATGAGGCTAGAGATAACCCTAACCCCAAAACTAAAGGGGTCAGCCATAAAGGTGTAAGTGATATAAACAAGCAACATAAGTAAAGCATGGATTTATCAACAACAGAACATAACAAGAGTAAATGAATATAGGAAATCACAAACGCGAAAAACACAACGAGTGAAGCTAGACTAAGTGTCAAGTGTAGGAAACAGGAAAACCACATGCGTGAAACCAAATCCAGAAAACACAATTCTATATGCTGACTCTCTAATGCGTACTTGTCGGAGTCTATGCATCCCACTCTACATAGGTCCGGTGCAAGCCCTTAACGTCTCCACATTATAGGGTTTAATCCCCCGCTATGCAACTAATCCTAACACAATGACTACTATGAGATAAAGATACACTGTGAGTATTAGCCCATGCCCCGATAATTCCGGAGGTCAAACTCTATCCACAGATAATTCCGGAGACTATTTCACTCACACCTGGGAATCTTAGAGAATACCCCACACTGCAAGCAATGGCACCTCATCACACGAATACCACATGTGCGTCGCCTCGACCCCGATAATTCCGGAGATCAATCCCACACCACAGGTACTTCCGGAGACTATTTCACTCACACCTGGATAATTTTGGGGATTATCTCACACTGCAAGCCATACTGAGTTCCATAACCCATGTTCTAGTTCATCATATCACCACTAGTGCCCGTCCTTATCATTTAGGTTGTTTTGTTACTTTACGAATCTCCTAGAGTTGGTGTACCCTACCAGACTTAACTCAACAACTGATCAATTAAAATTGCCTCAACAGGCCTAAACATAAATATCTCAACTGCTGGTATACTAGGGTCACACACACCCTCTAGAGACTCACACTCAAATATCCAAACCAATCCTCCAACGTAAATTGTTCAGTTAACCACTTGAAAACATATGTTCAGTAGAAGATAAAGTATAGAATAATAAGTTATAGATTCGAACATTTAGAGAATAAATCATTTGAAAGAACATTCAGAATATAAAGATACATCAGTATCAGTCGACTAATAACAAGCGTAAGTCGACTGTCCAGACAGAGAATTTCATGGTTTTAAGAAAATAATTCTAAGTGTTATAAGTCGACTATCTAGGGTCATAGGTCGACTGTCCAGAGAGAAAAATCCAATAATCTTTAAGAAAATAATTCCAAGTATAGCAGTCGACTGTAAAGGGTATAGGTCGACTGTCCAGAGAGAAAATTACAATAACTTCGAGAAAATAATCCTAGGTGGTACCAGTCGACTGTAAAAGTCATCAGTCGACTGTCCCGAACTAACTTTCAAGAAAAACTAGAGAACATAGCAGCCGGGTCATGTCGGTCGACTGAGAAGTCATGCCAGTCGACTGTCGACCTACAAGCTACATACTTTTGGTTGTGCACATTTCAACCGATACGTAGTTTTACTTTATGAAAATGATTTCTACAAAAGCTTATTTCTTATATGACCAAATGCAACTTGTAGGACATATAATAGTCCGTAAAACTAAATCAAAACTACTTGAATTTATAAAATAGAGATTTTGTTGATTTCTTTCGATTAAAATATGAATTGTGCATATAGTCAAATATAGAGTTTTCTTAAAATTTCACTGAACACCGAGATAGTTTCGTATTCAGATCCAAACCATATAAATACCAAATCTCAAAGAAAATCCCCAATTTGGATTCATTTCTACAAACTCACAAAATTCTCAATTCCGATTTTCATGACATGATCTCTTGATTCATAAACTCTTTCTCCAAATTTCTCAAAACTGAATTACTACTACAACTCACAACCATAATCAATTGGTAACATCACCATATCAAGTTTCATTCATCCAATACTCAAAAGTGATAAAAATCTCATCTTTATTAGATTCATGCATAAAATCGACCATATTTGGTCAATCCAACATTAATCCAAAAGAAATAGTCTACCCATGATTTCTAATATGACACTCATCAATCCCGAATTACCCACATACAATTTTATTTACGAACAACTAGGGTTCACAAGATCCAATTTTTCATCCATCCAATCCATCATATACGTATTCATACTCAAACCCTAAACATGCTTTCTAGCAAATAAAATTCAACATCCAAGATCCATTAAAACATTCATATCATTCGCATACAACATTCACAAAATAAAAGAAGACAAACAAGTCACTCACATACAACATGCACAAAGAAAATAAAACACAACAAATCACTCACCTCGAAAGAAGAAATCTGATAAGAAGCCTTTCTTTGGCGAAATCCAAGATCCTCTCCTTCAATCTTCAAGAATAATAAAACCTTTGTGTTGTGCAGCGAAAGACGGCTGCACTCCACCTCTTTTAAATACCCAGGATAGGAGAATTAGGGTTTTAAAACACATTTGCAAAATAACCCCTTGAAAATATAACTTTACATAAATAGATCCCTATACTTGGAAACTTGATAAAATCTATTAAATTGAGATTTAAAAGAAAAATAAACTCCTTATTTCCAGTCGGTACTGTTTGAAAAGTCCAAAAAAAATAGTTTTGCACTTTCACCTCTTAAAATGACAATTTTGCAAAAAGATCATTCTTTTTCGTAATATTTGCAAATATATCCAATTAATATCAGAAAAATCTAGAAAAATTATAAATAAATCCCAAATATCATGATGATTTTTCATAAATTTTTTTTGGCTTTTGAACATCTCAAGAAGATATTTGCAAGTGTAAAAAGATAGATTTCCGGAAAAATATTTATTAAATCTCCCAAAATTCATTTTAATTCATTTATAAACCTTTAAAAATAATATTTAAAAATACGGGAAACTACAGAAGGCATTCTTCCGAGAAGTAAACTATGTGCACAACATCTCCCCGTTAAAGACTCTGGGTTCCAATAACCTTCTCAGACAAGGATCTCGAGGGCATTCAGATGCCTCATTGCGATGCAGTGGTAATTAGCCTCTACATAGCAAATCATGAGGTACACCGCATCTAGGTAGACAATGAAAACTCAGTGAATATCCTCTTCTTGGATGCATTCGAAGGTCTCAAGCTCTCCGTAGACCGTCTCAAGCCTGAAAGATACACACTCCATGGATTCTCTGATGTCTCTGTCCAGTTAGAAGGGATAGTCACACTAGATGTAACTGTGGGGAAAGCGCCAACTTCCCGAACAGAGGTCATGGACTTTATGGTTGTATACATGAAGACCACATACAATGCCAACCTCAACTGCCCCGGCCTAGCAACTCTCAACATTGTATCTTCCGCCTTCCACATGAAGATGAACTTCCTAACAACATTTGTGGTAGGGGAAGTGAGGGGAAGCTCAGAAGCGGCTCGTGCATGTTACACTGCTACAGTGGGGGGCTCAGTTCTCCCCTAGATGCTATTGAGGTACCCCATTCCAAAGGAGATCAGACTAACCGTTCCTGAGATAGTCAAGCTCACCCCCACAAAGTTTGAGAAGAATTTGCTACAAGGTCTCAAAAGTCACCTTCCCAGGAGCTTACCGACTCGACGACCTTGGGGCAAAAAGGTATAAAAAGAACATTTGAGGAAGTTCAGCAAGGGTGCGTCAGGCCTTAAACTAGATTTGAAATAAGACCGATATATACAACTTCCATAGTATGTAATAAAGGCTGTCCTCTTAGGCAGCTAATAATTTGAGTTTTCAATAAATTCAACATTTTTTTCACAAAACTATTGTACTACTCTTCGATGTCAACCAATGAGTTAGGTGCTCAGCTGTCACGCCCCACTTCCCAAAAGGAAATACGAAATACGGATATGCGACTAAGCCCATCGAATGATTTTCATCATCCATAAGCTGTCAAGATCTTTACAACAAGCACAAGAATAATCAGAGTAGGAAGCAAGAGAAGTCAACCACGCATGCATAACTGAATCAACATACCAACAAGAATTTACTTGAAACAAAATTTAATAATTTCAAATAAATCAGATCTGGAAACAAGTCAAGAATCCTGGGTCACATTGCCCAATACAAAATAATCGAAGTAACAGATACAATTATTCAAATAAGCAACAGGAAATAATAATAGCAAAAAATCCAGCATCTAAAATCTCAATTCACCTACTCCATCGGGCAGCAGATCTCCATGATCTACAATTTAGAAAATTACAGGAAGAGGAAAAGAAAACAAAATGCCCGTCAATGCAAGTTACGGGCCGCTTATAGTGCAGGCTCAAGTACAGGAAAAGAATAAACAAAAATAGAGTAACAGCGGAAGCAAGCATAGCATGGAATAGACATGATAACAAAATAGAGCAACTAGCATGAATCATGAACAGAATCAAGTAATATAATATACTAACAGGGTACGGATAACAAGTAACAGATGTCAAGTATCATGCAAGTAGGCAAATAGGTAACAGGTGTCAAGTAGCATGTACGAGTATCATGTAACAGGTCAGCATGTAACAGGTATCATGTAATGCCTAGTCTTGTATTATTACTATCTGGGTAGCACTTCATGCGTCCGAGGTTTTTACCACATGGTTACTACATTCAAACAAGTTTGCGTTTAGATTTTGTAGTGGAGTCTATAGGGCCGTGTAGTCAGGTATCAGGTGAACAGGTAAACAGGTACAGGTATCATGTAAGTGGTAATCACGCATTAGGTAGGACTATGTCCCCTCCAAGTACACCCTCGCGTACGAAGTATGTAGTTGGGTAACAGGTGGGAAACACGTGCTCCCTTCTGAGTACACCCTCCCGTAGGAAGTATGTAGTCAGGAATCAGATAACAGATAATCAGAATCACATGTTAGGTAATCATATCATAGGTAACAGATAACAGATCATCAGGTGCGAAACACGGGCTCCCTTCCAGGTACACATTTCTATATTTTCCACTACTAGATCTTTCCTTTAACACCGGCTTGGTTATTTATTATTATTATCAAATAGGCATGTATGTGTCACAAATATGGCAAGAATAACATGGTATGAACAAGTAACATGTTTAGATTGAACGTTAAACATGTAAAGATGAAAGATAACTCATAAAGGGATAGAATACCGAAAATTCTAGTTCAGGATAGCAAATTAGTACTGCACTAAATCTAGAATTTCCGTTGCTACAAATGTGGAAATCTGGATCCGTGAGAAAATCTTCAAAACAGAATCTCGGCCAAATCCAGCAAATATATATAAGTCATATGATATTTCACAAAATCAAGTCTCAAAACAGATTTGTATCCAGAAAACATGTTCAGCTAAAAATCATAAGTTTGTATTCATAAACAGGAAAACAACATCAAAACTTAATAATTAAATCCACGAAAAATATGGGGTACTCCCTTGTAGGTTTAGTAACAGAAAAGAAATTTTCATAATTTTACAACATAGATAGAATAGTCAAATAAAATCAGCATGCAGCAAGATACAGTAGTTTTGTAAATCTGGAATTATAAACACAGCAGTACTAAAATAGCAATATTTTACAAAATATAATTCGAAATCCAGATCTGTCAAAAGTTTGATAAAATAGATACAGTAGGCTACAATTATTATTCACAAAGTTTTTATAGAAAGCAAATATAATCAGGTTGAAATTAAGTTTCTTTACTGAACATCATGAAAATTCTGCATGTATAGTAGGTTTTCATAGACATAAAATAGTGTATAAAAGTTATCAATTAAATCCGCAAAAAATAGGGGTTGATCCGATCAAGTCTAGTTGTACTCAGCAAGATATTGAATCAAAATATTATCTTTAACATCAGTAGAAAAATAAATTACTATACAGAATTCATATAAAATAAGATCTAGAATTTTAAACACATCTGTAGTAAAATAGCCATAATTTGCAACTCATAAATCAAACTAAGATCTATCAGAAAATCTGGAAAGTAAACAGAATTCTATATAATTCATATTCACAAATAATTTTCATATACTGACCTTAATAAGGTCTAAAATAATGAATAAAAATGGTGTACGACAACAACAAAATATTTTTCATGCATAAAATCGACATTGATCATATGAAATTCATCCAAATCATAACAAATGTGAAATAGGGTATACTAGATGTCCAAGCAACATGGTATAGGATATTTAGCAAGTCTACAACAAGTTATCCTATGGCTAACACAAGCAAGCATACAACATTATACGAACAACATGCATATATACAACAAGAAGTGATTATTCCTAAGTTATTTCATGTCGTCGGTGTAATGTGATGACTACGGGCAGGTCAACACAACAGAGACAAGATATAATAGGGGTTTTGCACAAGAATTGTCTCTAGAACAAACCTACACTACGGGCTATATTTAGTACCTGTATTTGCAACAGAAATTAATACAAGTTACTTGCCTTATAGTTGACGACGAGAACGAAGCAAGAACAAGAATAACGGGAACAGATTCCCAGGCACGAACTCAACGAACAGACCACGAACCACAAACACAACGAACGACTACGAACAAACGAATCCACGAGCCAATAAAGAACACACGAACCCAATGAGATCACACGCACACTAAGAGAGCAAGAGGGAGAGAGAGAGGGAACAACGGATGGGGAGCGGCGGTAAGTGGCGAGGGGAGGTAGCATGACGTCGTGCTGTCTGCTGCTTACTGTCGACGGAGACAGGAGCACGTGGAGCGCCGGAAGTGGGTCGGTGCAGTGCACAGGGAGGAGCGTCGGGAGGAGGCAGCGCTGCGGTCTGCCTTCGTCGGAGTTGGCATCGGGATAGGAGGAGAGCGCCGGGATGGGTCGCAGGGGTGCAGGAGGTGGTGGGAAGGAGGTAGGCGGCTAGGGTTTTGGGGTGATAGGGTATGAGTAGGGGCAGGTGTATATATAGATTTATAGATGGGTTATATTAGGATTAGGGGTGCTGATGGGTAGCGGGTGGAGGGTGTTAATGGGTATTGGGTTACAATAGGTGAAATAGGGTATAGGATAGTGGTTAATTGGGTTGGAGTAGATAATGGGTATTAAGACCCATTAGCAAAAAGAATAGGATCCAATATGATTTAAAATAGGGTGAATAAAAAATAATGAGATGGGCACAAAGCAAATAATTAAAATAGGGCATGTCAAAATGAAATAAAGAGGATCAAAAAATAATAGCTCGATCAAACAGAGACGAAATAATAGACTGACAAATGAATCAAGAAGATCAAGTAAAAGAAGACAAAACAAATAAATGGATATATTGAAAAAGAAAATCCAATATACGGTCCAAAAGAGATACAAGATGAGAAAATACACGAAGGAAAAAAATATACCCAAAAATACAGAAAATAGAAAAACAGGGGTTACATCAGCTCTGACACCAATAACACATAAAACCAAGGAAACGAGTTAAGTGTTCAGCACCTCTTCCAAGATCCTCCAACAACTCATTAACTCCAAGCAATGAGTTAGGTGCTCCGCTTGCTGCTCTAACTCCTCCAACAACTTATCACCTCTCTACAATGTGTTCGGTGCTCCGCTAGCCACTCGAGCTCCTCCAACAACTCATTGCCTCCCTAAAATGATTTCGGTGCTCCGCTTGCCACTGGAGCCCCTCCAACAACCCATTGTCTCCCTACAATGAGCTAGGTGCTCGGGTCCTCTTCTAAGCTCCTCTAACAACATATTGACTCCATACAATGAGTACGGTGCTCGACTCGCCATTCGATCTCCTTCAACAACTCATTGCCTCCCTACAATGAGTTAGGTGCTTGACTCTTCTTCCAAGCACCTCCAACAACTCACTGACTCCATACAATGATTACGATGCTCTGCTCGCTGCTCGAGCTATGACTTAAACTCATCAACCCAAGCAATGAGTTAGGTGCTCAGCTCCTCTTCTAGGATGCCCCACCCACTCATCAACTCCAAGCAATGAGTTATGTGCTACTCTCGCCGCTCGAGCTCCTTCAACAATTCATTGGCTCCCTATAGTGAGTTTGGTGCTCAAACCCTCTTCCAAGCTGCGCTGCCTACTCATCAACTCAAAGCAATGAGTTTGGTGCTCTGCTTGCTGCTCGAGCTCCTCCAACAACTCATTGGCTCCCTACAATGAGTTCAGTTCTCAGCACCTCTTCCAAGCTACGTCGCCCACTCAATGGCTCCCTACAGTGAGTTCAGTGCTCAGCTCCTCTTCCAAGTTGCGTCACCCACTCATCAACTCAAAGCAATGAGTTAGGTGCTCCGCTCGGTAGACGGGATCCTACAACAACTCATCATTTCTCAACAATGAGTATGGTGCTCCGTTCACCGCTCAAGCTCCTCCAACAACTTAATGCTTCTATACAATGAGTTAGTTGCTCGGTTCCTCTTCTGAGCTCCTCCAACAATTCCTTGACTCCATATAATGAGTGCGGTCATCCGCTCGCCACTTGAGCTACGTCTCCAATTCATCAATCCAAGCAATGATTAGGCGTTCAACTCCTCTTACAAGATGCCCTGCCCACTCATCAACTCAAAGCAATGAGTTAGGTGCTCCGCTCGCCGCTCGAGCTCCTACAACAACTCATCACCTCTCTACAATGAGCTCGGTGTTCAGCATGATGCTCAAGCTCCTCCAATAACTAATTTACTTTTAACAATGAGTTAGGTGCTTGGCTTCTCTTCCGACCTCCTCCAACAACTCATTGACCTCATACAATGAGTATAGTGCTTTGCTCGCCGCCCGAGCTACGCTCTAACTCGTCAACCTAATGAATTAGTTGTAGAACTCCTCCTCCAAGCTACTCCACCTGCACATCAACTCCAAGCAATGAGTTAGGTGCCTAGCTCCTCCTCTGAGCTACACCAACAATCCATCAACTCCAAGCAATGATTAAGGTGCTCTGCTCCTCTTCTAAGCTACACCAACAACTCATTAACTCTCAAAGGTGGGTTCGTTGTCTAGATAAAGCATCTCCCATAACTTGTTTACTCAAAAGTGGGTTCGGAGTCCAACTAGAGATGCTCCCACAACTCATTAACTCTAAGATGGGTTCAGAGTCCAACAAAAGCTGCTCCCGCAACTCATTAATTCAAAGGTGTGTTCGAAGTCCAGCTAGAGTTGCTCCCACAACTCATTAACACAAAGGAGGTTACAGAGTCCAGCTAGAACTGTTCCAACTCAATAACTCAAAGGTGAGTTCGAAGTCCATAATCGTGGCGTAGATTTGCTCTAGAAACTTGAATGCAAGCAAGTTCAGAGCTCAGCTCACCACTCGAACTGCCCCAACAACTCGTTAATCTCCCCAAACAACAAGTTCATAGTCCATACTCATGGCTGGGAGTTTCTATAGCAACTTGCAAGCAAGCAAGTTCAAAGCTCAACTCGCCACTCGAACTACTCCACAATTCATTAATCTTCTAAATAACAAGTTAGTAGTCCACACTCGTGGCAGGTAAGTATGTCTTGAGTTTAACTGACCACTCAAACTACTCCCACAACACATTAATCTTCTAAACAATAAGTTTGGAGTCCATACCTATGTCTTAGAGTTGCTCTAGCAACTTTTAAGAAGCAAGTTCAGAGCTCTGTTCGTCACTCGAATTGCTCACTGCTCCTACAACTCGTTCATCTCCCAAGCAACAAGTTCAGAGTCCATACTCATGGCTCAGAGTTTCTCTAGCAACTTGTAGGCAAGCAAGTTCATAGCTCAACTCGCCACTCGAACAGACTCCCAATACTCGTTATTCCCTGAAAAACAACTCATTGCTTGGAGTTGCCCTAGCTAGCAAATTGTAGGCAAGCAAGTTCAAAGCTCAACTCACCACTCAAATTGCTCCCACAACTCGTTAATCCCCCAAACAATAAGTTCGGAGTCCATACTCATGGCTTGGAGTTGCTTTAGTAACATGCAAGTAAGCAAGTTTAGAGCTCAACTCGCCCCTCGAAGTCCTCCCATAACGCACTAATCTCCTAAACAACAAGTTTAAAGTCCATAATCAAGGCTTAAAGTTGCTTTAGCAACTTGTAAGTATGCAAGTTCAGAGCTCAACTCGGCACTCGAACTGATCACACAATTCATTAATCTCACAAACAACAAGTTTGAAATCCATACTCATGGCTCGAAGTTGCTCTAGCAACTTGTAGGTGTAATGCCCCTACCTCAGCTCAGACAATTTATGTACAATTTATCAAACAAATTATTTATAGTATAGTACAACTGTCCACCACAAGCTGACTCTCAAAAGGTGGTTAACCGGATCGGTGACTCTTGATCATAAGCTATATTATTTATAGTTAATTATTCTTGTGTGATTCCCGATATGGGACTATTTTCAAACATTTTCCCCTTTCAATTACCGTGTACACACAAGCCCAGTGGGCCCCTATGTACACGTCAGCAATATCAAAGACACAGCACCTTCACTACCTCTCTACAAAAATCGGCTGGGCCCCTCTGCACTACTGACGTCATCTGACGTTAGCACACAACCCCCATCTATTTCAATTTATTTACATGTATATATATATATATATATATATATATATACACACACTACTACTACGACTACTACTATATTATATTATTTGAAATTACGGGGTGTTACAGTAGGCATGCAAGTTCAGAGCTCAACTTGCTACTCGAACTGTTCCCATAATTCGTTAATCTTCAACATAATAGATTCAGAGTCCAAACTCTTTGGCTTGAAGTCACTGCAGCAACTTGCAAGCAAGCAGGGACATAGCTTAACTCGCCACTCGAAATTACTCTCACAACTCGTTGCTCCCTTGACTAGCAAGTGTGGAGTCTAGCCCCTCCCTTGTGCTACTCTCGCAACTTGTCGAGACGAGGACACAAAGGGTCCAATTCTATACTAGAGTTGCCATCACAACCAAATGACTCTAATACAGAGAGCTGCAACTCAAAGGAGACAAGAGACAATAATTGAACACTTCAGAAGATTTTTTATTTCACATCAACATCTCAATACAAGTCCAAAAAGTACATCAAAAGCAAGTACAACAATTTTACAAGTCTCTCTCAGAGCCATCATTACTTCCTCGAGGCGAGGGGATGTTTTGGTTGAAGGATACAGTTCGCTTGTAGTTCCCCCTTTCCGTGGAAGAGCCACATCGGTCTCCTGAATGGCTCAAGGGAAATATCAGTCCTACGGACTAAGTTTGAGCCACATGACCACGAATGCGGACTGCCTCCTCTATAAAAGCCAAGCTTCACAAACTGGCTACCCCACTCTGGGCATCCCCCAGGTTCCTTGACGTCCTTCGTAGAAGTAAGGCCAGTTCGTGGAATGACCTTCCTTGATTTAACTAGTTGCGAGAGCAAGAGGTACTCCTGGTCCATGTTTCCTCAATTAACAACTTCAGTCGATGGATCTCCACCTCCTTATAAACAAGCTTCTCCTTGAGTTGAGCGTCCTTGACCCTAATTTTCCAGCGATCTATACTAGTGCAGGCTAAGAAATTCAGATGAGTTTCCCCCGAGTGTTCGAAACTAGCCTCTCTCAGGTGGGCAACTTCCAAGCTTTTCTCAAGAATGACATTCTTCGACTTGTCCCTCTCGGATTTGGCTGCAAGAAAAGCACCTCGAGGAGTTTTGACTTCAACACCCTTTTCAACTAGCATAGCCCTTAGGCCAGTAAGCCCCAATTCTGTTACGCATAGCTTGGCATGAAGACAGACTATCGCCGCATCCCGCGGGTCTCCTCTAAAGTACATAAAAATCTGCTAATAAAGAGAAGGAGCGGAGTTACTATACCACTAAATAAACAACAAGGACCAAGCTCCAAAAAATTGAAGAGTCAAGAAGTTTAGTTGCACACACCCAAAGCTCTTAACTCAAAAAAGGAAACACATGTGCTTGACACCAAAAGCATTTTCATTCAACTAAAAATAGAAGAAGATGTCTCGGCTACTTCCTTTCCCTTCTCTCCTACTTCTCCCCTCAAGCTCTCCCAACAACTCATTTACCCCATACAATGAGTTCGGTGCTCTGCTGGCTTCTCAAGCTACTCTAACAACTCGTTGACTTCATTAAATGAGTCTAATGTTCTGCTTGCCACCCAAGCCACACCGGCAACATGCTAACAAGCAAGTTCGGAGCTCGGCTCGTCACTCGAAATACTCCCAAACCCGCTTAACTCTCAGCAAATTTGGAGTCCAATGCCTCCCTAGGGATACCACTATAACTTTTCAAATAAAAAGCCCTAAGTTCGGAGTCCAGTTCGTCATTAGAACCGCTCCCCCAGCTTATGGACTCATACCAACTAACCACAACACAAAGAGAGAAAGAGTTAGGACAAAAAAGCTTGGGAAATCCTTATCAAGCTTCCAGTATAAGCACAAAGCTCCTCTTCTTAACTCCTCGAGAGGCAAAGCTCCTTTACGTAGCTCATCGGGGGCGAAGCTTCACTCCTTAGTTCCGCAGGAATGAAGCTCCTCTTCGTAATTCCTCCATGGGAAAGTTTCTCTTCTTAGCTTCTTGGGGTCAAAGCTCGTTTGCATAGCTCCTCCGGGGTGAAGCTTCTCTTCTTAGCTCCTTGGGAACAAAGCTCCTTTTTGTAGCTCCTTCATGACAAAGCTCCTCTTTGTGGCTCCTCTGGGAGTAAGCTTCTCTTCTTAGCTCCTCGGGGGCAAAGCTCATCTTCGTAGCCCCTTCATGGTGAAGCACTTCTTCGTAGCTCCTCAGGAGCGAAGCTCCTCTTCGTAACTTCTCAAGGTGAAATTTCTCTTCTTAGCCGCTCGGGACTGAAGCTCCTCATTGTTGCTCTTCGTGGGTAAAGCTTCTCTTCTTAGCTCATCAGGGGCGAAGTTCCTATTCATAGCTCCGCCATGGCCAAGCTCTATTTCATAGTTCCTCAGGGAAAAGATCCTCTTCTTAGCTCATCGGGAGCGAAGCTCCTTATTGTGGCGATGCTTCTATTCATAGCTCCTCTGTAGTGAAGCTCCTCTTCTTAGCTCCTCAGAGGTAAAGCTCACTTTCCCAGCTCCTCTGGGGAGAAGCTTATCTTCTTAGCAGCTCGGGGACAAAGCTCCTCTTCGTAGCTGCTCCGTGAAGAAGCTCCTCTTCAGAGTTCATCGGTAATAAATACGCTGAGCTACTTGATCATGCTGAGCAAACCCTCTCCCCCAGGGCCATGCACTAGGGATAGCATCCACCAACAAGATCAACAAAAATGTCCACTTTGGATCGTTGGATTTCCTTAAATCTCATGCAAAATGATCTTGGATGCTGCATTCACACCAAAATTTGTGCTAGCACTAGCAGACAAAAGAGTACTGGTCAGATCCCTTCCCCGGTGTCATGCATTGGGGAGAACGCGCACCGACTATAACGAAGAAAATGACAGTTTATAACCGCTCGATCTCCTCCCGAGCACTGTCAAAAACACGTGCAAGTTGCATGCCAAAATTGGCTTTAAAATGTGTGCAAACCACTCGCCAAAGCTGCCTCAAAATGTACCTAAATAAAACAAAATGTGTGATAAAAAGAAAGGAAGAGAAAAAGACGAGGAAAAAACAAAGAGAAAAAGATAAAGAGAAAGGACAAAGAGGAGAAGACATGGAGAAGGGAGAAGGAGGATGGCGCTCTACATGCGTCGCACGCACCAGTAGCCATCATGCGGTGTTAGGTTTCGATGGCAATCTCAGATTACATACACAGCGGAAAAATTACAAAAGAAATATCGAAACCTAGCCATGGATAGATATGAAAACCATAAATCATGTTTAGAAGTTACCTTAAAGGTAGATCTTCTGTCTCCATAGTATGCCGATCACAACACTACATATTGCGGTGCCTCTATGGTATCGACACGAACGGGTCAAATCAAGCTTTCCTTCATGCCGCGGTGCTAGCTGCGGGAAAGGGATGTTCCTCATGATCTCTCTCTCTTTACAATATCTGTGACGGCTAGGGTTTTCTCATGTGTAACTTTTCCACAGATACATATCATATATATAGGTGCAGAAAATTAACCTTAAGAGAGTAATGAGGCTGTTGGGCTCACAATCTGACCTAATTTAGATTCGTGTACGGGTCTTTGAACTTTAGTCAACCCATTTAGTCTAATTAAATATCCAACCAATGTCAGCAGTCCAAGTCTTACTTGGATCCCTAATTATATTCATCTTATGAAATTAAATCTCAATTTCGATCCGTTCTAAGTGTATGACCCTGTAGGTTCCCATTATGTTGACAGTAATACTAAAATCATATTCTAGTATTACAAACAGTGAGCGGTATCTAGCAATACATCACTGCTACTCAAGTAACGAGAATGTCAATGATTTGACATAACCTATCCGTGACCAATGTTACCATGTAGTCTAGTCCCTTTGTCCAGATATCATAATTGACCATAAGGCATAGAGCGTGTCACCCTTGTATAGTTCAATAATTGGTTTCTTGATGTCTGAGTAGACTTACTAAAATAAATGAGCTCAATATCTCATATTGACTCAGTTGAGCACAACCATGCATATTACAGTCTCACTCAATCAAAATGCCCATAGATATCAATCTTGTTATGTAAGAGGGACAAATCTTATCTAAGCCACTCACATCCTTTCGCATGATTTTTAGTATATCCAATAGTCGACTTTATAATCACCTTATTACAGGTAACGTTTGACGACATTAAAACATACAACTACTCATGTAGGTAACCGTAGTGACTTCAAGTCAAAGGACTACGTACACTATGGTCACTATGAGAATCGCTTATGACACTCACATAACGGTCCATGCAACGTTCTCATGGTAGGTCAGTCCAGTACATTATCACTCTAATATGTACTCATGTGAAGACTTGATATCTCATATCCATGACCCGTGCAATATGGTCATTAGTCTACGCACATACTAGTCTCTATGTATTATTGTTGTCCTAATTCACAATAATACTTGACTAGAGATATTTAAGAATAGTGTTCTGATTACAACCAATAGGATCTCACAATCAAGTCATGCACTTGATATCACCTGGTATTCAACCTACTATTCTATGGACTTTACAATGTTCATTTAATCACAATATAAAAAAACACAATAAATAAATGCCTCATATATGAAATAAATGTCATGATACAATGTAAACTAGTAATGTCAATACACAACTGGCCTCTAGGGCATACACTAACATACGGCACTTGTCGGAAAAAAGGGGCCAAGTGGCGCACTGAGTGAGCCACATCAGCACCATGTGGTGCCATGTCTACCCACTAGCGCGCACCGAGCATGCGAGATACTGAGCAGCTCGTTGAAAAACGCACAGTTTGGACCATCTAATTGCTTTGAAATTCGATCTCATCCAAATTTAAGTCATGTTTGTTTTTTAATTATAATTATATTTAATTATTATTAGTTCAGATAAATTAATCAAAATTCCAAAAATAATTAAAATTTAGAAAAATTAATTAAACATTAAAAAAAAATTATTATAATTTCGAAAAAATAATTAAATACTCTAAAAAGTAATTATGAATTTAGAAAACATAATTAAAAAACCAAAAAATAATTATAAAATTCCAAAAAATGATTAAAAATTCTAAAAAAATGATTAAAAATTGGAAAAAATTCAAAGAATCTAGGAAAATATAGAAAAATTTGGAAAACCTTATGGAAGTTCTACAAAGTTGCCATTGCCCCCAGAAGTTTCAAATGAGATTCCTAGCCTCTCCAACTGTCCCCGAAAGATATGTAGCTCATCAGATCATTTGAAACTAGGCCAATTACTCCTCGAAGGCTGTAATAAATACCCAATCTTTAGGTTTGCGGGGATTATAATGAGGGTGAAAATCTAATAGAATCATAGCCACATGATTGGGGATACGAATTTTAAAGCTTCTATGGGAAAAATGGTCATTTCACAATGAATACATTCATGTGTGAAAAACATGAGCCATTTCCAGACCCATCAACTCAAAACTGATCTAGAAGTAATAAGTAAGTTGCAGCCCAAGAAGAGAAGTCCAAGTTAATTAAAATCTCTTGACCAAATCCTCAATTCAAAAGAGAACTATCAACTAACTCTATCTCCAAACCTTGGTAATCAGCAATTTAAACTCAAAAGATACTTTTTTGAAATTATCTTTTGTAACTAACTCCTAGCCTATAGATACCCTCTACCCTCTTCATAATCAGGTAATCAATCTTTTGCCCTAAAGACTCCACTATTTTTCTGATTTCTGACTTGAGCATCGGAGGGTCTTTCGCCGGGGAACACCCTATGTCTATACATCTTTCAGGTAAGATGGAGCAATCTTGACTATCCAAATCAGATCCAAGCGTCCACAATCGTCATAAATCATATTAAGGAGAGATCAACAGAGATCAATTATGGTCAAAGTAAATGTTAGATCTTGATAATTTTTCATTAAAGAATTCACATCATCTATTTTCTCCCACACACAAAGTAGCAGCAATAGTGATGGGAGTGAAAGTCGCGAGTGATCTACATCGTATGATTGCCAAGCAAATCTCAGGACTCCTAATGTAGGTCCCCAAATTTCCAAAAAATAAATTACAAATAAGTGGCACAAATTTCAGAATCAACTTCAATTGTAATCATAAACATAGCAACCAAATACAGGAAAAATTAAATCTTTTTATTACATCAACTCTTTTACAAAGCACAACGGAATTTAAATACTTTAAATTACAATTATTTTTACAACACAACAGTATTTAAAAACCCCATAAATACATTTTTTCTCTTTTCAATCTTTCCCTTTACAAAATATGCATAAACATTAAACATTCTAGCATATGCTTCCAATTCCATGCTAGTGGTACTTACCTGTAAAACATGAGGCTAGAGATATCTCTAATCCCCAAACTACAGGGATCAGCCATAACGATGTGAGTGATATTCAAAGAAAATACAAACTTAAATGGAAACATAAAGAATAAAATCATAAGTCAACAAGTAAAACATATTAACACAGTAATAACAGATGGAACATGAAGTAACAATAAATAAATCATAAATCATCAAGTGAAATTAGGATAAGTGTCAAGTGTAAGAAAACAGAAAACAAGCATGCATAATACAAGTCAAGAAAAGCAAAAATGCACATGATGATTACTAATGCATACTTGTCGGATTCTATGCATCCCACTATACATAGGTCCGGTGCAAGCCCTTATCGTTTTCCACTTTATAGAGTTTAATCTCTCGTTATGCAACTAATCCTACTATAGTGATAGAAACAAGATTTAGAACACTCAGCAATTAGGCCAAAGTCCCAGTATCTACTCGCCAGACTATCACCCTCGACGCGCAAGCATCATGCTCTAAATCCGGAGAATCACCTCCCTACCATGTACGCCGCGAATAGGCCTGCAGAACCTTGATGCGCATATACACTTGTACATTCTGCGGATAGGCCTACCGACCCTCGACGTGCGAATATACCGTATGTTTTATGATAGGCATGCCCACCCTCGACGGGCGAACAAACTCGAGAGACAAAACAAACACGCAGTCCCGGAATACATCCGTGCAACTGGAAACATAGCCGATACTTAGGTTTCTCAAGATCTATCACATCTCCACTAGTGCATGTCTTTATGTTTATTATTATTAATTAATTCAGAATTATCCCTAGAGTTGGTGTACCCTGCCGGAATTAACTTAACTAAATCAACAATAAGACCCCACTGGTCAAAATATCCACAAAGTCTCAACCACCAGCATGTTAGGGTCCCACTCAACCTCTAGAGTCACAAAACTCGACATTTCATCAACAATCTTTCGAGGGTCCACATCATAACCCCAAGCCTCGAATCAAAATCCAACTTGGTTGAATTATACAAACTACTCATCATTAACCACATTCTTTTTAATCAACCAATATTGCCTTGAGAACTTGTTTATATGTGTAAAAGCACATTTCATCCACGAAATATAGATTTTTACAAAATTTGAAAATTATACGATTTTGTCATTCAAAATAGTACGCTAAAAAATCAATATTAAGTTCTGAAAAAATTAACTTAAATCCAGCACATATCAAGGAATCCACCATAAATATATGGGCTCAAATAAATTAGTTTAAAGGATTCATATTTGATAAATTCTGAAAACTATATTTTATCAAAAAATCTGAAAGTTACATGACTTCGTTTTTCAAAGCAGTACATTATAAAATTAATATTAAATTCTGAAAAAATAAAATTAAATTCAGCACATAACGAGGAATTCAACATAAAAATCTGGAATCAAATAAATTATTTTGAAGGGTTCATATTCAATAAATTCTGAAAACTAAGCGTTATTTCAAAAATATGAAACTACGATAGTACAGTGGTAGAAATGGCATATCTTACAATCTATGAGTTGGATTGAGGATCCGTTAGATGTTCTAGAAACTAGACACAACGAGCTACAATTTTTATTTTATATGTTTTAGGTAATAACATCAGTAACTAAGTTGAAATCTCGTTCCAAACTGAAATAGACAGTAGTCCAGACTAAACAATGTCTTTAAAATTCATCCAAACTCGATCAAACCACTCATATACATTGTTTAAACCCATATATAGATGCTTACATATGCATACTAGAGTCCTCCTATTGCCGCTGAAATCGGTGTGGGGGCAAACAAATAGATTTATGGATTTTTGGGATGTCGAATAGTCAAACCTGAAAACCTTTTCGTCAGAGATTGACCGTGATCTCCCACTGCTGACCTGCAAAAAGTGCGAAATACCTGGGTTGATTCCTGCGATACACCCTCTGACGCTCTAGTCAGTAATCAGAAAGAATATGAAAGAGCTTTGATTGGCAAAAGATTGATTACCTGTTAACAGTGGAGGATGGGGGGTATTTATAGATGCCTTAGGAACCAATTTTGGGATAAGATCAAATCCCTACTTCCCAGTGGATGGATAGAAGTGATCAGGGCCGTAGATTAAGGACAATCATAAACCCTAATTCTATCCAGCTGGACCGGGTTTCTTGCGGGTTGGAACCTGCACCCAGTTAAGATGGATCTGTTCGTGGGTTATTGGGCTTTTGAAAAAAGACTCAGTTCCCATTTCGGACCCGTTTGTAGGTGAAATTTCCGTTCTACCCCTGAGCTTTAAGATTCGTGCCTGATTTGGACGGT
Source organism: Hemerocallis citrina (assembly GCA_017893485.1). NCBI lineage: Eukaryota > Viridiplantae > Streptophyta > Magnoliopsida > Asparagales > Asphodelaceae > Hemerocallis > Hemerocallis citrina. The sequence goes on from JACEHZ010000256.1 coordinate 582,732, forward strand.
TTCGATTTAACCCCATTTTTAGCCATATCACGAGCCCCCCACTCCTGAAGGCTGAGCGTGATCATTCTTTGAGGAGTAGTTTTACTGTTTTAATGGCTTGTGGAGTTGTATCAGAGTCCAAATGAGGGATGCCGAATCTTTGTATGAGTTATTATGGTAATTTTTAGAGTTAGTTGTACGCTCAAGGTTGTTCTTGAGCTCTCCTGGACTTTTGCTGATTTTTTGGACCATTTATTTAACTTTGAAGAGTGGTATTCTATTTTTCAAGAGAACCAATTAATTATTCTAAGCAATAATTATTTACTCAGGGACTCAAAAATATTTCCCCGAATTTGTAAATATTTTATAGAATTTTTAATCAATTTTCCTCAATTTTTAAATAAAAAATTCGAATTAAATAGAATAAAAAATAGATTTTTGATTCCCTTTATGACGTGGCACGATCTGGGCTCTCCATCAGCATTAAGAGCGAATTTTGGGGAGATCTAATGCCTGTGATTTCTTAAAGGTGTATTCTCCTTCATTCGGTGGCAAGTTGCTTCGGTGACGTTGCCGACCCCCACCAATCACGTGTTAAGAAGGAGGCCGAAGTCTAGGGGGGTTCAGGGTCCCCTGCCAAGGTGTAGAGATACCTCGGGGTGGCTACACGTGTCGAATCAAGAGGTTCGGCGAGTCTTTGCCGAAGTTCGGAGTGAGTTTTCTTTCCATGTTTGAGCGTTGGTGCCAAGGGCGCTCGGCAAGGCATGCCGAAGTCAAAAGTGAGAGTTTTTTCTCACATTTGGGCGTCGCTGCCAAGAGCGCTCGGCAAGGTGTGCCGAAGTCCAAAGTGAGGATTTTTTCCATGTTTGGGCGTCGGTGCCAAGAGCGCTCGGCAAGGTGTGCCGAAGTGCAAAGGAAGAGTTTTTTCTCACGTTTGGGCGTCGGTGCCAAGAGCGCTCGGCAAGGTGTGCCGAAGTCCAAAGTGAGGATTTTTTCCATGTTTGGGCGTCGGTGCCAAGAGCGCTCGGTAAGGTGTGCCGAAGTTCCAAAGCGAGAGTTTTTTCTCACGTTTGGGCGTCGGTGCCAAGAGCGCTCGGCCAGGTGTGCCGAAGTTCAAAGTGAGGATTTTTTCCATATTTGGGCATCGGTGCCAAGAGCGCTCGGCAAGGAGTACTGAAGTCCAAAGCGAGGGTTTTTTCCATGTTTGGGCATCGGTGCCAAGAGCGCTCGGCAAGGAGTGCCAAAGTCCAAAGCGAAGGTTTTTTCTCACGTTTGGGCATCGGTGCCAAGAGCGCTCGGTAAGGTGTGTCGAAGTCCAAAATGAGGATTTTTTTCCATGTTTGGGCGTCGGTGCCATGAGCGCTCGGCAAGGCGTGCCGAAGTCCCAATGCGAGAATTTTTCCATGTTTGGGCATCGGTGCCAAGAGCGCTCGGCAAGGCGTGTCGAAGTCCCAAAGTGAGTATAACAGCTTGGAGATGACAGCTTGCCTTTTGAATGTTGATCTCCTGACGATTTTGACCGTTAGTCATTAATGTGAAGGTACAACTTTGTCGTTTTTGTGTAAATGGGCCTGAATGTTGGTCTTTTGAGGCCCAACATCCTTATTTTGTGTGCCTACCTCTATAAGACTCAACCCCCTCTTATTTTTCACTAATCCGAATTTTCACTCAGGCATTTATTTTTACTAGAGAGAGATTCCGGCGATCGTCGACAGTACTCCGGTGAACTTTCTGACCAAGCGTGTCACTTCAAGGTAAATTACACTTAGTTTATTTTAAGTCCAAAATGTCTCTTTCCTCTACTTCAGATGCCTCCCCCTCTGTTGACGAAGTGCCGTCTCTGAACCAGATGCCTCGCATCGACAAGGGCAAGCGGGTTGATGGTTGAGCCACCATAGTGGAAGATCCGAAGCGTATGGAGGAGTTCTGCAGACTGCCAGGTGTGTTAACGGGGCTCCTTAGGGTTCGAGAGCTTTCGGAGGAGCATGCTGAGCGAATCGTGTATGGGAGGGGACGAAGCTTTGAGGAGAATGCAGTGAGAGAAACCTTGAAAGCAGACGACACCGTCTCCATTCTTAATGAGGCCGACCTGACAGCGATCCGGGAGTGCTTTCATATCCTGGAGGAGTACGAGTTGATGCTGCTGGGTCCCGGGGTAAGGGCCAACTCGCCGATGCCAGTAAACATGTGTTTCTGGCCGGTCGACGCCTTCATTGCCGGAGCGCGTCTGCCTCTTCACCCGTTCGCCGTTCAGGTGCTGAGGTGGTTCAGGGTCATCCCTATCCAACTGATGCCGAATGCTTGGAGGGTCATCAACGGGTTCGCGCTCCACTTTCAGGAAACCGAGATCGAGCCGGACTTGAGGGTGCTTCGGACTCTTTATCGGCTCCACCAACAACACAAGTCCGAGTTTTGATACTACTTGGTTCTAAGGCACGGTGTTTGGCTCGTCAGCTACCCCGACTCTATAAAGCACTGGCAAGATAAGTACTTCATAGTTCGGAGCCACGAACCGTGGAGCATACCCTCGGGTTGGGTGGAGGAGGTGACGAAAAGGGTAAGGGAGTCGCCGGTGCTCCACCCCAATGAAGAAGAGATGGTTCAGATTCTTCTAGACTGCCCAAAGTTCGACTGGAGAGATCTGACCGAAGACGCGCTCTTCAGGGGAGGGCTCTGTCGCGTAGATCCCAGTACACGGCTTTATCTGTTTGTTGTTGTTTTTTTTTCATAACTTGTTTTAATCGAACTTTTCTTTCATTGCAGAGACTATGGATTACGTTGCAATTCTGGTACAGAGGGCGGCCCTCGGAAGCAAGGCACCTTGGAAGCGCAATAGGGTCACCACGAAGGTGACCGCGTCGAAGCCGAAGACCGTTGATGCCGCCGTTCAGGAGGCAGAGGCTTCGGCAACTGTGACCCCGAGGATGGCACCATCAGCGACCTCGGCACCGGCCGAGGCTGGCAAGTTCTCGATGGCCGCTGCCCTCGGGATGGAGCCTCCTCCGTTGACGGCGGACGCCAAGGTGTTCCTCACCAAGGAGCATAAGAAGATTTTCGTTCCGGACTGGCAGGTTCAGAAACTTGATGGCTTCCTCGGCGACTCGATGTTGAGCATGCAAGTGGTGAAGCACTTGGCGATGCCGAAGGATCGAGCCGCCATGGACGCCGGCAGTGTGGGCGACGATGCCTTCGAGATCGCTCGCTCGACGGTATCGGTGAGTATCGATTTCTTTCTTGTAGATAACTTGCATATTTGTTTCTCTAACTCTTTTTTTTTTGTTGTTCGGCTGCAGATAACAGTCCATTTCGGTCATCTTATGGAGAAGATGGAGCTCGAGAAGGACCTCAAGAAAGAGGTCGACCGTGCCCAAGCTGAAAAAGCTCGGATTGCCAGCAAGCTTTAGAAGCTGACGATCAAGACAGAGGGGAAGACGTCGAGGCTGGAGTACCTCAAAGGCCTCATCACGAAGCTCGAGGGAGATCTGCTTCGGCAGAGGGAGGGGGCAGCAAAGTAGTAGGCCGAGGCTGTGGAGGCCGCCAAGGTTGCAGCAGCGAAGGAGGCCGAAGCTGCAACTATGGAGAAAGTGCAGGGCTTCCTCGCGGCCAACATGGCCAAGGCATACGCTCGTGCCATCGAGCAAGTGTTGTAGCGGTACCCTGAGGTCAACTGCTCCGGATGGCGACTCTTCCCCGACCACATCGACTACTTCGATGACGAGTCCGAGGGGGAAGTAGGGGACGATGAAGACGACACTGAGGTCAAGATCGTCGGCGAATGCCAAGGGTCCGAGGTGACTCCGCTAGCGATGGTCGCGCCTTCGGGGGAATATGACCCCATGCAATCCCATCGCCCTAGGAAAGAGGTCACCCCCTGACTTCTTCTGCTTCTTTTTTCTTCTTTCTTTTGTACTTTTTGACGTATCGCCTAATTGCGGACTGGCCACCGCACTTTTTTGAAATGAATGAAAATCCGTCTTTTTGAGTTCGACTAAGTGCTTGCAAATCTTGAATTTACAAAAATTTTGTTGAAATTTGGCTAAGTGTTCACGTCGCCTTGCCTAAAGGTTCGGCTATGTGTTCACAAGATTTTTTTGAAATGTTGCTGTGTACACGTTGCCTTGTTGAGGAGTTTCGGCTTCGTGTTAACCAAATTCGCTAATTTTTGCTAAGTGGTCTCGTCGTTTGCCTTGGAATTTTCAGCTTGCTGAGGTGACACAGCTGGTCATAGAAACTCACGCGGCGGAGGAGTTACGTTCCGAGGTCGTCCTAGAGGCGACGAAGTTGTGCCTCGCTAGGTGCCGAGAGCGCCTTTATGAAGTTGAGTTAGGGCTGCACAGAGCTGAAAGTGAACGAAATCATCTGCAACTAATTGTAGGCCACCGAGACATCGAGATTCGAAGACTAGAAGGGAGGCTTGCTGAGATGATCCCCGAGGGCGGTGATGATGGCTCATCGATAGCCTTTAGTCTCGGCCTGAGGCTTAAGTGTCTCCACCACTCCTTGTCGAAGATAAAAACGGAGAGGGACGAACTATTAGCTGAAATTCACCACTTGCAGATAGTAGAAGACGAGCTTTTGGCGGGAAGAGAAGAGCTAACAGCAGCGATGGGGAAGTTGACGGCGAAGCACGACGAGTTGACGGCGGAGGTCGACGAGCTGAAGAGGGTTACGGTCGACAAGAGTATTGAGGTTACTCAGCTCCGCCGAATTATTGCAGACAGTTCCGGTGCCGCAGGCTCCGCTGTGCTCCCTCACTTCAAGATAGCCGTGAAGGACGATTCTCTGAAGCAACAAATAGTTGAGCTAGAGGCAGAGGTTGCTCGCCTCAAGCCCCAATCGAGACGGATTAACGTCCGAAGCACTTCGTATACCCATGAAGAAAGCGAGCGAGGGATTTCGTTCTACGAGCTTGCGACTCGCTCACTCATTGCTCGGCGAAGTCCAGGTGATGCCCAGAGTGGGGTGGCTGTTTCGTCGAGCGGCACGTCCGTTTGTGCAACTGTCAGAAGCAGCGCAGAAGATACATCTCAGTTTGCCGGTCTAGGGACGAGCTCCGAGGTTAGGCACCGCCGTCTCCGGGTGTCTTTAAACCAGAACATCCCTGTGCCTAGGAGGCGTTGAAGTAGTTTTTTGTTTTTCCAGGTTTTGCACCTTGTCTAAGTATGCGGAGTCGGTCTTGTAATTTTTTTTTAACTCATTCATTGTAGAGAAAAGTACAAGTCTTGTAACTTGGTTTGTTCCCCAAACTTTATAGAAGCGAAGCTCGTTTCTTCTTTTGGACTTGTGTGTTTTGTTAGTCATCTATGGTTGTATGAGCACTTCTGAAGGGCGGCCACTTCTTACTCGCTTATGAGAGTGCTCAGCAAGGTGTGCCGAAGTCCAAAGCGAGAGTTTTTTCTCACGTTTGGGCATTTGTGCCTGGAGTTCTCGCCAAGGTGTGCCGAAGTCCAAAGACAGTTTTTTCTCACGTTTGGGCGTCGGTGCCAAGAGGGCTCGGCAAGGTGTGCTGAAGTCCAAAGCGAGAGTTTTTTCTCACGTTTGGGCATCGGTGCCAAGAACGCTCGGCAAGGCGTGCCGAAGTCCCAAAGTGAGAATTACAACTTAAACTTTTGACAACTACTCAAAATCAGAAACAAATCTTCCTTCTTATAGGCACGGAATGTCAACCTTATGAACCTGAGATTGATAAGCAGTGCTATGGTTTTTGCAGCCTCCCCCATATGAGAGCCACTGCGAATTGTAAGAGAAGCCAGTTTCTTTCTGTGGAAAGCAGCCTCTTGAAGAATTACTTCCACTTTAAACGAATCATAAGAACCAAAGGTTAGCTCCTCCAAGTACTCTTCTCCCATGTCTAGTATAGTGGTAGAAACTTTCAGTTGTCCAGCCAAGTGATTTGGATTCCGAACACATCGTTCGAGTAAGTTTCAACGACTGTGGGAGCAGTTCCGAATGGTGAACCACTTCTAGCTCGCTTAAGAGCGAGCTTGCAAAGCAGAATCGAGCCAAGTCTTGGACTCCGAACACGTCGTTTGAGTAAGTTTCAACGGTTGTGGGAGCAGTTCCGAATGGCGAACCACTTCTAGCTTGCTTTAGAGCAAGCTTATGAAGCAGAATCGAGCCAAGTCTTAGACTCCGAATACATCGTTCGAGTAAGTTTCAATGGTTGTGGGAGCAGTTTCGAATGGCGAACCACTTCTAGCTCGCTTAAGAGCGAGCTTGCGAAGCGGAATCGAGCCAAGTCTTGGACTCCAAACACGTCATTCGAGTAAGTTTCAACGGTTGTGGGAGCAGTTCCGAATGGCAAACCACTTCTAGCTCGCTTAAGAGTGAGCTTGCGAAGTGAAATCGAGCCAAGTCTTGGACTCCGAACACGTCGTTTGAGTAAGAGCGGTTAAAGGTCTAAAACAGAGTGATAAAATAATCACAAGGGAATTATCAGGAGAAAGAAGTCCTTTATTGATAACTGCTAATCGGCTGCTTCTAAGTTGCAAGCCGTTATTACAATGGAAAAATAAAGAAGCAAGTAAAAAACAAAAAGATAGGAATGGTTCGACATTTGATCGTACTCGGAGAGGCGTTCAAACACCCTCTTTGTACTTCAATAAATGGTCGGCATTCCAAGTTTTTGGTATCTCTTTGCCTTCGAGGTCTTCAAGACGATATGCTCTTGGCGGGACTACCTTGGAAACCTTGTACGTTCCTTCCCAATTCGGAGCTAGTTTACTCTTTTGGTTGGGAAATGAGATAGCTAGCTTTCTGAGGACTAAATCCACTTCCTTAAGATCGGTGGGACGGACTCTTTTGTTGTAGGCTTGCTCGATTCTCCTCTGATGATTTTGCTGGCTAATTGAAGCTCTTTCACGGAGCTCATCAATAAGGTCCAAATTTGCTCGGAGCTCTCTGGCGTTCTGCTCTTCATCATAGGCAATAAGGCGAGGGGATGGCAAACCAACTTCTGAGGGAATTATGGCCTCGGACCCATAGGTGAGATTGAAGGGCGACTCTTCTGTGGGGGTCCGTTTCATAGTGCGGTAGTTCCACAATACGTTAGGAAGTTGTTCCGCCCATAACCCTTTCGCCGACTTATCTAGTCTCTTCTTGATGCCGGAGAGGATCTGCCTGTTGGCATTCTCTACTTGACCATTGGACTGAGGATGGGAGATGGAGGAGAAGCGTTGCTGAATGCCGAGGTCTTCACATAATGATCAGAATGCTGCCCCTGTAAACTGTGTTCCGTTATCTGTTATTAGGACCCGAGGTACACCGAACCTACAGATTACATTTTTCTAGAACAATTGCAGCACTTTGTTCTCAGTAATAGCAGCTAGTGGTTCGACCTCGATCCACTTAGAGAAATAGTCGATCGCCAGGACTAGGAACTTGAGCTGGCCAGGAGCTGGTGGGAATGGACCTAGCAAGTCCATCCCCTATATTGCGAAGGGAATTGGACTCAAGAGAGATGTGAGTTGTGCTTGGGGTGGTTGGCGGATGTTGGAGAACTGCTGACAAGGGCTGCATTGCTGGACATGGTGCTCGGCATCTCGAAGTAGGGTAGGCCAGAAGTACCCGTAGTTCAAGACTTTCCTGGCAAGGGACCTTGACCCTGAATGGGCTCCGCCTATACCTTCATGGAGTTCTTGCAAGGCATACAAGGCATCTTCCAGGGAGAGGCATCTCAAGTAGGGTCTGCCATCTACTTGGGTATAGGAGCATTTGTACAAGACTCCTTCAACAAGGGTGTACCGCTCCGCTCTCGTTCGGATTCGACGGGCTTCTTTAGGATCTTGGGGAAAGGTCCCATCCCTGAGGAACTCTATCAAAGGCTTCATCCAGTTGTCCCGGAGTTGGATGGGCAGCGACTCTATTGAGTCGGGGGCTTCTTCTTCTATGCTTGGTCTTAGGAGCACTTCGATTAAGACGGTCTGTTCGAGACCTTGGAGGAAAGAGGAGGCCAATTTTGAGAGGGCATCTGCTTAGGAGTTTTTTTCTCTAGGGATGCGCTGGATTTGTGCCTCTTCGAACGAAGCCATGAGACTCTGGACCTTGGCTAGGTACTTAACCATTCGGTCGTCTCGTGCCTCGTAGTCTCCTATGACCTGATTAACCACCAGCTGGGAGTCACTGAACACTCAGACATGTTGCGCTCCTGCCCTGCGAGCCATGCCCAGGCTTGCTATTAGGGCTTCATACTCAGCTTCGTTGTTGGAGGCTTTAAAGTTGATGCGGAGGAAGTATTGGAGAACGAAGTCATCTGGTCCTGCCAGAATGACTCCAGCTCTGCTCCCTTCGACGCAAGAAGACCCGTCTACATATACTGTCTAGATGGGTGGCCCATTGGTCGCTTGACTTACTTCGGGGATGGTTCTTTCTACTATAAATTTAGCTAAGGCTTGAGCCTTAATTGCAGTCCAAGGTTCATAGGATATGTCATGTTAACTTAGCTCGTTCGACAACTTCATCAGACGCCCGAAGGTCTCGGGCTTGTGCAGGACTTGCTTTAGAGGCTGGTCGGTAAGGACGACCACCGAGTGGGATTGAAAGTAAGGACGGAGCTTCCTGGCTACCATTACTAAGGCATAGGCTATCTTTTCCAATCTCGGATAGCGTAGCTCGGCATCTTTGAGAACCTTGCTCACATAATAGATAGGCTTCTAAGCCTTGTTTTCTTTCCTCACTAGCACAGCACTGAGGGTTTGCTCAGAGGTAGCGAGGTAGAGGTAGAGGGTCTCCCCAGGAATAGGCTTGCTGAGGAGTGGAGGGTTGACCAGATAAGCTTTGAGCTGGTCGAACGACTCTTGCCGCTGCTGGCCACACTCGAAGCCCTTAGCCCCCCTTAGGGCTTTGAAGAAGGGGAGACACTTCTCCCCTAACTTGGAGAGGAAGTGCCCTATAGCGGCGAGGTGTCCTGTGAGCTTCTGCACTTCTTTCACATTTGTAGGAGGAGCCATATCCAGTATGGCTTTTATCTTCTCGGGATTGGCCTCAATCCCTCTCTGACTGTCCATGAAGTTTAGGAACTTACCAGATGAGACCCCGAATGCACACTTATTCGGGTTCAGTCTCATGTTATGCTTCCTCAATACGTCGAAGGCTTCTTGGAGGTCAATGACATGGTCGGACTCCTGGATGCTTTTGACTAGCATATCATCAACATATACCTCCATGTTCTGCCCGATTTGATTCTTAAAGACCTTGTTGATGAGGCATTGGTAGGTTGCACCAGTATTTTTCAGCCCGAAGGGCATCACCCTATAACAGTATAGGCCTTGATCTGTGACGAAGGAAGTCTTCAGGATATCCGGGGGAAACATTCTGATTTGGTTGTATTCGGAGAAGGCATCCATGAAGCTCAGCAGCTCATGGCCCGAAGTAGCGTTAATCAAGGTGTCGATGCTGGGGAGAGGGAAAGGATCCTTGGGGCATGTCCTGTTCAAGTCAGTGAAGTCGATGCAAATCCTCTAGCTTCCATTGGCCTTCTTGACCATAACAACATTAGAGAGCTCTCGAGATAGTTGACTTCTTGTATGAACCGTGCTTTGAGGAGCTTGTCCACTTCCTCCTTTATGGCCTGCTAACTTGCACCTCTTCTGCTGGACCGGTTTGGATTCCGGAGCAACACTTAGGTGGTGGACGAGGAGGTCCTCGGAGATCCCTGGCATGTCGGCAGCTGTCCAGGCGAAGAGGTCATAGTTCTTCCTGATGCAATGGACTATGTCAGAAAAGAGGGCAGAGGGGAGGGTCTTGCTGATGAAGAATTTGCCGTTCGGATCTTTCTCTGAAAAGAGAACTTCTTCTAGCTTGTCTCCTGGTTCTGACATAGGCTGGGTGTTCCCCTGGGGAATCTCAAGAGTCTCGAGGGAAAGGACAGTTCCCCAGTCGAGGTTATGTAACATTTACGGGCCATCTCCTGACTTCCCCTTACTTCCCCTACACCTACCTTGGTGGGGAACTTCATTTTGAGGTGATAAGCCGATGGGACAGCTTCTAGGACAGCTAGGCCGGGTCGGCCTAGGATCACATTGTAAGTGGCTGGGACGTCGACAACCATGAAATCCATTGGCTCCGTCTGAGTAGTAGGAGTTTTGCTAGCGGTTACGTCGAGGGTTATGACCCCTTCGATAGTAACTGGCACTCCCATGAACCCATGGAGCGTATAGCCGGCAGGCTTGAGCCTAGCCCACGATAACTTGAGTCATCGGAAGGCCGCTAAGAAGAGGATGTTGACAGAACTGCCATTATCCATCAGAATCCTCTCCACTTTGAAGTTAGCCATGTGGAGGTTAATCACTAGTGTGTCACAGTGGGGTGTTCGGACACCCTTTAGATCTTCATCTGAGAAAGTAACCGGGACTCCGAGACCTTTGGGAGGGGGTATGCTGTGCACCGAATTGACTTCCCAGCTGAAAGCATTTCGAGAAGAGTTGGAGTTCCTCCCATTGGGCCTCCATGGATGAGGTGCAAGATGCGTTCTTTTTCAAACTCAGGAGTCTCGTTGCGCCTCTCGGGATGCTTGTTAGCCCCTCTGGGGGGTGGAGGAAGATCGATCCGGTCCTTTCTTACAAACTTGGACAACTACCCTCTCTGAATGAGGGCTTCAATTTCATTCTTTAGAGCCCGAAAGTCATTGGTGTCGTGGTCGTAGTCTCGATGATATCGACACCACTTCTCCTTATCTCTCTTCTTCCCGGGGGTATTCATCTTCGGGGCAGGAGGCAGGACTCCATCATTCTCAACCTCCATGAGAATAGTTGAAACATTGGTATTGAGAGGGGTAAACTTCTCAAATCTAGGAGGCGGGCGGCGCTGACCCCTGTTGTCCTTCTGGAGCTTTTTAGCTCCCTCATCTTCGACTGCCTTTCTCTTGCTTCCTGAGGAAGACCCCTTGAATGTGGGGTGATGTTCAACTTCCTCAGCCCGGATGTACTTCTCACTTCTGAGAAGAAGGTCGGAGAAGTCTCGCGGGGGCTTTTTGGCTAGGGAGGAGCGGAGGCTTGAATTAAGGACATTGGACTGGAAGGCAGTTGCAGCGACCGATTGGTCGAGGGAGGCAATGGACCTAGCTTCTGTGGTGAACCGCTTTGCATAATCTCTTAGTTTCTCGCCCTTCTTCTGGCTGAGAAAAAGTAGTGAAATACTAGTCTTCTCGGAGCGGCAGCTACTCACGAAGTGGGTAACGAAGAGAGTCTCAAACTGCTCAAAAGAGAAGATAGAGGATGGGGCGAGGCGAGAGTACCATTCCCGAGCCAGACCTTTGAGAGTGGCTGGAAAGGTCTTGCACAGTAGAGAATCGGAAGCCTGGTAGATCATCATGAGAGTTTTGAAACTCTCAATGTAATCCATGGGGTCTGACTCCCCCGTATATGTCTCGAACTGAGGTGGCTTGAAGTTTGCTGAAACGGAAGCCTCCATGATGGTTCAGGAGAACGGAGGTCTGCTTGGACAGAGGGTCCTCCCTCTTAGCTCCTCTTCCCTATCTAGTTGACTGAGGAGCCTCTCCATCTCGTAGAGATGGCAATAGACTGCATCATCCCTTCGACTGTACTCAAGTGAGCCTCTGGACTCGTCTTCGTACGAAGGGGAGCGTAGGTTTCGGCGATGATAGCTCGGAGAATGACTAGGACTTAGGGACCGGTGGCGAGGGCTCTGGACCGGCGGAGGAGTAGGAACCCTCTGAACATTGTTTTTGTTGTTTGGTGGGAGATTGAGGGCCTGCAAGATTATTGCCTGGAACTCTTAGAATTCTGCTCGGGTAATAGGTCCGTTCTGGTCCCTCTGATCCTTTTGGGGCTGCCGACCAGTAGGAGAATGATGCCTTCTTCGACGGTACTCAGGGGACTCTTTTTGCCTCCTATGAAGAGGGGACCTCCTGTAATCGTGGCGGCGAGGGGATCGCGTATTTGGACGTTCTGAGAGGGAGGCTCCCTCTCGGGTCCGCCTTTCATCCAAATGGTGGCGAAGGTCCTCTTCTTTCTGTCGGTTGATGAAGATGTTACGGAGGTCTTCGGAAGGCCAAGGGTTATGAGATGCCATTGAGTCGGTTGAAGGGTTATGTACGGTTGCGGTGATGAGGTTGCTTCTGAGGATGAGGACAGGAGGTTCCAATACCGGTGTTCTGGGGCCCGGATGGAGCCCGCTGGTGCTGAGGGTTCTGAAGAGGAGGCTGTTCCTGCTGCAGAGGTTGATTAGGCTGAGGAGGGAGTTGTCCCTACTGCTGGACAGTTTGGAGGGGAGCCTCCTATTGCGGTTGAAGAGGAGTGGGTGCACGGTTGGACCCTCTAGATCTCAGTTTCCTTGGAGGCATGGCTGGAGGTGATCTTAACCGATGGAAGAGGATGGATTGCTATTCGTGTTTCCCACAGACGGTGCCAATCTATTGCCGCTGAAATCGGTGTAGGGGCAAACAGATAGATTTGTGGATTCTTGGCATGTCGAATAGTCAAACCTGAACACCTTTCCACCGGAGTTTGACCGTGATCTCCCGCCGCTGACCTGCAAAAATTGCGAAACACCGGTATTGATTCCGGCGGCGCACCCTCCAACGCTCTAGTCAGTAATCAAAAAGATTATGAAAGAGCTTTGATTGGAGAAAGATTGGTTACCTGTTAACAGTGGGGATAGGGGGTATTTATAGCCGCCTTAGGAACCTGTTTCGGGATAAGATCAAATCCCTACTTCCCAGTGGATGGATAGAAGGGATAAGGGCCGTTGATTAAGGACAATCATAAACCTTAATTCTATCCAGCTGGACCGGGTTTCTTGCGGGTTGGAACCCGTACCCAGTTAAGATGGATCTGTTCGTAGGTTATTGGGCTCTTAAAAAAAGACCTAGTTCCCATTTCGGACCCGTTTGTAGGTGAACATACCATTTTACCCCTGAGCTTTAAGATTCGTGCCTGATTTGGACGGTTTCGATTTAACCCCTTTTTTAGCCATATAACCTCCTATCATAGCATACAAGCCAAACCCACCAAACAACTCGAAAACACCCCAAAATCCAAGCCGAACAATCTGCCGAAAGCAAGGGACGGTGGCTCAGGTGAACAGTAACCTGGGGTTACTATTCAACCATACATGGTCAGAATTGTAACCCTCATTACTGTTCAGTCCCAGACCGAACCCCAACCCATGTGTTTCATTTTTATTAGTTCTTTTTATATATATTTCTTGCCAAAAATACTTCTTATATACACAACAATTATATAGAATCATACATTAATATTAGAACAATGAAGAATATCATCCTTTAATCATTCCAAACATGTTTCTTGAATCATAGTCTGTAACCCCTGTAACCCATTATTGTATTTTTGTTTGTATTTAATTAAATTCCTGGTTATTTATTTTGTTTCTGATTGTATTTAATTTCGTCCTTTTTTGAATCGTGTGTTGTTCTTTCTCTCTTTATAATTCATTTTGCTTTGAATCAGTCATTATTTCTCAATTTGATTGATCTAAATAATTGTTCTTCGCCTTGTGTTATGTCTAAACCTAATTCATGGCCTATTTAATTAATATTTGACTATTTCTCTTCCTATTGGATACTACCCAGTTAACCCAAACCCGCTTTGACTGTATATAGCCCTACTAATCATACCCTAACCCTAATTATCTAAACCCTAATCTCTCCCTCCTACTTCAGTGGTCAACTGCACCCCGATCTCTCTCTCTCTCTCCCGTCGTCCCCTCAACCCTCAACCCGTTCCTCTTCTCCTCATCCTCGATCCCTGTGTTGCCCTGTCCCTGCTCAATCCCCCCATCGCCCCTTGCGCCGCGATAGCCGTCGCCATCGTCGTCTTGATCCCTCGGTGCCGCTGTCCTCTAAGCATCGCTGTCGTCGTCGTTTCCCTAGTGTCGAGCTTCACTCGATGTTGCCGCTACCGTGCTCTGCCGTCGTCACCCTTCCCTGCCGCTAGCCCCGACTCCGTTGCTGTTGCCGCTTACTGTTAGTGCCGGTGTGTGGTGGAGAGCACGTGCACCGCACGTGTTTTGCTGTTGGCTCTTGTTCTCGTACGTGTTGTCTCTTGTGCACGTGTGGTTGTGTTCGTTGTTAGATCCGTTCTCGTTATTCTGTCGTCATCTTCATCGTTGTTATCAGGCAAGTAGCTTGTATGTATTTGTTCTTCATACAAATTAAATTCCGTAAGTAGTCTTGCTTGCGTTTGTTGCCACTCTCATGATGAAATCATATCTTGTTAGTTGATCCCTTCATTCATCTCTTAATCATGACTGTTTCACAATAAGTTTCACCCGTTGCATGAAAAATAAATTAGTTTAGATTGACATCTTGATTGTATGCTTGCTTGCGGCACACCGTATGTTGTAGATAATTGTTACATGGATGCTTTGTTAGATATACTATCTCATTATAGACTGTTAATATACACCATATTGATTTGAGTAACCCAGATACCATGCTTTGTATGACATCTTAGATTGGATCTATTGTAACAAAATTATTTGATGAAATGCATGAAATAAGTTTTGTTTTATTGCTGCCCTATTTTAGTACAGTAATTTCGACCCTGTTAACATTAGTAAAATAAGTAAATTTGTGAACATTATTTGTAGGCTTTGTTGTCTAGTTTTTAGAATTTTGACGTCTGAATTCTAATTTTCGATGCATGAGTTATCGCTGTTTTACTGCAGTTGTATCGTAAATTTCAGATTCTGAATTATATGATTTCTGTATGAATTATTATTTTATAACTGATATTAAAAGTAGAATTTGGACTTGATATTTTTCTGGGTATGTTTAGTTATGACTGGGATCAATCCCTAATTTTTTGCAGAATTATTTAAAGACCTTCATAACTCATTTCATGCTTATGAATCCAATCACACAATTTCTAAACTGCATGATGTTCAGTAAACAATTATGTTTTCAACCCGATTCTATTCATTTTTTATGAAAACTTTGTGAATATGAAATGTAGCTTGAGTTGTTTATTTTAACACCCTTTTGACGGATCTGGATTTCAAATTATATTTTATGAATTATCTCTATTTTAGTACTGTTGTGTCTGAACATTCATAATTACAATTTTGTTACACTACTCTGTTTTCCCAATTATATTGACTATACTATCTGTAGTATAATTTCATGATATTTTATATGTTGAGACTAGATATGTTAGGGAATCTTTTAGATTTTTTTCAAATTTAATTATGATGTTTTAAACCTTTTTCATGTTTAGAAACAAGACTTTGCATATTCTGGCTGAACATGAATTCAGTATAAAACATTGTTATGAACCTTGGTACTGTGGCTGATGCATGACTTGTATATATGCACTGGATTCGGCAAAGAGTGTAGTTTCTAGATTTTCTTATGGACCTAGATTTGCAGTTCTGTAGTAATGGGAATCTCAGATTTGGTGCAGTAGTGTCTTGCTGTCTAGAACTGAAAGTTTTGTTGTTTCAACGGTTATAGGTAGTTATGTCACCCGTTGTGTTCCCTATTTATCTTAGACGTGTCCTTTGTTCGTGCCATGTCTTTTGCCATGTTTATGTTCGCTCTCACCTTTTTAATAATAATGACAAATAATCAAGCCGGGGTTTAAAGGAAGGATCTAGTAGTGGACAATATAGAAATGTGTACTTAGAAGGGGACTCATTTTCCTCAACTGTTACCGTGGTACCGTGATTTATCAAATGTTTTTCTCTGGATGCATGATAGCATGATTCATGAAACCTTTACTGTTACTGTTACTGTTTGTCTGTGTACACGGCCTTATAGGTTCCACTACGAAATCTAAAAACGAAACTATTTGAATGTAGCAACCATGTGGTAAAATTTGGGATGCATGAATTGCTACGTAGATAGTAATGGACATTAGACGTAAGGATAACTGTTTCACTATCACAATCTGTTACTGTTATCCTCTACTGTTACTGTTACTATTATCTTTACTGTTTACCTACTATTTCCTGTTATCTGTAGACTGTCACCTACTGTTGCTTTTCTTCCTGTTGGTACTTCCTGTTTTCTTGTTTCATATTTCCCCTTTCCTTTTCTTTCTTGTACTAATTGCGACTAGGAACTTGTAACTAACGGGCATCATGTATTTCTGTCTTCCTATTTCCTCGTAATTTTTATATGAGCAGGTTTTGGTGATCATTTGCCTACTGGAGTTGGTGAGCAAAAGTTTTGAGATGCGCATTGGAAAATTCTTGCTTAATGTTTTGTTTTGAACTATTTCATTCATGTTACTATACTGAGACTTGTATTGGGCTTGTAGTCCCGGAGTTTTGTTTCGATTCAGATCTTGTATTTGTTTGGGATATTTATTATTGTTGCAAATAAATATTGTTGATTTATAATTGTTCATGCATGTGTGGTTGAGTATATTGCTATATTTACTGTTGGACTGAGTTAAGTAGATCCGTACAGCTTATGGATGGTGAAAACCATACACTGGGCTTAATCGCGCACCGTACTGCGTATTCCTTTTGGGGAGCGGGGCGTCACATACTCCATGATCTAACATCTACATTCACATATATTCTTGTTAGATTTATTTCTTTAAGCAAAATATTAATCTTTTATGCACAAGCCACTTCAAAATAACTTACTTTCGATCCATACAACAATTATTCAAAAGCCTAATGTTTGGTTTCAATTTTTGATGATTAAAAACAATGAATAACATGGCAAGATCTAAACTTTTTAATCATTCAAACATGAATTCAAGAGCATGGAACAAGTTCTAATTATTTCTACATATCTTTATTAACCACAATTAAATCCATAGATCCCAAGTTAGATTTTTCATCCATCATCAATATTTAACATTCAAAATGAATAAAACATTATCATCTCCCATAAAAAATTCATCTTTTGTTCATGTAAGCATCTAGAAGCTCATTCATCATGATAATATAAGTAAAACACATCAAAAGACGGGAAGTATCACTCACCTCAAAGAAGATCAACTTGAAGAACAATAATAGAAATAAAGAAAAGCCTTCTCCTTGCAAAAGTCCAAGATCCAAGATTTAAACTCAAGAAAATAATGAGAAAGAGATGTTTTGAGTGCACAATAGGAATGACCGGCTGCTGCCCCTATTATAGGCCAGGATTGGCCTCCTAGGGTTCCACAAGAGTTTACAAAATTACCCCTAAAGAAGATTATTTATTTACATATATGGGTCCCTTCCAATTTATGTATATCTTAAGAAAATAGGTCTACCCCATCTCTCCTTTCTCTATTTCAAAAGTAGCGATTGACACGTGCTGTTCACACCAATTGCAAAATTAAAAAAGCACAAAAAAAAAACATTTCTTCTACTACATCTCCCCCAAAATCACTAACCCTAACCCTCTCTACGCCAAAACCCACCCAAATCTGCTCCGCCGCCGGTCAATCTCCTGGACATCGCCGCTCGTCTCTACCCACCGCCCGTCGCTACCCGACCCCATCACTACCCTTGCAACCACCCCTCGTCGATCTCCTTGTTGTCGCGGCCTGTGGGATTCACATCCCTATCGCCGCGGATCGGAAAGGGCAACGACGATGGTGGGACTCGCATCCCCCTCTCGCCGCGTGCTGGAAAGGTCATCGACAACGGTGGGATGCTCGACAATGGTGAGTTATGTTTTGGACTTCTCTCAAAATTTCTTGATCTTAGTTCATTGTAAACCCACAAAATACCGGAATTTACGGATAGAGGATATTGGATTGGATGGTTTTGATGATCTCTCTCGCTCTCGCTTCGCCCTCCGCATCGTCGGCGGCGACAATTCACGAAAACCCGAAGGTACGCATAAATGTATAATTATTACTGTTTTCTTCTTTTTCATGTTTTAGATATGAAGTTGGATCACAAATTGGTTACTGAAAATGAGTGAATTCTGCAATTTGAGCAGAAGATTGGGTCTGGAATGAAGAATCAAGGCAGTCTCTGTACCAAGGGAAAGGTATTTTCTATTTTGCATGGTAGTCTAATTTTGAAAATGAGCTCAATTTTGTAAAATCCATTTATTTATTTACATTGTATTACTATATTTGTCGATTTGTTAGTATGGTTTGTTGTTGGCGAATTTGGATGGTTGAAAAATGATGTACACTGGAGATCTACTTATGCTATGTTTGGTATCGTGTTTTTTTCGAAAAGTGCAAGAACTTAAAAACACGAATGAACGTGCAAACAAATCTAAAAGTTTTCAACACAATACACTCAATAATTATCCCAGGTTCATCTTCTTCGACATGAACGACAGAGAACATTAAGACAGTGGAAATGAACCAGAGAACATGAAGATGAGCTCTTTTGAACTATAAAAAATTTCACGGTTCATTCATTAAATTTAAGAGAAATTATGACATTCTACCATCACGCACCAGAAAGGGCATCGACAACGATGGGATGCTCGACAATGGTAAGTTATGTTTTGGACTTCTTTCAAAATTTCCTGATCTTACTTCATTGTAAACCCACAGAATACCGGAATTTGCAGATAGAGGACCTCGGATCGGATGGTTTTGCTGATCTCTCTCGCTCTCGCTTCGCCTTCCGCATCGTCGGCGGCGACAATTCGCGAAAACCCCAAGGTACGTATAAATGTATAATTATTACTGTTTTCCTCTTTTTGTTTTTTAGATATAAAGTTGGATCACAAATTGGTTACTAAAAATGAGTGAATTCTATAGAAGAATGGGTTTGGAATGAAGAATCGAGGCAGTCTCTGTACCGAGGGAAAGGTATTTTCTAATTTGCATGGTAGCCTAATTTTGAAAATGAGCTCAATTTTGCAAAATCCATTTATTTATTTACATTGTATTACTATATTTGTCGATTTGTTAGTATGTTTTGTTGTTGAGGAATTTGGATGGTTGAAAACTGATGTACATTGGAGATCTACTTATGCTATGTTTGGTATCGTGTTTTTTTCGAAAAGTGCAAGAACCTAAAAACAGGAATGAACGTGCAAACAAATCTAAAAGTTTTCAAAACAATACACTCAATAATTATCCCAGGTTCATCTTCTTGGACATGAACGACAGAGAACATTAAGACAGTGGAAGTGAAACAGAAAACATGAAGATGAGCTCTTTTGAACGATTAAAAATTTTTATGGTTTATTCATTAAATTTAAGAGAAATTATAACAATCTATCATCACATGTATACTTTACTATATCACTAATTTTTCTGTCAATACAAATGGTATTGAAAGTAAATAAATGTACTCAAAGAATAATAATTTGTACACCTATAACTCCACCATAATAACTTCATGAAGTGTCTAATTACCCTCTTGGCATGTTCGCCATCTGAATGGTCAGAAGCCCACACATGAAGAATCATAAGAGAACTCAATATCAGCTGAATTCAATAAACATTTCTTCGTCTTTGCAGACAAGTAGGCTCCAAGTCTCCTACATCCCTTCACGTCTGTACAGACTGTTGCCAAAAATTTTTTTATTATCGCGAACATTTAATTTAAGAAATTCGTTGTATATATAACTAGGATTTAAGTCATTGAACAATTGAATGATTATTGTGATTGAGTTTTGAAATGTCTTATTGCATTAAATGCTCGATCCTTTGTTAGTTACATTGCTATTTAAAATTAAATAATTTTGTGGAGTTTTTTACTCCATGTAAGTATAAATTTCAAGAAATGAGGCTCTATATGGTAAATGAGATTTGTTTTACCTTTTGTAGGAAATAAAAAAGTGATGGTTTTAGTTTTTGAATGGTAGAGGGTAAATATCATATTTTCTACATCTTTTGTTTTATTTGAAAAGTTTTGGTGAATTGAAGTAGTGTATGTGTGTTTAATGGTTTGATCATTTTGTTGAAGCACAAATAAGGGATAATATAGAACAAATGGAGGCAAATATTGAGGAACTTCGCAGACAATATGAGTTTTTGCAATCAAGCTTTAGAATGGAGGAAGCTGACAAGATTGCAAGTGTTTTTTGAAAATACCTATTTTTGGTATCTCTAAATTTAGGGACCTAGGGTTTTCCTATGTTTGGTACTGGAATTGTTGAAAAGTTACACACAGAGAGAATTTTGGGGTTTCCCTTCAACTGAATAGAAAATATAGAATGATGTTGGTTTAGAAACGTGAATTGGTAATCCCAACTTCGGTAATTATTGTTCCCTCTATGTGTTTTTTATCCCAACTTCGGTAATTATTGGTAATCCCAATTTTGGTAATCCCAAGTACGTGAATTTGTACTTTTGGTATCTTTTGATATAGCTAATTATTAATTATTATTCCCTCTATGTGTTTTTTATGTTGATTTTATATAATTTGAGAGGGAATGCTTGATTTGAGAGGGAAGATAGTTGAGAAATACACGGTCAATAAGTAGATAGCGGAGTATATCAAGGAGTCTGAGAAGAGCCGCATCCCAACTTCGGTAATTATTCGACTTTTTTTTTCTTTCCTTTAAATTAAATAGAAATATAGAATTATGTTGGTTGGTTTGTAAGTGTGAATCGGTTAATTTGTAGATTTTTCATCTTTTAAGGGGCATCTCTCAATTTTTTAGTTCCATATAATTTTACGACTCTCTCAAAATTATTTTAGTCTGTGCAATTTGCACAGGGTAAGACTAGCTATTAGTTAATCAAATTAATTAAGAATAAAATGACTAAATCGCTTCACATCCCAGATCTAGTCGGCCAACATGCAGCCCGAATTTCCAAAAAATATATGGAGTTTTTACTCCAAGTGGCAATTTTGCATAAAAGTTCTTCATTTTTGAGTATTTACAAATATGTCATAAATTATTCGAAAAACGCAGAAAATTTATAAATAATATCTAATAATAAATGTTATATATCCCAAATAGATTTTCTGACTTTTACTCTCCAGGAAGAATATTTGCAATAAAGTCCTCAACAATCCCAAAATTGCGTAATTACTTATTTATTTAATTAAATCAATAAAATCAATCAAGTATGGATATAATCTAATTTCTTAGAGCCTTCTACTGATTAGCCGGCTCAAAATGCAGCCAAATGATTTTTAAGTTCAATTTTCACCCCTAAACGACTCTTTTACACAACAAAACCCATTTCTTTCAAAAAATTACAAAAGTAGTTTTCTTTATTAAGAAAAATCCCAAAAATTCATATATACCCAACAAAAATAATAGAACTTGTTCATCAACTCAAAATTCTAAATCCACACTTCGAAAATGTTTGCACGTGCAAATAGATAAATTTCAGAAAAATGTTTATTAAATCACAAAAATTCATTTTAATTCATTTATAAATTCCAAAATATTATTTAAACATTCCAGATGTTCCATTAGTCCCTCCTTAGAATAGTTCTGTCCTCAGAACTACCGCTAGTAGGGACAAAATAATTACAAGGAATAGAAGAAAATTACATAAAAAGTTCGGAAAAATCTTTCTTCATACGATCCTCTGGCTCCCAAGCGGCTTCCTCGAACAACTGGTTCCTCCACAATACCTTGACCTTAGGTATAACTTTATCCCTTAACAGTTTCTCTAAATGGTCCATAATCTCCACTGTCTGCTCCTTGTAGCTCAAGTTTAGTTGCAATCCCTCGGGTACTTCCATCAACTGATGACTCTGATCTGGCACACACTTTCTTAGCATTGACACATGGAACACATCATGTACTTGGGACAATTCTTCGGGCAACTCCAACTTATATGCCATCTTACCAATCCGTCTCAGAATCCTGTATGGCCCAATGTATATTAGTGCCAATTTGCCACCTTTCCCAAATCTGATCACCCCTTTCATAGGAGATACCTTGAGAAACACTGCATCTCCAACCTCAAACTCCAAGTATCTTTGCCCAGTATCGGCATAACTCTTCTGCCAACTCTGAGCTTCGACCAACCTCTTCCGGACACAATCTCCGGCCTAAACATCTGCCTCTCCCCAACTTCATACCAACAAACAGGTGTTTTACACCTCCTCCCATAAAATGCTTCATAAGGTGTCATACTGATACTTGCATGGTAACTGTTTTTATAAGCATACTCGACCAATGCCAAGTACCTCTCCCAACTGCCACCAAAATCCATGACACATGACCTCAGCATGCCCTCTAACACTCGATTCACCTTCTCGGTTTGACCATCGGTCTGCGGATGAAAAGCAGTACTGAAGTCGGTTCTGGTACCCAAAGCTGCTTGCAAACTCTTCCAAAATCTCTATGTGAACCTCGCATCCCTGTCAGAGAAAATAGATATGGGAATCCCATGAAGTCTTACAATCTCATCAATGTACGACTCTGCCAGCCTCTCCAACGACCAGGTAATCTTCAGGGATAAGAAATGAGCTGACTTGGTCAAACGGTCCACAATGACCTAAATCGGGTCGTTCCCCTTCAGACTCCTACGTAATCTAGTAATGAAATCCATACTGATATTTCCCCACTTCCACTCCGGTATATGCAACGGCTGCAACAAGCCTCCAAGTTTCTGATTTTTTGTCTCTGCCGAAGATTTAGATCCCTCTACTGATAAATATACTTCAAGCTTTTGTGATCAGTATACATATTGACCTTTTCTCCATATACGTAATGCCTCCACTGCATCAAGGCAAAGATGATAGCTGTAAGCTCTAAATCGTGCATCGGATAATTCTTCTCATGAGGACGCAACTGCCTCGAACCATAAGTAATAACCGTCCCCTCCTGCATTAAGACGCAACCCAAACCTCTGAGCGACGCATCACTGTAGACATCATACTCCTTCCCAGCTTGTGGCAAAGCTAGAATAGGTGCTGACGTCAACTTCTCCTTCAATTCCATAAAGCTTGCCTCACATTTATCAATCCAAGTGAAAATCATATCCTTCCGAGTCAACCCTGTTAATGGAACTGCAATCTGTGCATAGCTTTGAATCAAATGGCTGTAGTAACCAGCCAAACCCAAGAAACTTCTAACTTCCTTCACAGTCGTTTGTCTAGGACAACTCTTTACTGCCTTAACCTTTTGAGCATCAGTGGCCACTCCCTCCTTAGAAAGGATATGACCAAGGAAAGCCACCTCCGACTTCCAAAATTCACACTTATAAAGCTTGGCATATAATTCATGTTCCTGCAACTTCTTTAATACCTCTGCTAAATGCTCAGCATGCTCATCCTCCGACTTCAAGTACACCAAAATATCATCAATGAATACAACCTTAAAGGAATCAATGAACGGCCGCAAAACCCGATTCATCATATCCATAAACATTGTTGGCGCATTCGTGACCCCAAACGGAATCACCAAAAACTCATGAAGCCCATGCCGTGTTCTGAAAGCTGTTTTACTCACATATTCCTTCTTAACTCGGACCTGATGATACCCCGACTGCAGATAAATCTTCGAAAATACTGCTGCTCTCTGAAACCTATCAAATAGATCATCAATCCGTAGAAGCGGATACTTGTTCTGAATGGTAACTTTGTTCAATTCCCGATAGTCAATGCACATCCCCATTGACCCATACATCTTCTTTACTAGCAACACCGGTGCACCCCACGGTGAAGCACTTGGCCTGATAAACCCCTTACTTAACAATTCCTCAACTTGCTTTTTAACCCCATCCTGCTCTACAGGCGCCATCCTGTACAGAGCCTTAGATGTAGGAGCACTTCCCGGCTGAACATTAATGCAGAACTCAACATCTCTCTACGGTCGTGATCCCGTTAGATCTTCCAAGAACACAGTAGGAAAATCTCTGACCACTAGAATCTCCCTGACCCTTTCTGGAATCATCAACTTCGATATAGCTTCAATCATCTTCGAGTTCCCCTTCTTCCCTTGAAAAGTCACTGCGGGTCCTCCCGGTGCCTTCACTATAACATCTTTATTCTTGCATTCAATTGTAGCATCATATATTGCCATCCAATCAATGCCCATAATCATATCTACACCCAAAACTTGTAGTTCAATGAGATCAATACCGAAAAGCCTCCTACCAATCTCGATATCACAACCCTCATAATACCGATCACCAATCAATTCCTCTCCTAATGGTGTTGCCACTGAAAAGACTCTGTTTGAAAATACCTTAGGTTCCACACCTAAAACCTTAGCAAAATTGGGCGACACAAATGTATGCGAAGAACCAGTATCAAATAAAACCTTGCTTTTATTCCATTAATCAAAACATATCCTATTGCATGAAGAATGATACTCAAAACTCCATTTTATTCTTAAACAAAGTCTTATTCAATACAACCAAATTAATGAATTTAAAATTCTTGCATATTCTGGATCACATCTTCTGAGTTACCCACATCCTCCTCAGTCAACGTGAATACTCACCCTTACCTCTGAAATTTGCTCCCATTTGCACCATCCTTCTTAAGCTGCGGGTTATTTGACTTGACATGACCTTCTCGCCCACACTGATAGCTAGTCAGAACTTTTGCTGGCTTGGTAGAAGCTGATTGGTAGTGACCTGCTTCTCCACAGTTAAAGCAAGTCACACATCGAAATGTTGTTGCCTTCTGATTAGGCCCACTAACTTGCCTTTCTTCTCTGGGAATTTCTTCCCACTCTGAAATGTTGCTGCTGGCCTCTTGTTCTTGTTCCAGGTTTCTTTCCTTTTCTGGAACTGATCCATGTCTTCTTCAGTCATTGCTGCCATCCTAACAAGTTCATCGAACCATATCATTCGGTACCTGAGATTCAATCTCAAACCCTGCTCAAATTTCTTTGCTTTCTTCGCTCAATCAATGACCAGCTCCGATGCATACCTCGACAGGTGCGTGAACTTAGTATCATACTTACGCACAGTCATATTACCCTACTGCAGGTTTAGAAACTCTATTGCCTTCTTCTCCTGAATATCTAAGGGGAAATAGTGATCCCTGAACTCTCCAAGAAAAACTTCCCAAGTCACCTGCTCATCACCAAAAGTCCTCTTCACCGAATGCCACCAAACACCACGTACTTTTCCAACTGCATTGTAGCCAATTTCACCTTGTTGGCTTGGGGGGTTTCCAAAACCTTAAAGACCATCTCGATATGCCTGATCCAGTCATCGACCTCATTAGGAATTGCTTTCCCTTTAAAGAATGGTGGCTTCATCCGCTTGAAAGACTCCACCTGCTTGATCTGATTAGTATTAATAGGTACATGGCCTACTCCTTGATTTCGAATCACACTAGCTGCTATAAATGCATTTAGAGTCTGATACACCCTGGCAATCTCCGTCTCCAGATCAAGTCTGGCTCTGTAGGAACCTTCAGCCCTACCACCATTCCTGGTCCTGGGTCCTGCCATTTCACAGAATACTATAGAACACGTGAAAATATTAGAGCACCACAAAATAAATTACATTCACACCAGCCATTTCATTTGTTTTAGTTTCAAGTTTAATACTCACACTCTAATGTCCACACCTAGGTATTCATGCTCTAGTGTCCACACCTAGATTCATTCCCTCTACCATGTTTAACGTTACTATTGAAGCTTGCTCTAATACCAACTCTACAGCGTCCCGAATTTTCAATAAATAAATTAGAAATAAGTAGCACAAATACCAAAATCAACTTCAATTGTAATCATAAACATAGCAAACAAATACAGGAAAAATTAAAACTTTTTATTACATCAACTCATTTACAAAGCACAGCGGAATTTAAACACTTTGAATTACAATTATTTTTACAACACACTAGTATTTAAAAGCACCATAAATACAATTTTTCTCTTTTCAATCATTCCCTTTACAAAATATGCATAAACATTAAACATTCTACCATATGCTCCCAATTCCATGCTAATGATATCTACCTATAAAACATGAGGCTAGAGATATCCCTAATCCCCAAACTACAGGGGTCAGCCATAAAGGTGTGAGTGATATTCAAAGAAAATACAAACTTAAATGGAAACATAAAGAATAAAATTTTAAGTCAACAAGTGAAACATATTAACACAGTAATAAAAATGGAACATGAAATAACAATAATGAATCATAAATCATCAAGTGAAACTAGGCTAAGTGTCAAGTGTAAGAAATAGAAAACAAGCATGCATAATACAAGTCAAGAAAAGCACAAATGCACATGATGATTACTAATGCATACTTGTCAGATTCTATGCATCCCACTCTACATAGGTCCGATGCAAGCTCTTATCATTTTCTACTTTATAGGGTTTAATTCCTCGTTATGCAACTAATCCTACTATGGTTATAGAAACAAGATCTAGAATACTCCGTGAATAAGCCTAAGTCCCGGTATCTACATGCCAGAATAGCACCCTCGACGCCCAAGCATCATGTAAGCATTGCTCTAAATCCTGAGAATCACCTCCCTACTATGTACCCCACGAATAGGCCTGCCGACCCTCGATGCACAAATACATTGTACATTCTGGGAATAGGCCTACCAACCCTCGACGTGTGAATATACCATACGTTCTGTGAATAGCCCTGCCAACCCTCGACAGACGAACATACCAAAACTATCTCAGTTCTAGATAGGCCTGTCGACCCTCGATGCGCGAACATACTAGAGAGACACAATAAAAATACTATCGTAGGATACATCAGTGCGGTTGGAACCAGAGCCCATACTTACGATTTTCGAGATCTATCACATCTCTACTAGTGGCTGTCCTTATGTTTATTATTATTAATTAAGTCATAATTCCCCGTAGAGTTGGTGTACCCTGTTGGACTTAACTCAACTAACTCAACAACAAGGCCCCACTGGCCAAAATATCCACAAAGTCTCAACTGCCGGCACGTTAAGGTTCCACTCAACCTCTAGAGTCACAAAAACTCGACATTTCATCAACAATCTTTCGAGGGTCCACATTATAACCCCAAGCCTCGAATCAAAACCCAACTTGGTTTAATTATACAAACTACTCTTCATTTACCACATTCCTTTTAATCAACCAATATTACCATGAGAACTCGTTTATATGTATGGAAACACATTTCATCCATGAAAATATAGATTTTTACAAAATCTGAAAATTATACGATTTTGTCATTCAAGACAGTACACTCAAAAATCAATATTAAATTCTCAAAAAATTAACTTAAATCTAGAATATATCAAGGAATCCACCATAAAAATCTGGGCTCAAATAAATTAGTTTAAAGGGTTCATATTCGATAAATTTTGGAAACTATCTTTTATCCAAAAGTTTGAAAGCTACATGACTTCATTGCTCTTAATATTAAATACTGGAAAAATCAAATTAAATTCAGTACATAACGAGGAATTCACCATTAAATCTGGAATCAAATAAATTAATTTAAATGGTTCATATTCAATAAATTCTGAAAACTAACCATTATTTCAAAAATCTGAAACTACAACAGTACAGTGGTAGAAATTGCATATCTTACAATCTATGAGTCGGATTGACGATCCGTCAGATATTCTGGAAACTAGACATAGCGAGCTACAATTTCTATTTTATAAGTTTTAAGGGTAATAACATCAGTAACTAAGTTGAAATCTCGTTCCAAACTGAAACAGACAGCAGTCCAGACTAAACTATGTCTTTAAAATTCATTTGAACTCGATTAAACCACTCATATAAATTTGTTTAAACCCATATATATATGGTTAGATATGTATACTAGAGTCCCCCGTTCATAGCATACAATCCACACCCACCAAACAACTCGAAAATACCCTAAAATCCAACCCGAACAATAAGCTGAATGCAAGGGACGGTGGCTCAGGTGACTGGGTCAGAACAGTAACTCTCGGTTACTGTTCAGTCCCCAGACCGAACCCTAACCCAACGGTTTTGTTTTTATTAGTTCTTTTTATATATATTTCTTGACAAAAATACTTATATACACACAAATTACATAGAATCATACCACTTTACATTAATATTAGAACAATGAAGAATCACATCTTTTAATCCTCCCAAACATGTTTTTTGAATCATACTTTATGATATAACATCTAAAATCATATATATTCTTATTAGATTTATTTTTTTAAGCAAAATATTCATCTTTTTTGCACAAGCCACTTCAAAATAACATACTTTCGATCCATACAACAATTATTCAAAACCATAATGTTTGGTTTCAATTTTTGATGATTAAAAACAACAAATAACATGGCAAGATCTCAAATTTATAATCAATAAAGCATGAATTCAAGAGCACTGAACAAGTCCTAATTATTTCTACATATCTTTATTAACTACAATTAAATCCATAGATCCCAAGTTAGATTTTTCATCCACCATCAATATTTAACATTCAAAATTAATAAAATATGATCATCTCTCATAAAAATTTCATTTTTAGTTCATGTAAACATCTAGAAGCTCATTCATCATGAAAAAATAAGTAAAACACATCAAAAGATGAGAAGTATCACTCACCTCGAAAAAGATCAACTTGAAGAACAATAATAGAAATAAAGAAATGCATTCTCCTTGCAAAAGTCCAAGATCCAAGCTTTAAACTCCAAAGAAAATAATGAGAAAGAGATGTTTAGAGTACACAATAGGGATGGCCGATTGCTGCCCCTATTATAGGCCGGGATTGGCCTCCTAGGGTTCCACAAGAGTTTACAAAATTACCCCCCAAGAAGATTATTTATTTACATATATGGATCCCTTACAATTATTAGTTAATGAAATTAATTAAAAATAAAATAATTAAATCCCTTCACATCCCAGATCTGGTCAGCCGACAATCAGCCCGAATTTTCAAAAAAAAATCTGGAGTTTTTACTTCAAGTGGTAATTTTGCACAAAGTCCTTCATTTTTGAGTATTTGCAAATATGTCATAAATTATTCGAAAAACCAAAAAAAATTATAAATAATATATACTAATAAAATTTATATTTCGCAAATAGATTTTCTAACTTTACCTCTCGAGGAAGAATATTTGCAATAAAGTCCTCAACAATCCCTAAATTGCGTAATTAATTATTTATTCAATTAAATCAATAAAATCAATCAAGTATAAATATAGTCTAATTTATTAGAGCCTTATACTGATTAGCCGGCTCAACATGCAACTAATCGATTTTTTAGTTCAATTTTCACCCCTAAACGACTCTTTTACAAGAAAACCCTTTCTTTCAAAAATTTACAAAAGTAGTTTTCTTTATTCAGAAAAATCCCAAAAATTCAAATATACCCAACAACAAATAATAGAATTTGTTCATCAACTGAAAGTTCCAAATCCACACTTCAAAAATGTTTGCACGTGTTTTGCAAGTGCAAAAAGATAAATTTTAGAAAAATGTTTATTAAATCACAAAATTCATTTTAATTCATTTATAAATTCCAAAATATTATTTAAAAATTCCAGGATGTTACACCTAATACTTTGAATAGCATGCCCAGTGGCAGCTAGTGGGCCACCCACAAGCCCATTTACCGGGGGCCAGTCCACTAGGAAGTATCAGTCCACCGGATCCCTCTGAATCAGGGTTTTAACGGCTGCTTTGCTTCATGACCTATAAATACAGAACCACATCTACAGTTGGAGGTAATCACATTTTCACTACCTAATCCCTCTTAATTCCACTGATTACTGACTCGATAATCAGAGTGTCTGTCGCTGGGAATCCTCCCGGTGCTTCAAATTTTTGCAGACTTCGGCGATCATTATTTCCATACACCTCCACTCATACTAGCCTCACATCGGGGTCAGATCTATGACGGAGATCTATGTTTCCTCTTCAACAAAAGCAATCACTAAATGTTGCTCCCACACCCGAAAAATTGCAGCATCATATTGGTCGTCTGTGGGAAACACCGATCCTAGCCTTTGACTCAGACCCTCCGCTGTAGCAGACATCCATGGCTCTCAAGGCCAAGAAGTCACTAATGCGGGTCGCCAAACCGACCCTCTGGTTCCTCCCCTATGTCCCTCCCGAAGCTGAGTTGTCACCCAGGGGTCCTAACAACGGCAGGCAGAACAAACCCGAGGACCGGCCCCAAGTGCCTCACGCTCGTTTGTGAAAGAGACCGAGGTCCCGGTGATTCTCGACCTCCGGAATGTCACCAACAACCGGCTGTATGAAGTTGACCTCTAAAATTGTCTCAGCCGCTCCTGAGGAGAGATGGAACCCTCTAACCACGACTCGAGACGAAGTCGCTACTCCTCTTACAGGGAGGAAAGGGGACGCAGTCGCTCCCCAAGAGATCACCGAGCCCTGAATGACCACGGAGATGGTGGCCACGTGATGAAGTCCTCCAGGCCCTCTGAGGCGGAGCTCAAACCAAACACACTTAGAGCCATCGTGCAGGAGGAGCCAAGATCCAGGAGTTCCATGAGTCGACCCGATCTGAGGGACATGAAGATGCAGACCTCAATTACCTGCAGGAGAAGAAGGACCGCCTCACGCGGATTGGCAAAGATGGAAGGCAGTCTGATCGAGGGTAACGACTCGTCCGGCCACCCATTTCGTCTCACATTGTTGAGGCCCCATTCCAAGGAGTTTCAAACCAATTGCATTCAGAACGTACGATGGAGAGACAGATCCTAATGGCACAATGAGGAGTTCAAAACCCTCATGATTATTCCAAGCTCCTCGGATCCCCTACTCTTTTGTGCTTTCCTGAATACACTGCAAGGACCCGCACGAGAATGGTACGCCAAGCTTGCCCCCAACTCAATCTTCTCCTTGGATCAGCCCGTGGAGAGTTTCCTCGCTCCTTTCGTGACCAACCACAAGGATGAGACGACGAGCACTTCTCTTTTGGATCTCAAGTTGACGGATGGAGAGTCTCTTCAGGACTTTGTCCGGAGATTCACCGCCGAGGCCCAATCAAGTTCCTCCCTCGACGCGGAGTCACAGCAGTGGCCTTCCGGCATAATGTCTGGCACAACTCACTGAGAGCCTCTGATGTGTATAACTTTTACATGATTTTTATTATGCTTTTCACATATTAAAATTGCAAGTTCTCATTTATTTATTTATATTTTATCTTATTTGAACTTACTTTTATTTCTTTGTTTGATTTTGAAGGAATGAGATGGATAAGTGCAAATAGTGGGCATTTTGGTGAAACAAGGAAGAATACCAGGATAAAGATTTCAAAATTCAAATTGATTCTATGTGAAGATTTCTAAAAAATTCGAGTACTCAAATATGCGTTTTACAAATTGGCCCATTGAAGAACTAATAGATTGTATTATGGTCAACTAGGGTGTGGATTGAAATTTTGGAAAAAAAGAAATTTAAAAATATAGCAACAACCACGGTTGGAATATTTTGGGATTTTATTAGTTAAATGGTTAGTTTAAAATCTAATAGATTAATCTTAATCTTTAAGATTTTAATTAACTAATTATTTAAACTTTCTTATCTTATAAATTAATTACCTTTCCTTATCCTATAAAGAAGGCAGCATCTGACTTGAGAAAGAAGGTGGCTGGGGAATTGTGGCTGGGAAGAATAAAAAAAGAAGAATAGTAGCACCGTTCTCGAAGCTAGAAAATAAGAAGAAAAAGGAAAGAAGAAAAAAAGAGTTGCAGCATAATACCCGAGGCTCTGATTTTTGAAAGAAAATCACAACTTCAAATTTTCGGCTTCCAACAACAACTAGTTCTTTCTTCGCTTTTCTATATTTTATTATTATGCAATCCAATGAGATCTTTATTAGTTGAAAAATTGCTATGAACTAATTTTGTTTTTCTAGGGCTTCGATGTAGCCTAGCTTTGAAAACACAATTTCAATTCCATGTTATTTTATTATTCTATGTTTCCATGGTAGTGTGTTAAATTTTTGTTCTTAATGCATACAATTATTTGGCTAAATATTGTGTGATTTATTGAACCATGGGGGATGTTGAGAGGTAAATTTGATTTAGAATTATAAAATTAAACACCATTGATTGAATTAATGTGACTGTAGAGAAATTCATAGAACTTAATGAATCTTCAAATAATTAAATTATCATGGAGATATGACAAATTATTAGTTGGGGATATGTTAGAGTTATTCGAGAGAAGATATTGAACAATCAGGGAATTTTGGTCTACAACCTGGAAAAGTGGAGTTTTTAGTTCCATGAAGTTATGAATAGTGCAGGATTAACTAGGTGAAATAAAAAATCTTAGATTTAGTTTTGTTATTAATAAACCCAAAAATTTCAGATTTTGTTCTTTTTAATTAGTTTAGTTTTTCCTTTAGTATAATTTAATTTAGTTGCTATTTTTATCAAAGTTTCTATTCTCCAAGTAGTAGATAATATGGTAAATTTTGGTACTCAATAAATATTTAGTCCTTGTTGGTTCGACACTTTTTTCATTTAAACTAGTCTACTTATTGCGATTTTGTGCGCTTGCAAATTATCCATCAAGTTTTTGGCATCGTTGTCAGGGACTAATTATTCTTTTATTGATATTGATAATTGCTAGATTGTTACTAATTTGGATTTTATTATTATTATTATTATTTTAGAAGATAGGTTTCATTTGTTTTTCTGCTATTTAATAGTTATATTTAAGGACATAGAAGTGTATCACAATGGCAAAAGAGAATAATGGAGAAGAAAATAAGGCTTTAAGGGATTACACTATGTCGTCGGTTAATGGCGCAACATCAAGCATAAAGAGGCTGACTATAGAAGCTAACAATTTGAGATTAAACTGGCGATAATTCAAATGATTCAATAGATTGTAAAATTTAGGGGACTATTGCATGAGGATCCTAATGTTCACATAGAAAACTTTTTAGAAATTTGCAACACTGATGGGGATAAAAATAGCATATGATCTACAACGCTCATTCCTGACAAGAATCTCGGGGAGATATCATAATAGTTTGTGGGTCGACTATAGACCCATCACCCAAATCCAACCCAACGTGAGTCGGGTCGCACCTCCTAATCAAGAAATCTGCGAATATTCCCTAATCAGACCCTCACGCCTATAAATACAACCCTACCTCTACAGTAACTAGGTAATCGCTATTACACCACTTCAGCCACTATTAATCCTCTGGTTATTGACTTTAGTGTCGGAGCGTCTGTCTCCAGGAGTCCTTCCGGTGTTTCAAGTTTTTTTGTAGGTTTCCAATGACGGTCGATTGCTTCCAGCATCAGATCCAATTACATAAGCTTCACAGTAAAGCCAGATCGGCGGCCATGTTCTGAGTTTTCTCTTCCTCAAAAGAACTCACATTATCTATTGCTCACACATCTGAAAACAAGCAGCATCAGATTGGTGCCGTTTGTGGGAAACACAGATCTAAGCCTCTTCTTCAGACTCTACTCCGTGACCGATGCTTCCTATGGCTCCCAAAGCCAAAGACTCCACCCAAGGTTCATTAGTCCGACCCTCCACTTCCTCTTCCGCCCCTGACATAAAGTTGAGCGGCCACTCAAGGATCCCAATAGCCATAGGACCAAGGGCTGCAGAAATCGGCCCCGAGTGCATCCCGGTCGGTAGCACGTGAGGTCGTCCATCCTGTGGTGTCCGACCTATGGAATGTCATCAACAAACGACATAATGAGGACGACCTCTGAAATTGTCTCAGCCGATCACAGAACGGAGGGGTGCCCTCGAACCACAATCAAAGTTGAAGCCACCACTCCTCTCACGGTCGAGACTGGGAGCATTGCCACTCCCCAAGGGACCGCTGACTCTCGAACAACAGAGGGGACGAGGGTCACGTAACGAGGGTGGAGTTCCATGAATTGTGGGACAAAATTTTTGGGCCCACCGAAGGGGCAACGCACTGACCGAGCATGAGGATCCGAGCACGGGAACGACAATTCCCATGGACCCGATCCAATGGATGGGATGACCCAATTCTCAATTGACTATAAGAAATAAAAGGTCGCCTTGCTCGGACCGCCGAAGGTGGGAGGCAGTCCGAACAGAGATATCGGCCGAACAGGCTACCCTTCTCATCCCACATCCTCGACGCTCCTGTCCCAAGGAGTTTCAAACCCTCAATGTTTGAGACCTATATCGGAGAAACAGATCCTGCTAATCACAGCGAGGGCTTCAAAACCCTCATGACGATTCACGGTGCCTTGAATCTCCTTCTCCATCATGGGTTCCTGGCCACTCGGGGCGGCCCTGCACAAGAATGGTTCACCAAACTCACCCCTGATTCAATTTACTCCTTCGACCAGCTTAAAGAGAACTTTCTCGCTCACTTCATGACAAACTGAAAGGTTGAGAAGAAGAGTGCCTCCTTACTGGACCTCAGATAGAAGGACAAAAAATCCCTCATAGACTTCTTCCAGAGTTTCAGGGCCGAAGCATGGTCAACCTCCTCCCTCGACTCCGGGGTAGCAATAGCGGCCTTCCGACACAATTTTTGCCAAAACTCGTTGAAAGCCTCCCAGGACAAAAAGCCACCCATCGACTTTCCCGACCTTCTCCATAGGAGCGAGAAGTACATTCGAGCCCTCCACCTCGGGAGTTGGAAGGGATCCCCCACTAAAGGAAAGAGGAAGGTAGATAACTCTGAGCCTCCCAAGATGGCCCAAAAAGATGCCTCGGGGTAGAGGTGCCTCCCCCGCATCCGCGGTTTGGTAAATTCACTCCGCTCAATGTGAGCGTGTCAGCTATCCTGATGGAAATAGAGAGAGACAACATACTTCAACACCCTCCTTAGTCCAACAATCCCAACAAGAAGAGAGATCAGAGGTTCTACTACCGTTTCCATCGAGACCATGACCATGATGCTGATAACTGCCAAGCTCGAAAGTACGAAATCAATGCCTTCATCGGGAGTCGGTACCTTGCCAAATTCACTCGGGATGGCCCAAGAGCCTCTCCACCCCCTTTGGGAATGAACAAACATCCAGAGACAGAACCCGAGCATCAGGATACTAAGAATCTGGCCATCCTCCATTGCATCCATAGCGGACCCATGGGGGGAGAGTCTAGCTCCTCCAGCAAGTCCTTCATCCAGGAGGTAAACTCCATTCACAATTGCCCCCCTCCCTGGGGTTTCGAGTTAACTGTGTCTTTTTCGAAAATTTTCTAGGTCCCGCATTGTGACGCCTTTGTCATAAGCCTTGTGCTCGCTAATTACGAGGTTCGCTATATCCTCATCAATATTGGGAGTTTAGTGAACATCCTGTTCCTAGCAACCTTCGAAGCCTTAAAGCTTTCTTGGGAGAGACTGAAACTACCAGGGTACACCCTCCACGACTTCTCCGGTGGTCCAGTCCAGATCGAGGGAATCGTTACCCTGGATGTTACCGCAGCGAAATCCCCGACCTCCCGAATGGAGGCGATGGACTTCATGGTAGTCAATGTCAAAGCCACTTATAATGCCATCCAGGGCCGACCCGGCCTCGGTTCCCTCTAGACGGTACCCTCGGCCTACCACACGAGCATGAAGTTCCCAACCAAGTCTGGGGTCGGGGTAGTCAAAGGAAACCAGGAGGCAGCTCGAGCCTGTTACACCACTACGGTAGGGGGAACTATCATTCCTCTCGAAGCAGTCGAGCTCCCATCGGACGAAGTTCAATAGGTTCTGAGCCAGTGGATGAGCTGGAGGAAATTCCTATCTCTGAAGCTGAGCCCATCAAATGCTTCAAAATAAGCAAGGCTCTCTTCTCGGCCCTCAAGGAGGAAATTATCTGTTGTATCTGACGGAATCGAGACATGTTCGCTTGGACACCGTCAGACATGTTGAAAATATCTGAGGACCTCATCATGCATAGATTGAGTGTTCACCCAGACTCCAAGCCGGTACAAGAAGGAGGTCAACAAACTCCTTTCTACCCATTTCATCCAAGAAGTCAACTACCCAGAGTGGTTGGAACACGTTGTGCTAGTCAAACTCTAACGGCAAATGGAGGATGTGCATCGACTTTATCGACCTTTACAAGGCCTTCCTAAAAGATCCTTTCCCTCTCCCCAGTATCGATGCCCCAATCGATGCTACATTCAAACACAAGTTGTTGAGCTTCATGGACGTCTATTCCGGTTACAACCAGATTTGGATGTACCCCTTGGACATCTCGATGACGGCCTTTATCACCGATCAGGGGCTCTACTGCTACAAGGTATGCCCTTCGAGTTGATAAAACTAGGCACCATTTATCAATGACTCGTTAACTAGGTCTTCAAATAAAATATTGGTCAAATAATGGAGGTCCACGTCGATAACATGCTCGTCAAAAGCCTCCAAGGCAGAGACCACGTAAGCGACCTAGAAGAGGCCTTCGGGGTCCTAAAAATGCATGATATGAGACTCAACCCCTTCAAATGTGCCTTTGGTGTTACCGCATGAAAGTTCCCCAGCTTTATGGTCAACCAACGAGGAATAGAAGAAAATCCTGAGAGAATCCAGGTCATCTGCACATGGCCCCTCCTAGGAATGTCAAGGAAGTACAACGACTCACCGGCCATCTTGCAGCAGTCGGCCTTTGCCTTTCAAGGTCAGGGGAGAAGTCCTTCCCTTTCTTCAAATCCCTCCGGGGGGCAAAGAATTTCAAATGGGGGGAGCCTCCGCAACAGGATTTTGTAAAGCTCAAAGAGTACCTCTCCAATCCCCCTCTCCTCAGCAAGCCGGAGCCCGAAGACGTGCTCTATCTCTACTTGGCAGCTTCAGAGTAGGCCCTCAGTGCGGTCCTGATCAGGGAAGAAGACGGAGCCCAAAATCACACCTATTATGTCAGCAAAATTCTCTGCGATGCTGAACTCTGATACAAAACAATGGAAAAGGTCGCCTACTCCTTGGTCATAGCTGCTTGAAAGCTCCGTCCATACTTTCAAGTTCACTCTGTTTAGGTCCTTACGGATCTCCACTAAAGCAAGTCCTCCATAAACCCGAGACCTCCGACTGCCTAATCAAATGGTTCATCGAGCTGAGCCAGTATGACATCAGCTATAAGTCGAGGACGAACATTAAAGGATAGCCACTCACCGAATTCATAACCAAATGTGCCATCCTGAAGGTCCCCAAAACTCCATAAGATGAACCTATTTGGGAACTTTACGTGGATGGATCGTCCTATGAAGAGGGTAATGGGGTCGGATTCATCTTCAGCGGTCTAGATGGCTTCATCCTCCAGTACTCCCTACGCTTTAGCTTTAAGGCATCTAACAATGAGGTGGAGTATGAAGCCCTGGTAGTCGGACATCTCCTAGCTTGAAAAGCAGGGGCCAAACTGGTCAAAGCCTTCCGCGACTCCCAACTCATCGTCAATCAAGTTTGCAGAGAATATGAAGTTCGCAAGGCCTAGATGGTCAAATATCTGGCTAACTTTGAGGATGCCTCCATCATTAGGATCCTTCGTGAAATGAACAGTCAAGTAGACACCATTTCCAAGTTGGCGTCCTCCTCATTTGAAGGTCTAGATCGGACAGTCCCGTGGAGGTCCTCGTTCGACCAAGCATCGTAAAAGAAAACTTCGAAGTCCTCTCTCTCGACCCACACACCTAGCAACCAACTTGGATGGATCCAATCATGAACTACCTAAGAAATGGGGAACTTCCTAAAGATGCCTCTGAAGCTAGGAAGATCAGGGACAGGGCCGAGAGGTTTGTGCTTATCAACGACATGCTCTTCAAGTACTCATATGCAAAGACCGACGATAAAACATACCTCTAATGCTTGTCACCGAAAGAGGTCAAGTACGCGCTCGAGGAAATGCACGTAGGAATCGACAGTTGCCACATGGGCAGTAGATCGCTTGCGAGGAAAGTACTCAACCATAGGTACTACTAGCCGACTCTCCTACAAGATGCTTAGTACCTGGTAATGAAATGTGGCCCAAGACAATGGTTCTCTTCTGTCTGACATTTGCCCCAAGCCCATCTCAAGTCGCTAACTAGCCCAGCTCTCTTTGCCATGTGGGGGGATGGACTTGGTCGGACAGTTCCCCAAAGCCACGACTCAAAGGCGCTTCCTCATTGTTTCTATCGACTATTTCATGAAAAGGGTCGAGGTAAAGCCCCTAGCCACTATCAATGAGCACTAGGCCCAACACTTCTTTTGGAAGCACATCATCTGCTGATTCAGGATTCCTTGGATCCTCATTACCGACAATGGTACCCAGTTCATAGGAAAGGGCTTCCGCAAGTTTTGTGAAGACCTTAGAATTCAGCAGAGGTTCTCCCCTATCACACACCTCCAGTCTAATGGCCAGGCCGAGAATACCAACCAACAAATTCTCGATGGCCTCAATAAGAGACTAGACAAATCCACCAAAGGACTGTGGGTCGACAAGCTGCCCAGCATACTGTGGTCCTACTACATGACTAAGTTGATCCCCATAGGCAAGTTGCCTTTCAACTTGACCTTCGGCACCAAGGTCATAATCCCCCTAGAAGCTGGGTTTCCATCTTCGCAGGTCATGAGCTTCGACGAGGATTCAAACTTAGATGGCCTTAGGGTCAACCTGGATCTCGTCGATGAAGTTCACCAAAGGATGACCATCGGAAGAAACATCTACCAACATAGGATAGAATGGTTTTACAATCAGAAGGTCCGACCCACCAACATCAAAGAAGGCGATCTTGTGCTCAGGAGACTCGAGATATCGGAACTGAGCAAAAAAGGGAAACTCACGCCCAACTGGGAGGGCCCGTATAGGGTCTCCAAACTGTTTAGTCTAGGCACATACCGACTTGAAGACCCGGGGGGCAAGGTAATCAGGAGGACCTGGAACGCAAAGCTTTGGATTAAATTCCACGATGGCCCTAGGGGTTTGCACTTGTAATGATGCCTTCAAAAGCCAACGAATGTACTTGCCTTCAGCAGTCAGTGAATAAAATTTAATTTTCATTCCCAATTCAACTTATTGGGTCACTTGCAATGGGCTCCTAAGGCCCAGCATCAATGCTAGGATATCCTCTTCGAAACGGTATCTGACGCCGAAGACTTCAACGCTAAAAATCCCTAAGGATGTCTCCCTCGGGCTGGCATCCGATGCCGAAGGCTTCAACACCAAAAATCCCTAAGAATATCCTCTTCAGGATGGCATCCGACGCCGAAGGGTTCAACGCCAAAAATTCCTGAAGGATCTCCTTCGTAATGGCACCGGATTCCAAAGGCTTCAACACCAAAACCTTCGACTCTGAAGGATATCTCCTTTGACATGACTCCCTATGCCGAAGGCTTCAACACCAAAAATTCTTGAAGGATCTCACTTGGAGTGGCACCTAATGTAAAAGGCTTCAACGCAAAAAATCCTTGAAGGATTCAATGGCCAAGTTCTCAGACTCACCCCTTCGGGATGTCCCCACAGGCCCATCTCCGTCGAGATCACTTCCAACGTTGAGGATGCTTCTGTCAAAAGAAATGTGTAAACAATGAGTTGGGGCAAAATTCTTTTCATTAAAAAGGAAAATAA
The DNA here is from genome assembly GCA_017893485.1 of Hemerocallis citrina. Classification (NCBI taxonomy): domain Eukaryota; kingdom Viridiplantae; phylum Streptophyta; class Magnoliopsida; order Asparagales; family Asphodelaceae; genus Hemerocallis; species Hemerocallis citrina. The sequence goes on from JACEHZ010000256.1 coordinate 621,936, forward strand.
TTATAAAGGGGGCGGTGGCCAGTCCACAATTGGCAAGTACATCAAAACAAGTAAACTCCACCTAAACCCTCTTGTGGTCATCTCACACTTTAGCACCGACTATCGCCACCCATCAGATGCCATGTGGTCATCTCGCACTTTAACATCGGCTCACGACCACCTCGCCTTGGCTCATTGCCATCCCCAATGCCTCAAGTGTAGAAGAGGCATCACAGAGATGGAAAGCGATGATGATGAAGAGCACACGTCCGACCGAGTAGGGAAACGATCCCTACAAGGGATTAACTCGCCATGCAAAATAAGGCATTATACACGTACCCTCGAATCGACGGTGAGTCCTTCATCTGGATTGAGTTCCCTCTAAGGATAGGAACTCTCACCCTCAGCCCCGGCTATGGACATCCGATCACGAATCCGAGATACCTCTGCTGACCTAAAGAAGGAGTGCCCATATCCTCTCCGAGCCTCAGTGAAGCAGCAGCATCCGCACAAGGGGTCTTAGCCGGGAAGGCCCCACTAAATACCGAAGGGAAAGAATAGAGCAACATAGTTGCCCTTCAGGACCCAGTGGGCAGAACATCAGATGTCGAAATTCGACACAAGAATGCATGCCCTAACCGAATACCAATCCGGGTGGAGTCGAGCACAGTCTTTCGAAACATTTCCCCACCATCCTCGACCCGTGGATGAATTTTCCAGCCGCTCGACATAGGCCCCGCCGAGTACTGAGACAACGCAGAATGAAGATAGAGTTTGAGAAAGTTGTGAGTTAACCACCCAACGGCAAGGACTTTGTAAATACCACAGAGAACTCCCCAACTTCCTACATTTTTGCTTACAACTTCCAATGCGCCTTGAATGCATCAAAAAATGATGTAAGCAAACACGTGTCATCTCACGCGATTGGTGAAGCCCGGATTCACACCACGGCATGGTAACAGGGGTCGAGCCTTGGCGATGAGCGTCCAAAAGGTCTCAATTCGCCTCGCTTTCGGCATAGAATCCTAGGCCAATCATCAGGGGGATCTCTTACAAGCCTCAACTCTCAATGCTCTCGGCCTGATATCTGAGGTCGACCCTCAGTGGAGCTCTCATAGGCCTTAACTCTATGCCCTCTACATGGCATTCGAGGCCGATCCTCAAGAGCGATGTGCTGCACCCTTGGCGTAGCATCCGAGGTCGACCCTCTGCAACTCAACTATCTCAGACGAAGCACCTTGAACTGACGCCTCGGCAAGACGACTCAACCAATTCAATGGTTTACACAGACAATAAGATTTTTATTAAGCAAAGGAATTACAAGTGGTCCGTCCGCGGTCGGCAAATCAAACAAAGTTACAACAAATTTACAGCTAGATGCTCATACAATTAACTTATCGAAGCGGCTCCCAGAAGCCTTGCCAACATTGACACGCCGAACTAAATGTCCCTCGGCAGCAGAACCCTAGCAAAGATATTTGCAAAAATTATTCCGGTCGAATCGCACGGACCAGATATGGATGCCACTGCAAACTCCCACCTTGAGCATCCCTCAGGCGAAAAATTTAGGAAGCCACGCCAAACGCCCAAGAAATGAACAAGCACCAGATTATTACCCCTATCTCTCAGGTGAGCCCTCAAGCCACTGCGAATGGTGGATATTCGGTCTCGAAATTCAGATACCGGTGGTAACCAAATGGTTTCAAAATCCGAGATGTACATGATGAGGCTCAATGGGATCTCCCAAGTCCCATCCGGGTTCCCACGAGCCAGAACGAGTTATACGAGAAGCCCCAGCCCTGCTAAATGCTCTTGAGCCAAGGATGATCCCAAAATGAATAGGCCATATTTCTCGGGTCTTAGGAGTAAATCCTCAGATATCGGAACCCGGGGCAAACAGCCCAAAGTGACAAGGCTGAGTCCCAACCCCCTTCAGGTCGAACACTCACACAGTGGAGCTCTCACTCGGCATCTCGACCCTTTCCTCCTTGTGATGAGGAAATCACTTGAAGGGAAATGAGATTTATAAGCATTTGAAGTTCATTCCAAAGGTCCCATCAGTCATCGCGGTCAACGCACTAACTACTGAGATCCACAGTTATTGCAGTTATCAGTGAATGTGACTCAATTAGGACCACGTGACCTCCCACTATGCATTTCGAGAAGCATGGGTGAAATCAGGGGTCAGATCCTAGGTTCTGAGGAGACGAACCGGGAGTCTGAAGCGAAGACAACCAAATGCGAATATCAGAAGGGAAGCAAGTTTTATTCATCAAATAAGGAAATACAAATACGGTGTCCAGTTCGCGAAAAGGTGAAAATACAAGCTACATAGTTTCCCATGTTAGGGACGGGGCCCTCCTCAGCTAGGGGGCAGGGATGATCAGGTCGTGATTTTTCGAGTCTATAACGCTCTATAACTTTTAATACAATATTTTGAATTTATGAATAATTTTTAAATCAATTTATTTAATTATTTCGAATTTTCGCAAAATTGACATTCACACTGCAGATATTTTTTAGGTGCAAATTTCCACTTTTAAATTTCTGAATAAATTATCCTATTTATAATTGAGTATATTCTAAATTTTGTGATTTTTCTGAATAAGAAACTATTTTTATAAATACCTTGAAAGAAAAGGATTTTTTGTGCAAAATATCGTTTGGAGGTAAAATTCAAATTCAATTTTTTTTTCTGTTTTGGTAGGCCGATCTGGCAATGGAGACATTGCGATGGAGAGATTTATCCCTCTAATTTGATTTCACTTGATTTCATTGAGCAAATATTTAATTATGTAATTTTGCAATTTGTTAGGGACTTTATTGCAAAACTGTAATTAAAACCCTAATTTCCTAGAACCTGGCTATATAATAGAGAGAATGAACAGAGGATTTATGAATAATCATATATTTTCTATAATTTTTTGATTTATTAAGCATTTTTCTGAAATTTATCATTTTTTCAGGTGCAAAACACATGTAAATATTTTCTTAGGAAATAAAAAGTCAGAAAATTCATTTGAAAAATCTAATTGTTATTAGTAGATAATTGTCATGCCCCGCTTCCTAAAAATACAAAATACGAGCACATAACATTGGCCCAGCAAATGATTGTCATGATCCATAAGCTGTTCAGGAATCTTTACAACATCTCACGAAATAATCAGAGTCGGAAGCAATAGAATCAACCACATGCACATATGAACCAATACCAACAAGAATACTTGAAATAAAATATATTAATCTTAAATAGTCATGATCTGAATAACACAAATAATCCTGGGTCACATTGCCCAATTACAAGAATAAATCCAAATACACGAATACAATATTGTTCAAGCAAACTACAAGAAATAATAATAACAAGATCCAACACTAATCCTTCATGTCACCAATACCTTTTGGAACCTGTTCTCCAAAATCTGCAATTCAACAATTGCAGGGAAGAGGAAAAGAGAAAACAAGTACCCGTTAATTGCAAGTTACGGGCACCTATCTATACTATTATTAAGCAAAGCCCTATTTTGATAGCTTTTTACTATCATGCCCCTATATACATAAAAAGCTAAAAAAAATATATAAGGTTAATTCTGTAATTTTTGCTTCACATTTAAAGTCTCCATAATATTCTGTTCCCTCAAAAATTGAAACAGTTTCTTCCTCTCCCTCCATCAATTAATTTTTAACAAAAATAAATAAATATTCGATCACTCCCCCTTCTTCGAGTATTCGCTTATTCTTTTCCTTTCTCCCTCATCTTCCATTTCGGTCTTAAAATGCCGACTCCTCTCTATTTTTTCAGACCCTTTAATTAGATCTAAATCGCTGTTTAATCCCCCAATCAGAAAATGATGCGAATGAGAATGAAACCCCCACCTGCCACCGGCGACGAGTTGGAGGTCCGGCCGTGCGGTATACTGGTCCAGGTCCCCCATCCTCACCCATTATCCGAGTCGAAGATTAACTTTCCCAATATTCGGAAGCACGTCGAGTTTCTTAAAGAGATTCAGGTATGAGTTTGTGATTTCAGCAAATCGAGGTTTCTGTGATGTATAATTGAAGGGCATTTCACTTTGATCAGTTTGTTAATAAAAATTTGATTAGGTTTTGTTCTTTGAGTATGCTGGTCCAGAAACGCAACCCGCAACCTGAATCCGCTCCCCCATCCTCACCCACTATCCGAGTCGAAGATTAACTTTCCCAAGATTCGGAAGCGCGTTGAGTTTCTCAAAGAGATTCAGGTATGAGTTTGTCATTTCAGCAAATCAAGGTTTCTGTGATGTATAATTGAAGGGCATTTCACTTTGATCAGTTTGTTAATAAAAATTTGATTAGGTTTTGTTCTTTGAGTATGCTGGTCCAGAAACGCAACCCACAACCCGAATCCGCTCCCCCATCCTCATCCACTATCTGAGTCAAAGATTAAATTTCCCAAGATTTGGAAGCGCGTCGAGTTTCTCAAAGAGATTCAGGTGTGAGTTTGTCATTTCAGCAAATCGAGGTTGCTGTGATGCATAATTGAAGGGCATTTCACTTTGATCAGTTTGTTAATAAAAATTAATTAGGTTTGGTTCTTTGAGTAATGTGGTTGGAATCGATGGATTTGTTTGTTAATAGATCACGAGGATTTATGTTTGATTATGGGGAGCAACCCGAATCCGCTCCCCCATCCTCATCAACCCGAAACCCCCACCTGCCACCGACGACGAGTCAATGATCACTCATCAAGTTGATAAGATGGCTTCCAAGGTTTTAATCTGTTATTTATAACTTAGTTAGTTCTTAGTGTTTTAAGTTGTAGTAAATATATTGATTTTGGAGATTTTTTTTAAAGGTTTCTAAGCTTGAATCAATTGCATCTATGGGAAAGAAAGTTGCTGATAGTGATTTGTTGAGTTTGACGGAGTTTCTGATGAATGAGTTGTTGAAATTAGATGAGATTGCTTGTGACGGTGAAGTGAAACAACATAGACGAATGCAGGTCAAAACCCAGCTCAAATTTGTCCAATTTTTTTTACCAACTTTAAAGGGTTTCCTATACGTTTACTTTCTTTGTCTTCGTGTATGTTTGCTTTTCAGGTCACAAGAGTTCAAAAGTACGACAGGGGAAGCTGAAGGGACGGCAGAAAGATGAGGAGGCGTTGCAGGCGGTGCGAGGAGGACGAGGTGGCGACGATGGCGAAGTTGGGTTGTGCTAGGAGCAGTGGGGGGGATGGCCGCTGTCGTTGGGTTTCTTTGGAGTCGAAATGGAAGAGGAAGAAAGGTGAAGAGTTGGGGAGAGAGAGTTGTGAGAGAGGGATTCAGGGTTTTTAATTAATTAGGGTTTTTAAATAAAACGTGCATTGCACGTGCGGATTATTAGAAGCACCTTCACATGTAAGTAAATGTTAGAAACGTATAGTGTTTAACTAATGTTACTTTGATTATTTTCAGGATGAAGACAGTGAGCAAGCTTGGGTTTGGATGGAGCTCGGGTTGTGTGAGGGGAGGAGCTCGACTGGGAGGGTAAACGGATGTCTCAGGTTCGTTGACAAATTACGTATTATCATTTACTGTATGAAAAATTAAAAAATAATTTTTTTTAATGAAAACGTGCATCGCACGTGCATGTTACTAGTAATGTAGAATACAAGTACATGGGATAGAGAATTCTAAGTAACAAACCTAGCATGGTATAATCATGATAACTATATATAAATCATAGCATGGCAAGATGAGCAAGTATAACAGCATGTGTCGAGTGTCAAGTAAACAGGTAAACATGTAACAGGTATCAGGTAACAGGTATACAGCTAAACAGGTAATCATATAATATGTATCAAGTATCAAATCTCATGTATCATGTAGTCAAGTATCAAGTGAGCATGTATCAAGTGATCAAGTATCATGTTCAAGTGTCATGTATCAAGTCTTGTAGTTATTACTATCTAGGTAGCACTTCATGCATCCATCCTTTTACTACATGGTTGCTACAACAAACAGTTTCGCTTTAGATTTCATAGTGGACCATAGAGGGCAGTGTACTCAGGAATCAGAACAGAAACAGAAAATAGGTTCATGAATCAAACAGGTACACGAATCATCTGATTCATGCATCAACAGGTTCATAAATCAATAGGTACATGACCAACAGGTCCGTGCATCAACAAGTAACAGGTACATGAACCAACAGGTCCATGCATCAACAGGTTCATATATCAACATGAATTAAAATGGGAAACACGGGCCCCCTTCCGAGTATATATTTCTGAATTATCCACTATTAGATCTTTCCCTTATACCCCGGCTTTGTTATTTCTTATAAATGTTAAACAAGCATGTAGGTGTGCAAAATATATCAAGAATAACATGGCATGATTATGTAACAAGTTCAAGTTTCAAGATAAATTTGTACGAGTGCAAGATAACTTATATAGGAACGAAATAACCAAATCTCAAGTGCAGGACAGCAAGACCATACTGTAGTAAAACTAAAATTTCTAGTGTTACAAAAATTCATATCTGAATCCGTCAAAACATCAAAAAAATAGACTCCCAACTGAATCCAGTGAATACAAATAAGTCATATAGTAATTCACAAAAACATAACTCAAAACTGATTTGAATACAGAAATTATGTTCAGCAGTAATCAGGAAAACTAATTCAAGAGAAGGAAAACAGCATGAAAGCACATTAAATAAATCCACGAAAGATCTGGAGTATTTTCCTATATGTCTAGAATCAGAATATAAAGTTTCATAATATTCCAGTAAAATTAGATCAGTCATCAAAAATCAGAAAATATCAAGAAACGATAGTTTGGCAAATCTGGAATTCCCAACACAGCTGTACAAAAACTGTAATATCTCGCAAACCGTTAAACAAAATCCAATTCCGACAAAAGTATATGAAAATAGATAAAATATACTAACTTTCATATTTCATAAAATTTTTTCATAAAGTAGAAGAAAAATTAGGTGAAAATACGATTCTTTACAGCACAGCGAGTAAAATATAGCAAGTATAGTTTTCATAAACGAACATGAAACGACACATAAAACTCACCAATAAAATCCACCAAAATTCTGGGTAATCCCTAACTTGATAAGGAAACAATGAACAATGTTTTGGATCAAAATAATATATGTAGCATCAGTATCAAAATCATTTAGTCATCAAAATCATCAAAAAATGAAATCTGGAAAAGATCTACACCTCTGTAGTAAAATAGTCATAACTTACACATACGAAAACGAAATCAAGCAAGGTCAGAGGGGTTTGAAAATAGACAAAATTCCCTAAAACTCATGTTTTATACCGAAATTATGATTCTGACCTTAATATGGTCTAACTTACTGATCAAGACAAAATATCAGCAAAACACAGAATTTCCTCAAAAACCAAAATCAACATAGATTCAACGAAACTTGATCCAACACAACCAAACATGAAATTGAGTCTAACAAGTATCCAAACAACATGAAATAGGATATACAACATGTCCTCAACAAGTATCTCACATGGGTCTCACAAGCACACGAGTTCTCATAATTGTTTCACATATACATCATATCAAGAAAGGGCAAAACCTAAGTTAACTCATGTTAATATTGTGTCGTGAGGCAACTATGGTCAAGTTTTCACAATAGAGACAAAACTCATCAAAGATAACACACACACGAGTTGTCTCTAGACCCAACTACACTATAGGTGGTATTTTTAACTTGTATCAAACAAAGAAATTGGAGTACAAGTTACTTGCCTTAACCGACGAAAAAAAAGAATCCAAGCAAGAATAACAGGAACGGATTTCCGACCAACGAACACAACGATCGAACAGCGAACCATAACGAGCAACGAACACAACTCACGAACTCAACGAACGACGAATCCAATGAACCACGAACGGAAACACGAGTAGAAAATCACAACACACCGATTCCCGCAGACACCAAGACACGTGCAAAACCACACACACACTCCAAGAGAAAGAGCGAGGAAGTAACGGCAGCGGGCGTTGTCACTGTCGCTGTGTTATCTTGCTGTCGGCTGAGCACAGAGGGGATTGCGGCTGCTGCGGAGTCGAGGACCAGGGAGAGCACACAGGGTAGAGGGTGGCAAGGTGATGGGGTGAGGAAGGAGAGTTGGGGTGCAGTGGATGGTGGAATCCGGGGGTAGGGAGAGATCAGGATGGGAGAGTAGGCTGGGGAAGAAAGGGGTGCCTATATATATCGGGATTTATATATACACGGGCAAGAGAAATTAGGGTTAGAGAGAGGGGAAGCGGCACAGCCGAAAGGAAGAGGTCGGGTCGGGTCTGCATGGGAGGAAACAGGGGTTTTCGGGTTTGGGCTAAGGTTATTGGGTCTAAGGGGTTTCCGTTGCATGGGTTACACACCCAAGGAAGGGAAGAAGTGAATACCAGGGCAATTGTTTGAATGGGCTTTTGAGGTTCGGGTTTATATATTGGGTATGGGTATTAGGGATAATGGGTGTAACTGTATAAGGTAATGGGTAAAGTATAATAACGGGTTGGGGAATGTTTTAATGGGTATAACCAGGGTAAATGGGTATTAATTGGCTAATGGATAATGGGTTTGGTGTAATTGGGTTTTGGGTTTAAATGGGTATTTGGGTATGGATTTGGGAAAATAAATAAATAAATAAAATAACAATTAAAAATATAAAATTTGGATTGTATAGAAATAATAATAAAAACAATAATAATAACAATATTAATAATAACAGTAGTAATAATAGAGGTCAAAGTAAAAATATCAAACATAAGATTTGTATTAAAATGTAAAATTCATATAAAATAGTTACAATAAAATTATTAATCAAAAACAAATTTTAATAGGAGATCCAATAATACATTTTAACAAAAGAATTTGAAAACTGAAAAATAATAATTTGCAAAAATTTTAAATACAGAAAATACACAAAAATATATTTTTGGAAAAACAGGGGTTACAATAATAATTCTAAATTTTCTGGATTTTTATGAATAAATTGTATCATGTTTGCAAATATTTCAAAGTGAATGACTTTTATGTAAAATTGCTACTTGGAGGCAAATTTCAAATTTTGAAAATTTTTGGCTGCATTGGGGGTCGGTCATGTAGGAGTGTTTAGGGGAGATTAAATCTTATCCTAATTTATTTATTTAACTACTTGATTTGGAAGATATATATATATATATATATATATATATATATATATATATATATGTAAATATTTGATTTTTGGAGGGGGATTTTGTAAAATCTTCACAAAATCCTAGGATCTAGAACCCCGACCTGTATTAGTAGCAGCAGCAGCCGCCCTCCCCTATTCACAACAAAATACTATTTTTCTTTATTATTTCTTGGATTTTGGAGGTTTGGATCTCTCAATTTTCGCAAGGAGGGAAGGAGCTTTTCTTTATTGTTCTTCATTGCATTTTATTTGAGATGGGTGATACTTCTTGTCTCTTGTTTTTCTATATGGTTGTAGAATATGATGATGGATCAAGTAAGATGCACGCTAAAAGTTGTATAGTTTTATATAATTGATGAAACTTTTACTAGTGAATGAATCACAATGAATGTGTAGTTATTTAATATTCTCCATGAATAGAACCCTAATCGATGGGTGATTTACATGCATAGATTGTTTAAGAAGTTAGAGATTTGTAGTGTGTCAAAAACCTTGTGTTCTTACATTAAAGTCATGTATGCCATGAAGTATGTTAGATATTGAATGGAGACTTGTATGAACTGTTATGAAAATTAGTCATCTACATCAGGATCGATAAAAATCTTAAGTATTTTTTATGAAAGTTGCTTGCTTTATCACATATCATATCGTGAGTAAATTATCATTTGGATTAGCTACTTGTGTTCATATATGTATATGTGTGAATGATGAATTAATACTTACTGTTACACTGCTTGGATTTTTTGAATGAGAATTTGTCATCGATTTTGGGATGGGATTTAACAAGTGATATGGCTAAAAATGGGGATAAATCGGAATCATCCAAATCGGGCACGAATCTTGAAGCCCGGGGGTAAAACGGTAATTTCACCTACCAATGGGTCTAAAGTGGGTACTGGATCTCCTCCTCGAAGACCCACTAACCCGCGAATGGATCCGCCTCAACTGGGTGCGGGTTTCAACCCGCAGCAAATCCGGTCCAGAAAGGATAGAATTAGGGTTTCTGATTAAATCCTAATCAACGGCCCTGATTCATAACTATCCCTTCACTGGGGATTAGGGATTACTTTCCTTATCTAACCACAGGGGGATTACATTCCTAATCTGATCCCAGCGGCGCCTATAAATACCCCCCATCCATCTCCATTAAGAGGTAATCAATCTTTTGCCAATTTACGCTCTTTCTTAATCATTCCTGATTACTGACTTGAGCGTCGGAGGGTGCGTCGCCGGGATCAACCCCGATGTCTCGCACTTTTTGCAGGTGAACGGCGGGAGTCAACAGTCAAACTCCGGCAGAACAGGTAACATGTTTGCTATTCAAAGTTTCCAAAGAATCCACAAATACTATCTGTTTGCCCCCACACCAGATTAAGCGGCAACAGATTGGCGCCGTCTGTGGGAAAGAAACGAATAGCAGCCTCCCCTCTTCCCGTTGGTCAGACCTTCTCCACCCATGCCTCCTAGGAAAGTCAGATCCAGAGGGTCCAACCGAGGACCCAACCCCGATCAGCAACAGGAAGTTCCCCCTCAGCCCGCTCAACAGCAGGGGCAACTTCCTCCTTAAGTCGTGGACCCTCTTCAACAGGACCTACCTCCTCCTCAGAATCAACAACCTTCTAAGGGTCCCAATCCGCAGAAACAGCCTCTCCATCCGAACCACATCTCCATCCAAAATGCCTCTTCAGACTCTATGGCCTCCCATAATCCCCGGGCTTCCGATCTTCGCAACACCGTCCTCAATCAGCAGATGGATGAGGATCTTCGCTGCGGTCTGGATGAAAAGCGGGCCCGAGAGGGAACCTCCCGCCAACACCGTCCGGATGAGCGATCTCCTCACCGTTCGGAATTGCTCCCACAACCATTGAACAACTCTAACGATGGTTCGGAGTCCAACACTTGGCTCGATTCTACTTCGCAAGTTCGCTCCTAAGCGAGCTAGGAGTAGTTCGCCATTCGGAATTGCTCCCACAACCGTTGAACAATTCTAACGATGGTTCGGAGTCCAACACTTGGCTCAATTCTACTTCGCAAGTTTGCTCCTAAGCGAGCTAGAAGTAGTTCGCCATTCGGAATTGCTCCCACAACCGTTGAACAACTCTAACGATGGTTCGGAGTCCAACACTTGGCTCGATTCTACTTCGCAAGTTCGCTCCTAAGCGAGCTAGAAGTAGTTCACCATTCGGAATTGCTCCCACAACCATTGAACAACTCTAATGATGGTTCGGCGGTCGGCGCCCCTTGCCGAACGCTCGTAGCGCCGACCCCCAAACGAGCAGAAGTCCCGCTCCGGGACCTCGGCACAATAGACACCATCACAAACAAAGTAACCACACAGAGCAACGAAAAACGTACAAGTCCAAGAAAGAAATATTATTAAGAGTTGGGACGCAGTACAAGGCGGCTCTTCCATACAACATGATTACACGGCGTTAAAAAGCAAAAATTACATTGCCGACTTGTTACACTTAGGCTAAATACAAAGACTTCAAAAAAAAAAGAAATCTTCAGTGCCTCCATGGCGCAGGGATGTTCCGCTTTAAGGACACTCGAGGGCGGCCACGTTTAACTCCGGAACTCGACCCCAAACCAGCGAATTGAGACGTGTCCTCGGTGCTGCTCCTAACAGGCACTCCGACGGATGCTCCGCTCGATAAAATGGCAACAGCACTTTGTGCATCCCCGGGACTAGGTTGGCCGATGGGCGAACGAGTCACGAGCTCATAAAACGAAATACCACGCTCGCTTTCCGCGAGAGTACACGAAGTGCTCCTGACGTTGATTGGCCCCGAACGCAGTTTGAGGCGAGCCACCTTCGCCTCCAGCTCTGAAATCCGCTCCCTCAGAGAGTCGTCTTTTACATTGACCTCGAAGTGAGGGGGTATTGCGGAGTTCGGCACGCCAGAATGACTGGCGATAAGACGGCAAAGATGAGTGACTTCGATGCTCTTGTCCACTATGGCTCTCTTCAGCGCGTCGACCTCGGCCGTCAGTTCGTCATGCTCGGTCGTCAGTTTGGCCACCTCGGCCGTCAATCCCTCTCCCTCTGTCCAAAGCTCCGTCTCTACCGTCTGCAGGTGACAAATCTCAGAAAGCAGATCGTCCCTCTCCGCCGTTATCTTTGATAAAGTGTGGCGGATGCACTTGATCCGAAGGCCATAGCAAAAGGCGGTCGACGAACCATCATCCTCTCCTAAGGGGGCCATCTCGGTGATCCTACTCTCCAGTCGCCGGATCTCGATCTCTCGCCGACCCAGGATGAGTTGAAGGTGGTTCCGCTCGCTTTCGGCTCTGCGCAATCCCAGCTTGACTTCATAGAGCCGCTCTCGGTACCTCGCCAAGCACAGCTGTGTCGCTCCTAAGCCAACCTCGGCTCGAGTGTTGTCCCCCGAGCGAGTGGGCTCGACGGCTTGAGTCGCCACCACAAGTTGAAAAGAAGTCGAAGCAAACAACAAATTTTCAAACACATTGCCGAACTTCTACACTTAGCCAAATTTCAAGAATTTTTTAGAAAAGAGAGACGCGAAGTCGAGCCCAAAAACATGTTTTCATTCATTACAAAAAGAAACAGCGGTGGCCAGTCCGCGATTAGGCGTTACACAAAAAAAATAAAAAAAGAAAAAAAGAAAAAAAAGAAAAAAAACAGAAGAAAAGAAAAAGCGAGCGGAGTCAGAGCACGACCTCTTTCCCAGGGCGGCAAGAATGGGTGGGGGTTGACGTCTCTGAAGGGGTCACCACCGCCAGCGGGGTAACCACAGACCCCGGGACCTCGGCGACGACTTCGACTTCAGCCTCGACTTCATCCTCCCCTTCTTCTTCTTCTTCTCCCTCCGACTCGGGGTCGAAGCCTTCGACGTGGCCCGGGAACAATCTCCATCCCGAACGTCCACCTCGCGGTACTCCTTCGACACCTGGGCGAGGGCTTCGGCGTAGGCTTTGGCCATGTTCTGGGCCAGAAAGCCTTGCGCCTTCACCATGGTCACGTCCTCAGCCTCCTTCACCGCGGCAGCCTTGGCCTCTGCCGCTTCGGCCAATTGCTTGGCCGCCTCCTCCTTCTGGCGAAGAAGGTCACTCTCCAGCTTCGCGACCTGGCCCTCGAGGTACTCGACCCTCGTCGTCTTCCCTTCGAACTCGACCCTAAGCTTGTCGAGCTCGTTCCCCATCCGAGCCTTCTCCTTCCGAGCTTGGTCGGACTCCTGCTTCAGCACCTTCTCCAGAGCCGTCAACCTCTCCGTGAGGTGACCAAAATGGACGATGATCTGCGACAAGGGAAGAGGTATTAAAAGAGTTAGAGAAATCAGACCTGAAGGGAACCAATGACAGCAAAAGTTCAACACTTACCGAGACCACCGAGCGAGCAATCTCGATGACGTCATCGCCTTCTTGCCCGGCCTCGATGGCGGCGCGATCCTTCGGCATCGCCAGATGCTTAACCGCCTGCATACTCGCCAAGGAGTTGCCGAGGAATTCATCATGTTTCTGAACCTGCCAGTCCGGAACATGAATCCTTTTTTGCTCCTCGGTCAGGAGCTCCTTGGCCACCACGGTCAACGGGGGGGTTGCCATCCTGAGGGCTGCGGCGATGGTGAACTCGCCGGCCACGGTTCACGCCGAGGCACCTCCATCGGCAGCGGTCGGGCTTCCAAGGGTCTCCACATCCTCGACCACCTCCATGACCCTCGAAGCCTTAGTGGTCGGCCACTTGGTGGCCACCCTCTTGTGCTTCTTCGGCGCCTTGCTTGCAAGACCGGCCCTCAAAGCCAACACTGCATCGTATTCTATCGCCTCTGCATTAAAAACGAAGTTCGTTAGCACAATAAAAAGTCGTGAAAAATGAAGTATGAAAAACAAAGCACGGAAGCGTAAAAGAAGCCGCGTACTGGGATCTACGCGGCAGAGCCCTCCCCTGAACAAGACATCCTCGGTCAGCTCCTTCCAATCATACTTCGGCCGATCGAGAAGTGTCTGAACTGCCTCTTCTTCTTCAGGGCGAAGCTTAGGCAGCGCCTTCAACCTTTTCAGCACCTCTTCCACCTAATTGGAAGGGATAGGCTAGGCCTCCGCACTCCGCACTATCAAGAACTTCTCATGCCAGTGCTTTTATGGAGTCGGGGCATATGACGAGCCTACCGCCATGCCTCGGAGCCAAATAGTACTGGAACTCCGACCGGTTCCCTTGATGAAGCCGATAGATCGTCCGAAGTACATTCAGCTCCGGCTCGATCCTAGCGGCTTGGCAGTGAAGTACGAACCCGTTTATGACTCTCCATGCGTTCGGCATAAGTTGGATGGGGCTGACCCCAAACCACCTCAGAACGAGGATCGCGAACGGATGGAAAGGTAGCCGAGCCCCGGTGATGAAGGCATCAACCGGCCAGCAACACATAGTCACTGGCAGCGGCGAGTTGGCCCTAACCCGGGGACCCGGCAGCATAAGCTCGTACTCCTTCGGGATGTGGAAACAGTCCCGGATCACTCCCAAGTCTTCTTCGCGAAGGATCGACACCGTCTCATCCGCCTCGGTCGTCTCCCTCGCTGCATTCTCCTCGAAAGTCCTCCCCCTCCCATGAACAATACGCTCAGCGTGTTCCTCCGGAAGCTCTCGAACTCTGTGGAGCCCAGTCAGTTGCCCCGGCAATCTTCCAAACTCCCCCATACGTTTCGGCTCTTCCACGATCGAATCTTTGCCAAACACCTTCTTGCCTTTGTCTGGAGTGCGGGCTTCGAAAACTTCAAGGGAGGGTTCGGACCAAGAAGAAGACGACTCGGAGACAGAGGGAAGAGACATATTTATATTTGAAAGAGACTAAGTATAAATTACCTTAAAAAAAGTGCTGTCGGAAACTTCACCGGAATACGTACGACGATCACCGGAAGCACTCACTTAGCACAAATAACCACCTGAGTAAAAGAGGGGAGAAGTGAAAAATGAGAGAGGGGGTGAGGTTTTATAGAGAGAGGCGTGCGAAACGAGGTTAATGGGCCAATACTGCCGGCCCGTTCACACAAAACGACAAAAGCGACCTAAACCGTCGCCTTGTTTGCCACGCAAAGCCATACATCGCATTAATTACTGTCCCATCTGACAGAAGCTCAGAGGTCACTGCATTAAATTAGCATCTCATCCGTCAGAGCTGTCAGAAGTTCAGAAGCCATCACATTTATTGGCTACCACGTCTGCCAGGCGTGCAGAAGCCACCAACTCCGAAGGGTGTGCTCCGCCAGAAACGACAAGTCTCGGACCTCGGCACCAGCTGCCGAGCGTTCTTGACACCGACCATGTTACATGGAAAGTTGGACCTCGGCACCAGCTGCCGAGTGCTCCTGACACCGACCATGTTACATGGAAAATTGGGGTTCGGCACCAGATGCCGAGTGCTCTTGGCACCGAGCATGTTACATGGAAAATTGGGGTTCGGCACCAGCTGTCGAGCGTTCTTGATACCGATCATGTTACATGGAAAGTTGGACCTCGGCACCAGCTGCCGAGCATTCTTGACACCGACCATGTTACATGGAAAATTGGGGTTCGACACCAGCTGCCGAGCGCTCTTGGCACCGACCATGTTACTTGGAAAATTAGGGTTTGGCACCAGTTGCCGAGCGTTCTTGACACCGACCATGTTACATGGAAAATTGGGGTTCGGCACTAGCTGCCGAGCGCTCTTGGCACCGACCATGTTACATGGAAAATTGGGACTCGGCACTAGCTGCCGAGCGCTCTTGTCACTGACCATGTTACATGGAAAATTGAACCTCGGCACCAGCTGCCGAGCGTTCTCGGCACCGACCATGTTACATGGAAAATTGGAGTTCGGCACCAGCTGCCGAGCATTCTTGACACCGACCATGTTACATGGAAAGTTGGACCTCGGCACCAGCTGCCGAGCGTTCTTGACACCGACCATGTTACATGGAAAATTGGGGTTCGGCACCAGCTGCCGAGCGCTCTTGACACCGACCATGTTACATGGAAAATTTGGGTTCGGCACTAGCTGCCAAGCGCTCTTGGCACCGACCATGTTACATGGAAAATTGGGGTTCGGCACCAGCTGCCGAGCGTTCTTGACACCGACCATGTTACATGGAAAGTTGGGGTTCGGCACCAGCTGCCGAGCGTTCTTGACACCGACCATGTTACATGAAAAAAACTACCTCGGACCTCACCGAACTCCCTCTCAGCACTCACAACCTAGCCGAGGTCCCTCTGTTCTTTGGAAGAAGGTGCCAAACCACCTATGGATTTCGGCCTCCATGGGAGCGAGCGCTCGAAGGGGTCGGTGATGTGATACAAGCGTGTAGGCCGCACAACGAAGGAAAACGACCGAGCCATTCGCCAAAAAATTGCAAAAAATAATTAAAAATTCGGGAAGTGAAGGAAGAACTCCTGGAAAATAATTATAACGTTGGGAAAACATTTCCTAATCCCCAAACAAATAACTATTGCCAAGAACAAACTTTTAAGACCCCCGAACGACGAATTGACACTTCGCAAAGATAAACGAAAACACTGCGTGATCCGAAGAACTCAGGAGCAACTCAAAGTGCGACCAACTTGAAAAATCACCGCACTACCTCCTTCAAAGATTCAAAACCTTCCATTTGGACTCCGATACAACTCCATTAGCCATTAAAACAGTAAAACTACTCCTCAAAGGCTGATTAAACTCAGTCTTCGGGAGTGGGGGGCTCGTGATATGGCTAAAAAGGGGGATAAATCGGAACCGTTCAAATCGGGCACGAATCTTGAAGCCCAGGGGTAAAACGGTAATTTCACCTACCAATGAGTCTGAAGCGGGTACTGGATCTCCTCCTCGAAGACCCACTAACTCGCGAACGGATCCGCCTCAACTGGGTGCGGGTTTCAACCCGCAGCAAACCCCGTCCAGAAAGGATAGAATTAGGGTTTCTGATTAAATCCTAATCAACGGCCATGATTCATAACTGTCCCTTCACTGGGGATTAGGGATTACTTTCCTTATCTAACCACAGGGGGATTACATTCCTAATCTGATCCCAGCGGTGCCTATAAATACCCCCCATCCATCTCCATTAAGAGGTAATCAATTTTTTGCCAATTTACGCTCTTTCTTAATCATTCCTTATTACTGACTTGAGCGTCGGAGGGTGCGTCGCCGGGATCAACTCCGGTGTCTCGCACTTTTTGCAGATGAACGGCGGGAGTCAACGGTCAAACTCCGGCGAAACAGGTAACAGGTTTGCTATTCAAAGTTTCCTAAGAATTCACAAATACTATCTGTTTGCCCCCACACCAGATTCAGCGGCAACAACAAGTAAGGGAGATTTTAAATTTAAAATGGGTATGCCAAGGTGTGATGGCCATACTAGGATAGATTTGGAATCTGATTTGAGTTTTATGCATTTAATACGATGCAAAATTTCATATATGCATATGTAGATCGAAGATTTCAAAAAAAAAAGAGTTTTCTTGTGTAGGTTGTTTCTTTTTTTTTTAATTAAATTATTTAGGTTGATGTTAAATTAAGTTAAATTGAATAAGATTCACTCATTTAATTTATTAATGGTCTTTTATATGTGTACATACATTCGTGAGTGTAACATCATGCACATTTTGTATGGTTTTCGTCGACTCAGTCGCTTGCAACGACTACAGCAGTCACCACAGGATGCAGTAGCTGCGACGGGCGAATGTAGATATGCTATAGTCGACCGCAATAGCACCGCAGACTGCAGCTGCTTGCTACAGTTGACCGCCATCACTGCAGTTGACCGTAGCTGCCGTTGCAGACTGCACCAGCTGTGGCAGTTGATCGCACACTGAGCGGCAGTCGACCACAGCAGCACTGCAACTGCATCTGCCTGCTGGAGTTGATTCTTTTCATTTTCTCATTTTTCAGAGCATGATTTGGTATTGTATCTTCTTCGTTTGTGCACACTTTTGCACAGTGTATACTTCTAAATGGCATCAAGTTTTCTCATGAATTTTTGTCATAATAAACATTTAGATTTTGGGTTGTACGGTCATAGATTTCAGATTTTGATATATATATATATATATATATATAGAGATGTACTCAGATTTTTGCAAGCAATGATTCTTAGTTTTTTTTAAAACAGCGTTTAGTTTATGAAATCACTGTTTTCAGTGATTAGTTATTCTCAGATTTCCATGGTATTAAATTTCAGATTTTGCTGTTTTAGAGATGTGTATTCAAAGATTTAAAAGAACTTGAGTTTCAGATTTTCCTGAACTATTCTTTGGGCATTATGTGTGGATGAATGTGCTTTATTTTGATAATGATTGGAGTGGAAATTGCCCTGTGGACTGGTTGAATATGAATTCAAGAGATTGAAAGAAAGATTTGTGTGGATGTTAAGTGGGACCCTAGTATACCAGCAAATGAGATTTTTGTGGAAGTCAGCCAGTGGGGCCGTCGTTACGGTTTATTAGACTTATGTCCAGTAGGGTACACTAACTCTAGGGGACTGTGATTTTATTTAATTGATAATAATAAACATAAGGACAGACACTAGTGGAGATGCGATAGATCTTAGGAAACGTAAGTAGGGGGCCCATGTATAGTGGATGGAGGGGTTCCGGGACTATAGTTGTAGATGGGCGGCTTGATTCCGAAGGCTGCGATTATCATTTCCATCTCCCGTGTTCGCACGTCGGTCCTTCACAGTTGGCCGGTTTTATTCCGAAGGCTGGGACCTATTCGTGGAATTTCTGGCATGGAATGTTCAGGGCAATGTTTACATGATGCTTGCGCGTTGAGGGTTCTAGTCTAGCATGTAGATACCGGGATGTAGGCCTATGTGCGGTGTAGCGCCCTGAATTTCCAATAAATAAAAATTAGAAATAAGTGGCCCAATTTCTAGCATCAACTTCAATTGCAATTGTAAACATAGTACAAACACAGGAAAAATTTAAAACTTTTATTACATCAATTCTCTTACAAAGCATAGTGGAATTTAAACACCTTGAATTACAGTTCTCTTTACAACACAGCGGTAATTAAAAGCATCATAAATACAATTATCTCTTTACAATCATTCCTTTTACAAAATATTTAATAACATTAAACATTCTACCACATGCTCCAAATTCCATGCTAATGGTACATACCAGTAAAATATGAAGCTAAAGATATCCCTAACCCCCAAACTACAGGGGTCATCCATAACGGAGTGATATTCAAATGAAATACAATTTTAAGGAAAACATAAAGAATAAAACCATAAATCAACAAATAAGACATACTAACACAGTAATAACAGATGGAACATGAAACAACAATAAATGAAATATAAATAATCAAGTAAAACTAGGCTAAGTGTCAAGTGTAAGAAAACAGAAAAAGCAATATGCATAGAACAAGTCAGGTAACACAAATGCATATGATGATTTCTAATGCATACTTGTCGGATTCTATGCATCCCACTCTACATAGGTCTGGTGCAAGCCCTTATCGTCCTTCACTTTATAGGGTTCAATCCCTCGTTATGCAACTAATCCGACTACGGTGATAGAAATAAGATCTAGAATACTTCGTGAATAGGCCTACCGACCATCGACGCACGAGCATCATATAAGTATTGCTCTGACCCCCGGAGAAACACCTCCCTGCCATGTACCCTGGGAATAGGCTTGCCGACCATCGACGAGCAGATACACTATACATTCTACGAATAGGTCTGCCGACTATCGACGTGTGAATATACCGTACATTCCGTGAATAGGCCTGCCGACCATCGACACGCAAACATACCAAAATCGTATCACTTCTAGACATTCCGTGAATAGGCCTGCTGACCATCGACACGCAACATACTAGAGAGACACAACAAATGCATAGTCCCGGAATACATCAGTGCGACTGGCAACAGAGCCCATACTTATATTTCTCAAGATCTATCACATCTCCACTAGTGCCTGTCCTTATGTTTATTATGTTTAATTAATTAATTAGAATACAGTATCTCTAGAGTTGATGTACCCAAACGGATTTAACAGAACTAAACCAAGAACAAAGACCCCAACTGGTCAACTTCCACAAAAATTTCATATGCCGGTATACAAGGGTCCCACTCAACCTCTACATTCTCACAACCCAAAGTATCATTAATAGTCTTTCTAGGGGCCCACATCATAACTCCAATTCTCAAATCAAAACTGAACTTGATTTAAATATACAAACTACTCTTCATTAATAACATGCCTCTTAATCAACCATTATTTCCATCAGAATTCGTTTATATGTGTGGAAGCACATTTCATCTATGAAAATATAGATTTTTACCAACTCTGAAAATTATATGATTTTGTTACTCAAAACAATACACTCTAAATTCAATATTAAATTCTGGAAAAATTTATTTAAATCCAGCACATATCAAGGAATCCACAATAAAAATCTGGGCTCAAATAAATTAGTTTAAAGGCTTGATATTCAATAAATTCTGAAAACTACCTTTCATCCAAAAATCTGAAAGTTACATGACTTCGTTCCTCAAAACAGTAATATAAATATTAAATTCTGAAAAAACCAAATTAAATCCAGCACATAACAAGGAATTCACCATAAAAATCTGGAATCAAATAAATTAGTTTAAAGGGTTCATAATTCAATAAATTCTGAAAACTAATTACCGTTATTTTAAAAATTTGAAACTATGATAGTACAGCGGTAGAAATTGTATATCTTACAATCTATGAGTCGGATTGAGGATCCATCAGATATTCTGGAAACTAGACACAGTGAGCTACAAATTCTATTTAATAAGTTTTAGGTAGTATATTCAGCAACTAAGTCGAAATCTCTTTCCAATCTGAAACAGACAATAGTCCAGACCATACAATATCTATAAAATTTCATCTAAACTCAATCAAACCACATATATTTTTTTAAACCCATATATAGATGCTTACACATGTATACTAGAGTCCCCCAAACATAACACATAAATTCACGCTCGAAAACCACACGAAAGCATAAAAAAAAACGATCGAAAAAACCAAAAAAAAGGCAGCCTTTAGCTGCAGGTTTGAACAATACCCGAGGTTACTGTAAACCAGTACTGTTCACCCGAGCCTTTCCAACCCTAACCCAGGGTTTAAGCCTCCAAACCCAAGCCCAAAAATTTTGTTTTTATTATTTCTTTTTGTGTATATTTCTTGCCAAAAATACTTCTTACATACACAGCAATACATAGAATCATACAACCTTACTTTAATATTAGAACAATGAAAAACATATATTTTAATCATCCAAAACATGTTTCTTGAATCATACACCATGATCTAACATCTACAATCACATATATTCTCTATAGATTTTTTTAATCTTTTATGCATGAGCCACTTCAAAATAAATTACTTTAGATCCATACAAATATTATTCAAACCCTAATGTTTAGTTTCATTTTTTGATGATTAAAAAAAAATAACATGGAAAGATCTCAACTTTATGATAAATCAAGCATGAATTTAAGAGCATGGAGCAAGTTCTAATTATTTCTACATATTTTTATTAACTACAATTAAATCCATAGATACCAAGTTAGATTTGTCATCCATCATCAATGTTCAACATTCAAAATTAATAAAACATGATCATCTCTCATAAAAATTGCATATTTAGTTCATGTAAACATCCATAAGTTCATTCATCATGATAATATGAGTAAAACACATAAAAAAACTAGAAGTATCACTCACCTCAAAGAAGATCAACTTGAAGAATAATAATAGAAATAAAGAAAATTATTCTCCTTGCAAAAGTCCAAGATCCATGCTTTAAACTCCAAGAAAATAATGGAAAAATATATTTTTGGGTTCACCAAAGGGTAGACGGCTGCTGCCCCTAATATAGACTAGGATTGGGTCTTTAGTGTTTCTCAAAGTTTACAAAATATTCCTCAAGGAATTATTTATTTACGTATATGGATCTTCCAATTATTAGTTAATCAAATCAATTTAAAAGTAACTAAAATCAATTCCCTTCACATCCTAGATTTGGCCGACCAACATACGCAGCTCAAAATTTCGAAATATGGAGTTTTTACTCAAATTGGCAATTTTGCACAAAAGTGCTTCATTTTTTAGTATTTGCAAATAAGTTATAAAATATTCATAAAAAATCCAGAAAAAATAAAATTATTATATAATAATAAATATTATAATTTCCAAATAAATTTTCTGACTTTATACTCCCGGAAGAATATTTTCAATAAAGGCCCCAACATTCTCAAAATTACATAATTATATATTTATTCAATTAAATCAATAAAAATCAACCATAATTGGAAATAATCTAATTCCTTAGAGCCTTCTACTGAATAGCCGGCCTTAAATGCAGCAAAAAAAATTTAACTTAAATTTTCACCCCTAAATGACTTTTACAAAAATACCCCTTTCTTTCAAAAATTTACAAAAGTAGTTTTCTTTATTCAGAAAAATCTCAAAACTTCAAATATACCCAATAACAAATAATAGAAGTTGTTCATCAACTCGTAACTCTAAATTCACACTTTGAAAATATTTGCACGTGTGAAAATCTCAATTTTACGAAAATTCAAAATAATTAATAAATTGATTTATAAATTATTTATTAATTCAAGATATTGTATTAAAAATTATGGGAGTTACATCACTCCCCACTTAGAATATTTCTGTCCTCATAACTATCACAACGGTTTTAAAATATCTTGCACAAACAAAAAAAATACGAAACATACACAACGGTTTTAAAAAAAAATCATTATATCTTTATTTCTAATTACATTGGGTTGCTAACTAAAGAAAATAACGTATAATAAGAACCGTAAGGTAAATATTAAAACCAAAAGAGCAACAAGTATAAGCAAAAAATCTATAAAGCATAAAACTAATGCCAAGAAGATATATAAAATTGTATTAAAAAATATAAATTATACAATAACTTGTCGAAAACAACTAGGTAGTCAATTTTTGCATACGAATTTTCTACAGCATTATCATCATAACTAATATAATTTAGTCAATAATAATTTAAAGCACATAAAGGAATCAAAAGCTTCCTTAAAACTTGAATACACTATAAACACATTATCATCATAACTAATATAATTTAGTCAATAATAATTTAAAGCACATAAAGGAATCAAAAGCTTCCTTAAAACTTGAATACACTATAAACACAAGGCACTATGAATTTAAGAAATAATGAAAATAGACAAACGTACGTAGCACATAACTTAGACATGAATATGGGTAAAAGAAAACTGTCTAAAGTAACAAATGACAATAATTAAGTTTAGTCAGTAAAACAAAATATTAAGAACCACAAAGGTCGTTGAAACATTTGGATGAAACCAGAAAATGTAAAATAGGTATATGAACAAGTCTAAAAAAAAAACTGATTGCTGATCAAATAACATCATAAAAGATCATTATCGTAAGAAGATAATAAGGCCAACCATATAAAATAAGGAGCAAAAAGAAAAAGTTAAGAACATGAATAATGGCGAAAGTAAATAATAATAAAAGTAACACAAACAATACAAACTTAAAGATGATATATATATATATATATATATATATATATATATATATATATATATATATATATATATATATATAATAATAATAATAATAATAATAAAACACAAAGAAAGCTATCAAGTGGCTCTCCTTCAATCTCCTCAAAATCAAAGGCTCAGATCCAACTTCACAAAACATATTTCTCCCCCCAAAAGTTTTTCCCCAAAACTCAAATTCAAATCCCTCAAAACAACTTCTTTATTTATTTAATTCTCTCTCTTTCTCAACTCTCTCTCTCTCTCTCTCTCTCTCTCTCTCTCTCTCTATATATATATATATATATATATATATATATATATATATATATATATCTCCTGGGAAGATAGTCAATAAAAGATTCGTTGAAATACCAACAATACTATAATATAAAAAGTTTAAGTAGTTGTAGTAGTGAAACAAGTATAATAATAGTAAATGAAATATTGATATAATATTGGAATAATATATAATTACAATTATATAAAAATGAAAATAATAAATAACTATGAATAATAAAAATCACATTACATAAGTAGCAGACAAATATAAGATAGGCTAGGAAAATGAAATAGTATGAGAATATGAAAATACTAACACATGTAAAGATAAAGTATATATATATATATATATATATATATATATATATATATATATATATATACACACACACAAAACGATAATACTAAGATAGCGAAAATAGTTGATAGTAAACCTCAATAATATAGGGTGACAAATAAAATAAAATAATTCATATAAGACAGATATGAAAACAAGTATAAATAATAAGGTAATTAAATGTGTATATAAGTGTAACTGTATTATGAATAACAAAGTTGAAGTAGCATAGACTAAGTTTTAAAATTTTATAAAACTGGTATGAACAAGTACAAAAGAATAGGATAATGATAAGTAATATATATATATATATATATATATGAAACTAAAAGTGGGTTTATTAGAGTAGAAAATTTCTTTGTTGTGGGTTCACCTCATTGATGTCTGTAGACTTGCCTCCTTGACATCAAATTGTAGATTGCCTCAACGACATCAGGTTGCAGGTGCCGTCTGGACATTCGGTTGCAGTTTTTGCCTCCCGACATCCAGTTGCAACTTTGCCTCCTATTGACGTCTAGTTGCATATTTGCCTTCTCGACGTCCGGTTGCAACAAAATGGTGAATGGAATGATGTAATCTTCCATATATTGTGGGATATTGGATGTTTAATTTATGTGTGATGTTACTTTTTGAAATTCGCGATATAAAAATAGAAGCAAAAGTCGGAAATTGAGTAGGAAGTCACACAATGGAATATTAAAATAGATGTACAGATTATAAATATCAAACATAAATAGTAGGAATTAATAGTAGTGAAAAGATGATTTATAAAAGTAAGGAGAAAGACGGGATGAAATACATGCATAAGCTTAAATCTAATTGCGATTGAGAGATAACTATGTAGCATAAATAATCATATGTCATAAAATATACAGTGAATAGTAGAAAGTATATGTAGTAAGAAAATAACATAGAGGGTATAAATCATAATATTAAGGTAACAAGCGACCATAGTGTATTACAACAGTAATAGTATAAAAAAAAGGCAATATAATAAACAACTATAAACGGCGAAAGTAAATATAACAAAGGTAGTAAACAATAAGTAATAATAAAGATTTGAATATAAGGTGTGAAAACAAAGTTAGTAGTAAAATAAAAATTTCAAAGTGCAGAGGTATATCATATCCATATGAGTAAAAGTATTACAATCAAGTTTAAATACACCTACAAATAAGACAATACAAAATAATGAAAAATATAGCATCAAAAAATCAAAGTATATATAAATGAATGTGAATTAAAACATAATAGGAATAATAATAAAAGAAATTAATAATTCAATAAGTTTGAATTGAAACTAATATAATGCGTAACAATAATAGAAAAATAAATGAGTAACCATAAAAGTACATAAAAATATGAAGGACAGAATTTAAGAAAGTAAATAAAAAAATAAAATATGAAGGAGAAGGGAAAAGGTAATCTACGTACAAAAACATAATATATTCAAAGCAATAATCGAAAGAAACAAGATTTAAGTAAAAATTGTAGTATTTGTCACACAAAAGTAACCAACAAAAAATCAAACATTACGTCATTCAAAACTGTAAACTGCAAATACCAATAGAAAAATAAAGAGCTATATTCGCCGCATTCCAACTTCAGTAACAAAACTTGTTTCCATAAAACTCAAAACTTATAGAACAAATAGCCTAGAATTAGCAAAACATTCTTTAAAATTAAACAATCACAATTAGATTTGTACTAAAATAGATAAGTCAATAACTAATAAAATTATCTTAATTTACGTCAATAATAATAAAATAATTAAAAGGAAATTGTAACAGAAAGAGACACAATTCATTCATCTTCTATTTAGACGAAAACAATCAATCCACTTACGATAAAGAAATTTTTAGTCGAATCTAGACATACAAATAATTCAAATTTCACTACAAGCATTCATGATCAAAACAACAAATTCACACATCTAATGTCCACCTAGGTACTCACACTTCTAATGTCCACCCTAGGTATTCACACTTCTAATGTCCACCCTAATTTTGTTTCCCTATACCATGTTTAGTATTACTAATTGAATCTTGCTCTGATACCAACTTTGTAGAGTCCCGAATTTTTAATAAATAAAATTAAAAATAAGTGGCACAATTTCCAGCATCAACTTCAATTGCAATTGTAAACATAGTACAAACACAGGAAAAATTTAAAAATTTTATTACATCAACTCTTTTACAAAGCACAGTGGAATTTAAACACCTTGAATTACAGTTCTCTTTACAACACAATGGTAATAGAATTTTCTTTTTACAATTATTCCTTTTACAAAATATGTAATAAAATTAAACATTCTTCCACATGCTCCTAATTCCATGATAATGGTACTTACCTGTAAAATATGAGGCTAGAGATACCATAAGCCCTAAACTACAGGGGTCAGCAATAACAGTGTGAGCGATATTCAAACAAAATACAACTTTAAGGAAAACATAAAGAATAAAACCATAAATCAACAAATGAGACATACTAACATAGTAATAACAGATGGAAGATGAAATACAAATAAATAAAACGTAAATCATCAAATGAAACTAGGCTAAGTGTCAAGTGTAAGAAAACAGAAAAGCAATATGCATAGAACAAGTCAAGAAACACAAATGCTGATGATGATTTCTATTGGATACTTGTCAGATTCTATGCATCCCACTCTACATAGGTCCGGTGAAAGCCCTTTCGTTATCCACTTTATAGGGTTCAATCCCTCGTTATGCAACTAATCCTACAACAGTGATAGAAACAAGATCTAGAATACTCCGTGAATAGGCCTACTGACCATCGACATGCGAGCATTATATAAGTATTTATCTGACCCCGGGAGAATCACCTCCCCGCCGTGTACCTCGCAAATAGGCTTGCCGACCATCGACGCCAGATACACTGTACCTTCCGCGAATAGGCCTGCCGACCATCGACGAGCGAATATACCTTACATTTCGTGAATAGGCCTGCCGACCATCGACACGCGAACATGCCAAAACCGTCTCACTTCTAGACATTCCGTGAATAGGCCTGCCGACCATCGACATGCGAACATAATAGAGAGACACAACAATGCACAGCCCCAGAATACATCCATGTGACTGGCAACAGAGCCCATACTTACGTTTTCTAAGATCTATCATATCTCCACTAGTGTTTGTCCTTATTTTTATTATGTTTAATTAATTAATTAGAACACAGTCTCTGTAGAGGTTATGTACCCAACCGGACTTATCAAAAATAAACCAAGAACAAAAACCCCGACTAGTCAACTTCCACAAAAATCTCATCTGCCAGTATACAAGGGTCCCACTCAACCTCTAGAGTCTCACAACCCAAAGTATCATTAATAGTCTTTCTATGGTCCACATCATAACCCCTATTCTCAAATTAAAACTTAACTTGGTTTAATTATACAAACTACTCTTCATTAATAACATGCCTCTTAATCAACCAATATTGCCATGAGAATTGTTTATTTGTATGGAAGCACATTTCATCTATGAAAATATAGATTTTTACTAAATCTGAAAATTAGACGATTTTGTTACTCAAAACAGTACTCTAAAATCAATATTAAATTCTGGAAAAGTTCATCTAAATCCAGCACATATCAAGGAATTCACCATAAAAGTCTGGGCTAAAATAAATTAGTTTATTTAAAGGGTTGATATTCAATAAATTCTGAAAACTACCTTTCATCAAAAAATCTGAAAGTTATATGACTTTGTTCCTCAAAAACAGTACATTCTAATATCAATATTAAATTCTGGAAAATTCAAATTAAATCCATCACATATCAAGGAAAACACCATAAAAATTTGGGCTCAAATAAATTAGTTTAAAGGGTTGATATTCAATAAATTCTGAAACAATCTTTCATTCAAAAATCTGAGAGTTACATAACTTTGTTCCTCAAAACAGTACATTCTAATATCAATACAAAATTCTGGAAAAATCAAATTAAATCTAGCACATAACGAGGAATTCACCATAAAAATCTGGAATCAAATAAATTAGTTTAAAGGTTTCATATTCAATAAATTCTGAAAACTAATTACCGTTATTTTAAAAATCTGAAACTACGTTAGTACAATGGTAGAAATTGCATATCTTACAATCTATAAGTCAAATTGAGGATCCGTAAAATGTTTTGAAAACTAGACACAGTGATCTACAATTTCTATTTAATAATTTTTAGGTAATATCTTCAGCAACTATGTCAAAATCTCGTTCCAAACAAAACAGACAACAGTCCAGACCATACAATGTATATAAAACTTCATCCAAACTCGATCAAACCACTCATATATATTTGTTTACACCCATATATAGATGCTTACTCATGTATACTAAGTCCCCCAAACATAGCACACAAATTCACACTTGAAAACCACACGAAAACATAAAAAAAAACGATCGAAAAACACCAAAAAAATGACAGCCTTTAGCTGCGGGGTTGAACAGTACCGTGGTTACTGTTCACCCGTAAACAGTAACCCCAGTACTGTTCACCTGTGAACAACAACCCTAACCTAGGGTTTAAGCCTCCAAACCTGTAACCCCCATTCCCGTAAATACGTATTTCCTGAATATTTTCTATATTTTGATTAGTTATAAATCTATTTTTGCACTAAATTCATTTTTGATCTTTTACTAAGTATTATATAATTGACAATTATATTCACTTTGAATAACGATATATTTTCTATTTTTTTGATCAACTATTTATATTTTATAATATTCCTGTTTGGATTTTAATGAACTTGTTAATCTCAAATTCTTCTTTGATGCATATCATTATTAGTATTATATCATTATTAGTATTATTATTATTATTATTATTATTATTATTATTATTATTATTATTATTATTATTATTGTCATGATTCTTCTTATTATTATTTTTGTAAAGCCTAATGTCATTACTATTATTATTATTATTATTTTTAATGCCCTTTATTTTTGGCATATATTGTATTATTTAATTATTTAATTTGAAGCCCAAATTTTAGCCCATCTCCTATTGAATTCTAACCCATGCCCATTCTCCTGTTGGATCCTTGTCAACCCATTAACCCAAATAATCATCAACAGCCAAATCCCCACATTCTATCCCATTCACTGCCTAATAACTACTCCACTCTCTTTGACCCTAATAATCATACTATTGATTCCCCCATCATCGCATTAATTTATCCTGTAACCACCTATTTGAGATCCCTATTAATCATCCTTTCTATCTCCCCCATTATTATAGTCATAATTATATATATATATATATAATATTAAACCCTTCCCCATTGTCTCTCTCCCCATTACTAACTCTCTCTCCCTTTGTTCTCTCTCAGAAAACAGAGAGAACTCCGACTCCTTATCTTCCTCCTTCACTTCCCGCTCGAGCCACTACGAAGACAAGCCATCGCCATCCCTGCTAGCGCCAGCGCTTGTCCCTGTCCTTGTCCCCGATGCTCCACAGCTCTCCTCCTCCAATCAAGCCCCGCTTACCATTGCCGAGCTCCGAAGCTCCACAGCCTCTGCTCGACTCCCCGTCTCCACCTCCTTTCGACCACCGTCCTCGAATCCATGGCCCCTCCGACTGCACCTCTATCTCCCCATCTCCTTGTTGACCGCCTTGCAGCGACACCCCATCATTGAGAACCCACCAGTCAGCGCAGTTGCCCCATTGCCGTTTGCACCCTATTCCGATCATCGCCCTGTGTTCACCTCAATGCCACGCCATCCTCTAGCTCGAGCCGACAACCGAGCACCCCCTCGTCGTTCTCTTCTATTGCCGAACTCTCTCCCTCTCCTTCTCTATCCTGAAACAGAGGAACTCCACTGACAGCAACCAGCCACCGCAAGCACCCGCCCCTTTGCATCGCTAGTGTTGCCCCCTCAGGCCGTCGACCACCACAGTGCACCACACTGCTGCCGCTCGAGCACCGCCTGTGCCCTCCTCTGTTTTGATCATCAACAGTGCCTTCCTCAAATCATGGTCGTTCGATCGTTGATCATTGCAATCGTGATCACTTCTTGATCTGTTGGATTTGCATTGATCATCATCATCATCAAGATCTTGATCTCAACCGTCGAATCTCTTTTGATCATCGCGATCGTGATCATCATCTTGATCTTGATCTTGATCTTCGATCTCAGTCGTCTAATTATCCGATCTTGATCTTCATCAAGATCTGTGCCTGATCGTGATCATTGTGGTCATTTTCTCATTGCCGTGTCGCCGGGACTCCGATCCCGTTATTCTTCGCATATTCGGATTAATCTAACATCGTTCTAAAGGTAAGTCATTTCTCCTCGAATAGTTATTGTATCATATTTGAGATTGCTTATTGAATCCCGCAAGTAGATCTATATTGATTATCGTGTATTTGTTATTGTTATCTATCGTTGGGATACTACGAATTTACACGAGCGAATCCAAGTATGTAGAACCCCATATTTTCAAATATTATCTTAATTATTTGAAAATGAATTTAAATGTTTTTGGGGATTTAATTAATATTTTCTAAGAAATTTATCTTTTGTACACGTGCAATACACGTGCAAATGACTTTGTAGAAGTTTGAAAAATTAAGATTTCTTTATAGAAAATCATTATTTATTATTTAGAATTTATGTAGTATTTTTCCAGATTTTTCTGAAATTAATTAGTACTATTTGCAATTTTTGAGAAAAGAAGGACTTATTTGCAAAATTGACATTTTCAAGAGTTGAAATGCAAAATTGGCATTCTGGACGTTTTGAGCAGTATTGGCTGAGGTTAAGAAGTATATTTTCTATTTAAATCCTAATTTAAAGGAGTTATATTGAATTTACAAGACTAATGTATATATACGCAAGTTGTAATTTTGGGAAGGATTATTTTGCAAAGTGTGAGTAAAACCGTAATATTTTATCCGGCATATATAAGGGATTTTTCTTCCCAGCCGTCATTTACAATATACAGATTTTTGAGAATTGTTTTGAGGAGCAAGAAGAGGATTTTGGATCTAGCAAGAAGGAGAGCATTTTGTGGATTTCTCTTCAAAACAAGGTGAGTGGTTTGTTTTTGTTTTGCTTGTCTTGTTTTGTTTGCTTTGACTGATGAATGACGTAAGATACTTTGTTTGAGATCGGTATAATGTTGTTTTGTTTGTCTCATTGTATGCATAATATGGATCTTTTATTTTGATATGGATAATGAGAACACTTGTTGATATTTGGACCATGTATGAGAACTATCAAGATTTGTTGAGGAAATATCGATCTATGGAATCGTAATATTGGAAGGCATGTTAAGAATTAATTATATTGTGATCGAATGATAAACATCTAGATCTTATGAATTTTAGATCAGATTTGATTAAGAGTTGAGGAAGAAGTTTTGTTGAGAAACCCTAATGGAAGATTTGTGGTTTAGATCTTGAGAAGTGGAGATTTGAGGAATTGATTGATGAGTAATGTATTTGTATTGGTGATTATTTTGAGAGTTATCATTGGCTTGTGTATGAACTATTGTGTGATAAATAATGAACCATGATTCTTTAGAGATCTTCAGTTTAATTTTGTATCCAGATCTATTTTTGAAAAACTGTAGGCCGACAGTCGACTGGCCTTCTGTTCAGTCGACTGGTATGATGCTACTGATTATCTTCAGTATTTTGAGAATTGTTCGGGACAGTCGACTTGGACTACGTCAGTCAACTGGTCTGCTGATTGTAAATTTGTTTGGTCCCTTCGGGACAGTCGACCTGTGAACTTATCAGTCGACTTATATACTTAGAATATTTTGATGAGAATTATTTGTATTTGTCTCGGGGCAGTCGACTGATGACTTCCCAGACGACTGATTATGCCTTAGTTTATTTTTGTAAAATGTTGGAAAATTGTTCTCTGGACAGTCGACTTACCTCAGCATAAGTCGACTGGTCCTGAAGGATCTGCGTATTTGATTGTTGGATATTCAGTTCAGTATTGGAATTTAAGTTATTCAGTTCAGTAATTTGTTTTTTTGAGATATTCTTTAAGAATATGATTTTGAGATATTCAGTTGAGCCACTTGGTTAGTGGGAATTTGTTCAGATATTTGTATTTGAGTCTCTAGAGGTACGTGACCCTAGTATACCGGTGTTGAGATATTTGTTGAGTTATTTGTTGAGGCCCATTGAGGCAAATTTTCAGTTATTCATTTTTAGTCCGGTAGGGTACACTACTCTAGGAGATTTTGTTCAGTAACCCAAATTAATAAGGACAGGCATTAGTAGTGTCATGACGAATGGGAACATGAGTTATGCACCTCAGTAAGGCTTTAGATGTGAGACTTAATCTCCTAAATTATCCAAGTAGTTAACTTGAGATGTAGGATTTATCTCCTGAATTATCCAAGTAGTTAACCTGAGATGTGAGGTATATCTCCTGAATTATCCAAGTAATTATCTTGAGATGTGGGATTGAACTCCTGAATTGTGGTATCCTTGTGATGATGAGGCTATATTTAGATGTGGGAAGACCTCCTGAATTATCCAGGGAAAATACCTGAGATGTGGGATCTATCTCCTGAATGATCAAGCATAGGCAAATTATCATAGTTTATCTTCATCTCTTAGTAGTCATCGTTGTCAGCATTTAGTCATCATGTTTTCTTAACTCACTTTTCTGCATTTGGATTTCCTGCTTTCCCACACTTGACTTTTGGTTTTGGATATCACTTGTTGTTTACATTTCTTGCTATTTCACACTTTACACCTTTGGTTATTATTGGTTGGATACTATGATTTAAGTTTATTTATGTTGTTGTTTGATTTTTATGTCACTCACACCATTTATGGCTGACCCCTTTAGTTTGGGGGTTAGGGTTCAACTCTAGCCTCACATGTTGCAGGTTATTGCTTAGAGTTGGAGATTGGATACTTGAGTTAGCTTTTGGGATAAAAGGACCATTAAGTGTTCAGTGTTAATTTGTAAAGACATGTTGAGCTAATTTTGAGTTGTTTAGTCTTCCGCTGTGATATGTAAAAATTTTGTTGTAATTAATGTTGAAAATTCTAGTGGTCTTTGGTTGTGTTTATTGTTATATTGAAGTGGATCACTGGGAATGTGCCACGTATTTTCTAAGCTCTCATATTAGAAATTCGGGGCGCTACAGAGATTGGTATCAGAGCTCTGCTTCAATGGTAATAATAGACATAGTAAGAAAACCAACCTAGGTGTGGACACTAGAGAGTGAGTACCTAGGTGTGGACATCAGAGTGTGAGTATCACATAGAGTTAAAATATGATGTTTGGTTTGAAATTATGATTTGAGACATGGTTATGGTTTTGCCATAGGGCATTGATATAAGTTTGAATTGTGTGTGTTACTCTAACTTTACCCTCGTTTTGCAGTATTCAAAATGGTTGCACCCAGAGGTAGAAATGGTGGCAACAATGAGGATGGACTAGGTAGTTCTCAAGGAACGGGGATTGACCTAGAGGCTGAATTCACCAAGGTGTACCAAACACTGAATACGTTGATGGCATTCAACGTGGCGCAACAGCAGCAAGCTCAGCAGCAGCAGAATCCGCCGCCCAATCATGGAGCTGGACATGGATTGGTGAATGCCGACCCCATCAAGCAGATCGAATCCTTTAAGAGGATGAGGCCGCCAATCTTTGAGGGGCAAGCTGATCCAACAGCAGCAGATGATTGGATTAGGAAGATGCAGACGATCTTCGAAGTGTCAGAGACTCCGGCAGCTAGCAAGGTGAAGTTAGCTTCGATGCAGCTCGAGAAAGATGCTGGTGTCTGGTGGGAGTCACTGAAGAGGAATTTGGGAGATCAGCAGTTGACATGGGAAGCTTTTCTGGAGGAGTTCAGAGATCGCTTCTTTCCTCTAGATGTTCAAGAGAAGAAGGCGACCGAGTTCATGAACCTTCAGCAGGGCAGCATGACTGTTCGGGAGTATGAGACGAAGTTTGCTCAACTTTCGAGGTATGCACCAGAGCTGGTCATGGACGAAGCAAAGAAGGCCAAAAAGTTTGAGCAGGGCTTGAGGCCAAACTTGAGGTCAAGGATGGTTCCGTTGGGTATCAGAAGATTTGACAAGCTGGTCAGAAGAGCAGCGATGACTGAGGAGGATATGGATCTATTTCAGAAGAAGCAGGATACATGGAACCGGAACAAGAGGCCAGCATCAGGCCAGGGTGGGAAGGGATTCCCCGCGAAGCAGGCAAAGTTCAGTGGATCGGTGCAGAAGGCACCTGCAGCTCAAGGAGTGACCTGTTACTACTGCAAGGAGGTAGGACATTACAGGTCAGCATGTCCGAAGTTGGCATAGCATATCTGTTCTCAGTGTGGGCAGACTGGACATTCCAAGCTCCATTGTCCAAAATTGAAGGAAGATGGTTCGGGTGGAAGCAAAGTCCCGAAGAGGCAAGGGCGAGTATTTGCATTGACCGAGGAGGATGCGAGAAACTCGGAAGATGTAATACAGGGTATGCAGGAATTTTGATTTCTTTCATTTTTGAATCAGTGTAATGAATAAAACTTTTATTTCAGAACAATTTAAGATTGAGTATCATTCTTATTGTAACAGGAGTTGTTTTAATAAATGGAATAAAAGCAAAGGTTTTGTTTGACACTGGTTCATCGCATACATTTGTATCACCAAGTTTTGCAAGGATCTTAGGTGTGGAACCTAAGTTATTTCCAGGCAGGGTTTTGTCGGTGGCAACGCCGTCAGGTGAAGAGCTGGTAGCAGATCGATATTACGAGGGCTGTGATATCGAGATTGGTGGAAGGATGTTCGGCATCGACTTGATCGAACTACAAGTGTTGGGAGTAGATGTCATTGTAGGCATCGATTGGATGGCTATATATGATGCCACAATTGACTGCAAGCAGAAGGAGGTGTTGGTGAAAGCACCAGGTGGACCTGCAGTAACTTTTCAAGGGAAGAAGAAGATCCCGAAGGTGGCTGCAATGGTATCAAAGATGGCAATTTCGGATGAAGTCAAGGGCATTCCGGTTGTTCGAAATTTTCCTCAGGTGTTCTTGGATGATTTTCCAGGATTACCGCCGCAGAGAGATGTAGAGTTTTGCATCAATGTTCAGCCGGGAAGTGCGCCGATTTCCAAGGCTCCATACAGGATGGCACCTGTAGAGCAAGATGAAGTGAAGAAGCAGATTGAGGAGCTTTTGAGCAAAGGGCTTATTAGGCCGAGTTCTTCTCCGTGGGGAGCGCCAGTGTTGTTGGTCAAGAAGAAGGATGGGTCGATGAGGATGTGCATTGACTATCCGGAATTATATAGGGTGACTATTCAGAACAAGTACCCACTGCCGCGGATTGATGATTTTTTCGACAGGCTTCGAGGAGCAGCGGTGTTTTCGAAGATTGATTTGAGATCGGGATATCATCAGGTTCGAGTCAAGGAGGAAGATGTGAGTAAGACAGCATTCAGGACTCATCATGGACTGTATGAATTTTTGGTGATGCCATTCGGGTTAACGAATGCGCCAGCAGTTTTCATGGATATGATGAATCGGGTGTTGAGACCGTTCATTGATTCCTTCGTAGTGGTCTTCATCGATGATATCTTGGTATATTCGAAGTCGGAAGAGGATCATTCGACGCACTTGACAGCGGTGTTACAGACGTTGCAGGAGCACAGTTTGTATGCCAAATTGTCGAAGTGTGAATTTTGGAAGTCTGAGGTAGCCTTCCTTGGTCATATTCTTTCTAAGGAGGGAGTGGCTACTGATCCTCAGAAAGTGGAAGCAGTGAAGGATTGGCCCAGGCCGACGTCAGTGAAGGAAGTCAGAAGCTTCTTGGGATTGGCTGGGTACTACAGGAGATTTATTCAGGGGTATTCTCAGATTGCAGTTCCGATGACAGGTTTGACCCGGAAGAATGTGGCATTTGTATGGACCGATAAGTGAGAAGAGATTTTCCTTGAGTTAAAGGAAAGGTTAACTACCGCACCTATATTGGCATTGCCGCAAACTGGGAAAGATTATGATATCTACAGCGATGCATCTCTCAGAGGTTTGGGTTGTGTCTTGATGCAAGAAGGCAAGGTCATTGCTTATGGTTTGAGGCAGTTGCATCCGCATGAGAAGAATTATCCGACGCATGATTTGGAGCTAGTAGCTATCATTTATGCCTTGAAGCTATGGAGGCATTATGTTTATGGTGAGAAGGTCAACATGTACACTGACCACAAGAGCCTGAAGTATATTTATCAGCAGAGGGATTTAAATCTTCGGCAGAGAAGGTGGTTGGAGGTATTGGAAGACATTCGTCCTGAGATCAAGTATCATCCGGGCAAGGCGAATGTAGTGGCTGATGGACTTAGCAGGAAGAGTAGTTTATCGAGATTGATCACTACTCGAAGGGAGCTGGCAGCAGAGATCGATCAGGCAGGTATCGAGGTAGTACTGCGAGGTTTAGGGGCATCTTTGGCTCAGTTGAGGCTGCAGCCGTCTTTGAGAGAGAAGATTGTGGAAGGTCAGAGATCAGATTCAGAGATCCAGAAGATGTTGCAGCAGGTTTCAGAAGGCAAGTTATCAGAATTTCGTGTCCAAGATGGAGTTTTTTGGATGGGTGAGAGGTTGTGTTCCAGATAATGCAGAGTTGAGGGAGAGCATCTTGTAGGAGGCACACAGTACATTGTTATCAGTTCATCCAGGAGGTACGAAGATGTACAGGGACATCAAACCACATTTTTGGTGGTTTGGTATGAAGCGGGATGTAGCAGATTTTGTGGCAAGGTGTCTGACTTGTCAGCAGATCAAGGCAGAAAATCAGAGACCTGGAGGTTTGTTACAGCCGTTACCCATTCCGGAGTGGAAGTGGGAGAATATCAGCATGGATTTCATCACGGGTTTGCCAAGGAGTTCGAAGGGCAATGACTCGATTTGGGTTGTTGTGGACCGATTGACTAAGTCGGCACATTTTCTAGCCATGAAGATTACTTGGTCGATGGAGAAATTGGCTGAGTTGTACATTGGGGAAATTGTAAGACTTCATGGAGTTCCTGTGTCAATTGTTTCTGACAGAGATCTAAGGTTTACTTCGAGATTTTGAAAGAGCCTACAAGCAGCTTTAGGCACAAGAACTGACTTCAGTACAGCATATCATCCGCAGACAGATGGTCAGACGGAGAGGGTGAATCGAGTGCTGGAAGATATGTTGAGAGCTTGTGTTATGGACTTCGGTGGTAGTTGGGAGCGATACCTGAATTATCTAAGTAGTTAACTTGAGATGTGGGATTTATCTCCTGAATTATCCAGGTAGTTAACCTGAGATGTGAGGTATATCTCCTGAATTATCCAAGTAATTATCTTGAGATGTGGGATTGAACTCCTGAATTATCAAGGTCGAGGCGACGCTTTTGTGGTATCCTTATGATGATGAGACTATGTTTAGATGTGGGAAGACCTCCTGAATTATCCAGGGAAAATACCTGAGATGTGGGATCTATCTCCTGAATGATCAAGCATAGGCAAATTATCATAGTTTATCTTCATCTCTTAGTAGTCATCGTTGTCAGCATTTAGTAATCATGTTTTCTTGACTCACTTTTCTGCATTTGGATTTCCTGCTTTCCCACACTTGACTTTTGGTTTTGGATATCACTTGTTGTTTACATTTCTTGCTATTTCACACTTTACACCTTTGGTTATTATTGGTTGGATACTATGATTTAAGTTCATTTATGTTGTTGTTTGATTTTTATGCCACTCACACCATTTATGGCTGACCCCTTTAGTTTGGGGGTTAGGGTTCAACTCTAGCCTCACATGTTGCAGGTTATTGCTTAGAGTTGGAGATTGGATACTTGAGTTAGCTTTTGGGATAAAAGGACCATTAAGTGTTCAGTGTTAATTTGTAAAGACATGTTGAGCTAATTTTGAGTTGTTTAGTCTTCCGCTGTGATGTGTAAAAGTTTTGTTGTAATTAATGTTGAAAATTCTAGTGGTGTTTGGTTGTGTTTATTGTTATATTGAAGTGGATCACTGGGAATGTGCCACGTATTTTCTAAGCTCTCATATTAGAAATTCGGGGCGCTACAAAGTAGCAGTTTTGACTTCGTGCCGTCTTTTGCCTCCAATTTATAGAGATCTTTCATGCATTCATGTAGTTAATTATCGAATATATGAATAGGAATTGTTATTGTAATTCATGTAATGACGTTACACTACTATTGTAGATGCTATGCTAGTGTTGGTTGTTATATGATTGATGTTGGTGTATTGGTTGATTGTGATTAGTAAGATTATGGACATTATGCATCTTAATACCATGTTCACATAGATGTAACTTGCTGTAATTTATAATTTTTAAACCCTAACTCATCGTTCATAACATTCTAATCATTTTATTCATGAAAAATATGTTGAGACCCTGAAAGACAATCTGAACATTGTCATGTTGTTTCTACCTAGATAATGCCATCCAAATCAATAAATTTTTGAATATGAAATGTAGCCCTAAGTGTCTAGTTTCCAGAACATCCAGAATTTTTGAATTCCAACTTATATTACATGAGTTATGACCATTTTACTACAGCTGCATTCTATTTCTAGATTTATGCATATATCATGTTAACCTGATTAAATAGATGAACTAATGATTAAATATCACCATTATAATATCCAGATTGATAGGCAACATGCTTAGGGTAATAAAAATTATTTTTGCTGATTTTTAAAATGAATAATTTCTGTTTCTGCAACTGAAACTAGTTAACACTGATAACTAGCCAGAAACGGTAACCTATAAAGAACGATGAAATTCACCTAACTACTGTTGTCGAAATTCAAACTTTAAATATGAGTTGGAACCAGGAAGGAGTCTAGTTTTAGAACTTCTGATGGATCCACATTTGCTATTTTGTAGCAGCGGAAAATTCAATTTTAGTACAGCAACCTACTACTATTCATAATTGAGTTTCCATATTTGATAATATATAATTAAACCTATAATGTTGTACATAGTGCATTTAATTGTATGGAGTATATTGTATGATCTTAGGGTAGTGTTGTCATCTTTCTAGTGTCCCTTACTGTAATACCCTGAATTTTTATTAAATGAGAAATTTTTGATTTTACGTGTTGTGCGTATACAAATTTTTGTATAAATATTTTTTTAGGTATATAAAATGATTTTCTATACCATGAACAAATAATTATTTTCTTTCCTTCTCTTTATTTTTAAGCCCATTTTTAAAAGCCTAAACTTGTTTTTCTAATTTAAGCCCACCATAATTAAATGTTTTATTATTTGACCCATGAGTCTTAAGCCCACTACTTTGAAGCCCACAAACTAATTAATCTTTTAATTGTCATAACTTGTCATGTAGACACAATTATTAGACAATTGATTAATTAATTTTGTACAACTTAATAGTGGGGGACACTGGGAGGCATGTGTATGCACTAGAGTGTGCATTGCACACCCTTTCTAAGGGTGGCCGGATTTGAGCAAAAGAGAGAGGGAGAGTGGATGCAGTTGTGGGGGGTAGTTATGTGATCATGGAAGTTGCTACAACTTCCCAATCCATCTTGATCCTTGATCTCTAACTCCTTGATTGAATCCTAGCCATCTATTCTCATCCTAAAAGTGTATAAATACCACTATATTTTTTCTCATTAGTTCACTAAACAATTCATTAAGAGAGGAAAAGATTAAGAGAGGAAAAGATTGAGTAGTAATAGGGAGTAAAAGATTAGAGTGTGAAATTTTGTGTGTGTTTCCAACCAAGAGAAGGCCGGCCAACCATTCAAGGAGCACAAGAAGGTTCGGGTTCCAAGCTTTCAAGGAGGAGAAGGCAAGTTGCAATACATTCTAGGAAGAGAAGGCCACTTTCTTACATTCTAGGAACTTTCAATTCGTTTGTCTCCAATAGGTGGGTATTTCTCATGCTTCTAAATTTTAGATGCCATGCTAGGAATGATGTGAAAAACTTGTTAAAGAGAAATCAAGAAATTCTAGTCTTATGTTTGATAAATTAGAGATGGAATGATAATTTAGAGAATGATTGTGAAGATGATTGCTAATTGATAAATGTGTGAAATTGAAATGCTAGAATCTATCTTATTGTCATGCTTTATTTTTATGAATCATGCTATGTGAAGAAAGTTGTGCTTATGAGACACAAATTGATTAAATGCATCATGTGTAGTTGATTGTCTAAAATGAAGTTTCATTATTGTAGAAAGATGAAAACTTGTGTTCTAAAAATATTATTTCGTGGAAACCATGATTATAAATAATATGAAAATTGTGATCTTATTTTCAATGTCAAAAATATATCCATGATCTACTCTAAATTGCAACCTGGTGCAATCGACAGTCGACCGAATTAGAGTCAACAGTCGACTGTCAGGTAATAAATTTCGGATTTTAGTTATAGCACAGTCGACTAACTATATTGTAACAGTCGACTACCCTAATTATTTATTTTTGAGTTTTAAATCTTTACAAAACAATCGACCGATTATATTGTAACAGTCGACTGCCCTGATCATTTTATTTTCGAGTTTTAAATCTTCGCAGAACAGTTGACTGGCCATGTTTTAACAGTCGACTACGTTGAAGTTTCAAATAATATCTGGATTTTCGTGAGATAATTTTTTATGATCTGTGGCCTAGTATAAATGAGAAATTAAGACTATTTTGCAAGAAATAACTTACTATAAATTGTTAGTTTAAATTGTCTTTGAATAAAGAAAAATGTATTGATTAAAAGAGATTTGAAAAGAGATTTGATAATGGGAAAAATTGAAAGTATAAATGTTAGGTTTGGTATTCTTAAAACAAGAATAAGAGAATTTTTGTAGAAAGAATAAACTATTGAATAGGACAAGTTGAATTTATTGTTTATGCATGAGATTGTGTATGAAATTGAAATTTAATGGCATGATGAGTTATGAAGGATATTATAAATTTGAATACATGAATGCTATGAACATGAAATGAAAATTATTGTTAATCATGAAAAGAGAATTTATGAGTATGAAAAAACTCCATGTTGTAATTATGAGTTGAAATTAAGAACTAGGGTGTAGCTAAGCCTTATACCGGCAATAGAAGAAATATTGAGATGAAATTCGAAATGAAAAGACCAAGAGTTGGGTCATGTGAAACGAATGAATAAGACCGGTATGGTGGGAGTGCTAACCCTAAGGGATTGAGTTCATGAGTCAATTAAATTAAGGACTAGATATATAGTGAAGATGTGATGAAAGTAAAAAAAAATATGAATATGAGAGCCACTGGATTGGCGGCATGAGAGTATTCACAGGATGTCCCATTATGCATCATGTATAGGATGTGGATACTGCTCCAGAGTACCGTCTCGGTGGCGTGCTCGTGGGGTGTTTGACGACTGCGGGTGGTGTCATGTCTGTGGTAGGAGGTGAATTACCACAGGATGCCTGCATGATGAGTCATGTGTTAGTGCATTGGGATTCTCTCCAGGGCGCCTAGACATGAGTTCATAGTTCGTAGAACATCTAGGATACTTACCGTAGTTACAGAAGTAGATTAAGTCATGGTGAGGGATTGAATCCTACAAGATGAAGAACGGTTAAGGGCTTGCCCTCGGACCTATGTAATGTGGGCTGCATAGACTCTGAACAACTGCGCATTAGTGTCATATAACTAAATAACTGCATTAAGGACTAAGTGCACATTCACAACACGACATCAATAGGATAGTCCCCTTAGCTTTGTTTGTGAACAAGTTTGTGGTTTGTTAAGTGTTGAGAATCTTTATACTATTTTTGGCATAGAGAGGATGGCCGTATATAATATTTTGTCAGTTGAATGAACCGACGTTCCCACAATTTCCATGCAGGGTAAAGCATGAAAAAGACTAAGAGGAATTGATGCTTAAAGATTGTTCAAGTGTTGTTGTATTTCATTCAATGTTGTAAAAATTTGCTTCCGCTGTATAAATGTTAATGTAAATGTAACTCTGATGTAAAGTGAAGTTTTATTTCCTTGTAAGATTGTACAAAAAGAAGTGAAAAGATCCTGTGGAACTCGAATTCAGTTTGTTTTGGAATTCGGGGTATTACAGTGTGGTATCAGAGCCACGCTTCCAAGTAGCACAAATTTATAAGGAACGACACCCTAGAAGTGGACATTAGAGCATGTGTTGAGTCTAGAGATTTAAATGTATGTCACTTACAATTGTGTTGCTCTATGATTTATGCTTCTTCTCCTCCTTTCTCTAAGATGGCGGACCACTTCGACCCAGCTGGAGATGACGATTGGCACTTCGTTGAGGAGGATTACTACCCCGGGCAAGCTGATTCAGACGAAGAAGATCCTGAAGAGTTCGAAGAGAAATGGCCTGAGTCCCGAGAGATCACTCCACCTCCAAAATTATCTAATGATTCCTCTGACGAGGAAGAACCAGTTCCGAGTAGTCTCTTTATGTATCTTCAGAGGCAACTAGAGACTCAGAGGAAGAGTGCAGAGCTACTGCAGGCATAGTGTGTGAAGTGCAAGGAGAGCATTGCAACTCTGAGTCATCGTGTTTGGGAACTCGATAAGAGGAAAAACATGTAAGATGTATTGAAGAAAGAGGTGGCAGAACTACGGGAAGAGCTTCGAGAAGCCAAGAGGAACCGTAGGAACTAGACTGTTGTATCTTCTTACTGCTTTCTTTTGATGTCAGGATTGTTTTAAATTCAAATGTATAAAGTTTGAAATTCAATGAAATGAAAGGTTGATTTAAAATTCATGTTTTATACTTCGAATTTAATGGATCTTTTGCATCAGAATATGGCTAGAAGAGGAGCTCGAAATGGAAAAGGTCTGGACTTGGAAACGGAACTAGCGAGGGTCTATTAGACACTCAATGCCGTTGTCATGAATCAGAATCAGGGAAGGGTGCCTGCGAATCCAGTACCCGAAGCAATCAAACTCGTGGAATCATTCAAGCAGATGAAACCACTGGTGTTTGAGGGGAAGTCAGATCCTGACACGACTGAAAATTGGATCCGACAGGTAGAGACTATCTTCAAAGTTTTGGAGACTCCGGAGAGCAGCAAGGCGAAGCTGGCTGAGCTGCAATTCGAGAAGAATGTGGCTGTTGATGGAACTGAGATGAATCCCAGGACTACGGATTGGTGTGCGTATCGATCGTTAAAGATAAACAGATTGCTTAATTGTGATCTAACCCTATACAGCGGAAACTAGGGTTCACAAATTATACCTGCGGTGAGAAGAAGACGACAGCGACCCCAAGATCTTCTGCACGTATTCCTTCCTCGGGTTGGACGTCGTGTGGGCGACGATCTCCTAACCTTTCTTCTCTTCTTGGCTGACCTCTCTTTCTCCCCTTTCGTGAATCACGAGTTTTGAGAAAAATCTTATATTTCAGATTGTCAATGACGGCCAGAGAAATAGAGGATATATATAAGGCTACGGCAGGGACCATGAGGAGAAATTAGGGTTAGGTCTCCTAACGGATCTGGGTATCCCGTGTTCAGCCCGAACACACAACCCAGGCCCATTAACAATAGCTCGGTCCACTAAGGAGCTATTGTTGCACTACCTTCCTAATCCCAAATTATATTTATGGGCTCCTTTTATTATATGCTCGTTCAACTCCCCATGTTAAGATATCGAATGTCCGTCGATCAAATTAAGTTACTGACAACTACATTGATCAACATCTTTTATCCTTAAGTAGTACCACTCAACTTTATTTGTCATGTCGGATGTAATCCACTTGCAGGGTTTACATGACAATCCTTATGAGCTCCTTAAGGGGACATCATCAACCCGACGTATCGGGACATGGATTCCTTTTACAATCAACAGCCCATCATACATACAATGTTATTACCCAATTCATAGAGGTTGTTGATCCATAATGAATCTCACTCTTTTATGAGTCAAAGTAATGCACACTGCATATACATGTCTGTTATTATATCTGGATTAAGAGCATAAGCATCCATAATAACAGAGGTGTTTGTTCTCTTTTGTAGTCAGTACAAAGAGAACAACCTCAAGTGGTCCCGTTCAATACACACAAAGTGTACTAGTGTAAACCTATAGTCAAGACAGACTAATACCAGATTACACTACAACCTTTCCAATGGATTGTCCAAGTCCGTCTAGGTTGTGAACTATTAATATATTCCATAGGGAACTGATAATATGATCTTCTGTGTGTCACCTCACACCATATTATCAACCTTATAGAATATCAGACACTTGCATTAATATTATAATAAACACAATATGCAAACATATGCCCATATGATTCTCATTCAAAAAAATAAGGAAATAAAGTTAATACAAAAGTGATGCTTTCAGTATATAACCCTAACAGCTGTGTGGTGGCAGTCGATGAAGCGGGCGATGGGAGATATTGTTCTTATCTGGGAGGATTTCTTGGAGGAATTCTGCAGTCATTATTTTACATCAGACGTCCAGGAGAAGAAGGCGATGGAGTTTCTGGCACTACAGCAGGGCGGCATGTCAGTTAGGGAATAT
This sequence comes from Hemerocallis citrina, assembly GCA_017893485.1. Taxonomy (NCBI): domain Eukaryota; kingdom Viridiplantae; phylum Streptophyta; class Magnoliopsida; order Asparagales; family Asphodelaceae; genus Hemerocallis; species Hemerocallis citrina. Next base: position 666,754 of record JACEHZ010000256.1, read on the forward strand.
GAGACAAGATTCACTCAGCTCTCTAGGTATGTACCCGAACTGGTGATGGACGAGGCGAAGAAGGCTCAAAAGTTCGAGCTTGGTTTGAGGCCAAGTCTGAGATCCCGGATGATACCCCCCAGTATCAGGAGGTTTGACAAGCTGGTCAAACGAGAGGCAGCCATTGAGGCGAACATGGAGCAGTTCCATGCTGTTCAGAATCGGAGGAACAACTAGAATGTGGGGAATAGGCCGGTAGTTGTTGAGAATGTCGGGGGACAGCCGCCGGCTTAAAGGTTCAAGCCTACGGCTACGAACGCTGTTCAGGTGGCGGGAAGACCCGGGAATACTTGGGTGAGACCTTCTGTGACTACAAGTCTCACTGCCCCAAGCTGCAGGATGTCGTCCGTAATCGACCAACTCAACAGGCCGGGAAGAAGCTGTACTAGCAGGGCCGAGTATTTTCCTTAACTGAAGCTGACGCTGATGAAGTGGATCACGTCATCACTTGTACAAGTAAGGGTGTTTAGGAGTGTTTTTCGGTTGTCTTTTTCCCGCTTATTTAGTAGACTGCTATGTAATGAGTGTGTGTTATCTAACAGGAGAACTTTATTTGAATGGAAAGAAAGCTGTTGTTTGGTTCGATACTGGGTCCTCTCATACTTTTGTATCACCTAAATTGCTAAAGTTCTGGGAGTTGAACCGAAGATATTTTCAGGCAAGATTTTAGCATAGCTACTCCGTCAGGAGAGACTTTAACCACTGATCAGTACTATGCAGACTGCGAGATCGTGATTGGAGATAGAAGTTTCAGAATTGATCTAATTGAGCTGAATGTCTTGGGAGTCGATGTTATCATTGATATTGATTGGATGTCGGTGTACAATGTGAGCATCGAGTGCAAGACCAAGGTAGTAACAGTGAAGGATCCAGGTGGACCTGAAGTCACTTTCCAAGAGAAAAGGAGATGTTCAGATTTGGTTGCTGCTATCAGCCAGGAGAAAGGGATTCCAGTAGAGGTGCAGCAAATTCCAGTGGTTCGGGATTATCCGACTGTGTTCTTGAAAGATTTGCCTGGGTTACCCCCGCATCGTGATGAGGAGTTCAGCATCACTATTCATCCAGGAAGTGCACCCATTTCCAAGGCACCGTATAGGATGGCGCCTGTGGAACATGATATGATCAAACGGCAGATTGAGGAAATGTTGGAGAAAGGCTTTATTTGACCGAATGCATCACCTTGGGGAGCGCCGGTGCTTTTGGTAAAGAAGAATGATGGATCGATGAGGATGTGTATCGATTACCGAGAGCTGAATAAAGTCACTGTTCAGAACAAGTATCCTATTCCCCGAATTGATGACTTGTTCGATCGTCTACAAGGAGCTGCTATTTTCTCCAAAATAGATCTTCGATCAGGATATCATCAAGTTCGAGTGAAAGCTGAAGATGTGCATAAGAATGCATTTCGAACTCGATTTGGGCATTACGAATTCTTAGTTATGCCATTTGGAGTGACGAATGCACCTGCAATCTTTATGGACATGATGAACAGAGTTCTGAGGCCGTTTATTGATTCTTTCATCGTGGTGTTTATCGACGACATTCTTGTGTACTCCAAGTCGGAGGAGGAGCACACGAAGCATCCGGCAGCAATTTTGAAGTAGCTGGAAGAGCAGGAGTTGTATGCCAAGTTATCCAAGTGTGATTTCTGGAAATCTGAAGTGGCATTCCTAGGTCACATCCTTTCTAAGGAGGGAGTGGCAACTGATCTTCAGAAGATAGAGACAGTGAGAGATTGGGCAAGGCCTACTATAGTGAAGGAAATCATGAGTTTCCTTAGATTGTCAGGATCTACAGGAGATTCATTCAGGGTTATGCTCAGTTAGCCGTGCCACTCACTGGTTTGATCAAGAAGAATGTAAACATCAAGTGGACCGAGCAGTGCGAGGCAAGCTTTCAGGAGTTGAAAGAGAAGCTGACTACTGCACCTATTTTGGCATTGCCTAGAGCAGGTGTTGAATATGATGTTTATAGCGATGCTTCACATCGTGGACTTGGTTGTGTCTTAATGCAAGAAGGGAAAGTGATTGCTTATGGGTCGAGGCAACTACGACCGCATGAGAAGAATTATCCGACTCATGATCTGGAGCTGGCTGCAATTATCTTCGCCTTGAAGCAATGGAGACACTATGTGTACAGTGAGAAACTGAACATGTACACAGACCACAAGAGCTTGAAATACATCTATCAGCAGAAGGATCTGAATCTGAGATAGCGGAGATGGTTGGAAGTGCTTGAGGACATGCATCCTGAGATCAAGTATCATCCTGGGAAGGCTAATATTTTTGCTGATGCACTTAGCCACAAGAGCAGTTTGGCTAGTTTGATTACAACTCAGAGGCATCTTACAGAGGATTTGGATCGGGCTAGTATTGAAGTTGTCTTGCAAGGCTTGGGAGCATCCTTAGCTCAGTTGAGGCTTCAGCCTATGCTAAATGAAAGGATTATTGCAAGTCAGAAGGAAGATGCTGATATTCTGAAGATGAAGGAGCAGGTTGTTGTAGGCAGGTTGCTCGAATTTCAAATCAGGGATGAAGTGTTGTGGTTTGGAGAGAGGCTGTGTGTTCCGAATCAGTCGGACTTGAAAGAAAGTATTCTTCAGGAGGCACAAACTACTCTTTTGTCAGTACATCTTGGGAGTACTAAGATGTACAAGGACATTAAACAACATTTCTGGTGGTCAGGTTTGAAGCAGGATGTGGCTGAATTTGTGTCGAGGTGTGAGATTTGTCAGCAAGTCAAAGCCGAGAATCAGAAACCCGGAGGTCTATTGCAACCATTACCTATTCCGGAATGGAAGTGGGATAACATTAGTATGGATTTCTTCACGGGCTTGCCCAAGAGTTCAAAGGCCAATGATGCAATTTGGGTTGTAATCGATCGACTAACTAAGTCCGCTCACTTCTTGGCGATGAAACTCACCGCTTCGATGGACAAGTTTGCAGATGCGCGGTTTACTTCGCATTTCTGGAGGAGTCTTCAGACAGCTTTGGGTACCAAGACGGATTTCAGCACTGCTTTTCATCTACAGACCGATGGGCTGACCAAGAGAGTCAACCGTATTCTTGAGGATATGCTTCGGTGTTGTGTACTAGACTTTGGAGGTAGTTGGGAAAGGCAACTAGCTTTGGTGGAATTTGCCTATAACAACAGTTTTCAGACTAGTATTGGGATGGCGCCGTACGAAGCTTTGTATGGCAGGAAGTGCAGGATGCCAGTTTGTTGGTTCGAAGTTGGGGAGCGGCAGATGTTTGGGCCTGAGATCATGCAGCAAACCTCTGAAAAGATTCATCTGATCAGGAAGAGGTTGATGGATGCTCAGAGTAGTCAGAAGAGCTATGCAGACAACAGGATGAGGGACCTTGAGTTTGAGGTTGGTGTCTTTGTCTTTCTGAAGGTATCGCCCAGTAAAGGCGTGATCCGATTTGGCAACGGTGGAAAGTTAGCCCCGAGGTTCATAGGCCTGTATAAGATATTGAAAAGAATCGACAAAACTGCTTACCGGCTTAAGGTACCGGAAGATTTGTCTCAGGTGCACAATGTCTTTCATGTGTCTATGCTAAGAGGTTATATTCCAGATCCGAGTCATCATTTGCCTGAAGTGCTGGAGGGTTTGCAATTGGATCTGAGTTGCATTGAACTCCCAGTTGAGATTGTTGATCATCGTGAGAAAGTCTTGAGGAATAAGACGATACCGATGGTCAAGGTAGTCTGGAGAAACCATTTGGTTGAAGAGGCTACTTGGGAAACTGATGAGAGGATGATGAAGGATCATCCTGAGCTCTTTGTTTGATTTGTATTTTCTTTTCTTTCTTTTTATTGTGCTTTATTTTCTCACCCTTTTATTGTAGTTCCGGTGACGGAACTATTTTAAGGAGCGAGTGTTGTAATACCTTGAATTTTTATTAAATGAGAAATTGTTGATTTCACGTGTTGTGCACGTACAAATTTTTGTATAAATATTTTTTTATATATATAAAATGATTTCCTATAACATTAACAAATAATTATTTTCTTTCCTTCTCTTTATTTTTAAGCCCATTTTTAAAAGCCTAAACTTGTTTTTCTAATTTAAGCCCACCATAATTAAATGTTTTATTATTTGACCCATGAGTCTTAAGCCCACTACTTTAAAGCCCAAAAACTAATTAATCTTTTAATTGTCAAAACTTGTCATGTAGACACAATTAGTAGACAATTGATTAATTAATTTTGTACAATTTAATAGTGGGGGACACTAGGAGGCATGTATATGCACTAGAGTGTGCATTGCACACCCTTTCTAGGGGTTGCCGGATTTGAGCAAAAGAGAGAGGGGGAGTGGATGAAGTTGTGGGGTATAGTTATGCGATCATGAAAGTTGCTACAACTTCCCAATCCATTTTGATCCTTGATCTCTAACTCCTTGATTGAATCCTAAACATCTATTCTCATCCTAAAAGTGTATAAATACCCCTATATTTTTTCTCATTAGTTCACTAAACAATTCATTAAGAGAGAAAAAGATTAAGAGAGGAAAAGATTGAGTAGTAATAGGGAGTAAAAGATTAGAGTGTGAAATTTTGTGTGTGTTTCCAACCAAGAGAAGGCCGGCCAACCATTCAAGGAGCACAAGAAGGTTCGGGTTCCAAGCTTTCAAGGAGGAGAAGGCAAGTTGCAATACATTCTAGGAGGAGAAGGCCACTTTCTTGCATTCTAGGAACTTTCAATTCGTTTGTCTCCAATATGTGGGTGCTTCTCATGCTTCTAAATTTTAGATGCCATGCTAGGAATGATGTGATAAAATAGTTAAAGAGAAATCAAGAAATTCTAGTCTCAAGTTTGATAAATTAGAGATGGAATGACAATTTAGAGAATGATTGTGAAGATGATTGCTAATTGATAAATGTGTGAAATTGAAATGCTAGAATCTAGCTTATTGTCATGCTTTATATTTATAAATCATGCTATGTGAAGAAAGTTGTGCTTATGAGACAAAAATTGATTAAATGCATCATATGTATTTGATTGTCTAAAATGAAGATTCATTATTGTAGAAAGATGAAAACTTGTTCTAAAAATATTATTTCGTGGAAACCTTGATTATAAATATTATGAAAATTGTGATCTAATTTTCAATGTCAAAAATATATCCATGATCTACTCTAAATTGCAACCTGGTGCAATCAATAGTCGACCGAATTAGAGTCAACAGTCGACTGTCAGGTAATCAATTTCGGATTTTAGTTACAGAACAGTCGACTGACTATATTGTAACAGTCGTCTGCCCTGATTGTTTATTTTTGAGTTTTAAATCTTTACAGAACAGTCGACCGATTATATTGTAACAGTCGACTGCCCTGATCATTTTATTTTCGAGTTTTAAATCTTCGCAGAACAGCCGACTGGCCATATTTTAACAGTCGACTGCACTGAAGTTTCAAATAATATCTGGATTTTCATGAGATAATTTTCATGATCTGTGGCCTAGTATAAATGAGAAATTGAGACTATTTTGCAAGAAATAACTTACTATAAATTGTTAGTTTAAATTTTTATTGAATAAAGAATAATGTATTGATTAAAAGAGATTTGAAAAGAGATTTGATAATTGGAAAAATTGAAAGTATTATTTTTTGATTTGGTAATGTTAGAACAAGAATAAGAGAATTTTTGTGGAAAGAATAAACTATTGAATAGGACAAGTTGAATTTATTGTTTATGAATGAGATTGTGTATGAAATTTTGGCATGATGAGTTATGAAGGATATTATAAATATGAATACATGAATGCTATGAACATGAAATGAAAATTATTGTTAATCATGAAAAGAGAACTTATGAGTATGAAAAAACTCCATATTGTAATTATGAGTTGAAATCAAGAACTAGGGTGTAGCTAAGCCTTATACCGGCAATAAAAGAAATATTGAGATGAAATTCGAAATGAAAAGACCAAAAGTTGGGTCATGTGAAATGAATGAATAAGACCGGTATAGTGGGAGTGCTAACCCTAAGGGATTGATTTTATTCATGATTCAATTAAATTAAGGACTAGGTGCATAGTGAAGATGTGATGAAAGTAAGAGAAAAACATGAGTATGAGGACCATTAGATTGGCGACGTGAGAGTATTCACAGGATGTCCCATGATGCGTCATGAGTAGAACGTGGATACTGCTCCAGAGTACCTTCCCGGTGGCGACGTTCGTGGGGTATTTGATGACTGCGGGTGGTGTCATGTCTGTGGTAAGAGGTGAATTACCACAGGATGCCTGCATGATGAGTCATGTGTCAGTGCATTGGAATTCTCTCCAGGATACCTAGACATGAGTTCGTCGTAGGACGTCTAGGATACTTATCGTAGTTAGAGAAGTAGATTAAGTCATGGCGAGGGATTGAACCCTACAAGATGAAGAACGGTTAAGGGCTTGCCCTCAGACCTATGTAGTATGGGCTGCATAGACTCTGAATAAGTGTGCATTAGTGTCATATAACATAAATAACTGTATTAAGGACTAAGTGCACGTTCACAACACGACTTCAATAGGATAGTCCCCTTAGTTTTGTTTGTAAACAAGTTTGTGGTTTGTTAAGTGTTGAGAATCTTTATACTGTTTCTGGCACAGAGAGGATGGTCGTGTATAATATTTCGGCAGTTGAATGAACTGACGTGCCCACAGTTTCCATGCAGGGTAAAGCACATGAAAATGACTAAAGAGGAATTGATGCTTAAAGATTGTTCAAGTGTTGTTGTATTTCATTCATTGTTGTAATTTGCTTCCGCTGTATAAATGTTAATGTAAATGTAACTCTGTCTTAATGTAAAGTTTTATTTCCTTGACGATTGTACGTAGAGAAGTGAAAAGATCCTATGGAACTGGAATTCAGTCTGTTTTGGAATTCGGAGTGTTACACTTATTAATCGTCTTATCGTTTTCCCATTGATATTTCTTTCCCTATTGTTCCCTATTAGTATTTCATGTTAATTGAATAAAGAATGTTGATCAAGTCGGGGTTAAGGGTTGACTAGAGTAATTGATAATACAGTGACTATACTCGGAAATGTGAGAACAACATTTGTGAAGAAATCGATTTGCATCGTCACTTAAATAATTATTATTTCGTTTTGAAGTCTTAAATAAATTGAACATTGTTAATTCTTGTATTTGTTGACTTTTGACCCGAATATTGTTTTGTTGATTTCAGATGTTGGATTGTTATTATGTTGGTCATTTTATACTTAAATTCCAAGTATTGTTATTCATGTGATTACTCCTTCAATGCATGCGTGGCTGTATAACTTCATGTTTATATTGTTTAGTTGAATCGAAACAGCTGATGGATGATGCAAGTCATTTGCTGGGCCATGTCACGTGCTTGCATTCCGTATTTTTAGGAAGCGGGGCGTGACAAGATTTTTATTGGTATCAGAGCCAGGTTTGACTCTAACTAGTCTGGGTTTGGACCCTGATTAATTTGGATTTAACCGGTTTGAATCAACAATATGTACAACACATGAATCACATGGATAATTGATAACCAACAATTTGGATCCTAGTCTTACTTTTTGGTCCTTTCATATTCAGTTCATTCATTTCTCATTTTCTTCATCCCTTGCAGTTGTCCTCATTGATTGATTCCTTACTGAGTATAATTTTATTCTTTTCAGCCCATATTCTTTTGATTCTGGACTTATCTATTCTTTTCTTCCCGCTTGGTTCGTCGATCGGCATCGCTGGATCTAGAATGACATGTCAGCGGCTTGGATCATCACCGGGAGAGGAAGTGTCGTCTTTTGCTTCAAGATGTGAATGTAGAGTCCCCGGATGTCAGGAAGTGTTCAGAATCTGAAGTTGCACGGAGTTCGAACTTCATGCTAGAGATGTGCCGATTGGATGTTTCAAGGATATGGTGAGCCACGAGGTAGATTGCTTGAGTTAATGGATACTGATGATGGGTTCTTTCCAATCAGAGTTGCGCAGCGGAAGCGTGGTGAGCCCATAACCCACAAGTCCCAGGATTCTCTTGTTTCTTCTTCCTTGCATTGTTTGCTTCCTTTCATTACTTGTATTCATCCACATCTGTTGACTCCTTGATTTGTTCAGTTCTTCCATGTCTATTCTCTCACAAGTCTTCAACTTCTTGCTTCATTATCTCACAAGTCTTGTATTGTTTTCTTCCTTCCGTACTGTTTACTTCCTTTTTCATACATTTGCATCCGTCGTCATTTATTGAATCTTTATTCTCATCATTTTTGATTACTCCATTCATATCCATGTTCCTTCTTCTTCTGGTGTTGCCACCATTTTGTCTAACCCTTTGAATCCCTAGTTTTGTTATTTCCCAGTTTGCTTTGCCTTATCCTATATACCGCCTAAGCAAATTTTGAGGACAAAATTTTGTTGTAAGGTGGGTAGGATTGTAACCCCCGTTCTCGTAAATACGTACACTACAAAAGAAAGTAGCTTTCCCGGCGCTTTTTTCCGTCTATACCGGCGTTTTTTTACGCCGGGGAAACTTTCACCGGCGTTTACAATAACGCCGGTCCAACTGCCGCCGAAGCGGGCGTCGCTGAAACGAAGGGTCCTACACCGGCGTTTTTGGTGGACGCCGGTAAATATTAGGACTACACCGGCGGTCATAAAACGCCGGTGTATATCGGTTTCTGGGTGCCGTTCTTGTGTGCCTCTATACATACACCGGCGGTCGTAAACCGCCGGTATTTATCCATTCACCGGCGTAAATAAAAACGCCGGTGTAGATCGAAAGTATACCGGCGGTCAAGAAACGCCGGTGTATGCCCGTTTATGAGCGCCTGTTTTTCCCTGTTTACGAACACCGGCGCGACCAAAAATGCCGGTGTAGTTATATACACCGGCGTTTATAAAACGCCGGTGTATACCTGTGCCGTTACAGCTGAAAACTTTCACCGGCGTGCGTTGAAACGCCGGTGTATCATACACTCCAACAATTAAATTATATACACCGCCGTTTTTTAAAACGCCGTTCTGGCTATGCCCGTTTATTTTTGATACTCCGCTTTTCCGTTCGATTTCAATTCACAGTTTCATTTACAAAACCTGTAAACTAATTCTCACAACTGATTCAATCAATTTCGTTGCATACTACTGCGCAAACCACAACCAAACACAAGAATAATTAAAGATAATCAAGTTTCACACGTGTCATATCAACGTCCAAATTCATTGATTAATTAACAATGTCATAATTAACAAATTAATATAGAGACTAACATCCAAAATATCCAAACAAACCAGTCTGACAAATATCCAAAATATCCCAAATTCAAAGTATGACATAACTCTCATAAAAAAAACCAGTCTGACATAACAACAGCAAGGAGGAGGACATAAGAACAACAACCATACAGCAAGGAGGACATAAGAACAGCAAGGAGGACCGCAGATTCATACCCCTCGAGTAGCTTCAGCTCTGATCATCTGCATTTCGTTCATCTTGACGACCGCTCTGTGAATAAAAAACAATAGTTTAATTGAACAGTAGATCACAATACAGAATATACATATTTTTTGAACTTGCAAAAAGAACTACCTGTGTCTCGAATTATAAGATGAAAGTGCCAACTGCAAATGGAATTGTTAATGCTATATACAGAGGTTAAATAATTACATTGCAATGCTAAAAATTCCGTACTTAATTTTGTTTTTAAATATATCTAAAATAACAAAACAAATGAAAATTCAGTATCTAACTTGAAACCTATATATTCTCCTCTGATTGGGAATATCCACTATCTAAAATAATAAAACAAATGAAAATTCAGTATCTAAGCATGTCCTTCATGGATTGTTCAGACAATCCATGAAACTGTCATCGTGGACGGAAACCAAATATAAGAAAAATAAGAAAAATAAGATAGGGCTCATATCAAGTGTATTTTTAGGAAACTGTCATCGTGGAAGGAAACCAAATATATATAGAAGCCAGAAATGGAAACAGAAAGAAGAAAGGTAGAGACTTTGGATACACCAGGCTACCATAGCGGCATTTTCCTCATCTCTCTCTCATCCCTTATTTCCCTTCAGCACACGAACAGAAAGAGACATCAGCAACCACTTTAAGAGCGACAAGAACAACAATAATAATAAATTATTATGAACAAGATGTCTCTATATGGGTTTCCAGTTCTCCACTCGAGCCCACTCTTTCTAATCACAGCCCAATTAAGAACATAGACCACATCCACTAAACAATCCAATCATAGCCCAGTCAAAATTTGCCATCCTGGATCTTAATGAAATACGCTTCATTAACAGTGAAAGAAAATGAGGATGCTAGCAGCATACTTAGTTTGGAAGTGAACCCATTTTTGGTTAAAAAATCATGCCAAAGATGGCAATCAGCTTCATTAACAGTATCTGAAAATGAAAATTTCCATTAACTGAGCTTATATGTTGCTCTACTAATTCACTGTGCCCAACTAAATCTAAAACCCAATTGTTGTGCGTATCCGGAGGATTTTGGCATACGTACCTATAGCATCCTCAGTTCACAGTAAACCCGTTTTGGTCAAAAAAACATGCCAAGATCACAATCAGATGCATGAAAATAAGCTTCACTATCAACAAAAGAAGAACTGAGGATGCTATGCAGCATACTTAGTTTGGAAGTGAACCCATTTTGTGTTAAACAATCAGGTTACATTGACAGTATCCGAAAATGAAAATTTCTCCATTATCTGAGCTTATATGTTGCTCTACTACTTTTTCAGCCCAACTATATCGCAAAACCCAAGTGTGGTGCATATCCGGCCGAAGAATTTTGGCATACGTACCTATACAATATCCTCAGTTCACAGTGAACCCATTTTTTGGTATAAAAACATACATGCCAAGAAGACAATCAGGTGCCTGAAATCAGCTTCACTAACAGTTAGTGAAAATGGGACCATAGAATAGCTTAAGAAGACCATCAGGTTTGTGAAGTAAGCTTCACTAACAGTGATAGAAACTGGGGATGCTATGCAGCATACTCATTTTGGAAGTGAACCCATTTTGTGTTAAAAAAACCATGCCAAAGATTGCAATCAGGTTACATTGACAGTGCCCGAAAATGAAAATTTCTCCATTATCTGAGCTTATATGTTGCTCTACTACTTTTTTTGCCCAACTATATCGCAAAACCCAAGTGTGGTGCATATCCGGCCGGAGAATTTTGGCATACGTACCTATACAATATCCTCAGTTCACAGTGAACCCATTTTTGGTATAAAAACATATATGCCAAGAAGACAATCAGGTGCTTGAAATGAACTTCACTAACAGTTAGTGAAAATGGGACCATAAAATAGCTTAAGAAGACCATCAGGTTTGTGAAGTAAGCTTCACTAACAGTGATAGAAACTGGGGATGCTATGCAGCATACTCATTTTGGAAGTGAACCCATTGTGTTAAAAAAACCATGCCAAAGATTGCAATCAGGTTACATTGACAGTGCCCGAAAAAGAAAATTTCTCCATTATCTAAGCTTATATGTTGCTCTACTACTTTTTTAGCCCAACTATATCGCAAAACCCAAGTGTGGTGCATATCCGGCCGGAGAATTTTGGCATACGTACCTATACAATATCCTCAGTTCACAGTGAACCCATTTTCGGTATAAAAACATATATGCCAAGAAGACAATCAGGTGCTTGAAATGAGCTTCACTAACAGTTAGTGAAAATGGGACCATAAAATAGCTTAAGAAGACCATCAGGTTTGTGAAGTAAGCTTCACTAACAGTGCAAGAAACTGGGGATGCTATGCAGCATACTCATTTTGGAAGTGAACCCATTTGGTGTTAAAAAAATCGGTTACATTGACAGTATTTGAAAATGAAAATTTCTCCATCATCTGATGACCACAGTGAACCCATTTTTGGTATAAAAACATACATGCCAAGAAGACAATCAGGTGCTTGAAATCAGCTTCACTAACAGTTAGTGAAAATGGGACCATAAAATAGCTTAAGAAGACCATCAGGTTTGTGAAGTAAGCTTCACTAACAGTGATAGAAACTGGGGATGCTATGCAGCATACTCATTTTGGAAGTGAACCCATTGTGTTAAAAAAACCATGCCAAAGATTGCAATCAGGTTACATTGACAGTGCCCGAAAAAGAAAATTTCTCCATTATCTAAGCTTATATGTTGCTCTACTACTTTTTTAGCCCAACTATATCGCAAAACCCAAGTGTGGTGCATATCCGGCCGGAGAATTTTGGCATACGTACCTATACAATATCCTCAGTTCACAGTGAACCCATTTTCGGTATAAAAACATACATGCCAAGAAGACAATCAGGTGCTTGAAATGAGCTTCACTAACAGTTAGTGAAAATGGGACCATAAAATAGCTTAAGAAGACCATCAGGTTTGTGAAGTAAGCTTCACTAACAGTGCAAGAAACTGGGGATGCTATGCAGCATACTCATTTTGGAAGTGAACCCATTTGGTGTTAAAAAAACCGGTTACATTGACAGTATTTGAAAATGAAAATTTCTCCATCATCTGATGACCACAGTGAACCCATTTTTGGTATAAAAACATACATGCCAAGAAGACAATCAGGTGCTTGAAATCAGCTTCACTAACAGTTAGTGAAAATGGGACCATAAAATAGCTTAAGAAGACCATCAGGTTTGTGAAATAAGCTTCACTAACAGTGAAAGAAACTGGGGATGCTAGAGAATGAGGATACACCAGGCACCAGGCTATGCACCATCCTCAGTTCATGGAAGAAAAATACGAATAGGGCTCATAGCAAGTGTAGTTTTAACTGGAATTGTCATCGTGGAAGGAAACCAAATATAGAAGCCAGAAAGAGGAATGGTAGAGAATGAGGATACACCAGGCTAACATTGCGGCATTTTCCTCATCTCTCTCTCACCCCTTCTTTCCCTTCTCCACTCCAACTCATCTCTTTCTAATCACAGCCCAATTAAGAACAATTGTTCACAGTCACTGTTAACGAAACATATATGCTCAGATTATGAAAAATTTATATGCTCAGATTATGGAAATTTTCAGTCACTGTTAAAGAAACTAAGTGGGCTGCATAGCATCCCCAGTTTCCTTCACTATTAGTGAAGCTTGTTTGGAAAATTGTTCACTCAAACATGCCCCTTGTTTCTGAACTCAAACATGACATTAATAAACATCTTTTCTAATAATGGCTACACTTGTGGAAGCTCTCTCTAAGCCTCAATTCTTCAAGGTTTTGTTGCCTACTTCTTTACAGAAATTGGTACTCCATTCTCCTCTCTTTAAAGAAGAATAGAGTACCAGCTTCTGTAAAGAAGTAGGCAACAAAACCTTGAAGAATTGAGACTTAGAGAGAGCTTCCACAATTGTAGCCATTATCAGAAAAGATGTTTATTAATGTGATGTTTGAGTTCAGATACAAGGAGCATGTTTGAGTGAACAATTGGGTTTTGAATGGAGATTGTAGTCATAGATCAATACTTCATGGAAGAAAAATACGAATAGGGCTCATAGCAAGTGTAGTTTTAACTGGAATTGTCATCGTGGAAGGAAACCAAATATAGAAGCCAGAAAGAGGAATGGTAGAGAATGAGGATACACCAGGCTAACATAGCGGCATTTTCCTCATCTCTCTCTCATCCCTTCTTTCCCTTCAGCACACGAACACATAGAGACATCAGCAACAACAGCAAGAGCGACAAGAACAACAACAATAATAAATTATTATGAACAAGATGTCTCTATTTTGGGTTTCCAGATCTCCACTCCAACTCGTCTCTTTCTAATCACAGCCCAATTAAGAACAATTGTTCACAGTCACTGTTAAAGAAACATATATGCTCAGATTATGAAAAATTTTCATTTTCAGATACTGTTAAAGAAGCTAATTTCATGCATCTGATTGCAATCTTTGGCATGGTTTTTTTAACACAAAATGGGACTACTTCCAAACTAAGTATGCTGCATAGCATCCCCAGTTTCTTTCACTGTTAGTGAAGCTTATTTCACAAACCTGATGGTCTTCTTAAGCTATTTTATGGTCCCATTTTCACCTCCTCCAAATCAGTACAATGTCATCTATACCAGGTTATGTGCCAAAATGGGGTTGGGCATACGATGCAAGGCCGACAAGTATTAGTTGTTTGTGAGTATGCAATAGGATGCAGCTATGAACATGGGCTCATATCAAGTGTAGTATTACGGACTGTCATCGTGGAAGGAAACCAATTTAATATAGAAGCCATATATGGAGCCAGAAAGAGGGATCGTAGAGAATGAGGATACACCAGGCTAACATAGCGGCATTTTCCTCATCTCTCTCTCATCCCTTCATTCTCTTCAACACACGCACACAAAGAGACATCAGCAACAATAGCAAGAGGGGGTTGGTCCAATAATAAGTGTAGATTATAATAAACGAGATGTCTCTATTTTGGGTTTCCAGATCTCCACTCCAGCCCTTTCTTTCTAATCACAGCCCACTTAAGAAACATAGACGAAATGCGACATAGACGACAGCCACAATGCAGACTCACAAACACTAGTACGTGTCTTTCATGCATTCAAGTAACATAATCTCTTTAAAAATACCAATTTCAAGACTTACCGATGTTTTTTGACAGTGCGGCGTGCTACCCTCACTCTCATATGTTTGCCTGCCACTATTATTTAGTGGCTACTCATCCCCATGGCTCTCGTTGCCATCATTTATATTTACCCTCTTTCCACGCCTCGGCATGTTGTACCTGTCAAGGATCTGATAACTTGGTTCAAATGATAGTTTGGTTCAAATGACACTAAGCATAGTTTAATGTAAATAATACCAAGCAGTAGAAAATAGAAAGACAATTAAACCAGTGTATTAAATTCATAATGAACATATTCGAAATTACAGACATAATATTACAACAAGATTTAAGACATAAAATTACAGACATATAATAAACTTGCATAAAAAATCATGTAAACTATAATACGACATCTTCCAGTACATCGCCCTCTTCTCCATCCTTGCGGAGCCAAGTCCCGCAAATTCCAAGATCGGTTGTGTTTACATCAAACACAGGAAACTCAAAAGCAATGTAACTGTTCATGTCTTCACCGTCTTCATCGTCTGAAGTATCGCCCAGTTGGAATACATCTCTTGGTTGCATAGGGATAGCCACATACGATTTTGGCAGGGTTGGATCTGCAATGTAGAACACTTGTTGCACTTGGGATGGAAACACAAATGGCTCATGGCTAATGTGTGTACCGATGTGAATCAATTTTGAGAAGTTTACAACTGTGAAGCCAAGCTTGTCCTTGTTGTTAGCAAAATTCCTATCAAACTCAGCCTAATCCCCACGAAATAAGACAACACGGAAATGGCCAAAATAATTCAACTCAATGATATCCGTGAGCACTCCATAGTAGTCGAGATCCCCATCTACAGGCCTCGTGTCCGATTTGGAAGCATAACTTCTAGTCTTAGACGTCACTACCATTCCACTATTTTGAGACTTCAAATTAGATTCACGATCCTTAGTACGAAATCTAAAACCATTGAATATGTATCCTCCGTATCTTTTGGCCATCTGATAGGGACCTTTGGCAAGTACTTGTATTTCAGATGACGCACCTTCAGGACCCAAAGAATGTACCTATTAATTTTGCGCAAATCGTATCAACACCATAGAAAATGTAGATATAATAAAGATTAACTTGCATAACTGTAATTCACCTACATGAGATTCAAACCACTTATGAAATTTTTTATTCATCAGCTTGTTTTGTTCACGTGGTGGTAGTCTTCTTGGTCTAGCCCTTCGTTTGATGTCCCTGACAAATTCGCTAAAAAACAAGCAATTGAAATTAGGAATAACAAAAGTATCAAAAATATCGAACTCCGCGGTTTTCACTGTATTCGATTGACATTTAAAAGCAACTTACTTTCGAAATGGTTCCACTGATGCATGATGGTCTAGCACATATCGATGTGCATGTTCCCACGCTAAGCTATCGAGCTCAAATGCATCAACTTTACCAACAGTGGTGCCAGCGGTATCAAAAAGATATTGTGCACCATCAAGGTTGGAAATGTCTGGATTTCTACGTGGTCTACTGGAAGATGTCTCCACACCAGGCAAATACCTGGAAAAAAAATGTGAGCACTCCTCTGATAGATATCCCTGGGCTATTGACCCTTCAGGATATGCTCTATTTTTCACATAACCCTTTAGCCGGTATAGGTACCTGAACATGTACAATTAATAAACTAGAGCGGATTAGGGGATTAAAAGAAATGAGCTTTTGAAAATTCAATTTCGTAAGATGAACGAATTATTTTACCTCTCAATGGGGTACATCCACCGATAGTGAACAGGACCACCGATTCTGGCTTCACCAGCATGGTGGATTATCAAGTGAATCATAATAGTGAAAAACGATGGAGGAAATATCATCTCCATTTTACTAAGTGTCAATGCCGCCTGCTGCTCCAATTGGTCCAGATCTTCAACACGAAGCATTCTTGAGCAAATACCTTTATATATGCTACAAAGATCTTTCAGGACAGTAGTGACTTGCTCACACATTGAAGACCTTAGGGCCACAGGAAGGAGATCCTGCATTAGGATGTGGTAGTCGTGTGACTTTAGCCCCTGAAGCCTCTTCTCTTTAAAGTTGACACATTTTGCCATGTTAGACGAATAGCTATCGGGGACTTTCAGTTCAAGTAGTACTTTGCAAAACAACTCCAACTCCGATTTTGACATTGAATAGATTGCAGGAGGTAGGAGCACTTTCCCGTTCGGCAATTCTTCTGGGTGCAACTCATGTCGGATGCCCATTGACTTCAAATCAAGTCGGCTCTTCAGATTGTCCTTTGTCTTCCGATCATCTCCCATAACTGTTCCTATACAATTCTCACCTATATTTTTGCCGATGTGCATCACATCTAAATTATGTCTCAGTAAGTTGAATTCCCAATACGGCAACTTCTTCCATGCACCTAAACTCGTCAAGTTTTGATCCTCATCCTCGCCATATAGATCGGTCTCCTCATCTTGCTCCGGCCTTGCCCTTTGTCCTGACTTCTGGTTCCTTTCCATATTTGAATTGATGACCATCTACCCGCCTCAAAATATCTGAACCAGAGGAAGACCCAGGAGCATGTTCCCACTCGTCGGTGCCATCAAATGTCGCTGCCTCTGCCCGAAATATATGTGTGTCAGGCAACCATCTCCTATGACCCATATAGCAAAACTTTCTGCCATTGTACAACCACCTTGAACTAGTTTGGTCAGCACAACATGGACATGCATAACATCCTTTAGTACTATATCCAGATAAATTTGCATATGCTGGAAAATCATTGATTGTCCAAGACAACACGGCACGAAGAGAAAATGTTTCTTTAGCCACAGCATCATAGGTTGGAACACCCACCCACAACTTCTGAAGTTCATCTATTAACGGTTGTAGGTACACATCTATATCATTTCCAGGACCTTTCGGTCCAGGAACTATCATGGACAAAATAAATGAGGACTTCTTCATGCATTTCCAAGGCGGCAAATTGTATGGTATCAACACAACCGGCCATATGCTGTATGTACTACTCATTTGCCTGAAAGGGTTGAAACCATCACTAGCTAGTCCAAGTCTCACATTTCGAGGATCTTCCGCAAAATCAGGATATCTTTCATCAAATCTTTTCCAAGATTGAGAATCAGCAGGATGTCTAAGAATCCCATCATTAGTGCGGCCTTCAGCATGTCATTTCATATCAGAAGAAGTTTTCGTGGACATAAACAACCTTTGTAACCTAGGGATCAGAGGAAAGTAACGCAATGTTTTGGCAGGCTTCTTTTTCCTACTTCGCTTAGTAGATCTGCTGGCTCCCTCGTCTTGATTTGGTCTTTCTTTCCATTTCGAAGAACCACACACTTCGCAATTCTCCACACTTTCCTTACCACTCGTGAAAAGCATACAGTCATTTGGACATGCTGCTATCTTCTCATATCCTAGATCGAGAGAACTTAGGAATTTTTTGATTTTATAGGCTGAGTTTGGAATACAGATTTCAGGAAATGCTTCATTCAACAATTCAAGTAGCATAGTGAAGGACTTAGTAGACCACCCGTTTAAACATTTAATCTGAAATAGTCTGACAATGAATGAGAACTTAGAAAATTTGGTGCAGTCGCGGTACAACTGGATACTAGCATCTTCAAGTAACTTAGCGAAGGATTCTTGCTGCTTATTATTTTCATGGGTGGGGCCAGACATTTCCTCGTCCACCCCACCACCAATCTGGTTTGTTTCTATTGACTCATTGTGAACTTCGGTTGTTGGGTCATTGGTGTGGAAAGGAACATTATGATTCCCCATGGCATCTTGTAACAAAGCATGCATCTCATCGGGAACGCTTAAGTCTTCGTTCACTAAGGGCTCAGCCTCATTTTCTAATACAACCGGACGAACAGGAGCTGCCGTATGATCCTCTCCATGACAAAACCACCTTGTGTACCCTTGAAGAAAACCGTTGACAGCCAAGTGTGTATGTACTACGTCACATGTCCTCAGCATACAATTTGTACAGCGAAGGCATGGACAAAGGATTAGGTTGGGATCACGGGAATGTCGTTTGGCAAAGATAATAAAATCTTTAATACCATCACGGTACTCCTTGGATAATCGTGGTTTACTAATCCAACTTCTATCCATTATATCAATAGCACACAGTCTGAAATTAAAATTCGATATATTAAATAGTAATAACAGTAAAAGGCATTTTGTATATTAAATTTCACCTATTTGAAAACCATCCCTAGCTGCAAATAAATAAACGATATAATCTTTAACTGTAAAATAAAGAAATTGTGGCTCCAAAAAATGTACAAAAAAAAACTACTTCTTAACACAATCTACTCTATTCACCAAACCCTAAACGACCTTTTGTGGAAATGATCACAACCACCTTAGACGGTATTTTATCACACACCCTGTGTTCGAGCATAAAAAAAAATCGACTATAGTCTCCCCTGTATTTGGCTTTCCGTTCAAGGAGATGATGATGGTAAAGGGTATTTTGCTGATGAAGAGGAATCGGCCGAATAATGAGTGCGTCGTGCTGTAACTACGGTAACAAGAAGATCTGATGACTCATGAACTATTCTGTTCATGACTACTAATAATCACTTATCTCATAATAATAATAATAATAATAATAATAATAATACTAAACAAAAGAAACAGTAAAAGAAAAATTAAAATGTCTAGTATGTAAGCATATATTTTGCAGACTGAACCAGTTGTTGTACATAGCCGGAGAATTTTGGCATAGAGCTATAGCATCCTCAGTTCACAGTGAACCCAGTTTGGTCAAAAAAACATGCCAAAATGACAATCAGATGCATGGGATAAGCTTCAATTAATTAACAGTGAAAGAAACTGGGGATGCTATGCAGCATACTTAGTTACGAAGTGGACCCATTTTGTTAAAAAACCATGCCAAGGATTCCAGTCAGGTTACTTTAATAGTATCTGAAAATGAAAAATTTCCCATTATCTGAGCTTATATGTTGCTCTACTACTTCTTCATCCCAATTAAATCTAAAACCCAATTGTAGCCGCATATCCGGCCGGAGGATTTTGGCATACATACCTATACCATCTTCAGTTCACAGTGAACCCATTTTGGTAAAAAAAACATGCCAAGATGACAATCAGATGCATGAAAATAAGCTTCACTAACAACAAAAAAAGAAAATGGGGATGCTAGCAGCATACTTAGATTGGAAGTTAACCCATTTTCGTATAAAAAACCATGCCAAAGATTGACAATCAGGTTACTTTAACAGTATTTGAAAATGATAAATTTTCCATTATCAGAGCTTATATGTTGCTATACTACTTCTTCAACCCAACTAAATCTAAAACTCAATTGTTGTGCGTATCCGAAGGATTTTGGCATACGTACCTATAGCATCCTCAGTTCACTTAGTCTGGAAGTGAACCTATACAAACTGGGGATGCTATGCATGCAGCATACTTAGTTTGGAAGTGAACCCATTTTGTGTTAAAAAACCATGCCAAAGATTGCAATCAGGTTACTTTAACGGTATCTGAAAATGAAAATCTCCCATTATCTGAGCTTATATGTTGCTCTACTACTTCTTTAGCCCAACTAAATCTAAAATCCAATTGTTGTGCATATCTCGCCAGAGGATTTTGACATACGTACCTATAGCATCCTCAGTTCACAGTGAACCCATTTTGGGTAAAAAAACATGCATGCCAAGAAGACAATCAGATGCATGAAATCAGCTTCATTAACAGTGAAAGAAAACGGGTATGCTATGCAGCATACTTAGTTTGGAAGTGAACCCATTTTGTGTTAAAAAACCATGCCAAAGATTGCAATCAGGTTACTTTAATAGTATCTGAAAATGAAAATTTCCCATTAACTGAGCTTATATGTTGCTCTACTAATTCACTGTGCCCAACTAAATCTAAAACCCAAGTGTGGTGCATATCCGGCCAGAGAATTTTGGCATACGTACCTATACAATATCCTCAGTTCACAGTGAACCCATTTTGGGTAAAAAAACAAACATGCCATGAAGACAATCAGATGCATGAAATCAGCTTCATTAACAGTAAAAGAAGATGAAAATTTCCATTATCTAAGCATATATTTTTCTATTAATTCTTCATCTCAACTAAACCGTTCATGCTAAGGAAATCGAAATGAATAAACTGAAAAAAGCTGCCTTTTTTGGAAAATAAGGGAAATCAAGAGATCATACCGAAGAGAGAGGGAGGGAGCGGGGCGACGAGGGCGGGGGCATAGGAGAGAGAGAGAGAGGGGGCGACCGCCGATTCACCTCCAGATCGAGAGAGGGAAGAACGAAATCGAAAAGGACGAAGGGAATAAGGGACGATTTCGAATGGTCGAAGGCCGTCGAAGAGGACGAAGCGGCGGAGGCAAACGCGCGGGAAATAGAGCGGGGAAGGAGGGAAACGAAGCGCCTTTTTTCCCTTTTTTTTTTTGGTAATGGGTAAATGGCGAGCGAACGATTAGGGTTCGCGGGTTTTATTCCCAGTTATTCACCGGCGTTTTAATTGGAAACGCCGGTGAATGTGCCCGTATATTCGCCGGCGTTTATAATAAAAAACGCCGGTGAATAATAAACTTCACCGGCGTGTTTAGGTAAAACGCCGGTGAATACTAACATTCACCGGCGTTTTAAATCAACCGCCGGTGTATGACCATCCCATCTGGCACCCAATTCCTACTTGCTTCCTACCCCGGCGCTACTAGTAAAACGTCGGGGAATAATCGCCGGTAAAGGCTGTATCTTTTGTAGTGGTATTTCCTGAATATATTCTGTATTTTGATTAGTTATAAATCCATTTTTGTGCTAAATTCATTTTTGATCTTTTCCTGAGTATTTTATAATCGACAATTATATTCACTTTGAATAACGATTTATTTTCTATTTTTTTGATCAACGGTTTATATTTTATATTATTTCTGTTTGGATTTTAATGAACTTGTTAATCTCAAATTCTATTTTGATGTATATCATCATCATCATCATGATTATTATTATTATTATTATTATTATTATTATTATTATTATTATTATTATTGTCATGATTCTTCTTATTATTATTTTTGTAAAGCTCAATGTCATTACTATTATTAATTTTTTTTATTAATGCCCATTGATTTTGACCTATATTGTATTATTTAATTATTTAATTTGAAACCTAAAATTTAGCCCATCTCCTATTGGATTCTAACCCAAACTCATTCTCCTGTTGGATCCTAGTCAACCTATTAACCCAAATAATCATCAATAGCCAAATCCCCACATTCTCTCCCAATCACTGCATAATAACTACCCCACTCTCTGATCCTAATAATCAGCCTATTGATTCCCCCATCATCCCATTAATTGATCCTGTAACCCCCTATTTGAGATCCCTATTAATTAGCCTTTCTATCTCCCCCATTATTATAATCATAACTAGATTCGCCCGTGGGCACGTGCCAACGGCACGTCTTCGGAACAATACAACACACGAAAAGCCCTGTAAACAGTAAAACATCAATTATGTAGTTCAAGTTTGAATAATATGACAATAATTAGTTGTAAATAAAAGTTCATGTTTCTATTAGTATATGTTGAAAAATAATTATAAATGAGGGTGTAAAATTCAACTTCTTAGAACTCTAAGGATGGAAAATGATGAAATTTAACTGTTGAAGAGATATTTGCTATTTTTAATATAACATTTGCAATAAAAGAACATAAAAATTCTGAAAATTTTACAAACCTAAAATCTTAAAATCTAAATTTTTAAGTAAATAAAAAAAGAATGGGAGAGAGAGAGGGAGAGAGAGAAAGAGAAAATTATGAAAAAGTGAAGAGAGAATAGATAGATAGTAATAAAGTAATGAGTTTTTTAGTTTTGGGAGGAAAAATTTAATTTTGGGGTTTAAAAATTTTGGGCGGGAAAATATGTTTTGGGAGAATCAATCTAGGCCATTAGTTTTAGGGGAGATTGAATGAGAGCCACTTGATAGCTTTCTTTGTAATTTATTATATAGATTATATACATATAATATATTAAACCCTTCCCCATTCTCTCTCTCCCCGTTATTGACTCTCTCTCTCCCTCTGTTCTCTCTCCGAAAATAGAGAGCACCCCGACTCCTCGTCTTCCTCCTTCGCCTCCTGCTCGAGCCACCGCGAAGCCAATCCATACAACAATTATTCAAACCCTAATGTTTAGTTTCAAATTTTTATGATTAAAACAACAAATAACATGGAAAGATCTAAACTTTATGATCAATCAAGCATCAATTTAAAAGCATGGAGAAAGTTCTAATTATTTCTACATATCTTTATTAACTACAATTAAATCCATAGATACCAAGTTAGATTTTTCATCCATTATTAATATTCAACATTCAAAATTAATAAAACATGATCATCTCTCATAGAAATTGCTTCCTTATTTCATGTAAACATCCATAAGTTCATTCATCAAGATAATATGAGTCAAACACATAAAAAAACTAGAAGTATCACTCACCTTAAAGAAGATCAACTTGAAGAATAATAATAGAAATAAAGAAAAGCCTTCTCCTTGCAAAAGTCTAAGATCCAAGCTTTAAACACCAAGAAAATAATGAGTAAATATGTTTTTAGGTTCACCAAGAGGTAGACGGCTGCTACCCCAAATATAGGTCGGGATTAAGTCTTTAGGGTTCCTCAAAGTTTACAAAAATACTCCTCAAGAAATTATTTATTTACATATATGGATCCTTCCAATTATTAGTTAATCAAATCAATTTAAAATAAAATAAAATAAATTCCCTTCACATCCCATATCTGGCCGACCAACATATGTAGCCCAAAATTTCAAAATCTGGAGTTTTTAACCCAAGTGGCAATTTTGCACAAAAGTCCTTCATTTTTTAGTATTTGCAAATAAGTCATAAAATATTCATAAAAAATCCAGAAAAATTAGAATTATTATTTTCTATTAAAGATTATATTTTCCAAATAAATTTTCTGAATTTTATACTGCAAGAAAAATATTTCCAATAAAGCTCCTAACCCATTGCAAAGTGCTCTTATCCCCATTTCCCTTACTACAGAGGAGGCACAAGAACATGTCACGATTCTCAACTGCTCCATCGAGAGTTTCTCCATTAAATACCTGGGGTTACCACGGAGACCGGGGAAACTAAAGAAGGTGGACAGGTTACCTATAATTGACCGAGTGGAAAACCGTCTTGCTGGATGGAAAGGTAAAGCTTTATCCTTGGAAGGAAGAGTCATGCTTTTCAATGCAGTTCTCTCAAATCTACATACCTATTATTTGTCTTTTTCGAAAAGCCATGTTGGGTTATCCAGAGAATTGATCAAACTCGAAAATGGTTTTTTATGGAAGGGGGCAAGTCCTGATGGAGGCAGATATCACCTCATCAGATTGAAAAAAGCATGCATGAAAAAGATAGATGGAGGACTAGATATTATTGATCTGCGAGATATGAATCTGGCTCTCTTGGAAAAATAGTGGTGGAATGTCTTTCACCCTAATGGAGAAGGGTGGCAATATTTTGTTCAGACATATCTGCATGGGAATGGGATGAGAAATCTGGGTTTCAGGGTAGGCCCACGTGTTTCTTGGTTCTGGAGAGGTATCGTAAAGGCCTATGATCCCTTCATTAGCTGTGTGGCATCGTCTATTGGTAATGGCGGACTCACCAGATTCTGGTGGGATAAGTTGTGTGGTGAACACACACTTAGAGCCATGTTCCCGGATTTGTATGATCAAGCGTCACAACCACACTGCACGGTGGCTGCAGCCTGGAGAAGAAGCTCCTGGAAACCGGCCTTTAAACGTCCTCTGGACTCGAGCTTTCAGCATATGCTCATGGAACTTCAGATCTATATCACTAGCACCGGAATTATATGCTCCCAGGGTCCCGATAGGAAATCTTGGGGACTGGAAAAGAATGGCACGTTCACTGTTCGCTCCCTTTATAACTGCATTCATTTTAGGGGATGTAGCCCGAATTGGTCGGGCGTGGTTTGGAAGGCGAAAACCGAGCTGAAAATTAAAGTTTTCCTCTGGCTGGTGCTGAATGATGCAATTTTGACTAGAAAGAACCTTTCTAAACGCCAACTGAATTTGGACTCTACCTGTGGGTTCTGCAATGCTGTCCCTGAGACTAGAGACCATCTTTTTCTAGAATGTCCCAGGAGCAAAGCGGTCCTTGTAGATGTACTTAGCACCCTGGGGACAAATGAGTACCCCAGTAAATATGAGGATCTGTGGGTAGGAACGAAGTTCGCTACTGAGAGACGAACGATGAGAGAAGCTTGGTTTATCGCCGATACGACCTGGGGTCTTTGGCTGGACAGGAATAATTATTACTTTTGTGGGACATGTAATAGTATTTCTAGTAATTTGACTCATATTATGCATATTATTTCTTTTTGGACAACTGTTGCCGCAGCAGGGCTTAGAGGGAGGATTGCAAGCATCTTCCAGGTGGAGGAGTACAATGATGAAGTCGAGATTGGGCCGACGCTAGACTGAGGGATGTGCTCTGCCTGTCCGACCTTCATTTTTAATAGATCCTCACCCCCCCCCCCCCCGGGTTTTGTTGGGGGGAGTAGATGCTTCGATGTACTTTGTTTGGATGCATGTATGCTTTGTACCTTCTTTTGTCCCACCCCCCATGTTTGGGGTGGATTTATGTACTTTAGTTGTGTTGTAAAACCTTGTACATGGCTCAGTACTCTGACTTTGTTTTATTAACTCCTTATTAATGAAACAGGGTGGCCATACTCCACCTTTCTCTTCAAAATAAAATAAATTAAAAAATAAATAAAGCCCCCAACCATTTCAAAAATGCGTAATTATATATTTATTCAATTAAATAAATAAAAATCAACCAAATATGGAAATAATCTAATTCCTTAAAGCCGTCTACTGAATTGCCAGCCCTAAATGCCGCCAAACAATTTTTAACTTAATTTTTCAACCCTAAACGACTTTTACAAAATGACCCCTTTCTTTTAAAAATTTATAAAAGTAGGTTTCTTTATTCAGAAAAATCTCAAAAATTCAAATAAACCCAATAAAAAATAATAGAAGTTGTTCATCAATTCACACTTTGAAAAATATTTTCACGTGTGAAAATGTCAATTTTACGAAAATTCAAAATTATTAAATAATTGATTTAGAAGTTATTTATTAATTCGAGATATTGTATTAAAAATTATAGGGCGTTACATGCGGAGTATCTGGATCTTGTTTCTATCACCGTAGGAGGTTAGCACACTATGCCTTGAAGGAGGCCCATGGCGGGATGTGTGGCGCGCACTTGAAAGCAAGATCCCTTGCCCGTAAAATTTTAAATTACAGCTACTTCTGGCCCACACTTCTCAGCGACTTAGAATAGTACGCCCACCGATGCAGCCCCTGCCAAAGACTTTCTCCGATCCGTCGTCTACAACAAGCCTAGCTCTCCTCTTTAGCCAGTCAGATCCCTTTCGTAATGTGGGGGATGGACTTGCTTGGGCCATTCCCCCCAACACCAGGCCAACTGAAATTCCTTGTTGTGGAAATAGATTATTTCTCTAAGTGGATCGAGACCTAGCTCCTTGCAACGATTACGGAGAACAAGGTTCAGAAGCTCTTCTGGAAGAACATTATTTGTCGGTTCGGCGTACCCCGTATCCTCGTAACCGACAACAGAACCAAGTTCACAGGGGAAACTTTTTGCAACTTTTTCTCCGACCTCGGTATCCAACAGTGGTTCCCCTCAATATCCCATTCTCAATCCAATGGCCAAGCGGAGAACGCTAATCGACAAATACTTTCTGGTCTAAAGAAGAGGCTCGATAAATCCACCAAAGGATTATGGGTCGAACAGCTTCCCAATGTGCTATGGAGCTATCGCACCACAAAGAGGACCTCGACAGGAGAGTCCCCTTTCAATCTCACTTTTGGCTCCGAAGTCATTATCTCCCTAGAGGTCGGCTTACCTTCGCCCCGTTTGATTGCCTACAATGAAGAGCAAAATGCGAACCTCCCTAGAGGTCTGCTTACCTTCGCCCCATTTGATTGCCTACAATGAAGAGCAGAATGCGAACCAGCTTTGCAGTAGCTTGGACCTCATCGATGAGATCCGCAAAAGAGCTTCCATCCGAAAAGAGACTTACCGACATAGGATAAACCAGTCTTACAATAAGAAAGTCCGCCCCGTTAATCTTAAAGAAGGAGATCTAGTGCTCCGTAAGCTGTCAATCTTTCTTCCAAGCAAGAAGGGGAAGTTAGTGCCCAACTGGGAAGGTCCATATAGGGTCTCCAGAGTTATCTGCCCAGTAGCGTATCAACTCGAAGACCTGGGGGGCAAGAGAGTACCGAGGACTTGGAATGCTTACCACTTGATGAAGTACCAAAAGGGTGTTTTAACACCACTCCAAGCAACTTCAAACAACTCCTGAGTCGAGCAGTTTTTATTTGATGTTTTTTATCTACCTTGTTAATTTTTTCAAAATGTAAAAGTGGCTTGTAACTCAGAAGCAGCCACATAGTCATCTTTAATAAAGACATGTTCCTTTCTTGAAATTCCCTATCTTAAATAATGTAGTTGCTTCGCTTTGACGTGTACGAAACCCTCTAAACGAAAAGCTCAGAGTCCAACACTTAGTTCGATTCCGCTTTAACCACTTACTTATAAGCGAGTATGAAGCGGTTCACCATTCAGAATTTCTCCCACAGTTGTTGATATTTTCTAAACGACAAATTGAACACTTGGTTCGATTCCACTTTAACTACTTGCTCATAAGCGAGTACGAAGCGGTTCACCATTCGGAACTGCTCCCACAACTATTGAAACACTAAAAACGACAAGTTCGGAGTCCAACACTTGGTTTGATGCGACTTTTGCTACTTGCAATCGAGTAAGTACAAAATAGTTCACCATTCGGAATTGCTCCTGCAACTGTTGATACACTTGCAAACACAAACTAACAAGAAGCTCGAAGTATATTATTTCAAAATTTGAGGTACAAGTCTAATGATAGACCAAAAACTCATTATTACATTGGGATACAAGGCTCCTATGAAACGAGGACTACAAGATTACAAAATTCCTCCCTAACCCACCCTAGGGAGCGGGATACTTCTATTAAGCGACAGACGGGGTCGGCGAGCGCTGTGCGGCTGCCTCAGTTCCGTAGAAGTCTGTAACCCGGCGAGCCGAGTAGCATCTTCGGTGCCTAAGAGCCTAAGGGTCGCCCCAATAGATGCTCTTCTCGACGAGCCAGCCACTCCGCTCTGTGCGTCCCCACGGTACCTCAAGACGGGAGGGGGGAGCGTAGCGCCAAATCGTGGAACAGTCTTCCTTGTGCATACTCGCCTCGGGGGCAGGATGTGCTTCGAACATTGCTCCTCTCAGAGAGCCGTCGTAGACGAAGGTTCTCTGCCTCTAGCTCCACGATCCATTCCTTCAGCGAGTCTTCCGTCACTCTGATCTTCAGACGAGGCATTCGGCTCGAGCTACCCCCACGAGAGGCCTCGGAGATAGCCCTTCGAATATGTGCCACCTCCAGGCTCTTCTCAAGCACTACATTCTTCAATACGTCTCTCTTAGACCTGCCGTCGAATAGGGACTGACGAAGAAACTTAAGTCTTAAGCCTTGGCTAACAGCTATCGAGGGACACATCTCCTTCCCTTCAGGGGGAAATTCACGAGCCTTCTCCTTTAGGCATTTCAACTCGGAGTCTCGACGGGCCAACGCCAGTTTTAGATAGTTCAACTCCGACTCAGCTTTATACAACCTCTCTCGAGTTCGAGCGAGGCCCAGCTTCGTGACCCATAGACTAGATCGGAGGCATGACACTTCAGCAATCTCAGATACTTCGACCATCTGAGATATTTCGGCAATCTGAAAAAGCCAAGAACATGAAGATACTAAGTTTAAACGAAGCTACTATGGGACAACTCAGAAGCAAATCAAACACAAGTTTCAAAGAACACTTAACCAAAAATCTTTTTTCATTTCATTAAAATTCAAGTTACAAGCAGTGGCCAGTCCGCGATTAGGCGACATTTCTCTACAAAACACACATGAATTACAATAGGTCTAGGCCGAACCTCTTTGCTGTGTTTCCCGGTCACCGTAGGCTCCGACCCTTGTGCGGTAGCAACGATCGCCAGGGGCAAGGCCTCCTCGTCGACTTCCACCTCTGCCTCGTCAACCTCGACCACCTTAACGTAGCCCTCCTTTTCACCCTCTTCGTAGGCATCGTCGAACCCCAGGGCAGGGTCGGGGAATAGACGCCATCTGGCGCAGTCTACCTCGGGGTAGCTCTCCTTCACCTGTGCCATCGCCCGGGCGTAGGACTTCTCCATATTGATGGCGAGGAACCCCTACACCCTCTCCATGGCCTCGGCCTCGGCCTCCTTGGCAGCAACCACCTTAGCAGCAGCGATAGTGTCCTCCCTGTCCTTCGCTGCCGACTCCTTCTGTTGGAGCAGAATGGTGATGTCGGCCTCGAGCTTTGCCACAAGACCATCGAGGTACTCTATCCTCGCCGTCTTCCCCTCGGCTTCGACCTTCAGCTGTTCGAGCTCTCTGGCGATCCGAGCCTTCTCCGCCCGAGCTTTATCCATCTCCTGCTTTAATTCTTTCTCTAGTTTGGTCATCTTTTCCATTAGATAACCGAAGTGGCAGGTTATCTGCAAAAAGAAAACAAAGCCTCATTTAGAACTCAGAAAGAATACAAGTGTCCAACGAACAAGTCTAGAGTACTTACCGATACCGCCGCTCAAGCGATCTCGAGCTCGTCGTCTCTTACCCCACTGGCGTCCATGGTAGCCCTGTCCTTCGGCGTGACGCGATGCCGAACAGCCTGCATAATCGATTTCGAGTCCCCTAAAAACCTGTCCTCGACCTCGGCCGTCAAAGGCCCGAACTCCATACCCAAAGTAGCTGCCAGGGGAAAGGCCCCCGCCTCTTCCGAGGTCGAAGTCACTACTGGGGTCGTGGTTTCTGAACTACGGCGGCCGGCACAGTCACATGCTCTACGACTATGGCAACCGTCTTCGGCCTCGGCAAGGACTCCTTGGAGACGACCCTCTTCCTCTTCCTCGGGGCCTTGCTGCTCAGGACCCCACACTACGCCAACATTTGCATCGAAGTCCATGGTTTCTGCAACAACAAAAGAAAAGAAGATCACGCACAATAAAACCAAACTCAAAAATAAAAAAGAAAAAAAGTAAACTGCATACTAGGGTTTATACGACTGAGACCCCCCTGAAAAGCACCTCCTCGGTTAGGTCCCACCAATCGAACTTTGGCTGATCGAGAAGTGTCCGGACCTTCTCTTCTTCGTCAGAGCTTAGCACCGGACCCTCCTTCACCCTCTTCGACACCTCCTTGACCCAATTCGTCGGGATGCTCCACGGCTCTCGACTCCCGATGAGAAAGTACGTGTCCCTTCAGTACTTTATCGAGTCGGGGCAGCTGACGAGCCTGGTGCCATGCCTCAAAGCCAGGTAGAACTTGAACTCCGACTTATGTTGCTGATGAAGATGGTATACATTCCGGATCACCCTCAGGTCCGGTTCGAGCTCCGCCGCTTGATAGTGGGGGATGAACCCGTTGATCAGCCTCCATACGTTCGGCATGAGTTGAACCGGGATGATCTGAAACCACCGCAGAACCTCGACAACGAAAGGTTGAAGAGGCAGCCACACTCCGGCTATGAAGGCGTCCATCGGCCAGAGGCACATATTCATTGGCATCGGAGAATTGGCCCTCACTCCTGGCCCGGGCAACATCAGCTCAAACTCCTCAGGGATCTGAAAGCACTCCCGAACAGACGCCAGATCGGCCTCGTTGAGTACTGAGATCGTCTCATCGGCTTTCGAAATCTCTCTAGCGGCATTCTCTTCGAAGCTCCACCCCATGTCGTACATGATACATTCAGCATGCTCCTCTGGCAGTTCCCGAACCCTATGAAGTCCAGTCAGAACCCCGGGCATCCTACCAAACTCCACCATCCTCTGTTGGTCCTCAATTACTGTCTCCAATACGACCGAAGAAGCCCCTCCTATGGCTTTGCCTTTGTCGACTAGAGGAGCTTGGCTCGAGGTCGGCTCATGAGCGAGAGTGGGGGAGGTCTCTAGCCTCGGGGGAAAGATAGACATTCTTTAAAAATAAGCTAAGTGTTAAATTACCTTGAAGTGATAGCGACGGGCAGAAAGATCACTGGAAATCAATAAAATCTCGCCTGAAGCTCCCGCTGGTGAAAATGAGCGGCATGAGTAAAAACTAGAAAAGTGAACAAGTGAGGAGTAGGGGTGAAAGTTTTATAGAGCTGGCACACAAATCGAGACTAAAAGGCCTCAAAGACTCAAAAAGCCCGGCCCATTTACCATAAGACGACAAGAAAGTGGAGAAACTCAACAGACCTTTGACTGGTCAACGGTCAAACGGTCAGCGCGCCACGTGCCAATCTCCTTGACTACGGCAACCTGTGCCGAGCACTCCTGCTACCGACGTCCAAATGCGAGAAAAATTAATATCCTGGACTTCAGCAACCTGTGTGAGCACTCTTGCCATCGACATCCAAATGCGAGAAAAATTAATCTCCTGGACTTCCACAACCTGTGCCGAGCACTCTTGCCACCAACGTCCAAATGCGACAAAAATCAATCTCCTGAACTTCGGCAACCTATGCCGAGAACTCTTGCCACCGACGTCCAAATGCGAGAAAAATCAATCTCCTGGACTTCGACAACCTGTGCCCAGCACTCTTGCCACCGACGTCCAAATGAGAGAAAAATCAATCTCCTTGACTTCGGCAACCTGTGCCGAGCACTCTTGCCACTGACGTCAAAATGCGAGAAAAATCAATCTCCTGGACTTCGGCAACGTGCGCCGAGCACTCTTGCCACCGACGTCCAAGAGCGAGACAAATCAATCTCCTGGACTCCGGCAACCTGTGTCGAACACTCTTGCCACCGACACCAAATGTGAGAAAAAAATCTCTCATGGACTTCGGCAACGTGCACCGAGCACTCGTGCTACCGACATCCAAATGTGAGAAAAAATCTCTCCTGGACCTTGGCAACGTGTGCCGAGCATTTTTGCCACCGACGTCCAAATGTGAGAAAAAAATCTCTCTTGGACTTCGGTAACGTGCGTGGAGCACTCTTACCACCGACGTCCAAATGTGAGAAAAAAATCTCTCCTGGACCTCGGCAACGTGTGCCGAGTACTCGTGCCACCGACGACCAAATGCGAGAAAAATCAATCTCCTGGACTCCCGAAACCTGTGCCGAGCACTCTTTCCACCGACGTCCAAATGTGAGAAAAAAATCTTTCATGGCCTTCGGCAACGTGCATCTAGCACTCGTGCCACCGACGTCCAAATGTGAGAAAAAAACTCTCCTGGACCTCGGCAACGTGTGCCGAGCACTCGTTCCACAGACGTCCAAATGTGAGAAAAAATCTCTACTGGACGTCGGCAATGTGTGCCGAGCACTCTCGCCACCGACGTCTAAATGTGAAAAAAAATCTGTCCTGGACTTCGGCAACGTGCGCTGAGCACTCTTGCCACCGACGTCCAAATGTAAGAAAAAATCTCTCCTGGACCTCGGCAACGTGTGATGAGCATTCATGTCACCAACGTCCAAATGTGAGAAAAACTTTCTTCTGGACCTCGGCAACGTGTGCCGAGAACTCTTACCACTGACTTCCAAATGTGAGAAAAATCTCCCCTGGACTTCGGCAAAGTGCGCCGAGCACTTTTGCCACTGACGTCCAAATGTGAGAAAAAATCTCTCATGGACTTCGGCAACGTGCGCCGAGCACTCTTGCCACCGACATCCAAATGTGAGAAAAAAATCTCTCCTGGACTTCAGCAACGTGCGCCGAGTACTCGTGCCACCGACGTCTAAATGTGAGAAAAAATAAATCTCTCCTGGACCTCGGCAACGTGTGCCAAGCGCTTTTGCCACCGACGTCCAAATGTGAGAAAAAATCTCTCGTGGACCTTGGCAACATGTGCCGAGCACTCTTGCCATCGACGTCCAAATGTGAGAAAAATCTCTCCTGGACTTTGGTAACGTGTGCCGAGCACTCGTGCCACTGATGTCCAAACACGAGAAAACAAGCTGACTGGTCAACGGTTAATTTGACACGTGTCATCCTCTCGAGGTCCCTTTCGACTACAGCAGCATTCGCCAAATCCCCTTGATCTCGGCCTCCCCCCAGACACGTGTCAACCTACCGAAGTGGCTAAAGGGGGTCGGCAACTAGTGGCAAGCGCTCTTGCCACCAACCCCCAAATGAGGGAATACTATCTGTGCGCCAGAGGAGCCATCTGATTGATCAGAAATTCATGCCAGAGACTGATGGACGTCCTTGATAGTGCCACATCGTAAATACTGTGATTAAATCATTTTTCTTATTTATTAATTCGAATTAATTCTTTAAAAATTACAAAAAATGAATAAAAATTTAGAAAAATTAATTAAAAATTCTAAAAAATAATTATAAATTCTGAGAAATGTTTTTGATTCCCTGGGTAAATAATTATTAATTAGAACGATTAATTAGTGCTCTTTGAAAATAGATCACCACTTTGCAAAATTAAATAAATGGTTCAAAAAATAGTTAAAAAATAAGCAAAAATCATCAAAGGTCCAGAAGAGCCTAAGAATGATTTTGGGTGCATTGCTAGCTCAGAAGAACACCGTTACTCCCCAAACAAGATCTGAACTCCCTTTAAGAACTCCGATAAAGTCCTGTACGTCATCGAAACAGCAAAACTACTTCCCAAAGGCTGTAACACACAGTCTTTGGGTGTGGGGGGCTCGTGATATGGCTAAAAATAGGATTAAATCAGGACCGTTCAAATTGGGCACGAATCTTGAAGCTTACAGGGGAAAACCGGTAATTTCACCTACAAATGAGTCCAAAATGGGAACCGGGTCCCCTCTCCTGGGCCCAATAACCCAAAACGGATCTGTTCAATTAGATATGGGTCCAACCTATTACGAGCCAGTTCAAAAGGATATGGAGAAATCCTAATTCGTTCTTATCTTGCGGAGGTGTAACTAATCACTTCTATCCATCCATACCGGGGAGTAGAGATTTGTTCTTATCTCGAAGCAGATCCCCCCGGCGACTATAAATACCCCTCTCCTTATACGGTTACAGGGTGATCACTCTTTGCCAACCTAAAGTGTAACACCCCAGATTGTACGATGCTTATATATATGTGTATATATGTATATTGTTTGTATGTGTGCACATGATTGTAGTATTTTGTTTGATTTTGCTATCATTGGTGTACAGTTAGGTTTGCGGGGTGGTTCCTAAGGATGGTTGTGTTCTAGAAGATGCACGAGAATGAGGAGGACCGATACTGGTATAAATGCTAGTTTTTGGTACGACGCCTATGCAAATATAATATTGTATGATACTACGATGGATATATCTTGCGTACACTCGATAAACCCTTCGTCTTGCATCTATGAACCCATTTAAGAGCTAAATTGGGCAGCCAACCTATTGTACCCCAAAATCATTGGCTAGACCATGGTTTCTCACCAAAACCACCCTACACCCTATCCTACTACCCTATAATCTGGCCCCCCTCTTTCCCCTCTCTTTCTCTACTTTTTTCCATCAAAAACCCCTTCATGATTATCAGGAATTGAATAAATTCACTATTCGGAACAAGTATCCAATTCCCAGGATCGACGATTTGTTCGATCAGTTTCAGGGAGCAGCAGTATTTTCCAAGATTGATCTACGATCCGGGTATCATCAAGTGCGAGTCAGGGAAGAGGATGTACCTAAGACAACTTTTCGAACTCGACATGGACACTATTCTTGGTAATGCCATTTGGAGTGACTAACGCTCCAGCAATCTTTATGGACTCGATGAACAGAATTCTACGTCCGTTTATCGACTCATTTATCGTGGTCTTCATCGACGGCATTTTGGTATATTCAAGGACAGAAGAGGATCATGCTGAATATCTGACAGCAGTTTTAAGCAAGCTACAAGAGCATCAGTTATATGCCATATTATCTAAGTGTAAGTTCTAGAAATCGGAAGTTGCATTCCTAAGCCATATCCTTTCTCAGGAGGGAGTGACAACGGATCCTCAGAAGATAGAAGCAGTCAAGGGATGGCCACAACCAAGGACGATAAAGGAATTAAGGAGTTTTCTGGGTATGACTAGATATTACCAGAAGTTTATCCAGAATTATGTAAGGATAGCTGTACCCCTTACAGCCTTGACCAAGAAGAACCAAAGTTTCGATTGGACGGAGGAGTGTGAAGAGAGTTTTCAGCAACTGAATAACCGTTTGATCTCTGCACCTATATTTGTTTTACCTCAGGAGGACAAGGACTACATCATCTATAGTGATGCATCGTATTTGGGGTTCGGGTGTGTAATGAAGCAGGAGGGCAAGGTTATAGCTTATGGTTCGAGACAGCTACAACCACATGAGAAGAATTACCCGACCCATGATTTAAAACTTGCAGCCATAATCTTTACTTTGAAATCATGAAGACATTATATCTACGGAACAAGAGTGGAAATATACATTGACCATAAGAGCTTGAAGTATATCTACCAGCAGAAGGATCTCAACTTAAGACAGAGGAGATGGTTGGAAGTACTCGAAGTCATCAGGCCTAAAATTATATATCATCCAGGGAAAGCCAACATGGTCGCATATGCGCTCAGCAGGAAGAGAAGTGTGGCTACATTGCTAGCGACCTGGAGGGAGCTAGATGAGGAGATCAGGATGGCAGGCATTGAAGTGGTTACACAACACTTAAGTGCAATTTTGGCACAGTTGGTGTTACGACCGAACTTGGATGAGCAGGTGAAAAAGGCTCAGACCGAAGATCTAGAAATGGAAGACATGAAGAAGCAAGTGCGCGTAGGAAAATTGCCAGAATTCAGTATAAGAGAAGGTTCACTATGGTTTGGTAACAGACTGTGTGTACCGAAGGACGGGGAGTTAAGGGAAGACATCATGAAGGAAGCTCACTCCACATTGCTTACGATTCATCCTAGAAGCACCAAGATGTATCATGATATAAAGCAGCACTATTGGTGGTCAGGGATGAAGCAAGATATAGCAGAGTTCGTGGCCAAATGTTTGACATGCCAACAGTTTAAGGTCGGGAATCAAAACACCAGTTTGTTGGTTCAAGGTAGGAAAGCGGCAGATGTATGGGCCACAAATAGTGCAGAACGTCGGAACAGATCGAGCTTATCCAGAAAAGGATTCAAGGAGCACAAGCAGGCAAAAGAGCTATACGGACAACCACCAAAGAGAGTTAGAATTTGAGGAAGGTGACTTCGTATTTCTCAAGGTGTCGCCGACAAAAGGAGTTATCAAATTTGAAAAGGGCGGGAGTTAGCTCCGAGATACATTGGACCATACAAGATTCTGAAGAGGATTGGCAGGATGGCTTATAAGTTGGAGCTACCGGCCAAGTTATCTCAAGTGCATAACGTGTTCCACGTCTCCATGCAACAGAAGTATGTGCCGGATTCAAGCCATCAGTTACCAGAGGTTCCGAAAGATTTGTAGATTAATCTTTCCTATAGAGAGCAACCAGTCAGAATACTTGATCATTAGGAAAAGGTACTGAGAAACAAGGTTATCCCAACGGTCAAAGTTTTCTGGAAGAACCAGTTCGTAGAAGAAGCCACGTGGGAGCCGGAGAGCCGCATAAAGGCTTTATATCCGGATTTGTTTTAAGTGTTTTCTGTTTATTTTATTTTTTTTGTTCTTTTCTCCTACTAAGAACATTCTGGGGACAGAACGACTCTAAGGAGGGAGTGAAGTAACACCCCGGATTGTACGATACTTATATATATGTGTATATATGTATATTGTCTGTATGCGTGCACATGATTGCAGTATTTTGTTTGATTTTGCTATCGTTGGTGTACGGTTAGGTTTGCGGGGTGGTTCATGAGGATGGTTGCTTTCTAGAAGAAGCACGAGAAGGAGGAGGACCGATACTGGTGTAAACACTAGTTTTTGGTACGATGCCTATGCAAATAAAATATTGTATGATACTACGATGGGTATATCTTGCGTACACTCGATAAACCCCTCGTCTCGCATCTAAGAACCTATTTAAGAGCTAAATTAGGCAGTCAACCTATTGTACCCTAAAACCATTGGCTAGACCATGGTTTCTCACCAAAACCACCCTACACCCTATCCTACTACCCTATAATCCGGCCCCCCTCTTTCCCCTCTCTTTCCCTACTCTTTTCCATCAAAAACCCCTTCATTCTTCTCTGTTGTTCTGAAAATTTCAAAACTCAAACCAAAGAAAAAAAGAGAAGGAGAGAAAATAAGAAGGATTGAAGAAGGAGCTCTTGGAGTGATTCTTGGGTAAGGGAAGCTCAAAGATATCAACTACTCTACAATCAACTAAGGGTGGAGAGTTTCTCTAAACATTTCTTTTTGTTTCTTGATTTATTTCTTGCATGCATGTGTAGTAGTAAGTGTTAGAATGAATGTTTAAGAAGATTGGAAGTTGAAATCAGAAACTAGAACTGAAATCTT
Source organism: Hemerocallis citrina (assembly GCA_017893485.1). Classification (NCBI taxonomy): domain Eukaryota; kingdom Viridiplantae; phylum Streptophyta; class Magnoliopsida; order Asparagales; family Asphodelaceae; genus Hemerocallis; species Hemerocallis citrina. Next base: position 703,938 of record JACEHZ010000256.1, read on the forward strand.
GAACTGTATGCTATTTTCTAGATTTTTCCGAGAGCAAAGCACATGGAATTAGATTATGAAATTTTTACAGATTGTTCCTTTATATATCTAGATGATTCAAGAATTATTTTGGATTTTTCTGAGTTTATTTGGTATTTTAATAAAATCCATTTGTGGAACAGTGCTGTAAGGCAGTAGCAGAAATTGGTTACTATGATGCTTGAGATTGTTGGATTTTTCATAGTTAATTGAGGCAAGATGTTAATCTGAAATTTTTACCTTGTTTTCCCACTTGTATATAGACTCTACAAAAAAATAAAAAAAATATTTGGATGAAGTTAAAGGCTTGTAAAAAATTAATCTATCAACAGTAGCTAGAGCTGTAACTGAAGAACAAGATGATTTTTGTGCCTAATTGAAACATGAAAAACTCAGTGTAGACTTAGACATTGGACATGAAACCTTTTGCATGTTGTTATTTATGAAGTCTAGTTTCTATACTGTAAATTTTGTGTCTATTGGATGAGCATAGGGTTTATGATGAATTTCATAGAATGTACTGTGCTTGATTAAGTCAGATTTGACAGCTTGTAGAGATGGCACAATTGAGGCTCCTTAAGAGCAAATTTTGAGGAAGTGTTTCCCTAGAGGATTGTACTAGACATCAAGACCTTTCTAACAAGACCTAGTGTATGACTTAGTGTATGACTTGGTACACTTGTGAGTAATGTGTGTTTTAGGGTGATCCAATGGCATATTTTGGACTTATGACAAACTAAAAGATTGTAGAGGACATCCACACCTTTCCATAGAAGCTTGGGTTTGTATCATTCTGCTGAGTGAGCAGTATTTTATGCTACCGTTAAGGTGCGGCCGTGTACAGGAAATACACAGGCTGAGGCTTGAGAGGCCATTTTGAGGACTTAGATGATAGAATCTGTGGTTGTGATCAACTAGAAAGTTGTAGCCTAGGTTCTTACCTTTCCGGATTGGGCTTGTACACCCCAATCGGATTTCTATCGAGGGAGTTATGATCTTTTTAAGTTTCGGACAGTAACCGCATCTTAGGTTTTTACTAGGTATTGTGAGGACTTTTCCCCTGTATACTATTGGAGTTGATAACTCTTGTTTGGGGACGTTTGGTATCAGTTATTGGTTTTCTTGACTCCCATAGTGGGATGCGTGATTCGAGTTAATCACTAGGGTAAGGTGATACCCTCCATCTGTCGACCCTAAGTTATGAACTTTCACCGAAGCGTAGGACGTCCAAGCCATGCCGTCAAATTAAGCTCATTAGGGCTAAACACACCAGTTCTCAGTCGGGTTAAGGCTGAACACATACATTCACTAGCGAGTTAGGGGTGAATGTACGCCATGGTGCTGGATAAATCCAAGCCCGGAGAAGTGACGAACCGGACTGGTATCGCCAGGGCCAGAGGTCGATAGGCAAGTTTTTGGAAGCAATCTTATCTTTTACCCAAAGTGATTAGAGTGAGGCTGGGATTAGAGTGATGCATTAGAGGTTTGGTAATTGCATTTGTACTAGCAGACCATAGTCGATGTTGTACCTTACTTTCGTAGGGATACGTTTTTGGCACTCATGAATGAGTCCTCGGCTCATATCTCGATCTGTTGATTCCCAAAGTTTTGCCAGAGTAAGGGACGGGAAGCTAGGGGATTTGACCCTTGAGGCCATCACGTTCCTATGCACGTGGGTTTTGTTTATATATATATATATATATATATATATATATATATATATATATATATATCAGTTCACAGCCGGGTTAGGGGTGAACACGCATGCGTCAGTTCATAGCCGGGGTAGGGGTGGACACACGAATTACACAGTCTTGCAACCGAATTCAATGCGGCTTTTTGAAGAGGTCCATACGTGGGTACCGAGTGGCAAACACAACCACCACTTAGGCACTGCAGTGGCGGAACTAGACCGACCAACTGCAACCTCCCTGGGCAATGGACAATCTATTGGGAACTGGTTGAGTACAAGAGTAGGATGCATGGCAAAGGTTTGAATCCCTGAAATGTGGAGAAAGACGGCTAGATTAGGGGGCGTATGTAGTATGGGATGCATTCGATCTCCAAAGTCTTGCTTGCATTAGAGTCAGGCATGTGATTTGTTGCATCTAGTCATATGGTCATGGCATACCACTGTACTAGAACCTGAATCCATTAAATCCTTATTTGGCACATCACTTTTTCTTTGGCATAAAATTATGGTTGTGATTGTAATTTAGAGGATCGCTGTTATTATCAGCTTTGGGTCAGTCGAAGTACTGACGCCCCCACCTTTTAGGTACCAGTTCTACCTTTTGAGCAGATACAGAGATATCAGAGTTGCGCAACAGAAGACTTAAGCCGAGGAGCAAGCCCCAGGGAAGTAGATTAATCATTCAGTGGAGCTTCGGCAGTGAGTCGTCGACTGCCATTCCGGGAGACAGCTGTTAACTTTACAAGTGGAGTCTGTAAATATTTGTAATGGGTTGTAATGAGTTGATGTAAATTGTGCTCCTTGTCCAAGAACAAGTTATCGGTTGTAATCAATGATGTAACGGGGATCCGGGGCGCTACATAAAGCTCTTTCATATTCTTTTCTGAGTACTGACAAGGGCATCGGAGGGTTCGTTGTCGGGATCAACCCCGGTGTTTCGAACTTTGTGCAGGTCAACGGCAGCAAAGAGAAGCCAGCCAAACAACGGTTGAAGTGTTCAAGTTTGACCCATTCGGTTCCTTACAAACCCACAAATTCATTTGTTTTCCCCCACACCAAAATCAGCGGCAACACTTGCCATCTGTTTTTATCTCATACACTTGACACTTAGCCTAGCTTCACTTGTTGTTCAATACTCTATTTATTATTTTTCATGCATTATTTACTATTGTTTTATTAATATGCATCAAGTCTGTGATTGTGAGATTTAGAAGTATCACTATTACTATAGTTGAAATCAGTTGCATTTAACAGACGTGCCCACTTTTCAATAGACTTTTACAGGATTTTCAATTATGGATAGCATCGGTACAAATAAAGCTTGGATTATAAATACGAATTGAAGATTCTATGTGTTGTAAAGATTCATAATTAATGTGTTTAATTCCGCTGTGTTTTGTAAGAAGAGAAGATCTAATAAAAAGTTTTAATTTTCCATGTATTTAATATTGTGTTTATGATTGTAATTGAAGTTGATTTTGGAAATTGTGCCACTTATTTCTAATTTTATTTATTGAAACTTTGGGATGCTGCAGAGTCCTCCCTAACTTTGGGGACGGACGCTTCATCTTCCAATTCGAGGGGAAGGCTGCCGAGGTCACCCTTGGATGCTTCGCCTTGACATCTTTGAGGGAAATCTTGTATCCCATGTCCTCGGCCTTTAAAATATCAACCAAAGTCCCCTGATATTCCGTCTTCAACCTCGCCTCTTCTGCCTTCCACATTTTTTTCTCGGAGATCAGCTGGTCATTTTCCGTTGAAAGCTCCGCTCGAGCCTCTCTCCCCTTGGCCAGTTCTGCCCTCAACTGGCCTATGCGCCCTTCGAGGCTCCCAACCTGCAAAAGGCGCTCGATCTTGGCTGCTTTTGCACGCTGCACATCTCGAAGAAACCGATCCCACCTTCGCTTCTGCTCAGTCCCATGAATGTTCTCTAGCACAAGATCATCGGGGTACACTTATCAAGGAACAAGGATGGAAATTACGCAGGAGATATGGGAAGGAACTCACTAGATCCAGAGCTTGCGCCCAGCTGACGTAAATCTCCTCCTAAGATCTGCCTTCAAAGCCGGAAAGGTCACGAGGAGTGGCGAGATGGGAAACCATCTCCAACGCAGCTAACCAGCTGATCGACACCTCCACCTTGGTCACAGACCACGAGGGAACCCACACCTTTGCCAACTTGGGAGATTTGACTGGGACCGTTTCACTGGCGGAAGGCACTGGAGGAGGCCTCTTGCCCTCTTTTTGACGGTCGATCTGACTGCCTTAACTTTGGGGGGCTTGACACCTTTTACTCTCTTATTCGATAGTTCCTTCCCTTCCGGAGGTGGCCTCTTCTGCAACGTCTCCCCCTCAGGAGCCTTGACGTCGGCCCCAGCCTTCATCCTCGCCTCCACCTCCTCCCGAGCCCTCTTCTCGGCCCTTATATTCCTATGCTTATCCTTAATGAGCTCAGGATCCACCATCTTTAATAATCTCGGGCAGAAGGCACACGGTCAAAGAAAAGTTGAAGCAGATGGAGAGCGAATGAGCGTGAAAAAAAACTGAGGTTGTATATATAGAAGTGAGACATCGATAACTGCGCCAAGTGGAAACATGTGCGCATGCACCATATGCACCTTTGCTACACCATCGGCGTGGTCTCCGAGGCCAAGCATCAAGAGCAGAGTCCAAAGCACCACAAATTCACTCCGCCCTCCTTGTGGCATCCGAGGCCAAACCTCAAGGAAAGGTTCCATCCCCTTGGCTTGGTTTCTGAAAGCGAACCTCAAGGGGGAGGGTTCCATGCCCTCGGCATAGTTTCTGAGGCCAAACCTCCCAAAGAGATATCAAAGTAGTGATTCTTCCTCCACCTTCCAAGTTCTTCCTCCACCCTCAGTGCAGTTTTCGGGGCGGACCCTCATGAGGAAAAGCTCGAGGCATCGCCCCTTCTCATTCTCACACCAAATCTGAGGACGAATCTCAAAAGGAAAACTATCACGACACCATCTGACAAAACAAAGTTTGACAAAGCATCTTATTATATAACGGAGTCAAAATGATTACATTCGCATAATTACAATGGGAATCACAAGTTCAAGTATGTGGCTTCGGATCCCCGGACCCTCGTCCGGTCCTAACCCAGGAACCACCGCTTCTGCGGTAAAGGGGTCGGTGCGCAGGTGGGGCACCTCCAAACCTCTCACACTAGCTACATTGGTTGATTATGTTACTCCACTCTGGGCATCCTCGGAGCCCCCGCTATCGAACGGATCCAAGGGTAAGGCTCATAATGGACTATAAAAGGTAAAAGGTGGACACCTGGCTCACCTCTCCTAGCCTGTCCCTCAACCACAAGATCTCAAAGTCATTTTTCACAAGCATTCTTCAAATGATGGAGTCCGAGGACTGACTGTCGAAGGGACGAGAAGGCCCACCAGTATCAGCCTGAGTAAGAGCTATGTCGGCATCGGGAAACAATGCCTTAACGCGAGAAAATTCTCGAGTCACCTCTTGCAACTGACTAATGTGAAAACCGAATGCCCCAACCCGATCATTCGCCTCCTTACGAAGGTGGGCAATCATCTCCTCAGCCTAACCCAGCTTGCTACGAAGTGTGCGAACCTCGCCCATGAGGTCCTCCACCTGAGGTCCACACCCCATCATCTATTCAGTAAGATGCATCGCAACTCAGACACACACTAAATGGAAAATCATGGAAAGTTATGAATTTTCATTTAGACAAAAATTTACAGAATGTGCGGTGGTCAGTCTGCGCCTGGCATCTACCAAAGTTGCAAAAGAAACGCATTAGAATCGAACCCTAGGAAAATAACAAGTGCTGCAAGAAAAAGAAACTCACCGGGGATGTAAGGACTCAACCCACTAACAACCAGTGACTTCTCCGTCACCCTGGACCAATCAATGCTCAGAATATCATTAAACATGTTGTCGAACTCCATCTGCTCCTCCTTAGTGAGCTATTTGAGCTTCAGGGGATCCTTCAGAGCTGGCTCGTACGACTATGAGGTCCGTCTGTCCTAGAGCTCGGGACTGTAGATGATAAAGTACTTCTTCCTAGAATCCTTTTAAGGAGTCTGGATGGTTATGCGCCACACACAACTTGGACCGGGGGGCTATATACCACCGGTAAGAACTTCTCGAAATTGCGGTCAAATCTAGGCTCGCTTGGAAGTACCTGAAACTCAGAGGGACGCCCTGCCTTCGGCTGAGCATGATGAAGCTCATCAACTGTTTCCACAAGTTCGGCACGTACTGCATCGGACTCATCCCTGCCCAGTTCAAGATCCCCTTGATGAACGGATGGAAGGGGAAATGCAGGCCAAAACCAAAAGCATCCGAAGGGAACATACAAAACTTCTCCCACATTATATCAGTCGGACGAATGCCTAGAATTGGAGGTATTAGAATGTACTCCGTGGGTATATAGAACTTATCCTGGATGACGACAAAGTCGTTATCCAACAGAGTATTTTGCTTCTCTTCAACCTCCGGCTTAGGTCAATTCAGCGAAGACGGGGGTATACCGAACTGAACCAGATCCTACAAGTTCTTCGGATAAATCCGAGAGGACATGTAGCCTGCGGGCCCATCCTTATAGGTCATCGGCAAGCAGTCCTTGTTAGTAGAAATGTTTTTCTTCTTCCTATTGGTGGGGTGACGACCGCGAGGTGGTAAGAGGCCTATGATATTGTCCAGAGCTGCAGCTCTTGCCCCTTGCGTAGAAAAGCTCTTGCAGCCTCGCCCTCGCTCCTGCTCTCGATGTTGTAAATCTCCTCCCATTCTTTTTCCATCTTCACAGGCAGTAGGGGACGCTCCTCCTGGGTCCCGATCTCCACAAATTCTGGGCCTCCATTTGCAATTCAGGGTCAGCAGCTTCCATGCTCACCCCGTCAATATCGACCTCCTCCGACACATATGCCCACGAGAGGTCATGTGCGGCCCTGCTTGCCCTCGATGATGAATAAGAAGAATCCCTGGAAGAGGACCCATCGACCCCCAAGGACGAGGACGAAGCCGAGCTGCTAGATTTACTGGTAAACATGTTTGATTGAACTCTAGAATTTGGTTAAAGGAAGAAAAGTGGTCCCAAAAGGAGTGGGGTAGGAAGACTTATAGAGGAAAAAGCAACTTCTCGATTAACAGGTCACATGACACCCCTTCGATAAACGTGAACGATTGTGAAATGCTGCCTGGAAGGCCAATGTCACGTGATAACAAGATTCAAGCTCCCGCAAGGCTTTAATGTGATGCACCCTCGGCGTGGCATTCTAGACTGACCCTTCGTAAGGAGCTCTTGCAAGGCCTCAATGTGCTATGCCCTCGAGTGTAGCATCCAAGGACGATCCTCATGAGGGGCATATGCAAGCTTTCAATTTGCTGCGCCCTCAGCATAGCATCCGAGGCCAATCCTCATAGGAGCCTTCACAAGGCTTCAATGTGTTACATCCTTATACTGTCATCCGAGGCCAACCCTCATGAGAAACCTTCACAAGGCTTCAACGTACTATGTCCTCGGCATAGTATCTGAGGCCGACCCTCATGAGAAGCTTTCACAAGGCTTCAATGTCCATCACCGTCGGCGTAGCATCCGAGGTCAATCTTCATGAAAAGTTTTCACAATGCTTCAATGTGCTATGCCCTTGGCGTGGAATCTGAGGCCGACCCTCATGAGGAGTATTCACAAGGCTTCAATGTGGTGCAGCCTTGGCGTAGCATCTGAGGCCAATCCCAATGAGGAACCTTCACAGGGCCTTAATGTGCTACGTTCTCGATGTGGCATTTGAGGCCGACCCTGATGAGGAGCTTTTCACTAGGCTTCAATGGTTTGCACCGTCGGCATAGTATCCAAGGCCGATCCTCATGAGGAGATTTCACAAGGTTTCAATGTGTTGCACCCTTGACGTGGCATCCGAGGCCGACCCTCATGAGGAGCTTTCGCAAGGCTTCAATGTGTTGCATCCTTGATGTAGCATCCGAGGCCGACCCTCATGGAGAGATTTCACAAGGCATCAATGTGCTACACCCTCAGCATAGAATTCGAGGTCGATTCTCATGATGAGCTTTCACAAGGCTTGAATGTGTTGTGCCCTTGGCGTGACATCCGAGGCAGGCCGTCATGGGGAGCTCTCACAAGGCCTCCCGACTGCTGCGCCCTCTGTGTGGAATCCAAAGCCGACCTTCATGAGGAGCTTTTACAAGGCCTCCTAACTACTGCACCATCAGCGTAGCTTCCGAGGCCGACCCTCACAGAGACCCCGAGCAGGGGAGATTCACTCTCGTCCTTAACATGACAGTCGACTCATCTTTCTTGTAGATTCGCACGACAGAGAGATACTCCCAATTTCAATGCATGTAGATCGCCACTGTCTACACGACACCCTTAATGGGTCAACTACTCATCTAAGAAGACCGAAAGGTCATCTCCGAGAATAGGGGCTTATGATTAGGGTAAAAATAGTAGATGATCTGCACTGCTCAATCCTGCCATGGATCTCGGGGAGATCTCATATTAGCTTGTGAGCCGATTATAGGCCCATCAACCAAATTCGACACAATGTGAGTCAAGTCGCAACCCTTAATTAGGGGATCCAGCAATATTTCCTAATCAAGCCTTCACGCTTATGAATACAATTACAGTAACTAGGTAATCGCTATTACACCACTTCAGCCTCTCTTAATCCTCTGATTATTGACTTGAGCATCAGAGGCTCTTTCACCGGGAGTCCTCCCGGTGTTTCAAGCTTTCTTTCAGGTGTCCAACGACATTCGATTGCTCCCAAATCCAATCACATAAGCCTTACAGTAGAGTCAGATCCACGACCGAGATTTGAGTTTCCTCTCCCTGAAAGGGCTCACATTATCTGTTGCTCCCACACCCAAAAATCAGCAGCATTAGACACTTTCAAGTAAAATGGAGTGTACAATGATGCTATCCAGTTGAAAGTCTTTCCTTTTTCACTCAAGGATAAGGCGATGGCTTGGTTAAATTCTCTTCCACCAGGTTTTATCACTACTTGGGAGGGACTTGCACATACATTTCTGGTTAAGTATTTTCCACCGGCAACGACAACAAAGTTAAGGAATGACATGACCACATTTACTCAATTTGAGAATAAATATTTGCATGATGTGTGGGAGAGGTATGAAGATTTATTGAAAAATTGTCCTCATCATGAACTTCCAAAATGGTTTCAAGTACAAATATTCTATAATAGTTTAGGAACTACAAATCGGTCTTTGATAGATGCAGCAGCTGGAGGAGCTCTTATGAGCAAAACTCATGAAGCGGCCTATGAGCTTTTAGATGAGATGGCATCTAACACTTACCAATGGTTTTCGGAGAGAGTAATGACAAGAAAAGTAGCTGGATTTTTTAAGCTTGATCCTATTACCACAATGACGGCACAGATTGTTATTTTATCTAAACAACTAGGTAATATGAATGTTAATGTTATTCAAACTAATATTATTTGTGATAATTGTACAGGAAATCACGTAAGTATTGATTACCAAGTGGGAAATCCATTTGCTTAACCACATTCCGATCAAGCAAATTACGTGTCCAACTTTCAAAGATAAACAATCCTTATCCAAAAATGTATAATCTAGGATGGAGAAACCACCCCAATTATTTTGGGACCACAATCAAAGATCAATTAGACCACCTCAAAATTTTTCACAGCAAGAAAAGAAACCAACACTTGAGAAGATGTTCATGCAATACATGCAAAAGACATATTTGGTAATACAAAATAATTCGGCTTCAATTTACAATCTTGAGGCACAGATTGATCAGCTTTCAATATTCTTATAGAAAGACCAGCATAAACCTTACCTAGTAACACAGTGACAAATCCTTAGGAGGATGTCAAAGTAATAACACTGAGAAGTGGGTGAACAATTGAACAACCAAAAGATGAAATTGTCAAACAAAATGTGGTTAAAAAGCAAGACCAGACAGAGCCAGTTTTGGAGGAACAAATGTAGCAGGTGGCCAACCACCATGTTGGGAACACTAAGGAGATTAAAAAAGCTTCAAACCTCGATGTTTCCAGGAAGTTAAATTCTGAAACTTATCGTAATTCACCTTATGATCCCCCGATTCTTTATCTGCAATGACTTAAAAAAATAATCTCGATAATCAATTCTCTAAATTTTAAAGTAATTTTAAGAAATTGCATATTCATATCCTCTTATTGAAGCTTTAGAACAAATGCCTAAATATGCTAAATTTTTAAAGGATATTTTATCAAACAAGCGGACGTGAGAGGAGCATGAAATGGTGATGATAACCGAAGAGACTAGCGCAATATTGCAAAATAAGTTACCTCCTAAAATTAAAGATCTAGGGAGTTTTACTGTAACACCCCACATAATTGGAAATGACAATTTTGCCCCTCGTGTGTTACGCATGTGTATTTTGTAACGTACTTTAATACGTATTTTGAATTTATAATATTTATGCATTTTCTAACTTCTCAAAATCTTTTTTATCCTATTTGAGTCAACTCAAATATTAAATTTAATCTTTGTGTTTTTACGTGTTTTATATGTGTTATCGATGCACGTATCGATTACATATTTTTCCACCGCTACATGTGATATTTTCTATGTATTTCAATTATTTATTTAATGACGTGTTTGAATTCATTTTATAAATAGAAATTTATTTTTCTCTTATTTTAAGTAAAATATTTTATACGTGCAGTGCACGTGTTTTCTATATACGTATTGTACATATTGATATTGTTTAATGAAATATATTTTCGTATGTTACATTCCGATTATTTATAAAAAAAATTCCGTTGATAAAATCGATTTCATTTTTGAATATTTGTTTTACGTGCGACGCACGTTTTGTAGTGCACGTATTAGTTGCATTATCTTTTAAAATAAAATTTTATGGAGTATGTGTGTGTCTCTATTTTATTCATGCATGAAAACTATAATTTTTAATTAAACAAATTCTATATGAATATTACATATATATATACATGTGTTTTAAACTAAATAAATAATTAATTTTTGTGAAGTGTACACAAAGCACGTGCACGTGCACATGTGCAATGTGCACAACCCAAGAATGCGACAACCGGCAGCACACTTGGAGGGAGAAAAAATAATGTTTTGAATTAAGGAGTGGAGTTAGTGGCTTAAGTGGGAAATTAGTTAATATAACCACTTAATTAAAACCTATACATACCCCAATACCCATTCACTTTCTCCTCATTCCCTTTCCTTCTTTCTTTCTCTGCCGAATCCAAAAACCCTCAGTCAAATCACTTTTGTTTCATCCAGCACACCCCTTTCGCTTCTCCACCTACTCACCACACATATATATACATATATATCTTATAAGCTATTCAATTATATATATGGGTAAAAGGGATATGAGCAACTTGCTCATTTAGTAAATGAGCAATTGATTATGTGGCATGCATGTGATACGTTGGACAACTAACCCTTTTAAGGCTTTTCCAATCACATGCATGCCACATCATCAATTGCTTATTTGCTAAATGAGCAAGTTGCTCATACCCCTTTTTCCATATATATATATATATATATATATATATATATATATATATATATATAGGCATGTTTGAATTCATAAATAAGCAATTGATGATGTGACATGTATGTGATTGGAAAATCCTTAAAAGTGTTAGTTGTCCAACGTATCACATGCATGCCACATAATCACTTGCTCATTTACTAAATTAGCAAGTTGCTCATATCCCTTTTACCCATATATATATATATATATATATATATATATATATATATATATATATATATATATATATATGATGCTATTCATGTTGCCTGGCTGAAATGGAGCTTTGGATTTTTCCTTGGTGTGCGGATTTCGAGGCAGAGTGAGGCTTCTTTTGGAGTTCAATTGCTAAGAAATCAATACTTCTTTGGGTGGGTGTGTCTTAAATCCTTTCTAATTTAGGAGCATAATGTATACTAGTTGATAAAATTGTTTAATTGTTAAATTTTGATTGGTAGGATGAATGTAGATTGCATAATCTTAATTAATTTGTTTCATGATGTGTTGAATTGATATTGTGATTCAAATAAATGGCTAGAACTTTTGCTAATTAGAAAGAGAAAAATGGAAATCTAGTGAATTGTTGGAATGAAAATTGATGCATATTAGAATATTCTTATAATAGTCAAAATAATGCAACATGTATGAAAAGGATTTTTTATGCTAATGTAGTAAAGAAATGTGGAAAATAGCCTCACCAGTATACATTTTATGAAAATAAAGAATTCTATGAAGAAGTTTTGATGAGAGACAACATTTTATTTGTAAATTGATAATATGAGTTCTTTAATGCAAGATTAAGATTTTATTATATTGTCGGAAATAAAATTTTTGTGAATTTAAAGTATACGCACTACTGTATTTTTGAAAGAACACATTCTGGAAAAGAATTAGATTTTGAATGGTACAAATTAATTGAGAAATCGAGATTGTTAAAGAAAGAGTAGAAACAGACATCAAGTATAAGGGCATTTCAACTCCTAATTATAACAGAAAATGAGTTTGGCCATACTGGTTCTCGACGTGGGGTTAAAGCACTGTGAATAGTACTATGTGGTCTTGGATCCGAGTCTTGAGAGGTACTATTTTAATTGAATTTCGATTTTTCCCGAAATACAGTACATCACAAACATAAAGTATTTGAGCGAACTTATATCGATAGTTGCCTTTGGACTTCTTGGTTGTCTAGTTTGATCTGAGACAGTCACTGTTCACGGGCGGAGGTCTCGTGTTCGAATCCGCCGACCCACTTTTATTTAATATTTTAATTTTTTTTATATTTTGAGTTTTTAAGTGTTTTAAAGTGCAATAAAAATTATGAAAAAATTCTATTATTCCTCTAAAATTATTTGGACTTTATAAAAAAAATTTCCACAATATGTTGATACTTTTTTGTGAGAATCGGAAGTGGATTTTCATAATAAAACTATGGGATGAAGAATTAGATAATTTTTCTTAAAAGTGTGCCTCTTGTATGATTAAAGAAAAATGGAAATTTGGAATGCAATTTGATTTCTTCTCAATATGTTTTTATGGTTATTAACATTTGATTAAGTGAATATTGGAATTGCACACAATGCTATAAGTGATTAAATTGATTAAAGAAGTTGGAGTGAGTTACTTCTTGTTATAAGATTATAAATAAATGTTTTCTTTGAGAAAGAAATTTATGAATAAAAGTAATTGAAATATTATTTGGAGATTGAATATAATATATTGTTGATCTCTAAAACGAGATAGTTGTTGGAATCTAGAGGCTAGGCGAGGCCCTTAGTAACCGGCATTTATGGTTAATGTGAATTCGAGAGCTAACTGGTGTGGGTTGAGTATCTCTTGAGAAGTAGCCAGGTTGGGCAAACTGTCTCTTTTGTTTGGTTTAATTCCGATAGGGTAAGGTAGCTCTGGGTTGTGATGATTTTCTTGTAAAACAAACTAAAAAGGACAGGCACTATAGTGAAAATGTGATGAAAGTAAGAGAAAAACACAAGTATGAGGGTCTCGAATTCACGGTGTGAGAATTTTCACAGGTTGTCTACATGATGCGTCATGTCATGACATGAATCTATCTCCGAAATTATTGGGATTGTGGCGACGCTTGTGGGGTGCTTGGTGACTATGTAGTGCCATCGTTCCATGATGGAGGCGAATTGTCCGTAGGTTGTCTGCATGATACGTCATGTCATGACGTGGGATTCCCCTCCAGGCTGTCTAGACATGGGCTCGTAACAAATAAAATATTTAAGATACTTACAGTAGTTACCGTAGTAGTTTAACTCATAACGAGGGAGTCAACCCTACAAGATGAAGAACGGCTAAGGGCTTACCCTCGGATTTATGTAGAATGGGATGCATAAGTTCTAACAAGTGTTCATTAGTGTCATGAAACAATAAGTAACTGCATTAAGGTTAACTGCACAAGCATACACGACATCAACAGGCTAGTCCCTTTTTAGCTTTGTTTGTGATCAAGTTTGTGGTTGTTAAAGTATTAAAGAATCATTATATTTTCGGTATAACAAGGATGGCCATGTATAATAATGCGTTGGGTGTAAGCAACTGACGTGCCCACATTTTCATATGCAGGACTTGGAATTTACAAGAAGATATAAAGATGAATTTGATGCTGATGATTACTTAAATGCTATAGTTGTTACAATTGTATATTTGTCATTGTTGTATTTCATTACTTTCTGCTTCGCTATGATGTAAAAGAATTTGTTGTAATAAAAGTTTTAAATTCCTTGTAAAATTGTACGAAGTGAAGTGTAAAGATCCTGTGGAACTTCGAATTCAGGCTTATTTAGAATTCGGAGTGTTACAGAGTGGTATCAGAGCTACGCTTCAATAAGTAGTACAAATTTACAAGTACGACACATTAGGGAGGACATTAGAAGTATGAGTTCAGTTTATGGAGATTTAAATGTAAGTGATTTACATTTGTGTTGCTCTATACACTAATGTTTTCTCCTCCTTTTCCCTATTGGATGGCTGGAGTCTTGAATGCAAGATTCAATAACTACCTTCATTCATTATGCTCTCTTCGTATACATTGATGTGAGATTGTATGCGAGCTTGTTTGATGGTATCCGAGTGGCGCAACGGAAGCGTGGTAGGTTTGAACCTACATTCATGATACCTGCAGATAGACTAAGTTTTTCTCTCAAATTTTTCTTCGTGAATTATTATCATAGTACTTTTCAACATTCAATATTTTTAAAATAAATATTTTCTTATGTTATTAAATCTCTTGAATATCTATTATTTTGTCCATCTTCCTTAGTCTTGATCTTTTAAATTTGTTTTATCTGTCTTTCATTCTTTTAAGTTTTGTCTTTCGTGTTTTTAAGTCACTGTATGTTTATCCGTTTACATTTGCTATTACTTTACGTATTTTATTATTGCTTATTAAAATAATATTGCAACTATTATTTTCTTCATTTATTATTTTCTTCTATATTTTTAAAAAAATTTGAATTTTGCTTCTGTATATTCATTTTATATGACTTGATTTTGTGATACTACATTTTTCCATTTCATTATATTGTCTTATATATTGCAGTATATTTTTAACAAGATTGAAATATTCTACTCAAATAAATATGACATATCATTTTGTTTTATTATCTACATTCGATACTATTGTTATCACATATTATTTGCTAATTTGTTTTGCTTTTACTATTAATCGCTACTCATTAATTTTAGAGTTTTACGCATCTTTAATATAATACAAACACTCACTATTTATACTTTATCTTTATTCTCAAATTTTAACTGTCCTTACATTCTTAGTGACTACATATATTTTACACTGATTTCTATGTGTCACATATTTTGACATACTTACTATACATATCGTTTCACCCTCATCCAATTACTACATTACTATTTTTATATATAAGTGTTTATATTTATTGTCCTAATTTGCTACACTACACAATTATTGTTTTCATTTGTATTTTCAGCTCGTGCATATACTTTACACTATTCTCGTCTTATTGTTATAAATCCTTTTCATTACTACAAATTTTGTATATCCTACATTTAAAGTCTATCTATTTTAATATTTTGTTGTTGTAATTTCCTACTTCATTTACAACTTTTCCATCATATATCACTGATTTCAAAATATAGCACCAAACGTTATTAAACACCCAATATCCAAATGTGTAAGGAAGATTACATCTTTCGATCTCTCGTTTTTGGTGCAACCTGATGTCGAGAGGGCAAATCTGCAACTAGACGTCAACGGAGGCAAACTGCAACTGGATGTTGGGGAGGCAAAGTTTGCAACCGAAAGTCTAAAAGGCAAACTTCAATCGGATGTCGTAGAGGCAATTCTGCAACTTGAGATCAAGGGGGCAAGCCTGCAGTTGCACACCCATGAGGCGAACCTACACCAGAAAGAAATTTTCTACTTTGATAACCCCTACTTTGTTTTCTATAATATTTACTTACCACTATTGTAATGCCCCTGCCCCTAGCTCAGACAATTTATACAATTTATAAGACAAATTAGATACTATGTAGTACAACTGCCCACCACAGGCTGCATCTCAAAAGTTGGTTAATCGATTAGGTGACTCTTGATCATAGGCTATTATACTGTAATATTATTATATTCTATTATACACCCGATATGGGATTAAATTCAATAACAATCCACTGTTTTCTCCTCCTGAGAAATGCACAGCAGAACAATACTCAGGTGGGCCCCCAAGTGACTGCCACGTCATCGAGGCATGACCAAGTCAACAGCAGCACAATACTTTTTTCATGCTGTTTGAATCTCACGTGGGCCCCCACCTATTTCCATTCCATTATATTACCATTTCAACATCATTATACACATAAGCCATTCATGCATTAATATCCATGCATATATATATGCATAGCCACTATGTTTTCAACACACACACACACACACACACACACACACACACATATATATATACTATTATATCTCATTTCAAATTACGGGGTGTTACAACTATTCCATTTTTTTTACTAGCTTATACTATTTTATAATATTTTACAACCTAACATTATGTTATTTATACTGGTTTCTGTATCTACCCTTCTTGCGCATTTACTACTTACTATCAACTACCTTGCCATCTTTTCTTATTATTGGTATCTTTACATAAATTAGCATTTCATACCACTTCATCGTATTTTATTTTGCTATTAACTTATCTTAGATTTGGTGGCTACTCACCTAACAACAGAAAATTGGTGTTTATATTGTTTCTTCGATTCGTAAGTTATTTCTATATGATTATTATTTGCATTATTTCAATAATATGTTACTACTTTTCTACTATGATGTCTTGTTTTACTCCTACAAACTATTCATAATTTTCATATCATAATATAGTTTGTTTCACCCTATAAATTTTACGCCTATGTACATATATAATTTTGTACGTTGATTTTCTTGCTCTCCATGACAACTCGAAAGTATTTAGATGTATGACTTCTATATCTTTAATTTTCAAATCATATATATAATTATTATAGTTACCTTACAAATTATTTTATGATATTAATTGGTATACAGAATCATTTTATATTGTCTATACTTTTAACTAAACTTCAAACACGTATAATTTTCAAACTTTTATCCAACAGTCTTCTCTAAAATTTGCTAATTCAATTATTATCTCGTAATATGCAGTACAAAATCAGTTTGCAATTTCGTTCATTCTATCGCTTATTTACTTTGATAAAATTTGATTACTAAATCTATTTATAAATTATTCATTGACTATGTCTCTCTTTATTGAGCTGTTTTCCGAACTATTCCACAATTAATGACTTAATTTATTTTCCCTTCCATCTAATACTTTATCTAATATTATTTTTGCATGAAAATTTCTCTCAATCTATCCTATCTTTTTATCACATTTCTTTTCTTATGCTATTTTCCTAGTTTTCTTGTTCCGTTCTTATAAAATTTTGATACTCATAGTTTTCTTATACAGAGTTTGTCTTATTTTTCCACATTGCTTATTTTTATACTACATTTATTTTCTTAATGTTTGCAGTTTTATATATATAATAATGATATTTTTTTTGTGTACAAAATACAACCTTTACCCTAGTAAGTTCTGAAGACAGAACTGTTCTAAGGGGGGAGAGCGTAACACCCCGCAAAATTGAAAATGATAATTTTATCCCTTGAGTGTTACGCACGTGTATTTTGTAATGTACTTTAATACGTATTTTGGATTTCTAATATTTATGCATTTTTCGTCTTCTCAAAATCTTTTCTATCCTATTTGATTCAACTCAAATATTAAATTTCAATCTCTGTATTTTTACGTGTTATCGATGCACGTATTGATTACATATTTTTCCACCGCTACGTGTGATATTTTCTAAGTATTTTAATTATTTATTTAATGACGTGTTCGAATTCATTTTATAAATAGAAATTTATTTTTTACTTATTTTAAGTAAAATATTTTATACGTGCGGTGCACGTATTTTCTATGTACGTATTGTACGTATTGATTTCGTTTAATGAAATATATTTTCGTATATTACATTCCGATTATTTATAAATATTTTCTCGTTGATAAAATCAATCTCATTTTTGGATATTTGTTTTACGTGCGACGCATGTGTTTGCAGTGCACGTATTAGTTACATTATCTTTTAAAATAAAATTTCATGAAGTATGTGTGTGTCTATTTTATTCATCATGCATGAAAACTATAATTTTTAATTGAAAAAATTCTATATGCATATTATATATATATAAACATATGTTTTAAACTAAATAAATAATTAATTTTTGTGAAGTGTACACAAAGCATGTGCACACGTGCAATGTGCACACCCCAAGAATGAGACAACCGACTGCACACTTGGAGGGGGAAAAAATAATGTTTTGAATGAAGGAGTGGATTTAGTGCCTTAAGTGGGAAAATAGTTAATGTAACCACTTAATTAAAACCTATACATACCCCAATACCCATTCACTTTCTCCTCATTCCCTTTCCTTCTTTCTTTCTCTGCCGAATCCAAAAACCCTCCAGCAAAATCACTTTTGTTTCATCCATCCAGCACACCCCTTTTGCTTCTCCACCTACTCACCAAACACATATATACATATATATCATATAAGCTATTCAATTATATATATATACTAGGATTGCCCGTGGGACGTGCCTACGGCACGTATTCGGGACTGCATATAAATTTCTAAAAAAATTAAAACAAAAAATGTGGGTGTAAACAAAAAGGTGGGTGTTTAAAATGTTTTTCTAATACGACGTCTTTAAAATGTTTCATACGGCATGTTATCGCGACGTCTTAACTTTCTTTAAAATATTTAGTAAAAATTTCGATGGAATATCTCATGAAATATTATTCCTTTGGCTCTGGAAAATATATATTAGGCTCTGGGAAATACAACAAAACTTTTAAGAGGTAATGTCATTCAATTAGATAACCAGCACGCGACATTATTTGAGGCTTTTGGTGTCCTTCGCAACATTATTTGCTACTATTTTGTTGCCAACTCTACATGCATCATTTCATTATTTTAGCTAACAACATGATAATTTTTTGTGTTCCCTCAAGGTGTCCTCTCCTGGTGTAGAAAGAGTTATTCGAATTCCAAAAGAGGTTGAAAGGTTCAAAGAGAAGCCAATGCATGTCAGGTATACTATCAGTGAAGACACTTCTGCTTCCCCTCAAGAAAGTGATGGTGTGTTCAAGCTCGTTTCCTACGACCTGGAATTGGGCCATTGCACTTGGGGTATAGCTGTTGTGAAGATAAACAGGAAGCAGGCAGGAAAGGGAAGACCACTCAGCAAGAAACAGAGGGAATGGCGATTGGAGACGCCATTTGATTCACTGATTTTGGTTAGAATACATTCTGATTGTTGATACTTGTTCAATGTGATAGTGATATACTACTTGATGCTTGAGCGAGTGAGATGATGAATCTTACATTTTACACATGAATCTTTTGCATTTGCTAGTTTGTCTGCTGCAATAACCATTAGAAGGATTTTATTCTCAATCACCAATGAGTAGGGATTTAATTTCTTCAATCGCACTTTGTCAAAATTTACATTTAGAACTGTGATCGATCAAAATTACAGAGGGTGAGTTTTGTTAGGTAGCCTTTGCCCGGCTTTTGAATGAATTGAAGAGGACAGGAGATCTTGCTGGTTGCGTAAAGGGCGTAGATGTTAAGATGTTAGCATCAACATCCTCCCCATTCTGAAAAGAATAATTAACTCAAAGATTCCAGGTTAAACCTTTCTCAGCTGAATTAGGTTAACCACCGTATCATGTTATTTTAACACCTATAAAGATTGACAATTCTATTTTTGGCATACTTTTAGCTTCTCTCTCTAGAATTTCTAGAGAGAGAAGCTCTCCCAAAAAATCAAAAAAAAGAAAACCCTAACCGTAGATCTGAGCGTACACAATTTGATACTTCATGATGTGTTCAGCTTCTGTTTGTCTTGAGCGTACACAATTTGATACTTCATGATGTGGTCAACAAACTGAAACAGAAAATAAAGAACTTGAATGTTTTATTTCTTAGAAAGATAGACACTCAGGAACATGTTTAAAACTATGAACTTTAGAAGGAAGTTAGTTCGTACTCATCCTCACATACAATCGTGAACCTCTGTTTCTCCATGGAGTATGATACGAAAGTTACATCATTAGGAGTTTGTACTGGTTCCTTAAGAGTTTGTACTGGTTCCAATAAACTACTAACATTAGACTAACATTTTATTTAAGGTATTTCATGTATTACTAACTTTAGCATCTAAGTTACACATGATTGATGGTGGGTGATTGCATTATGTAATGTGTAGGTCAATCCTTCAAACTAATTCTCTCTGAGGAAGCTTCAAGTAAATAGTAAAAGAAAGTTCTAACTCTATTTTCATGAAGATCATGATAAACAGTATGAATGTTCTTTTGTATGTTTCATTGATATAGGATATGCACTGCATGGATGTAAGATCCTACACCGATATTGCATGTCCTTTATCCTTTTCGTATAATTTGCCGAAAATCATGTTGAACAATAACATCCATTTAAATGTTTCACCATGGGCATAACATGCACTTTCCTACACTCCTGCACCGGTACGGTATTTTATTTTCTCTCTCAGTATATGCTATGCATATATATTTGAGAGAAGGAAGCGAACAATGACACTGTAATCTGCTTCCCCAAATGTGTTACTACTCCCCACCGGTTACTACCATGCATTTCATTCAGAGATGCATATATACTTCACAATAGATGAAGCCTACAGTGTTGTTGTACCCTCTGTTTCCCTCATATGCAGGTCAGCGCTTACTTCACAATAGATGAAGCCTAAAGTTCTCTACAGAAAGCTTCAAGTATATTAAAAAATAGTAAAAGAAAGCTTCAAGTGTAGGTCAATCCAGGAAACTAATTCTCACAATCTCTTAAAAGTTATTATCCCTTAAAAGTACCACCTACAAAATCTTCACTGAACCTACAAAATGTTCACAATTTCACAATCTCACAAGAAAGCTTCACTGAACCTAATAAAAGAAAGCTTCACTGAGCCTAATAATAGAAAGCTTCACTGAACCTACAAAATGTTCACAAAATAGAAAGTTTGTTACATCATAATAGAAAGTTTGTTCAAAAAATAGTAATAGAAAGTTTGTTTTCAAAATGTTCACTGAACCTAATAAAAGAAAGCTTCACTGAGCCTAATAATAGAAAGTTTGTTATTGTTCACAATCTCACAATCTCACAGGAAGCTTCAAGTAATTAGTAAAAGAACATGAAGCTTCAAGTATATTAGGCTCTTTACGAAATTCTGCTCACAATTAAAAATTTATTATCACAGTCAAGAAATATAAATCTTCCACGGGTCAATCCAAGCAACATCACATAGACATTATATATATCGGGCTCTGGGAAGAAAAAATCTTCATATGACTAAGATACAAAATAAAAACCAAGATATCGTTTGAAAACATAACAGATTTTAAAAAAATTTGACAGAACCTCCCCTAAAATATTAGCCCTTTTACAGAAATTCCTTACGGAATTCTGCTAACAATTAAATATATGACATCACACGCAATAAATATCAATCCTCCCCAGGCTCAACCGAGCAACATCACACAGGCAACATATATATAAGGCTCTGGGGGAAAAAATCAGAATATAATGCAAGATACAAAATAAAAACCAAAAATTCTGTTGAAAATGTAATAATTTTTTTGAAAAACCTTCGAAAAACATTTAAATAACCAAACACAGAATCCAATACTCCACAAAATTGCGGGTACGGGTATTAACATAACTATATTATATCATCATTATATACAGTTACTTACATCATCTCCAAAAATGCTAAATATTACAATTATTACAACTATTACATCCTCCACTATACTAAACACCAACCAACTGAATGCAAAAAAATAATTACATGGTTGTAGGAGAACACAATGGTTGAAGTCTTCAAAAATAGGACCAAACAGTGAGCCTAAAAAAACGGTTAGAGTTTTGAATCAAATAATAAGAGTTTACAATAAACAATTAAAACAATAGTAATAGTTTTGAAACCATTACCTTTCAAACAGAACAATGGCTTCAACCAAACATGTTCCTCATCACCCTACAAAAAGTTAAACTGTCAATATGTACATGACGATTTTGAGTGTGGACGAAAATCTCGGAAAAAAAGAAGCAGCATTAAATTAGCAGCAATTAACGGTTAACATAGGGTGTAGTTGTAGTAAATATAAATTTACCTTATTGCAACCCCAATTCATCAATGTAGTTGCATTTATAAATTTGAGGTCCATGTCAGCTGCTTCCCAGTTCTATTAAAGTTCAAAAGTAAAACAACAATGAAAATAAGTTTTAGTAAGGTAAATCTATCATATATAAATGGATTTTTTTATTTTGTCGTCTTGTTTCAGTAAAGAATAAATAATAAGTTAATAGACGAACCTCTTTCTATTTTTTTCTTCTTATATATGGTGTGAATATTTCATTACTGATAAGTTAATTGATTTGAAGAGTTTGCTGGCTCATTATTGATTTAATGTTTGCCATCAAATAATAGAAAGGGTGATACTTGTTTTTGCTAAAATAATTGTTTGTTATTGCAACTCCAATTGCTATATAGTTGAAAATTTAGCATCGTCTTGTAGAAAAATAAAGAGAGATTCAATATATATATGCTTGTATTTAAGATAACCATAGTTATATTTAATATCCATCTGTATGAAATAAGTAAAGAATTGAAAAACTGTGAAGTGTAACTGTGAAGTGTGAATTGTGAAGTGTTTAAGATAACCATAGTTACAGATTTAAACATATGAGTAGTGTAACTATGAAGTGTGAATTGAAAAAAAGATGATCACACTAAAGGCTTGATAGTGTAACTGTGAAGTGTGAATTGATAAATAGATAAGATACTAATTGTCATTCATATTTGAAGAATTTGTTTAATAACTACTAATGTATATACTTTTCTTTTACGATCATTGTTATACATCATCTCCCAAAATAATAACTGTTAAGATCATTGTTGCCATGCATACTGAAATATATAGTTAATAAGATTATCTGTATAATTGAGAGGACACAACTTTATAAAATGTGGGCCAGGTCTAGTTAGTGGGTTTAAACTAAACCACTAAAAAATTACAGCCCAAACTCACATCAACTATCATAAAATTCATATAGTTGACTAAATTAATTGTACCATTATCTCTATCCTTGCTCAACCCCATCGCTAAATCTCTGCCTTTCTCTCTCAGCCTGCTTCACATATCACTCTCTTCATTCTTGTAATTTCCTTTTAAACCTCCAACAACACTGAGCAACCTCCATCAGTCCTCTCTCCACCTCCAATCAATATGTTATCTTCAACCTTCATTAATCATCCTTTTCAGCTTTTCCTCTATCCCGGTCTCATAGCATCTAACAATGGCATCCACATGCCTTCACTGATCCTCACAATTGGTATGGTACAGAGGTGGCTCAGCCGACATCAATCAAAACTTCATTCAAGTTAGATTTAGAAGTTTTGTTATCATCATCTTTTGTAGTCAAAGCTATAGCTTAATGGATTCAAGTGATAGTAGTCAAAGCTATAGCATATAAATAACACAGCTGGTATACTATGGTTAAATTAGGGGTGTTAAAATTTAATTCAAGAGAAATGAAAGAAAGAATGAAAAATTGGGAACCAGAGACCAAAGATTTTGAGGAAGTAGAACCTTACTTTTGCAATTCTTACAAAAACAGCTTGAAGGATGTACTGGACCACTCGAACCATCACACTGACAGCTGAAGCAATTTTTTTGTAGTTCCAATTTATGTGAGAAACCAGCAGACTGTAGAGAAAGGCTGCCATCAGCTTCACTAAATGACAGCGCCCACTCAAACAGTGTGGGATGGGAAGCCACACAGTTAGCTTTGTAAGCTACACCAGGCCAAACTTCAGGTTGTTCATACCAATAGTAGTAAATATGATTAATGCAGTCATTGAATCCGTACAGCTCTGCTAGGAAAGTCCGAAAAATAATTTGAGAACGAATCCAACAATCCAAAGCAGAGTTATTAAAGTTTTGAAGTTGAGAAGCATTGGGAAGATGAAAATGATGTATAGGATCTGTAAAATATCTAAGAAAACCACACTGATCTACTCCAGATAAGTATTTACTGAACGCTTGATCATGAACTGTGAGGACCTTATCATCGTATGAGATCTTCCTCACAGCATAATCGCTTCCATCAAGATGAATCACTGGCTCAGAACCATTATGGCATTGGATCATATATTTTCCAGTGCATCTAGACTGGTAATCAGTAGCTTCTAGAAAGAAAGGGAATGTAATATTGATGCCTCCACATGTTCCAGAATGAACTGGACATGAAAGGTAAACTATAGGAAGGAAGGAGAGGAAGCTCAAGAAGAAGTAAAGGATAAGAAGAGCCATAGCGGATGACACCTCCCGTATTCTGGATCAATTCTCTTCCTGAATATAGGAGATATGAAGTTTCTTTTACATTCTAATCTATGGAAAAAGCTTTAGTAAATACAATACAAACTTCCATCAAAAGGACTAAGAGTTGATTTGGAGTCTTCGATTTTAGGGAAAGAAGTCCACGGAGAAAAGGGTTTATGACCCTTCAATTCGGATACTGGTTTCAAAGAAAAGGAATGTTCATGTAAGACATGTGGTTGAATTGAAGACGTACACACAAAGTGATAGAGCCTTCCAGCTGCACATAAAAAGAAAGGGAAAAAGTTTAGGGTGCGTTTGGATGAGTTTTAAAAACAGTTTTCAGCTTTTAAAATCAAAATATATAGTCATTTTGTTTGAATACAATTTTTTTAAAAACTCATTTATATGCTATAGCTTTGACTACTAACACCCCTAATTCAACTTGAATCTTTTGTTATCATCATTGTTGTTAAGGATGGTTAATTGGTTGAAGAAAGGTGAGTAACAATATTAGTAGCTTGACATTCATCCATCCTTAACTTTCTATTTTTAGTTCATCATACAATGTATCTTTCTAGTTAATTTTGTCATTTAAATATGCTTCCAAATATTCTAGACTATCCCCCCCCCTCTCATCCTCATCCTCTTCCTCTCTCTCCTTAATTACTTCATCTTCTATTACTTCAAATCTAAAATATAGGGTTGTGCTGTTTCAAATTTATCCCAGCTGAAGCGTTTGAAGCTTAATCTCTAGCTTCTCGCTTAACTACGCTTCTACTACTTTACATTACAATCTACAGTTTCGTCAAATTGGTGTGCATTTGATTTGTCCCATTTTTTTGGATGTTTCCTTAAATCTACAGAACGGACTCAGGTTATATTTTCTTAAATCTACAGAACAGAACAAAACAGAATAGACTCAGGTTTAACAAACCAGTTGACGTTCTTTAATTGGAGCGATTGACGTTCTAATTATTTTAACAAACCAATCAAGAAAACGTATTAACTACTATTAACTACTATGATCTATCTTCTTTGATGATTATAAATTATTTTTAAAAACGTATTAAATACTATGAGATATGGTGTTTAGTCGGGTGATCACGAAAGATGAACAGGATGTAGAATGACTAAGCACAGTTTTTTGGGAGAATCTCACTAAATCCCAAGATTCCATATATGAAGATTCTAACGATTTTTTCTTTCAAATTGATTGTGTTTTGGGTTAAACATAGCAGTTTTGATGTGCTTGTGGTATAACTTCCCCCAAGGCACCTATCATGTGATCTCTCCAACTCGAGTTCTTGGTCCCTACATTCATTATTTCATTTTTTTTTCTTCAAAAATTTGAACGCAAATTGTAAACCCATCAACCTATACTTCACAATCAAGCTCTTTCCACATATCAATTCACAATCCTTGCAAAATTAATCAAAACAGTAGGTCTAAACATCCCTCAAAATTAACCCTATATAACTTCACCCCTCAAAATTAATCAAAACATCCTAATTCCGATACCAAATCAATTCCGATTCAAGAAAAAAAATTCTGCTGTGAGGTCGCAAATTGTAAACCCATCAACCTATACTTCACGATCAAGCTCTCTCCACGTATCAATTCACAATCCTTGCAAAATTAATCAAAACAGTAGGTCTAAACATCCCTCAAAGACCAATTCCCAACCAGCAAAAAAAATAGTCGAAAAGCTATCAATCTAAGGATGTAGCCCAACCAGCAAAATCCCATACACAAATCACCACCAACAAACTTCCAAAAAAATTAGGACCTACATTTTAGTTAGTACTTGGAGTAGATATTACACAATTCAATACTATCAAAGTAAAAGATAATATACAATGATGCCCGAATAGGCAGATGGAAAGGGACTTCCTCTAATTTTATTCCCACATATCTCACTACCTACGACGCGTCTTAGGAACGATACAAAACATATCATTATGAAACTTCAATTAGAATTAGAATTAGAATTAAACTTAAGGAAAAACATACTATCCGATCAAATCATATCTACTCAGATCGTATCTACTCAGATCAAATCATATCATTATTTAAATTTAAGGAAAAACATACTAATAATTAGAATTAGAATTAGAATTAAACTTTTGGTCTCCATTCTGGAATTGCGACATGGTTTTCATTCGTTTGATAGGTAATTAGAATGCTATAAAATATCTATCTAATTTGGTTGTGAGGATAACTAACAATTCATTTGCTCCCACACATTAGAATTATGTTGTTGAAAAACAATTTTCAGAGAAAGAGCTTACCCTTTATGCTGAGCAAGTGAACCGCAACAACCTGCTCTGATCGTTCACACAACGCCATATACTCTACACGTTAACAACAAATTAACTTCCATTTTTTTCACAATCACGAACTCTACAAATACCTCCTTACCTTGTTAACTCTCGCGTACCAACAGAGACAATCCAGTTCCACATCAAACCTTCCCCTTCTTTCATGTTCATACCTGAAATCAAATAAAAAGAAAATTGCTTCAAAATCCATGCTAACAAATTATTACTTACATTAAAAAAAAGAAACAAAAAAAAGAGACTCATTTACCTGAATTTGATGGCAAATGAGAAATCCTCCTTCACTTTTGGCCAATTTCAAACCTGAAAACTTTGTTGGAAATCGGTCGGAAATTATAAAGGAGGGGGAAATTTAGAGTTTGGAAACGTGAAATCATTAAATTTGATACAAATCTATAACAAAATTCCGGCATGTGCAACTGGAGTTGTGTTTAATAACTGGAAATTTAGAGTCTTGGGATTGATTGTTTTGTTGCTTCACTGTCTATTCAATTCAAGTGCAAAATGCTTGTGCAAGTGCAAAATGCAAGTATTTTGCTAGCAAATCTACAAATGCCTAGCACATGTACCAATAGCAAGATGATGATGAAGGTAACAGACTATTTTGCTACATTTAAGTTTTGGCAAATCTGCAAATGCCTAGCACATGTACCAATAGAACGTGCAAATCCTTGGCTTTTAATTTCCCCTTGAGGTTGATGCTTATAACATTATCAAGTGAATCTACTTATCTACGCATGGATGTCATACAGTGATACTTGAATAGTATGTTTTGGCTCAATCTAATATGAACTGTTAATCCTCTGTTTTCTCTGGCACATTTTTGCTTCGAGTCTTTGGCTCTTTACATCAGGAAGGGAATTTTCCATAAGAAATTATCAAGATGATGAGATGTATTATGTTTTTGAAGTTGCACACTATGAAATAATCCTATCTGAACTTTATCTGAGCTTTATGATTGACTGTTAAAGTGCAAAATGCTTGTGCAAGTGCATTACTTGGCTATTTTGCTAGGAAATCTGCAAATGCCTAGAACATGTACCAATAGCAAGATGATGATGAAGGTAACAGACTATTTTGCTACATATAAGTTTTGGCTTAATCGTTGGCTTTTTAATTTCCACTTGAGCTTGATGCTTATAACATTTTCAAGTGAATCTACTTATCTACGTATGGATGTCATACAGTGATACTTATTACTTGAATAGTCTGTTTTGGCTCAATCTAATATCAACTGTTAATCCTCTGTTTTCTCTAGCACATTTTTGCTTTGTGTCTTTGGCTCTTTACATCAGGAAATGGAATTGTCTATAAGGAGTTATCAAGATGATGATGAAGGTAACATACTATATTGCTACATTTAAGTTCTGGCTCAATCCTTGGCTTTTTAATTTCCCCTTGAGCTTGATGCATATAACATTATCAAGTGATTCTACATATGGATGTCATACAGTGATACTTAGAGTCATGGATAGTTGGTGCAAATTCATTAAAAAGTAACCTTTAATCCACAAACTGGTATATACAAAAGTCGTCGGTGCAAATAGTTAAGTTGATTCTAAGATCATTTTCACCTATTACTACTTCAACTCAAACTATAATGAAACCGTTTGTAAACCAGATCCAAATTGTCAACAATAATGACCCACACGTTTTCTAGTTGGAAGAAGATGTGTGGGAGACTCAAGTCGAGCATGGAGAGTCTTTTGGATTAATTTTATTGATTCGACCATATTAGATTTTTGATTTATTGTAGAGAACAAATAGCACTTAGTAACCTCAAAATGTTTAGAACAACAAATATTAGCATCAACCCTCGTAACATATACAATCAGATATCCACGGGAATACTAAAAAATTTAAAATCTGCAACTCTAAACAGATACAATCCTAAAATTAGATGCAAAATTAGAAGAAAAGCAGTATCAATTTTGAATAACACTTACAATCCTAAAATCTGCGCTGAGGTGGAAGTTGGGTTGACGGAGCTGCAAAACAGAATCAATCCTAAAATTGGATGCAAAATTAGATGCAAAACAGTATCAGTACTAAAATTAGATGCAAAATTAGATGCAAAACAGTATCAATCTAACACAAACCCAACAAAACGAACGCAATACCTGAGATGTAGAGACAAATGAACGCAACACCTGCCAATATAGGTGAGAACAACAGCCTTCTTCTCTTCATTGCATTTCCTTCTATTTCCTTCCTTCATAACAAAACAGATATAAACAAAACTTCAATAACATTAAAAAAATGCCTCGGAATGACATCTGTTCTTCTATTTCCAGTAAAAAAATAGCTTTTACATCAACACATGATGGCATTAACATTTAGGGATGGAACAATAACCACAAAAATCATCTAGACAGCAAGTAATGAGCATAAGTTGAAGATGCATGTATATACCTTGGGGTTGTACTCTGCATTACGCGCATGTAGGGCAATGGACTTTATGTCTAACTTGAAGTCCAAATTTACAGTTGACACAATATTCCTGCTTATTCAAGCAACATTTCAAATACTTCAAAATCAAATTAAGGGCACCCACAAACATTTTACATAACTAAAAATGCATGTGAATGCTTGCCAGTAACAAATTCTTAAAACAGCCGCACTTACATCGTTCAACTTGGAGTAAGTTCTCTGTACAAACTTACAAAACATATATTACTGCCTCATTAATTTAGCACTACAAAATTCATTTTGAACACTCACAATGGAAGAGTGATCTTAACTATTTAACCCTTCACTTAATTATTGCACAAAGTTACAACATACACCTTACCAACTACTCATTCTCACAACAGTCACTCAAATAATAAAAACACCCTCACACATTATCTCCTAAAATTTTCTTTCGTTGATGGTCCAAAACAGGGGCTGCGTGGTTTAACCACTCTCCAACCAATTTTGAACAAATCTCCCATTAAACTCTATATATTTACTCCAAAAAGGGTTGATCCAAACTCCATTCATTACTTAATTAAGATAACTAACAATTGGATGAGTGAGAACTGAGTCTCACGTTGAACTCTAATATCAACCTCATGCTAACTACAATTTTAGTTAAGTTGCTACAATTTTATGGTCCTATTAGTTCCACCAAACAGTAAAGAGCTTCTTTATCAGTACATGTTGTTAGAAGTTTAAAAAATATTATCTCAAACTCAAATCTCAATCATCCAAAACCCTAATAACCACAGAATAACATTGAAATTTTATTAATTTGTATGTAACTACTAACTACTAAATCACCAAGAATCTGAAGGGAAAAAAAAGTAAATTTCGAAGCTCCTGTAGTAAATTTCAAAACCCCTATAAAATTAAGTATACCTGAGATGTAGAGACGGTGAAATCGATGGTCGGGATCAACTGAGGATGTGGTCGGCAGTGGAGCGACGTCGGAGAGGGGTTCAGTGGTTGGATGGGGTCGCAGTGGAGCGACGTCGGAGCTGCCGCTGGTGGTCGTTGATTGCCAAAAGGGAGGAGGTCGGGGCTGGTGGTCGATGAGAGCGGAAGGGAGGAGAACGTCGGTCGAGGGGTCTGGTGTGTTGGCGATTCAAGGTGGGGGGACGGAGCTGTGTGGTGATTGGATCGAGAATGACGGTCGAGGTGGGGGGGCGCTGTGTGGTGAGAGGAGGGGTCAGCGACGGGAGGGCAGCGTTGAAGAGGCGCCGGAGATTTGGGGGGAGAGAGAGAGAGAAGGAGACAGTGAGAGAGAGAGAGACTGAGGGGATCGATGGATCGATGAAAGAGAGAGCGGGGGGAGAGAGGGAGAAGGAGACAGAGAGAGAAAGAGAGAGACTGAGCGGTAAAGAGTAAAAGAGAAAAAGGGGTATTTTGGAGAAGGGAGAGAGTGTGTGTGTGGGTTTTGAAATTTGTGGAGTTTGAAATTTGGGCGGGAAAATATGTTTTGTGAGAGTAGATCTGGTCCATTGATTTTGGAATGGATTGAATGTGAGCCACTTGATAGATTTCTTTGTGTTTTATTATATATATATATATATATATATATATATATATATATATATATATATATATATATATATATATATATATATATGATGCTATTCCTGTTGCCTGGCCGAAATGGAGCTTGGGATTTTACCTTGGTGTGCAGATTTCGAGGCAGAGTGAGGATTCTTTTGGAGTTCAATTGCTAAGAAATCAATACTTCTTTGGGTGGGTGTTTCTTAAATCTTTTCTAATTTAGGAGTATGATGCATGCTAGTTGATAAATGGTTTAATTGTTAAATTTTGATTGGTAGGAAGAATGTAGATTGCATGATCTTAAATTAATTGTGTTATGATGTGTTGAATTGATATTGTGATTCAAATAAATGACTAGAACTTTTGCTAATTAGAAAGAGAAAAATGGATTACTAGTGAATTGTTAGAATGAAAATTGATGCATGTTAGAATATTCTTATAATAGTAAAAATAATGCAACTTGTATGAAAAGGATTTTTTTATGCTAATGTAGTAAAGAAATGTGAAAAATAGTCTCACTAGTATACATTTTATGAGAATAAAGAATTCTATGAAGAAGTTTTGATAAGAGACAATATTTTATTTGTAAATTGATAATATGAGTTCTTTAATGCAAGATTAAGATTTTATTATATTGTCGGAAATGAAATTTTTGTGAATTTAAAGTATACGCACTAATGTATTTTTGAAAGAACACATTCTTGAAAAGAATTAGATTTTGAATGGTACAAATTAATTGAGAAATCGAGATTGTTAAAGAAAGAGTAGAAACAGACATAAAGTATAAGGGGATTTCAACTCCTAACTATAACAGAAAATGCGTTTGGCCATACTGGTTCTCGGCGTGGGGTTAAATCACTATGAACAGTACTAAGTGGTCTTGGGTTCGAGTCTTGAGAGGCTCTGTTTTAATTGAATTTTGATTTTTCCCGAAATACAGTACATCACAAACATAAAGTATTTGAGCGAATTTATATCGCTAGCTGTCTTTGGACTTCTTGGTCTTCGGGTGCGATCTGAGACAGTCACTGTTCATGGGCGGAGGTATCGGGTTCGAATCCGCCAACCCACTTTTATTTAATTTTTTTTTTGAGTTTTTAAGAGTTTTAAAGTGCAATAAAAATTGGAAAAAATTCGATTATTCGTCTACAATTATTTAGACTTTATATAAAATATTTCACAATATTTTGATACATTTTTGTGAGAATTGGTAGTGGATTTTCATCATGAAACTATGGGATGAAGAATTAGATAATTTTTCTTAAAGTGTGGCTCTTGTAGGATTAAAGAAAAATGGAAATTTGGAATGCAATTTGATTTCTTCTCGATGAGATTTTATGGTTGTTAACATTTGATTAAGTGAATATTTGAATTGCACACAATGCTATACGTGATTAAATTGATAAAAGAAGTTGAAGTGAGTTATTTCCTGTTATAAGATTATAAATAAATGTTTTCTTTGAGAAAAAGATTTGTGAATAAAAGAAATTGAAATATTATTTGGAGATTGAATAGAACATATTGTTGATCTATAAAATGAGATAGTTGTTGGAATCTAGAGGCTAGGCAAGACCCTTAGAAACCGGCATTTATGATTAATGTGAATTTGGGAGCTAACCGGTGTGGGTTGAGTATCTCTTGAGAAGTAGCCAGGTTGGGTTGACTGTCTCTTTTGTTTGGTTTAAGTCTGGGAGGGTAAGCTAGCTCTGAGTTGTGATGATTTTCTTCTAAAACAAACTAAAAACTTAAGGACAGGTACTATAGCGGAGATGTGATGAAAGTGAGAGAAAAAAAAAGCATGGGGGTCTCGAATTCACGGTGTGAGAATTTTCACAGGCTGTCTACATGATGCTTCATGTCATGACGTGAATCTATCTCCGAAATTATCAGAGTTGTAGTGACGCTTGTGGGGTGCTTGGTGACTATGTAGTGCCATCATTCCATGATGGAGGCGAATTGTCCATAGGTTGTCTGCATGATGCGTCATGTCATGACGTGGAATTTTCCTCCAGGCTGTCTGGAGATGGGCTCGTAACTCATATAACATCTAAGATACTTACCGTAGTTACCGTAGTAATTTAACTCATAATGAGGGATTCAACCCTACAAGATGAAGAAAGGCTAAGGTCTTGCCCTTGGATTTATGTAGTTAGGGATGCATAAGTTTCAACAAGTGTGCATAAGTGTCATGAAACAATAAGTAACTGTATTAAGGTTAAGTGCACAAGCACACGACATCAACAGGATAGTCCCTCTTTAACTTTGTTTGTAATCAAGTTTGTGGTTGTAAAAGTATTAAAGAATCATTATATTTCGGCATAGCGAGGATGGCCCTATATAATATTGCGTCGGTAGTAAGCAACTGACGTGCCCACAGTTTCATATGCAGGACTTGGAATTTACAAGAAGATATAAAGATGAATTTGATGCTGATGATTACTTCAATGCTAAAGTTGTTACAATTGTACATTTGTCATTGTTGTATTTCATTTACTTTCTGCTGCATTATGATGTAAAAGACTTTGTTGTGATAAAAGTTTTGAATTCCTTATAAAATTGTATGAAGTGACGTGTAAAGATCCTGTAGAACTTCGAATTAATGGTTATTTGGAATTCGGGGTGCTACATTTATGATTCTTTGCACTATTGGAAATTCTTATTTTGATAAAGTTTTATGTGATTTAGGGGCAAGTATTAATCTTATGCCTTTTTCGGTTTTCGGAAAACTGTCTTGGAGAAGCAAAACCCACTACAATTTCTTTGCAATTGATAGACAGGTCTATCAAGTGCCCAAGAGAAATTACTGAAGATGTTTCAGTAAAGGTAGACAAGTTCATATTTTCAGCAGATTTCATAGTGCTTGACATGGAGGAAGAAGAAAAAATTTCGTTGATTTTGGGGTGACCTTTCCTAGCTACGGGGAGAGCTTTGATTGATGTCCAAAAGTAAAACTTATTTTAAGGGTTGAGGATCAGCAAGTAAAGTTTGATTTCTTTAAATCCATGGAGTTTCCTGCAGAAGTTCAACTCGTGTTTTAAAGTTAGTGAAATTGATTTAGTTGTGGGCGAGACACATAGGACTGGAATTGAAAAGTTACCGGTAGAAGTGTGTCTAACAAATTCAGCAATGCTTGAATCTGAGAAAGAAAAGGTTTTGGAATATGTTCAGTATTTTGGAAGCTGCACCATATATTCATGTTTCTTCTCAGCTAAAATTCAAAAAGTTTGGGATATCAAAGACGCCATATTCAAGAAAGAAATAACTCAAACTCGAGCTTAAACCACTGTCATTTAGTTGGTAGGATGCACAGAGAAAATCTAATCCACACATGAAGGATGTTGTTGGAAAAGAGGTTTTTATGTTGTTGGATCTTGGCATCGTATAACCATCTTAGCTACCATGTCCGGCTAAAGACTTAAAACTTAGCGTTTCTTGGGAGGCAACCCATGTTTTCTTTTTACTAACATTAGAATTTCTTTCCTTTTGGTTTACTTTAATTTTAATTTTTGATTTGATTTTTTAGGATTGCATAAGTTTGGTGGTTTCTGGCGCAGTTATTTTCTAGACCTACTTTGATAGCTGTTTTTAGGTAGGATGGATTCCTAATGTCACACCCCGCTTTCGAAAATACGGAATACGAGTACGTAACGTAGGCCCAGCGAATGATGTAAACACCATCCATACGGTGTACCAGACTTACTTAGCAACATGAACAATAAACACAGCCACACAAGGAAATATAATTACATGAATCAAAGAAAGAATTCAATATTTATGAAATAATCCAAATAAAATCCAACATAATATCCAATATCTGGGAATAAAAATAAACGACGGGAAAAAAATCCCAAAACAAAGTATAATGTCATAACAATGTTCAAAAAAAATAAATCTAGCAACAAAATAAACTAAGCAGCTCAATCTTTAGTTCCATCTTGTAGAATCTTTGCTCACCAATTCCTTATGGTATTATTCCTACAGTACCCGTAAATTCTTGATCTAAAAAAAATAGAGTAATCTTCTTATAGCAAGTCATGGACAGCAAGTAGAGGAAAACAGAGAATAATAGGAAGCATGTATATCAAAGGAAAGGGACGGGATCAAAGTGAATAACAAAATCAAAGATAGGCAATACTTTCAAAGGTCTATATTTAATCATGCATGAAATGAGTGATGTCAATTTAAATTCTATCTTGATGATGATATACAAGATCAAGCATGAGATGTCAAATATAGGTTATTAATCATTTTATTAATCTATCTAGTGCACATACTACTGCATCCCTTATGTTCCATACCACAGTTTCGGTGCAAGCACACAGTGAACGTTTTAGACTGATGGTGAATTCACGGATCATGTACTCGGTAACAAGATGACAAGATATCATGATAGCGTGATCACACAATGAAAAGAAATTCTCCACCTTCCATGTAATAAATCATGCAAGCAAGAAGGCCTTTACCGAGTACATTTTCCGATCGTTCACTACAAAGTCATCTCATAATACCCCTGCTTGTTAATAGTTTATTTTCATCCTATGTGAGCATGCAAGAAGTTGTCGAGGTTGTATTATGCTAGGTGTGACTAATTCTACTCGTTACAGACAAATCATGGAGCAAACATATTTATTAAACATAAATTATCCAATCTGGACAGTATGACGTGGCTGTACAAAAACACCGATTACCGCTACTGCAGAAAAGAAAATTTGGATTCGTCAAAAATTATAGAAAATAGACTCTCTATCAGTTCCATCGAATATATATACGACATATAAAATTTTCAGAAACTAGGTCGAAATCCCTATTCTTTTCAGATTTTATGTTTAGATAGAAAGTTATAAATTGTATAAACACATATGAAACAAATCAGAAAACTCAACAATTAAATCTACAAAAATTCAGGGTGATTCCTACACATGTATAGTCTCAGCCAAATTTATTTTATTTTTTTATTTTGCTGATAACATATTCTATTTAATTATGAAACAGAAAGATACGTATGAATTTGTGAATCAGGAAATTCAGACACAGTTGTACTCAAAATAAGATATCTCATAGATTATAACTCAGAATTCAGGTCCGTTAAAAGTTCTGGAATGTAAACTCATGGGGCTATAAATCATATTCAGAAAGTTATTTCAAATTACAACAGTAACAGGGTCAAAAATCTGATACAAAACGAAACAAATAGCAGTCTATAAAATAATTTAATATGAATAGGCAACAACTTTATCATACAACCATATAGTTCATGCTAATTAATAATTAAAATGATGCTAGATGTTTAACATGTATAATTCCAGTTTTTAGATGCAATTTCACAGTCATGGTAATCAATTCATTGATTCAACTTCAATCTAACATATTCAATTCATCAAACAATTCTATAATATGGATCTAGTTATTTTTCATGTAAATGCGCATATGCAATGTACAAGAAGGACTAGGTTTTAGATCAAAGATGTAGGCACGATGTTAAGAATATGTCGGGTTAGCGCGTGTAAACCCTCAATATACTTAACGAAATTCAAATAGCAGTACGATAAAAAGATTGGGATCTACTTGCGGAGATCAAAGAATCTTGAACAAAACAATAAACTAGTTCAAGAAGAGACTTGCCTTTTATATGAGAGATTCGAATATTTAGAATAATAGGATGAGAAT
This sequence comes from Hemerocallis citrina, assembly GCA_017893485.1. NCBI lineage: Eukaryota > Viridiplantae > Streptophyta > Magnoliopsida > Asparagales > Asphodelaceae > Hemerocallis > Hemerocallis citrina. Next base: position 740,203 of record JACEHZ010000256.1, read on the forward strand.
TCCGGGCGACGAACCACGAACACAAAAATACGTGCGAGCTATGCACAAAACAGCAAAACAACTAACACCAAACACAGCTCCAATCACAACAGCCAAGCAATCCTGGATCCACTTCACAAACACCAAACACCGGATCCTTCTCCACTCTTTCACAAACAACAAACACCAAAGAAATCCCCCCTTTTCTTCTTCTCAACAGCAACGGAGAGAACGAGAGACAGCGGGATGCTAGCGGTCGGGAAGCGATGCAGCAACGATAATGGGGGCGGCAACAACGGGCACTGGCGGTCGGGAAGCGACGTAGCGACAAGGGTTGCGTCTTGAACGGCGGCACTCTGTTTCGCACCGAAATAGAGGAAACACAAATGGCAGTGGTTTGGGTGTTCGACGACGACAACGAGCGGGGGTAAGGGGTCTACGGTGGTTGCGGGGAACATCGGAGAGGATGAAGATGGTGGTCAACGAGGCGGTGGCGGCGAGGTGGATGAGTGTAGGCGATGGGTTCGGTAGAGTTCGGGAAGGCGACGGGGATAGGGGGTAGTCAGTTATGGTGGTGATGACAAGGGGACCACGAGGAGGGTGAGAGGTCGAAGAGGTGGTCAGAGCGACGGCTTGGGCGGATCAGGTTTGAAGTGAAACAGGGGAGAAAGTTGAGGCTAGGAGAGAGAGAGCGACGGGTTAGAGGAGAGAGAGATTAGGGATTATAATATTAGGGATTTAAAAAAGTTTATTTATATAGGAGGTAGGATGTCACGCCCCGCTTCCCAAAAGAGAATATGGAATACGATACGTGACTAAGCCCAACAAATAATTTTTATCGTCCATAAGTTGTTCGGAATTTTTACAACATTTCAAAAGAATAATCTGAGTCAGAACCAAGAAAAAATCACTCAAGCATGCATATATGAATCAAAATACCAACAGAATTTATTTGAAACAAAATATATTAATCTCAAATAAACTAGATCTGAACAAGTCAATATCCTGGGTCACATTGTCCAAATACAAATAATCCAAGTACAAGATACAATTGTTCAAATAGCAACAGGAAATAATAATAATAGCAGGACAATCATGATAGCAAAACTCCAGCATCTACTATCTCATCTCACCTATTTCATCTGGTAGCTGATCTCCGAAATCTGCAATTTAATAAATTGCAGGAAGAGGAAAAAAAAACAAACTCCCGTCAATGCAAGTTACGGGCCACTTGTAGTGCAGGATACAAGTACACGGAAAAGGGTAAACTAATAACATGAAATAGGCATTATAATAAAATAGAACAACTAGCATGGCAAGATGGACAAGTGCAAGTGGCATGTATCAAGTGTCAAGTAAACAAGTATCATGTGAACAAGTAACAAGTAACAAGGGTCAGTATCAAGTACAAGTAGCAAGTATCAAGTATCCAGTGAACAAGTATCAAGTATCATGTATCATGTACAAGTAATCAAGTATCAAGTGAACAAGTATCAGGTATCAAGTCTTGTAGCACTTCATGCATCCCGGTTTTTACTACATGGTTGTTACATTCAAACAGTTTTGCTTAGGCCTAGTGGTGGGTTTCTATAAGGCCATGTACTCAAGCGTCAAGTCAAGTAACAAGTATCAAGGACGAGTCACGTAATCTCTAACACGTGGCAGCAAGTAGTATCAAGCATGAATCATGTAGTCATAAGACATGGCGGCATATAGTAACAAGCATGAATCATCACGAATCATAGCAACATATAATCATATAGTATAACAAGGATGAATCATGTAATCATGAAATATAGCAACTTGTAATATCAAGCATTAATCATGTAACCATGAAATATGGCAACAGGTAATGGGATCATGGGCCCCCTTCTAAGTACACATACCTATATTGTCCACTACTAAGGTCTTACCCTTAACCCCGGCTTGAATAATTTTTATTATTATTAAACAGCAATGTGCGTGTACAAAATATGGCAAGAATAACATGGTATGATCAAGTAACAAGTTCAGGTTGCAAGATAAACATGAACGGGTGAAAGACAACACATAAAGGATTAGAACAACGAGAATTCTAGTTCAGAACGACAAGACAGTACTGCACTAAATCTGGGATTCCCGGCTACAAACATGCAAATCTGGATCCGTCAAAGAATCTAAAAAATAGACTCCCGGCCAAATCCAGCAAATATATATAAGTTATATAGTGTTTCACAAGAATAGGACTCAAAACTGAATTGAAACCAGAAAACATGTTCAGCCAGAAATCAGTAGGTCGTATTCAAAGTCAAGAAAACAGCATAAAAACTTGTTAAATAAATCCACAAAAAATCTGGGGTATTCCTTTATATGTGTAGTAACATAAAATCAAGTTTCATAATTTTCCAATATAAATAGAGTAGTCAAGTAAAATCAAAAAACAGTAAGACACGATAGTTTCGTAAATTTGGAATTACAAACACTGCAGTACGAAAACAGCAATATCTCACAAACCATAAATCCAAATCCAAATCCGCAAAAAGGGTAATAAAATATATACAGTAGGCTAACTTTCATATTCATAAATATTTTACAAACAACAAGTATAAATAAGTCAAAAATCAAGTTCTTTACTGAACAGTATGAAAAATCTGCTAGTACAGTAATTGTTTGGAAACATAAACGATTTGTAAAAATCATCAAATAAATTTACAAAAATTCTGGGTAAACCCCAATCAAGTCTGGAAGTACTAAGCAAAATTTCAGATCAAAATAATAATTTTAATATCAGAATAAAAATAGATTTCTCTTCAGAATTCATAGAAAACAAAATCTGGGAATCTTTTGATACCACTGTTGTAAAATAGACATAACTCACAACTCGTAAATCAAAACTAAGATCCGTCAAAAGAGTTGAAAAATAGACAGAATTCTCTACAATTCATTTTCACAAAATATTTTCAAATACTGACCTTAATAGGGTCTAAAATACTGATCAAAATCAAAGTAACAGAAATTTCAGAATTATCCTCATACACGAATCAACATAGATCATACGGAAATTGTCCAAATCATAACCAAACATGAAATATAGTGTACTAGATGTCCAAATAACATGTTATAGGGTATTTTACAAGTATTCGACAAGTATATCACGAGTAACACATCATACACAGATATCACAAGTAGCATGAACATACACATCAAAAGTGGTCAACCCCAGGTTGTATCATGTCATATGTGTCGTGAGGCAACTATGGTCAAATGATCACAATAGAGACAATAGATAACAGAGAATTCACACACAAATTGTCTGTAGAATCCAACTACACTACAGGCGGTATTTAGTACTTGTATTACACAAAGAAAAGAATACAAGTTACTTACCTTCACCGAGACGAAAACGATGCAAGACCAAGAATAACGGGAACGGATTCACAGAACACGAACAACGAATGGAAAACACTCCAACCAACGAAGCACGTGCATGGGTGATGTATGTGCACACCACACCATGTCCAACAACAAGAGAACGATGCACGGCAAGGCACGGCGACAGGACCGTCGCTATTGCTGCGGCTGCTGTTGGCAGAGAGGAAGACTGGGGCGACACGGTGCACAACGGAGGGAGACGCAATGGCACAGGGAAGCTGTGCCGCGGTTGCAGCTGACTGCGAGGAGGGCGAAGAGGAATGTTGGAGAGAAAGGGAAACGACAGGGAGCTCCGGGGCTGTCGGGTCTACTGGTTGTGCGTCGGAGGGCAGCACACAGGGAAAGTGGAGGCACCGGGGTGTGGTGTGAGCGGAGCATGACCGGCAGACGGCAGGGTGTGCTGGGCCGAAGGGGGGAGACGGGGCTGCCGAGGCTGATGGGCGGTGCTACAGCTTCGCTACAGGATACCGAGGAGGGGACCAGGGGGTCACGGGAGAGGGGGACGAGCGGGAGATGGTCAAGAAGGAGGTTGCATAAAGGGAGAGAGAGCAGGAGGTGGAGGGTGAAAGGTGAAGATGAAGTGGCTGGGGACTAGGGTAGATGACAGGGTAGGGATAAAACATATGGGTATTTATAGTTAGGGTTAGGTGTAAGTTGGTAAACGGGTTAGGGGATGTGCTAACGGGTCCGAGGGAGTGTTAATGGGTTAGGGAGTGAGGTTAAACAGAGTATAGGTTAATTGGGTGTATTTGGGTTTTGGGTAATTGGGTTTTAGGGGATTTGGGTTAATTAAAACAGGAATAGGGTTTATAAATCTAATAGAAAATAAAAATAATCATAATAATAATAATAAAATAACAATAATAGTAATAATAATAATACTGATAAAAATAATAATAATAACAACATTAATAGAGTATAAAAATCATCGTAAATAGTTACAAAAATTATTGATTAAAATAAACTTTAGTAGGAGATCCGACAATACATTTTAAGAAAAATAATTTGAAGGCGGTAAAAATAATTTACGAAAATTTTAAATACAGAAAATACACAAAAAAGTACATATTTGGGGAAACAGGCGTGACATAGGATGTAGGGTTTTGGGTTGCGGGTTAATGGGTTTAGGGTACAGGTTTAGGCACCAAAAAGAGAAGAATCAATATAAATCAATGTGATGAACATATAGCGGAACAATTCAAGCTCAAAACAAGAAGAGCAAAATTTATAATGAGCCAAAAATAGCACTATTCAAGCCAAAAGAGTACGGAATGATCAAAACAATAAAAGAACCGAAGAAAAGCGAAAATTTATTATTAAAAGAAAATCTGATACAATAATCAAGAAAAGAAAATAAAATACAATAAAATCAAAAAATAGGAAAATAGGGGTTACACCTAATCTGGAAAATTGTTTCAAATAGCGGACGAAGGAAATTGTCTAGCTTTCCAATGCTAAAAGAATCAGGGAATTTGGACATCTACAACTCCACATATTACCAAAACAATGAACGTCACTCATCCAGAATTTTATAATGAACAGGGGAGCAATTTTGAACTTTTCCCTTTTTTTTCATTTTCTTTTCCCATCGAGGACAATGTGATATTTAAGTTCGGGGGAACAGGTCAAAAAATTTTAGACTTAAATTAGGATTACCATTACACTTTTGGGTTTTTGATTGTACTAAAGCATTGCAATTTTTTTGATTTAGGATAGGAAATATCTTATAAAGTAAGGTTAAACATGTTTTCTTCAACATTATTGATGTTCAAAATTCCTTACAAAATTATGAGACTCATGTGATTATCCATAATAGAAGAATGTGATGTCTTTCATGTGATTATCCCCTTTGATCTAGTCCTAAATAGGTTTTAAGTAATCGAGTGATAATAATTTAATAATTAAATGAATAAAATTTTATCTACTCTAATATTTTGAGTTGCTTAGTAACTAGGAGTATTCATCACCAATATTTACTTTTACGTCAAATGGAAACTTGAAATATGAGTATGTAAAAGCACTCTAAGTTTGTGACTTGTTGAGTAACCGGTGAATCCATCACAAATGTTTGCAATTGCGTCAAAAGGCAAGTGACAACTTAGAGGAAAAACCTTAAAATTTTAAAATGTTAAAGTTCTAAAATTTTAAAGTTTTAAAATTTTAAATTTTTTAAAAATCACTAGTTTGCTACTCAGTTTGTAATAGTGAGAAGGGGTTAACACAGATTGAGGTGTTACATGATTTAGTTATGTTAATTGTATGAAAAATATGGTTGGGTTTGGAATTATGTATGCATAATTTTACTGGAGGAAGTGAGTATGCTTATTTTTTTTCTTTATTGTCTCTTGTTTATATATTAAGTTGAAAATTTGTTGCTTGCATGATAAGTCCTTTAGGTACGATGAGTTGAACCTAACATTATTACTATTCTTTGATTTATAGTTTTACTTTTTGCTCGAGGACAAGGAAAATCTTAAGTTTTGGGGTATTTGATGTGTGTAATTATTACATAATTTTTATTATTCTTTCCCGTATTAAAATTGAAAGTTATCGTTTATTTCTTTATATTATATCTCATTTCACCTTATTTTTATTTATTTGTTTGATTTTGGTGACTAAGTACTAAAAATGGGTGTTTTGGTGAAATCAAGGAACAAAACGAGGATAAAGATTTCAAAATTCAAATTGATTCTATGTGAGATTTCTAGAAAATTCGAGTACTCAAATATGCATTTTTACAAATTGGCCCTTGAAGAACTAATAAAAAGTATTATGGTCAACTAGGGTATGGAATGAAATTTTGGAATAAAAGAAATTTAAAAATAAAGCCGCAGCCATGGTTGGGAATATTTTGGGATTTTATTAGTTTAATGAATAGTTTAAAATCTAATAGATTAATCTTAATCTTTAAGATTTTAATTAACTAATTATTTAAACTTTCTTATCTTATAAATTAATTACCTTTCCTTATCCTATAAAGAGAGCAGCATCTGACTTGAGAAAGAAGGGGGCTGGGGAATTGCGGCTGAGAAGAAAATAAAAGAAGAAAAGAAGAGCAGTGCGGTTCCCGAAGCCAAAAAAGAAGAAGAAAAAAGACTTGCGGCATAATACCCGAGGCTCTGAAATTTTAGAGAAAGTCACAACTTTAAAATTTCGGCTTCCAACAATAACTAGTTCTTTCTTCTCTTTTCCATTTTTTATTATTAAAATCTAGTAAGATGTTTATTAGTTGCAAAATTGCTGTGAACTAATTTTATTTTTTTAGGGATTCGATGTAATGTAGCTTTGAAAACAAAATTTGAATTCCATGTTATTTTATTATTCTATTTTTTCATCGTTGTGTGTTTAATTTATTTTCTTAATGTGTACAATTGTTTGGCTAATGATTGTGTAATTTATTGAATCATAGGGAATGCCGAGATGTAACTTGTGATTTAGAATTACAGAATTAAACATCATTGATTGAGCAAAATTAGAGATAATTTACCGCGATTAATGTGACTGTAGAGAAATCTATAGAGCTTAATGAATCTTCAAATAATTAAATTTGCTTAGAGATATGATGAATTATTAGTTGGAGATAGTTGGGAGTTATTCGAGAGAAGAAAATGAATAATTAGGAGATTTTGGTCTACAACTTGGTAAAGTATAGTTTTTAGTTTCATAAAATTATTAATTGTGCGGGATTAACAAGGTGAAATCAAAATCTCTAGATTTAGTTTTGCTATTAATGAATCATAAAATTTTGGATTTTGTGCTTTTTAATTAGTTTAGTTTTTTCTTTAGTTTAATTTAATTTAGTTGCTATTTTTATCAAAAATTAGATTCTCCAAATAGTAGATAATCTGGTGTCACGCCCCGCTTTCCAAAAATACGGAATATGAGTACGTAACAAAAGCCCAGCAAATGATTTTCATCATCCATAAGCTGTTCAGAAATTCTTTACAACATATCACAAAATAATCAGAGTCAGAAGCCAGAAAAGTCAACCACATGCACATATGAACCAAATACCAATAAGAATACTTGAAATGAAATATATTAATTTCAAATAGTCATGATCTGAAATATACAAATAATCGTGGGTCACATCGCCCAAATACAAGAATAAATACAAGTCTCAAAATACAATATTGTTCAAGCAACTACAAGAAATAATAATAGCAAAATTCCAGCATCTAGTACATCATGTCTCCGATACCATCTGGAACTTGTCCTCCAAAATCTGCAATTCAACGAATACAAGAAAGAGAAAAAAAGAAAACACAAGTACCCGTCAATTGCAAATCGCGGGTCACAAATAGAGTAGGATACAAGCACATGAAAATGGAGAAAACTAACTAGCACATGGTATAGGTATGAATCTAAGCTAGAAACCTAGCATGGTATAATCATGATATACTAACAGGTACAAATAACATGTGTCAAGTGTCAGGTAAACAGGTAAACATGTATCAGATATCAGGTAATCAGGTAAACAGGTTCACATGTCAGGATAATCAGGTAATAGGTATACAGGTAAATAGGTAATCATGTAACATGTATCAAGTATCCAATCTGATGTATCATGTAGTCAAGTATCAAGCAAACATGTATCATGGTCAAGTATCTTATTCAGGTATTATGTTCAAATATCATGTATTAAATATCTTGTATTATTACTATCTAGGTAACACTTCATGTGCCATCCTTTTATCACATGGTTGTTATAGTCAATGCAGTTTCGTTTTAGATTTCAAGTGGACCATAGAGGGCAGTATACTCAGGTACAGAAAACAGGGAAACAGGTTCATGAAGCAATAGGTACACAAATCATTCGATTCATGCAGCAACAGGTTCACGAAGCAACAGGTACACGACCAACAGGTACGTGTAGCAACAGGTAACAGGTACATGAACCAACAGGTCCATGCAGCAACAGTAACAGGTACATGAACCAAAGGTCCATGCAGCAACAGGTACACGATCAATAGGTACGTGCAGCAACAGTAACAGGTACAGGAACCAACAGGTCCATGCAGCAAAATGGGAAACAGGGCCCCCTTCCGAGTACACGTTTCTGAACTATCCACTATTACATCTTTCTCTTAAAACTCCGGCTTGGTCATTTATTATTATAATCAGGCATGCATGTATGTGTCACAAAACAAAGCATGGGTATCAGGGTATAAATATGTATTAGGCTCAGGGAATCAAATATACAAGCATGGATGACATACATTCACACAAACGAGCAAAATAGTCTATATTCATAATCAGGACAGCATGACAGATCAGTACTGAAACAGGGATTCTGGTCTCTACAGAAATGCAAACCTAGATTCGTCAAAGGATCTGGAAACTAGACATCCACACGCATCCAAAGAATATAATAAAGTCACATACTAGTTCACAACATCTCAACTTAAAACTAATTTGAATATAGATTTCATGTTTAACCAGAAAACAGGGGATCAGCTCCAAAAGCATAAAAACAGCATGAAAACATAACAAATAATTCCAAAAAAAATATGGGGTAATCCCCTATAGATATAGAATCAAAATAACAAGTTTCATAATATTTCATTAAGTATAGGTAAGTCATCAAAAATAAGAAGCAACACAAAAATATGGTTTGGCGAATCTGGAATTTCTCAACACTGCTGTACGAAAATAAGGATATCTCGCAATCAGTGAATCGAAATCCAATTCTGCCAAAACGACGTGAAAATAAATAGATTTTTCTAACTTTCATATCTCACAAATAATTTTCATAAAACATAAGTAATTAGGGTGAAAACTGGATTCAATACTGAACAGCACGCAAATTACAGCACAAGGTGAATTTAGAAAAGAACACGAAACACTACATAAAACTCATCTTTAAAATACACCAAAAATCTGGAAAGTCCCTAGCATCATGAGAAAACACTGAGCAAAATATTTTAGCAAGATATTATGTATAGCCTAGTTCTTGAAAATAAATTGTTAACAAAATTTACACAAAACTGAATCTGAAAACTACCGACACGACTGTATCAAAAATGTCATAACTCAGTCAAACGAACTCCAAATGCAATAAAACCAGTGGGGTTTGAAAATAGACACAATTATCTACAATTCACTTTTAATTTCTAAGTTGAGATTCGGACTTTAGCATGGGTGAAAACAGCACACAACACAGAACAGACCGAAATTCCAGATTTCACATATCTACTTCAAAACATCGTAACTTTCATAATATTGAACCAAACTCAACCAAATTTGAAATAAAACCTACCAAACATCTAAATATCATTATTAAGGGTTTCTAACATGTCCAAGCCTAATTATTCTCACATGGGCATTCAATCAAACACATATCATGCAATTATCCACATACATGAACAAAATCAAGTTTGGGTAAAACCTAGGGCATCAACCTATCAAATTTCATGTCCTAAGTCATCTATGGCCAAATTTATCAGAATAGAGACAAACCCATCAAAAGAGACAAAATTTTGGTTGTCTCTAGACCCAACTACTCTAGGTGTGAACTTTTTGACTTGTATCAACCTAAGGAATTGTAGTACAAGTTACATGCCTTAATTTGGAGATGAAGAACGATGCAAATCAAAAGTAGGAGAAATTCCCACGAACAAAAATTCACGAACTCACAAACAATAGTTCACGATGCAAAGCAAATCATGAATCACACATGCACAACCCACTTGCACACGCGAAGTAACAAGAGAGCGAGAGAGATCAATCGGGAGAGAGAGAACCGAGGAAATAAATTTCTTTTCCCTTTTTTTTTTCTCTTTTTTTTTACAGGTGAATATGATAGTATATATAGGTGGAAAAAATTAGGGCTGGGAAAATTGAGGCGGCTAAAGGAAGGAAAAAAAAAAAAAAAGTGGTCGGGTGGTTTGGTGAAAACCCGGATGTGAAGGTGGGTAGCCAGCTCACGGTGGGGATTAAAATTGAGCTGGTGGATTAAAATTGGGTAGTATGGTTCGGTAGGATAGGAAGGATAATTAGTAAGTAGGATAATAATAGGTAAGTTATAAAGTAATAGGTGAGGAATAATGGGTGGTTTGAATTGGGTATGGTGCAGATTCGAATAGGATAAATTGATAGGATAATGGGTTGAAAAATTGTTTTAAATAATGCAAATGGGAAATGATTAAACAGGCTATGGATTTAGTTGGGTTTGGTTTAAAAGGAGTTTAATGGGTTTTGGGTTTATTTAAATGGGTATTAGAATTTAAATAAAAATAGGGTTTTAAAATCCAATGGAGAAATAAACTAATCAATAACATAAAATAATATTTATAACAAAATGTAGTGTGCATTAAAATATAGATACAAATATAAATGGGCACATAAAAATGGATTTTCAATAACCGGCCAATATTAATAGTAATAATATCAATAATAAGATTTGAATAAAAATCATAGGAAATAGTTACAAATAAATTTATAGATCGAAAACGGATTTTAATAGGAGATCCAACAATACAGTTTGACAAAATAGTTGAAAATCGAAAAAAATAATTTTCTAAAATTTTAAATACAGAAAATATAGAAAAATACATTTTGGGGAAAAACAGGGGTTACATCTGGTCTCGGTACTAAATAAAATAATTAGTCTTTGTGGGTTCGACATTCTTTTTATTTAACCTATACTGCTTCTTGCGATTTTATGCGCTTGTAAATTATTCCATCAGCCTCCTTGGCCAAGGAGTCGCCCGCTGATTTTCTGGACCTCCTGCTCCGGATCGAGAAGTATATCAGGGCCGAAGAGGCCTTGCACCCAGGAGGCCGGAAGAGTTCCCAGTCAAGAGGAAAAGGAAGTCTGACAACTCTAAGGCCCAGAAGAAGTCCCAAAAAGACGCATCCGGACAGAAGCGTCCCCCTCCGGTCCCTCACTTTGACATATTCACTCTGCTAAACGAAAGTGTGTCTACCATCCCGATGGAGGTACAAGAAGAGGGATTGATCTGACATCCCCACGGCCCAACAATAACAACAAGAAGTTGGATCAGAGGTTCTATGGTTGATTTCATCGAGATCATGGCCACGAGACCGATAACTTTCTGGATCTCAAAGATGAGATCGAGGCCCTCATACGTAGAGGGTACTTGACTGAGTTCACCTGGGATGCCCCAAGAGCCTCTCCTCCTCCTTGAGGCGAGCTCCTCAAAATGGAATTCAAACTGCAAGATTCCGACAAGATGGTCATCCTCTACCGTGTCCACGGTGATCCGATAGGGGGTGACTCAAACCCCTCTAGTAGAGCCTTCATCCGAGAGGTCAACTCGGTCCACAGCTGCCCTCCCCTTGGGGTCACGAGCTGTCGATCTATTTTTCTAACACAGACATGAAGGACATCCGGGTCCCTCACTGTGATGCATTAGTCATTAGCCTCGGCTCGACGAACCACGAGGTTTGCCACTTTCTAGTGGAAAATGGAAGCTCAGTTAACATCATGTTCCTCACGACCTTCGAGGGACTAAAGCTCTCGCGAGAGAGACTGAAGCCTGCAGAAAACACCTGTTAGGTTTCAATGGAAGTCTTTAATCAAATACACAGCAAAGAAATATTAAAACATAGTCATGGGTCCATGTAAAAACCATAAATCGTGTTTAAGAGTTATACCTTGAAGATGGATCTACTATCTCCAATTAATGTCAATCACAGCACTGCAATATTGTTGTGCCTCTACGGTATCCACACGAACGGATCAAATTAAGTTTTCCTTTACGCCGCTGTGCTAGCTGCGAGAAGGGGATGTTCCTCATGATCTCTCTCTGTAACACCGCGTAACATTGAGTATGATAATTTTGGCTACGGGTGTTACACACTTATCTTTTGTACTGCTACAAGTACTATCCGTAACATATTTTAAAATAAATGTTTTCTACATATTTTTGTATTTTGATTCACATATATATTTTTATTCTCTCGAATTCGATTATGTATATGAATTTAAATTTTAACTCAAATATTTAATATTCTGGTGACAATTACGTACATTTCACCGTTATTTGTAATGTTTCTACGTATTTCAACTATTTATTTTTATAACTCGTTCGAATTATTTTTATAAATTGAAATTCATTTTTCTCATATTTTGACTCAAATATTTTTTTATACGTGCAATGCACGTGTTTGTAGTGCATATTGGTTCCTAAAATTTTCTTGAGTTATGAATATTTTTCTTCTCATTTTGCTAGTCACAATTGTGTGATTTATTTTTAATTAAAATCTATTAGGCCTAAATCTATTTTGTAGTTCACTAAAATTAATTTAAAGCTCATGATTGATTTTGTGTGCACTAAAGTGTACATTTAAAATATCGTTAGTTTGGTACACTTGCCATGTGTAACACACATCTAACCTAATAAAAATTAATAATAAAATTTTGTATGAAGAGTGTGCACACACATTGACTAGACGTGCACGTGTTTCTTACCATAGTTGAGAATGAGGGAGAGTGGTGTGAATTAGTGGGAAGTGGAGAGTTATTTTGGTAATTAGGGAGCTATTTTGACAACACAATTTTTCTATAAATAGCCCCTACCTTTGTCATGAACACAACTCATTAGAAAAAAGAGAAAGAGAAGGAGAGAAGGAGGCTTGCGGTTTTGAGAGCTAGGCCGGAATTTTGCTTGGGAGCATTGGAGCATTTTGTGAATTTCTACTACTAGAAAATTCTACACTTGAGGTGGGTGTTTCTTTAACTTTCTAATATAGTTTTATTAGTAGAATGCTTGACATGTGTGAATTGTTAGATGCATAAAAACTTATATAGAAATGAACATTCATGATTAGATTATTTTTTGTTGATTGAATGTGTGAAATTATAATATAATTGATTTGGGGGCATTTTCATAAGGTTCTATTTTAAGTCTTAGTTGCACTTCAAAAGATCATATCTATTAAACTAGATGGAATCTAGTGCTAAAATTTTTATAGGAGTATCTCGTATATATCATAAACTTATCCTTAAAATTTTATAATACTTGGATGTCGTTTGCTATTCTAATAAAATCCAAACTTATGACTGGTTCGCTGTTGGCTAGTTGTTGGAAATTTGTACACATTTTGAATTTTAATAATTTCAACATCTTAGATAAAGTATTTTGAGAAAAGTTAAAACTAAGAACTTGAAGCAGACTCACTAGCCTTTCTTAAAGTCTAAGAAATTAATTTTTCATAAAGAATTGAATTTATAATGAATTTTACAAAGCTGAACAAGTGGCAGTACTTTAAAATTTCAACCCTACTATAGATTTCGAAGAATTCAGGGTTATAGACACCATATTTTGGGGAAACATATAACTAAGAAGTTATAGTAGACTTGTATACCTTTATTTTGGTCTAAAGATCACCCAGCTTCATGAAGTATGTAATTTTTTATGATTTTTACAAGTAGCATGAGCGGCACTTTTTGGATTTTTAACCTACTGTTTTGAAAATTAATTTAGACAAAATAATTGACGATGATTTTAAATGATCTTAACTATATAATTATAGTAGACTCATTTATAATTCCTATGAAACTAATAAATCTATTTTTGGAGTAGGATTGAAATTTATATGATTTGTACAATACCATTGGGTTGGTGTCTCTTATCTAGTTGTCCTAAAACTTTTACAACGTATAAAATTAGATTTAAAAATTGGATTGTTAGTAAGATGTACCTTATGAGGGATTAAGAGATAATTAAAGGATAAATTTGGAATGTTAAAAATGTGATGTTTATAAGGGATTTAACTCATCAAGTGTTATTGAATGTTTCTATAAGAAGTTGGTTACTTCATGATTGATGATAGCAAAGAGTGAATAAAAGAAGTTAAAAGATGTTTAATGAATGGAAATTTTTATGTGAGGATGGATGTAACATATGTGATCTCTTTTCAGATGATTACTTGTTCTAGAGTGAGCATGACCTAGAATACCGACAGGTGTGATAAATGAATTTTTGAGATGTAACCAGTGTGTGTTGACTTTGTCTTTGAGAGGTAGCCAATGTGGGCTAACATTCTTAGTGTTTTGGTTTAAGTCCGGTGGGTAAGCTAAACTCTAGGTCTCGTTAACTGTAACTTAAACCTAAGGTCAGGCACTAGTTGAAGATGTGATGAAACTTGGGAAAACATAAGTGGGCGCCTCTATATAGTCTGACGATGGACTCCCGGACTATAGACCCATTTTTACGGTGGACTCCGGGATTATGGTTGCTTGCGGGGTGAGACGAGCCTCAATTAAATCCGGGACTACAATTGATCTGACAGTGGACTCCATGATCATGAATAGTCGGGCGGATGGGAAGCAGATTACCAATGTATATGTATATTAGCGGGGCTAAAGGGGAACTTGCAGAATGTTCGCACGATGATGATGACGGTGGACTCCGGGAGTGAAATCCGTACTCGTGCAATGTCTAAACCTTACTTTTTTTTACCGTAGTAGAATTTGCATGGCGAGGGATTGAACCCTACAATGTGGAGTATGTAAGGGCTTGCCCTCAGACCTTCGTAGTTTGGGATGCATAGAATTCGAACAAGTATGCATTAGTGTCTTCGTAGTGTAATGTTTGCATTAGGCATTAAGTCATCATACACTAACACTATTAGGGTAGTCACTTTTTCTGTTTGTATTCAAGTTTGTGTTTGCTAAAGTAGAAGTATCATTGTATTATAACATTGCGTCAGTTGTATGAAACTGACGTGCCCACAGTTTTTCTGATGCAGGATTGGACTTGGCAGGGACTTAAAGTCACCATGATGAGTTGATTACAAGATTGAAAAAGTTTCATTTTGTAGATTGCATTGTATTCATTTTAGTTCCGCTATGCAGTTGTAAAGAACTTGTTGTAAATAAAAGTTTTAAATTCCTTGTAAATTTGTACGAATTTGAAAAAAAAAGATCATGTATTTGCTACGAATTGCCCGTGTTTGAAATTCGGGGCGTTACAGAGTGGTATCAGAGCCGACTTTAGTAAGTAGTGCAAAATTACAAGGACGACATATTAGGGTGGACATTAGAAGTGTGAGTGTCAGTTTGGAATCATGAAAGATGTTGTTATTGAACTCGCATTCATAAAACTCTCCTCGTATACATTGATGTGATATTGTATGCGAGTTTGTTTTCTTGTGTCATGAGTGCTATGGTAGGTTGAACCTACATTCATGATACCTTATACGTAGACTAAACTTTCTCTTTTATTTTCTTCGAATATTTTCCTCATAGTACTTTTCATCCTTAACACTTAATATTTTTCAAATAAATATTTTCTTATACTATTAATTCACCTTGATGTTTATTATTCTATCTACAACTGTTCGTCTTAATCTTTTATAGTTTGACTTACACGTTTTCTTTCTTGATGTTTTATCCTCCTTACTTTTCTGCGCTTTTACGTGACTTATTTATTTTTGCTATTAACTTTACGTATTATATTAAATTTTGAATTACTACTTATTAAATTACTATTAAGACTATCATTTCCTTTGTTATTATTTCTATTAGATTTTGATTTTTGATTTTTGTATGTTTACATTCACTTTACAAATACTTTGATTTCACGATACTATATTTTTCCATTATTTTATGTTGTCTTGTTTATTTTAGTACATTTTAACATGACTGTAATATTTTTACTTATATAAATGCAATATACCTCTACACAATAAGATTCCCTTTTATTACTATTTTGTTATACTTATTATTTTCTACCTTTTGTTATATTTACTTTTCACTATTAACAGATAATTATTACTTTTTTAGCTTTACACTTATCTAATATAATACACACACTCATGATGTGTCTAATTTTTATACAAATATTTGTATTCATTTACCCATTAAAATTGCTTGTTTTTGTCTATCTTGTCAATCTTGTCAATATTTCATCTTATTTCTATACGATTTAAATTAATTAATTATTTTTGAAGAAATAAGATTTTTGATGCAAAATGTGAAGATTTTTGGAAAAAATCAACAAACAAAACAAAGCTATTGATTTATTATTTCATTGTTTTGTTGAATTTTAATTTGCCAATTGTGCTGAAAGTGCAATAAACAATTTTAAAGGGGTTTAAATGAGCTAATATGATTTTTAGTTAGTTTAATTAATTTTAAACTAATTAATTTTATTTTATTTTAAAATCCTAATTTCTGATTTTATTTTGTGTGTGCAGTACGTGTAGGAAGAAAAAGGAAAGAGAAGAAAAAAAAAGAAAGGAATAAAGTGCAAATCAGGGAAGAAAATAAATAAATAAAAAAGAGGGGATTTTTCTGTAAAAAGTAAACCCTAATTCTCCTTTCCGTTTGCCTATAAATACACAACAGAGCACGCCAAATAGAGTAGGAGGTGACGGCTACTATAAAGAAAAATAAAAAAAGAATATTAATAAAGAGAACAGAGACGGCTGCTTCTCTCTCTGTTCTCTCTGTTCGACAAGAAGAAGCCAGAAAAAAGACCAGGAGAGAGAGAGTTGAAGCACTCTTATCTGACGTGACTCGGCCTATAGGACACGTGGAGGTGGACCAAACGGTCTGTTGTATTGCATACGTGGCATCGACGTGGACAGGACCGGAGTGCAGAGCTGCTGCCATGACGAGTTCTGACGTGACGCGTTCTGACGAGACAGAAGCAGCACGCGGTTCGAGGCGTGCTGACTTGATGTTTTGCTACTGACGGCGTGCGGCTCGGAACTCAGAGACGACAAATAGTAGAGAATTGATTTTGCTTTTCAGAATGTGGTTCGAGGCTGTTCGGTTTGCAATTTCTTTTTAAAAATAGTCTCTTTTTGTATCTCTTTTCTCACTTTAATTTCTATCATGCAATCCAGAACAATAATTGTTAGTTGCAAAATCATTATAAACTAAACTTATTTTTCTAGGGCTTCGATGTAGCCTAGTTTTGAGAACACAATTTTAATTTTATATTATTTTTCTATTTTTCCATGGTTGTGTGTTGGTTTTTATTCTTAATGCATACAATTGGTGGATAGACATTTGTATGATCTATTAAATCATGAAGAGACCGAACTGGTAATTTGTGATTAATAAAAATGAAACACCGTTATAAGAGCGAACTGCTATTAATGTGACCGTTAAGAAATCCATAGATCTTAATGACTTTTCAATTAGTGATTTTTGCATGAACTATGACTAATAATTAGTTGAGAATAATTTTGATATTGTTTGAGAGAATATTGAATAATTTGGGTATTTTGTTCAACAACTTGGAAAAATAATCTTTTTATTCATATGGACTTATAAATTGTGTGGGATGAACTAGGTGAAGTCAAAAGCCCTAGATTGGTTTTACCATTAATAAACATTATAAATTCATATTCCGTCCCTCTTCATTAATTTAGTTAGTTTTCTTTAGATTAATTTAATTTAGTTGTTTCATCCTTTATTAATTTCGATTATCCAAATAGTGATTCATCTAGTAATTTCGGTACTCAATAAAATAATTAGTCCCTGTGGTTCGACACTCTTTTCACTTAACTATACTACTTGTTGCGATTTTGTACACTTGCAAATGTTCACATCAACTCACTATTTATATTTTTACTTATTCAAATTTTATTACCTTTACATTCTTGGTTACTACATATACATATCATTTTACACTTATTCAATTGCTACATTGCTATATATATTTTTTATATAATTATTTATATCTATTATCCTAATTTACTACACTACATAATTATTGCCTTTATTTTTATTTTCAGCTCATGCATATACTTTATACTATTTTTGTCTTAATGTTATAAATTCTTTTCATTATTACTAATTTTATATATTCGATATTTACAATCTATACTTCTATTTTAATATTTTTTTGTTGTAATTTTCTACTTCATTTCCTCCTCTTACTATCCCAACTTTTACATCTATTTTTATATCACCAATTTCAAAATATAACATCATACTTAAAATTAAACATCCAATATCCTAGTACATATAGAAGATTTCATCATTCCATTCACCATTTTGGCACAACCTGATGTCGAGAGGGCAAATCTGCAACTCGACATTAATGGATGCAAACTGCAACTGGACATCAGTAATGAAATATCTGCAACTGAATGTCCAGAAGTCAAACAACAACCAGATGTTGTGGAAGTAAAACTGCAACTTGATGTCAAGGAGGCAAGCCAGCAGTTGGATACCAACGAGGTGAACCCACTCCAAAAGAGATTTTTCTACTTTAATAACCCCCACTTTTATTTATATATATATTACTTACCACTATTCTTTTGTACTAATTTATACTAATTTATAATTTTAAAACTTAGCCTATACTACTTCAACTTTACTATTTATAACACATACACATTTTTAATTAATTACCTTATTGTTTATACCTATTTCTATAGCTATCATATATGCATTATTTCATTTTCTATATTATTGAAGTTTACTATTAACTGTTTTGGTATCTTCTTATTACTATTTTGTATATATACACTATATCTTTACATATGTTAGCATTCTTGTATTTTTATACCACTTTACCTTATTTTATTTTATTGCTAACTCATCTTATATTTGGTGGCTACTCATGAAATATGCGTTTTATTATTTTTACTTTTATTTCTACGAAATTAATATTATATACTATTTCAATAATGTCTTATTACTTTTACCTTTTGTTTCTCTGGTTGCTTATAGATTTCATATCTATAAATTGTTGCCTTTACGATTAATTATAATACTATATACTAGTTTCTTGCTCTACTTAACAATTTGAAAATATTTTGATATATACAAACTAGTATTCTATGTATTTAATTTTTAAATGGTATATATAGTTATTGTATTTACTTTACGAATTATTTGATGATATTAAGTCGATATACAAAAATTATTTTTATCTTATATTGTTTATACTTTCAACTAAATTTCATGCTCATATATTTTTCAAACATTTTTATCTTAAATTGCTACTTCACTTTTGTCTCACAATATATATACTACAAGTTTAGTTCATGATTTTAATCATTTTATCCTTCCTGTTTTCCTTTAATTAAACTTCTTTTTCCAAAAACAATTGTAATACCCCGCAAAATAGCATACGACTATTTTGCACTATAACCAGTGCATTGACTAAATATTTCACACGAGTACATTTTTCCTAGAAATTATCAGTTAAATTGAGAAATTTCAGACATACGGGCTGTTCTGAATCCGATGAAGTAAACTCGGAATATCATCTCGATTAAACTGGGGTTTTGTCCCGATTATTTCGACCGGACAATTGTCAAGCGAAAATTATAATTTCTATAAAAAAATGTATTTTATGGATTTTAATTTATATGTATTAGTTATTTCAATTAAGACTAGTGTTTGGATCAAAATGTGGATTGTATTTGTGCACTAGGGTTAGAATGGAAATAAGATGACCTAGGGTTCTTTGACCTAACCTAGGGTTAGGAACCCTAGCATCACATCATGGCTTGGATCTTGATGAGATCCAATGGTGGGATTAATTCACCATGTGAAAGTTGACCTTTAGATAGGAAATTTCCTAGGAAGCTTCAAGGAAGTTTCCAAGAAGCTTCCAACTAGGATGTGTTGGCACCCAATCCACCCTTCATTCCTTCACCCATTCTACTCTCCATCCCATCCCTACACCTCACCACCATCCCCCCCCACACCCACCCTCCTTGGCCGGCTCCTATAAACCCCACCCCCATCTCACTTCACTCCATTTTTCAAGCTCCATCTATTCTCCTCCTTAGCTTTCTGCATTCTTCCTTGTTCAATATATATATATATATATATATATATTATATTATATGTAAGAAAAGGGAAGAAGTCTATAAGAAAATAAGTAGTAGAGAAGGAGAAGAAGAAGTGTAGGAGAAGGTGTTGGCTAAGGTACACAAGCAAGCAAGGAGCAAGGAAAAGAGAAAAGCAAGCTAAGACTACAAGGAGTGTTCTTGCAACTTCAAGTGGGTGATCCTTGAACTCTTTTGTATTTATTTTTTTTTTGTCATGAATGGATGTGTAGTAGTGGTAGACATGATTTTGTTGCCATGTTTGAGTATGAGGAATGCTAGAAAAAAATAAATTGTATGGTAGAGAATTATTCTTTTGATTTGATTGAGTGGCATGATTGTGAGGGTATATTGGGGAATTTCTTACGCCCAAACGGTTGGGAATCTTGGGCTAAAATTCTGGGTTATTGTTCTTCTATGTATGTAGAGTATCCATGATTTTTTTGGTAATATTTGGATGCATTTTATTAGCCCAAACAGTTGGTCCAATTCTGGACAGTAAGCAGCCAGAATGGCTGCTGGCTATGGTGATTTTTGTGCGTCTTTCCGATTTTATATCTCGGAATTGACAGGGAATTTTGAGTTGAGAATTTTTCTGGACGATGTTGTAGGTGTCTACAACCATAGTCTTGAATTTCGTATTTTTCCGAGGTCGTTTGATGCCCCGGAAAAATTGTAGAACGCGACTGGTCCGTAGATGTCGGTTGAAGCTGACTGCGCTTTGTGCTGAAGTTCAAAAAGCCATAACTTCGTGTACGTTCATTATTTTGCTACGAAATTTTGGGAGTAGCTTGGGGTATGAGTCTATTCGATGAATCTCAAACTTTATAATTTTTAGAGGTCATTTGATGAGGTTTCAAAGGTAATTAGTGAGGGGCAGTGAATACTCTGCTGAAACAGAACAGCTGAAATGTAGCCATGTTTGAGGGGTCGTAGATCGTTGTGTGAAATGAATTTGAATGCAAATTTTGGACACGACGAAATGGTATATGTGTAGATAGAGAATCTCAAATTTCATGATTATTGGACTTAGGGATGATTTACTATTGAATTTTAAAGTAAGGTACGTTCAGCCTAGTACGAGTTGTCTAGTTCGTGGAGATAGATATTCCTAGGCTTATCTGTTAAGAATTTGGGCGACTGGCCAACTGGAGAATTTCAGTAGGGAATCATAACTCGCTAACCCAATTAGGATTTGTAATTCCAGGTTGTGGGCTATAACTTTCCTAGGTGGACAGATTCGGCTTTGTCAATGAAATATTGCTAGAAAAATCAGCCCTTCCCGTGTGATGTACCCAAGGGAAATTGGGGTCTATGAGAACATTTAGAATTGAATCTGAGGACGTATCCAAATAAGAAGTTAAGGTAGACAATCCCACCTTTCCATAGGACCCGGAATTGAGTGATCTCGATAACTAAGCGAACTCTTATGATATTGGACAAATGCAGCAAGTGTGAAAAGAAACGTACTATTAAGAGTATATGAGGGATATTTGGATGTCGAGATGATTGAACTTGAGGAACTAGTCAACTGAAGAATTGTAAACTAGGGTCTTACCTTTCCAGAGTTAGGGATACCAAGCAATTCTGACTTGTGTGCTGGAAATTATGGACATTGTGAGTTTAGCAACCTATTGTCTAGACTGACTTCAAGGTTGGAGTTAACTCGGGGACTTGGGTCCTTTAAAAGGAAATTGAGGGAATCATCGACTAGGGGATGGCAATGGATCTCCTCACCCTTCTAGGAAGTTCTGAGCGTATTGGTTTCCGATGAGTGTAGCTGGGAACACAGCTACTGGTATTTCTTGATTGTTCCATCGGACCATTGATGAGGAACCATCTGCCTACCGCAATATGGTGATCGTGAGCTATCAGATTTAAAAGATGGGTTTTAGCATTTTATTCAGAACTTAGGCAAGTTCCTGTGCATGTACTCATGGTGGATATGAGTGAGTTGGGATATAGCTCTGTTGGATTGTATTGGGTGTCTCGATGCCTGAGTCTGTCAAAAGTCCAGAAAGGATAATTATGTGCGTGCTTACCTTCACTAAATTATATTACGTCATCAGGGTGCCGTTAGACCACTCGCTGAGGGTCACGGGCCGGGATTATTTTTGGGTTGCTGACCTATGAAGGTATTGGGAATCGGTGGATGTGATTCCGGGATGGTTGTTACCTTGACAGACCAGTCAGGCTCGACTTTGTTGACCGACACTGAGTGTGGTTGAATAACAACATATTTCAGTAAACTGGATTGATTAGGTTTTTCTTTTATTTGTTTCGCTCGAAGTTAAATTGGTATTAGGGGTGATTCCCTATAATCCAACTTGTTCTGAGAGTTAGCACTAAGTGGTGATACTGGTTGTCTCTTCCTGTCATTAGGGATACGCACTGCGGTGCGTATCTTGCACTGTTAATTCCTAAAGTACCATGGTAAGAACGGGATGCTGATATCCTGGCGGATTGGTGGTATTTTAGGACCGCCGAGGTCGTCATGTTTTATGTTGGTGGACACGAACGGATCATAAAGGATCTTTGTGCAATGGATATACCGTGGTATATCTGTAAGTTCGTCACAGCTTTCGAGGATGGTTCAACACAGTAATTATTGGTGACTTCGGGGTAGCGCCCCGCATTATATTCTTTTATTTTATTTTCACCTCCTCAACCATGTCATACTATCAGGAACAGGAAGTAGACCAAATTAGAATGCATTGCATAGCGAGGGTTCTAATCCCTAAACATGGAGACAACGGCTTGATTTGGAAAATATGTAGTATGGGATGCATACATTTCCAAAGTCTCGCTTGCATTAGACTAAGTACGTTGGCTTGACCTGGGTCACATGTAGTATGGGATGCATGTGCATCCAGAATCTTGCTGACGTTAGATTAAGTGCATCTGTTCTGTACCTTGTGGTTGAATAGACTTTAGGTTAGATTAAGTGCATCTGTTCTATACTCTGTATTGTTGCATTAGTCTCAGGTCATGACATACACGAACACTAGGAAATCAGGATGCACATTGAATTTTCCATTCAAGATGAATTTGGGAATGTGATAGTTTGAGGATCGCTATTTCCTTATCAGCATTGCGTCAGTAGAATTACTGACGTACCCCACCTTTTAGGTACATGGATATCAGGTCACGAGTATAGGAGAGCCCAAGATCAGCAGGGCATCCAAGTAGTGGCAGCATGCACATCTACCCTTCGAGCGGGTACAGAATTATCGGGGTTGCCTAGCAGAAGGCTCAAGCCGAGGGGCAGGACCCAGAGGGGGCAGATAGACCACTCAACGGAGTTTCGGCAGTTACCAAGGGATTGCCGATCTGAAAGACAGCCAATGGCTTCACAAGAAATGTTCAAGTATTCTTGTAGTCAGTTGTAATAAAGTTATGTAATTTGTATTCCTTGTTCAAGGACAATTTGATATTTGTAATTATTAATGTAACAACTCTGATGGCAATAAAAATATTTAAATTTCCACGTTATTTACTGTGTTGAGATGCATTTGAAGGCAATGATCTTGGTGATGTCACGGATGTCCGACAGCGGGGATCCGGGGCGTTACAACAATTTTCAAATTCTTATTAGCTACTGCTAACTACTTTAAACTTTTATGACTTTCTCAATTATTTATCGGTTTGTTTTATGTCTCGTTATTTTGTTACCTTGCTGCTCTCTTTATTATCATTACTTTTAGCTACCAAATATTCTTTTACGCCCGTAACCTATTTTCAAATTTTTCCTACTGCATTATAATTTATCTATAATATACCAATGCTTTTATCCTTTGCACTTACAATTTTCTTTTATTTCTTATTTATTTCCATACTTACATTTTATTTTACTATTTTCATACTACTTCTTATTACTTTTATTATTTGGTTTACTATACTCATTTTAAGCATCTACTTTTTACCTTTTTGTTTTCTAACACTCTCATGTTTCGATCCTATTCGCTTTGATACGCATAGTTTCCTTATATAAGTTTGCTTTCTTTTCCACATTACATATTTTAATACTACATTTATTTTATATATATTTGTAGTTTTCTATATACAACAATATTTTTTTTTTGTACATGATACAATTTTTACCCTAGTAAGTTTTGAGGACAGAACTGCTCTAGGGGGGGGGAGAGACTGTAACACCCCCAAATTTGAGTTATGAAAATTTTGGCCACGAATGTTACGCACATATATTTTGTACTGCTACGAGTAATATCCGTAACGTATTTTAAAATAAATGTTTTCGACGTATTTTTGTATTTTGATTCTCATATATATTTCTATTCTCTCGAATTCGATTATGTATTTAAATTTAAATTTTAACTCAAATATTTAATATTCTGTTTTACGTGCATTGCACGTGTTTTCAATATATGTGACGATTACGTATATTCCACCGTTACGTATAATATTTCTACGTGTTTCAACTATTTATTTTTATAACTCGTTCGAATTCTTTTTATAAATTGAAATTCATTTTTCTCATATTTTGACTCAAATATATTTTTATACGTGCATCGTACGTGTTTGCAGTACATATTTGTTCCTAAAATTTTCTTCAGTCTTGAATATTTTTCTTCTCATTTTTCTAGTCACAATTGTGTGATTTTTTTTTTAATCCATTAGGCCTAAATCCATTTTCTAGCCCACTACAATTAATTTAAAACCCATGATTGATTTTGTGTGCACTAAAGTGTAGATTTAAAACATAGTTAGTTTGGTACACTTGCCATCTGTAACAC
Source organism: Hemerocallis citrina (assembly GCA_017893485.1). Classification (NCBI taxonomy): domain Eukaryota; kingdom Viridiplantae; phylum Streptophyta; class Magnoliopsida; order Asparagales; family Asphodelaceae; genus Hemerocallis; species Hemerocallis citrina. The sequence goes on from JACEHZ010000256.1 coordinate 765,117, forward strand.
ACACATCTAACATAATAAAAATTAATAATAAAAATTTACATGAAGAGTGTGCACACACATTAACTACACGTGCACGTGTTTCTTACCATGGTTGAGAATATGAGAGTGTTTTGAGTTAGTGAGAAGTGGGGAGCTATTTTGAGCACACAATTTTCCTATAAATAGCCGCTACCTTTGTCATGAACAACACAACTCATTATAAAAATAAAAAAATAATAAAGAAATAGAGGAAGAGAGAAGGAGGCTTGCGGTTTTGAGAGCTAGGCCAGAATTTTGCTACGGAGCATTGGACAATTTTGTGAGGTTCTACTACTAGGAAATTTTACACTTGAGTTTGGTGTTTCTTCAATTTTCTAATATAGTTTATTAGTAGAATGCTTGACATGTGAATTGTTAGATGAATGATAATTTACATAGAAGCGAACTTTCATGTATAGATTATTTGTTGTTGATTGAATGTGTGAAATTCTGATATGATTGATTTATGGGCATTTTCATAGGGATCTATTTTAAGTCTTAGTTGCACTTCAAAAAATCATATCTATCAAACTAGATGGAATCTCGAGCTAAAATTCTTATAGGAGTATATCGTATATGTCAAAAATATCTCCTTAAAATTTCATAATACTTGGATGTCGTTTGCTATTTTAATAAAATCCAACCTTAGGACTGGTTGGCAGTTGGCTACTTACTGGAAATTTGTACACATTTCGGATTTTGATCATTTCAACATCTTAGATGAAGTATTTTGAGAAAAGTCAAAACTAAGAACTTGAAGCAGACTCACTAACCTTTCTGTAAAGTCTAAGAAACCAATTTCTCATAAAGAACTGAATTTATATTGAATTTTACAAGACTGAACAAGTGGCACTACTTTAACATTCAACCCTACTGTACATTTTGAAGAATTCAGTGTTATAGATACCATATTTTGGGGAAACTTATAACTAAGAAGTTATCGTAGAAATGTTACCTTTGTTTCGGTCTAAGGAACACAAATTTTCATGAAGTATATAATTTTCTATGATTTTTACAAGTAGCATGAGCTGCAGTTTTCGGATTTTTAACCTATTGGTTTGCAAATGAATTTAGACGAAGTAATTGAGGATGATTTTAGATGATCTTAACTACAAAATTGTAGTAGACTCATTTATGATTTCTATGAAACTAATAAATCTAGTTTTGGAGTAGTATTGGAATTTATATGATTTTTACAATACCATTGGGTTGGTATCACTTATCTAGTTGTCCTAAAACTTTTACAACATATAAAATTGGATTTAAAAATTTGAATGTTAGTAAGATGTACGTATGAGGGATTACAAGATAAATAAAGGATAAAGTTTGAATGTTAAACATGTGATGTTTATACGGTTTTTAACTCATCAAGTGTTATTGAATGTTGCTATAAGAAGTTGGTTACTTCATGATTGATGATGGCAAAGAGAATGAATAAAAGAAGTTAAAAGATGTTTAATGAATGAACTTTTTATATGAGGTTAGATGTAACCTATGTAATCTCTTTTGAGATGGATACTTGTTCTAGAGTGTGAGGGACCCAGAATACCGACAGGTGAGATAAATTGATTTTTGAGAAGTAACCAGCATGGATTGACTCTCTTTGAGAGGTAGCCAGTGTGGGCTAACATTCTCAGTGTTTTGGTTTAAGTCTGTTGGGTAAGCTAAACCCTAGGTCTCATTAACTGTAACTTAAACCTACGGTCAAGCACTAGTTGAAGATGTGATAAAACTTGGACAAACGTAAGTGGGACACCTCTATATAGTCTGATGTGGACTCCAAGACTATAGACCTAGTTTGAAGGTGGACTCCGGGACTGTGGTTGCTTGCGGGGTGAGACTAGCCTCAGTTAAACCCAGGACTACGATTGATCTGACGATGGACTCCAGGATCTTGAATAGTTGGGCGGATGGGAGGCAGATCACCAATGTATATGTATATACCGGGACTATAGGGGCACTTGTGGGATGTTCACACGACGAGGATTCTGTATAGTTTGAGGGTGGACTCCGAAACTAGAAGCCGTACTCGTGGAATGTATAAACCTTGCTTTTGTTACCTAGTAGAATTTGCGTGGCGATGGATTGAACCCTACAATGTGGAGTACATAAGGGCTTTCCCTGGGACATCTGTAGTATGGAATGAATAGAATCTGAACAACAATATATTATTGTCATTGTAGTGTAATGTCTGCATTAGGCTTTAAGCCATATCATACACTGACACTACTAGGGTAGTCACTTTTCCAGTTTGCATTCAAGTTTGTGTTTGCTACAGTAGAAGAATCGCTATATTATAATATTGTGTCAGTTGTATGCAACTAACGTGGCACAGTTTCCCGGATGCAGGATTGGACTTGGCATGGACTTGAAGTCACCATGATGAATTGATTAGAAGATTGAAGAAATGTTTATTTTTCATATTGCATTGTATTCATTTAATTTCGTTGTGCAGTTGTAAAGAACTTGTTGTAAATAAAAGTTTTAAATTCCTTATAAATTTGTACGAATTTGAAGTAAATTTGTACGAATTTGAAGTAAAAGATTTCGTATTTGTTACGAATTTTCTGTGTTTGGATTTTGGGGCGTTACACTCTCTATAACAATTTCTGTGACGGCTATGGTTTTCTCATGTAACAATTTTCCACAAATACATATCATATAAATAGCTGCAGAAAATCAACCCTAAAAGGGTAATGAGGCTGTTGGACTCACAATCTGACCAGTTCAGATTCGTGTGTGGGCCTTTGAACTTTAGTCAGCCCATTTAATCTAATTAAATGTCCAACCAAGTTTAGAAGTCCAAGTCTTACTTGGATCCCCAATTAAATTCATCTTTTGAATTTTAATTACAATTTCGATCCATTCTAAGTGTGTGACCCCGTAGGTTCTCGTTACGTTGACAGTAATACTAAAATCATATTCTAGAATTACAAACAGTGAGCGGTGTCTAGCAATAAATCACTGCTGCTCAAGTAAAGGGAATGTCAAAGATTAGACATAACCTATTCGTGACCAATGTTACCATGTAGTCTAGTCCCTTTGTCCAGGTATCTTAATTGGCCACAAAGCATGTAGCGTGTTACCCTTGTATAGTTCAATATTTGGTTTCTTGATATCCGAGTAGACTTACTAAAATAAACAAGCTCAATATCTCATATTGACTCATTTGAGCATGGCCATATATTTTGTAGTCTCACTCAATCAAGAGGCCCATAGATATTGCTCATATCATGTAAGAGGGACAAATCCTATCTAAGTCACTCACATCCCTCCGCATGATTTGTAGTATATCCAATAGTCGATTTTATAATCACCTTATTACAGGCAACGTTTGACGATATTAAAAAATATAACTTCTCATGTAAGGAACCATAGTGACTTCAAGTTAAAGGACTACATGCACCATGGTCACTGTAAAAACCGCTTATGACGTTCAAGTAACAATCCATGCAGCGTTCCCACGGTGGGTTAGTCTACTACATTATTACTCTAATATGTACCCATATGAAGACTTGATATCTCATATCCATGACCCGTAAGATATGGTCATCAATCTACGTACATAGTAGTCTCTATGTATTATTGGTTTCCTAATTCACAATAATACGTGACTAAGAACATTTAAGAATAGTGTTCTGATTACAACCAATAGGATCTCACAATCTAGTCATGCACTTGATATCACATGGTATTGAACATACTATTATAAGGACTTTATTATATTTATTTAATCACAATAAACAACATAATAAATGAAATGCGTTATATATGAAATTAATATCATGATAAAATGTAAACTAGTATTGTCAATACACAACTGGTGTCTAGGGCATACACCAACAATCTCGCACTTGCACTAGAGCCAATCAGACATACATCTAATGCCTATAGATCTAGTGTGACCCTCATGCTTTTGCTGTGCAAGAGGATTTTTTTAGTGGGTCAGCGATGTTATCATCTGTCGGTACTCTGCATTTCTTTACATCTCCTCTATCGTTGGTCTCTCAAATGAAATGGAAGAGCCTAAGTATATGTTTGGATCGCTGGTGAGATCTAGGCTCCTTAGCTTGTGCAATGGCCCCATTATTATTACAAAAGAGGTCCAGCAGGTCTACAATGCTAGGAATCACGTCAAGTTTGGTGATGAACTATCTGATCTGAACGGCCTCCTTTGCTGCACTGGAGGTTACAATATACTCATCCTCTGTGGTGGAATCGGGTACTGTCTCTTGCTTCGAACTCCTACAGCTCAGAGCTCTACCATTTAGGAAAAACACAAAACATGATTGCGATTTAGAGTCATCCTTATCGGACTAGAAGCTAGCGTCAGTGTAACCATTTACAACAAGCTCTTCCTCGCCTCCATATACCAAGAACGAATCATTAGTCCTTCTTAAGTACTTAAGGATGTTCTTGATAGCAGTCTAGTGACTCTTACCGGGATCTGACTGTACATGCTCGTCATGCTCAAAGCATATGAGACATCTTGACGAGTACATAACATGGCATACATGATCGATCCAACTGTAGATGCATATGGAATTTTATTCATTCTTTCTCTTTCATCTTTAGTGGAAGGACATTGAGCCTTAGACAGGCTTACACCATACGACATAGGGCGGAATCCTTTCTTGGATTCTTGCATACTGAAGCATTTCAATTCTTTGTCTATCTATGTACTCTGACTCAGGCCAAGCAGTTTTCTTGATATATCTCTATAGATCATGATGCCTAATGCATAAGTAGCTTCAGCCAAGTCCTTAATGGAAAAGCATTTTCCTAGCCAAGTCTTTACAAACTGTAAGGTAGGGATGTCATTCCTGATGAGAAGTATGTCATCTACATACAACACCAGAAATATAACTGTGCTCCCATTAACCTTCTTGCAGACACAAGGTTCATCTTCGTTCTTGATGAAACCAAACTCTTTGATTGCATCATTGAAACGAAGATTCCAGCTTCTAGAAGCTTGCTTTAACCCATAAATGGATTGTTGTAGTTTACACACCTTTCCAGCATTCTTTGGAGTGACAAAACCCTCAGGTTGTGTCATGTACACATCCTCGAGAAGATTTCCATTTAGGAAAGCTGTTTTGACATCCATCTGGCAAACTTCATAATCATGATATGTTGTAATAGCAAGCAAGATCCGAATGGATTTAATCATGACAACTGGGGAAAAAGTCTCATCATAGTCAACACTATGAACTTTCTTGAAACCTTTAGCTACCAACCGCCCCTTAAAGGTATGCACATTACCATCCATGTCAGTTTTCTTCTTGAAAACGCATTTGCACCGAATAGGTTTTACCCCTTCAGGTGGTTCTACCAAGGTCCATACTTGGTTGGTATACATGGATTCCATCTTAGATTTAATGGCTTCAAGCCATTTCTCAAAATCTGGGCCTTTTACAGCTTCCTCATAATTCGTAGACTCATCCTGATCCACGAGTAATATATCACCATGTTTAGTCATGAGAAATCCATATCTCTCGGGTTGATAAGGTATCCTACTAGATTTACGTAGGCTTTGTGCTACTTGAGCAGGTGGTTGTTCCATAATAATTTGTGGAGTCTGCTCCATTTCCACCATTGGTTCGCTGCTAAATTGCAAAGTTTGAATTTCTTCAAGTTCTATTATTTTTCCACTGGTTCTTTTGGAGACAAATTCTCTCTCTAGGAACACAGCAGTCTGTGCGACAAATACTTTGCCTTCGGTCGGATTATAGAAATAGTATCCTTTGGTTTCCTTGGGATATCTTACAAAGAAGTACTTATCAGATTTGGGACCAAGTTTATCAGGGACTTGGCGCCTTATATAGGCTTCATAACCCCAAATCTTCATAAAGGACACACTCGGATGCCTCCCAGTCCATATCTCATATGGTTTCTCTTGAACCGTTTTAGATGGAACACGGTTAAGTGTGAAAGTAGCTGTTAATAGAGCATGTCCCCAGAAGGAGCTTGGAAGATGTGCATGACCCATCATTGATCGAACCATGTATAACAAGGTCGGTTCCTCCTGTCAGAGACACAATTTCATTGCGGTGTTCCAGGGTCAATGAGTTGAGATATTATCTCGTACTCTTTTAGATGGTCATCAAAATCTTGGCTTAAGTACTCACCATCTCGATATGATCGAAGGGCTTTAATACTTTTACCAAGTGGATTTTGTACATCATCCTTGAATTCTTTGAACTTTTCAAATGACTCTGATTTGTATTTCATCAGATACAAAAATCCATATCTACTGAAATCATCAGTAAATATAATGAAGTACTAAAAACCTTCTCTAGCCAATGTGTTAAAAAGTTCGCAAACATCGCTATGTATGAGACCTAAAAGATTACTAGCCCTTTCACATTTTTCAGTGAATGGAGTTTTTGTCATCTTGCCCAACAAACAAGGTTAAAATACCCCATATGATTCAAAATCAAATGAGTTCAAGAATCCATCTTTTTGGAGTTTGGATATGCGGTTTTCATTTATGTGACCCAGACGACAATCTAGAGGTAAGTTAGGTTCGTATCATTTGATTTGAACCTCTTAGTATTTATATTATATACGGGCATTTCGAGGTCGAAAATATAAAGTCCATTACGCAATTGTGCATTAGCATAACAGATATCATTCAAATAAATAAAACAACTTTTGTTCTTTATTATAAATGAAAAACCATTCTTGTCCAAACAAGAAATAGAAATAATATTTCTTCTAATAGTAGGCACAAAATAACAGTTCTCCAACTCAATGATAAGCCCAGTGGGCAATCATAAATAACAAGTTCCTACAGCTAAAGCAGAAACTTTTGCTCCATTTCCAACTCGTAGGTCAACTTCGCCCTTAGCCAATGGTCTACTCCTTTTGAGATCTAGCTCATTTACACAAATGTAAGATGCACATCCAGTATTTAATACCCAAGATGAAGAAGTAGATAAATTGACTTTTATAACAAAATACCTGTAGTGGACGTCTCACTTCCTTTCTTCTTCTTAAGCTTCTCTAGGTACTTATGGAAGTTCCTCTCCCAATGTCTGGTCTCACTATAGTAGAAGCTTGTGCCCTCCTTGGCCACCCCACCTTTAGTTTTCAAGGCAGAAGTGTTGGGCTTCAAATTTCCCTTGCCCTTCCATTGCCTTTGGGTTTCTTAATCTGCTTTTTGCCCTTACCCTTACCTTTGGCCTGTTGGACCATCATAATGGTCTTTCCCTTACTAATATTTTGTATAGCAGTTCTGGCAGAGGTTTGTCAATTTCATTCATGTTGTAGTTCATGACGAATTGATCATAACTTTTCGGCAATGATTGCAGTACCAAGTCAGTGGCCAACTCTTGACCCAATGGGAAACCAAGCCTTTCAAGATTCTCTATGTACCCAATCATCTTAAGCACATGAGTTCCAACAGGGCTTCCATTTATCAGTTTGCACTGAAATAATGCCTTTGAGACTTCAAAGCTCTCATGCCTAGCCTGCTCTTGATAGAGCCTCTTGAGTTGTACAATCATATCGTAGGCATCCATGTTCTCATGTTCTGAAGCTCAGAGTTCATGGTGGCTAGCATGAGACAACCAACATCCAAAGCATCATCTTCATTCTTCTTATGAGCATCCTTTTCGGTGCAAGGGGCAATTGCAGCAGGTGGATCAGGAATAGGATGCTCTAGAACATACAGCTTTTTCTCATGCCTGAGGACTATTCTCAGATTCTTATACCAGTATACAAAATTTGTTCCGGACAGTTTGTCCTTTTCAAGGACAGATCATAATGATAGGTTATTTGATGTGTTGGATGTCATGGTAATCTATCAACATAAATATGCGAAGTAAATATCATTTCACATAAGTATGCAAAGAAAAAATATTTAACAATCAACAGAAATATGCACAGTATGTATCATGACAATGAAATATTTAATAAGGTCTTTTATTAAATGTGCCTCCTACTATTTTTATTCAAATCAAAGACCCTCATCATTGACTCGAAAAATCCCATCGTAAGATTTTCTAATAGGCTAAGATCCATATTTCACCCAATTTTGAGTCAGCTTTGGATGATCAACCAAAAATCAGTTAATTAGGTTGGAAACATTTTTCAATTACATCATATACAACTCTTGGATAGTTGTATGAGTAACACATACTCTAATCTATCTCTAAAGCCCAACTCTACGCCTCTAAACCTTCAATCCTATTGAAATAGTCTAGTTAAGTAAGACCCAATGGGTGGCAATTGAATATTACTTTTATCCCATCGCGTCTCACTAGGATAGATAAAGGGACCTGCTTTGGCATACCTACACTTAATCGATCCTAACCTAGAAGAGTGTCATGCATTGGAAGACATCTTATTGCAACTTAATATTTATTTTGAGGGATTTTTTTATTTTATTAATTGATCTCACCATTCATCATCCATTAGTATACAATGCATCTCATACAAAATTAAAAGCATAAAATTTATGTGACATGGTTGTGGCCCTAACCCACTGATTCTCTCAATCCAATGAGAGTATCAAAAACTGAACAAAGAGATTATACCGTCTTCTCCAAGAAACCTCCCAATCTGTCCTTGTATGGTTGCCAATTCCTTGTCTCCTCAGTGAGATTACATTTACATATAAAAAAAGAATGTACAATTAAAGTTTAGAGAGAAAGGATTACACTGAGAATGTAGAGAGAAAGGCACGACACATAGGTCGTATTCAAAATACCGAAATATAAACAATACATCATAAAACATAAACCATGTATCACAAAACTAAACCATGCATCACAGGACTAAGGCCACAACCATGCACCATCCATCACAGAACATAATAATCAAAGAATATGTTGTTATAATTTTATTTAGTTTATTTTAAAAAATGATTGGTTTTTGGGGAATCAATATTGCCCTACATAAAGCTGGCACGGGGGTCAGCAGGTGAGGGTCAATGAGAGGCCGCCCCTTGCAGGGTGCGGGGCAGTGCCCTGTTAGAAAATATTTTCCTCATCATCCCTTACCACCGCCAGAGCATGAACCATTCATGTTTTAAGAAACCCTAACACCTCTGCAAACGACGCAGCTACATCAACTATTCATGCTTTAAGAAACCCTAACGTCACTGCAAATCACATCTTTCCAGGATTTTCAATGGTTCCAAACTGATGGCTACCCTAGTGTGGCATCTGTGGGAATCTTTCTACCAAAAGTTCAAATATATCATGAATAATCACATATCATACATAACCGAATTATGGTTTCACAAGTGGCTCTGATACCACTGTTAGGTTTCGATGGTAGTCTCAGATCAAATACATAGTGGAAAACTTAAAAGAAATATCAAAACCTATCTATGGATCCATGCGAAAACGATAAATCGTGTTTAGGAGTTATACCTTCAAGATGGATCTGTTGTTTCCAATTAATGTCGATTATAGCACTGCATTATTGCTATGCCTTTATGTTATCCACACGAATGGATCAAATAAAGAGTTCGCTCACGCCGCGGTGCTAGCTATGGGAAGGGTATGTTCCTCATGATCTCTCTCCCTCTCTCTCAAAATTCTGTGATGGCTAGGGTTTTCTCGTGTAACAATATTACACAGATACTTATCATCTATATAGCTGCAGACAATCAACAATAAGAGAGTAATGAGGCTGTTGGATTCACAATCTGACTGGTTCAGATTCGTGTGTAGGCCTTTGAACTTTAGTCATCCCATTTAATCTAATGAAATATCCAACCAAATTCAGGGGTCCAAGTCTTACTTGGATCCCCAATTAAATTCATCTTATAAATTTAAACTCTAATTTCGATCCATTCTAAGTGTGTGACCCTGTAGGTTCTCGTTATGTTGACAGTAATACTAAAATCATATTCTCGTATTAGAAACAGTGAGCGGTATCTAACAATACATCACTGCTACTCAAGTAACGAGAATGTCAGTGATTAGACATAACATATTCGTGACCAATATTACCATGTAGTCTAGTCCCTTTGTCCAGATATCTTAATTGACCACAAGGCTTAGAGTGTGTCACCCTTGTATAGTTCAATCTTTAGTTTCTTGATATCCGGGTAGACTTGCTAAAACAAACGAGCTCAATATCTTATATTGACTCATTTGAGCATGGCCATGCATTTTGTAGTCTCACTCAATCAAGGGGCCCATAGATATCACTCATGTTATGTAAGAGGGACAAATCCAATCTAACTCACTCACATCCCTCCGCATAATTTATAGTATATCCAATAGTCGACTTTATAATCACCTTATTACAGGCAACGTTTGACGACATTAAAATATATAACTTCTCATGTAGGGAATCCTAGTGACTTCAAGTCAAAGGACTACATACAGCAAGGTCACTGTGAGAACCGCTTATGATACTCACGTAACGATCCATGTAGCGTTCTCATGGTGGATCAGTCCAGTACATTATTACTCTAATATGTACCCATGTGAAGACTTGATATCTCACATCCATGACCCGTGAGATATGGTCATCAGTCTACGCACATACTAGTCTCTATATATTATTGTTGTCCTAATTCACAATATTACTTGACTAGGGACATTTAAGAATAGTTTTCTGATTACAATTAATAGGATCTCAAAATCAAGTTATGCACTGGATATCCCATGGTACTGAACTTACTATTCTAAGGACTTTATTATGTTCATTTAATCACAATAAAAAACACAATAAGTAAAATGCCTCATATACGAAATAAATATCATGATACAATGTAAACTAGTAATGTCAATACACAACAAACCTCTAGGGCATACACCAACGACACCCTCCACGACATCTCAGGTATCCCAGTACAAATCGAATGAATCAGCACCTTAGACGTCAAAGCCGGGAATGGCCCAACCTCCCGTATCGAGGTGATGGTGTAACACCCATTCCCACTAATTAGTATTTTCTTTGTATTTTCTATAATTTGATTTTTTATAAATTTATTTTGTGCTAAATTTGTTTCGTATCTTTTATTCAAGTATTTTCTAACAGAAAATTTTATTTATTTCGAATAATGGTGTATTTTAATCTTACTTTCTATTTCTTATTGATCGATTAATTATATTTGAGCTCAAATAAAATATATTATAATTATTAGATTATTTTAATAAAGTTGTTAAGACTGGTAACTATTTTATTGTATAATTTTATAATTATTATGATTATGATTACTAATTGTTATTTCTTGATTATCTATTTAAAGTTCATTTATCGAATTATTTTATTTTCATACTTGATCTAATTTTCTTGGTGAATTCCAATTTATTTTTAAGCCAAATTATATTCTTTTTATTTGTATTATTTATTTATCTATTTGGAATTAAATTTTTGTTCATCAAATTCTCCATTTTTCTTGTTGGGCTATTTTATTTGAACCCTATTGTCTTCAAACCCATCTCTTATTGAACCCTCAAACCAAATTGCAGTTTGTTCTCAACCGAAACCCACTATTATTGGATCCCAACCCATTAACCCAATAATCTACTTGTATTCTATAGGTACAACCCTAATACAAACCCTAAAAATCCAAAAACACAAATTGTAGCCGTATAATCTATTTCCTCTCTCTTCTTTCTACCTCCTCTATCTTTCTCTCTCCCCATTAGCTAAAATCCTAAGACCCAATCTCCTGTTCGACTTCTTCGATGAGCTTCGCCACCTCCGGCGACCCCCTCTCGTCGCTGCCCTCCTTTCAGTGCCGCCAGCTCAACCACCGAAACCCCCCTATCCTCCTCCACTCCCATCGAGCATCCCATCGACGTCAGCACCAGATCCCGTCCCCTTGTGTAATATCCCGATTGGATATTATATCTGTATTATTATTATTTTTAAAATTAAAATACTTTTATGGAAATTTCTTGGTTTTACTAATAGAAAGTTATCTGTATATATATACTAGTAAGTATATATATGTATTGTATCAGTTTTGTGCACTCGTACAAAATCCTATGAAAGACGTTTTTGAGAAAATATCTGTAAAATCTCGGGCCGATATTAAAAATTATTATTTTATTTTTAATTTTCAGAATTGAAATTTTTTTGGTAGATATTACCTAGTTTAATTAAAAATCATCATCTGTATGTATACCAGTCCGTATGTATATGCGTTATATCATTTTTGTACTGGAATCTTCCTAGCCGATAATAAAATTTATTTTTATTATTATTTTCAGAATTAATTTATTTTTATACGGATTGTGCAGTTTAACAAACAAAAATTATCGGTATATATTAATATATACTTATGCGTATTGTATCGATTTAGTACGTTTGTACAAATCATGTAGTATGTATTTTGAATAAAATAGCTTATTCTTGTAATGATTAATCAAAATTGGATGGCTAGGATTTGTTTGGAGGTTTAAAACTAGGATTTTGGATTAATGGAAATACATAAGAGGATTAATAGGTGTATTTCTACTAGAACACTCCTCCACCTTACCCCTCTACCTCATAGGGTTTGGCCGGCCACCCCTTGATTCAAGGGGGTGTTTACAAAATCTCTTGGTGTATTTGCACCCTCACCCTCTCATTCCTATTATAAATACCCCCCCCCTCCCCCCACCTCTTGCCTCATTTGCCAAAAGAAAAAATAGAGAGGAAAAGAAAGAGAGAAAGAAACCCTAACTAGAGATTTCTTCATTTGTAGGTTTTCTATAGGAGCTAGGTGGAAGGAGAAGAATCTTGTCTAGTTCTTCCTACAAAGAAATCAAGGTGGGGGTTTCTCTACTTTTTATTTTGTATTTTTTTTGTTCTCTTTTTATTTTTGTATGTGTATGTTCTATAACAACTTGGACTAAATCTTAAGCATATAAATGGTTGTATGGATCAAAGTGATCACATGAAAAGATGGATGGTAGAACTCAAACAAATAACATAAATGTCGAATCTTTAAGACCTTGTTATGGTTATTGTTGTTGTTATGGTTATTTTGCTAAACAAAAAAACTTGGACTAATTGATTTGTGCATATGAGTAGTGTGGATCAAGAATGATCACATGAAAAGTTTTGAAGGGTAGAACTCACAAAAACCCATAAAGATGGAATCTTTAAACTTGATATGAATATTATTGTCGTTATTGTTATTTTGTTAACACAAAACTACCACTTGGACTAAAATTATGAGCATATAAGATTAGTGAAGTGAGAATACTTACATACCCAATTTAGGGTTGTAGAACTCAACAAGCTAATAAAAGATGAGTTTTTTTGTTGTATATTGCTTTCTACCATGTTAAAGATCAAGCCTTTACTAACCCTAGTTCATAAAAAGTGGACCTTGTTATATGTGGGAACTTGTAGATTAAAGAAAAATAGGTTTTGTAATATGTAGGATTTGTAGATTCGATAAAAGCAATTTTGTTGTATGTAGAGCTTGTAGATTAAATAAAAGTAGGTTTGTAACATGTAGGAACTTGTAGATTCGATAAAATTAGGTTTTTGTAATATATAGAATGTTGTAATTCATAAAAAAAGTAGTTTTTTAATAGCTAGATAAAGTCCTTAGTAGCCTTTATGAGTTTACTTCCATGCTTGTGAAGATTTCAAAAGGAACCCATGCTTGAGTTGTAGTTGTTCTAAGTAAAGAACCCATGCATGCTTGAGTTGTAGTTGTGCTAGTAAAGATTTCAAAAGGAACCCATGCTTGAGCTGTAGTTTTTCTAATAAAGATTTCAAAAGCAACCCATGCTTGAGTTGTAGTTGTTCTAGTAAAGATTTCAAAGGGAACCCATGCTTGAGTTGTAGTTGTTCTAGTAAAGATTTCGAAGGGAACCCATGCTTGAGTTGTAGTTGTTCTAGTAAAGATTTCAAAAGGAACCCATGCTTGAGTTGTAGATGTTCTAGTAAAGAACACATGCATGCTTGAGTTGTAGTCGTTCTAGTAAAGAACCCATGCATGCTTGAGTTGTAGTTGTTCTAGTAAAGAACACATACATGATTGAGTTGTAGTTGTTCTAGTAAAGAACCCATGCATGCTTGAATTGTATGTTGTAGTAGCATGCTCTAATTACTCTAGGTTGCTAAAAGAACCCATGCGTGTTTAAGTTGTATGTTATAGTTGCATGCTAATCTAGTTAAACCATTAAAAAGAACCCATGAATGTTACAGTTCCATGATTGTTCTAGTTCAAATTCTAAAAGAAACCCATGAAATTAGTTCCATGGTAGTTATAACTCAATTCGATGAAGAACCCATGCATTTAGTTTCTAGGTGATTCTAGCTTAAATTGAGAAAGAACCCATGAACCAAGTGGCATGTCTTCTAGCTTAAATTTGGGAAAGAACCCATGACCCTAGTTGCATGTTGTTCTAGTTCAATTTGGGAAAGAGAACCCATGAATTCTAGTTGTAGGTAGTTGTAATTAAAATTGGACCATATCATGTGAACATTATTCATCTTCAATGTATGGGTGATAATGGTTGGGGAAAGTCACTATTATTGTTAGCTTGATAGAAGCCCGTCTAGGGTCTTATAGTTATCCTAGGGGTCATAGACCATCAAGACTCGTATCTTACCACCTTGAAAACTATGCATAAATCACACCTCGTGCACCGACGGATCTTAACCAGTGTGGGTTAATCGCAGGCCAAGAATGTCGACGAGATCCGAGTTAGGGGTAGTGATGAGTGAGGGAGATCCCATTATTGGTTTCTTTGATTGATAGGCCATGAGTTGGACCATGATAATCTTAAGAAAGTCTAAATTGAAAACACTGTAAGATTGTTTAAGTTTAGTGACATCATTAGGGTCGTAACTTATAAAGATCATTACTTAACCATTTTTGCCAAAGGGGAAGGATTGGTATTAGGGGTGATACCCTATGATCCAACTCATCCTATAGACCGACACTATGTGGTCTTATTGGTTGTACCCTTCCAGTCAAAGGGATACGGTCTGTGCCTTCTCACGAGTTGGGAGTAAGAGACACGTAACTCGTCTGTTAATTTCTGAAGTGCCATGATAAGGGCGGGAAGATTTCTGTCGGAGCTAAGGGATGGACCCCCGGAACTCCGTCATGCTCTATATCAGGAAGGGCGAACAAGCCATAGACTACGACCTATCTGCTAAGGGGGCCACAGGGGATGCTTCGAGCTAACCTGCGCTGCGGATACCCTACGTTCGTCAGATTTTTGAGTGAGGTTCGGTACGCCGGGTAGTAGTGGTAAACATAGACACCATGAGCTGACTGCGAATGGAAGGATTAGACCGTTTGGAGGCAACCTCATCAGTCACGCTGTATCTTCAGAAACAGGTTGAATAAAAAGTAGAATTCATGGTGCGGGTTCAAATCCCTATATATGAAGAAACAGCTTGTTATGGGCATATGTGGTATGGGATGCATACTGTTTTGAAGACTTGCTTTCATTAGAATAAGAGCATCTTTGCATTAGTTAATCCTGCATTAGAGTCTAAATCATAGCATACACTGATACATCAATTATATATACACGTTTTTCTTTTCATCAATCTGTTTGTTTAAAGTTAAGAATCGCTGCTAGTCATCAGCCTTAAAGCGTCAGTATATGTACTGACATCCCCATTTCAATAGGTACTGGATTGAAAAGCTACAGGTACAGGATTTAGGAGGACTCAAGGCAAGAGAAGCAAAGTGTTGATTTCAATTGTAATTTATTAATGTTGAGGAGAATCCAAGTGAAAGTACCAAGTTTTATACATTATTCATTGTACTCTGAAGTAATTTTTATTGAAAGTTTGTAACACTTGGGCTTGTATGGCATTATTGTAACACTGATGTAATGTATTGCAGTTTTATAACATTCCGACTTGTAATACATTTGTGTTGAATAAAAAGATTCAAATTTTCCTGTTTTTCTTTGTATTGTGGCTAATTGAAGGAAAAGATTCTGGCTTATGTCACGGTTTCCCAGTATATACAAATCGGGGCGTTACACCTTCTCCCCCTGCTTACCTCTTTTCGTCGACCCTCGACCAGTTGTCGATGCCCCCGTATCGTCGCGCTGCTGCCTGTGATGCCGACCACCGCCTTCCACGTCGGCCAAACCCAAGCCCCTTGCTGCTATTACTAACGTTGCTGTTGTCTATTATTGCTGAGTTCTCCTTTTGCTGTTGTTGCTTAGGGCTCATTGCTTTTGTACGTATATTGCACATGCTATTTGTTTTAGTTCGTGGGTTCATTGCTTCGGGATCCTTATCCCGTTATTCTTCGTATTCGTTTTCACCGTTAATAATTCAATTCACCGTCATCTTGAATTGTTAATTGTATCAAATTCAAGTTTTGTTGAAACCTTTGTAAGTAGATCCCTTGTTTATCGTATTATACTTTGTTCATCTCTTCGTTGGGTCTATTGAGGGTTTACACGAGCTAACCCTAATATTCTTGACATCGTGCCACTTTTGACTCTAAAAATTGAATCTTTCATGCATTCATGTACAATTGATAATAGGGTTAACCGTATAATTATGACACAATTAATTATTGTAGAAACAACTACTAGGTTGTATGTTTGGTTGATTGTTTGTTTTTTATCAATGATAATTTAGTGTATGTATATGATTTTATTTTTATTTATCATGTTATTGCACCCATCATGTTGATTACAAAATTTATTGACTAAAGAATCGATATCCATCATGTTTTAATTATTTTATTTTCATGAAACTACACAAAACTTGTATAATGCTTGTTGAACTATATGTTGACTGCTCTTTTTGAATCAGTAAATGATCTTAAAATGAATAATTTTCTGAATAAGAATTGTAGCCTTATCTTTCTAGTTTCCAGAACATCTTAAATTTCTAAATTCCGAGTTGTGTAGCAAAAGTTATGCCCATTTTACTACAGCTGTGTTTTTTACTTTCAGATTTTCCAATTCATGTATCATTCATGTTTAAACTGTTAAAAGGCTGATCAAATGATAAAATTCTGCTTTGATAATTTCCAGATTGTTACTTAACATGTTTAGGAGTCTAGAAAATACTTTTGATAAATTTTATTTCGAGGTTTTGCTGATTCTAAAATTATAACAACATGATATCGAGATTCTGCCTATACATGAAATCTGTAAAGAACAATGTGTTTGACCTAATTACTGCTATCGGAATTTTGAACTTTAAATATGCGTTGGAACCGTGTGTAAGTCTGGTTTCTAAAATTTCTGACAGATTCAGTTTTCAATTTCTGAAACAGCGGAAAACTGCATTTTGTTACGGACTACTCTTACTGTCCAGAATTTTATCTTCTAGTTTTTAATAATTTAATTAATCTTTTATCATTGTATTGCATGAGTCGAAGTGTGTATGTCACATTGCATGATCCTAGGGTCCTATTGTCATCATTCTAATTGTCCTACTTCATGTCACCATTATATTGTTCCTCTATTGTTATTATTGTTCATCTCATGTTCCTTAATTGCAATTGTATTGTTGCATCGATAAAATAATTAACAAGTCGAGGTTTAAGAGTTGACTCTAGTAGTGGAAAATATAAGGACTGTACTCGGATAAGGGACTCGTGGTTCCCTATATCGTTATCTTTTGATCTTGTGTTCTTGTGATCTTGTGATCTTATGATCTTGTGATCTTGCAGCATCTTATTGATAAATTACCATTATGAGTGGAACATTGTTATCGTGCCGAGTACATGAACTATAAAATCCACCACTAAGTCTAAACGTAACTTGTTTGTATATAGAAACAATGTGGTGAATGAATGGGACGCATGAAGTGGAGCATTAGTTAGGATTAATATGATAATAGACTTAAGAATTGATACGACATCGACACTGCATATTGTTCCTCATTGTTCCTATCGATATCGAATATCGGCTAAGTGTTATTGTTATTGATCATTGATTATTATTACCGAATATTGAATCATTGTTATAGCCATAGTATTGATTACCGTGATATTGATTATTTCCAAGTATTATTGTTCATGAGCTTATTATTATTTCCTGCGCAATTGTTCTGTATTGATTATATTGTTGAGTTGATCGGATAAACAACTTATGGGTGACATTAGTCATTCGCTGGGCCAATGTCATGTACTCGTATTCCGTATTTTTGGAAAGCGGAACATGAAAGATGTACTTCATGGTAGTCAATGTCAAAGCTGCCTACAACACCATCCTCGGGTACCCAGGCCTTGCTTCTGTAACACCCTAAAATTTTAAATGATGTTTTGGGATTAATAAATGATTTAAAATGAAACTTTGTGATTTAATAATCATTTGAGTTCACGGGCTGGAGATAAGCGGACTCGAACCGCTGACATCCGCCCCATTCCAAATTCCATGCCGATCAAATGATCTCAATGTTGTCTAAAGAGAAGTTGGAATACTAAAATTAAAAAGATCTCTCGTATACTTATATTTTGAATATAAAAAGAAAGGAAAAATGGTATTTTGGAAGTAATAGGCCCCTTTGACAAAAGCGAAATATTTGATGGAAGAACAGGGGATCCTTTTGAACGAAACCACCTGACCTCGTACATCTGTAACAGGTACAATGGTATTGTTGAAACTCGCTTGTTTCAAATTCTAATTTTCCTAAATAATTAGTTTTAAATTTATCCTTTTGCACGTGCAAAACACCTGCAAATATTTTTCTTGGGAAGCACAAAGTCAGAAAATATATTTGGAAAATCTAATATTTATTAGTAGATATTAATTGTAAATATACTGGATTTTTATGAATAATTTATGATATATTTGCAAATACTCAAAAATGAAGGTCTTTTGTACAAAATTACCACTTGGAGTAAAAACTCCAGATTTCGGTTTTTCTGGACACTGCATATTGGTCGGCCAAATCAGGAGAGTGAGGGGATTTAATTTTATTTTACTTTTAAATTGATTTGATTAACTAATAATTGGAAGGATCCATATATGTAAATAAATAATTTTCTTGAGGAGTATTTTTGTAAACTTTAAGAAACCTTAAAATCAACCTCCAGCCTATATATTGACAGCAGCCACCTATTCCTCTGTTGTGAAATCCAAAATCTATTTTCTCATTATTTTCTTGGAGTTTAAAGCTTGGATCTTAGACTTTTGTATGGAGAAGAAAGGGGCTTTTTCTTTACTACTACTATTATTCTTTAGTTTAGTCTTATTTAAGGTAGGTGATTCTTTCTTACCTCTTGTTTGCTATATGATTATAAATTATTCAAGTATAATGTATGATTAGAAGTTGCATGATCATGAAACATGATGTGTGAATATAGATTTTAATGGATAAATAACTAATCAATATCTTTCATGAGGAAATATGAATTTATGAGTAATTTTCCATGCCTAGGTAGTTGATGTATAAATACACAAGATTTTCACCTTCCTATGCCATGCTTGAACAATCATGTTTGAATTGAATGTGTATGAGAATTGGAGAATTGACATCTAATTAGTATAGATCTAAACAATGTTTGTGTGAGAATTTCTTGATTTGTGGATGCATATCATGTATATATATAAGATGCAATTTGAATAATAATTTCATACATGCACATGAATGAGTAGAGAATTTTAGTTGCTATTTTCCCTATATTATTCACTGCTTTGGGGTTGGAGATGAATTTCATGGTCATTTTGGAGTTGAACAAATTGAGTAATGGAAGAACTTGATGTTTAGTTGAGTAAATTGCAACATGTTAACCAATGAATGTTTATTTTGAAATAAATCTCAGTCTCAAATATGTTTAAATTTATATTCTGTATGAGAAGGGATCTTGACTGCTTTTTGATGATATTCGAATGATTATACGAAGAGTTTCTTTAAAATCTTCCTATCTTAGTTATGACACAATTAATTATTGTAGAAACAACTACTAGGTTGTATGTTTGGTTGATTGTTTGTTTTTTATCAATGATAATTTAGTGTATGTATATGATTTTATTTTTATTTATCATGTTATTGCACCCATCATGTTGATTACAAAATTTATTGACTAAAGAATCGATATCCATCATGTTTTAATTATTTTATTTTCATGAAACTACACAAAACTTGTATAATGCTTGTTGAACTATATGTTGACTGCTCTTTTTGAATCAGTAAATGATCTTAAAATGAATAATTTTCTGAATAAGAATTGTAGCCTTATCTTTCTAGTTTCCAGAACATCTTAAATTTCTAAATTCCGAGTTGTGTAGCAAAAGTTATGCCCATTTTACTACAGCTGTGTTTTTTACTTTCAGATTTTCCAATTCATGTATCATTCATGTTTAAACTGTTAAAAGGCTGATCAAATGATAAAATTCTGCTTTGATAATTTCCAGATTGTTACTTAACATGTTTAGGAGTCTAGAAAATACTTTTGATAAATTTTATTTCGAGGTTTTGCTGATTCTAAAATTATAACAACATGATATCGAGATTCTGCCTATACATGAAATCTGTAAAGAACAATGTGTTTGACCTAATTACTGCTATCGGAATTTTGAACTTTAAATATGCGTTGGAACCGTGTGTAAGTCTGGTTTCTAAAATTTCTGACAGATTCAGTTTTCAATTTCTGAAACAGCGGAAAACTGCATTTTGTTACGGACTACTCTTACTGTCCAGAATTTTATCTTCTAGTTTTTAATAATTTAATTAATCTTTTATCATTGTATTGCATGAGTCGAAGTGTGTATGTCACATTGCATGATCCTAGGGTCCTATTGTCATCATTCTAATTGTCCTACTTCATGTCACCATTATATTGTTCCTCTATTGTTATTATTGTTCATCTCATGTTCCTTAATTGCAATTGTATTGTTGCATCGATAAAATAATTAACAAGTCGAGGTTTAAGAGTTGACTCTAGTAGTGGAAAATATAAGGACTGTACTCGGATAAGGGACTCGTGGTTCCCTATATCGTTATCTTTTGATCTTGTGTTCTTGTGATCTTGTGATCTTATGATCTTGTGATCTTGCAGCATCTTATTGATAAATTACCATTATGAGTGGAACATTGTTATCGTGCCGAGTACATGAACTATAAAATCCACCACTAAGTCTAAACGTAACTTGTTTGTATATAGAAACAATGTGGTGAATGAATGGGACGCATGAAGTGGAGCATTAGTTAGGATTAATATGATAATAGACTTAAGAATTGATACGACATCGACACTGCATATTGTTCCTCATTGTTCCTATCGATATCGAATATCGGCTAAGTGTTATTGTTATTGATCATTGATTATTATTACCGAATATTGAATCATTGTTATAGCCATAGTATTGATTACCGTGATATTGATTATTTCCAAGTATTATTGTTCATGAGCTTATTATTATTTCCTGCGCAATTGTTCTGTATTGATTATATTGTTGAGTTGATCGGATAAACAACTTATGGGTGACATTAGTCATTCGCTGGGCCAATGTCATGTACTCGTATTCCGTATTTTTGGAAAGCGGAACATGAAAGATGTACTTCATGGTAGTCAATGTCAAAGCTGCCTACAACACCATCCTCGGGTACCCAGGCCTTGCTTCTGTAACACCCTAAAATTTTAAATGATGTTTTGGGATTAATAAATGATTTAAAATGAAACTTTGTGATTTAATAATCATTTGAGTTCACGGGCTGGAGATAAGCGGACTCGAACCGCTGACATCCGCCCCATTCCAAATTCCATGCCGATCAAATGATCTCAATGTTGTCTAAAGAGAAGTTGGAATACTAAAATTAAAAAGATCTCTCGTATACTTATATTTTGAATATAAAAAGAAAGGAAAAATGGTATTTTGGAAGTAATAGGCCCCTTTGACAAAAGCGAAATATTTGATGGAAGAACAGGGGATCCTTTTGAACGAAACCACCTGACCTCGTACATCTGTAACAGGTACAATGGTATTGTTGAAACTCGCTTGTTTCAAATTCTAATTTTCCTAAATAATTAGTTTTAAATTTATCCTTTTGCACGTGCAAAACACCTGCAAATATTTTTCTTGGGAAGCACAAAGTCAGAAAATATATTTGGAAAATCTAATATTTATTAGTAGATATTAATTGTAAATATACTGGATTTTTATGAATAATTTATGATATATTTGCAAATACTCAAAAATGAAGGTCTTTTGTACAAAATTACCACTTGGAGTAAAAACTCCAGATTTCGGTTTTTCTGGACACTGCATATTGGTCGGCCAAATCAGGAGAGTGAGGGGATTTAATTTTATTTTACTTTTAAATTGATTTGATTAACTAATAATTGGAAGGATCCATATATGTAAATAAATAATTTTCTTGAGGAGTATTTTTGTAAACTTTAAGAAACCTTAAAATCAACCTCCAGCCTATATATTGACAGCAGCCACCTATTCCTCTGTTGT
Organism: Hemerocallis citrina; assembly: GCA_017893485.1. Taxonomy (NCBI): domain Eukaryota; kingdom Viridiplantae; phylum Streptophyta; class Magnoliopsida; order Asparagales; family Asphodelaceae; genus Hemerocallis; species Hemerocallis citrina. The sequence continues at coordinate 787,454 of JACEHZ010000256.1, forward strand.
GAAATCCAAAATCTATTTTCTCATTATTTTCTTGGAGTTTAAAGCTTGGATCTTAGACTTTTGTATGGAGAAGAAAGGGGCTTTTTCTTTACTACTACTATTATTCTTTAGTTTAGTCTTATTTAAGGTAGGTGATTCTTTCTTACCTCTTGTTTGCTATATGATTATAAATTATTCAAGTATAATGTATGATTAGAAGTTGCATGATCATGAAACATGATGTGTGAATATAGATTTTAATGGATAAATAACTAATCAATATCTTTCATGAGGAAATATGAATTTATGAGTAATTTTCCATGCCTAGGTAGTTGATGTATAAATACACAAGATTTTCACCTTCCTATGCCATGCTTGAACAATCATGTTTGAATTGAATGTGTATGAGAATTGGAGAATTGACATCTAATTAGTATAGATCTAAACAATGTTTGTGTGAGAATTTCTTGATTTGTGGATGCATATCATGTATATATATAAGATGCAATTTGAATAATAATTTCATACATGCACATGAATGAGTAGAGAATTTTAGTTGCTATTTTCCCTATATTATTCACTGCTTTGGGGTTGGAGATGAATTTCATGGTCATTTTGGAGTTGAACAAATTGAGTAATGGAAGAACTTGATGTTTAGTTGAGTAAATTGCAACATGTTAACCAATGAATGTTTATTTTGAAATAAATCTCAGTCTCAAATATGTTTAAATTTATATTCTGTATGAGAAGGGATCTTGACTGCTTTTTGATGATATTCGAATGATTATACGAAGAGTTTCTTTAAAATCTTCCTATCTTAGTTATGACTTCAAAAATTGGGGTGGTTGTGAAATTTATGAGGATTTGATTGATGCATAAATTAAATTGTTTTTTCCAAGGATGTACTGGTGTTGTTACAGATTTTTAGCAATTGAAATCTTAAATTCAAAGTTTTTAACATATATCAGTGTAACCCCTGTTTCCCATTTCTTGTATTTTGGGTGTATTTTCTTTTTCCGAGTAATTTCTGTATTTAAAATTTTTGTAAATTATTTTTTCCGTTTTCAAATTCTTTTGTTAAAATGTATTATTGGATCTTCTGTTAAAGCCTATTTTTTATCAATATTTATTTGTAACTATTCCTATGATTTTTATACAAATCTTATTATTGATATTATTACCTTGTTTTCTATTATTGTTACTATTACTGTTATTATTATTACTGTTATTTTTAATAATAATAATATTATTATTGTTATTGTTATTGTTTTTATTATTATTAATATTTCTATAAAATCCTAAATTGTATATTTTTATTTGTTTTTTTTTCTTCCAAAATTCCAAACCCATTTGTTATCTCATTCCCATTTCCTTATTGGATTTCTTTTTTTTAAAACCTAACTACCCTATTTAATACCCAAAACCCATTATATAAATCCCCAAACCCCACTTCAACCCATTACCCAATATAAACCCAAACCCAATTGTAATAACCATCCCCACTCGAAGCCCATTATACCATCAGCCGCCACCCCTATATTTCCCTAACCCTAAACCCTACTAACCCCATATATATACTACACCTAATTTTCATCCTGTCACCCTAACTCCCTCAGCCGCTTCTAAACCCATCTCCCGCTTTTCCTCTCCCGTTCCTCCTCATCTCTCGCTCATCGCTCCCCTGCCTCCTCCTCCCTGTAGCGACCCCACCGCTACACAGCTCCCGGTTCTCCCCTCATCTGCTGCATCTTCCTCCCTACATTTTGTCGTCTACCCTTCTCTGCTGCGTCGCCCTACAGACCCGACGCCTGGGTCCATGCCTCCTCTCGACGACGCAATGTCGGCGACCCTGCTCCCGACTTCCCTCCGGCCTAAACCCTTATACCATGCCTCCTCTCCATTGCCGCAACTCTCCAGCACTCTCCCCTTGTGCCTGTGCTCTGCCAGCACCTCCCGAAGCCTTGATCGACTACAGAACTCCAGCAACTCATCCTTGACAGGGGCTTCAGCCAGGACGACGCCAGCCCTGCCTGGCCCTATCCTCACCCGACATCCTCGATAGCAGCAACTCTGACAAAAACCTTGCCCGCCATCATCCTCTCGGCCTGTTTCATTATCGTGTTTCCCCATCGATGTCGCCTGCAGCGACAGCACGACAGCATTGCTGCCCCATTCTCCTTGCACCCCCGTCCACCCGTTCGTCTCCGACAGCCCGCATCCCCGACACTCTCCCTTTCTTATGTGCAAGAGTGGTCATGTGTTTGGTCTCGTTGTGATCGTGGGCTTGTGTTCGTGAGTTGTGTTCATGGGTTGTATTCGTGTTTGGTTCGTCGTGTTCTTGTTTGTGGTTCGTGGTTCGTGGTTCGTGGGATTGTGCGAACGTTGTGTTCGTGCCAGGAAACTATTCCCGTTATTCTCTTTCTCTCTGTCATTTTCTTCGTCTCTCAGGCAAGTAACTTGTATTCTTTTCTTTGTGTAATACAAGTACTAAATACCGCATGTAGTGTAGTTGGGATCTAGAGATAATTCGTGTGTGAATCCTCTGTTATATATTGTCTCTATTTTGTTTATTCGACCATAGTTGCCTTACGACATACATGACATGAAACAACTAGGGATGACCACTTTTTGGGTGTATATATACATGCTATGTTGTTATATCGTGTGCTTGATGTGTTATTCGTGCTATAACTTATCCTAGACTTGAAAATACCCTAGACCATGTTGTTTGGACATCTAGTACACTATATTTCATGTTTGGGTTGATTTGGATGAGTTTTATATGAACTAGATGATTTTATGTTTGAAGAATAATTCTGTATTTTTCTGCTATCTTGCTTTTGATCAGTATTTTAGACCTTATTAAGGTCAGTATATGAATTTTATTTGTGAACATGAACTGTAGAGAATTCTGTCTATTTTCCAATCCTTTTAACATATCTCAGTTTCGTTTTACGAGTTGTGAGTTATGTCTATTTTACTACAGCGGTGTAGAGAGATTTCCACATTTTGATTTCTATGAATTCTGAAGAGTAATCAATTTTTATCGTGATGCTAAAAGTATTATTTTGATCCAATATTTTGCACAATAAAACTAGACTTGATTTGGATTAACCCTGATTTTTTTTGGATTTATTTGATGAGTTTTACAAACCGTTCTATGTTTCCAAATAATTACTGTACATGCAGAATTTCCTTGCTGTTCGGTAAAGATACATAATTTCGACCAGATTCTACTTGCTATTTGAAAAATCTTTCTGAATATGAAAATTAGCCTATTTTATATAGTATATCACTCTTTTTACGGATCTGGATTTTTATTTGTATTTTGTGAGATATTGTTGTTTTCATACTGCAGTGTTTGTGATTCCAGATTTGCAAAACTACTGTGTCTTGCTGTTTTCTGATTTTATTTGACCATACTGTATGTATTGGAAAATTATGAAACTTTATTTTTTGTTACTAAACATATTAGGGAATACCCCAGATTTTTCGTGGATTTAATTAGTGAGTTTTCATGCTGTTTTCCTGTTTATGAATACAAACTTCTGATTTCTGGCTGAACATATTTTCTAGATACAATTTTGTTTTGAGTCTTGATTTTGTGAAATACCATATGACTTATATATATTTTCTGGATTCGGCTGAGAGTCTATTTTCTAGATCTTCTGACGGATTCAGGTTTGCATTTCTGTTGTAGCGGGAATCTTAGTTTTGGTACAGCAATGTCTTGCTGTCCTGAATTGATATTTTGCCATGTTTAAATATTTGCATGTTGTTTCATGTATTGTGTGATTTAGAACATGTTCCTTGCATCATATGAGACCTTGATACTTCCTTTTCCTGTCCCGATTTTTTTCTCGTTAGCTCGTGATCATGTGAATTTTGTAGTAAAAAGTAACAAGTCGGGGGTAAGGGAAAGATCTAGTAGTAGACGATATAGAAAAATGTACTTGGAATGGGGCCTGTGTTTTCCAAATTTGGAATTTAGTATATGATTTGGATTACATTTGAAATTTGGTATATGATTTGGTACATTTGGAATTTGGTATATGATTTGGATTACATTTGGAATTTGGTATATGATTTGAATTACTTGATACTTGAGTACACGGCCCTATAGAATTCCCTACGAAATCTAAGCAAAACTTGTTTGAATGTAGCAACCAGGTGATAAAAACCTGGGGTGCATGAAGTGCTACCTAGATAGTAATAATACAAGACTTGACATACATGATACTTGTTACATAATACCTATACATGATACTTGACACCTGTTTACCTGTATACCTGATTACATGTTTACCTGTTCATCTGTATAACTGTTTACCTGCTTGCATGACACTTGATATATGTTACCTGTACCCTGTTAGCACATTACATTACTTGATTCTATTCATGATTCATACTAGTTTTATTTCATTATCATATTTATTCCATGCTATGTAGTTTATTCTTTCCCATGTACTTGTATCTTGCACTACAAGCGGCCCGTAACTTGAATTAACGGGAGTTTGTTTTCTTTTTTTCCTCTTCATGCAATTTATTAAATTGTAGATTTTAGAGACCAGGATGACCATCTACCAGATGGAGTTGGTGATATGAGATACTAGATGCTAGAGTTTTGCTGTTATTATTTTTTGTTGCTTATTTGGACAATTGTACTTGATCACTTGGATTATTTTGTATTTGGGCAATGTGTCTCAAGATATTTGACTTGTCCAGATTTGATTTATTTGAGATTATAATATTTTGTTTCAAGTATTCTTTTTTGTATTTTGATTCATATATGCATGCTTGGTTGACTTTTTTTGCTTTCGACTGATTATTCTTGTGAAATGTTGTAAAGATCCTGACAGCTTATAGATGATGAAAACTATTTGCTGGGCTTAGTCACGTATTCGTATTCCATATTCTCTTGTTGGAAAGTGGGGCGTGACAATCAGTTTTGAGAAATCTGCGAAGTTCAATGGTTGTTGCAGACTGCGTGCCAGGTTTGCGAGCTTCATTGGCACAGTTGAGGCTTCAGCTTATATTGAGGGAATAGACTATAGAGGGTCAGAAGTTAGATTCAGCAATTCATAAGATGTTACAGTATATTTTCGATGCAAGTTATCAGAATTCTGTGACCAAAATGGGGTTCTATGGATGGGTGAGAGGTTGTGTGTGCCGGAGAATGCCGATTTGAGGGAGAGCATCTTACAGGAAGCACACAGTACCTTGTTTTCAGTATATCCTGGAAGTACGAAGATGTACAAGAACATCAAGAAGCACTTTTTGTGGTCAGGAATGAAGAGGGATGTGTCAGACTTTGTGGCTAAATGTTGACTTGTCAGCAGGTCAAGGCAGTCAATCAGAAACCTGGAGGCTTGTTGCAGCCGTTGCCTATACCGGAATGAAAGTGGAAAAATACCAATATGGATTTCATTACTGGTTTTCCTAGGAGTTCGAAGGACAACGACTCGATTTGGGTCATTGTGGATCGTTTGACCGAGTCAGCTCATTTCTTATTCATGAAGATTACATGGTCTTTGGAGAAGCTAGCAGAGTTGTACATTGATGAGATTGTGAGACTTCATGGGGTTCCCATGACTATTGTTTCTGACAGGGATGCAAGGTTCACATCGATATTCTAGAAGAGTTTGCAGGCAGCTTTGGGTACCAGATCTGACTTCAATACTACTTTTTATCTGCAGACCGATGGTCAAACAGAGAGGGTGAATCGAGTATTGGAGGATATGCTGAGGTCATGTGTCATGGATTTTGGTGGCAGTTGGGAGAGATACTTGGCATTGGTTAAGCTTGCTTATAACAACAATTACCATGCAAGTATTGGTATGGCACCTTATGAAGCCTTGTATAGGAGGAAGTGTAGAACACCCGTTTGTTGGTATGAAGTTGGGGAGAGGCAAATGTTTGGGTCGGAGATTGTGCAGCAAACATCGGAGAACATCGAACTAATTCAGAGAGATTGGTCGAAGCTCAGAGTCGACAAAAGAGTTATGCAGATACTCGGCAGAGAGACTTGAAGTTTGAGTTTGGAGATGCAGTGTTTCTAAGGTATCTCCGATGGAAGGAGTAATCAGATTCAGGTTAGGTGGCAAGTTGGCGCCAAGGTACATTGGGCCTTATAGGATTTTGAGGCGGATTGGTATGATGGCATATAAGTTAGAATTTCCCGAAGAATTTCCACAAGTACATGTAATATTCCATGTGTCAATATTGAGAAAGTATGTGCCAGATCAGAGTCACCAGTTGATGGAAGTGCCCGAGGGGTTGCAGCTGAACTTGAGTTACAAGGAACAACCTGTGGAGATTGTTGACCATCGAGAGAAGGTATTGAGGAATAAAGTTATACCTATGTTCAAGGAATTTTAGAGGAACCAATTGTTCGACGAAGCCACTTGGGAGCCGGAGGATTGCATGAAGAAGGATTTTCCTGAACTTCTATGTAATGTTCCTTATTTTGCTTGTAATTGTTTATGTCGCTATTAGCGGTAGCTCTGAGGACAGAACTATTCTAAGGAGTGAGTAATGTAATACCTTAGAATTTTAAATGACTTTTTGGGATTAAGAAATGATTTTAAATGAAATTTTTTGATTTAATAAGCATTTTTTTGAAATTTATCCTTTTGCACGTGTAAAACACGTGCAAATATTTTTTCTTGGGAAACATAAAGTCAGAAAATCTATTTGAAAAATCTAATATTTATTATTAGATATTAATTGTAAATTTTTTGTGTTTTTATGAATAATTTTTGACATATTTGCAAACACTCAAAAATGAATGACTTTTGTGCAAAATAACCATTTGGAGTAAAACTCCAGATTTCGGTTTTTCTGGGTTGTGCATATTGGTCGGCAAAATTAGGAGAGTGAGGGGATTTAATTTAATTTAATTTTAAAATTTATTTGAATAACTAATAATTGGAAGGATCAATATATGTAAATAAATAATTTTCTTGAGGAGTATTTTTGTAACTTTGAGACAATTAAATCAACCCCCGGCCTATATATTGACAGCAGCTGCCTATTCCTCTGTTGTAAAACCCAAAATATATTTTCTCATTATTTTCTTGGAGTTTAAAGCTCGTATCTTGGACATTTACAAGGAGAAGGAAGGGGCTTTTTTTACTACTACTATTGTTCTTCAATTTAGTCTTCTTTGAGGTGGGTGATGCTTTCTTACCTCTTGTTTTCTATATGATTGTAAATTATTCAAGTATAACCTATGATTAGAAGTTGCATGATCATGAAATATGATTTCTGAATAAAGATTTTAATGGATAAATAACTAATCAACATCTTTCATGAGGAAATATGAATTTATGAGTAATTTTCCATGCTTAGGTAGTTGATGTATAAATACACAAGATTTTCACCTTCCTATGCCATGCTTGAATAATCATGTTTGAATTGAATGTGTATGAGAATTGTAGAATTGACATCTAATAAGCATAGATCTAAACATTGTTTGTGTGAGAATTTCTTGATTTGTTGATGCATATCATGTATATATATATATATATATAAGATGCAAATTGAATAATGTTTTCATACATGCACATGGATGAGTAGGGAGTTGTTAGTTGATGTTTTCCCTATTTTATTCACTGCTTTGGGGTTTCATGGTCGTTTTGGAGTTGAACAAATTGAGTAATGGAAGAACTTGATGTTTAGTTGAGTAAATTGGAACATGTTAACCAATGAATGTTTATTTTGAGATAAATCTCAGTCTCAAATATGTTTAAATTTATATTCTGTATGAGAAGGGATCTTGACTGCATTTTGATGATATTCGAATGATTATACGAAGAGTTTCTTTAAAATCTTCTTGTCCTATTTATGACTTCAAAAATTGGGGTTTTTTGTGAAATTTATGAGGATTTGATTTGATGCATGAATTAAGTTGTTTTGGCCAATGATGTACTGGTGTTGTTACATATTTTTAGCAACTGAAATGTTATATTTGAAGTTTTAAACATATATACGTTTTGAGAAATCTGCGAAGTTCAATGGCTGTTGCAAACTGCGTGCCAGTCGACTGTAGTTTATTTGAATGCACAGTTGCAGTCGACTGTCATGTTTGGTTGATGCCACTTTTATTCTAGCATTCGACTGCAGTATTTCATACTGTGACTGCCATGGCTTGTGTTGTTTTTCTTTTAGCGCTATCGGTCGACCGCAACTTTTTACAATTGTAGTTGTCATTGTCAGTCGACCGTCGAGCTCTGTTTTGCTTCAATTTTCTTCTATTGCTTGAACGATCGTTTCTTCGAATTTGCAAAGATAATTTCTCTGTTTTCAAAGTGGTTAAGCACATATTACACCATGTTCAAAAAGTGTATATTTATAAGTTTTTAAACAGGGTTTAAGTTCTATTTTTGTGGGATTAGAAAGTGAATACTCTTCGTGGATTTCAAGAATATTATATTTGGATTTTTTTACACTATTTGAAGATTCAAATCTCAGTTTATTTACGTTGTATTTCAGTTTTGACAAATCATGTGGATATGATTGTACTTTGGAAGTATTTGGTTTTTATTGACTATTGGATTTGAGGGAAACTTCACCGTGAGTTGACTTATTTGGAATTATGAGATACCAAGAAATGTTGAGATGATGTTTTCGAGTTTTGAGACTCTAGAGGTTGAGTGGGACCCTAACATGCCAATGTTGAGACTTTGTGGATATTTTGGCCAGTGGGGCCTTGTTGTTGAGTTAGTCGAATTAAGTCTGGCAGGGTACCAACTCTAGGGGGAATTGTGACATAACTAATAATAATAATAAACCTAATGACATGAACTAGTTGGAGTTGTGATGAAATAAGAACAAACATGGGTAGGGAGGCCTCATATGATCTGTGGTGTGAAATAATCCCCGGAATTATCGAGGTGTAAGTGAAATAGTCTTAGAATTACCTACGGTGTGGGATTTATCTCTGGAATTATCGGGATCGAGGCGACGCTCATGGGATATTCGTGTGATGAGGCGCCATTACTTGCGGTGTGGGGTATTCTCGAAGATTCCCAGATGTGAGTGAAATAGTCTCCGGAATTATCTGTGGATAGAGATTGACCTCCGGAATTATTGGGACATGGGCTAGATGCTCACAGAATAATCTAAATATTAAAGTAATCACTGAAGTAGGTTAGTTGCATAATGTGTGATTGAACCAATAAAGTGAAGAACGATAAGGGCTTCCACCGGACTTACGTAGAATGAGATGCATAAAATCCGACAAGCATGCATTAGTAATCATCATATGCATTTGTGGTTTTCTTGATTTGTTTTATGCATGCTTGTTTTCTGTTTTCTTACACTTAACACTTAGTCTAGCTTCACTTGATATTTTATGCTTCATTTATTGTTGTTTTATGATCCATCTATTATTGCAATGTTGTTCATATTCTATTATTATCATTGTCATGTATTAATTATTATTGTTTGTGATTGTAAGGATTGAAAGTATCACTATTACTATAGTTGACGTCAGTTGCATTTAACTGTCATGCCGACTTTTCATTCAGATTTTTGCAGGTTTACAGTTATGGATAATGTTGAATTAAGAAAGAGCTTGGAGTTAATTGAAAATTGTAATTTAACATGTTGTAAAGAATTGTAATTCAAGTGTTTAAATTCCGCTGTGCTTTGTAGAAGAGTTGATTTAATAAAAAACTTTAATTTTTTCTGTGTTTTGTACTATGTTTATAATTGCAATTGAAGTTGATACTGTGAATTGTGCCACTTATTTCTAATTTTATTTATTTGAAATTCTAGGCGCTACAGCTTCCCTTCAGGCCATTCTCTCTGCTTACCAAATGAGGATGAGATTCCCAACCAGGTCTGGGGTCGAGGTTGTTAAGGGCAACCAGGAAGCTGCCTGGGCCTGCTACATGGCCACCTTGGGGGGCTCAGTGCTCCCTTCTAAGCGGAGATCAACTGGCACTGAGCCAGTTGACTAACTGGAGGAGGTCCCCTTCTCCGAAGCAGACGAAACCACGTTCCAAGTAGGAAAAGATATACCCTCTAACCTCAAGGAAGATATCATCAGTTGCATCCGGCGCAACCGAGACTTGTTTGCCTGGACCCTCTCAGACATGCCCGGGATCTCCGAGGACCTCATCATGCATAAGCTGAGCGTCCACCCAGAATCCAAACCAGTCTAGCAGAGCCGCCAAAAGTTTTCCCGGGAGAGGTAACAAGTGGTGAAGGAGGAGGTCAACAAGCTCCTACCCGCCCATTTTATAAAGGAGGTCAGCTACCCAGAGTGGTTGACCAATGTCATCATGGTCAATAAGTCGAATGGCAAGTGGAGATTTGTAATGACTTCACTAACCTCAACAAGGCCTGCCCTAAAGACCCTTTCCCCTCCCAATCATTAATGCCCTCATCGCTGCGACATCGAGTTACGAGCTTCTCAGCTTCATGGTTTCCTTCTCAGGATACAACCAGATTCGGATGTTCCCTCCTAGCATCCCAAAGATAGCTTTTATCACCGACCAAGGGCTCTACTGCTATCGGATCATGTCCATCGGTCAAGAAAAATGTTGGTGCCACCTATCAAAGGCTCGTCAACCGGGTCTTCAAGGAGCAGATAGGTCGGAACATAGAGGTCTATGTCGACGATATTCTCATCGAAAGCCTTCAAGAAGAAGACCATGTGAAGGACTTGGAGGAGGCCTTTGGGGTCCTGAGGGAGAATAACATGAGACCCAACCCCTCAAAGTGTGCTTTCGACGTCACCTCAGGAAAATTCCTCGGCTTTATGGTAACCCAGCGAGGAATCGAGGTGAATCCTGTGAAGATTCAGGACATTTTGAAAATGGCCCCTCCCAAGAACATCAAGGAGGTCCAGAGACTCATGGGCTATCTAGATGCCATCGGCCGTTTCCTCTCCAAACTAGGAGAGAAATCTCTCCCTTTCTTCAAAGCCCTAAGGAGGGCGAAGAGCTTCAAGTAGGGTGAACCCCAGCAGCAAACTTTCATTCAGCTGAAGGAATACCTCGCCAATCACCCTCTCTGTCACACCCCGCTTCCCAAAAAGAATACGGAATACGGATACGTAACAAAAGCCCAGCGAATGAATTTCATCATCCATAAGCTGTTCAAGAATCTTTACAACATATCACAGAAATAATCAGAGTCGGAAGCAAAAATATCAACCAACATGCATAATTGAAACAAGATACCAACAGAAATTACTTGAAACCAAATATAAAAATCTCAAATAATAAAATTCTGAACGAGTCAAATATCCTCGGCACATCACCCAAATACAAATAAACATCTAAGTAATCAAGTACAAATTATTCAAGTTCAAGCAACAAGTAGTATTAATAATAAAACAGAAAATCCAGCACTAATACATCATCTTGTCAATACCATCTCACAGCTAATCATCCTGATATGCAATTAGTAAATTTGCAGGAGAAGGAAAGAAAGAAAAACAAGTACCCGTCAATTGCAAGTTACGGGCCACCTATAATGTAGGATACAAGTACATGGGAAAAAATAAACAAATCTAAATAATAGCAGAAACATACCTAGTATGGTATAGCAAATCAACTAGCATGGTATACTAACATGTATCAAGTGTCAAAGTCAAAAGGCATACAGACAAATATACAGATAGTGTCAAATATGGTTTCAAGTGATATTGTCAGACAGATAACAGGTAACCAGATAATCAGATAACAGATAGCCAGGTACATATAACAGATTCAGATTCAGATTTCAGATACAGATACAGATGTCATGTTCTAATAAGTCTTGTATTAATTACTAACTAGGTAGCACTTCATGTGCCATCCTTTTATCACATGGTTGCTACATTCAAAACAGTTACGTTTGTACATTTCGTAGGGGATCATATAGGGCCGTGTACTCAGGGTTCAGACAGATATCAGATAACAGATCCAGATAGACAGATAACAGACGATCATGCAACAGATAGGACTAAGTCCCCTCCAAGTACACCCTCTCGTAGGAAGTATGTAGTTGGGTAACAGATAATCAAAATCTTGCATGATCTCATAACAGATAACAGATAATCAGATGGGAAACACGGGTCCCCTTCTAAGTACACATTTCTATGCTTTCCCACTACTAGATCTTTCCCATAAACCCCGGCTTAGTTACTTTTATTATGGTCATCAAATAGGCATGAATGTGTACGGAATAGTGTCAAACTAACATGGTATAATGAGTATTAGGTCCAGGGAAACAAATAAACAATCATAGATGATATACGGTCACATAATGAGCAAAGCAGTGTATGTTCATAATCAGGACAGCAAGACAGTACAGTACTAAAATAGTGAATCTCGTCGCTATAGAAATGCAAATCTGGATCCGCAAAAGAATCTGGAAAATAGACTTCCACACGAATCCAACGAATATAATTAAGTCATATAGTAATTCACCACATCATACCTCAAAACAGGTTTGAATCCAGAAAACACGTTCAGCCAGAAATCAGTAAAACGAATTCACCGTCAGAAAAACGGCATTAAAACTCCTCAAATAAATCCAAGAAAAACTTGGGGTATTCCCCTATAAGTATAGATTCAAAATATAAAGTTTCATAATATTCCAGTATAATTAGTTTAGCCATCAAAATTAAGAAAACATCAAGAAATGTTACTTTAGAAAATCTGGATTTCCTAACACTTCTGTACGAAAACTGAAATATCTCGCAAGCCGTGAAACGAAATCCAAATACACCAAAGGGAGATGAAAATAGATAAAACAAAATAACTCTCATATTTCACAAACATTTTTCATACAGTACGAGGAAACATAGTGAAAAGAAGGTTCTTTATAGAACAACGAGCAAAATACAGCAAGTATAGATTTCGTAAACGAGCATGAAACATCAAATAAAACTCATCAATAAAATTCACCAAAATTTTGGGTAATCCCTAACTAAGTAAGGGAACACTGAACAAAGTTTTGTAGCAAAATAATATACGTAGCATAGTTCTTTAAAATGATTTGTCATCAAATTTACTGAAAAACAGAATCTGGAAAAGGTCGACACCTCTGTAGTAAAACATTCATAACTCTGTCATACGAAAACAAAATCAACAAGGTCAGAGGGGTTTGAAAATAGACGAAATCCTCTAAATCTCATGTTTATACCGAAATTAAGATACTGACTTCAAGACAGTCCAAAACAGCAAACAAAACAATCAGCGACAAATACAGATTTTTTCCTTTAACAACTCAGCATATATCATACCAAACTTGTTCAAAACACACCCAAACATGAAATCAAGTCTACCAAATGTCTAAACATCATAATTTAGGGTATATAGCATGTGCACACCAAATATATCACATGGGTCTAAACCAAATCACGAATTCTCACAAAAGTCTCACATACATGATCAAAACCAAGAACGGGTAAATCCTAATTTAATTCATGTCCATATTGTATCATGAGTCATCTATGGTCAAATTTTCACAATAGAGACAAAACCCATCAAACCTAACACAAACAAGAGTCGTCTCTAGACCCAACTACACTATAGGTGGTATTTTTGACTTGTATCAAACAAATGAATAGGAGTACAAGTTATTTGCCTTAACCGAAGATGAAGAACAACGAGATCCAAGAGTAAGGAAAAAAACCCACGAACAAGAATCCACGAATCAACGAATCTACGAACGAAGATCCACAAATCAACAACTCACGAGCGGAGATCCACGAATCAACAACTCATGTGCAACTTACGTGCATGTGCACCAATCAAGAGAAAAGGTCGAGGGAGTATGCGGTGGTGAAGGAGAGTTGTATGAGGGTGGTGTAGGAGATGAGCCGAGGGGAGAGGATAGGGAAGTAGTGGAGAAGTGGGCTCGGGTGTGTTGGGGTGTGGCCGGGAAGAGAATAGCCGGAGGTGGGTTGTCAGCGGCCTGGAGGGGGTGGCGCCGGCCTGGGGGCTGTCGGGTTGGGGGCAGCAATTCGGGAGAGAGAGAGAGGTAGGGATGCCGGGTAGTTTAGGGTTAGGGTTAGGGTTTAGAAGAGAGGGAGAAAGACTTATATATAGGGTTTAGTTGTGGGTTAATGGGTATTGGGTTAATGGGTATTATAAGTGGTAATAGGATTAATCCAATAAGACAAATGGGGATCAAATTGAATAGGATTCAACTAGGAATGGGTAATTTGGATTTGGTAATCAATTAGGGATCAAAATAATAGGATTAGGAATGGGGTAGACCACCAAATCCCCAAGAGCACCCAAAAATACAAATAAAGAAAATGAGACAACAATAAAGAGTGAAAACAACAACCACGAACAAGAACAACCAAGAAATCGAAAATAACTCGCAAAAATCAAGAATGAGAAAAGAAATGAAAATATATTGAAACAACTCAATATACGGTTCAGAATAAAAATACAAGAAAGAGTACAAATACACAAGAAAAGAAAAAAAATACACCAAAAATATGAAAAATGAAAAGCAAGAGTTACAATCCTACCCACCTAACAGAAAGAATTTCGTCCTCAAAATTGAAAAAGAAGATACATAGTGTAACACCCAAAAGAAAAAAGAAACCAAAACAACTACTCAAACAAATGAGGAAACTTCTGCTGAATCTCCTCCTCCAGCTCCCAAGTCGAGTCACAAGGAGAGTGAGGATTCCAAGCAACACGAACCAACTTGATGACCTTGTTCTTATTCACTTTTTCCCGTCGATCCACAATAGCAACTGGCAGAATCTCACAAGTCAAATCCGGCCAAACGGTCAACTCAGAATAGTCGATCACGTGGCTCACATCTTGGATATATCTCCTGAGTTGCGAGACATGGAAAATATCGTGCACTCCTGATAAAGCTGGCGGCAATGCAAGACGATAGGCCACCTTGCCCACTCTCTCCAAAATCTCAAACGGTCCAATAAACCTCGAGCTAAGCTTGCTCCCTGCCACCGAACCAAATGACACTGCATCAAGGCGATACCTTAAGGAAAACATGGTCACCAACAACAAACTCTAAAGCCCTACGATGGACATCAGCCCACCGCCTTTGCCTATCCTAAGCTGCCTGCAAATGCTTCCTGATCTGAACCACTCATCAACTGTCCTGGTGATCAACTTCAGACCCAACAACTTCCTCTTACCAATGTCATCCCAGCACACTAGCGATCTGCACTTCCGCCCATAGAGTGCATCGAACGAAGCAGCTTTAATACTTGCTTGAAAGCTGTTATTGTACGAGAACTCTACGAGATGTAAATGATTCTCCCAAGATCCACCAAACTGAAGCATACAGGACCTCAACATGTCCTTAAGAATCTGAATTGTCCGCTCTGACTGTCCATCAGTCTGGGGATGAAAAGCTTTACTGTGCTTTAATTTACTTTCCAAACTGTTCTAAAGACTCTCCCAGAACTGAGATCTGAATCTCGTATCCGTGTCGGATACAATACTGACTGGAACCCCATGAAGTCTAACAATCTCTTGCATGTATCTCTCAGCAAGGCTCTCAGTAGACTGACCGACATGAAAAGGAATGAAGTGAGCACTCTTCGTCAAACGGTTGACAATCACCCAGATAGCATTATGACCTTTAGGACTCCTCGGCAAAGCGATCACAAAATCCATAGTGATATGTTCCCACTTCCACTCTAGAATAGAAAGCGGTTAAAGAAGTCGAGCGGTCCTCTGATGTTTTACCTTAACCTGCTGGCAGACCAAACACTGAGAAACAAATCGAGCCACAGCCCTCTTCATACCATGCCACCAGAAATGAAGCTTCAAATCTCGATACATCTTAGTACCGCCGGGATTGATAGAATACGAAGACTGATGGGCTTCCTCAAGCAACCTCTGACAAACTTCACCCAACCGGGAACCAAAACGAAGTGAACCATCTGCATGAATAACCATGTCCGTCCTGGACCCAGACTCAACCTCAGCTCGAAAACCCTGCAACTACGCATCACCAGCCTGCGCCTCTTTAATCTGCTCAACAAAAGACGACTGCAGCTGGAGCACCAAACAACTCCGACCAGAACTCAGCAACACAACATCCAGCTCCAACCTCCACATCTGCTCAATGAGATCACTCTGCTGAGTAAAAAACATAACTGCTAGTCTCCTGCTCAAAGCATCTGGCACCAAATTTACTTTACCAAGATGGTATTGCAAACTGATGTCATAATCGGCCATAAGTTCCAATCAACACCTTTGCCTCATGTTTAACTCATTCTGGGTAAAGACATACTTGAGACTTTTGTGGTCTGTAAAGATCTCCACACGGTCTCCAAGTAAATAATATCTCTACAGCTTCAAAGCATAAATCACTGCAGCTAACTCCAAGTCATGAGTAAAATAGTTCTTCTCATGCGGCCTCAACTGACTCGATGCATACGCAACGACTTGACCCTTCTGCATCAAAACTGCTCCAAGACCCTTACCAGAAGCATCACAGTGAATTACAAATCTGCCTGAACCATCTGGAATAGTCAACACAGGCGCTGACATCAATCTGTTCTTCAACTAAACAAAAGTCTCATTGCACTCATCAGACCAACAAAACTTCTGATCCTTCCCAGTGAATTTAGTCAACGGTCCCGCTATCTTGGAAAAATCTTGGACGAACTTCCGATAATAGCCAGCCAAATCAAGAAAACTCCTGACCTCTGAAACTGACTTGGGAATAGGCCAATCCTTTATAGCCTCAATCTTGGACGGATCCACAGAAACACCATTGCCTGAGATAATGTGCCGCAAGAATGAAACCCTGTCGAGCCAAAACTCGCAATTGCTGAGTTTCTCATAGAGCTGATTTTCTCTCAAAGTCTGCAGAACCACTCTAAGATGCTCAGCATGATCTTTCCGATTCCGAGAATACACCAAAATATCATCATTGAAGACCACCATAAATCTATCCAACTATTGAGGAAAACCCAGTTCATAAGACTAATGAATCCAGCCAGCACATTCGTAACCCCGAACGGTATCACAAGATACTCATAGTGCCTGTATCTAGTCCTGAATGCAATCTTCTGTATATTTGCAGCCTTTACCTTGACTTGGTGATACCCAGAACGAAGATCCAACTTCGAGAAAATAGCAGCCCCACTCAACTGATCAAACAAATCATCGATCCTGGGCAACGGATACTGATTCTTCATAGTAACTCTATTCAGTTCCCAATAATCCATGCACAGTCGACGACTACCATCCTTCTTATCGACAAAATGGACTGGAGCACCCCAAGGCAAAACACTAAGTCTGATGAAACCCAAATCAAGCAACTGCTGAATCTGCACCTTAAGCTCTGCCAACTCAACCGGTGCCATCCTATAGGGACTCTTCGATATCCGTGATGTTCCAGGCTGAACATCAATACCAAATTCCACTTCCCTATCAGGGGGTAAGCCAGGCAACTCATCTGGAAAAACATCCAAGAAATCCCGAACTATTAGAGGCGCAGCCTTACAGCCTGAGTGCAATTCCATCGCACAATCCACCTGTTCAACTACAGTCTGTGCTCGGCCAAGAGAAGACTCCCCAGCATGGAACTCGAATTATGCTCGATCTGAAATTTTGAAGACAACTTTCTTGGCACGGCAATCAATAATGGCATGGGCTTCACCCAACCAATCCATACCGAGAATGACGTCGAATCCTGAATTCCCAATTATAATCAGGTTGGCTTTGAAATCTGCGTCCCCCATAACCACGAGACATTACTTGCACTCCCGAGAAAAAATGACAACTCCATCACCTGTCACAATATTCCAAGCCTCTGACATATTGCTGTACTCCAACTGATGGCGAGCGATAAATCGAGAGGAGACAAAAGAATGGGTTTTCCCAGAATCAAAAAGAACATGGGCAGAAAAAGAGCAAACAAGGATGATACCTAAAAGGAATCTAAGACAAGGAGAAAGCATAGATTATTAAGGGTGAGGGAAAAACAACAATGTAGGAAGATAACATAAAGAAGCAAAGCAAGACTAAATGAAATAAAACAAGAGAAACAAAACAACAAAACAAGATATACCTGCCACAACTCGTTCAGCTATCTCAGCATCTGCAGCAGTCAAGTTGAAAGCCTGACCTCCCCTCGGAACAGTGGTCCTCTGACCGACAATCTGGCGCTGAGGAGTAAGCGGTGGCCTAACTGGACCACGAGCTGGAGCTGCCTGCTGAACAGGACCCCTGGCTAGAAGAGCCAACTGCTGCAACAGCTGTGGACAATCTCGCACTGTATGATCAGTAGAGCCACACCTAAAGCATCGGCGAAAGGCACAAAAATAGTTCTTGCATTCATGCCCAGGGATTTAGCAAAAGTCGCAGAAACTGCCCCTCGGAAATCCAGCAGAAGAATACGGAGCTACCCTAACTGGATGGGCATGCCCAGACATCCGAACAGGACCAACAGAAGGCCTAACCACAACAGCGGGAACGGTCCGCTGAGAAGAATATGAACCACCACGAGCCTACTCCTGAGCTCGGGCTGCCTCAAGAGCCTCAGCATAAGTATGAAAACGAAGAGAGACAAGATGTCTCTTGATATCCTGCTTAAGCCCATTTTTGAATCTACGAGCCCTATCCTCTTCGGTTTCCAAAAGAACGGCAGGGAAGCGGCTAAGCCTAGTAAACTCAGTTGAGTACTCATCCACTGACCTAGAATCCTGTTACAAGAAAGTCCATGTTACAACATTGCATGAACAATTATATAACAAATCTCAAAATAGAATGATAACTTAACCTGTTTTAGGGCCAGGAATTGCTGTTCCATCTCAAATCGAGTACTACTGGGGAAGAACTTCTCCAAGAATCCCCGAGTGAAAGTAGCCCAAGCAATAGGCCTCTCAAGACGCTCAGACTCAGCCATCCACCAGATATGAGCCAAATCCACCAGCTGAATGGAAACCACGTCTACCCGATCAGCCTCGGCAACACGAGCCGCTAACAACAAGTGCTCAGTCCGGATCAGCCACTGTTCAGTCTCCAAAGGCATCTCAGTACCGGAAAAACGGTCGGGGTGCAGCCTCATAAAATCCGTAACTGTTCCTAGACGAGGTGGAAGATTTGCCTGCACAGCCACCGTAGGAGGTGGAACCCGGGCAGCTTCAAGAGCAGTAATCACAAGATCACTGTGGTTTTTCTGCTGATTAATCAGCCGTTCAAGCACAGCAGTGACAGCCTCAATCGGATCAACCTGCGACTAAAAAGTAGAACCTCTGTGAGCCATAGTCTACACAAAACCAAAACAATTAACATCCAGAATCAAAGTTGGTATAAATTCATTTATGTATGCATGGTTGGTGAAATATTGAGCCGATCCCAGTTCGAGTCAAGCTTGTCTAATATATTAGGCAACTAATATATTAGCCAAACCTGGTGCTCTGATACCACTAAAAACTCTGTCACGCCCTGCTTCCCAAAAAGAATGCGGAATACGGATACGTAACAAAAGCCCAGCGAATAATTTTTATCATCCATAAGCTGTTCAAGAATCTTTACAACATATCACAGAAATAACCAGAGTCGGAAGCAAAAGTATCAACCAACATGCATAATTGAAACAAGATACCAACAGAAATTATTTGAAACCAAATATAATAATATCAAATAATCAAATTCTGAACGAGTCAAATATCCTGGGTCACATCGCCCAAATACAAATAAACATCCAAGTAATCAAGTACAATTTATTCAAGTTCAAGTAACAAATAGTATTAATAATAAAGCAGAAAATCCAGCACTAATACATCATCTCGCCAATACCATCTGGTAGCTAACCATCCTGATCTGCAATTAGTAAACTTGCAGGAGAAGGAAAGAAAGAAAAAGAAGTACCCGTCAATTGCAAGTTACGGGCCACTTATAATGTAGGATATAAGTACATGGAAAAACTAAACAAATCTAAATAATAGCATAAACAGACCTAGCATGGTATAGCAGAATCAACTAGTATGGTATACTAACATGTGTCAAGTGTCAAAGTCAAAAGGCATACAAACAGATATACAGATAGTGTCAAATATGGTGTCAAGTGATAATGTCAGACAGATAACAGGTAATCAGATAATCCGATCACAGATAGCTAGGTACATATAACAGATTCAAATTCAGATTTTAGATACAGATATAGTTGTCATGTTCTTATAAGTCTTGTATTAATTACTAACTAGGTAGCACTTCATGTGCCATACTTTTATCACATGGTTGCTACATTCGAAACAGTTACATTTGTAGATTTCATAGGGGATCATATGGGGCCATGTACTCAGGATTCAGACAGATATCAGATAACAGATCCAGGCAGACAGATAACGGACGATCATGCAACAGATAGGACTAAGTTCCCTCCAAGTACACCGTCTCGTAGAATGTATGTAGTTGGGTAACACTGACCAAAGTTTTGGAGCAAAATAATATACGTAGCATAGTTCTTTAAAATGATTTGTCATCAAATTTACCAAAAAACAGAATCTTAAAAAAGTCGACACCTCTGTAGTAAAACGGTCATAACTCAGTCATACGAAAACAAAATCAAGTAAGGTCAGAAGGATTTGAAAATAGATGAAATCCTCTAAATCTCATGTTTTATACCAAAATTAAGATACTGATTTCAAGATGGTCCAAAACAGCAAACAAAACAGATCAGCGACAAATACAGATTTTTTTCTTTGACAACAACTCAGCATATATCATACCAAACTAGTTCAAAACACACCCAAACAAGAAATCGAGTCTACCAAATGACTAAACATCATAATTTAGGGTATCTAGCATGTCCACACCAAATATATCAAATAGGTCTCAACCAAATTACGAATTCTCACAAAAGTCTCACATACATGATCAAAACCAAGAACGGGTAAATCCTAAGTTAATTCATGTCCATATTGTGTCGTGAGTCATCTATGGTCAAATTTCACAATAGAGATAAAACCCATCAAACCTAACACAAACAAGGGTCGTCTCTAGACCCCACTACACTATAGATGGTATTTTTGACTTGTATTAAACAAATAAATTGGAGTACAAGTTACTTGCCTTAACCGAAGATGAAGAACAACGAGATCCAAGAGTAAGGAGCAGAACCCACGAATAAGACTCCACGAATCAACGAATCCACGAACGAAGATCCACGAGTCAACAACTCACGAGCGAAGATCCACGAATCAACAACTCACGGGCAACTTACGTGCACGTGCACCAATCAAGAGAGAGGGATGAGGGCGTATGCGGTGGTGAAGGAGAGTTGTATGAGGGTGGTGCAGGAGATGGGCCGAGGGGAGAGGATCGGGAAGAAGTGGAGAAGTGGGCTCGGGTGTGTTGGGGTGTGGCCAGGAGGAGAGCAGCCGGATATGGGTTGTCGACGGCCTGGAGAGGGTGGCGCCGGCCTGGGGGCTGTCGAGTTAGGGGCAGCAATTCGGGGGAGAGAGAGAGGTAGGGAGGCCATGTAGTTTAGGGTTAGGGTTAGGGTTTAGAAGAGAGGGAAAGAGACTTATATGTAGGGTTTAGTTGTGGGTTAATGGGTATTGGGTTAATGGGTATTATGAGTGGTAAGAGGATTAATCCAATACGACAAATGGGGATCAAATTGAATATGATTCAACTAGGATTGGGTAATTTGGCTTTGGTAATCAATTAGGGATAAAATAATAGGATTAGGAATGGGGTAGACCACCAAATCACTAAGAGCACCTAAAAATACAAATAAAGAGAATGAGACAACAATAAAGAATGAAAACAACAACCATGAACAAGAACAACCAAGAAATCGGAAATAACTCACAAAAATCAAGAATGAGAAAAGAAATGAAAATATATTTAAACAACTCAATATACGATTCAGAAAAAAAAATACAAGAAAGAGTACAAATACATAAGAAAAGAAAAAAAATACACCAAAAATACAAAAAATGAAAAATAGGGGTTACACTCTCCTCAGCAAACTTGAGCCCGACGAGGTTCTCTACCTCTATTTAGAAACTTCGAACCACGCACTCGGTGTCGTCCTAATCATGGCGGACGAAGGGACCAAAACGCACATCTATTATTTCAGCAAGGTCATCCGTGATGCTGAGCTCCGCTACTCCAAGATGGAGAAGGTGGCATATGCCCTAGTCATGGCTGTGCGAAAGCTCCGCCCATAATTCCAAGCTCACTCCATTCAAGTCCTCACGGTCCAACCTCTCAAGCAAGTCTTCAACAAGTCGGAGAGTTCCGCTATCTGATCAAGTGGTCCATCAAGATGAGCCAGCAGGACATCAGCTATAAATCGAGGACCGCAATCAAGGGGTAAGCCCTCGCTGAGTTCATAACAGAGTGCATCATTCCCGAGGTACCAAAGATCTACGAGGAAGAGCCGGTATAGGAACTTTGTGTAGGCGATTCATCCTGAAAAGAAAGGAGTGGGGAAAGAGACATATTAAGTGGTCCGGACAACTTCGTCCTTCAATACTCCCTACACTTCAGCTTTAAAACATCCAACAATGAAGCAAAGTTTGAAGCCTTAATCGTCAGACTCCTCCTGGCTCAGAAGGCCACAGCCAAGCATTAAAGCGTTCAGTGATTTCCAGCTCATTATCAACCAAGTATAAGGGGAATATGAGGCTCATGATACCAGGATTGTCCAATACTTAGCACACGTCAAGCATCTCTTGGTAGATTTCGAAGATGCTACTGTCACAAAATACCCCGAGAACAGAACAACCAGGCAGATTGGTAGCCAGGAATAACTTCTATTTCAAATTCATTTTAAATCCAACAAGTTTCCAGTTCTTGCAACAAGTACTGTAATACCCTAAATTTTCTTTTTAATAAAATATTGACTTTCACGTGTTGTGCACGTGAAAATTTCATATGTATATTATTTATTTATTTTTATATACAAAATCTCTTTTGATAGTATGAACAATTATTTTTCCTTACCTTTATTTTCCTAAAAAGCTTAATTTTCTATAAAAAATAAGCCTAAAACACTAATTAATTGTTTTAGCCCACTTTAATTTATTACTATTTTGTTGTTTGGCCCACTACCTAAGCCCACTATTTATGAAGCCCACCAATTTAATAAATTAATTAAATGGCCACACTTGTCATGAAGAGACAAAATGTGAACAATTTAATTTATTAAAATTGTACAAACTTTTAATTAAGGGTACTAGGTGGCACGTGCGGAGCACGTAGTGTGCATTGCACACAAAGTAGGGCCGGATTGTGCATAGGAGTGGTTTATGTATATGGGTGGTTACCTAGTGTATAGGTAGTTACTATAACTCCTACTCTCATCCTAACCCTCCATTCTATAACCATCCATTGAATTATGTATAAATACCCTATAGCTTCTTCTCATCTTAGTACAATAGAAAAATTTGTTAAAGAGAGAAAAGATTAGAGTGCGAAAATATTGAGAATTTTGGGAAGAAAAAGATTGAGTAGCTCCTAGTGTGAGTGTTCCCTTGGAGGCCGGCTATTCAACCCCAACTTGAAGCTTCGGTTTTGGCAAGGAGCAAGGAGGAGGAGGCGTGCATCGCAATCTAGGAAGCTCTAAGGGATTTCTCTTTGTTTCTTCAAAAAGGTGGGTGTTTCTCATGACTTCTAAATTAGAGACCATGCTAGGTTTTGTGCTAATTATGCAAGAATAAATGTATGCCATTATATTGCTTCTCGTTAATATTATGATTAAAATGAAAATGGAACACAAGTATAATTGTATGAAATGAATAGGGGAACTTAATGAAGTGGTATGATTAATGTCATGTTATTTTAATCTAGCATACTGAATTGGGATAAATGTTTATCTCTGTAGAAAAAATGATGATTATGGGAAAATACGTTTTCTTTGAAGTCGTGGTTGTGTGGAAAATACTAGTCGTAAGAATCCCTACATTAATTAGCAAACCATGCTTGTGGTGATGGTAGTCAAATAAAGTTGCATGTTCGTGTTGATAAATGAACATATTGTAGTTTAACTAAAACGTTGTGTACTAATCGAAAGGGAAGAAGAAACGTTTCCATACTTAAAATTTTAATACTGATTAGTCGACCGAATATAGGTAGTAGTCGACTGACCTGATTATAAAAATCCTTCGAGTTTAAACCCTGCAGAACAGCCGACTGGTCTGGGTAACAGTCAACTGCTCCGCAATTTGTATTTTCGTGTTTAAAACCTTGCATAACAGCCGACTGGTCTGAGTAACAGTCGACTGCCCCGCAATTTGTATTTTAGAGTTTAAACACTGCAGAACAACCGACTGGTCATGGGTAGCAGTCGACTATTCCGAACATTTTCTTGAATATTTTTCTTTTGCTGAACAGTCGACTGTCCATACTCTTTTTCAACATCTCAGATTCTAATAATGCTTTGTGATAAAAATAAATGTATATACTATTTGAAAGAGATGAATGAAGATTGGATGTGACAATTTAGAAAAGTAAATTTTATTTGTCCTTGGACGAAATTGTATATGAAGTGAAGTGAATTGTTCTATTGAAATTATGAAAGGTTTTATGATTATGAATGCTATGAACATGACAATGAAATCCTGATGTAATCATGAAAAATGAACTTACAAGCTTGAAAGGCTCAATTCTTGTGCGATTGTGAATTGAAATTGAGAACTAGAGTGTAGCTAAGCCTCATACCGGCATTGGAAAGGAATTGAATTGAAATGAAATTTGAAATGAGAAGATCAAGATTTGGGTCATGTTGAATAAAGAATTAAGACCGGTATAGTGGAAAGGCTAACTCTAGATAATTGATTTTGTTCATGATTCTAATAAACTAAGGATTAGATACATAGTAAAGATGTGATGAAAGTAAGAGAAAAACACGAGTATGAGGGCCATCGGATTGACGGTGTGAGAGTGATCCACAGACTGCCTGCTTGATGCGTCATGACATGGCGTGGACACTACTCCGGAATTATTGTCCCGGTGGCGACGCTTGTGGGGTGTTTTGGTGGCTACGGGTGGTTTCATTGTTCCATAGCGGAGGCTGAATTGTCCATAGTTTACCTGCTTGATGCGTCATGTCAGTGCGCCGGATTCCCCTCCAGTCTGCCTAGACATGGGCTCATAGATCATAAGACATCTAGGATACTTACCGTAGTTACTGTAGTAGTTTAAGTCATGGCGAGGGATTGAACCCTATAAGATGAAGTACGATTAAGGGCTTGCCCTCAGACCTATGTAGTATGGGATGCATAGAATCCGAACAAGTGCGCATTAGTGTCATATAACATAACAACTGCATTAAGGACTAAGTGCACAGCACGACATGACATCAATAGAATAGTCCCTTTAGCCTTGTTTTGTGAACAAGTTTGTGATTTTGTTAAGAAATGAGAATCGTTATACTGTTTCCGACATAGAGAGGATGGCCGTGTATAATTTCCGTCGGTTGAATAAACTGACGTACCCACAGTTTTGTATGCAGGGAAAATGGTCTGATAAAGATTAAAGGAGAACTGATGCTTAGAGATTATTCAAATATTGTTGTACTTTTATATAATAATGTTGTAATTTGCTTCCGCTGTGAAATGTAAAGTGTAAAGATTCTATGTAACTCTGATGTAAAGTGAAAAGTTTTAAATTTCTTGTAAAATTGTACGAAAGAAGCATAAAGGTCCTGTGGAATCTCGAATTCTGTTGTATTTGAAATTCAGGGTGTTACAAGTACTCTGCCTCGAAACCACTCCCTGACGTGGTGTTCGTTGTCAAGGTAGCGGAACAAAAATCCTTGGACCTCTCATCGGAACCACTTATCATCATGGCAATGGATTAAATTCCTTGGAACTTTCCTCGGAACCACTTATCCGCGTGGCATCTGATATCGATGTAGTGGAACAAAATTCCTTGGAACCCTCCTCGAACCCACTCCTCGACGTGGTGTTTGAGGCAAAGGCGGTCGAGCAAATTCCTTGGAACTCTCCTCGAAACCACTCCTCGATGTGGCATTCGATACCGACATAGTCAAACAAAATTCCTTGGGACTCTCCTCGGAACCACTCCTCAAACTGGTGTTCGAGGCTGAGACAGTGGAGCAAAATCCCTCAAACTCTCTTCGGAACCATTCCTCAGAGTGTCATCCGACATCAATACAGTATGACTAGGTCTTCGGACCTACCCTTGGGTCTGCCTATCGATCCAGCGCTTGACGCCTAGGCCCCAACCTCAAATCCTTTCGGTCTCTATGAATCGCCTAGCATTAATCATTCAAGAGAATGAAAAAAAAAGATAGAGCAAACATTCTTTTTTATTAATAAGGCCAAATAATTACAAAGGAGCGGTGGCCAGTCTGCAGGCAAATCTACATACTAGAATAACAAATGTTATGGACAAGTTACAATTTTTTACATGGTCACCTCATATCTCGAAAAACTCATTATCACCAGACGTGATCGCCTCATATCTCGAAACATTCAATATCACCAGACGTGGTCGCCTCGTATCTCAGAACACCAGTTATCGCCGACAGCCCCGAGTAGAAGAGGCATCATACACGTAAGCCTGATGATAAATCCTATGTTCTGGAGGTTGCCTCGGTATGCGTGAGGTATGAGGAGGTGGAAGTAGACCCTCGAACATAATCTGTAATGCCCTGCCCCGAGCTCAGACAATTTATACAATTTAGAAGAAAAATTAGATACTATGTAGCACAACTACCCACCACAGGCTGCCACACAAAAGGTGGTTAACCGAATTGGTGACTCTTGATCATAGGCAATGTTATTTATTAATATTATATTCTAGTTAACTCCCGATATGGGACTAAATTCCATTCTCTCTCTACTTTTCTCCCTATCTGCGAAATGACAGCCGAAGCCATTGTCTTCTCACACCCGGGTGGGCCTTCCCCCAAATGCCTCCATGTCAGCAGCTGATGCCACTTGAAGACAGCAGCACCACATTTTCATGCTGTTTTTTTTTGCATTCAACGTGCCCCCCCCCACTTGTACTGATTTATATATACCAACCCCCATAGAATTTCTATAGGGCACAACCTTACTTTCTTTTTCATTATATATATATATATATATATATATATATATATATATATATATATATATATATATCTTAGAAATTACGGGATGTTACAGACACCCCCTTTAGAAATCAGAGTCTTCGCTGAGCACGGGGCATGCACAATCTAGTGTAGGATCTCCTTTCTCGCTGATGTGGAGTGGAGTACCCTAATTCTGCTAGTTGCACAGTACCCCATTCTGCGGGCCATCACAGGCCCTAACCTCGCTCCCTCTCAGGCATACTTACCCGTACATCTTCTAGCTCCATCTCAGGCATACATTTCACCCACTCTTACCCACACTCGGTTTCGAAAGTTGGCTCTGATACCATTTGTAATGCCCCTGCCCCGAGCTCGGACAATTTATACAACTTAGAAGACAAATTAGATACTATGTAGTACAACTGCCCACCACAGGTTGCCTCTCAAAAGGTGGTTAATCGAATTGGTGACTCTTGATCATAGGCAATGTTATTTATTAATATTATATTCTAGTTAACTCCTGATATGGGACTAAATTCCATTCTCTCTCTACTTTTCTCTTTCTGTGCGAAAGGACAGCCGAAGCCACTGTCTTCTCATAGCCGGCCCCAAATGCCTCCACGTCAGCAGCTGACGCCACTTGAAGACAGGAGCACCACATTTCATGTTGTTTTTTTTGCATTCAACGTGCCCCCCCCCACTTGTATTGATTTATATATAGCAACCCCTACAGAATTTCTATATGGCACAATCTCACTTTCTTTTTCATTATATATATATATCTTAGAAATTACGGGATGTTACATAATCGAAGATATACATCCCATATCCCTCGATCCTCAATGACTCCTAGAAGAGTATCCTCAGTACGAGAAACCCGAGCCTGGACAAGCACCCTCGAATCCCACAAAAGAGACACTCATGAAAAGCTTGGCTCTCAGAACCAGAAGAAACAAAACCAACAGGGTGCCAAAGTCAGTGGACCTTAGCACAACTCATCATCCCCAAAGCTACATCGGTATACATGAAGTATGTGGATGAGGAGGGCCCTGAACCACCTAGATACTAAAGAGTCACACAAAAATCACTGCCTATATGAGAAAAAAGAATTCTTTGGCGATGGGAACTCTTTGACTTCGGCCAGTGATCCTCGGTTAAGGACATCAGATCTTGTAATTTGAGACACACTTGATGCGGTTCGACAGGGATTACATCTGTCCTCTCCGGGTCCCCTCAGATCGGTACCAGCATAACAGGGACCCTTAGTCGGAAAATTTTGACCAAACCCCTTGTCGGGGTTACAAGCACGGAAGAAGGCACCCCACAAGGTTCGACCACCAAAAACACAAATCTTGGAATTTGAGACAAGTGACGCAAACTTAGGCATCCTGATTCAGATCCCTTCAGGGTCGAACGCTCGAGCCGCAAGGCAAGAGCTCCCCGACCAGGCCATGAATGACATGCTCTCTTCATTGTCAACCCTCGGATTATCATTCGAGACACTAAGCAAGATGACTCCAGAAACCACAATGTTCTATAGAATAACAATTGGTCTGGGGAGCCAATTGCTGAAGGGTGATGGATTTTATACGCATTCTTTCCAACTACCACATTAATGACATTTAACCAGTCAACATTCCGATTTCCAAGATCTACAGTCCCCTCGATTCCCACAAAAAGTGACGTAAGCATGCCCACGTGATGACGCACGAGACCTCACAAGAGAAATTACACAACAAAGGCCTCAAATCCCCACCCTCATGGGCGAGGCCCATGACTCAATTCAAAGGGCAAAAGAGACAATATATACAACAATTCAGAAGAAGCACTAACAAGTGTAATTCATTAATAAAACCAAGTATAAGGACGGTGGTCAGTCCATAAGAAGTCAGGAAAAACAAACCCTAAAAACTATTGTTTGGAGGAAGACCCTGTTTCGGTGATGGGAGCGGAGCGCTCTTCATCGATCACGGAGATAGGATCGAGGACGGGGGCGGGGGCAGGGGCAGGGGCAGGGGCGAACCACCCGTGGTTCACCAGATCCTCTTCAACCACTTGGGGGCTCATACCGTCCCCTTTCCTTTCGAAAGAAAAATTGTGAAGGTCAAGATCTAGATACGCGGACTTAACGTGCTCGAGAGCATGGTTGTACCTCTCGTCATGGTGGTAGATGATGTCGGTCGGAGCATCTTGGTATGCCACCACCATTTCCTTCATCTTCACTTGCCACACAAACTTTTTACTGATAAGCCCCTCCTTCTCCTTTAAAAGTCCCTCTCGGGCCTCCCTTTGGCCAGCTCCGTCTTCAACTACCCTATTTGAATAGAGTAATTGTCGTTTTGGTTGAGGAGCTCCACCTCTGCAGCCTCGGCACTTTCGGCTCACTGGACGAGATGACCTCGTCTCCTCCGCAATTCGGCCCCAAGGGTGACATCCTAAGAAAACACCAAGTTTTACTTAAACCAAAGGAATGGATGAGAAGGAAAAGAAACCAGTAAAGAGGCTCACCATAACCTGGGACTGAGCCGAACGAGTGTAAAGATCCTCCTCGGAGTCTTGCTGAGACCCTTCAGGTCACGTGGGGTAGCGAGATGAGTAACCACCTCCGGGGCATTTCGAGGGTCACTTGAATAATCCTTCTCAGTTACAGACCACGAAGGCATCCACACCTTCAGGGGGAGAAGGCGGTCCAGCAGCCACCCCGGCGTCCAAGACGGACAGAGCAGGAGGCTTCTTGTCTCCCATAACGACACCTTCGATCGCCTTGGCCTTGGGGGCTCGGAGTCCTTGGAACTCTTACCCTCCGTCTCAGAAGGGGGCGCTTCAGCGACTGCTCGTTCACCGGGGCCATCACACCTGCTTCCTCCCTGGCCTTCGCCTTAGCCTCCGCTTCAGCCTTGTCAGTCGCAGCTTTCGCGACCCTCATGGCCATGCGCTTTACCTTCAATAATTTTCCTTCACCATTTTTCTAAGCAGTGGAATGGAGGAAAAAGATATGTAATGACAAGGGAAGACAAGAATGAGCATTTGACTAAGATGTGAGAAAAATATATATAAGGGGGATATCGATCGCAGTGCAAAAGGTGGTGCCACGCTGCACGTAAGGGAGCACATGGGCATGCACGCAAGATTGTCCCCCGGCATGGTATCCAATGTAGAGCTATTCGAAAAATTCTCACAGAAGGTTTCCCTCGTTATGGTATCCAACGCCGAACCAGTCACGGAAACCTCAAAGATGATTCCCTTCGGCATGGTATCCGACGCCGATCCAGTCACAGAAATCTCAAAGACGGTTCCTCCTCAGCATGGTATCCAATGCCGAACCAGTCACAGAAACCCCAAAGAAGTTTCCCCTTAGCATGGTATCCGACACCGAACCAATATCTTGCAAATGCCTTTATTGCCAAAATTTGAAGTTTACATTCAGAAAATTACATTGGGAGTTACATAATTGAAGGTGTGAAGGCCGGATCCTCGGGTTCCATTGTTAAAAACTCAGAACCTGGTTCATCATGTCAGTCCCAGCAGGGAGGGTCCCCAATCCGAGCATCACCAGTCCCCCCTGACACTGACAACACTCGAAGAACCTACTACGCCACTCCGGGCAACACCCGGAGCTACCGTTCTCGATCGAATTACTTGATAAGGCTCCTGCCTCGAGAACGGACTCATAAAATTGGAATTTTGGTCCACTTCTCCGAGCCTGGACTTCATGAGGTAGATCTCCAAGTCCCTCTTCACGAGCATTCGCCTCATGATAAGATCAGAGGATTGCTCATCAACTGAACGAAAGGTCTCTTTGCCCTCGGTACGGTCAAGGGTTACATTAGTTTCTGGAAATAATGCCCTCAAATGAGCTAACTCCTTTGCCACTTCTTGGGAGCGACGGATATGGTAATTGAACTCTCCCTCCAGGTCGATCGCTTCCTTCCGAAGGCGAGCGATCACGCCGTCGGCATGACACAACTTGTTGTGCAAGACATGCACTTCCTCCTTGACCACCATCTCCCGGTACTCGTTTGTTATGATCTGTTCAATAGAACAACAATCTCAAAATTTAGGTAAAATATAAGAAGGGCATCAAAAATTCGATTGAATGTTCATTTAGCAAAATAGTTACAACTACGCAGTGGCCAGTCCACAGTAGGCGTTCATACAAAAAGAGAAGCAAAAACTTTGTCAAAGTAAAAGGGTTCACCTCCCGAAAAGGAGAATGTGGAACCTCGGTCTCGATCACCCCTTGAACAGCATGAGTTTCTTTACCATCCGAAGGCAACTCCTTGGGGGTCGGAGGGACGCCATCAAGATCTGGATCGAAGCACATGACAACGAGATCGATGTCGGGGTTCCTCTTCCGAACATGCTGCATGGCCCGTTTGTACCCCTCATCCTGTGCTTCGACGATCTGTCGTTCATCCTCATCAATCTTCACCTCCAATTACTTCACCCTCTTCTCCAATACCTCAGCATGAATCTTCTCCTCCTGCCACTTCAATTCGAGCCGCTGCATCTTCCGGGTGTTGCACTTCAGTTCGGAATCGAACTGCCTCTTCAGTTCTGACCCATGAAGCATGACATGCGGAAAGAAGTAAAACACTCACTGAACCAACCAGAAAAGAATAAAGGGGGAAGGGAGAAGGAGAAATTCACAAGAAATTACTTGGTGCCAAACACATATCACAACAGAAGAGTAAGCATAATTGAGGTAGCATGAAACGATCGTCTTCCTGGCCAGAGTTTTCCTATCCCTCCACGGGGCAAGGTTGTTCACCGCTTCTAGTGTCAAACGGGACTCCATGACGGAGTCAAGTACCTTCACCGACCAGTCAGGCCTGACGGGCTCCTTCGCCTCCTCGAGGAGGTATGTCCTTGTAATCGGGTGAAACAGGGGGATGGGAGATTCGGCCAGTTCCTCGCCCCTGTTAGACTTCTCGGTTGGCCTGATCCGCGAGGATTCTTCCTCTTGATCTCGGATGGTCAGGGTCCTCGACTTTTGCACCTTTGCAGGTCGTCCCTTCAGAGACCGTCACGCCCCGCTTTCCAAAAATACGGAATACGAGCACGTAACAAAAGCCCAGCGAATGAATATAATCATCCTTAAGCTGTTCAGGAAAATCTTTACAACATATCACAGTATAATCAGAGTTGGAAGCCAGAAAAATCAACCACATGCACATATGAACCAAATACCAACAAAATACTTGAAATAAAATTTATTAACCTCAAATAATCATGATCTGAAAATACACAAATATTCCTAGGTCATATCGCCCAAATACAAGAAATAATACAAGTCTCAAAATACACTTATTGTCCAAAATAATCAACAAGAATAGTAATAGAAAAATTCAGCCTCTAGCCCTTCATCTTGCCAATACCTTTAGGAACCTGTCCTCCAAAATCTGCAATACAACGAATGCAGGAAAAAGGAAAAGCGAAAACACAGTACCCGTCAATGGCAAGTCCGGGTCACAAAATAGAATAGGATACAAGCACATGGAACTAACTAACCACAGGATATACTAACAGGTAAGGGTAACATATGTCTAATGTCAAGTCAACAGGTAAACAGGTAGCATGTATAATTATCAGGTAATCAGGTAGTCAGGTAAATATGTATCCAGTATCAGGAAAACAAGTAACAGGAATATCAGGATAATCATGTAACAGGTAATCATATAACAGGTAATCAGGTATCAGATTATATCAGGTAACAGGTATACAGGTAACAGGTAATCAGGTAAACAGGATCATCAGGTTATGTTAAGTCTAATCTTTTATTAACTATCTAGGTAGCACGACATGTGCCCCAAATTATATCACATGGTTGCTACATTCAAAACAATTTCGCTTTAGATTTCGTAGAGGACCATGCAGGGCAGTATACTCAGGTACAAGAAACAGTAATCCAAATCATATACCAAATTCCAAATAATCCAAATCATATACCAAATTCCAAATTAACCAAATCATATACCAAATTCCAAATATGGGAAACACGGGCCCCCTTCCGAGTACACGTTTCTGCACTATCCACTACTAGATCTGTCCCATTAAACCCCGGCTTGATTACTTTTATTATTAAGATCATCAACAGGCATGAGAGTGTGCTAACTAATGTCAGAGTAACAGGTTATAATCAGGTTTAGACTCAGGGAATCAGATCAGCAAGTAATGGTACTATTCATTCACAAATATGGGCAAGATGGTGTATGTTTGTAATCGGGACAGCAAGACCAGTCTGTACTAAAACAGTGATCCAAAGATCTACAAGCATGAAAATCATGATCCGTCGAAGGATCTGGAAACTAGACTTCCACACGCTTCTAACGGGTATAATAAATCCATATGCTATATCACAACATCTCGACTCAAAACACAATTCAACACAGTTTTCATGTACAGCCAGAAAACAGGGGAATAACTTAAACCACATGAAAACAGCATACACAGTCATTAATTAAACCCACGAAAATTCTGGGGTAATCCCCTATAAGTATATTCTCAAAATATAAATTTTCATATTTTTCCAGAAAGTATAGATATGTTTTCAAAAATAGAAAGTAACACATAACACAGTTTTGATGGATCTGAAATTCTTCAACACCGCTGTACAAAATCATGCATATCTTGCACACAGCGCATCAAAATCCACTTCCGCCAAAACGGGATGAAAGTAGATACATTTACCCAACTTTCATATCTCACACAAAATATTCATACAGTAATTAAAAACAAGGTGAACACGGCATTCAACGTACAATCACACGCAGTTTACAGCAAAAGTGACATCTAGAAAAGGATGTAAGGCATCACTCAAAACTCATCTTTTAATTATCACAAAAATCAGAGAACTACCTAACATCATGGTGAAATACTGGACAAAATCTTGTGGCATGAAATTATGTCTAACTTGGATCTTGAAAATAGTTTGTCCACAAAAATTACTCCGAACTGAATCTGGAAACTACCGATACACAGGCACTAGAAATATCATAACTAATTCATAAGAAGTCCAAACAGGGTGAAACCAGTGGGGTTAGAAAATAGATTCAATTCTCTACAAATTACTCAGAAATAGCCATGTATGGATTCGGACTCTAATCCAGGTAAAAACAGCAATCAATCCAGTGCAACCCGAATTTCCAGATTTCTCAACCAAACTTCAAAACGTCATAACTTTCTCAAAAATCATCCAAACTCTTCCAAATTCAAAACGCTGTCTACCCACTGTCTAAATATCATATCTAAGGGTTTTTAACATGTCAAAATCCAATATTTCTCATATGGGTGTTCAAACATACATCGGGTGTACAATATGTCACATACGCGATCAAATCGCGTTTGGGTGAATCCTAAGGCACAATCCTATCAAACTTCATGTCCTAAGTCATCTATGGCCTGTTTTGAATAATAGAGACGAAATCCACCATTAAAAACATGATCTTGGTCCGTCTCTAGTCTCAACCTATCCTATGTGTGAACTTTCTACTTGTATCAACCTAAGAAATTTAAGTACAAGTTACTTGCCTTTTTGTGATGACGAACGCGACGAATCCAAGCCTTTCAAAGAAAACCCACGAGCAAGACGCCTTCTAACGCGATTTCGAACGAACCCACGAACCGAATCTTGCCTACGATCGTCTTCTTGAAGCACGAACTCGAAGCGGGTGATACCCACTTATCCAAATCAGCGAAGGGAATGTAGGGGGCTGATTTGAGATGGATGGGTGCTGTTGGAGAAGGGGCCGGCCAATGGAGGAAAGGAAAGAAGGGTTTTTGTGAAGCGGAGTTGTATGATATGGTGGAAGGGGATGATTATGGTGGTCGGCTAGGGCAAGGGAGAGGAAAGAGAGGGTCGGCCTGGGGTATAATATGCAGGCCGGATGGAGAAGAGATGGAGAGAGGGAGCCGGCTTGATTAGGAGAAGGAAAAAGATTAGGGTTAGGGATTTATTTAGTGTTAGGGGTATAAATAGGAGATCAAATGTGGGTTAATGGGTAGTGGATATCAATAGGATTAAATGGGTATACAATTAGGTAATGGATATTGGGTAGATTTCAAATGAGAATACAAAATACAATGAATCCTATATCTCCTAAAAATCTCCTTAAGGGCCAAAAATCTCAAATTGATCAAAACACTTTTAAAAATTCACCATGACCCAAAAATAATTAACAAATATGAATGAGACCAAGAAAATGCGAAAAAGAATTCAAAATGGCGGAAAACGGACGATCGGCGTACAAACAACACACGAAGGTCAAAAATGTAAGAAAAATAATATAAAATGAAAATAATTCAATAAGAAAATTAATACAATAATTTATAAATATAATTTATGAAATAATCTAATTTTAACAATAAAAATAATTTGCAAAAATTTTTAAATACAGAAAATATCGAAAAATACCTTTCTGGGAAAACAGGGGTTACAGAGACCCTTCGGAAGATAAGATCATCACCCTTTTGCCCTTTTGGTCCACCTCTTCCTCCTGTTCCGCACTCCCGATAAGAAGAACCCCGACATCGTCGTCATCCGCTGCTACAAAATGCTTACATGAGAACATAATCGAATAAAAACATCCTAAGGAAACCAGTACAGTGAGAGACTCACGGGGGACATAGGGGCTCAAGCCACTTGACACTAAGGACATCTCTGTCACCCGAGCCCAGTCGATGCTGTTATCATCGACGAACAACGCCTTGAACTCAGCTACCACTTCGGTAGTGAACTCCGCGGGGACTACCTCGGTAGAAATCCATATGACCACTCAATCGAGATGTGCCATGGTTCGGGGCTATAAATGATGAAGTACTTCGACTTCCAATCATTTTTGGATTCTGGATGATTTTGTACCATGCGGTACCATTGGCGGGGAAAGATGTACCATTGGTTGTGATGTCCAGGAAGAGCACTCAACCCCAAACACACTTGGAAGTAGTTGAGCTTGAGGGGAACGCCCCTCTTCATGCAAAGCATGACGAAGCTCGTCTACTGCTTCAATTAATTTGGCCTGTACTGCACGGGATTCATCCCCACCAAGTGCAAGAACTCCTTGACGAACGGGTGGAGGGGAAGACGCAGGGCCAAAATGAAGGCATCTTGGGGGAACATGCAGAACAACTCCGAAAGATTTTTGTTCGGCCAAATCCCAGGGTTCGAAAGAAACATAAGGAACTTTTTTAGAATGAAATACAGCTCCCGGACACGGTTGAGATTACTCTCCACCATCGTATTTTGCATCTCGTTGACATCGATCTTCAGTCTGTTTGATGAGGATGGCTACACCCTATAACTCACTATGTCTAATAGTGCCTCCAGATACATCTGGATGGGCTTCTTATCCATATTGGGTCGAAATACACCCCCCACATGCTCATACTCCATCCGAGGGGCCACCTTATTAGAAGAAAGATTTTGCCTTTTACTCTTTGGTTGGCGACGACCACGAGGGGGAGGACGAACCAAAATGTCATTGAGATGAGAGACCCCCACTGCTCACACTGAAGGATCCTCTCCTTCTCCGCCTCCCACCCTCGGAACCTCTTGGGCGCAACTTCCTTCCAATTCTGCCCCCACCTTTACCCATGGCTCCTGGCTCTCGCCCACTTCTCCACCCGTGGCCTCCGTCGCCAGGGGCACAGGGTTCTCTACCTCCGGGCTCGAACACACATTGACGTTCATGCCTCCCCTTAGAGGGACTACGAACGGTCCTCGGATCCTCCGGTTCGATCGATTGTGAGGATAAGCCCGAAGAAGACCCCGAGGATGAATCTGAAGCAGATCTGCTATAAAGATACCTTGACATGTTCGCTCGAATTAGAGGTACTATCCAGGGAGAAAGAAAGTGATCTCAAAAAATGGAGGGGGCAGGGGATTTATAGAAGAGAGGAGCGACTTCTAGAATGACAAGAGTCACATGGCGTCTCCTTGATAACTGCAGAACCCATGCAAAGGCATCCCCACAGTCGCGAGGTGATGTGACAGTCGACTCTGACAACGATCACCCAACTCACTGTCATTCTGCATCCTCGGCAAGGTCTCCAACTTCGAGATCTTACTAAAAAACATTCAACGTGAACTCGCCCCGTGATGCACCTTCGGCGTGGTCTCCGACTCCGAGATCTCACTGAGAAACTCAACGAGAACTCACCTTATGCTACGCCCATGCCATGGTCTTTGACTCCAAGATCTCACTAGAGAACCCTCAATGAGAACTCACCGCGTGTTGTGCTCTCGGCGTGGTCTTCGACTCTAAGATCTCACAGGGAAACTGTACGAGAACTCACCTCGTGATGTGCCTTTGGCATGGTTTCCAACTCCGAAATCTCACTGAGAAACTCAATGAGAACTTGCCTTGTGCTGCGTCTTCGGCGTGGTCTCCAACTCTGAGATCGGACTGAAACTCTCAACGAGCACTCGCCTTGTGCTGCACCTTCCGGATGGTCTTCAACTCCTAGATCTCACTGGGAAACTCAATGAGAACTCACCTCGTACTGCGCCCTTGGCATGGTCTCCGACTCCGAGATCTCACTGAAATTCTAAATGACAACTCGCCTCGTGCTACGCCCTCGGCGTGGTCTCCAACTCCGAGATCTCACTGCGGAAAACTCAACGAGAACTCGCCTCAGGCTGTACCCTCGGCGTGGTTTCCGACTCCAAGATCTGATTGGGAAACTCTCAAAAAGAACTCGCCTCGTGCTATGTCCTTGGCGTGGTCTCCGATTCTGAAATCTCACTGAGAAACTCAATGAGACTTGCCTCATTCTATGCCCTTGGCATGGTATCCGGCACTGAGATTTCACTGAAACTCTCAATGAGAACTCACCTTGTTCTGTGCCCTCGGTGTGGTCTCCGACTTCGAGATCTCACTGGGGAAAACTTAACGAGAACTCACCTCGTGCTGCGTCGTAGTTTTTGACTCCGAAATCTCACTAGGAAAAACTCAACCAGAACTCGCCTCATGTTGCGCCCTTAGCGTGGTTTCCAACTCTGGGATCTCACTAGGAAACTCTCAACAGTAACTCACCACGTGTTGTGCTATCGGCGTGGTCTCTGACTCCAACATCTTACTAGAAACTCAATGAGAACTTACCTCATGCTGCACCCTCGGCATGATCTCCGACTGCAAGATCTCACTTAGATACTCTCATTAAGAACTCGCCTCATGCTGTGCCTTTGGTGTTGTCTCTGATTGCGAGATTCTCTCAATGAGAACTCATCCCATGTTGTGCCCTCGACGTGGTTTCCGTCTCTGAGATCTCACTGGGACCCAATGAGAACTTAGCCTCGGTGTGGTTTCTGATGCCGAGTCCTCGCCAAAATTCTCAATGAGAACTCCACCTCGAGGCGGTTTTGACCCCGATCCTCCAATTTGCTTAGACTCGGGGTGGTACCTGGCTCTTAACCTGATGGCCTCGCACCTCGACGGGGCGATCCGACCTCAAGCCTCACTGAAATAGAATCCTTCGACAAACACAAATCCCTTTGTTTCACCACCACAATTATCCCGATGGAACCTACTTCTTGAAGATGACCGAAAGCTCATTCCCGAGAGTGGGGAGGCTTAAGAAGAGGGTGAAAGTCGTGAGTGATCTACACCGTATGATTTCCGCACAAATCTCAGGACTCTTAATGCTTTAAACAGCAGACCCAGTGGCAGCTCGTGGGCCGCCCACAAGCCCCTTCACAAAGGGCCAGTCCAGCAGGAAAAATCAGCCCATCATATCGCCCTGAATCACAGTATTAACGGCTGGATTACTTCTTGATCAACCCTTTTCCTATAAATACAGACCTACATCTACAGTATGGAGGTAATCACATTTTTCACTACCTAATCCCGCTTAATACCTCTGATTACTGACTTGAGCGTCAGAGGGTTTGTCGCTAGGAATCCTCCCGGTGTTTAAGACTTTTTGCTGGTCTTCGGCGGTCGTTGTTTCCATGCACCTCCACTCATACTAATCCCACATAAGGGTCAGATCTACAGTGGAGATCTAAGTTTCCTCTTCAACAAAAGATCTCAATATATGTTGCTCCCACACCCGAAAAACAGCAGCATCAAACAATCTCTAAAAATGTCCAGAAAGAATATGGGCCGTAATATGGGCCTGCTTTTTAAAAATTTTCGGACCTGGGCTCAAAAATTGAGCCTGAATAAATTTCGGGTTGGGTTTTGGGTTTGTACAAGTTCGGCCCGAGCCCGATCCGGCTTCACAGTGATTGAAAAATTGAACAAACTACCCGATCCCTATCCTAATTCGCAGGTAAATCCTAACACCCTAAAATTAGAATATTCACATTCACCAAAATTAAATATCTCACCTCCACATTCTCTCTCCTCATTCATTCAAATCCTCTTTCTCTTTCCTCATTTCAAATCTTCTTTCTCTCTCCTCATTCGGATCTCTTTTTCTTACCAATCTTCGATCTCATCCTAACCCCATGACTGCACCGCCCGCACCCGCACTACCGGCCGCCACCACCCGCGTCCCCTCCCGCAGTTACCGCCCGTGCCCGCACCCGCAACCTGCTCTAGCCGCCGCTTTTCCGCCTTTCAAAAGTCGGCATGTATTTTAGTATATATTTTCAATAACTTTTTTACAACGTTTTACATTTTTTTCATATTCACTGTGAAGGAATCGGACCGGGCTCGAGCTTTACGATTTAATTTGGATCCGGACTTGGGCTTCAAGTTAGCAACCTGGTCCAAAATCGGGCTAGGCTTTGATCCTAGAAAGATTTTTGGAGTCGGGCTAATATAAGTCCAGCCCAAACCCGGCCACCTTAGATAGAAGAGTTGGGTAAGTTTGTTTGTTTGGTTTTTTTTTTTTTTTTTTTTTTTTTTGGGTGGTAAAAAGAGGGTAAGTTGATCTTAAAAAAAACAATTATAATATATTTTAGTTATTACTTTTTAGATTAATATGTCTTGGTTTAGTTAGAGGAAATTTACATCTATTTTAAAGTATATGTGAATAGAAAGATGGCCATGAGACTGCAAGAAAGGATAAACGATCTTCAAGAAAGGATAAACGGTCTTTTTATCAAACTATTAGGAAGCAAAATTATTACATCTTTTAAGTAGATAGTCTACTTTGTCTATGATCGAAACTCATATGTTGAATTTTTGGTGGCAGCGTTGCACTGATGGCCTGATTAGAAAGGGATGATCAAGGAAAGAAGTTTTGAAAAGGAATGTACAAAACGGTATTTTTCTTGATACATATTTATTGCAGCCAGTGTATTTCAAACCTACACCATATTAAAGACTATCGTTCCACTGAAACTTTGAAGTTGTGGTACGTGTTTAGTATTTTACACTTGAATTCTATAATATTCCTTTTTGTGGAGCGATTAGTATTACCAACACTGTACTCAAATTATCTATGTTTCTCAACTTTCATTCATGATAATGCACTTACCTTTTGAATTCAGTAAAAACCACCCAGTCAATTTGCCAGTCTGCAGGCAAGATGAGAAACTTCCAGATCAATGTGTTGTACTAGTGCGAGAAAAGGTGGAGCAACAAATGAAAATAAAGAGTGGGTCAGTCTCTCTGTTCATCTTTCTGTCTGCATAAGATCCTATTTTCTTTGTTTAATAAATGACTTTAAAAATATTTTTTTATATTTATGAATTGAAAGATCCCACATTTATGGTTACTTTTGTGTTAATCAAAGTATGATGAATTAATTAACATAAGAAGAAAGCAAGACGAAGGAAACAATTTTTTACTTCACCGATAGAAGGTAGATTATATTTCATTCAACTTAGATCATAACTTTAATTGGCTTATAAACTCGCATAATTCAAATTTGTGGTGGAAACTATATGTGGCGAGACCGCTGCTAAAAAACCTATCTCTCTCTCCTATAAACCCCCCTCAAATCGTAGATCTGAGAACGTTCGAGGGGGACGGCTTTGGTTTGCCGCCTCCTCCCCGCCGATGCCCTCCCGCAAATCCAACTAGTGCTGACGCCGGTCCTCCTCATCCCTATACTCTTCGACGGCGGCGGATTCTCGCCTCTCCTCGCGCCGTCAATTCTTCCGAGCTTTGGCGATGGAGTGGCGTGCTCCTACGGTGAGGAGCTCGCAGAGGTGGAGCTCCTTCTCCGTCGACCCAGCATCCCGTCGCTGGATCTGCGAGCCACCATTGACCCAGTCGTTGTCTCTTTGGTGTTGAGCGACGGTGAGGAGCAGGTGAGCGCCTTGTGTGGA
This sequence comes from Hemerocallis citrina, assembly GCA_017893485.1. NCBI lineage: Eukaryota > Viridiplantae > Streptophyta > Magnoliopsida > Asparagales > Asphodelaceae > Hemerocallis > Hemerocallis citrina. The sequence goes on from JACEHZ010000256.1 coordinate 828,645, forward strand.
GCTCGCGGTGATGGCAGCGCGCCGCCACTTGGGCCGCCGCCATCGATCTACTACCGGTGATCCACTTACCCCTCACCGCCTCTATTGAGAACCGCGCCTCTTCTTCATCGACGCTGGCCTCCTCCCCGTCGTAGGACTCAACGCCTTTGCCACCGCCACCATGTCACACTCTCGTTGCCAATCTCAGCGATCTGCAGCTATGATTGGATTACAAGGTGTTGGTTGACTGTGTGAAGTAGTCGGGGTTTGTGCTGTTGGAGGAGCCGGACATAAAGGCCGGAGATCATGCACAATTTTGTTGGGAGTGATTGTGATTGGCAGCGGCAGCATTCGAACTCCTTCACCCAACGACCACAGTCTTCGAGGCAGTACCGCCGCTACACCCTCATCACTGAACCTGACGTCCAACGCCACTGCCCGTTGTGGCGAGAGGAGAGGGTGATGCTTCAGTTCATTGTGATTTGTTTTGGATTTTTTGCATGAAGAGAGAGAGAGAGTGTGAGAGTGAGTGAGTGATGATGTTGCTCCTCACTAATCTATGTTGCAGTATGTCTATATATGTGAGAAATCACTGGAGAGAGGAGCGTGAAAGAGGCGAAGGTATCATTTTCACGGCTCTCTCTTTGACTATGGTTTTGGTTAGGGTGAGTGTGATATTTACGTGATTGTGGGAGGAGAGGAGGAGAAGGCAGGGTTCAGCGGTTGTCAAAATCCCACCTGAATCGCTTCAGGTGGGTGACCGTCTGTTGTGGAAGCGATACACGAAGCTAAACTGACGTATAAAATTGTGATTGGTCGATCACTGTGATTGAGCCCAAGTTGGGGTTCATTACAGTTTTAGTGGAGATGCGGTGATGGGGCCACCACGATAGTGGTGAAGACTATCTGTTTGTCGGCCCACCCTCCAGGATTGTTGGAGGGATCTCTTGTTGTTTGTACGGATCAATTGTTGCTTCAATGTTTTATTCCTTGCTAGTAATTTGTACTTTAGCCCAGTACTATGGGTTTGTTTTGTTAATTTCTAATTATTGAAACATGGTGGCTATATTTCACATTTTTTCTTCAAAAACAAAAAAAAACAAAAAAAAAAAAAAAAAAAAAACTATATCTCTAATATTATAATGGGAGAGTTGGAGTTGTAATGTTGTCAACATACAAACCCGTGCGTTGCACGTGCAACTTCAACTCTCCCATTAATTACAAAAAAACAAACAAATAAAAAAATTCACCTATTTAAAACGTGCAACGCACGTGAAAAATAATTTGGCAATATTTTTTTAACACTAAATATACATATATGTTGCACGTACAATTCAAATTCTACTTATAAACACGTACATTGCACGTACAAATTGTAGTTTTTCCTTCAAAATATTTTAACCAATTATGTGCAACGCACGTCAAACTCCAAAATTATTTCTTAATACATAAATCGCACGTGACAGTTCTCTAACTCTTATCAAAACTTGCATCGCATGTGATAAATACTAGTATATATGGATGATTGGATGAAATCTTCGAAAAAGACAAAATCATATTGAGCTTCTGGCTAATGCTAAAGTAAGTTCTTTCTTTTTTCTTCGCAATGTTGTAATCACACAGATTGAGGGATTGTACACGTGGAGTTCGAACTAGGGATGGCATTCAGGCCGGGCTAGCCCGGGACCGGCCCGGCCAGGCCCGCCCAAACCCGGGCTCAACCGGGGCCAGCCCGCCTAATAAACCCGATCTGGTCCAGTTCACCATTTGCCCCTAAAAGCCCGAATCTGGCCAAGCCCAACCAGGCCCGGGACCGGATTGAACCAGCCTGGTCCGGTCCAGGCTGGCCCACGGGCCGTTGGCCAATTTTGAATTTTTCAGAATTTTTTTCAAAAAAAATTGGATTTGTGTGCTAATACTACAAAGTATATGTGTATATATATGTAAATACATATATATATATATATTGTAAAATATTTCAAAATTTTATAAAAATGATAGTAGACATCAAAATTAACTGATCACTACTCATTACTCAATTTGCCAACCCTCACCTAGGGATGGCAAATGGGTCGGGTCGACCCGCGACCCGCCTGTTTAACCCGGCCCGCGAAACCCCGGTTCGGGTTCGGGTCGAACCCGTTAATCTTAACGGGTCGACCCGGGTCGCGAAATCCACATGTTCAATCCGTATAACCCGGCCCGATAATCCGTTTAAAAATAGCCGGTCCGCCCGCCAACCCGTGGGTTGCGAACTATTGTACGGGTCAAATGTTCAACCCGCGCCGGGTCGACCGTTGACCCGCGGGTCCAACTAGTTGCAAGCAGAGCGAAATGCGGCACTGTACAACAGAGCCATTGTTAACGGTTCTTTTAGCCTTTTTTTGGGTTTTTTGTGTTTTTGTGTTTTTTTTTGTGTGTGTTTATTTTAACCGTATAAATACCCCCTAAAATCAAACAAAAAAATCACACATTTCTCTCTTACTCTCTCTACTATTATTACTCAATTTATTTGAATTTGTGAACAATTGAAAAAAGAAGCTAGCTATACACGATCAAATTCCGATCGTTTTGAAGTTAAAATTCAACAACGTTCTTCAAGTTTTCAACTCTCCTCCAACTCCAAGTGATCAAGTTTTATACTCTCCTCCAAGCTCTCCTCGACTCTTCAATTCTGGATTTTTACTTCTACTTCTATTCTTATTTTTACGGGTTCTTTTATTTATGCGTATCCACGGTGAACGGTATCAAAAATTTATATCCCTCTTCTTCAATTTCAATTTTTGTGTGGTTATAATTTTTGGTATCTTGTTTGTTGGTTGGTTTTTTTATCTTCTCTCTCACAACCCTTTTGTTTTCTAGATTTTTTTTGTAACTTATCGTCCCTACATTGTGTAGTTTTTTTTACATACACTACTACATATAAACATGCCTAGATCACGTGATAGCGGTCGTAGCCAAAGTGGGCAAGATTCCACCGGCACTTTCCGTAGGCCACCAATTGTCCCCCATAGTGAGCCTGCCGAAGAGTACCATGATCCTCCTACCTGAAAATGGGGTACACACGATGAGTTTGTAGGAGACATACAATTAGAAGAAGAACAACAACAACAACCAACCGAAACAACACAACCCCCTAGTGGTAGGAAAAGTAGAGGGGAAAGTAGTGATTGGCATAAATTTTACGATTTTATTCCGGACGAAGAAACTCCGTGTATAGGTTTGAAAGTTTGTAAAACATGTTCTAAGCAATACATATTCAAGAGGCATGATGGTACGGGTACAATTAAGCGACACATCCTAAATAACCATAACGATCTTCTTGTTGACCTACCAGGCCAACAAAAAATCCACCCTAGGACTGGTCTAGTTGATAGCTACCGTTATGATTCCAATCTTGTTCGTCGGGAAATGGCTCGATTAGTAATAAAGGAAGAGCTACCATTTTCCTATCCCGAGAGTAGGGACTTGGAAAATTTTAATCAAACGGCCTTAAACCCTCATTTTAAATGAATCCCGAGAAATACGTGCAAATCAGATTGTTTTAAAGTATACAATGAAATGAAGGACGCTTTGATTGCAATTTTATGGAGTTTAACTTGTAGAGTTAGTTTAACTTCGGATTGTTGGACGGGTTGCAACAATATTCCAATGATGAGAATAACCTGTCATTGGATCGACAATGATTAGATTCTACAAAAAAGAATCATATCACTTGCCGCGTTACCCTATCCCCATAGTGGCGTTGAAACAGCAAACCGTATTTTAGAAATTTTTGATATTTTTCATATTCACGATAAAATTATGTGTATTAGTTTTAATAATGCATCTAACAACAATACATCAATTAGTATTTTAATATGCACATTAAACCCTCCATCTGACAATATTTTTTATGTTAGATGTGCAAGTCATATTTTAAATTTATATGTTCAAGATGCATTAAAAGTAGCCGATCCATATATACTTAAAATTAGAAATTGTGTACATTTTATTGCATTAAGTGGGACCGTATTTCAAGAATGGAAAAATTGGTGTAGGATTTCAAATGTACCTTTTAGAAAATTTTCAAAGGATGTTAAATACCGATGGAACTCTACTTTTGATTTACTACATGTTGTTACTGAATATAAAGCATGTATAAATGATTTTTGTTTGGCAAAAATATGCCAAATTTTGAAATGACTCCCACCGATTGGTTTTTTGCCGAATCATTGTTGAAATTTTTAGAACCTTTTAAAACCGCAACTTTAAAATTTTCAAAATCATGTGAATCTACTTCAATTAGCATTTTTATTTCAATAGTTACTATGATGCAAACTTTTAACGAAATGCTAAATGATGTTTTTGTTGGTGATATTGTAAAACCTGCATACAAATTTTTTTTGAAGTATTTTAATCATCATCCTATGTTGTTTTGTGTTGCTACCATTATGGATCCTCGTATCAAATTAGAAGGTACGAAGAGATTGATTGAAATGTTCTTTGCATTACTTAGAGAGGATGTAGAAATAGAATTTGATTGCGCTTCTTTTTTAGTTAAATTTGAATCTACATTAAATAACTTGTATGATTATTATGATAGATTTTTTGCTTCTAGTAGTACAACTTCTATAGTTAGTTCTTCTTCTGTTACTTCCAAAGGTAAGCGTAAGAGTAAATTTGATGATAGAATATTTAATTTACTTGCACAAATTCAATCCGAAAAACCTAGGACTAATCAACCAAATGAATTAAATTGGTATAACCAACAAGATTCTGAGTCTTCTACTTATCCACTAGATATTTTACAATGGTGGAAAGACCATGAACACACTTATAGTATTCTTAAATATATGGCTAAAGATCTACTAACTCCTCCTGTCTCTATAGTTGCTTCTGAAAGTGCATTTTCTTCAAGAGGCATGGTTCTAACTAATTACAGGAATCGCTTGAAGCCCGACTTGTTAGAGATGCTCGTTTGCACAGAAGACTAGCTGAAGGTTGAAAATAGGACACACGGAAAAGCATTATCTACGTTCACAAGTGGGAGCAGCTCGCCGGAAGAACAACAATAACAACATCAATAACAACCAAAATGAAGAATTCAAGATCAACAACAACAAGTCAACAACAACAAATTGAAGGCCATCAACTTGAAGACAATTGTAAACAGATAAAAAATTGTATTAAATCTTTGCTTGTTATTTTAAATTAGAAAAATTGAAGTAAATTGAAATTGTATATAAAAAATATGTAAGTGTATAAAACAAATTTGTGAAATCTTTATTTCTTATTAGAAATTGTGAAACTTGTATAACTTGAAATCATATGAATAATATTTCACTATTTTTTTGCAATTTCACTTTTTCAACCTTATTATTATTATTACGATTTTTAATGTTTATTATTATTATTATTATTATTATTTCTTTAAGAAAAAAAAAAAACCTATCAAAACGGGCCAACCCGCGACCCGACCCGAACCAACACGGGTTGGGCGGGTTGCCATTTCAGCTCCTTGACCCGGCCCGGCCCGGCCCGATTAAGCCTCCAACTCGACTCGAACCCGAAAGGGTTCACGGGTTAGGCGGGTTGCCATTTCAGCTCCTCGACCCGGCCCGGCCCAGCCCGATTAAGCCTCCAACCCGACCCGAACTCGCCCAAGTCAACCTCCAATCCGGACGGGTCCGACCCAACCCGACCCGGCCCGGTCGACCTGAATGCCATCCCTACCCTCACCCTAGCTATTTATAGCCAAGTCCACATTCTCACTTCTCTAATCTCACCAATGTGGGACTAAAAGTTTTCTATTTCAAATGGTCTTAATTATATATATATATGTGTGTGTGTGTGTGTGTGTGTGTGTGTGTGTGTGTGTGTGTGTGTGTGTGTGTGTGTGTATACTATCAAAATTTTAATGAAATAACGTTTTAGGTTGGATTTCTTGGGTAGTCCATGCAAATTAGTTCAATGAGTTTGGGTTTGTCGCGGATTCCATCCTGGGAGAGCTTAGATAATTTTTTTTTGAAAGAATTAATCACTTTTTTTATCAAATTTGCTTTTAGCTGATGTTTCTTTCTTTTATTTTTTTTATTTTTTATTTTTTTTTTGATTTTGTAATTTAATAAGATTTCAGATTTGTATGTTACTTATCTATTTGATTAATTTGAAATTTTGTAATTCATAAAAATAGTTTAATTTATGAATCGTTTTTTTTATCTATGCGTACAACCCAATTGTTCACTATTTTCCTTTCCTTTTTTCTTTGTACACTCGATGAAAGAAAGAAACAAATGAAAAATCCGTCTAACCCGCGAACCCGCAACGAACCGGCCCGGCCCTCGAGCTAGGGGCCAGGGACCAGGTCCCGGACAGCATTTTCCTGCTGAGGCCCGGCCCGGCCCGGTCCGGCCCGACACTGCTGCCGGCCCGAGCTAAAAACCGCGGGTTTCGACCCGGCCCAGTCTGGCCCGGTTGGCCCGATTGCCATCCCTAGTTCGAACTCCCGATCTTTTACCAAGTAGCGAAGATGCTAATTAATTTACAATATATTTTGGAAGTATAGTTTTCTATTTTGTCAATAAGAATGTTTGATAACTGATTAAGCGAACCTCTGAGTGGACGCTTCTGCAATTTTTGTCCGTAGAATAGAGTTGCGTTTTACTCTCAATATTTGCTATATAATTATAAACATTTTAAACTTTGGTTACAAAATAAAATACTTATTCTAAAGTTATCTTTTCTATTAAAAATAAGGTGGACCTATCCACCACTCTGCCGAAGAACGTCAATGAAACTTCTTACCGAGATGTCAAAAGCATTTCTTTACATATATGCACTCAGATACAGAGAGTATTTGGGAGAAAAAACTAACTTGAAAAATCCATTATTATGAGCTAGACGAATCTATTGCCTGGGAGTGCTACCAACAGTACATATTTTACTCAACTTTCTTTTGGGTACATTTATTTATGATACTGCATTTCCCTTTTGAATTCAGGAAACGCAAGCGAGCAAAGAAAAGATCTGTTGAAGAGACTTCACAACATCTCTAATCATATAATGGAAAAAAGGCCTTAGTGTCATTTGTAAATTACCAACATGTACAACACACGTACATAACTAATATAAAAAAATTTTCAGATTCAAACTCATACAATATCTGAATTTTTACTTTTAAAAAATTAAATTTATTAAGACGTGCATCGCACGTGTAAATTACTAGTAATCTCTAATATTATAATGGGAGAAGACCTTATTAGTGTCATTTGTCATTTTGTCATTCTACCAACATGTGCAACACACGTACATAACTAATATAAATGAGGTTTCCGGTTCAAATCCTCCCTATGTCACAGTTTTTATTTTTATTTTTTGAAATTATTAAAACGTGCATCGCATGTGTAAATTACTAGTTATATAAATGGGAAAGTGGCCTTTCTAGAAAGTAAGAATGGAAGCATAGTTGCTTCTTTAAGAAAATTCAAGTTACAATTCTGTAGGACGCGAGTGTTAGAAAATTATTCCCTCTAAAAGATCTTGTTGAGTCTTTGACACGATCAATACAAACCATCAAGATCACACAGATCACACAAAGCACACAAGAATTGTCCATGTTGAGACTTTTTCCTTAATCCGAAGAAGGAAGAATCGAGATATTTTTCAACTAGAGAAGATATAAGAATATTACAATTCTCACTACTACCCTTTTTCAATCCTAACTAGAACTACTTGTTGTTTACAATGGAGAATCTCTCACATCTCAGATAAAGTAGTCGCTTTTTTTATTCAGCACTCAATAGAATTATTATTGTTCTTTGAGCCGTTTACATTGATTAAATAGATTCTAGAGATACCCTAGTTTGATACACTTGATACATTGATTACTCGATAAATACTAAAAAGATAAGCATACATTGAGAGCCGTACGATCTAACTGGAAGATGAAGTTGGGCTTTATATGATCCCGAAGACCCGATACTCTAAACTGGATCAGCGGAACCCGACGACCGACTGCCCTTGATTGCGGCCGACCGCCCATGATTGTTGCGACCACAATCATCAAGAATGATACACGAGGGTGTGACAATCGACTGCACAGTCGACTGTCCCCTTCTCTGTACGCTATTGCTGGTTTCTTCTTCAATCTTTGCTCCGATCCTCTAACGCTTCATCATCTTCTTCATCATACATGTATACACAAGACATATAAATCCAATAGTTGACCCCAACTAGTTGACATAAAGGCTTTGTTGTTATTGTTGTATATTATTAGCATTAGCATTATATGCCTTATGTTTTTTAGGTATGAAAGGTCGACTTAGAAACACATTTGTTTCTTTCTTCTTCTTTTTTCAGTTGTATGTTGTAAAATAATATACATCATTAATAAACAATTGTAAAAAAAATTCTATATCACTCCTAGAAACTACAAGAAAATATGTACTGCATTGTATGTAAAGTACTAATGTTTATTATTATTGAATTTTAAATAAAAAATATTTTATTCAACCTACCTTAGAGAAATTCTTGTGTCCGCCACTGATCAATACTTCAGATTCCATTCTAGCCTCTGTTTAATACAACACCCTTTTGTGTTCTGGATCCAATCCATGAGCTTGGATTTGGGTTAGATTTGTATTAATTATTAAATTTAAAAAGGAAGGCATAGGCTATACAACTAAACTGAGGGATAAGGATGCTTTCAAATTGGAACCGGATCTGATATTGGCTATACCAATATCTGTATTTGCATTCCAATGGCAATTTTGATATGGATACAAATATAACTTGGAAGAAGAAAAAAATAACATCTGTATGTACAAATTTTGGGTGAACCCTTTTTCCACAAGACTAGCCTTGTATTTTTTATTGAACCGTTTGCCTATCGAGTGATCTTGAGAACCCATATATTCTCAAACCATCTGCATCCAGCCGGAAGATCAACTAGCTCCCAAACATAGTTCCTTACGATTGAGTCAATTTCTTCTCTCATAGCAATTTTCCACTAGTCGCAGCAGTTGAAGAGCCATCCTGATATGATCTCGGCTAATCATCTTCCACTATACCACACACAAAAGCTTTACCCTCAACCACCCAAGATTTTTAAGGTCTTTCAATGCATTGGCTCTTTCGATGTCACGCCCCGCTTCCCAAAATACGGGAATATGAGCACGTAATAAAGGCCCAGCGAATGATGTGAGCATCATCCATAAGCTGTAACAGATTAACTCCACAATATACAAAGATCACAACCACGCAAGAAACAATAACCATATAAACAATGAATAGACTCCAAAATATTCATGAAATAAATTCATAAAATAATATTCAACATCTGGGAGAAAAAAAACTTCTGGTCATAAAATGTCTGGAATAACAACGTAAAAAAACAGCAGTAGCTACTAGAAAGGTTCGAAACAAGAAACTAAATGCATGCAAAAAAAAGAAGAATCCATCTTCATCATCTACAACATTTGTTCAACAAGTCCTTCAGCCAATTCATCTTCTGTACCTGTGAATTCAACATCTAGAGTTTAGGGGGAAAATGTCTGTTAGAGCAAGCAACGGACGACAAGTAGCAGCAAGCAGTGAACAAGAAAACATGCATGACAAGGAACATGCAACGTGAACAAGAGATCATATAATCAAGCATGGAACAAGTAACAAGTGTATCATATAAACGAGTAAAAGGTAGTATGTAAACGAGTAACTGGAAGTATGCACGTGCTCAGTGTAAATCATGTCTAGATTTCTTTTATAAATCCTAACTAATACACGCAATCCTGCGTCCCATACCACAGATCGGATGCATACAAATAAGTTAACGTTTATACTCTAATGGTGAATTCTATAAGGTCGTATACTCGGGTCTTCCAGTGACACTAACAAGAATCATAATGTGTAACCAAGAATAATGTCAAGTAACCAAGAATGATGTCATGTAACCAAGAATAATTACATGTAAACATGGGTCACTATTACGAGAAACACGGGACTCCTTCCGAGTATACTCTCCTATATTTTCCACTACTAGATTCTTTCCCTTATTACCCCGGCTTGTCATTCTTTTTATAATGATTCATGGACATGCAATAACGATAACTAGTACTAGGACATGGCCAAGAAGATATCAAGAGACATGCAATGCAAGATGTAGGATACGATTTATGAAATGTAATAAATAACATATTCATGCTTATATACAGGAAGATACAAATTCTGGAAAGCAAAACCTTGCTGTACAAAAACATATTTTTCCATTGTTATGGAAAAGAAAATCAAGATCTGTTAGGACTTCTAGAAACTAAACTCATTGACGGTTCCAATTCATATACACACGACAAATTATAAATACAATAACTAGGTCAACACAATCAATTCTCTACAGGTTTCGTATTCAGGTAGCATGACATGGTCAAATTTTTATATGCGAAAGTTGATCAAAAATCTATTTAAAAATATAATAAAAATCATAATCAAATTCCTGGAAGTTTTCAGCGAAAACTAAACAAATCTCAGGTCTTAATTATTAATTTAATCTACTATTTCCACTAGTTAAACATGGTAATGCATTTTCAGCCTGTATTTTGGAATGCAAACATTACAGCACGAAAATCTAAATAGCTTGCAATCCGCAAAACCGTCAGATGATCAGCATTTCGGACATAGAGAGCTACCATTCTTATTCAATATGTTTTAAACAATGACAAATAGCATCAGGTCAAAAGTGAGGTTCATTACTGAATTAATGTTCAGGCAGCAATTTAGAGTCATGTTTGCACATATATATCTAGTCTGAAAATTTATCAAATAATTCCGCAAAATTTAGGGTGACTCATAATCATGTCTAGTAGCATTCAGATTAATATCTATTCTAAATTTGACCGTTAGCATTTCATTTCAATCAATAATTCATGCCAATACGCCTGTAGACGGCGATCTGGAAATCTAGACCTAACAGTATTAAAAGTGTGATAACTTACAAGTTATAAATCGGATTCCAGATCCATCGAAAGTTATGGAAACTAGATTCATAGGGCTACAAAAGCTATCAACAGAGTTTTATTTAACTCTTACAGCAAAATGTTCAAAAATTCAACGCAATACAAAATAAGCAGCAGGCCAGCAAGTAGATTTATGTTGATTGGCAATAATTTAAATATGCAAGCATACGATTTCATGGCAATTAATTTACATAAAAATTCTACTTGATTATCAGGATGAAATTCCACTATTAACAGGACAATTCAATCATGGTATTTAATTTTACGAACAAAATTAAATCCAAACGGAAGCATTCAAATCAACCTACTGTATAACATGATTCTAATTATATTCGTGTGGTGTATGCACACGATGAAATGTAACAGGACTTGCGTTTGAGTCAAGGAAACAGGCACGAAAAGAGGACTACTACTTGGTTTCGCCGATGAATCCGAAGTAGTCTCTTTGACGGGTAACAAGTAGACAATGCAGGACGAACGAATAACGAGCCACTTGCGGAAATCAAAAATTAATTCTTGGACTAGAAACAACAAGAGGGTTCAAGAGAGAGATTTACTTAGACGATTAATCCGAATATTAATGAAGATAATATGCGAAATCCAACGGTGGAAACACGTGCAACCCGCATACACAGCAACATGTGCAACAACGACACCATGTGAAAAGCACGTAATATCAATACGTGCACACAACAAAAACATAGCAACAATCGCAAGAACACAGTGTGAAAGGGCCACAACAAGGTGAGGGGGAGCAGCGGGGCTCGGGGTGGAAGCAAGGTAGTAACTGGGTGATCGGAGAAGAATCGAAGGGTGGAGATGAGTGCAGCGGCGATTTCGGCCGACGACGAGTAGCAAGGTGGTCGGGGTGTGTTCGACGGGAAGATGAGGGCGATGAGGGGCGGTTTGAGGTGGTGAAAAGGGGCGACGTGTGGCAAGGAGGATGACGACAGGGATGGGTTTCGAAAAACACAAAATAGGAGGAAGATTAAGGATCGACGAGGGTGGCCACTAGGGAGAAAGGGCGGTGGTCGACGGAGGCAGAATCGCGAGGCTATCTACGAGGTGGAGGAGTGGGGGTGAGCGAGGTGCAGGCGATCGGGTGCAGGTGGATGGATGATCGGAGAGGATGGTTACAGTGGCTTCGGGTGCAGCGAAAACGGGGACCAGTGGATTGAGGGGCATTGGTCGAAGGCAGCGGTAATGGAGCTCGGAGGTTGTCGAGGTGGAGGGTGATGAGTTGGTGTTGGTTTTCGGCACAGAACAGAGGAAGAGGAAGGGTCGGGCTAGGGGTGACAGCTAAGGTATGGGTGCAATTCGGTTAATAATTAGGGTCAGGGGTTAATGGGTATTTATTGAGTAATTAAGATAGTGGGTTTGGGTAACGGGTTAACGGGTTCGGATGCGGGTTTAGGTAATTAGAAGTAAAAATATGAAGAAAATAATAGATAAAAGGGTTTTTAACACATATATCCCTAACAAATAAGCTAATATCATATATACCCCTCACAAATGAATATTATCACATTTGCCACTAACAATCTAAAATTCATCTCAAGTTGACACTGGATTAGAATTATGTCTGCAATTATAGTATTTCCTTGTGTCGGATTCAATTATGGGATGTCGGTGCCTGGATGCTTTTTAGTTTCGACAATTGTCTGCAAAAATTTCTCTTGATATTTCCTCATCTTCTTCTTTATCAATTACCAATTCCTACTGGCAACCTAACTTTACTGTATTTCTGCCGCCCAACCACCACCTTCAACCGAACCCATCTCCACAAATAATATTCACATTATCAACTTCATACCTAAACCTATCTTGTAAAATAATATTCAAATCTCAGTCTCAATCTCAATCTGAATCTCAGTCCCAATTATCTTATAAACTAAGGGATATATATGGTTAATGCTCACATTGTTAGGGGTAAATATGATAATATTCATTTGTGAGGGGCATATATGATATTAGCTTATTTGTTAGGGGTACACGTGTTAAAAACCCTAGATAAAAAGATGAACCAATATGCAGAAATTAAGAATAGGATGAACGGAAACTTTTTGGGTTCAATAGAAGATAAAATTAATCAAAAGAATGACTTTTGTCGAAGACAAACAACAAAACTTTATTATCCAATAATAATCATAATAAACATAAAAAGTAGTAATAATAATAACAATAAAAATAATAAAATTATATAACAAATAAAATTTGGGTTTAACACACTTATTAAAATAATTCTATAATTATAATATATCTGGTTTGGGCTAAAACATAATTAATTAACCAAATAATGAAATATGATAAACTTATAGAATGGAATAAAATTTGTATAAAAATATATTGTCTTTTGAAAATAGCTACAAAATAAAATTGATGATTATGAAAGATTTTAGGGAAATTCAAAAGAAAATTTAAGAAAATGAATTTAATAAAACGGAAAAATCTTCATACAAAGTCGGAACACAGAAAATACACCACAAAATCGTATGGGAAAAATCGGGGGTTGCATTCGATAGAGAGGATTGATTTCAGAAGAGTTGTTAGCCTTAGGTGACTTGTGTTTTCTTTTATGGCCATTTTCATCCACTTGGATATTGCTCCCACTGTTTGGTGTACCGTTCATTGATTTTCTTCCACTGATACGTGCATCATCATATGATTCACTCCACTGATTTGTGCATTATCATTTTTGGGCTCATTCTCCTCAAGTGTGAGATCCCTTAGGGCAACTAGAGGAATGCTCCCACAATTAGGAACAACTCTCTTAGCAGTCTCCATAGGAATGCTACCACTGTTAGGAGCAACTTCCAAAGTTTTCGTAAGTGGAGTATCACTTAGTTCATGATACCGTATGCTACTCTTGGCGATTTGTTGAGATAATTCCTTCCTTCACCAAGTGTATGCATATCTCCTTTCGTTTCCAACACCCATAGTCGGTAATAATTCCTTACTTCAGTTATGCTGAGATATTCATCCTCGATGAACGTCACATCACTACTCTTTCATTCAATCTAACAGTTTGTGATTTTTTCTGTACTGACCCACTTTTTCAAAATATTGACCAAACTGACTCACTTTCGAAAATATTTACTCAACTAACCGAGTTTTGGAGACATCAGCATTAACCGCTATTGGAAATAACGACATAGGTTATTTATATGTTGTTTTTTCCAATAGAGGCTTCTGTTATAAAAAAAAATCACATGTGACCTTTTGGAGTAACAACATCAGTTCACTTCTTCCCAATCATGAATTCTCTGACTTGGACAAAAATTGAAAGTATGAAAAAATCCTATTACTTATGCCGCTCTTCCCAAGTACTTCATTCTCATTACTAATGTCGTTTTTGTGAAAAGCGGCATCAGTTATAATAGTAATTACAATTAAATAGGGGCCCCCTCTTCTCTTTTTCCTTTCTGTAATCCACGTTTTCCATTTTCTTGTACTTTGGATATATTATATTTTTCTGTGTATTCGATCTAATTGTATTCTTCTATTCCTTCTGAACCATGTGTTTACTCTTCGTTCTCAATAAATCTATCTGTCTTGCCTTTGCTTCAATTTTGTGGCCTTGAATATATTCTTGATTTAATTTTTCTGTCTAATTATTGTCTCTATTTGAATTGCTAAATCCTAATTAATTGTTTCATGGCCTATTTACTTGTCTTTCACCTAACCCTAACCCAATAGCCCGTGTACCCTATGACCCATCATCCTACATCCCTGATTGGTTTCCCCCGCAATATCCAATACCTGTTACCCCTTGAAACCCGACCCATCTCCTATATATAATCACCAACTGTTAACCCTACTTATCCAAACCCTAATCATCTTTTACCCAAGCCGCTATTCACTTATCCCCTACCTCCTTCACACCCATCTCCTATATATAATCACCAACTGCTAACCCTACTAATCCAAACCCTAATCATCTTTTACCCAAGCCGCTATTCACTTATCCCCTACCTCCTTCACCCGACCTCCCGTTCTCCCTCTCTCTCACTGTGATCCCAACTGCACCCCCCTACCCGACTGCCGAACACCCTCCGGTGACCCCCGCATGCTGCGATGCCACGACAGCACCCTGCCCTGCCTCCACGACCCCAACACTCCCCTTCTCCCCTCCCGACGCCAACCAGCAGCCACCCCTTGGCTGTTCCCTTGCCGTCGTCGCCTCCCACCGCAGTGCACTTTTTTTTCCTCGGGCTGCCATTGCCTTGGTTATGTGCACGTGTGGATCTCGAGCATCAGATTCGTGGTCTCGTTCGTGATCTTCTGCGCTTAGTATTGTGTTTGTGCCCGGGAACCTATTCCCGTTATTCTCTTCTACTCGTCGGTTTCGTCATCTCCTCAAAGGCAAGTAACTTGTATTCCTTTTGTTGTATATACAAGTACTAAATACCGCCTGTAGTGTAGCTTTTATTTCTAAATTCATTCTCATGAAAAATACTTGTTAGATCTTGTCTCTACTTGTTGATCCATCAGTAGTCGTTCTTTGTTACACAAACGACATGAAATAATTTAGATCTAATTAAATTCTTGATGCATGTATATATGATGTTTCGTGACCCATGATATGTTGTATGAATCTTGCATGCTTGATGTGTTAGTTATAGTATCTTGTGGTAGACTTGTTAAAATACCCATTACCATGTTGTTTGGTCATCTATTATACCATGTTGTGCTTGTTATAATCGGATTTGTTGCCTATGAACAAATTAATTTGATGAAGATTTCTGTTTTTGATGCTGCCCTGTTTTATTTCAGTATTTTAGACCCTATTGAGGTCAGTAAATCAAATTAATTTGTGAATATAAATCGTAGAAGCCATTTTCTATTTTCCTGCATTTCTGACAGATCTTAGTTTCGATTTGTGAGTTGTGAATTACTGCTATTTTACTACAGATGTGTAGAAAATTCCAGATGCTATTTTATGTGCATTCTGTATAGTTATTTATTTTAATACTGATGTTAAAGATAAGATTTGGACCTAATATTTTGCTCGGTATGACTAGACTTGACTGGGATTAATTCCAAATTTTTGTTGATTTATTTGATGACATTTATAAACTATTCTATACTCGTGAAAAAACTATTATATTTTTAGAATTGCACGCTGTTCAGTAAATAACCATGTTTTCAACCTGATTCTAGTTGTTTTTGGTAAAAACTTTGTGAATATAAAATGTAACTTGCTGTATCTATTTTACTACCCTTTTGAAGGATTTGGATTTAGAGTTATACTTTGTAATATATCGCTATTTTAGTACTGCTGTGTCTAAAGTTCCAGATATACATACTTGCTGTATCTTGTTGTTTCCTGAATTTATTTGACTATACTATCTATGTCGGAATATTACGAAATTATATTAGCTGATACTAGACATACTAGAGAATACCCTAGATTTTTCTTATATTTAATCAGTAAGTTTTAATGCCAATTTCATGCTTATAAATACAACATTGTGATTTCTAGCTGAACATGTTTTCTGCATATACTTCTGGTATGAGCCATGTTCCTGTAATTATTATATGACTTATATATATGCACTGGATTTGACTGAGAGTCTAGTTTCTATATTTTCTGATGGATCCAGATTTGCATTCCTGTGGCAACGGGAATTTTGGTTTTGGTGCAGTACTATCTTGCTGTCCAGAATTGAAAGTTTTGTTGTCCTAGTATATTATAAGTTGTCTGTCACCCGTGTATGTCTTCTACCCAACCTGAGTTTTTCCTTGCTTCTTTCCATCTTAATCGGACCCTTTTTGTGCACTTGTGTGCCTGTTTTAATAATAATGACACATAATCAAGCCTGGGTTAAGGGAAAGATCTAGTAGTGGAAAATATAGAAATGTGTACTTAGAAGGGGGCTATGATCCCACCTGTTACGTGTTTCATGATTATATGATAAATGATTCTGTTTACCTGATTACCTGGCTACATACTTTCCTATAGGAAGGTGTACTCAGAAGGGGACCCATAGGTCTTATATGTACCTGTACCTGTTTACCTGATACCTGAGTACATGGCCCTATACAGTCCACTATGAAATCTAAAACGCAACTTGTTTGAATGTAGCAAGCATATGGTAAAATTTGGGATTTATGAAGTTCTACCTGGTTAGGATTAACTACAAGACCTGTAATAACATGATCACCTGCACATTTCTGTTATGTATACATGCTACCTGACGCCTGTTACCTGTATACCTGCTTGCATGCTACTTGACATATGTTACATGTTACTTGCACCCTGGAACCTCATCATATTACTTGAATCTTGTTCTAAACTATGTTAGTCATTATGTTTTGATATCACTCTCATACCATGCTTATTCAATAATTGCTTTCGCTGTTACTCTATACTTGTCTATCTGTTATCTGTTTTCTTCTATACTTATTGTCTGCACTACAAGCGGCCCGTAACTTATTTTGACGGGCGTTTTGTTTCTTTTTCCTCACCCCCGCAATTTGTTAAACTTACAGACTTTGGTGACCAGCTGCCCGAAGGAGTAGGTGACCAAACTTTCTAAGTGGCTGGAGTTCTTGCTATATTTATTTCCTGTTGCTTTTGAATAAATCTAATTGTTACATGAATTATTTTTGTATTGGGCAGTTTGACCTGGAATTTATAACTTGTTCCAGATTTGACTTATTTGAGATTTATTTATTTTGTTTCAAGTAAATTCTGTTTGTTATATTAATTTATTCATGCATGCATGGTTGATTTCTCCTTTTTTATTCTTGTTTATTTATGTAAAATGTTGTGAAGATCCTTACAGTTTATGAATGGTGAAAACCATTCGCTGTACTTAATCACGTATTTGTATTCCGTATTCCTTTTTGGGAAGCAGGGCATGATAAGATTTTTAGTGGTATCAGAGCACCATATTTGGCTAATGTATTAGTTTGACTAATATGTTGGACAAGTTTGGACTCGGTCAAGGATTGACTCAACAGTACACAGACCATGCATTACATGAACAAATAATAATCAACTTGATCTGGATGCTAACTATTTTTGATTTTGTGCAGACCATGGCTCGCAGAGGTACCACTTCCTGTCCACAGGAGGAACAACCTGGATTAGAGGCTGTTACGTATGTGTTGGAGCGATTGATCCAAATGCAGCAGAATCACAGTGATCTTGTGATGGCTGCAATGGAGGTTGCTCGGAACCCGACTCCCGTTGTGCCTGCACAGGCAGCTCATCCTCCTCCTCCGGATACAGTTGCAGATTTTATGAGGCTGCACCTTGAAAAATTTTCCGGCACCGAGACACCTTTAGAGGTCGAACAGTGGTTAATCAGGAGACTTGTGCAATGGAGTTACACTCAAGCTGTAAGGCTGCACCTCTAGTAGTGCGGGAATTCCTAGATGTGTTTTCAGAGGAGTTGCCTGGCTTACCTCCTGATAAGGATTTGGAGTTCAGTATTGAAGTTCAGCCTAGCATGGCGCCGATATCGAAGAGTCCCTACAGGATGGCACCGGTTGAGCTAGAAAAGCTGAAGATGCAGATCAGTGTTTGCTAGATTTGGGGTTCATCAGACCTAGTGTTTCGCTGTAGGGAGATCCAGTCCTTTTTGTTAGTAAGAAAGACAGTAGCCGTCGACTGTGCATCGATTATCGAGAAATGAACAGTGTTACTATGATGAACCGGTATCCGCTACCCAGAATCGATGACTTTTTTGATCTGTTGGGCGGAGCGTCAGTCTTCTCAAAGTTGGATCTTCGCTCAGGGTATCATCAATTCATGGTGAAAGCGGCTAATGTGCAGAAAACTGCGTTGAGGACCAGATATGGACACTATGAGTTCCTTGTGATGCCTTTCGGGGTCACGAATGCACCAGGTGTGTTTATGTGTCCGATGAACAGGGTCTTTTCCCTGTTCCTAGATAGATTTTTGGTGGTCTTCATAGATGATATTCTGGTGTTTTCTTGGAGCTGGGAGGATCACGCTGAGCATGTAAGGTTGGTTCTACAGACCTTGAGGAAGAATTAGCTATATGGGAAACTCAACAAATGTGAGTTTTGGCTAGATCGAGTTACCTTCTTGGGGTACATTATCTCAGAAGATGGTTTCTCAGTTGATCCGTCCAAGGTTGCTGCAGTGAAAGATTGGCCAGTGCCCAAGTCAGTTTCAGAGGTGAGGAGTTTCTTAGGTCTACCTGGATATTATCAGAAATTAGTCCAAGACTTTTAGAAGATAGCAGGGCCTTTGACTAAGCTGACAAGGAAGGATCAGAAGTTTTGTTGGGACGAGGCTTGTTGTGAGGCTTTTGTTGAGTTGAATAGCAGGTTGACGGCAGCACCAGTGTTGACTATTCCAGATGGTTCAGGTGGATTTTTGGTTCACTATGATGCTTCTTGCAAGGGTCTTGGTGCAGTTCTGATGCAGAAGGTCCGAGTTGTTGCTTATGCATTGAGGTAGTTGAGGCTGCATGAGAGGAACTATCCGACTCATGATTTGAAGTTAGCGGCAGTGATCTTCGCTTTGAAGCTATGGAGGCACTATTTACTTGGAGACCGAGTGGAGAATTTTACTGAACACAAAAGTCTCAAGTATGTCTTCACCCAGAAGGAATTGAACATGAGGCAGAGGCGTTGGTTGGAGCTGATGGCCGACTATGACATCAGTTTGCAATACCATCCCGATAGAGTGAAATTGGTGCCAGATGATTTGAGCAGGAGAACGGCAGCCATGTTCCTGACTCAATTGAGGGATCCGGTTGAGTAGATGCAGAGGTTGGAGTTTGATGTGTTGTTTTTTTTTTTTTTTTGAGTTAAAAGGTGGAATAACACCACCCTGTTTCATTAATAAGAGATTAATAAACACCCCGCAGAACCGGGAAAAAAACAAAAGAGCAGTGCAGGAAATAAAACATAAACCCCCAACAGAACCCTGGGGGGTAGGTTTCATCAACTAAACCTCAGACAACAGGAAATAAAACATAAACCCCCAACAGCACCCTGGGGGATGGGTTTCAACATCCAGACCATAGTACAAGGAAATAAAACAACCTATAAAGACCCAGAGATTGCCGCTGACTCAGCTGAGTTGTAAGGCAGGTGCACTCCTCAATCCATAGTCGGCCCGAACTCTATCTCCTCATCGTCAAATTCTTCCACCTGGAAGACCCGTGCAATCCTCCCTCTCGCTCCTGAGGCAGCAACAGTAGCCCAAAAGGAAATCAGATGCATGATGAGAGTAAGGTTACTAGAAATAGAGTTACATGAAGCACAGAAATAAAAATTATTTCTATCTAGCCATAACACCCATGTGGTTGCCGCAATGGCAATATACCATGCCTCCTTCATGTCGTGTCGGGTTGATGCAAATTTGGGGCCAACCCATAGTTCCTCATACTCTCTTGGGTAGTCACTTGTACCTAGGGCTCTTAGAACTTCTATCATGATGGCCTTACTTCTTGTACAGTGAATAAACAAATGGTTCAGATCTTCCGTGTGAGTGTTGCAGAATCCACAGTTGGTCGCAATTTGAGGTTGTCTCTTGGCTAGGTTCTCTCTGGTGAGTATAGCATTGTTGAGCACTAGCCAGAGGAAGACTCTGACTTTAAGGGGTGTTTTTCCCTTCCACAATACCGTTGCCCAGCTGGGTCTGCATCCCCGATAGTGAATTCGGTGGTAAAGGGATCTAACCGTAAACATTCCCTTCTTCTCAAGTCCCCATCGCAACTAGTCTGGGCCTTGGGCACACAGCACCCCAGATTGGGTAATTCTCGCCTGTAGTTCACGCAGTTGCTGACGCAAACCTGGTGAGAGCATTCCTTGGAACGACGGTTTCCAAGTCCCTCTTTTCCAAGCTTCTGCCACCGACATATTCGGTCGATTCGTTTTTTCATACAGCTCTGGGAAGTTGTCCTTGAGGGCCTGTGGACCACACCATTTGTCCCACCAAAACCTGGTGGACCGCCCATTACCAATAGTAGACGAAACTGCTGAATTGAACGGTCCACTAGCTTTTGTGATTCCTTTCCAGAAGCGGGAGGTTTTAGGTCCCACCCGGAAGCCTAAACTTCTCGTCCCTTTTCCTCGAAGGTAGGGTTGAATAAAATCCTGCCAACCTTCCCCACAGTGGTGAAACACTTTCCACCACCATTTTCCTAGGAGAGCCAGGTTCATATCTCTAAGGTCAATGATACCTAGCCCTCCATGTTTCTTCTTCATACATGCAATATTCCATTTAATAAGGTGGTAGCCTCCCTTGTTTGAGTCTGTCCCATTCCAAAGAAATCTTTTTCGGATTCGGTCAATCCTTTGGATTACCCATTTAGGAAGTTCAAAAATTGACATGTAGTAGATGGGCAAGTTGGATAGCACTGAGTTGATGAGTGTCACTCTTCCCCCGAGCGAGAGCGCTTTGCCTTTCCACCCAGACAGTCTGTCTTCCACCCTGTCTATAATTGGTAGCCAATCAGCCTTAGTGAGTCTCCCAGGTTTGAGCGGGAGCCCTAAATATTTGATCGGGAACTCCTCCTTCGCGCAGTTAAGGATGGTGGCATGCTCCCGTGCTTCAGCTTCTGAAAGAGTAATTGGGACCAGTGCGCTCTTGTGAAAGTTAATCCTAAGGCCTGACCAAGCCTCAAAACAGTAAAGGACCCCTTTAAAGCAAATTGTTTCCGTTGTAGTGCCATTACCGAAGAGTAGGGTGTCATCAGCATATTGTAGAATCGTGCATCCCTGTTTAGAGTTACTGCTGGCCACAGGCGTTATCCACCCTTTTTTGTGACAGTTTTCCAACATTCCTCTAAGCACATCCGCAACAATAGTAAATAACAGTGGGGATAGCGGATCTTCCTGTCGGAGTCCCTTCTTGCAAGGGAACGATGGACCGGGTCTCCCATTCACCGAGATTGCTGTTTTGCTAGAATGCAAACATTGTCTGATCCATCTTATCCATTTATCTCCGAAACCTCTCCCTCTGAGCGCCTCCAGTAAACACTCCCAATCCACGGAGTCATATGCCTTCTCAAAATCCAACTTCAGGAGGAAGTTCTTGGAGTTGCTCTTGTGGCAGTGGTGGATAACTTGTTCAGCAGTGGCCACACAGTCCAGTAAACATCTGCCCTTAATAAAACCCGTTTGGGTTTTACTGATAGGACTGTCCATCATACTTCCCAGGCAGATTGCTAAGACCTTAGTAATAATTTTTGCCGAGCAGTTTATCAGGCTAATTGGTCGAAAATCCCCCATGCATTTGGACTCCTCTCGTTTGGGAATCAACACCACTTCTGCAAAGTTGAACATTCCCAGTCTCAGATTGTTGTGATAAAATTCTTCCATCAGATCCATGAAGTCTCCTTTAATTTCTTCCCAGAACACTTGGAAGAACATCATGGGAAAGCCATCTGGTCCAGGCGATTTGTCTGCTCCCATCTGGTTGACGGCCGTTTTGACTTCAATTTCTGAGAAAGGTGCCTCCAACGAGGCAAAGTTTTGACCTGAGTCATTCTGATACTCCTTCCAGTAGTCCTCGCTCATTGGGATCCTAAAGTCATTCTTTCTCCCGAAGAGGTCCTTATAGAAAGTCTGAAAGGTCGTGGAGATCACCTTTTCATCTTGTGATGTTCCTGAGTCTGTCTGAATTGATAGGATAAGATTGGATCTCCTTCTGGCACTTGCAACCCGATGGAAGTAGGCCGTATTCGCGTCTCCCTCTTTGAGCCACGAAATCCTAGACCTTTGTTGCCATTTGATCTCATCTAGTCTATAAAGGTTGGCTATGTTCTCACGTAGTTGTAATAGTCTGCTTCGCTCCTCCTGGTAAAGGATTCTGGACTCTTGTATCCGCTCTAGCTCATCAATTCCTTCCAAAAAGGAATCCTTAGCGTGCCATATGGTAGAGAACCTAGATCGATTCCATCTTGCAAGCCTCTTTCTCAACCTTCGGATTTTTCCACACCAGCGAGATGCCGCGTCCCTGCCAGCCATTGGGAGCGCCCAATTCTCCATAACCAGATGATGGAATCCCTGAATTTCCAACCATGCCTTTTCAAATCTAAATTTCCTGGGCCTTCGTAGCCCTCGAATAACCGCATCGAGAAGGATCGGGGTGTGATCTGATGTTGGCCTAGGGATCGCTCTAGCTGAAACTAGCGGAAATTTAGCTTCCCAATCCATGGAGACTAGAATCCTGTCCAACTTGGCCATAACCGGTGCTGCTTGCATATTAGACCAAGTAAAAAGTCTATCATTGATTGGGATATCGATCAGTTCCAGTTCCGTGATCAGTCTATTGAACTCCTCTCTGTGCCTGTCACTGGCGCCTCTTCCCTTGTGCTCAAAAGCAAATCTAGTGATGTTGAAATCTCCCCCCACCATCCAGGGCCCCGACCAGTGTCGTCGGATGTTGACCAGTTCTTGCCAGAAGGCCTCTCGGTCTGTGGCCACATTCGGCCCGTAGACAACAGTCACCATCTGTATCCAATCATCGGAGCGTCGTTTCAGTCGGGCCGTCAATGAGAACGTTCTGCCATGCACCTCAATGCAGGAGAGGATATCCGAATTGAAACCTATGGCAATCCCCCCTGAAGCAACTACTGACGGCCATAACAACCACTCCTTGATTCTATTACCCCCAACTCTTTTGAGTTTGAGCCCGTGTTGGAGTTTGGTCTCCTGCAATCCTACAACATCCGCCTTGGAGTTGTTAATGACATCCCTTACCATATCTCTCTTTCCTCTATCCCCCAGTCCCCGAACATTCCAGAAAAGTGTATTCATTGGGGGACATTGTCATCAGAGATCGTTGGTGAAGGTGCGGGGCCGGCTACATCCTCGAGGATGATAGTCGGCCCTGCCCCATTGCGAGGGGCATTCTCAGAACTGGTGTGAACCCTATCCGTTTCCCAGCCCCTAATTTTGTTGAGGAGTAACGCGTTGCGTTCTAAATCCCATACTTCTAACCCACATGTTTCGGCTAGTAAAAAAACCTCATTGTCTGACATGAAATTTAAAATGGAAGCTAAAAAATTAGTCGTACCTCCATTATCGAGCTTAGCAGATTTGGCCGCTGCTGCTACCTCAAGGTAGTCATCTAAGGACTCCCTATGAGCCCTCTTCGGCGAGCAGTGCACTCTGAACCCAACTGTCCTCTGAGACACTCCGGAGCTGCCACCAGGTGCAGAATCTGGAATAGTGGATAGTACCATCTCAGGGGAGACATCTCTCTGAGTGTTTGCAATGAACTCTACATCTTCTAATCCTCCTCTGAAAATGAGAATTCTTCATCCAGATTGAGCCGCCCTTCTCGCTCCTCCTCACTATCAGTGTGTAGAGTTTCCTGTTGATGTGAGGAAAGCCCCCTCCCTCGTGGACCCCTCCTTGGGCCCGCAAGTAGTCGAAGTACTAACAATAATCGAGTGCTCCGATACGGTCCCCTCATTGGGCTCGCTTTCAGAATTACATATTGTCTGCAATTTAATAGGCGTTTTGGACCCCTCAATGGGCCCATGATCGCCTATAACTAGAACACAATTCATCTCAGTAGTAGAGCTTTCCACCAGATAAGGGGTTGTTCCTCCGCGGTGTAGCTTATCCCCAGCTCCGAATCTCCCGCCCTCCACACTGTTAGTCAAAGCGGTAAGCTTACCGCCCAGAACACGTGTCAAAATATTATTGGTGTGTCCATCGGTGGGTGCTTCCAACTCTGGGTATACAATTTTTTGTGTGACGGTTGGGCTGCCCAACGCGTCACGTGGCAGCTCCTTATTGAGCGGTGCCTCTGTGGGCAGGCTCAGAGAATAAGGCACTTCAGAGTGTGCGACCTTATCTCTACTCTTACCGCATTTGGGAACTTCTTCGTCTATCTCTTCTTCTTCTTCATTGTCCCTTATACCGCAATCAGCTCTCCTCAAAAGAATGGTCTTTTTGCCCACCCCTTCATCCCCAGTACTCTTCTCTCTCTGGGTAAACCCACCTACCCTCGTTGTTTTCCCCAAAATGGCCTCTGCCTCTTTCCCTAGACCACCTGCTGCCTCTTGTCCCCCACGCTCCTCAGAAACCCCAGTAGCTTTTTCAGATGGGAACCATCGTTTGGTTACCCACTCTTTGGTAGAAAGAGGGCGCTCGCTTGTCTTCTTCCCCGAAGTGGCCAAATCCACCACCAACCCCTCTCTGGGAGCTTGCATGCTTCGACCAAAAGTAGCTTTGCCATTATTGGGAGGAACCAGCCCCACTCCACCCCTCTGAGTCACAGCACACTCCCCTTTCGAGACTTGCAGGGTTTGACCCTCTATTTGCACCGTTCTTTTGTCACTACTCGCGTGCTCGATCTCTGTGCTTTCCAAATCAAGGTGGGTAAACTGGTTCACTGTTGGATCTAGTGAGTTGAGGGCTCTTGGTAGCTCTTGACCGTTAGATCGAACGGGACGAGCCTTGCCTCTACCCGTCTTGCTCGGAGAAGCCAACGATCCTGCCGCTTGTGCCGCCCTGATGATGTCCCTGTGCGCTCTCTCTATTTCGTGAGCCCCATCGATGGTAGTCTCCTTAATCGGCGATACCACCTGGCTGTAAGACCTGGAGTCTCTTAGAGCTGAGGGAGTGGGGTTGAGTTTGGTTGCCAGCAGTTCCTTTGGATCTTCGACTTTCTTGTCCAAGATGAACCTGATGAGATAGGATTCGTCGAACGAGTAGACCTTGTCGAATCGCGGCATCAGAGTGATATCGCTGCATCTAATTAGCAATCTAGCCGATACCAACTCTGATCGCAGTACCGTTCTCTCGTCGATTTCCACCACCGAGCCAAAGTCCGCTACAATTTCTTGGAGGGCTTCTTTCTTCCAAAAATGTAGAGGCACGTTGTGGATCCAAATCCAGTACTTCTCCCCTTGTGGGAGCTCAGCTCCAAACGTCGGAGACCACGCAGTGAATTCGAGCTCAAAGTGACCAAACTCCACAGTCCCCATTCTGATCACTTCCGTCACTTTCTCTGGCATTGGAAATGAGATGAGAAATTGCAAATGGCAAAGTTTTTTTGCGACCCAGTCACCGTGGGCTCTCATGGGCCACCTCTCTATGAGTGACTGCATCACATGGTTCTCCGACGGCCTCCCTTTCTTGACTCTTGCGATGGCGCACCATTGCCTCAGCCATTTCTCTTCGTTCTTAATGATGTCCAGGCTTGACGTCAGACGGATCACCGATGGGTTTTCCGGCGATCTTCCCCTGCTCACTGACTGTTCCTCATCGCTGTTAGTTTCTACAACATTGGTACAAACGCAGGACAGGTGGCCCCACTTCATGCACTTGAGGCATCGTACTTCCTTGGTACATTCGAACTTGTAATGGCCAAGATCCCCACAGTTGAAGCACGGCGCTGGCCTCCGCTTCCCCTTCCTCTGTTTCTTTGATTGGTCAGAAACGTGGTTGGTATGACTCCCCTGCCTCTTGTTATGTCTTCTACTCCCCTTGATTCACTGCCCCTCTCCGTCCTCGTCACCGGCATTCAAGTCCCCCTTCATCTCGGCAAGCGTGGACTCTACGGAGTCTCGCTCGGCTAGTGAACTAGATGACTTGTGCGTCGGTGGTGGCTGGACAGTGAGCTGATTGGTGGTGTGATTGAGATTATGATGATGGAAGGGTTGCACGATTGAGGTTGGGTTTTGGTAAGAGCTGCTGAGAATTGGTTTGGCTCTGGTGCTAGGAGGTTGGATGTGTGTTTGTTTGATGTTGGGATTGTTTTGTTTGTCCTTGGGACTGGTAGGTCGATGGTGAGTGTTAGAGTTGGAGCAGTAGTAGGATGGTTGTAGGTGTTGTTTGTGGGTTGTGGTGATGTGCTTGTTGTATGGTTTGGGATGGGCTTGCTTCCTCTGTGCATCCTCCCTGCCCAGATTCCGGTAGTGACTCTCATAGTGAGATTGGTAGCGCTCAGAGGGAGGAGTTCTCTTACGCCTCAAGTGGCTAGTAGGAGGACCCCCTCGTTGGGCCCTCCTCTCAACGTGATCATACCTCCGATGTGATTCCTCTCCCCTGGTAGTCTCCCCTATCGAGCGATGATGAGCTGTTTTACTCCCCTCATGATGCGGAGGAGCACGTAAGTGCGCATGCGTTGGAGACCGGCTACGGCTGAGCTCGCGAGTCTCTCCCTTCTCAGGGTTCGAGATCACTGAGGGAGATGCCAAAGAGGCAGGCACAGGAGCCATCGCGGCTGCAAGGAAAGTGGTAGGAGGTTGCACATAGTGATCAGCCGTGACCCTTGCCGGCTCAGGCTCCGGTGGATTAGTGACTGGTGGTGATGGGGTGGGTGGGTGGCGGACCCTCTCATTGGGCCCACACCCACTCATCTCAAGCAAAGATAGCATGATGCACAGGTGAAATGGGGGGTTCAGCAAGGGTTCTTAGAGTAGAAGGAGGGGATGGTTGTAGGACAGTTGGTATGATTTGGAGGAGAGGTTCTGATAGCTTCAGCTAAGCTAATGGTCGGCGGTGAACAAGGAGGAAAAGGAAGGAGATGGGGGGGAAGAAAGGTTAGGTTGGGCTATGGTGGGAGTTGGTAGGAGCTCCATTCTGCAATACTTGCATTACCCGATACAAAAAAACAAGTTATTATTCACTTGTAGGTTAGGATGTGTTGTTGCCGAGTTCTAATCGGAGTTGCATGATGCTTCAGCTTCAGCCATCTATTTTCGATCAGACTAATGAGGCTCAGACTGGTGATAAGCAGTTGCAGGGACTCATAGCAGAGGTTGAGGCTGGTTTCAGAACAAATATGGTTGTTCATGCTGATGGATCGCTTCGTTTTGGGCCCCGTTTGTGTGTCTCGAAGGGTGAAGTTCGTCAGAGGTTACTTGAGAAAGCCCACCAGTCATTGTACTCTATTCATCCCGGAGGTACTAAGATGTACCTCGACTTGAAGCTTTACTTCTGGTGGCATGGTATGAAGAGGGCTATGGCTTGATTTGTGTCTCAATGTTTGATCTACCAGCAGGTAAAGGCAGAGCATCAGAGAACTGCCGGACTCCTTCAACCGCTTCCCATTCCGGAGTGGAAGTGGGAACACATCACGATGGATTTTGTAACCGCCTTGCCGAGGAGTCCTAAGGGTCACAATGCCATTTGGGTGATTGTCGACCGACTGACGAAGAGTGCTTACTTCATTCCCTTCCAAGTCGGACAGTCTACTGAGAGCCTAGCTGAGAAGTACATGCAAGAGATTGTCAGGATTCATGGGGTTCCAATCAGTATTGTATCCGATAAGGATACGAGGTTCAGGTCTCAGTTTTGGGAGAGATTTCAAAGTAGTCTGGGGAGTAAACTGAAGTACAATACAGCTTTTCATCCTCAGATAGATGGACAGTCAGAGAGGACCATCCAGACTCTAGAGGACATGTTGAGGTCCTGTGTGTTGCAGTTTGGTGGATCTTAGGAGGACCATTTGATTCTTGTAGAGTTCTAGTAAAATAACAGCTTTCAAGCCAGTCTTAAAGCTGCACCGTTCGAGACACTTTATGGTCGGAAGTGCAGATCACTAGTGTGTTGGGATGACATTGGTGAAAGGAAGTTTTTGTGTTCGGAGTTGATCACCAGGACAGTTGATTCGGTGACTCAGATCAAGAAGCATCTTCAGGCAGCACAGGACAGGCAGCGAAAATAGGCAGATGTCCATAGGAGAGCCTTGGATTTTGAGGTTGGTGACCATATTTTCCTGAAGGTGTCGCCGTGGCGAGGTGTCATCCGGTTTGGTGGTGGGGGCAAGCTCAGCCCTAGGTTGATCGGACCGTTTGATATCGTGGAACGAGTAGGCAAGGTGGCCTATCATCTTGCATTGCCACCGGCTTTATCTAGAGTGCACGATGTTTTTCATGTCTCACAACTCAGGAGATATATCCATGATGAGAGCCACGTGCTCGACTACTCAGAGTTGATCGTGCGGCTGGATTGTCATGTGAGATTTCGCCAGTTGCTATCTTAGATTAGCGAGAGAAAGTGTTGAAGAATAAGTTCATCAAACTAGTTTGAGTTTCTTGGAATCTTCACTCGCCGGGTGAGTCAACTTGGAAACTGGAGGAGGAGATCCAGCAGAAATTCCTTAATCTGTTTGAGTAGCTTTTGTTTTGTGGTTGTTCTTTCTTTTTCTTTCGAGGTTACCCTATGTACTTCTTGTTTGAATTTCGAAGGCAAAATTCTTCTTGTTAGGTGGGTAGGATTTGTAATCCCTATTTTCTATTTTGTTGTATTTTAGATATATTATCTTTTTCTATGTATTCGATCTAATTGTACTCTTCTATTCCTTCCGAACCCATGTGTTTACTCTTGGTTCCCAATAAATCTATCTGTCTTGCCATTGATTCAATTTTGTGGCCTTGAAAATATTCTTGATTTAATTTTTCTGTCTAATTATTGTCTCCATTTGAATTGCTAAATCCTAATTAATTGTTTCAAGGCCTATTTACTTTTCTTTCACCAAACCCTAACCGAATAGCCCGTGTACCCTATGACCCCCATCATCCTACATCCCTGATTGGTCCCCCCCCCCAAATATCCAATCACCGTTACCCCGTGAAACCCTACCCATCTCCTATGTATAATCACTTACTGTTAACCCTACTAATCCAAACCCTAATCATCTTTTACCCTAGCCGCTATTCACTTATCCCCTGCCTCCTTCACCTGACCTCCCATTCTCCCTCTCTATCACTGTGATCCCGACTACACCCCCCTACCCGACTGTCGACCACCTCCGGCGACCTCTGCCTGCTGTGACGCCACGGCAGCGCCCTGCCTTCCCCTACTTCCACAACCCCAGCGCTCCCCTTCTCCCATCCCGATGCCAACCAACAACCACCCCTTGGTCGTTCCCTTGCCATCACATTCCCTTGCCACCGTCGCCTCCTACCGCAGTGCACTCTTTTTCCCCAGGCTGCCTTTGCCTTGGTTGTGTGCACATGTGGATCTCGAGCGTCGGATTCGTGGTCTCGTTCGTGATCGTCCGCACGCAGTATTATGTTCATGCCCATGAACCTATTCCGGTTATTCTCTTCTTCTCGTCGGTTTCGTCGTCTCCTAAAAGGCAAGTAACTTGTATTCCTTTTGTTGTATATACAAGTACTAAATACCGCCTGCAGTGTGGCTTTTATTTCTAGATTCATTCTCATGAAAAACCCTTATTAGATCTTCTCTACTTGTTGATCCATTCGTAGTCGTCCTTTGTTACATACACCACATGAAATAATTTAGATCTAATTAAATTCTTGATGCATGTATATATGTTGTTTTGTGACCCAAGATATGTTGTATGAATCTTGAATGCTTGATGTGTTAGTTGAAGTATCTTGTGGTAGACATGTTAAAATAACCATTACCATGTTGTTTGAACATCTATTATACCATGTTGTGCTTGTTATAATCGGATTTGTTGCATATGAACAAACTGATTTGATGAAGATTTCTGTTTTACTACTGCCCTATTTTGTTTTTGTATTTTAGACCCTGTTGAGGTCAGTAAATCAAATTAATTTGTGAATATAAATCGTAGAAGCCGTTGTCTATTTTCTAGGATTTCTGACAGATCTCAGTTTTGATTTGTGAGTTGTGAGTTACTTCTGTTTTACTACAGATGTGTACAAAATTCCAGATGCTATTTTATATGCATTCTGTATAGTTATTTATTTTAATATTGATGTTAAAGATAAGATTTGGACCTAATATTTTGCTGGGTATGACTAGACTTGACTAGGATTAACCCCAAATTTTTGTAGATTTATTTGTTGATATTTATAAACTATTCTATGCTCGTGAACAAACTATTATATTTTCAGAACTGTACGCTGTTAAGTAAATAACCATATTTTCAACCTAATTCTAGTTGCTGTTGGTAAAAACTTTGTTAATATAAAATATAGCATGTTGTATCTATTTCACTATTCTTTTGATGGATTTGGATTTCGAGTTATACTTTGTAATCTATTGTTGTTTTAGTACTGCAGTGTCTAAAGTTCCAGATTTACAAACTTGCTGTATCATGCTGTTTCCCAAATTTATTTGACTATACTATCTATGTCGAAATATTATGAAATTATATTTTCTGATACTAGACATATTAGGGAATAGCTCAGATTTTTCTTGAATTTAATCAGTAAGTTTTTTGCCAATTTCATGCTTATGAATACAACCTTGTGATTTCTGGCTGACCATGTTTTCTGCATATAATTCTGTTTTGAGCCCTGTTCCTGTAATTATTATATGACTTATATATATGCGCTGGAATCGGCTGAGAGTCTAGTTTCTAGATTTTATGACAGATCCAGATTTGCATTTTTGTGGCAACGGGAATTTTGGTTTTGGTGCAGTACTATCTTGCTGTCCAGAATTGAAAGTTTCTTTATCCTAGTCTATTATGAGTTGTTTGTCACCCGTGTATGTCTTCTACCCAACCTGAGTTGTTCCCTGGTTCATGCCATGTTCTTCTCACCCTGTTTGTGCACTTGTATGCCTGCTTTAATAATAATGACACATAATCAAGCTAGGGTTAAGCGAAAGATCTAGTAGTGGAATATATAGAAATGTGTACTTAGAAGGGGGCTGTGATCCCACCTATTACGTGTTTCATGATTATATGATACATGATTATGTTTACCTGATTACCTGGCTACATACTTTCCTATAGGAAGGTGTACCTGATTACCTGGCTACATACTTTACTCTATACTTGTCTACCTATTTTCTTCTGTACTCGTTGCCTGCACTACAAACGGCCTATAACTTGTATTGACGGACATTTTGTTTCTTTTTTCTCTCCCTGCAATTTGTTAAACTTGAAGACTTTGGTAACCAGCTGCCCAAGGGAGTAGTTGAACAAACTTTCTAGTCTGCTAGAGTTCTTGCTATATTTATTTCCTGTTGCTTTTGAATAAATGTAATTGTTACATGGATTATTTTTGTATTGGACAGTTTGACCAAGAATTTATAACTTGTTCTCGATCTGATTTATTTGAGATTTATTTATTTTGTTTCAAGAAAAAATTATTGGTTATATTAATTTATTCATGCATGCATGGTTGATTTCACCTTGTTTATTCTTATTTATTCCTGTGAAATGTTGTAAAGATCCTTACAGCTTATGAATGGTGAAAGCTATTCATTGGACTTAGTCGCGTATTCGTATTCCGTATTCCTTTTTGGAAAGTGGGGCGTGACACTTTCACTTTCGCTTCATCTCTCTCTCCCTCTCACTCCCGAAATCCAACCCTAGATCCCAATTTAAAAGCTTCAAACTCTCCTCTTTCATATCCTAAACAAATTCCCAAAATAATCGTATTTAAACCCTAATTGTCAACACACCTCGGCCATATTAACTTGGACTTCGGCCCAGATTTCTCTACAGATCACCTCATATTCGAAATTATGGTAGGCATTTGGAAACCCTTAATTCCTTTGAAAAGATTCACTTTATTGATTGAGATTTATATTTAGGGTGTAGTATATGAGAAGTTGTGGAGATTGATAGGAGTTGTAGTATCCTGTGGATGAGATAGATTTTGGGTACAATAGAATTGACAATGTAGTATATTAGATGTTGGAGAAATTTGTATAAACTAGAATTTCTATATTTGTACAAGTAAATCATATTTATGTTCATCTATGAATGGATGTTGATATGAGATGTGTTTATATATATATATATATATATATATATATATATATATATATATATATATATATATATATATATAGTGTATAGAGTTGTTGCGGTGGGGATTGTTATATGTGCAAATAGTTTGATATGAGTAGTTATCTTGACTCAAACTTTATTAATGTTGACACATGCTTTATTATTTTGAAATTCATGACACATGGTTTATTAAACTAGTTATCTTGACACATCATTTATTAATTTTTTCATGACACAAAGTTTATTCTTGTTGACAGAGAGATGGATGCCAGCCACCCATCTTCTTCGCGTGCAGTAGGTGCATCATCTCCCGCCACACATGGAGGTCCAGGTCCACTAGACCCAACCCTACTCTTTTCGTAAGAAGATCATAGGTTTCAAGCAGTGTGGGAGAGGAAAAGAATATAAGTTTCCGAATGCACACGACTTTGTCGGCCGACCCACGTGTACGCAACTACTTGGTAAATATCAGTTTCCATGGAATGTCGATGTTGGCCAAAGTGAAATGCGACCATGCATTACTTACCACTCCTGTTGAGCTATGGAGGCCAGAGACACATACGTTCCACCTACCCGTTGTTGAGATGATAGTGACGTACAAGATATAGCAATTATATTGGGACTTCCAATCGATGGGGTGGCCGTGACCGTAACATCATTTTCAACAAAGTTATGTTAGTCAGAGATTATCTTGGGAGAGAGGTTGAAGAGGACGACAAAGGTGTTTTCTTCGGCGAATCAATCCGGCATTCGTGGCTCTATCAAGAGTTGAACAATAGTTTGGGAGATGAACCGACCGACTTCCAAGTGCAATGTTATACTTGGTCGTATTTAATTAGTATGATTTGTGGTGTTCTCATGCTGAATTCTTCTGGTAATGTCTTCCATCTAATTACCTTCCCTTGATTGCCGATATATATATGGTCGGTCGTTACAGTTTGGGAAATGCAGTGTTGGCTTCTCTTTACCGTGCCTTGTACAACTATGCAATGGGGTCGATACGAATGACCAGGCCGATAGGAATATTATAGATTTGGTATTAGGAACGAATACACCTCAGCCTTCCCCGAAGAATGGTTCTTTCAAATGCATAGAGTGTGGTTGCGGAGAATGTAGTGATGAGGGCTCCTTTAGAAGTTTATTGGACCGGCAGCCACACGTGGAGAGATAACCCACATGGAGTTTTGACGTATTATAGGGATGAGCTTGATCAGCTCCGGGAAGAGTACGTCAATTAGATACCATACACGCCCGAAATGCTACAACGGCTACCCGCACCGTGCACGGCAAACATGCAACTTTAGTTGACATGAGCTCGACTTATAAATTTTACATCGTGGAGTTCTACTACTCTGATCGTGTCCTCCGACAATTCAGCGCACAACAAAGAATACCGAAAACCTTACAACCGCTCAATCGCTTTATGTTTTTTTTTTGAGGTAAAAGGTGGAATAAAGCCACCCTGATCGCTTTATGTTTTTCCTTCCAAGCTTTCATGTATGAAAATTTGTAATTGAACGAAAGCTTGACTATCTCATTTATGGCACTTGGTGTTACTCTTAATTGTGCCTTCACAACATTCAATATCATTGATGATACAATCTTAGAATCAATTTTACTATGATCTTTTATTCAATGTTGGATTCACACATGTATGCGGACCTTGAATGTTCTTCAGCACAAAAAAAGATTGCCATTTTGTAACAATTGCACGCAATCGCCATGGAAATCCCACTTCATTTATGAGCTCCATATTTTCTGCAATCTCCTCGGGTATATGTTTGATCGGTGCATATTTACTTTTGACATAGTATAAACTTGGGTTCAATTTCATCATCACGAATTCTCGATGGTTATTCACGGAGTACATCTTAACTTGATATTGTATACTATCTTTAGTTGGAAATCTTTGACTGACGGATAGTTCATTCGTGTTTGAAGAGCCGACAGAAAACTGTGGATGTTCATGTACGTTTGCACGAGTCATCCATTCACTCGAATAAACCTCATGTACAGAAGCACTAATGGTATGATTTGGCGACACCACATTGTTGACATGTACATTAACGTTAACATCATTAACTGGACCTTCTCTGACATCCTCCTCCTCCTTAACTTCAAGCTAATGATCCTCATCTTCTTCCTCTTCTACCAAATCGTTATTGACAATGGCATTGTCAAAGTCTTGCATGACCACATCAGTGTGGAGAATACTTTGTGTCGAGGTGAAATGATGTACTGGCTCATATTCTGTGGTAATAGGTTATGTTAGAGTTGTTCTAATGTCTTCTTGTATATTTGGTATTATTGCAGATGGTTTCAAACTCCTAACGGAGCTTGAACTTGGAATAACAACTGACCTTGTCTTTGGAAGCTTAAGTTGCTCAATATATAAATCCAATGCAGTAAAACTATAATTTGTTTCATGTGTCCTAACAATCATAGACCTTAGTGCATTATCATTATCTATGGGTACCACCATGAAATATTGTCCTTTTCCTTTACCAGTAGCATAACAGGTTTTGATTTTGACACTTCATTTACCTCTATCCCAATTCATAACTTCATATATCTTATCTACTAGTTGTGAGTATATAAAGTTATGGGGAGCCCTTATAATAACCGGTTCAACATCGCTATAACAATATCCTATCTTTGGATCTCGAATTATTTCACCCCCAAAATATAACCAAATTGGTATATCATAATCCATACCTAAATATAAATGAATACATATTCAAGTCATTAACTACTCACAAGCATAACCTACATACATCTAAAAAATATGGTTGTAAAAATATCTTCAAATTAGACCGTAACTTGGATAGCTTGAAAATAAATTGTGGATGAAGAATGAGATGACTGTAGACAATGTTGGTGATTTTCAGAATGAGGGAGTTGAATTTCGGTGGGAGAGGGAGAGGGAGGTAGGAGATATAAAGTTTGAAATGAAACACGTATGGGATTTTGGATTTGAGGGTTTTAGGATTTTCAGTTCGGGGGTGGGGGGAAATAGATCTAAAGTGAAAGGGTAGGAGAAGATGGGGCCACTATTTATATGCAATCACTATTATAACTGATGTCACTATTCCCAACAATGGCATCTGTAATGCGAATGCCGTTGTTGGGGATAACGACATCAGCTATAAGATTTTCTCACACTTGCAATTTTATTCCAAGTCAGAGATTACACGATTGGAAAGAAGTGAACTGATGTCGTTACTCCAAATAGCGGCATATAAAAAAATATTTTACAGATGCCGCTATTGGAAACAACGGCATATAAAAAACCTATGCCGTTATTTCTAATAGCAGTTTATGCTGACATGTCCGAAACTGGGTCGGTTGGATAAATATTTTTGAAAGTGGGCCAGATTGGTCAATATTTTGAAAAGTGGGTCAGTACGAAAAAACCCCCAGTTTGTTTGTATAACATTACGTATCCTTTCGAGTACTCGGGATACCTTATAAAGATACCCTTCATACCTTTATGGTCCAGCTTCCCCCCTGAGAAGCTGGTATGCACATAAACCCTGCCACTCCCAAGGGCAGAAGATGTTTAAGCTAGGTCTATGCCCAGTCCACAACTCGTGCGCAGTCGTGCTGACTAATTTATTTGGCACTCAGTTAAGGATGTAAGTTGCGACCAAGATTGCATCTCCCCAAAATTTAGATCATCCACAGTCGTGTGGTATTTTGGCACTGTATGCATATTTTAGCTTTCGTAGAGCTACAGTCGTGTTCTATATATGCATAATATGGCATATGAGCTACAGTGGACTGCTATATTTGGCAGAGAAAATAGCAATATGCATATTATAGCGGATGTTTCGTCCCAAATTGTAATACCCTGATTTTTCAATAATTATTTTATTTTGCACGTAGTGTGCACGTGCAATATTTTGGTTGAATTATTTTTATTTAGATGTGTATAAATATTTAAATATGTGTTCTCAAGTTATTTTATACAAAAGCCCTTTTCTTTAATAAATAGAAAGCCTTATTTTAATTTAATGAAAAGGCCTTTTTCTTAAAGCCCAAAATGTATTTTATTTTATTTATTTTAATAACAATTTTGGCCCAAAATAAAGCCCATGGATTAATCTTCTTTTTATTTAAACTTGTCATGTAGAAGACTATTTTATAACTATTTTATTTTTATACAAAATTAAATTGTACAATTTTTAGGCCTAGTTGCATGTACATGCACTACATGTACACGTGCATTGCACACCTTTTCTTGGCCGGTTGGCATTCTCTTTTGGAGGGAGTTTTGAAATTGGTCATGGTGTTCATGGAGGTGGTTATGTGGATGTGGGTAGTTTTTATAACTCCTACTCTAATCTTGGCCTTCCATCTTTCAACCAACTAGTCAATCCTAGCCCTCCATTTCACTTATTTTCTAGTATAAATAACCCCCCCCCCTCATGGCTATATTCATATGCAATTATATCTTTCCAAACTATAGTCTTATTTTAATAATAGTGTGAGTTAAAAAAAGGTGAGTGTTTGTGTGGGATTGCTTGGAGGAGAGGCCAGCCATCACTAGGAGAAGCATTCGGTGATTGGGCTTGGAGGTGTGTGCGAGCGTCTAGGAGGAGGTGCATCTTGTTGCGAGGATTTGTTGCTTTGTGTTTTTTCTCTCCACACAAGGTGGGTAACCTTTCATATTTCTAATATAGGGATCTATGCTAGATTCAACTATCAAAACGATGCATGAAAAATACTAATAAGAACACACTTTAATTGAGAAGTTAGTTTATGAATTGATTGAAATGTTGTGATTAAGGTGCATGTGATTCTAGTATTAAATTAAATTGTGTGTAGAATTCTCCATGATTATTAGCATGAATTAATGATGGTGGTTAAATTCCCTTAAGAATGTTGCTAGTATGATATTGAGACTTGATGCATGAAAATTTCCAATAAGAACGCTTGTTAATTGTAAAATTGAAACATGGAATTGATTAAGAAAGAGCACACTTTAATTTGAAAGGAGTGACTTTCTTGAATGATTGAGATGTGATTATGCAAATTGATAAGTGATTATATACATTGTGACATAGATTGATTAATGAAACTAATTTGTTATCATAAAAAAAAACTACTCATAAAGTTAGTAGTTGAGTTGTGCTAAATAGACCTTTATGTTGATATGGGTATGGACAAATTCAAAATATATGTGTATGTTGAATAAAAAGTTAATAACAGTAAATTATTATAAGAAAATTTGAATAAAAAGATTAGAAGACCAATTGTTAAGCAATGTCAAAAATGAAAATATAGTAGTTTTAATGAATAATCCATTGGTTTGTGTGAAGAAATATATTTTATTAGTACAAAAATTATTTTTATCATACTGATATGAAATTCATGTGAATGAAAGTTGATCTGGAGTTTTTCAGTAATTTTTACAAAAGCAATAAGAAACAAAGTTTAGTAGAACATCGAAATATTTTTTATAACAGTGAGAATTGGTCCAAAAGGAGTTTAACGCACACTGTAACAACCTGAGCATGTAGCTCAAGTGGTCACTGTGTTGCGTTGGGTTCTCTGCCGTGACTAGTTCGAACCCCATCATCAACCATGTTTTGTTTGGTTTCTTTTTAAAAACAATTCATTCAGCGGACCGAGAGCATTTATAGCTCTCAGTCGTGTTTTATACTGTGGCACAAACCGGCCTAGTGGTCTGAGCCTTGGGCTTTGTCGGTGGCGTGCTGGGTTCGAATCTTGCTATCGGCAAGATTGGAAAAATTATTTTTTTTGGGTTTTTAAGTGTCCAAAAAATATGAAAAAAATATGGTTATTCTCCTAAAAATGTAAGGGACTTTCTAAAAATGGTTTGGGGATTATTTGAATGAATTTAACTATGGTTTGGAGTTAAAATGCATAAATAGACATATGGTTCTATAAGGATTATTGATGTGAAATTATAACTTGAAAGAATAAGTGAATTGAAAAATTAAGAGTTGATTTGACAAAAGAAATTTGGTTGTGTGACATGATGCAATTTATTTCTCATCAAGAACAATTGAAGTATGCATATTGTTTAGAATGTGAAATTGATATGATGTGATAATTGATAAAGTATATGCAAATTTATGTGCAATGATGGACTTGTGAACAAAATTGAAAATCATGAATTGGAAAGAGAATATACATGTGAGTATGAGGACTCAACATGGAGAATTTATGAGTTGAAGATTGTGAAATGAAAATTGAAATAGAGTAGCTAAGTCTCCCCCGGCATTGAGAAATGAAATGAAATTAGACCAAGGTTGGTCATGTTGAAATGAATGAATAAGTCCGGTTTAGTGGAGAGGCTAACTCTAGAGATTAATTTTTGTTCATTATTTTTAATGAGATTAAGGACTAGTTCATAGTGGAGACGTGATGAAAGTAGAAGAAAAACATGAGTATGGGGGCCATCGGATAGCGGTGTGAGAGCGATTCACAGGCTGCCTGCTTGATGCGTCAAGACATGGCGTGGGCGCTACTCCAGAATTATCGTCCCGGTGGCGACACTCGTGGGATGTTCGAGTGGCTATGGGTGGTGCCATTGTTCCATGGCGGAGGGTGAATTGTCCATAGGTTGCCTGCTCGATGTGTCGTGTCAGTGCGTGGGATTCCCCTCCAGGTTTCCTGGGCATGGGCTCGTAGATCATAGGGCATCTAAGACACTACTGTAGTTACAGTAGTAGATTAAGTCATAACGAGGGATTGAACCCTACAAAGATGAAGAACGATTAAGGGTTTGCCCTCGGACCTATGTAGTATGGGATGCATAGAATCCGAACAAGTGCGCATTAGTGTCATGTAACATAAATAAATGCATTAAGGACTAAGTGCACAATCACAACACGACATCAATAGGGTAGTCCCTTTAGTTTGAATGTGACAAGTTTGTGTTTGTTAAATATGGAAAGTTGAGTTATACTATTTCCGGCATAGAGAGGATGTCCGTGTATAATGTTTATCGGTTGAATAAACTGATGTACCCACAGTCTTATATGCAGGTAAATGTCATGTTAAAGAGGAATGGATGCTAAAAGATTGTACCATGTTATTGTGCATTTATTTAATTGTTGTATTTTACTTCCGCTATGCAAAAGAAAAGTGTAATATTGATGTAAACTCTGATGTAAGATGAAAAGTTTAAATTTCCCTGTAAAATTGTACTAAAGAAAGTGAAAAGATCCTGTAGAACATCTCGAATTCAGTGTATTTGGGATTCGGGGCGTTACAGAGTGGTATCAGAGCCACGCTTTCTACGCTTTCACACTTGTACAAATTTATAAGGAACGACACCCTAGAAGTGGACATTAGAGTGTGTGTTTGAGTCTAGAGATTTAAATGTAAGTGACTTACATTTGTGTTGATCTAAGATTTATGCTTCTTCCTCTCTATTTCTAAGATGGCTGATCACTTCGACCATGCTGGAGGCGACGACTGGCA
This sequence comes from Hemerocallis citrina, assembly GCA_017893485.1. Lineage (NCBI taxonomy): Eukaryota > Viridiplantae > Streptophyta > Magnoliopsida > Asparagales > Asphodelaceae > Hemerocallis > Hemerocallis citrina. The sequence continues at coordinate 868,704 of JACEHZ010000256.1, forward strand.
CATCATTGAGGAAGAGTACCATCCTGGGCAGGCAAATTCCGAGGACGAGTACTACCCTGGGCAAGCAGATTCTGACGGTGAAGAATGGCCTGAATCCCGAGAGATTACCCCACCTCCGGATTCATCTGATGACTCTTCTTCTGACGAAGAAGAAGAACCAGTTCCAAATAGTCTGGTGATATCTCTTCAAAGGCAGGTAGAGACACTGCGAGAGAGAGTCGGATTGTTGGAGGCTCAGCTGGCAAAACGGAAGGACGACTTTTCTGTTCTCAGTCATCGGGTTTGGGAACTCGAGAAGAGGAAGAACCTGACTGATGTGTTGAAGGATGAGGTTGATGAACTGTGGGAAGAACTTCGAGCAGCGAAGAGGACCCGTAGGAGTTAGACTGTCTTAGCTTCTTTTTATTTTCTATTCTGATGTCAAAAATATTTTCAATTCGAATGTATAAACTTTGGAATTCAATGAAATGCATGTTGATTTAAATTCTTGTCTTATACTTCGAATTTAATGGATCTTTTGCATCAGAATATGTCGAGAAGAGGGGCTAGGAATGGGGAAGGTCTGGATCTGGAGACCGAACTTGCAAGGGTCTACCAGACGCCTAATGCAGTGGCCATGAACCAAGGAAGGGAGCCGGCGAATCCAGTGCCCGAGGCGATTAAGCTGGTGGAATCGTTCAAGAAAATGAAACCACCTGTATTCGAGGGAAAGTCAGACCCAGATGCGGCTGACAACTGGATCCGTCAAGTGGAGACAATCTTTGAGGTGTTGGAGACCCCTGAGGGTAGCAAGGTCAAGTTGGCGACTTTGCAGCTGGAGAAGGATGCTGCAGTTTGGTGGCAATCCATGAAGAGGACCATGGGAGGCATAGTGCTTGGCTGGGAGGAATTACTGAAAGAATTCCGCAGTCACTATTTCCCCTCCGACGTCCAAGAGAAGAAGGCAATGGAATTTCTGTCGCTTCAGCAAGGCAGCATGTCGGTGAGAGCGTATGAGACCAAGTTTACTCAGCTCTCTAGGTATGCTCCAGAGCTGGTAATGGATGAAGCTAAGAAGGCTCGTAAGTTCGAGCATGGATCGAGGCCGAGCTTGAGATCCCGGATGATACCTCTTGGTATCAGGAGATTCGACAAGCTGGTCAAGAGGGCGGCAGCGACGGAAGCAGATATGGAACAGTTCCAAGTTGTTCAGAACCGGAGGAACAACTGGCAGTCTGGAAAGAGGCCTGCACATTCTGGGAGTTTCAAGGGGCAACCATCTGCACAGAGGTTCAAACCGACATGGGCGAACGCTATTGGTGTGGCTGGAGGACCTGGAAACAATGTGGTGAGACCTCCTGCGGTGACTTGCTTCAACTGTGGTGAAACGGGACATTACCGATCTCAATGTCCCAAACTACGGAATGGTGATAGCAACGCACCAACGCAGCAGGCTGGGAAGAGGCCGTACCAACCAGGGCGAGTATTTGCCTTGACGGAAGCTGATGCTGATGAGGCAGATCAGGTCATCTTTGGCGAACTATATCTTAATGGAATGAAAGATGTTGTATTGTTCGATACTGGATCCTCTCATACATTTGTTTCTCCAAAATTTGCTAAAGTGTTGGGAGTTGAACCGAAGATTTTTCCAAGCAAGATCTTAGCAGTAGCTACTCCGTCAGGGGAAACTTTAACCACTGATCGGTATTATGCTGATTGCGAGATTGTGATTGGGGATAGAATCTTTGGCATTGATCTGATCGAGCTGACTATCTTGGGAGTCGATGTTATCATTGGCATTGATTGGATGTCGGTGTACAGTGCAAGCATCGAGTGTAAGACCAAGACGGTAACAGTGAAGGCTCCAGGTGGACCTGAAGTCACTTTCCAAGGGAAGCAAAAATGTTCTAAGCTGGTGGCAACTATCCGCAAGGAAGAGACTCCTGTGGAAGTGCAAAGGATTCCTGTGGTTCGGGACTATCCGACTGTGTTCTTGGAAGATTTTCCTGGGTTACCCCCGCATCGTGATGTAGAGTTCAGCATCACTGTTCAACCGGGAAGTGCACCCATTTCTAAGGCACCGTATAGGATGGCTCCAGTGGAACAGGATGAGGTGAAACGGCAGATTGAGGAACTGTTGGAGAAAGGCTTTATTCAACCTAGTGCGTCACCTTGGGGAGCACCAGTGCTTTTGGTAAAGAAGAAGGATGGATCGATGAGAATGTACATCGATTACCGGGAGCTGAATAAGGTCACTGTTCAGAATAAGTATCCGATTCCTCGAATTGATGACTTGTTCGATCGTCTACAAGGAGCAGCTATTTTCTCCAAAATAGATCTTCGATCAGGATATCACCAAGTTCGAGTGAAAGCTGAAGATGTGCACAAAACTGCATTTAGAACTCGACATGGGCATTACGAATTCTTAGTTATGCCATTCGGAGTGACGAATGCACCCGCAATCTTCATGGATTTGATGAACAGAGTTCTGAGGCCGTTCATTGATTCTTTCATCGTGGTGTTTATCGACGATATTCTCGTGTACTCCAAGTCAGAGGAGGAGCACACCGAGCATCTGGCAGCAGTTTTGAAGAAGCTGGAAGAGCAGAAGTTGTATGCCAAGTTATCCAAGTGTGATTTCTGAAAATCTGAAGTGGCATTCCTAGGTCACATCCTTTCTAAGGAGGGAGTGGCAACTGACACTCAAAAGATAGAGGCAGTGAGAGATTGGGCTAGGCCTACTACAGTGAAGGAAGTCAGAAGTTTTCTTGGGATGACTGGATACTACAGGAGATTCATTCAAGGTTATGCCCAGATAGCTGTACCGCTTACTGGTCTGACCAAGAAGAATGTGAGCTTCAAGTGGACTGAGCAATGTGAGGCGAGCTTTCAGGAGTTGAAAGAGAAGCTGACTACTGCACCTATTTTGGCTTTGCCTAGAGCAGGTGTTGAGTATGATGTTTATAGCGATGCTTCACATCGTGGTCTTGGTTGTGTCTTAATGCAAGAAGGAAAAGTAATCGTGTATGGTTCTAGGCAACTACGACCGCATGAGAAGAATTACCCGACTCATGATCTGGAGTTGGCTGCGATTATCTTTGCCCTGAAGCAATGGAGGCACTACGTGTACGGTGAGAAATTGAACATGTACACGGACCACAAGAGCTTGAAGTATATATATCAGCAGAGGGATCTAAATCTGAGGCAGCGAAGATGGTTGGAAGTGCTTGAGGATATGCGACCTGAGATCAAGTATCATCCTGGAAAGGCTAATGTTGTTGCTGATGCACTTAGTCGCAAGAGCAATTTGGCCAGTTTGATTACAACTCAGAAGCATCTGATTGAGGAGTTAGATCGGGCAGGTATTGAGGTTGTCTTGCAAGGATTGGGAGCATCTTTGGCTCAGTTGAGGCTTCAGCCTACACTGAATACAAGAATCATTGCAAGTCAAGAGGTTGATGCTGATATCTTGGAGCTGAAGGAGCAGGTTGGTGCTGGCAGGTTGCCCGGATTTCAAATCAGGGATGGAGTGCTGTGGTTCGGAGATAGACCGTGCGTTCCAAATCGGGCAGACCTGAAAGAGAGTATTCTTCAGGAGCCGCATGCTACTCTTTTGTCTGTACATCCTGGGAGTACTAAGATGTACAAAGACATCAAACAGCATTTCTGGTGGACAGGTTTGAAGCGGGATGTGGCTGAATTTGTTGTGAAGTGTGAAGTTTGTCAACAAGTCAAAGCCGAAAATCAGAGACCCGGAGGTCTATTACAGCCGTTACCTATTCCGGAATGGAAGTGGGATAACATCAGTATGGATTTCATCACGGGATTGCCTAAGAGTTCTAAAGGCAATTATGCGATTTGGGTTATAGTCGATCGACTCACCAAGTCCGCTCACTTTTTGGGGATCAAACTCACTGCTTCGATGGACAAGTTAGCTGAGTTGTATGTTGGCGAGATTGTCCGGCTTCATGGTGTTCCCTCAACTATTGTGTCTGATCGAGATGCGCGGTTTACTTCGCATTTCTAGAGGAGTGTTCAGACAGCTTTGGGTACCAAGACAGATTTCAGCACTGCTTTTCATCCGCAAACCGATGGGCAGACCGAGAGAGTCAACTGTATTCTTGAGGATATGCTTCGGTGTTGTATACTAGACTTTGGAGGCAGTTGGGAACGGCATTTACCTTTGGTAGAGTTTGCCTACAACAACAGTTTTCAGGCTAGCATCGGGATGGCGCCGTACGAAGCTTTGTATGGCAGGAAGTGTAGGACTCCTGTTTGTTGGTTTGAAGTTGGGGAGCGTCAGTTGTTTGGTCCTGAGCTTGTGCAGCAGACTTCTGAGAAGATTGATCTGATCAGGAAAAGGTTAGTGGAAGCTCAGAGCAGACAGAAAAGCTATGCAGACAACCGGAGAAGGGACCTGAGTTTGAGGTTGGTGACTTCGTCTTTCTGAAGGTATTGCCCAGTAAAGGTGTGGTTCGATTTGGCAAAGGCAGAAAGTTAGCCTCAAGGTTTATAGGCCCGTACAAGATATTGAAAAGGATCGGAAAAACTGCTTACCAGCTTGAATTACCGGAAGAGTTGTCTCAGGTGCACAATGTCTTTCATGTGTCTATGCTGAGAGGTTCTATTCCAGATCCGAGTCATCATTTGCCTGAAGTGCCGGAAGGTTTGCAGTTAGACCTGAATTACATCGAGTCTCCTGTCGAGATTGTTGATCGTCGAGAGAAAGTCTTGAGGAATAAGACGATACCGATGGTCAAGGTAGTCTGGAGAAACCACTTGGTTGAAGAGGCTACTTGGGAATCTGAGGAGAGGATGTTGAAGGACTATCCTGAGCTTTTTGCTTTATTGTATTTTTGTATCTTTTTGTTCTTGTTGTGTGTGTTGTATTTTGTCTGTTTTCTCACTCTTGATTGTAGTTCCGGGGACGGAACTATTCTAAGGAGGGAGTGCTGTAATACCCTGATTTTTCAATAATTATTTTATTTTGCACGTAGTGTGCACGTGCAATATTTTGGTTGAATTATTTTTATTTAGAAGTGTATAAATATTTAAATATGTGTTCTCAAGTTATTTTATACAAAAGCCCTTTTCTTTAATAAATAGAAAGCCTTATTTTAATTTAATGAAAAGGCCTTTTTCTTAAAGCCCAAAATGTATTTTATTTTATTTATTTTCATAACAATTTTGGCCCAAAATAAAGCCCATGGATTAATCTTCTTTTTATTTAAACTTGTCATGTAGAAGACTATTTTATAACTATTTTATTTTTATACAAAATTAAATTGTACAATTTTTAGGCCTAGTTGCATGCATGTGCACTACACGTACACGTGCATTGCACACCTTTTCTTGGCCGGTTGGCATTCTCTTTTGGAGGGAGTTTTGAAATTGGTCATGGTGTTCATGGAGGTGGTTATGTGGATGTGGGTAGTTTTTATAACTCCTACTCTAATCTTGGCCTTCCATCTTTCAACCAACTAGTCAATCCTAGCCCTCCATTTCACTTATTTTCTAGTATAAATAAACCCCCCCCCCCCCTCATGGCTATATTCATATGCAATTATATCTTTCCAAACTATAGTCTTATTTTAATAATAGTGTGAGTTAAAAAAAGGTGAGTGTTTGTGTGGGATTGCTTGGAGGAGAGGCCGGCCATCACTAGGAGAAGCATTCGGTGATTGGGCTTGGAGGTGTGTGCGAGCGTCTAGGAGGAGGTGCATCTTGTTGCGAGGATTTGTTGCTTTGTGTTGTTTCTCTCCACACAAGGTGGGTAACCTTTCATATTTCTAATATAGGGATCTATGCTAGATTCAACTATCAAAACGATGCATGAAAAATACTAATAAGAACACACTTTAATTGAGAAGTTAGTTTATGAATTGATTGAAATATTGTGATTAACGTGCATGTAATTCTAGTATTAAATTAAATTGTGTGTAGAATTCTCCATGATTATTAGCATGAATTAATGATGGTGGTTAAATTCTCTTAAGAATGTTGCTAGTATGATATTGAGACTTGATGCATGAAAATTTCCAATAAGAACGCTTGTTAATTGTAAAATTGAAACATGGAATTGATTAAGAAAGAGCACACTTTAATTTGAAAGGAGTGACTTTCTTGAATGATTGAGATGTGATTATGCAAATTGATAAGTGATTATATACATTGTGACATAGATTGATTAATGAAACTAATTTGTTATCATAAAAAAAAACTACTCATAAAGTTAGTAGTTGAGTTGTGCTAAATAGACCTTTATGTTGATATGGGTATGGACAAATTCAAAATATATGTGTATGTTGAATAAAAAGTTAATAACAGTAAATTATTATAAGAAAATTTGAATAAAAAGATTAGAAGACCAATTGTTAAGCAATGTCAAAAATAAAAATATAGTAGTTTTAATGAATAATCCATTGGTTTGTGTGAAGAAATATATTTTATTAGTACAAAAATTATTTTTATCATACTGATATGAAATTCATGTGAATGAAAGTTGATCTGGAGTTTTTCAGTAATTTTTACAAAAGCAATAAGAAACAAAGTTTAGTTGAACATCGAAACATTTTTTATAACAGTGAGAATTGGTCCAAAAGGAGTTTAACGCACACTGTAACAACCTGAGCATGTAGCTCAAGTGGTCACTGTGTTGCGTTGGGTTCTCTGCCGTGACTAGTTCGAACCCCATCATCAACCATGTTTTGTTTGGTTTCTTTTTAAAAACAATTCATTCAGCGGACCGAGAGCATTTATAGCTCTCAGTCGTGTTTTATACTGTGGCACAAACCGGCTTAGTGGTCTGAGCCTTGGGCTTTGTCGGTGGCGTGCTGGGTTCGAATCTTGCTATCGGCAAGATTGGAAAAATTATTTTTTTTGGGTTTTTAAGTGTCCAAAAAATATGAAAAAAATATGGTTATTCTCCTAAAAATGTAAGGGACTTTCTAAAAATGGTTTGGGGATTATTTGAATGAATTTAAGTATGGTTTGGAGTTAAAATGCATAAATAGACATATGGTTCTATAAGGATTATTGATGTGAAATTATAACTTGAAAGAATAAGTGAATTGAAAAATTAAGAGTTGATTTGACAAAAGAAATTTGGTTGTGTGACATGATGCAATTTATTTCTCATCAAGAACAATTGAAGTATGCATATTGTTTAGAATGTGAAATTGATATGATGTGATAATTGATAAAGTATATGCAAATTTATGTGCAATGACGGACTTGTGAACAAAATTGAAAATCATGAATTGGAAAGAGAATATACATGTGAGTATGAGAACTCAACATGGAGAATTTATGAGTTGAAGATTGTGAAATGAAAATTGAAATAGAGTAGCTAAGTCTCCCCCGGCATTGAGAAATGAAATGAAATTAAACCAAGGTTGGTCATGTTGAAATGAATGAATAAGTCCGGTTTAGTGGAGAGGCTGACTCTAGAGATTAATTTTTGTTCATGATTTTTAATGAGATTAAGGACTAGTACATAGTGGAGACGTGATGAAAGTAGAAGAAAAACATGAGTATGGGGGCCATCGGATAGCGGTGTGAGAGCGATTCACAGGCTGCCTGCTTGATGCGTCAAGACATGGCGTGGGCGCTACTCCAGAATTATCGTCCCGGTGGCGACGCTCGTGGGATGTTCGAGTGGCTATGGGTGGTGCCATTGTTCCATGGCGGAGGCTGAATTGTCCATAGGTTGCCTGCTCGATGCGTCGTGTCAGTGCGTGGGATTCCCCTCCAGGTTGCCTGGGCATGGGCTCGTAGATCATAGGACATCTAAGACACTACCGTAGTTACAGTAGTAGATTAAGTCATAACGAGGGATTGAACCCTACAAAGATGAAGAACGATTAAGGGCTTGCCCTCGGACCTATGTAGTATGGGATGCATAGAATCCGAACAAGTGCGCATTAGTGTCATGTAACATAAATAAATGCATTAAGGACTAAGTGCACAATCACAACACGACATTAATAGGGTAGTCCCTTTAGTTTGAATGTGACAAGTTTGTGTTTGTTAAATATGGAAAGTTGAGTTATACTATTTCCGGCATAGAGAGGATGGCCGTGTATAATGTTCGTCGGTTGAATAAACTAACGTACCCACAGTCTTATATGCAGGTAAATGACATGTTAAAGAGGAATGGATGCTAAAAGATTGTACCATGTTGTTGTGCATTTATTTAAATGTTGTATTTTACTTCCGCTGTGCAAAAGAAAAGTGTAATATTGATGTAAACTCTGATGTAAGATGAAAAGTTTAAATTTCCCTGTAAAATTGTACTAAAGAAAGTGAAAAGATCGTGTAGAACATCTCGAATTCAGTGTATTTGGGATTCGGGGCGTTACACAAATATTTTATAATATTTTTATTTGATAGGACAAAAATGATGTTTTGTCCCAAATATTATATAATATTTTTATTTGATCCGATGAAACATCAACATGATGTTTCGTCCGAGGAAATTTTTGAATAAAGAAAACATAAAATCTTGTACGAAACATGATGTTTCGTCCGAGGGGAATGCCTGATCTTTTAGGAAATAGTTTAGATAGTTAATTAGTTTAATTAGATAGATAATTAGGTTTAGTTATATAATTATTCACTAATTAGATAATACACTAGGCAAATATGGCAGCAAGGTCACGGAATGTTTTGTCCATCAACTTTGCTTGTTTTTTTCCAAATTCTAAAAAATTAATTTAAAAACAATATAAAACACAAAAAAAATTTGAAATATTTTGAAATTTGGATCGGACGGAACATCATGTTTCGTCCATTCAATTTTTTTCTCAACTTTGCTATTTTTTAGCTTTTCATGACTGCAGCGAAACCACAAATTGCTATTTCTATTTATGCATTTTGCTATTTTTTATCTTTCACTACAGTAAAAGCTTTTAGGATGCAAGTTAGCGTAAAACCATCATCGACCTAATCTTCTCTATCAGTGTTCGATTTCTTCTCTCTACAGCACCATTTTTTGCTATGGAGTGTGTGGAGTCGTTAACTGTCTTTTGATACCCTTCTCTTCACAAAGTTCCCAGAACTACTCGGATATATATTCATGCATGTGGTCTGTCCGTAAAACCTTCACTTTCAATTCTAGTTGATTTTCAACTTCACTGACGAAGCGCCAAAAACAATCTAGTGCTTCAGACTTGTGAATGATTAAATAAACAAAACCGTATAGCGTAAAATCATCGATCAAATATAATAAGTCTATTTAAGTCTTGCAAGGATGAATACTAGCCCCTTCTTCTTCTTCCCATTTCACTTTAGATCTATCCCCCCTCTAAACAGAAAACCCTAAACCCTCAAACTCAAAATCCCACACTTTTTTCCATTCAAACTTCATATCTCGTACCACCCTCTCCTTCTCCCTCTCCCGCTGAAATTCAACTCCCCCATTCTGAGTGATTAAATAAACATTGTTTTTCTTGGAACCACGAGGCCACGAAGCTTGTTAACTTTGCCCCCAGGGCCAAGCTTTGGTGTTGAAGTTTTGAATGCAGCAACCTGATGTGCTTTCTATGCTTTGTGAAGTCCTTCTGCCTGGCACTTGCTTTCCTGGGTAAGGAGTACTGCGGCTGCTTTGCTATAGCCATAACATTCATACTCTAACTCTAAGTGATCCTTAACCGCTTTGAGTGTGTTAACACTCTGGTTATGGTACATAAACCCAGATAGCATGTACCATTTTCAACTTCTTATCGATATGTTCCTCGTTAGTCAAAGTATGCCCAGCAGCCATGACATCCCTTAGCATTTGTGATAAGTCTTCTAATACTTAACCATATCATGGTGCACACCCATCTTGTATCGGTCAGTACGCATTGGGAGAGTACGCATGCAAACTGCACTTTTGCTCCCGTAGTTCACTTTGATCAGACCCAATTGATCTTTGGCATTGAGAGGTTCCCATAACTCATGAACCAAGTTGTTATGTAGCGACCCAAAATGATCACGCAAGCTCAACGATCTTTCAGCACCCAACTACGATATCTTTTTATTCCAATTTTGTTGCGCTACGACATATCATGTAACGCCCCAAGTTCCCAACACACGAAACTCGAGACACAATGTAACACCCCTTAAAATTGAGTTATGGCAATTTTTCCCACGGGTGTTACTCACATATATTTTGTACTGTTACGAGTAATATTCGTAACGTATTTTAATATAAATGTCCTATGTATTTCTGCATTTCAATTATTTATACATTTTTCGTCTTTTTAAAATTTATTTTATCCTATTCTGAGCCAACTTAAAAATCTATTTTAATCTTTGTGTTTTATGTGCATTGCACGTTTTTTCAATGAACGTATCGATTATGTATATTTTACCGTTACGTGTAATATTTGTAACATTATTTAATATAAATGTTCTACATATTTTGTATTTTGACTAATTATGAATGTTTTTCGTTCTCTCAAATTTATTTTTTGTATTGATACGTGCAATACACGTGTTTGCAATGCACATGTTGGTCGTATTCTTTTTTCAAAATAAATTTTTTAATGACGTGTGTATATTTATTTTTATTTATGCATAAAAACTTTTGTTATTAACCTAAACTAGTTTTATTAAATTTATATTAATTGGAGTAAAAAATGCTATTTTAATTAAATAAAATTCCAAATTTTGTATGTATTGCACGTGCACCCACACTTACTCCCCAATCCCGTGCATTTTCCATCGTTAATAGGCAGCCAAATGTCAATGGGAGGAATTTAAATTTAGTTTAAGGGGTTCTAAAGTAGTGAGTAGTTATTAAGTTAGTGGAGAGTTAATTAAGGGTTATAGGTCGTTAGATTAGGATAATGACCCTCTCTTTCTCCCATTATATACCTCTCGGCCAACAACAATGAAGGGGGTAATTTCCATTTCAATTTTTTGTTATGCTTGCAAACTTTTCACTGTTGGCTTGGAGTTGTTTTTGGTTGTGGAGTCTTAGAGCTCCGATTTTGATGTGGGAGATTGGAGCTTCTTGGATTTCATTTGCTAGAAAGTAATTGAATTCTTCAAAGAGGTGGGTGTTCTCATTATCTTCAAAATTTCAAGATTGTGTGTGCTTAATTTTACCATGAGTAGTTGCTAAATTTAGTTTGATGTGTTGAATTTACAAGTAATGTAGAAAGTAGACTGTGCATTATTAGTATAATTAATGTGATTGAGTAGATGCTTCTGACTTCCAATATATTAACAAATATTCATGGTAATTAAAAGATGTGAAATTAGTAATTAATGACTTTTATGTGAGGAGAGATCCGCTAGAAATATAATTAGTACATGCTAAATTAATCATGTAGCAGACAAATTGGATTAATGTATGCGTAGGAGTTTTTATAAATTGTTAGATGATGAAAATTTTATAAAAGGAACCCATTGGTATTAAATTTCCTTATATGCATTATAATAGTTTGAAACTCCTCAAGAATATAGTTGGATGAGGGACAATAATTTATACAATTCAAATTGTAGAATTATGGGCAATTCATACAAATTGGGAGATAAATATTATTATAATTCATAGAATAAATAATTATAAGATTTTTATTTTTGTGCCAATACAAAGAAATTTGGGGGGATTAAATTCTGGGAGTGATTAGAGATAATAATGTATAGAAAATTAGTAATCAAAATTTGCTAAAAGAGATTTAGAAACAGAGAATTGAAGAAAAGAATTTTAACACATATATAATCAGAAAGGGATTTGGACGTCGTGGTTAGTGCGCTGTGTGTGGGGCTTTCTTGGTCTTGGGTTCGAAACCTGGGAAGGTTGTGCCTTTTGCAAATTTTTGGATTTAATGAATATCAGTAGAATAATTAGATAAGAACTGAAGGTGATTTATTATCACCAACAGAGAGTGGCATACTGGTTGTTGGGCGCACTTGGCTTGTAGTTTGTTCTCGGGTTCGATCCCGGTCATAAACGAATTTCATTTTTATTTACTTTAAGGGGGTTTTTCATGTTTTAAAATTAGGGGAAAACATGTGATAATATCCTAAAAATCATTAGAACTTTAGAAATAATCCATATTATTTTTAAGTCATTTTTTTGAGAATTAGAGGTGTTATTCACATTAAATAATGTATTAGAGGAACTTTGAATTCAAATTAAAAGGAGATTGTGCATGATTAAAGAGAATTAAAAGTAGAATACAAATTTAGACTCATCCTTGTAAAATTACATGGATATTAATCACTTGAATTAAGCAAATCATTGAGATGGATTATAATGGAATAAAAATATGATTATGAGATTGGAATACGACATTTCTAGTCGTTTTAATCTTAAAGAATTTTGCATTAAGAAATGTGTTTGAAATATAGAAATGTACGACAATGTTCTATTAACTAGTAGGCATTGAATAGTGTTGAAGTGAATAGTTGGGGTTGTCTACAAGGATTTTGTTTGATTCAATCATTGAATGTTGAAGTTGGTCTCTTCATTATTTATGAACACAAAGAAAATGAATAAAGAAGAAATTATGAATAATGAATGAGTTATCTATGATGAGATTAGATGTAACCTATGTGGTCTCTTTTGAGATGGTTTTTTGTTCTAGAGTGAGCGGGACCCAGAATAATGACAGTTGTGATATATGAAATTTGAGAAGTAACCATTGTGGGTTGACTTTTTCTTGAGGAGTAGCCAGTGTGGGCTAACTCTCTCAGCGTTTTTGTTTAAGCCTGGTGGGTAAGCAAACTCCAGGTCTTAATAACTATAATTTAAACTTTATCGACATGCACTAGTTGGTGATATGATGAAATAAGAGAAAACTTGAGTTATGGACTCCAGAATGATCTGCGGAGTAAGACAGTCCCCAGTATTTCGGGACGGTAGATGAAATAGGCCACGGAATGATCCACGGAGCGGGAATAATCTCCAATATTCCGAGACGAGAGCGAAGCTCATGGGGCATTTGTGTGATGAGGATTCTAGAATGACTCACGAAGTGAGACATTCCCCAGTATTCCGGGACGATGGATGAAATAGGCAACAGAATTATCCACGGAGTGGGATTAATCTCCAGTATTCTGGGGCGAGAACCAATACTTGCAGGGTGTCTAAATCTTGTAGTAGTCATAGTAGTAGGTTGCATGATAAGGGATTTAACCTTATAATGTGGAGTACGTAGGTGCTTTCCCTCGGACCTATGTAGTATAGGATGCGTAGAATCCGAACAAGTATGCATTAATATCATCGTAGTGTAAAGTCTGCATTAGGTACTAAGTTCATTTAATACACTGACATGTTTAGGATAGTCACATTTTTTTTTCTACATTCAAGTTTGTGATTGTTAATTTAATGAGATCGCTGTGTTATAGCACTACTTTAGTTGTATACAACCAACGTGCCCACAGTTTTCCAAATGCAGGACTAGACTTGGCATGGGCTTAAAGTCACTATGATGAGATGTCACAAGATTGAAGAATTCTTATTATTGTAAATTGTATTGTATTCTTTTTAATTCCGCTGTGCTGTTGTAAGAACATGTTGTAATCAAAAAAATTTAAATTCCTTGTAATTTTGTACAAATTTGAAGTAAAAGATCCTGTTTTGCTACGAATTACCTGTGTTTGGAATACGGAGCGTTATAGATGGTATCCGAGCCGACTTCAATGAGTAGTACAAAATTAAAAGGACGACACATTATGGTGGATATTAGAGTGTGAGTGTCGGTTTGGAGTCATGAATGTTATAGTTATTGAACTTGCATTCTTGATACTCTCCTTATATACATTGATGTGATATTGTATGTGAGCATGTTTTCTTTGGTATAACGAGCGTTATGGTTGGTTTGAACCTACATTCATGATACCTTATACACAGAATAAGCTTTTCTCTTTTTTCTGATAGTACTTTTCATTTTTAACATTTCATATTTTTCAAATAAATATTTTCTTATACTATTAATTCACTTTAGTATTTATTATTTTATTTACAACCCTTAGTTTTAATCTTTTAAGTTTGACTTACTCATTTTCTTTCTTATGTTTTATCCACCTTACTTTTATGCTCTTTTACGTTACTTATTTATTTTTGCTATTACTTTTGCGTATTCTACTAAGTTTTGAAGTACTACTTATTAAATTATTATTAAGACTATCAATTTCCTTTGTTATTATTTCTATCAGATTTTGGATTTTGATTTTTGTATGTTTACAATCACTTTAAAGATACTTTGATTTCACGATACTATATTTTCCATTATTTTACGTTTTCTTTCTTTTTTTCAGTATATTTTAACATGATTGTAATATTTTTACTTATATAAGTGCAATATACCTCTACACCATAAGATTCCCTTTGATTACTATTTTGTTATTGTTTTCTACCTTTTGTTATATTTACTTTTCACTATTAATAGCTACTTATTAATTTTGTCGTTTCATACTTCTCTAACGTACTATGTACACTCACTATTTATATTTTTACATCCTTAGTTACTACTATACTTTCCACTCATTTCTATCATGTATTTCAATATACTTACAATACATATCATTTTACATTTATCCAATTACTACATTACTGTATATTTTTTTATATAATTATTTATGTTTATTATCCTAATTTACTATACTACATAATTATTATTCTCATTCGCATTTGTATTTAAGCTCATGCATATATTTTGTTCTATTTTTGTCTTAATGTTATAAAACCGTTTCATTACTACTAATTTTATATGCTCGATATTTGAAATATATACTTCTATTTTAATATTTCATCGTTGTAATTTTCTACTTCATTTCCTCCTCTTACTATCCCAACTTTTACATCTACTTTATATCATAAATTTCAAAATGTTCGCCCTACTTAGAATTAAACATCCATTATCCAGGTACATATGGAAGATTACACATTCCATTCACTGTTTTGGTGCAACCTGATGTCGAGAGGGCAAATCTGCAACTAGACATCAATGGAGGCAACCTACAGCTGGATGTCGGGGAGGCAAAATCTACAACCAAATTTTCAGAAGGCAAACTGCAACCGGATGTCGTAGAAGTAATTCTTCAACTTGATGTCAAGGAGGCAAGCATGCAGTTGGATACCAACGAGGCGAACCCACAACAAAAGAGATTTTTCTACTTTAATAACCATCACTTCTATTTATATATATATTACTTACCACTATTCCATTTTGTACTAGTTTATACTATTTTATAATGTTTTACAACTTAGCTTATACTACTTCACCTTTATTATTTATAATACAGATATACTTATATACGCATTTAATTAATTACCTTACTATTTATATTTGCTTCTACATCTATCATATATGTGTTATTATTATTATTATTATTATTTCAATCTATATTACTAGTTATTATTAATTATTTTATTACTTTGTTTTTTTTATACAAATCCATTTTTTTGCTAACCTATCTTTGATATGTTTGCTAATCATATAATATGATTTTTATTATTTATACTTTCGTTTACTATCTACATTTTATTTCTATCCCAATTAATATTATATATTATTTCAATTATATATTGCTACTTTTACTATTATTTTATTTTGTTTCTCCGATTGCTTACAACTTTCATGTTATAGTATTTTTTTCGTCATTTAGTTTTTTTTTTACGCGTGCTTACGTATAAAATATTATATATTGATTTTTGTGCTATACCTGAAAACTTATAAATATTTGATGTATACTAATAATTATTCTATAAAATTATTATGTAACCTTTACAACTGAAAATTTTATGATATTGTTTTATACACATCATTATAATTTTTGTTATTATACTTATATTATATCGTTTATTCTTTCAAATAAAGTTTAACACTCATATATTTTCAGATTTTTATCCAACAACATTCTCTTAAATTGCTAATTCAATTTTTATCTCGCAATATATAGTACTAGTTCAGTTTGCGATTTTATTCTTTCTACCGCTTATTACTTTGATAAATTTTGATTACTAAGCCTATTAATAATTTAATAAAGTATTTATTTGACTATGCTTCTCTTTATTCTTTCCAATTTCTTTCATAATTAATAACTTAATTTGTATTTTCTGTATACTATATTATCTAATGTTTCATCTAATATTATTTTGAATGAAAATTTCTTTCAATCTATATTACCTTTCAGGGTCCCTTTCCTTTCTAGTATTTTTCTAGTTTTTCTTGTTTTGTTCTTATTAACTTTGATACTCATAGTTTCGTTATATAAGTTTGCTTTGTTTTCCACATTACATACTACATTTTCTTTTCTTGGTATTAACAGTTTTTCTATATACAATAATGATTTTATCTTTGGTGTGTACAAGATACAACTTTTACCCTAGTAAATTATGAGGACAGAACTATTCTAAGGGGGGGGGGGGAAGACTGTAACACCCCGCAAAATTGAGTTATGGCAAATTTGCCCACGGGTGTTACACACATATATTTTGTATTATTACGAGTAATATTCATAACATATTTTAATATAAATTTCCTATATATTTCTGCATTTCAATTATTTATACATTTTTCTGTCTTCTCAAAAATATTTTGTTCTATTCTGAGCCAACAAATATCTATTTTAATATTTGTGTTTTACGTGCATTGCACGTGTTTTCAATGCACGTATCGATTACGTAAATTTTACCGTTACGTGTAACATCTGTAACATTATTTAATATAAATGTTCTACATATTTTCTATTTTTACTAATTATGATTGTTTTTCGTTCTCTCGAATTCATTTTTTGTATTGATACGCGCAACGCATGTATTTGTTGTAACACCCCGAATTCCAAATTAATCTAAATTCGAAGTTCCACAGGATCTTTACACTTCACTTCATACAATTTTACAAGGAATTTAAAACTTTATTTACATCAGAGTTTTTTACAACAACACGCAGCAGAAAGTAAATGAAATACAACAATGATAAATGTACAACTATAACAACTTTAGCATTTAAGTAATCATCAGCATCAGATTCGTCTTTATATTTTCTTGTAAATTCAAAATCCTGCATATGAAACTGTGGGCACGTCAGTTGCTTACAATCGACGAAATATTATACACAGCCATCCATGCTATGCCCAAAGTATAACGATTCTTAAATACTTTAACAAATACAAACTTGAGCACAAACAAAGCTAAAGAGGGACTATCCTATTGATGTCGGGGGTGTTGTACACCTCTTCCTTAATGAAATTATTTATATTAAATGACACTAATGCACACTTGTTCGAACTTATGCATCCCATTCTACATAAATTCGAGGGCAAGCTTTTAACCGTTCTTCATCTTGTAGGATTGAATCCCTCACTATGAGTTAAACTAGTACGGTAACTACGGTAAGTATCTTAGATGTTTTATGAGTTACGAGCCCATGTCCAGACAGCCTGGAGGGTAATCCCACGTCATGACATGACGCATCATGTAGACAACCTATGGGCAATTCACCTCCGTCATGGGACAATGGCACTACATAGTCACCAAACACCCCACAAGCATCTCCACGATCCCGATAATTCTAGAGATAGATTTCATAATGTAGACAGTCTGTGAAAATTTTCACATCGTGAATCCGAGGCCCTCATACTTGTATTTTTCTCTTACTTTCATCACATCTTCACTATAGTGTTGTCCTTAAGTTTTTAATTTGTTTTAGAAGAAAATCATCACAACCTAGAGCTAGCTTACCCTACTAGACTACAACCAAACAAAAGAGACAATCAGCCCAACTGGCTACTTCTCAAGAGATGCTCAACTCACACTGGTTAGCTCTCAAATTCATTAATAAATATTGCCGGTTACTAGGGTCTCGCATAGCCCTTAGATTCCAACAACTATCTCATCCTAGAGATCAACAATATATTATATTCAATCTCAAAATAACATTTCATTTCCTTTATTCATAATTTCTTTCTCAAAGAGAAACATTTCTTTATAGTGTCAAAACATGAAGTAACTCACTTCAACTTCTATATCAGTTTAATCACTTATAACATTGTATACAATTCAAATAATCTTAATCAAGTGTTAATAATCATAAAATTTCATCGAGAAGAAATCTAATTGCATTCCAAACCTTTATTTTTCTTTAATTATACAAGAGTCACATTTTCAATATAAAAATCACTTCTGATCCTTTTAATCAAAATTTGAGTTCTTTAATGTAAAATTTCCTTTCAATTCTCACAAAATATATCAAAATATTGTAGAAATGATTTTTATAAAGTCTAAACAGTTCTAGAAGAATAGTAGAATTTTTCCCAATTTTTAAAATTCTAAATGAACCCACAAAATCGAATTTATATATATATGAAATAATATAAAAAACTCAAACAAAGTCAGAGGGCCAGATTCGAACCCAGAGCCAACCTCCCACCTATGAACAGTAACTGACCCAAAGCGTACCCGAAGACCAGAAGTCCAAGAGTGACTAACTGAAATAGATTGGACTCAAATTAGGGACATATTTATACTTTCGGTGATTTAATTAAAATCGAAAATTCAATAAAACAGAGCCTCTAACGAGACTCGAACCTAGAGCCCAAGCCTCCGCCAATGAACAGTAACAGACCTAAAGCGCTCCCGAAGACCAATTTGTCTTGAGTGACATACTGATATAAGATCGGTTAGTTACTTTTTGTATATACCATACTGTATTTTATTTTCCTTTAATAAACTCGATTTATCAATTAATTCATACTCACTCACAATCTAAATCTTTTTCCCGAATCTGTTCTATCAAAATACAGTATAATATATTTATTTAAACTTTATAAAATTCTCTTTTTTGACAATGTAACAAAAAGCTTCCTCCCAAATTGTATTAGAAAACACATATAATCAGTTTTCGAATAAAGTGTTTTCTCTCATAAAAAAACTTTCTTTATAAAAATTCCTATACTCATAAATATATACTAGTGAAATAAATTCCCCATTTCTTCACTATACTAGCATTTTAAAACTACTTTCATACATGTTACGTTATTTTGACTATTGTAAAAACATTCTACCATGCATAATTTTTCATTCCAACAATAAATATTTCAGATTTGGGCCATCGGCGCACCTCGCCAACGGCACACCACAGGGGGACCCCATCTTTGGGCCCAAGCTTCACAATCATGCAAAACATAACTCGCTCATCATAGTGACTCGCAAATGGAGAAGCATACCCGGCTTCTTCACACGCATTACCAACCCTCGCAAAAATCAAATCATAGCCGCAGATCGCCGTGATTGGCCCCGAGAGTGTGGACATGGTGGCAAGCATGAAGAATATCTGGGCAAACATCTAGTAATGCCGACCAACTCCAACCTAACCCAAACCCCGAGCAACTCACCCCCACACCCCCAACAACTCCATTCTCTTCACAACATTTGACTCAAACACATAAAACCCAATACCAGTTAGGCACATTAAGACAAGTGAGTGCACATCATGGAGGGACCCCATCTTCGGGCCCAAGCTCCATAATCGTGCAAAACAACATATGACACTCTCCACACCACCCACACAATGGCATCGACACATCAATTGCTGTCGACACCACCCTCGACGTCGATACTAACATCCGAGAAAACCACTAGCAAAGCCAACCAACCCCAATTTAACCCAAACCCCAACCAACCAACTTACCCTAAATACGTCGTAGATCTGGAGGTCCTCGTCGCCGCATGGTCGTCGGCACGCTGGACAGGCCAAGGAGCGCCGGTGCTACCGTCGCAGGAGCGGTCGACGGTGGGTTAGAGCATCGTAGGACGATGGCGGGTCAGAGCATCACAGATCTGGCGTCGAAAAAAGGGAGCAGGCTGCTCCGGTCGCTGCTTAAGTCAAGGGGAAGGGTGCTATAGTATATTACACTTAATAACAATCACATTAACATTATTTTAACAAAGGTAACAATTTTATTGCACCGCTCAAAAAACAAAAACCCTAGAGAGTGTTTGGAGGGGGAGGCGGCCGAGATCTTGCTGCCCCATCACCAGTCGCCGATCGACGCCAAGATCGCCCTCGCCCTTCACCACCTAACCTACTCTCCCGCTCTCTCCCTCCTCTCCCGTTTCTCTCTCCTCGTCCGATATCCTGACCAAACCTCCTCAAACCATCTCCAGGCATCCTCTCCGGTGGGCATCCCCTTCAGTCGTCAACCCCCTCCAGTGCCCCTTGTTGTCGTCAACCCCCCTTGGGTTGGGTTTGGTGGGCTTTGTTTGTTGTTGGCCCGGTTGTTCTTCGTGCTTGCCACCATGTCGACGCTCTTGGAGCCATTCACGGCGATCTGCCACTGTGATTTGGTGTTTCCGAGGGTTGGTAGTGCACGTGAAGAAGTCGGGTGTGCTTGAATGTGCCGTAGTCCTCTAGTAGGGTTAGGTTGTTTTGCACGATTGCGGAGCTTGGGCCGAAAGATGGGGTCCCTCCATGATGTGTGCTCACTTTTCGTAACTTTCGGGGTGCTTGTATCAACCGGCGCGGAGCGACTATGTCGCACCAGAGCATCCTCCCACACCGGTTGTCATGAAAACCTTAGATCTGGGGTTCAAGTGTGTGAGGTAGGTGGTTCGGTTTGGGGCCAGGTGATGGGGTGTGGGGTTTGGGTATGGTTGGTCTGGAGTGTCATACAATGTCGCCAGTGAAGTCTTCACAATGCCTACTATCAGGTTATTGAGTGCCCTCCAGCTTAGACCACTGACTCGTGACAACGTCATCTCTTCCCTTGAAGTTGGAGTATGAGTTCAGATAAGTCTGTTTGGTGAGAAATCGCCGGAGAGAGCTTGAGCGTGAGAGAGGTGAAGGTATCTTCTACACGGCTCTCTCCTGGAGTGTGGTGGTTGGTGGGGGGAGCGAGATAGTTGTGTGGTGAGAAATCGCCTGAGAAAGTGCTATCGTGTGAGAGGTTAAGGTATCCTCTTCACGGCTATCTCTTTGGTAGCGGCTGCGGGAGCTACTGGTACGTTTGTAGGAGGTGTGGTGGAGATGGTGGGAGGGTGCGATCACTGTGCATGTGCCGTGGGGTCAGTTTTCGTTCTGCAGGGCTTGGGCCCAAAGATGGGGTCCCCCCAGCGAGGTGTAGGCAGGGATCGGCGGGTTATAAAATCCTGCCAGACTTGTCTCAGGTGGGTGTGCATGTGCCGTGGAGGCATTGTACGAAGCTAAACTGACGTACTCACAATTTTGCTGGACCGAGCTTGTTTGTCGGCCCACCCTCCAGGGTTGTTGGAGGGATTTGTTGTTTGTATGCATCATGTGCTTCATATATGTTTTATTTTCTATATGTAGTTTGTACTTGAGCCCAGTACTCTGGGTTTGTTTCGTTAAGCTCTTATTAATGAAACAGGGTGGCCAGATTCCACCTTTTCCGTATAAAAAAAACAATAAATATTTCTCTTTCTAATTCAACAAGAGTTCTAGCAATTTATATGAATCACAAAATTATTTCAACACATCATAACACAATTTGATCAAGATTATGCAATCTACAATTAACATACCAATCAAAATTTAACAATTAAATTTTATATCATCTAGCATGCAATCTACTCATAAAATTAGAAAGGATTTAAGAAACACCCAACCAAAGAAGAGTAGTAGAAGCAAAATTCCTAAAAATAAACTCCAAGAGAAGCTCTAATTTGTTTGCCTCCTCCGAATCCGTGCACAAAGAAAAGCCTAAACCCCATTTGGCAGTAACAAGACAGCACTCTCCTTCTCATTTCATATATGTATATATATGTATATCTACATGTGTGTACATATGTATATCTATATATGTGTGTGTATATAAATAATATATGTGTATAAAGGTGATTAGGTGGAGAAGAAACAGTGGGGAAGGAAGAGAATGTGAAGGGGGTGTGGATTTTTATAGAATTTAATTAGGTGGTTATATTAACCAATTGTCCACTAACACCCATTAACTCCACTCTCTTAATTCAAAATTTTCATTTTTCCCTACAAGTTTAAAATAGCCGGCCACTCACTTTGAGGTGTGCACATTGCACGTGTGCATATGCACGTGCTTTGTGTACACTTCACAAAAATTTACTTATTTATTTAAATTAAAATATATGCTTATATATATAACATGCATAGAAATTAGTTTATTTTAAAAAGTATAGTTTTTCATGTACAAATTAAATAAACACACACACACTTCCTAATTTTCATTTTGAAAAGAAGGCAACTAACACGTGCATTGCAAACACGTGCATCGTACGTAAAATAATTATTCAAGTACGAAAATAGATTTGATCGACGAAAAATGTTTATAAATAATCGAATGTAACATACGAAAATATATTTTATTATACATATACAGTAGCATAACCAATACGTACACATAAAAATACGTGCACCGCACGTATAAAATATTTTAATTAAAATAAGAGAAAAATGAATTTCTATTTATAAAATGAATTTGAACACGTTATTAAGTAAATAATCGAAACACATAGAAAATATACGTAACTGACACGTGCATTGATAACACGTGCAATGTATGTAAAAACACAAAGATTGAGATTTAATCATTCAGTTGACTCAAAATAAGATAAAATGAATCCTGAGAAGACGGAAATGCATAAATAATCGGAGTCCAAAAATACATAGTGAAACATATTTCAAATATTACTAGTAATAATACAAAATACACGTGCATAACACATGAGGGACAAAATTTTCATTTCCAATTTTGCTGGGTGTTACATTTGCAATGCATGTGTTGGTCGTATTCTTT
This sequence comes from Hemerocallis citrina, assembly GCA_017893485.1. Lineage (NCBI taxonomy): Eukaryota > Viridiplantae > Streptophyta > Magnoliopsida > Asparagales > Asphodelaceae > Hemerocallis > Hemerocallis citrina. The sequence continues at coordinate 891,408 of JACEHZ010000256.1, forward strand.
TTTCAAAATAAATTTTTTTATGAAGTGTGCATGTTTATTTTTATTTATGCATAAAAAAATTATTTTTAACCTAAACTACTTTTATTAAATTTATATTAATTGGAGTAACAAATGCTATTTTAATTAAATAAAATACCAAATTTTGTATTGCTCCCCAATCTCGTGTAACTGCCATCCTTAATAGGCAGCCAAATGTGAACGAGAGGGATTTAAATTTAGTTTAAGGGGTTCTAAATTAGTGAGTAGTTATTAAATTAGTGAAGAGTTAATTAAGGGTTATGGGTAGATAGATTAGGATAATGACCCTCTCTTTCTCCCATTATATTCCTCTCGGCCAACAACAGTAAGGGGTTAATTTCCATTTCAATTTTTTGTTTTGCTTGCAAACTTTTCACTGTTGGCTTGGATTTGTTTTTGTTTGTGGAGTCTTGGAGCTCGGATTTTGAGGTGGGAGATTGGAGCTTCTTGAAGTTCATTTGCTAGGGAGTAATTAAATTCTTCAAAAAGGTGGGTGTTCTCATTACCTTCTAATTTTGTAGATTGTGTGTACTTAATTTTTCCATGAGTAGTTGCTAAATTTAGTTTAATGTGTTGAATGTATAAGTAATCTAGAATGTAGATTGTGCATTATTCATGTAATTAATGTGTGATTGAGTAGATATTTTTGACTTCCAATATATTAACAAATGTTCTTGTTAGTTAAAACATGTGAAAGTATTTTTCATTTCCAATGGAATTTGGTAGTAATTAATGAGTTTTATGTGGTGAGAGATCCCCTAGAAATCTAATTAGTACATGCTAAATTAATCATGAAGTAGACAAATTTGATTAATGTATGTGTATGAGTTTTTATAAATTCTTAGATGATGAAAATTTTATAAAAGGAACCCATTGGTATTAAATTCCCTCATATGCATTATAATAGTGTGAAACTCCTCAAGAATATAGTTGGATGAGGGACAATGATTTATAAAATTCAAATTACAGAATTATAAGCAATTCATACAAATTCGGAGATAAATTTCATTATAATTCAGAGAATAAATAATTATAAGATTTTATTTTCGTGCTAATATATAGAAATTTAGGGGGATTAAATTCTGGAAGTGCTTAGAGATAATAATGTATAGAAAATTAGGAATCAAAATTTGCTAAAGGAGATTTAGAAACAGAGAACCGGAAGAAAAGAATTTTAACACATATATAATCAGAAAGGGATATGGACTTCGTGGTTAGTGCACTGTGTGGGGCTTTCTTGGTCTTGGGTTCGAAACCTGGGAAGGCTCTGCCTCTTGCAAACTTTTTGGATTTAATGAATATTAGTAGAATAATTAGATAAGAATTGAAGGTGGTTTATTATCACCAACAAAGAGTGGCATACTGGTTGTTGGGCCCACTTGGCTTGCGGTTTATTCTCGGGTTCGATCCCGGACATACACAAATTTCATTTTTTTATTTATTTTAAGGGTTTTTTTTCATGTTTTAAAATTTAGGGGAAAATGTAATAATATCATAAAAATAATTAAAACTTTAGAAATAATTTCACATTATTTTAAAGATATATTTTGGGAATTTGAGGTGATATTCACAATAAGTAATGTGTTAGAGGAACTTTGAATTTAAATTAAAAGTAGATTGTGCATGATTAAAGAGAATTAAAAGTAGAATACAAATTTAGACTCATCCTTGTAAAATTACATGGATATTAATCCATTGAATTAAGCAAATGATTGCGATGGATTATAATAGAATAAAAAAATGATTATGACCTTGGAATAAAGAATTTATAGTCGTTTTAATTTTAAAGAATTTTGCATTAAGAAATGTGTTTGGAATATGGAAATGTACGACGAAGTTCTATTAACTAAAAAAGGCATTGAATAGTGTTGAAGTGAATAGTTGGGTTGTCTACAAGGATTTTGATTGATTTAATCGTAATTGAATGTTGAAACTGGTCACTTCATGATTTATGAACACAAAAAAAGTGAATAAAGAAGAAATTATGAATAATGAATGAGTTATCTATGATAAGGTTAGTTGTAACCTTTGCGGTCTCTTTTGAGATGGTTGTTTGTTCTAGAGTGAGCGGACCTAGAATACTGGCAGTTGTGATATATGGAATTTGAGAAGTAACTAGTGTGGGTTGACTTTCTCTTAAGGCAATGTGGGCTAATTCTCTCAGTGTTTTTGTTTAAACCCGGTGGGTAAGCGAACTCTAGGTCTTAATAACTATAAATTAAACTTAAGGACAGTAACTAGTTGGAGATATGATAAAACAAGAGCAAACGTGAGTTATGAACTCCAGAATGATCCGCGGAGTGAGACAATCCCCAGTATTCCGGGACGATGGATGAAATAGGCCACATAATAATCCACGGAGCGGGAGTAATCTCCAGTATTCCGGGAAGAGAGCAACGCTCATGGGGCATTTGTGCGATGATGATTCCAGAATGACTCGCAGAGTGAGACAATCCCCAGTATTCCGGGACGATGGTTGAAATAGGCCACAGAATGATCCATGGAGCAGAATTGATCTTTAGTATTCCAGGGCAAGAACAAATACTTGCAGAGTGTCTAAATCTTGTAGTAGTCTTAGTAGTATTTGGCATGGCGAAGGATTTAACCGTATAATGTGGATTACGTAGGTGCTTGCCTTCGAACCTATATAGTATGAGATGCATAGAATCTGAAGAAGTATGCATTAGTGTCATCGTAGTGTAAAGTTTGCATTAAGCATTAAGTACATTTCATACACTTGCATGTTTAGGATAGTCACATTTTCTCTTTCTGCATTCAAGTTTGTGATTGTTAAGATAATGAGATCGTTGCGTTATAGCATTGAGTCAGTTGTAAGCAATTGACGTGCTGAAAGTTTTACAGATGCAGGATTGGACTTGGCATGAGCTTTAAGTCACTATGATGAGATGCCACAAGATTGAAGAATTCTTATTATTGAAATTGTATTGTATTCATTTTAATGTCGCTGTGCTATTGTAAGAACATGTTGTAATAAAAAAATTTCAAACTCCTTGCAAATTTGTACGAATTTAAAGTAAAGATCCTGTTTTTCTAAGAATTACCCGTGTTCTGAATTTGGAGCGCTACTGTAACATCCTGAATTTTATTTATTAGAGTTTGTGATTTTACGTGTTTTGCACGTATAATTTCATATGCTTTTTTCTAGAAAAATATTTCTTCATAGTTTGAGCTAGTAATTATTCTTTTTACTTTCCAAAAAGACTATTTTTTAAAAAATCCTAATTTAATCCTATGCCAATTTGTCTCCTTGTAGCCCACATTAATTAATAAATTAATTAAATTAATAGAGCCCATGGTCTTTTGGCCCATTAGTAAGCCAATTTAATTTAATTCCTTTTTATTTTAGCCTAACTTGTAGTGTAGACTCAATTAATAGACAATTAATTTAATTAACATGAACAACTTATACATGGGGGATACTAGGGTGGCACGTGCATGCACTAGCCCATGCATTGCACACCTTTTGAGGTGTGGCCGGGTTGTATCAAAGAGGAGAGGGAGACTGGATGAGGTTGAGAGGTGGTTACTCCATCATGGGAAGTTATGGCAACTCCCTAATTCATCTAGGCCCTTGATCTTTAACCATTTGATCTAATCCTAGCCTTCTATTCTCACTAAAAATTTATATAAGTACCCCCCCCCCCCCCCCCCACCCCCCACATTAGTTGTCTTTGCACCTAATCTATATCAAAAAGAGAAAGAAATACAACTAGTAAGTAAAAGACTGAGAGAATAGTGAGTTCAAAAGATTGAGGGTTTCAAAATTGTGTGTTCTTTCCTCTATATTGACCGGCATTTCTTCAAGAAGGAAGGGGAGGCTCGGGTTGCTTACCATACTAGGAGGAGACGTCAATTGGTGGCTCAAACTTGGAGAAGAATGCCTTTTTTGATCATTCTAGGAGTTCTTAGGAGTTTCTTTTGTTTTCTCTCCAAATAAGGTGGGTAATTTTCTCCAACTTCTAAATAGTTACCATGCTAGGTTTGTGTTTTGATCATGCTAGAATAAATATGAGAAAATATTGCTTTATGTTAGTGCCATAATTAAGAAGAAAAAATGGATCCATGTGAAATTGCATGAAACAAGTAGTAAAATTAAATTGAATGATGTAATTAGAAATATTGTTGTGGTATTTTGATATTACACTAGCATGTTAATTAAGAAAGAATAAAATATCTTTATTGAAATGTTCATGTATGTGGGAAAATACAATATGAAGAAATGTGTTTATGTGAAAAGTGTGAATTATGAGAAATCTCCATGCTATGAAGTTAGATTGATTATTAAATTATGTATGTTGTTGTTAGTAAGATTGATATTAAAGAATCCTAAAGTTGCATGCTATTTTGTTGGAAAAATGAACATTTTTGTAATTAGGACTAAGTCTAAGAAAAGATTGGATTTTTTGTTGTTAGTCAAGAAGGAAAGAAGAAACTTATTAGTTTAATAAAGAGAAACCCAATTATAATCGAAAAGTATCAAGTAGAAATTCTCTTTGGAAAAGAAGTAATTAATAGAACACAATGTTGCTTTTGTGAACTTTTTGTATAAATAAAATAGTATTCAATGAAAAATGAGAGTTAAATGTTTTTTTTAAATCTTGAGTTATTGTATAAATTCCAAATTTTGGATTTTAGTTGTTGAACAGTCGACCATATATGCGTTAACAGTCGACTATCTTGACTATTTAGATTTTGAGTTTTAAATCCTTGCAGAACAGTCGACCGACTATTCCTTAACAGTCGACTGTCCTGACTATTTTTGAGTTTTAAATTCTCGCAGAACAGTCGACCGACTATGCTTTAATAGTCGACTGTCCTGACTATTTGGTTTTTCAAGTTTTAAGTGTCTTTATATAAAGAAAAAGATAATTGTATTGTTTAAAAAAGCTTGAAAAGAGAGTTTTGATAATGGGAAAATCGAAAGTGTGAATTTTAGATTTAGTATTGATAAGAAGAGAATAAGAGAATGATGTGGAAAGAATGAATTATGAATGTGACAAATGAAATTTATTCCATGCATGAAATTGTACATGAAAGTGAAATCAAATATCATGATGAATTATGAAAAGTCTTATGAATATGAATACACAAATGCTGTGAACATGAAATGGAATTGAAAGCTAGAGGATAGCTAAGCCTTATACCGGCATTGAAAGATATTTTTGAGATGAGATATTGAATAGAAAAGACCAAGTTTGGTCATGTTATTGATTGATGTTTAAGACCGGTATAGAGGAAAGAGCTAACTCTAGGAGTTGATTTTATTCATGATTCAAATAAGCTAAGGACTAGATACATAGTGGTGATGTGATGAAAGTAAGAGAAAAAAACGAGTATGAAGGCCATCAGATTGGCGGTGTGTGAGTGATTCACAGATTGCTTGCTTGATGCATCATGACACGGCGTGAGCACTACTCCGGAATTATCGTCCCGGTGGCGACTCTTGTGGGATATTTGGTGACTACGGGTGGTGCCATCGTTCCATGGCAGAGGCTAAATTGTCCATAGATTGCCTGCATGATGTGTCATGTCAGTGCGTGGAATTTCCCTCCGATTGTCTGGACATTGGCTCGTAATTCATAGAACATCTAGGATACTTACCATAGTTACCATAGTAGTTTAAGTCATGGGGAGGGATTGAACCCTACAAGATGAAGTACGATTAAGGGCTTGCCCTCGAACCTATGTAGTATGAGATGCATAGAATCTGAACAAGTGCGCATTAATGTCATATAATATAAACAACTGCATTAAGGACTAAGTGCACAACACAAGACGACATCTATAGGATAGTCCCCGTTGTTTTGCTTGTGACAAGTGTGTGCTTTCTAAATAGGAGAAAATTGATGTATTATATCCTTGCGTCAGTTGAATGAACTGACGAGCCCATAGTTTCTATGCAGGATAAAGAGATTAACAAGATTAAAGTATGCATGCTGCTTAAAGAATGTTTCAAGTGTTGTACATTTTATACATGTAAATTATTGTAAATTGCTTCCGCTGTTTAAATGTAAATTTAGTAGTTCAAGATGTAACTCTGATGTAATAAAAGTTTTAATTTCCATGTAAAATTGTACGAAGAGAAGTGAAAAGATCCTGTGGAACTTCGAATTCATTCTGTTTTGGAATTCGGTGTTTTACAGTTACGCAAAAACCATAATCTATCCTTCAAATGAGTCCAAACACAGTAAAATCACAGAAAATTTTAGACTTTTATTGCCACAAAAAATGTTCTTACAAGTACAGATTGTACTACAAAGAATTACATCATGAATTACATCCCAAAAATTTACAGTACAACACTTACAATCTCATAAAGTACAACAGTCAGAAAACTTCGCGACACACTGGACATCAACTTCCACTAATCACTCCCCGCCGCACGATTCTCCTGCTCCAAGAATAGCCATCCTGCAACTAAACAGATTGTGGGCACGTCAGTTGAATGCAACTGACGCAATGCTCGACAAAACCAGCGACTCCCCGAAACTCAACAACCAAAATTGATACAAAAGGAAATTATGAAAACAAATCACAAGTGTTAGTATATGCCATGCCTAGATTCTAATGCACAATTCCAAAATGCACACAATGCACTTACTCTAATGCATTTCATTTGGAAACGTATGCATCTCATACTACATATACTTCCCCAAAATACAACTTCAATGAAAACGTTTTCATCCCCTACTACATACTTCCCAAAGAGTTCGCTTCCTTCTGATTGTAGGGTTCGATCCCTTACGATGCATCATACTCTTGTACTCTTTCCCGTTCCTGACATTCACCTAGTGATTATTGAGTTTGCATTTGATTGGTCTACTTCTGTCATTGCAGTCAGTAGTGGTGCTCCCGTTTTCCACTATTCCCGGTTTCCGCCCATTGTGCCGGACCTCACACAAAAGTTGCTTACGAGCATACAGGTGGCCCCGCGGTAACTCCCGCTCACCGACACGGATAGAATCTTACTTCCACTTGGAGAGTCTTACTCTAGCTCTCTGCCTGTACTAAGAACATAAAACTTGACAGATTCGTAAGGTCCATTCCCGACTTCCGACAGGAGCACCTCCCGTACTTACCACTAGATCCGAGAAATAAACAGATGAGACTATGCTGCCCGTCACCCATACCGGGGAGACGGTGTAACACCCGTTCCCGAAATTAAATATTTTTCTGAATATTTTCTGTATTTTGACTATTATACATTCATTCTGTTTTTAAATTCGATTTGGACCTTCTATTAAAATCTTTTCGAACCGAAAAGTTATATTTACTTCGAATAATAGTACATTCTTACTTTATTTTTCTATTTCTAAGTGATCGATTATTTATATTTTATTTTATTACTATTTGAATTTTAATAAACTTGTTTATCTCAAATCCTATTTTGATATTCATATTATTACTATTATTGTTATTATGGTTATTATTGTTACTATTATGACTATTACCAGTATTTGTAACCCCCGTTCCCGTAAATACATATTTCCTGAATATTTTCAGTATTTTGATTATTTATAAACTTATTTTGTGCTAAACTGGTTTCGAATCGTTTACCAAGTGTTTTATAATCGACAATTATATTACATTGAATAACAATGTATTTCCTATTTATAATTGATCGACTGTTTATGTGTTATATTATTACTGTTTGGATTTTAATAAATTTGTTAATCTCAAATCCTACTTTGATACATATTATTATCATTATTATTGTTATTACTATTATTATTATTATTACTGCTAATGTTATTATTATTATTATTATTTTGAAAGGCCCTTTGATTTTAATATAATCTTGTATCAGTATTTATTAATGTGAAGCCCAATTTTATTACTGTTATTATTATTATTTTCGTTGAAGCCCATTGGTTTTGATTTATCTTGTATTATTTAATTATTTAAAATGAAGCCCATCATCTAAAGCCCAATTTTATATTTTGATTTCATTATTTATTAATATCTAACCTGAGCCCAAAGTTTAGCTCAATCCTATAACTAATTTATTAAATTGTTTTGAGCCCATAAACCAAGCCCAAATCTAAACCCGGTACCCATATGTATTTGTATAGAATCAATCCTATATACTCACCCGCTCAATCTCTTCACGTTCCCCCACTCTTCACACTCCTGTAACTATAACCCCCCACTATCTCAACTACCCACTATTATATTATATAATTTTATTAAACACCCCGTCCCTCTCTCTCTCTCTCCCACTCTTCTTTCTCCCCCTCTGTTTAAAACAGAGCACCCCAACCGATCATGTCCTTCCTCCGTTTGGCACCAAACCCATCCCCAACCCCTCGAAGCTCCACCTTCGGTTCCTCGTCTTCGACCTCCAGTGCTCCACCGTCGCCCAGTCCCGCTTGACCTCCCCCTCAACTGCCATCACACCGACTGCTCGCCTCGCCAACACCTCGTCTCCCTTGCCATCCCGCTCCAGCCAACCACCGTCAACTGCTCCTTATTGCCCTACCTCTCCATCACTTTCGCTCATCCTCATCACCGTCAAAGCCCCACCGAAGTCGACCTCCGATCCCCCTCGACTCGAGCTCTAACCCACCTTCATCCTCCCCTCTATTTCCTTCCGAAACAGAGGCACACGGTCGAAGTCCGTCGTCGTCCTCAGTCACACCCTGCCGCAGCTAACCGCCTGCCGTTAGTCGATGCTCATGTACAGCCAACATCTTTGGTCTCTGCCTACTCGTCTCCTCTGTCTTCCTCCTCTTTGTTGGAGGCGTCGAAACTCAACGACTCTCGAGCCCTGCTCATCTTCATCCTCTTCCTTATAGAAGTGACGACCGCCGCTACCTTCTCCCCATCACCGCAACTCCCAGTGTCGCATTCTTCTTCCTCCCTCCACTGACCACCAGTGCCGTCGCTCCTCCTCCACTGGCCCTGTTCTCCTCGTCGCCTTAGCCATTCGAATCAACCCTCTTTCTCCTCTATTTCGTCGAGCACCCGTCGCCTTCCTCGTCGAGCACCTTGTCAACTCTCCTCATCACCATCACTTGTCGACCCTGTCCTCGACTACAGCCAGCAACCACTGCCCTCCAGTCACCTCGCTTCACTCCATCGAAGTCCCCCAGCACCCTTGCCACCGCCGAACTGCAGCCCCGAAGATCGCTGTTTGCTGTTGGTTTGCTGTTGCTCTCTTACCGCCAATCAAAGTCGAAGTCAAGCCGAGATTCGGTGTTTGCTATTCTTGCCAAATTTGCCGTTTTTCATTTTGGTCTTTGCTGTTACTATGTGATTGAGTGGTTCCACTGTGTGCTGTTCTGAGGAGTTCCTAGCTGTTTGCTATTTTGGCCAGGATTTGCTATTGTTGTTAGTGTCGCTGCGTGCTGTTTGTGTTCTTGTGGGTATGTGCATTATACGTGTGTTACTCATGTGCCGCTACTGGGATTGTCATCCCGTTATTCTTTTAATATTCACAATCGTCTCCTAACAGGAAAACGTCTCTTGAACTCATTTTTATTGTTTCTAGTTCAAGAAAACACTCTTTGAAATCTGGCAAGTAGTAATTAAATTGAATAGCATATCTAATTGAACTCCATTGTTTATTTATTGTACCATGTTATAATTCATAGTCTTCTCATTGTGCTATTATTGATGACTTCAATCCTAAACCATAAATTTATTATACTATTGAACATTCACATATATTGCCTTGTCATTTAATTGACTTTGTACTGAGGTTTCGACCGGGTTCCTAAAACAAAACTTAAAACCTTGCACATAGAAATTGTAGTACAGTGAGTACATATATTTTTATGTTTTGCATATAAACCGTGTTTTCCATATTTAATGAATTGGACCATGTGTATTTCATGTATTGTATAGTCATGATATCATCTTGAAATTGTACTAGTGCTACCTGTCTCATCGATTGTACCTGTTGCAAGAGTATCGATATCATCGCCCACATTGATCACATGCCTGTTCATAACTGATTGTTAATAAAAGAATAACAAGTCGAGGTAATAAGGGTCGACTTATAGTAGTGGACAATATAGGAGAGTGTACTCGGAAGGGGGCCCGTGTTTCCCGTATTGACATGTTATTGTTTTATTGATTGATTATGGATTACTGACTATAGTAACCCGATTTATTATATATTGGTCATCAGTCATCGGTCATCAGTCATTAGTCATTTATATTGCAAGACCCGAGTACAGGACCCTGTAGAATCCACCACTATAGTCAAACGTTCACTTGATTGTATGCTCCCGAATCTGTGGTATGGAACGCATGATTGCGTGGATTAGTTAGGATTGATAAAAGATTTATAGACATAAATGAACACTGAACATTGACACTAATACTGAATACCGATTATTAAACATTGATTCCTGATTTCTGAATTATTGATTATCAACTTTTGATTTTGTTATCATTTTTCATTTATTGACTCTGATGTCATTCCAATTTCATTTATTTCCTATTTTACTGCTTCCTACTACTTGTCGCCCATAGCATGCTCTAACGGGCATATTCTTTTCCCATCTCTAGATGATGAGATTACATGTATCATGGAGAGAGAAACTGAAGGACTTGGAGAACTGTTGTACTAAAGATTGGAGTAGAATTGATAGTCATAGTTATTTTATTTCTAGCATTGTATTACTTCTGTACTTTGTATCCCGGGCTTTGTTGACCCGTAATTGTTGCTTATTTCCAGTTGTTGGTTATTATGTTGGACTACTATATGTTTTACCTTAGTAATTGTTTATGTGATTATGTTTTTCTGCATGGTTATGATTATTCCTTTTTCATATTGTTGAGTTAAGACTGGTACAGCTTATGGATGATGTTAATATCATTCGCTGGGCCTTCGTCACGGGCTTGTATTCCGTATTATTCCGTATTTTGGGAAGCGGGGCATGACATGTTTTTAGTGGTATCAGAGCCCAGGTTAGGCTCTAACTATGTTGGAGTTTAGCTAGGTTTGGCTAATGTTAGTCATGTTTGACTAATATGTTAGTCAAATTTGGCTCTAGCCAGTCTAACTCAATAATATGCGCAACATGTCAATCACATGAATATGTAATAACCAACATATATCTAGATACTCATCTTATTGGATTCCTCTTTGATCCCTTCTTATTCAATTCTTTCATTCCTTGGTTCCCCATGTCCCTTGCAGTGATCCTCTTCATTGATTCTTCATTGGGTATGGATTCTTTTTTTTGTACCCATATTCTTTTGGTTTCGGTGTCTCATTCTTTTCTTCCTGCATGGTTCGTCATTTGGCATCCCGTGGTCTATAATAACATGTCAGTGGCTTGGAACATCACCATCAGAGTGGCGCAGCGGAAGTGTGGTGGGCTCATAACCCACAGGTACCGAGATTTTCTTATTGCTCCCCCTTTCTTGCACCGCTTGCTTTCCTTTCATAAATTTGCATTGTCATCATTCATTGAATCTTTATTTAACATCATTTTAGATCACCCCAGCCCTATCGATGATTTTCTTATTCTGGTGTTGCCACCATTTTGTTTTTTCCTTGAATCCCTTGTTTTGTTACCCCCCATAATTTTCTTTTGCCTTATCCTATGTACCGCCTAAGCAAATTTCGAGGAAGAAATTTTGTTGTAAGGTGGGTATGATTGTAACCTTCGTTCCCGTAAATACGTATTTCCTGAATATTTTCATTATTTTGATTATTTATAAACTTATTTTGTGCTAAATTGGTTTCAGATCTTTTACCAAGTGTTTTATAATCGACAATTATATTTACATTGAATAACAATGTATTTCTATTTATAATTGATCGACTATTTATGTGTTATATTATTACTGTTTGAATTTTAATAAATTTGTTAATCTCAAATCCTACTTTGATACATATTATTATCATTATTGCTATTGTTATTATTATTATTATTATTATTATTATTTTGAAAGGCCCTTTGATTTTAATATAATCTTGTATCAGTATTTATTAATATGAAGTCCAATGTTATTACTATTATTATTATTATTATTTTGTTAAAGCCCATTGGTTTTGATTTATCTTGTATTATTTAATTATTTAAATTGAAGCCTCGCAAACAGCCATCACACCGATCGTTCGCCTCGCAAACACCTCGTCTCCCTCGCCATCCCACTCCAGCCAACCACCGTCGACTGCTCCTTACCGCCATACCTCTCCATCACTTTCTCTCATCCTCATCACTGTAAGAGCCCCACTGAAGTCGACCTCCGATCCCCCTTGACTCGAGCTCCAACCCACCTCCATCCTCTTATCTGTTTCCTTCCGAAACAGAGGCACGCCATCGAAGTCCGTCCTCGCCCTCCGTCGCACCCTGCTGCATCCAACTGCCTGCCGTCAGTCGACGCTCCTGTACCACCAACACCTTCGGTCTCTGCCTTCTCGTCTCCTCCATCTTCCTCCTCTTTGCTATGAGGCGTCGAAACCCAACGATGGTCGAGCGCCGCTCATCTTCATCCTTATCCTCGTCGAAGCGATGACCGCCGCTGCTTTCTCCCCATCACCACAACTTCCAGTGCCGCAGTCTTCTCCATCCTTAGACTGACCAACAGTGTCGTCGCTCCTGCCTCCACTGGCCCTGTTCTCCTCGTCGCCTCAGCCACTCAAACCAACCCTCCTTCTCCTCTGTTTCGTCGAGCCCCTGTCGCCTTCCTCGTCGAGCAGCCCGTGAACTCTCCTTATCACCAACGCTCGTCGACCCTATCCTCGACTGCCGCCAGCAACCACTGCCATCCAGTTGCCTTGCTTCACTCCTTCGAAGACCCCTGATATGGCTAAAAATGGGATTAAATTGGGACCGTTCCTATTGGGCACGAATCTTAATGTTCACAGGGGCAAAACAGTAATTTTATCCACAAATGGGTCCGAAATAGGAACTGGGTCTCTTCTCCAGAGCCCAATAACCCATGAATGGATCCAGTCAACTGGGTACGGGTCCCAACCAGCTAAGAGCCCGTTCATAAGGATATGGAGAAATCCTGACTCGTCCTTATCCCTAGGGGGTGGTTCTAACCACTTCTATCCATCCACACCGAGGAGTAGAGATTTGTTCTTATCTCAAAACAGATCCCCACGGTCACTAAAAATACCCTCTACCTCCTACTATTACAAGGTGATCACTCTTTTCCTACCTAAAGCTCTTTTGTATTCTTTTCTGAGTACTGACAAGAGCATCAGACGATTCAACCCCAGTATTTCAAACTTTGTGCAGGTCAACGGGAGCCACGAGAAGCCAGCCAAACACAGTGGAAGTGGTTAGGTTTGACCTATTCGATTCCTCACGAACCCACAAATTCATCTGATTTCCCCCACACCGAAATCAGCGGCAACAGATTGGCACCGTCTGTGGGAAATCGAATAGCAATCCGACCCTACTCCATCAGAAAAAGCAGCTCCTAGCTATGCCTCCGAAGAAAGGGAAGTCTGCGGTCTCCAACCGTAGAATAACTTCCATCACACCTCCGGCTCCAGAGGGTCTCCCTCCGCCCGTCTAGACGGCCCAGCAGATCGAACAACCGATCCCTCAACCCCTTCAGCAGCCACAGGGGCCTCAAGTGGCAGTTGGAGAACCCTTTCGCCGAAGTCGACAAAAGCAACCCCTTCATCAGGTCCATATCTCCATACACAACCTTTCCTCTGACTACATGGCCTCCTATAGGCCTCCAACACCGAGATATCTACGAGATGTTCTCAACAACCGGCAGAACGAGCCAGATCTTTGGATCCTCTTGGACGACAGGCGGACCCGTGATGTGAACCCTCGCCTGGAGCATCAGAGGGACCCGTTCACCCCGCAGGACAGATCACAGAGGGTCCAACTAACCTAGGAAGCGGAGAGAGTCACCTCAGCACCGTCAAAGAAGAAGTCACTCCCTAGCTAGCCATCTTGCTGCTCGAACTCACCGGGAGCAAGAGGCCCCCGTCACAAGGGCAAAGTTCCAACAGTTCCAGGAGGCAGTCCTACAGGCACTCAACGTCTCCCCCAACAATGACCAACGGGCTCCCTGTCCTCGGCCAGCTCCTAACCATCGCCACTGCTCTCCCAGTCCTCGGCCAGCTTTGAGCCATCACCGTCGCTCTCCCAGTCCTTTGCCAGCTCCGAGCCATCGCCGTCGTACCCCCAGTCCACGACCTACTCATAGCTATCACCGTTGCAGCCCCAGCCCTCTTCTACATGAAGACGAGTCTCGGGGCTCAGCAAGGCATGACCGAAGGGAGGACTCAGTCTACCGCCGTCTCCACGAGATGGAGAGGTGCCTCGGCCAACTCGATAGATATGAGGAACAACGCGCGAGGAAACTCCGCTCGAGTAGACCCCATTCTCCCTCACTATCATGGAGGCTCCCGTCCCAGAGAACTTCAAGCCTCCCATTTTGAGTCTTATACCGGGGAGTTGGACCCCGCTAATCACATTGAGAGTTTCAAATCTCTCATGATGATCCACCATGCCTATGACGCCCTTCTCTGCAAAACCTTCCCAGCCACGCTAAAGGGGCCCGCTCGGGAGTGGTATTCCAGACTTGCTCCAGCCTCCATTTTCTCCTTCAACCAGTTCGAAGGTCTCTTCCTTACCTACTTCGTGAGCAGCAGCTGCTCTGAAAAAACAAGTACCTCATTGCTCTTCCTCAGTCAAAGGAAGGGCGAACGGCTGAGGGACTACGTCAAGCGGTTCATGGCGGAGGCCAGATCTATAGCCTCTCAGGATCAGTCTATGGCCTCGATAGCTTTATAGTCTAATGTTATTAACCCCGACCTCAGGGCGTCCCTGGCCAAGAAGCCTCATTGGGACTTTTCAGATCTCCTTCTCCGGAGTGAAAAGTACATCCGAGCTAAAGAAGCTCTCAACCGCCTCACTCTTGAAGGATCATCTTCTGGGAACAAATGGAAGACTAATGAAGAAGAAGGAGCTAAGAAGCTCCAAAAAGACAACGGGGGTTAACGTCGCCTTCTTCCCCGCTTCGAAAAGTTCACTCCGCTCAACGCAAGTGTCTCGGCCATCTTAATGGAAGTTGGGAAGGAGGGTCTTCTACCGCCACCTCCAAAGATGAACACCCTCGGTAAGAAGAGAAACTGGAATGAGTGGTGCCGCTTCCAGAAGGACCACAACCATGACACAGACGACTGTCGAGCCCTGAAGGATGAGATTGAGGCCCTCATTAAAAGAGGGCAGCTCGCTAGGTTCGTGAGAAGTGAGGATGGATAGGGCTGATCCACTTCCGCCCCCTAGGGGGGCTAATAGGCGAACTGAACAACGTGTAGAGACCCCAGATGTCGAAGCCGAGGCTGTACTGCACCTCATACATGGATGCCCAATGGGGGGAGATTCCAACTCCCCCCGAAAAGCCTTTGTTATGGAAGTGAACGCCGTACAGAGCCATCCTCCTCCCAAGGGTCTGGGAGGTCCTATTACATTCTCCAATAGGGACCTGGAGGGCGTCCGGACCCCCCATTGCGATGCCCTTGTTATAAACCCCCAGATGGCCAATTTCGACGTGCGCCGAATCCTACTGGAAAATGTCAGTTCGGTCAATATTCTTTTCTTGGAGGCATTCCAGGGTCTCCAGCTATCAAGAGACCGGCTCAAGCCAGCTGGTTACACTCTTCACGGATTCACCGGGGTGCCAGTGACGATCGAGGAAGTAATAACCCTTGACGTGACCGCTGGCAAAACCCCAGTTACAAGGACCGAGCCGATAGACTTCATGGTGGTAGACAACAAGGCTGCCTACAACGTCATCTTAGGTCGACCGGGTTTGGCCGTTATCCAAGCCATACCATCAGCCTATCATATGAAAATGAAGTTCCCCACCGTGGCAGGAGTGGGAGAAGTAAGAGGAAGCCAGGAGGTGGCTCGTAAATGTTACATGACCTCGATGGGAGGGCCAGTCCTCTCCCTTGAAGCCCTCGAACTCCCACAAGGAAGTAGGTAGACTATCTCCGAGCCGGTGGACGAGCTAGAAGAAGTTGCCTTCTCAGAAGAAGATGCCACCAAGACATTCAGATCAGCAAGGCCCTTTCCCCCTCCATCAAAGAAGACATCTCCCGATGTATAAGGGAGAACAGCGATCTTTTTGCCTGGACCGCAACTGATATGCCTTGGATCTCAGAATAGCTCCTGATGTACCACCTCACCGTTGCTCCGGGAGTAAAACCCGTCTAGTAGAAGCGACTTAAATTCGCTCCTAAGCATCAACAAGCGATCAAAGAAGAGTTCGAGAAGCTCTTGAATGCTCGATTCATCCAGGAGGTGAACTACCCCGAATGGCTATCCAATGTGGTAATGCTCCAAAAGGCCAATGAGAGCTAAAGAATATGCATCTACTTCACCGATCCCAACAAAGCGTGTCCGAAGGACCCATTTCCCCTCCTAAGCATCGATGCTCTAATCGATGCGACCTCCGGCCACGAGCTCTTCAGTTTCATGGATGCCTTCTCGGGGTATAACCAGATCTGGATGTTTCTTCCTGACATTTCAAAGGCCTCGTTTGTAACCGACCAAGGCCTGTACTGCTACTGGGTAATGCCCTTCGAGCCGAAGAATGCCAGAGCTACGTACCAACACCTTGTTAACAAGGTTTTCTGAGACCAGATAGGCCACAACATGGAAGTCTATGTGAAAGACATGTTGGTTAAAAGCGTCAGCGGGCAGGAGCATGTCCGTGACCTCCAGGAAGCCTTCGGGGCATTGAGAAGACACAACATTAGATTGAACCCGAGCAAGTGTGACTTCGGTGTCTCGTCTGGCAAATTCCTCGGATTCATGGTGAGCAGAAGGGTATAGAAGCCAATCCTGAGAAGATTAAATCCATACTCAATATGACCCCTCCCTCCAATGTGAAAGAAGTATAGAGGCTCACGGGAAGCCTCACAGCTATAGGGCATTTTCTCTCCAAGTCAAGGGAGAAATGCCTCCCGTTCTTCAAAGCCCTAAGAGGAGTTAAAGTCTTTGAGTGGGGGCAACAACAGGAGTCTTTCGATCAACTGAAGGCTTACCTGGTAAACCCCCCACTCTTGAGCAAGCCAAAGCCTGGCGAAACCCTCTACGTATACCTGGCCACTTCGGAGCAGACCCTTAGTGCTATCCTGGTAAGAGAGGAGGATAAGATGCAACGCCCCATCTACTACATGAGTAAGGTCCTTAGGGACACAGAACTCTACTACCCGAAGGTAGAAAAGATGGCGTACGCATTGAACATGGCAGCAAGGAAACTTTGCATATTTTTTGTCCCACTCGGTGGTCGTTCTTACCGACCAGCCGCTGAAGCAAATTCTCTACAAGCCCGAGACTTCGGGATGTCTGATGGAATGGTTTATAGAGTTGAGCCAGCACGACATCAGCTACCAACCCCGAACCGCTATCAAGGCCCAGTCCCTAGCAGAGTTCATTATGGAGAGCACCATTCCCGACCCCTTGGAGTCGGTTGAAGAGCCCCAGCTCTGGACCATGTATGTTGACGGGTCCTCGTGCACCGACAGAAGTGGGGCGAAGGTCATCTTGACTGGCCTAGATGGTTTTGTTCTGCAATACTCCCTCCGTATAAGCTTCTGTGCATCAAACAACAAAGCCGAATATGAGGCACTCATAGCGGGACTCTGTATGGTTCGCAAAGCTGGAGCCAAATGCATCAAGATTTTCATCGATTCATAGCTAGTGGTGAATCAAGTGTCTGGGGAGTACGAGGTGAGAGATGAGCGCATGGCTAAGTACTTGGTGAAAGTCAAAGTGCTGCTAACTCTATTTGAAGAAGCTAAACTCCAGCGAGTCCCCCGAGAGAAAAATGCAGAAGCGGATGTCCTCTCGAGGCTCGCCTCCTCCTCCCTCCAGGGTTTGAAGAGAACCGTATTGATAGAGGTCCTCCTAAGACCCAATATTGAGGAAGATAGCCTAGAGCCGATGGAGACTATGCCCTTAACACTTGGGGAAAATTGGATGAAATCCTTACCCGAGTACCTCAGAGACGGAGTTCTTCTAAAGGACCCAAGAGAGGCTAGGAGAGTCAGGACCAGAGCCGAGCAGTACACACTCCTTGATGGAGTCATGTACAAACGCTCCTATACTAAGATCGATGGTAGACCCTACCTAAAGTGTCTCTCCCCCGAAGAAGCACACTATGCCTTGAAGGAGGCCCATGACGGGATGTGTGGCACACACTTGGGAGCAAGATCCCTCACCCGTAAAATTTTAAATTACGGCAACTTTTGGCCCACACTTCTTAGTGACTCCGAACAGTACGTCTGCCAATGCGGCTCCTACCAAAGATTTTCTCCGATCCGTCGCCTACCACAAGCTCAGCTCTCTTCCTTAGCAAGTCTGATTCCTTTCGCAATGTGGGATGGACTTGCTCGGACCCTTTCCCCCAACGCCAGGCCAACTGAAGTTCCTCATTGTGGTAATAGATTACTTTTCCAAGTGGATCAAGGCCGAGACCCTTGCAACAATCACGGAGAATAAAGTTCAGAAATTCATTTGGAAGAACATTATTTGTCACTTCGGCGTGCCTCGTATCCTCATGACCGATAATGGAACCCAGTTCGTAGGGGCAACTTTTCGCAACTTCTGCACCGACCTCGGCATCTAACAGCGATTCTCCTCAATATTCCACCCTCAATCCAACGGCCAAGCGGAGAATGCTAATCGACAAATACTCTTTGGCCTAAAGAAGAGGCTCGATAAATCCACAAAGGGGTTATGGGTCGAACAGCTTTCCAACGTGCTATGGAGCTATCGAATCACGAAGAGAGCCCCGATAGGAGAGTCCCCTTTCAATCTCACATATGGTTCCGAAGCCATCATCCCCCTAGAGGTCGGCCTACCTTCGCCCCGATTGATCGCCGACAATGAAGAGTAGAATGCAAACCAGCTTCGCAACAATTTGGACCTCATCGATGAGATCCGCGAAAGAGCTTCCATCCGACAAGAGACTGATAGACATAGGATAACCCAATCCTACAATAATAAAGTCCGTTCCACTAATCTTAAAGAGAGGGACCTAGTGCTCTAGAAACTGTCAATCTCTCTTCTAAGCAAGAAGGGCAAGCTAGCGCCCAACTGGAAAGGTCCATATAGGGTCTCCAGAGTTATTTGGCCAGGAATGTATCAACTCGAAGACCCAGGGGGCAGGAGAATACCGAGGACTTGGAATGCTGACCACTTGATGAAGTACCAAGAGGGTGTTGTAACACCACTCCAAGCAACTTCAAGCAACTCCTGAGTCGAGCAGTTCCTATTTAGTGTTTTTATCTACCTTGTTATTTTTCATTTCAAAATGTAAGAGTGGCTTGCAACTCAGAAGCAGCCACTCAAGTCATCTTTTAATAAAGGCAAGTTACTTCCTGGGAATTCTTTGTCTATAATAATCCAGTTGGTTTGCTTTGAGATGCATGAAACTCTTTAAAAACAACAAGCTCGGAGTCCAACACTTGGTTCGATTCTACTTTAATTACTTGCTTCTAAGCGAGTACGAAGCAGTTCACCATTCGGAATTGATCCCACAGCTGTTGATATTCTATAAAACGACAAGCTCAGAGTCCAACACTTGGTTCGATTCTGCTTTAACTACTTGCTTCAAAGCGAGTACGAAGCGGTTCACTATTCGGAATTGCTCCCACAGCTGTTGATATTCTCTAAAATGACAATCTCGGAGTCCAACACTTGGTTCGATTCCGCTTTAACTACTTGCTTCTAAGCGAGTACGAAGCGGTTTACCATTCAGAATTGCTCCCACAGCTATTGATATCCTCTAAACGACAGGTTTGGAGTCCAATGCTTGATTCGATGCAATTTTTGCTACTTGCGAACGATCGAGTACAAAATAGCTAACCATTCGGAATATGCTCCTACAAATGTTGACATTGGCAAATGCTAGCAAAAGACACACAAGTTCAAGAAGCTCGAAGCATATTATTTCAAAAATTTGAGGTACAAGTCTGTTTATAAATCAACAACTCATCTTTAAACTGAGAAACAAGACTCATGTAGAACAAAGACTTCCAAATTGCAAAGTCAACCCTAACCCCTCCAAGGAAGTGGGACACTTCTATTAAGAGATAACCAGGGTCAACGAGCACCGTGTTGCTGTGGCCTCACTTCCACAGAGGCCTTCAAACTGGCGAGCCAAGTTGCGTCTTAGGCACCTAAGAGCCTAAGTGTCGCCCCAACAGATACTCTGCTCGACGAGCCAGCCACTTCACTATGTGTGTCCCCAGGGTGCCTCAAGATGGGAGGCGAGCGTAGCGCCAACTCGTGGAACGACCTTCCTTGAGAGTATTCTCCTCGGGGGCAGGAAGTAGTTCTGACATTGCTTCTCTCGGACAACCGTCGTAGCTGATGGTTCTCTGCCTCTAGCTCCATGACCCGTTCCTTCAGCGAGTCGTTCGTCACTCTGATCTTTAGGTGAGGCATTCGGCTAGAGCTGCCCCCATGAGAAGCCTCAAAAATAGCCCTCCGAAGGTGTGCTACTTCGAAGCTCTTCTTGAGCACGACATTCTTTAACCCATCTCGCTCAACCCTGACATCGAACAGAGATCGACGAAGGTACTTGAGTCTCAGGCCTTGGCTGAAGGCCATCAAGGGACATGTCTCCTCCCTTTCGAGGGGCACTTCGCAAGCCTGCTCCTCTAGGCATTTCAGCTCTGAGTCTCGACAAGTCAACGTCAGCTTAAGATGGTTCAGCTCCGACTCGGCTTTGAAAAGCCTCTTCCGAGTCAGAGCGAGGCCCAACCTCGCGACCTCTAGACCAGACCGAAGGCATGATGCTTAGGCCATCTGAGACACTTCAACAATTTGAGATGCTTTGGCAATCTGAAAAGGCTAGAACATAAAGATACTAAGTTTAAGCAAAGCTCCTAAGGGACGGCTCAGACACAAGGATAACACTTAATTAAAAATTTTCATTTTATTAAAGTTTACGAATACAAAATGCGGTGGCCAGTCTGTTACAAGGTGATACAAAATGAAAACAACAAAAACAACAAAGTCAAGGAGCCACCTCGAGGTGCTGCTCCGCACTCTCGCTCGGAACCGTTATGAATGCCCTCTCTGGATTCACCACCACCACCATGTCCTCTTCGTCTCCTTCTCCTTCTCCATCAGCCTTGACTCCAGCTATGGCCACAACCTCTTCGCCTTCAAGGGCGGCGTATAGGTTATACCCCGAGCTATTGAAGTCGGGTATGTGAGCTGTGACGTGCTTGAGCGCTCGAGCGTAGGACTCCTTATTGGTGAGCATATGGGCCTCCGCCTCGGCTTGGATCGCTTTCGTTGCCTCAACAACCGCTGCGGCCCGCTCCCTTTGCATCTCCTCCGAAGCATTTAAGGCCTTCTCCCTCTCCCGCTCGGCTCTGGCCTTCTACTCGTCCACCCTCGCCGCTTCCGCGGTGATGCATTCATTCGCCTTGGCTAGCACCGCCTCCAGAACACCAATATGAATGGCTCGGGACTCCGAGAGCCATTGCTCAGCCTTGTACATCTTCACTACCTTAGCTCGCTCGGCCTAGTCCCTGTCCATCATCGTCTTCAGTTCCTTCTCCTGCCCGACGAATCGCTCTAGTAGGTGACTAAAATGACAAGTGATCTGAAAGCCGAAGGAAAAAAGACGTGAGTATCAAAATCAACAAATTTTGAAATTTCGAAGAGCACAAAAAGGACACCTACCGACACCATGGCCCGGGCGATCTTTAGCACGTCGTTACCCACAGTTTCCGCCTTCAGTGCCGCCTGGTCCTTCGGGATCAGCAGGTGGCAAACGGCCTGCATACTCATTGCGGCGTCGCTGAGGAAGCCGTCAACCTTCACCACCCTCCAATCGGGGACGAAGATCTTCTTGTGCTCCTCGATCAGGATGGCCTCTGCCTCGGCGGTGAGGGGCGGCACCTCGAGCGCTTGCGTAACCCTGACGGAGAACGCCCTGGCAGAAGGCTCAGAAGTCATAGTTGAGGGAAGGGTGGCTAGAGGAGCAGAAGGAGAGGCAGAGACCAAGTCCACAATTGGCGTAGGAGCCAAGGGTGCTTGGGCAGCCCAGCTGGATGAGGGTCCCGTCGTCGTCCTCTTCATTTTCTTATTGTCAAATCCCTTTGTGGCGCCCGCCCCTCGCTTTGCCAACATAGCTCGGAAGTCCATACCGGGGGCCTCTGAAAAAGAAAAAATCCGAAGAAGGTTAGCACATGAAGAGAACGATAGTTAAGAAAGAAAAAAATAGAAGGAGCTACTAGGATCGATCGGACTGAGACCCCCACTGAAGAGGATTCCCTCGGTGATATCTTTCCAACTTAGGGTTGGAAGACCGAGGATCTTCGACATGACCTCCTCCTCCTCCTTAGTCAACACCGGCTCAGCCTTCGCCCATTTCGGAATGTCTTCCTTCCACCTCGTCCGAAAACTCCATTGCTCGGGACCTCGGATCAGAGAGTACTTCTCCTTCCAATGCTTGTTGGAGTCTGGATTCTCGATCAGCTTGACCCCCTTCCGCGGAGATAGGTAATACTGGTACTCCATCTTACTCATGCGATAGATCTGATAGAGACTGCGAAGCAAGACGAGCCGATGCTTGACCCTTACAGCCTGGCATGGAGGATGAAGGCGATGACGTGCCACCACATATTCAGCATGAAATGCACCAGGCTCAGTCTGTACAATTGTAGCACTTCGATCACGAACGGCAGGAAGAGGTAGCCGAAGGCCGGCATTGAGTGCGTCATAAGGGAAGACACACGTGTTAGACGAAGTCTCGGTGCATGCTCGGAAGCCCATTCCGGGGAGGAGCAAGGTGTACTCCTTCGGGATCCTGAACCCCTTCCTGATACGCTGAGGATCCGCCTCAGTCAGAACCGAGGGGATGTCGTCGACCTCAGAGGGGTCCCTCGGACTATTCTCCATGTAAGTGGCCGACCTCCCGTATACCACCTTGGACAGAAGGTCATCGGAGGACTCCCTCACCTTCCCGAGGTTTGATAGTAGCCGACCTAACGCACCAGCTCCCCTCGTACTCTCCACGGTCGTCTCCACGATAGCCGACCTAGATACTTCCTACCCCTTGTTCGTTGCCGGGGAGACCACTGAAGGTCGGTCGCTGTCTTGGTCCGAGGTGGAGGTCTCACTCCCCGAAGACACTTTAGACATCTTTTTATATATGAGTTATATATTTAATTACCTTGATGTGACGACTACGGTTAGAATAGTTCGACGAAATGTTGATCGCCTGGTCACGACCGCTAGCAGCGCCACTCGAGAGCAAGAAACAGCTTAGAAAGTGAGAAGTGAGGAATGTGGGAGGGGGAGGAAGTGGTAGAAACTTATAGTACAAAGGGGGATTCGGGTGGGCTTTAAACATTTTGGGCCCCCGCAGAGGCCCATCATAAGCCTAAACATCTGAGCCCTCAAGATTCGTGCTTGATCTCCATCAGACGGCCCTAATTGCATCATGTCGCTCGGAACCAAAATCCGAGCAACCGAGGGACCGAGCTGCGTATTGGCAAAAAATCACCATTTTCCCGTGATTCGCTCCTGATCTTCATCAGACGACTCAGATCTCGTCACGTTGCGAAAAATCACTCTTTTCTCGTGATTCACACCTGATCTCCATCAGACGGCTCAAATCTTGCCACGTCACCCGGAACCAAAATCCGAGCAACCGAGGGATCGAGATGCGTATTGGCGAAAAATCAATCTTTTGTCGTGCTTGGTGCCTGATCTTCATCAGACGGCTCAGATCTCGCCACGTTGTGGAAAATCACTCATTTCTCGTGATACGCATCTGATCTCCATCAGGCGGCTCAGATCTTGCCACGTCGCTCGGAACCAAAATCCGAGCAACCAAGGGACCGCACTGCGTATTGGCAAAAAATAACCCTTTTCTCGTGATTCACGCCCGATCTTCATCAGACGGCTCAGATCTCACCATGTCGCTCGGAACCAAAATCCAAGCAACCAAGGGACCGAGCTTGGCAAAAAATCACCCTTTTCTCGTCATTGTTGATTCTTGATTTTGATGATCACAACACACTGCAACATGTGTCTATGTTATACAGCTAACATTGCAGGTTGCACATACAAAAGATTATCTCAGCTGAACAAATGAACAAGCTCAAAGGCTACAGACAAAGACTTCACTCAAGACAAGACTCAAAACAAGACTCAAGACTCAAATCAAGACTCAAGACCTCAAGCTCAAATATGTCAAGTTATTATGTCTTATAAAATATTGTATTTTATTTTTGTTGAGTCTTAGTCTGATTGTAAAGCCTTGTCACACACACATACACTCACAAAATTCATAATGTGTGTTTTTCAAAACCCCAAAAAGGAGTCAAAACAGTTTGAAGTAATTTAACTGTTGAGTACCAGTCGACTGATACTTCTGGTAGTCGACTGATAGTACAAAACTGTTTTAAATTTATTCAAACTCTGACCAGTCGACTCATATGGCAACCCAGTCAACTGTTCGAGTGCTTTTGACCGTTTTCTGTTTTCAAAATTGATTTTTCAAATGCAACAGCTCTTAGATCCGTTGGTTGACAGTTGGAATAACTGTCCCCCAACGTTCAGGAGATCTAACTCTATAAAAAAGAGTTCAGATCTCACTGAAAAGATCTAACAACATTTACAAAACTTTTTGAGATACCGAGCACTGTTTTGAGAAAATTCTAAGTGAAAAATTTGAGAACAAGTCTTCAAGATCAAACTCTCTGGTTCTCTACACTCAGTCCAGTATAGCAACGATTTCGCTCTGGACTGGGTATAGAAGTCGACCTTGCTTTTAGTCACGTGCAACAACACAAAACACCAACAAGGCTATAGGTTGACTGTAAAGTTTTTCTTGTTCCTTTTGCTCTCGGTTGGAGAGTGTTTTTGACTCTACGTTGTAGAGTCGGTTTGTTTCACTCTTGGTAGTAGAGTGGGTCTGCTTTCTCTGGTTGAGAGAAAGGACTACGGGTTAGACAAGGTTGCTATCTTAACGCCGTAGGGTATTCTTGTAAACTTTTTCAAGAATAGTGGAAATCTCAAGTGGGTTGCTTGGGGACTGGATGTAGGTCGGGAGGACCGAACCAGGATATATCTTGTGTACTCTGTGATTGGTTGTCTTAATTTTGCATTTACTCTTGTTTACTTAAGTTCTGCAAAAAGTGTCTGGACAGTCGACTCCTTGCACTATCAGTCGACTGGTCAGTGTCGTATAAGTTGTATTTTCATTGTGTCTTCAGTCGCCTGTCTTATCTATAAGTCGACTGCACAGAGTTACCGTTTTTGCTTTATTTTGGTCAGATCAGTCGACTGGTTCACAACCAAGTCGACTGCACCGAAGAAAATTTCCACAATTTTTTATTAACACTATTCACCCCCCCCCTCTAGTGTTTGTTGTCTCGCCTACAGGATCCAACACTTGGTATCAGAGCAAGGTTACAGGCTATGGCAACTACTTCAAATACAAATCAGTACCATGAAGGCCAATCTACACAACGGCCACCGCTATTCGATGGAACTAACTACAATTATTGGAAGTGCCGAATGAGAATCTACCTCCAATCAATCAACTACGAGATATGGCAAATGACAGAGACAGAATACATTGCCCCTACCATTCGATATGCACAATGGAATGATGATTAAAAGAATCAAACCATGAACAATGCCAAAGCAATGAATGCCTTATTTTGTGCACTTACAAAGGAAGAATTCAACCGTGTATCCAATGCTACAACCGCACATCAAATCTGGCATACACTCGAGGTAACACATGAAGGAACAAATAAAGTGAAGGAATCTAAAATTTCTGTTCTTGTGCACAGGTTTGAGATGTTCAGAATGAAGGAAAATGAGACTGTGTCCGAGATGATCACCAGATTCACAGACATCACAAACTCTCTTGTGGCACTTGGAAAGATTTACACTCAAGCGGAGATGGTTAGAAAAGTCTTACGTGCACTCACTCCAGAATGGGAGAAGAAGACCACAGCAATAGAGGAAGCGAATGACTTGTCACAACTTTCTCTTGAGAATCTTGTGGGCAATCTCATGGCATACGAGGTCCAACTTGAAGATCGAAAGAAGGATACAGAATCACAGCAAACAAAGAAGAAATCATTGGCTTTTAAAGCCATGACAGACTCAGAAGATGAGGAAGAAGATGAAGAGGAGATAGCAATGTTCACTCGAAGATTCAAGAAATTCTTAAAGAAGGGTAAGTTTAATTCTAAAAATAGAGATACTAATGACCCTCCTACATGTTTCAGGTGCAATAAAATAGGTCACATGAAGAAGGATTGTCCCTTAGAAAATGCAAAGAACAAGGGAAAACCATCCAACTTCAAGAAGGACAAATATTCAAAGAACAAATTTGCCAAGAACAAGAAGGCCTATCAAGCTACATGGGATGATAGTGATTCGTCTTCCGAAGAAGAAACGGATGAAAACAACGAAGTGGCAAATATGTGTTTCATGGCTGCACAAGAACATGTAAGTAATGACTATGATTCAGAAGATCTTCTTGATGCTTTTAATGAAATATTCCAAGAATTGAAAAAAGAAAAATTAGAGTTAAGAATCTAGAGAAAGTTAATCAAACACTTTCTCAAGAAAATCTTAACCTTGATAAGGAAGTGAAATCTTTAAATTCTCGCATTGCAAGTTTAGATACTGATCTTGAAACTCTCAAAAACAATTATGAAGAGATTTCAAAGAACATATCTAAGTTTAACAAAGGCAAAGAGAATTTAAATGATGTCCTTCATCATCAAGTAAAATCTAGTAAAAAATATGGACTTGGTTTTAAAAATTCTTCTGTAAAAGAATCTCTTGCTAAAAACACTAGTAGAAATAAATCAGCATCTATTTCTAGTGTTACACACAAGTTATATGAATTTTTTGAAAAACCTAAGGTTGTTAATGCTAGTGATAAAAGCAAATTTACTGTTCGGTTAAGTCGACTGAACCAATCTACCAGTCGTCTGTCCAGAGGAATTGAATCTCATTCAACGAGATTAAAACCTCATATAAGTCGACCTAGTGTACCATCAAGTCGATTGACTCACAATAGCAGTCGACTGAAGGACACTGGAAAGTCGACTGGAAAGAACAAAGTTATATGGGTTCCAGTCAGCTTAAATAAGAATGATAGAATTGCTTATATTAACTTATATGTTTTAACTGTGTGTAATTCTATTAATTATATTCCTGCTTATGGAGGAAAATCAAACTCTTCATGGGTTTGGTTTCCCCCAAACTAATGTGTTTTGGATCCAATAAAAAGGGTACCATATTTACCTTAAATTTTTTATAGGTACCCAAGAAAGAACGCTGGATACTAGACAGCGGATGTTCAAAACATATGA
Source organism: Hemerocallis citrina (assembly GCA_017893485.1). Taxonomy (NCBI): domain Eukaryota; kingdom Viridiplantae; phylum Streptophyta; class Magnoliopsida; order Asparagales; family Asphodelaceae; genus Hemerocallis; species Hemerocallis citrina. The sequence goes on from JACEHZ010000256.1 coordinate 918,769, forward strand.
CAGGACATGCCAACCTACTATCCACCATTCAAAGCATAGATGGAGGAACTGTCACCTTTGGAGATAACAACAAAGGCAAAGTCATAGAAATTGGCATGGTCGGTAAAATTTCTAACCCAACCATAGAAAACGTATTATTAGTTAGTGGTTTAAAGCATAATCTTTTAAGCATTAGTCAGTTATGTGATAAAGGGTATAAAATAATTTTTGAAAAAGATGCATGTTTGATTTATGATTCCACTATGCAAAATGTTGTTTTTCAAGGTTTTCGTAAAAATAATATTTATGAATTGTGTTTAAATGCAATTGAATTTTCAAATGATTTTTGTTTAATAGCCTCTAACAACGAATCTTGGCTATGGCATAGAAGATTTGGACATGTGAACATGAAAAATCTCTCAAAATTATCTAAATATAACCTAGTTAAAGGACTGCCAAAATTATCCTTTAAAAAGGATAAGTTATGTGATGCATGTCAACTAGGAAAACAAATCAAATCCACTTTTAAAACAAAAGAAGTAATTTCCACTAGTAGGCCGCTCGAATTAATTCATATGGATTTATTTGGCCCTACTAGAGTTGCTTCTTTAAATAAAAGTAGATATGTATTTGTTTTAGTAGATGATTTTTCAAGATTCACTTGGACATTCTTTTTAAAACATAAAAATGATGCGTTTGATGAATTTGCACATTTTTGTAAACGTATTCAAAATCAAAAATCTCTAACCATAGTCACTATTAGAAGTGATCATGGTGGAGAATTCGAGAATGAGACATTTACAGAATATTGCAACAAGAATGGTATAACACATTCATTTGCATTTCCTAGAGCTTCACCACAAAATGGAGTGGTTGAACGGAAGAATAGGACTTTGCAAGAATGCGCACGTACTATGCTTGTTGAAAGCAATTTACCAAAGCACTTTTGGGCTGAAGCTGTTGCTACAGCTTGTTATGTTTTAAATAGGATTCTTATAAGACCTAAGCTAAAGAAGACTTGTTATGAGTTATTTTTTAACAAAATTCCTAAAGTTTCTTACTTTAAGACATTTGGTTGTAAGTGTTTTATTCTAAACACAAAAGGTAATTTAGATAAATTTGATCCTAGATCTAATGAAGGTATCTTTTTAGGATACTCAAATAGGAGAAGCATATAGAATTTTCAATAAGTCTATAATGACTATTGAAGAATCAATGCATGTTTCATTCGATGAATCTCTGCCTTCATCAACTTTAAATAAAGATGATGAAATTGATTCATCACCTTTAGATAATGTGATTAAATCTTTAGAACAAACTAATCTGACTGATAAGGACTTCTAGTCGACTGAAGTGAAGAAGTCGACTGAAGAACCTGTCCAATCGACTGATCCTATTGTGATATCTTTAACTTTACCAAAGTCATTTGTTGAAGTTAAAGATCATCCTCATGACTTAATAATTAGTGACATCTCCCATGGTATTCAGACACGTTCACATATTAATATGATTTCTCATACAGCATTCTTGTCGGATTTTGAACCGAAGAATATACAAGAAGTTTGTGAGAATGAATATTGGATGAATGCCATGCAAGATGAACTAAACCAATTTATAAGAAATGATGTATGGGATTTAGTTCCTCGACCTCCTCATCAGACTATTATTGGTACCAAATGGGTATTTAAAAATAAGTTAGATGAATCAGGACAAGTTGTAAGGAACAAGGCTAGATTAGTTGCTCAAGGGTATAATCAAGAAGAAGGTATAGATTTTGATGAAACATATGCTCCTGTTGCTAGACTAGAATCTATTCATATTTTATTATCTTTTGCTTGTTTCATGAATTTTATACTTTATCAAATGGATGTTAAAAGTGCTTTCCTTAATGGGTTTATTAAAGAAAATGTTTATGTTAAACAACCACCAGGTTTTGAACATGAACAATTTCCAGATCATGTTTATAAATTGAAAAAGGCTTTATACGGTCTTAAGCAAGCACCTCGTGCTTGGTATGATCGTTTGAAAACTTTTCTTGTAGAAACAGGATTTGAAATAGGTAAAGTAGACACTACATTGTTTATCAAAAGAGTTAAGAATGATATCCTAATCATACAAATATATGTTGATGATATAATTTTTGGTTCTACTAATAATAATCTATGTCAAGAGTTTGCTAATACCATGAAAAATGAATTTGAGATGAGTCACATGGGTGAACTCAATTATTTCCTTGGACTTCAAATTAAACAGTACTCAAGTGGCGTATTTATCAATCAAGGAAAATATGCAAAGGAATTACTCAAACGTTTTAACATGGATAGTACTAGTAGTAAATCCACACCTATGACTACTACTACTACTCTTGACAAAGATATATTAGGTAAGAGTGTTGATCAAAAACTCTATCGGGGTATGATTGGTTCACTCTTATATATTACTGCAAGTAGACCAGATATTATGTTCATCGTATGTTTATGTGCTAGATATCAATCTAGTCCTAAAGAGTCTCATTTAAAAGTAGTGAAACGAATTTTAAGATATATTAAAGGCACATCTGAATATGGTTTATTTTATCCACCCACTGATAATTTTCAACTTCTATCATATAGCGATGCTGATTTTGCTGGAAGCAAAACTAATCGCAAGAGTACTAGTGGGACATGTCACTTTTTGGGACATTTCCTAGTCTCTTGGTGCAGTAAAAAGCAAAATTCCGTGTCCCTATCAACCACAGAAGCTGAGTATATCGCTGCAAGTTTGGCATGTGCACAAATCTTGTGGATGAAACAAACTTTATTAGATTATGGTATTTCATTTGAGAAACCCTCAATTATGTGTGATAATACCAGTGCAATTAATCTATCTAAAGATCCGATTCAACATTCACGTACGAAAGATATTGATATTCGACATCATTTTCTACGTGATCATGTTTTAAAAGGAGATATATCTTTAAACTTTATCTCTACTGATAAACAAGTAGCAGACATATTTACCAAACCCCTTAAAGAAGATACTTTCATTAACTTAAGAAGAGAACTTGGAATTTGTGATTTTATTGATATTTTTTGAAAATTTTTTCTGTTAAGTCGACTGTGTTGTTGAGTAAGTCGACTGTACTAAAACTTTAAAACATATCTATTTTTTTTCTGACCAGTCGCCTGGCTCTTATACCAGTCGACTGATATGTAGACATAAAATTTTAGTCTCTTCTCGACTAAGTCGACTGATATACCCTACCAGTCGACTGTCGCGAGCTCAATTGTCTTCAGCGACTATTCATCGCAGCTTTTGAGATAAAATTCACTTCTCTTTTCACCCGTGATCTCTTATCTCAACCGTCAATTTCTTCCCTCTTTGATCTCAGCCGTCTGTCCTCAGTTAAAAACCCTGTACCAGCCCCTCTTTCTCACCTTTACCGATCTCCAATTTTTCACCCAAAATCCCAAACCCTAATCTGTGAAGAAGAAGGAAGTCGACTCACAACTGCTGCTGGTGCTCGCCTCTGTTCTGATCTTTCATCTTTTTCTTTGGTAAAATCATTCCAACTCTCTCTTTTTATGGCTCCTAAAAGATCCAAGAGATCTCATGAGGGTAGTTCTTCTTCTCAAGATTACTCTCAATTTCTTTTAAGTCCAGATCTCCTTGAATGATGGTACCTTATTTGTACCATTACCATCTTCCCTGAAAGATTTGTTAATTTCAATGATCTTGATCGTTTTAATCTTGTCCCCTTATTTCAAAATAGTAGTCTTTATGATTTTCTCTCTTTATCTAATCAACCCAACTATTATCCCCAACTCATTTATTTGTTTTACACAAATATGAGGGTTGTCTAAAAACACGATGGGGATATAGTTATCCGTTCATCTGTGAAAAATGTCAAGATGACACACACCCACTAGAATCAATCAAATACTGGGTATTGATGACGAAGGATTATATCTTGATGATGTTATTTTAGATGATGCTTCTGTTTTATCTAAAATCTTTTTACCCAATCATGGACCTCCAATAACTAGCAAAAATATTAAACCTATTGCTAAGCTTGTAGCTAGAATACTAGCCTATAACATCCTTCCCAAAAGAGGAAGTTATGACCAGTATTCTCTAGAACTACAAAAAGCTGTCTATGCAATATGTGGTAAAATTGCTATCAATTGGGGTCGTGCCATCTTTTCTAAACTTGAACAAAACCACACTCACTTCTTGCCTTTTGGTGGGCTTCTCACTCGTGTCTTTGTAGCTTTCGGTATTGATCTCGATTCCGAGACCAATGTCGTTACTCACTATGACTGTTTCGATCGTGCTAGTTTGGCACGTATGGAACTTCTTGATCCTCCTCCTAGATCACCTCCTAGTTCTCCTCCACCCTCTCAAGCTCCTTTAGGTTCTTCTGCTAGACCTTCTAGACCTTCTACTTCTTCTGATCCACCTATTCTTCAAGCTAACTATGATGACCCACGCACTCTCTATGATTGTGTCTCTTATCTCATGAAACATTCAGCTACTGTGGATACCCAACTTCACACAATTGATTCCAAACTTGATCACCTCACTGATATTTTCCATTCTCAATTTCATGCTGCTGATGAAGATTCAGATGAGGACGATTGAAGACTTTTATTTTTCGCTTTTTATGTAATTTTCTATTTCATTTTGTCTTAATGAACTTTTTATGTATAAGAACATCTCTTAAGTTTATTTCTATGTTTTTATAATGCGAAAGACTGTTTATTTTATGCTTTTTGTTGATGACAAAGGGGGAGAGATAGCCTCTAAGTATTTGATTCTGTGTATTAAAAATATCTCTGGTCAGTCGACTGGCTACAAGCAGTTATGTCGACTGTTGCATCTGTGATTATTATTTCTGTTTGTGATTTTACTATGTATGCGTTTTCTGATCAGTCGCCTGAAATACTTTAAGTCGACTGATACATGATTTAAAGATACATTTTTATCTGTATGCATGATGTATTTTTAACAGGGGGAGCATATCCTTACTATGCTTGTATATTATCTGTTATTATCAGCTATTGTGTTGTCATCATCAAAAAGGGGGAGAATGTTGATTCTTGATTTTGATGATCACAACACACTGCAACATGTGTCTATGTTATACAGCTAACATTGCAGGTTGCACATACAAAATATTATCTCAGCTGAACAAATGAACAAGCTCAAAGGCTACAGACAAAGACTTCACTCAAGACAAGACTCAAAACAAGACTCAAGACTCAAATCAAGACTCAAGACCTCAAGCTCAAATATGTCAAGTTATTATGTCTTGTAAAACATTGTATTTTATTTTTGTTGAGTCTTAGTCTGATTGTAAAGCCTTATCACACACACATACACTCACAAAATTCATAATGTGTGTTTTTTCAAAACCCCAAAAAGGAGTCAAAACAGTTTGAAGTAATTTAACTGTTGAGTACCAGTCGACTGATACTTCTGGCAGTCGACTGATAGTACAAAACTGTTTTAAATTTATTCAAACTCTGACCAGTCGACTCATATGGCAACCCAGTCAACTGTTCGAGTGCTTTTGACCGTTTTCTGTTTTCAAAATTGATTTTTCAAATGCAACAGCTCTTAGATCCGTTGGTTGACAGTTGGAATAACTGTCCCACAACGTTCAGGAGATCTAACTCTATAAAAAAGAGTTCAGATCTCACTGAAAAGATCTAACAACATTTACAAAACTTTTTGAGATACCGAGCACTATTTTGAGAAAATTCTAAGTGAAAAATTTGAGAACAAGTCTTCAAGATCAAACTCTCTGGTTCTCTACACTCAGTCCAGTATAGCAACGATTTCGCTCTGGACTGGGTATAGAAGTCGACCTTGCTTTTAGCCACGTGCAACAACACAAAACACCAACAAGGCTATAGGTTGACTGTAAAGTTTTTCTTGTTCCTTTTGCTCTCAGTTGGAGAGTGTTTTTGACTCTAGGTTGTAGAGTCGGTTTGTTTCACTCTTGGTAGTAGAGTGGGTCTGCTTTCTCTGGTTGAGAGAAAGGACTACGGGTTAGACAAGGTTGTTGTCTTAACGCCGTAGGGTATTCTTGTAAACTTTTTTAAGAATAGTGGAAATCTCAAGTGGGTTGCTTGGGGACTGGATGTAGGTCGGGAGGACCGAACCAGGATATATCTTGTGTACTCTGTGATTGGTTGTCTTAATTTTGCATTTACTCTTGTTTACTTAAGTTCTGCAAAAAGTGTCTGGACAGTCGACTCCTTGCACTATCAGTCGACTGGTCAGTGTCGTATAAGTTGTATTTTCATTGTGTCTTCAGTTGCCTGTCTTATCTATAAGTCGAATGCACAGAGTTACTGTTTTTGCTTTATTTTGGTCAGATCAGTCGACTGGTTCACAACCAAGTCGACTGCACCGAAGAAAATTTCCGCAGTTTTTTATTAACACTATTCACCCCCCCTCTAGTGTTTGTTGTCTCGCCTCTTCATCAGACGGCTCAGATCTCGCCACATTGCGAAAAATCACTCTTTTCTCGGGATTTGCACCTGATCTTCATCAGACGGCTCAGATCTCACAACGTCGCTCGGAACCAAAATCCGAGCAACCCAGGCACCGAGCTGCGTATTGGCAAAAAGTTTCTCTTTTCTCGTAGTTCGTGCCTGATCTCCATGAGACGGTCATGATGATGCCACATTGCTCGGAACCAAATTCTGAGCAACCGAGGCACCGAGTTGTGTATTGGGGAAAAATCACTCTTTTCTCGTGATTCGCACCTGATCTCTATCAGACGGCCATGATGGTGCCACGTCGCTCGGAACCAAAATCCGAGCAACCAAGGCACCGAATTGCGTATTGGAGAAAAATCACTCTTTTCTCGTGATTCGCACCTGATCTTTATCAGACGGCCATGATGGTGCTACGTCGCTTGGAACCAAAATCTGAGCAACCGAGGCACTGAGCTGCGTATTGGCAAAAAATCACTATTTTCTCGTGATTCGCAACTGTTCTTCATCAGACGGCCATGATGGTGCCACGTCGCTCGGAATCAAAATTCGAGCAACTGAGGCACTAAGCTGCATATGGCGAAAAATCACACTTTTCTCGTGATTCGCGCTTGATCTTCATCAGACGGCCCTAATTGTGCCACGTAGCTCGCATTTGAAATTTGATCTACTGAGGCACCGAGCTGCTCACCCGGAGAAAATGCCTATGCGACAGAGGGACCGTTCGATCGCTCAAAAATTCTCGTCTAAGCCTGATGAACGCCCCAGATTCAGCCACGTCACTAGAGCGCTAATCCACCTTCTGATTGTTCAGAAATTCGCGTCGGTGATCTATGGATGTCCCCGATTCCGCCATGTCATAATTCCCTGATTAAATCATTTTAATTTTAATTATAATTCAAGTTAATTATTTAAAAATTGCAAAAAATGATTAAAAATTCAAAAAATTTTATTAAAAATTCTAAAATATAATTATAAATTCGGAAAAATATTTTTTGAGCTCCTGAGTAAATAATTGTTGGTTAGAATGATTAATTAATGCTATCGGAAAACAAATCATCGCTTTGCAAAATTAGATAAATGATTCGAAAAATAGTTACAAAATCGGAAAAAATTGCCAAAAATCCATAGGAGCCTAAGAACAATCTTGGGCATGTTGCCAGTTCAAAAAACACCGTTGCTCCTCGAACAAGATTTGACCTCCATTTAAGAACTCCAATAAAATCTAGTACGCCATTAAAACAGCAAAACTACTCCTCAAAGGCTGTAGCGAACAATCTTTAGGAGTGGGGGGCTTGTGAGATGGCTAAAATGGGAATAAATCGGGACCGTTCAAATTGGGCACGAATCTTAATGTTCACAGGGGCAAAACAGTAATTTCACTTACAAATGGGTCCGAAATGGGAACTGGGTCTCTTCTCCAGAGCCTAATAACTCATGAACGGATGCAGTCAACTAGGTATGGGTCCCAACCTATTTAAAGCTAGTTCATAAGGATCTGGAGAAATTCTGACTCGTCCTTATCCCTAGGGGGTAGTTCTAACCACTTCTGTCCTTCCACATTGGGGAGTAGAGATTTGTTCTTATCTCGAAACAGATCCCCACAACGACTACAAATACCCCCTACCTCCTACCATTACAAGGTGATCACTCTTTGCCTACTAAAGCTCTTTCATATTCTTTTCTGAGTACTGACAAGAGTGTCGGAGGGTTCATCACCGGGATCAACCCCGGTGTTCCAAACTTTGTGCAGGTCAACAGGAGCCACGAGAAGCCAGCCAAACAATGGTGGAAGTGGTCAGGTTTGACCGATTCGATTCCTCACAAACCCAAAAATTCATCTAATTGCCCCCACACCAAAATCAGTGGCAACAACCCCCAGCACCCTTGCCACCGCCGAATTGCAGCCCCGAAGATTGTCGTTTGTTGCTAGTTTGCTGTTTCTCTCTCACCGCCAATCGAAGTCGAAGTCAAGTCGAGATCCGGTGTTTGCTGTTCTTGCTAAATTTGCCATTTACCATTTTGGTCCTTGCAATTGCTATGTGATTGAGTGATTCCACTATGTGCTGTTCTGAGGAGTTGCTAGCTGTTTGTTGTTTTGGCCGGGATTTGCTGTTGCTGTTAGTGTCGCTACATGCTGTTTGAGTTCTTGTAGGTACGTGCATTATACGTGTGTTACTTGTGTGCCGCCACCGGGATTCTCATCTCGTTATTCTTTTAATATTCATAATCGTATCCTAACAGGCAAGCGTCACTTGAACTCATTTTTATTGTTTCTAGTTCAAGAAAACACTCTTTGAAATCCGGCAAGTAGTAATCAAATTGAATAGCATATCTAATTGAATCCCATTGTTTATTTATTGTACCATATTATTGATTCATAGTCTTCTCATCGTGCTATTATTATTGACTTCAATCCCAAACCATAAATTTATTGTACTATTGAACATTCACATATACTGCCTTGTCATTTGCTTGACTTTGTACTGAGGTTTCGACCCAGTTCCTGACATAGAAACTTAAAACTTTGCACATGGAAATTGTAGTACAGTGAGTCCATATATTATTATGTTTTGCATATAAACCGTGTTTTTCATATTTAATGAATTGGACCATGTGTATTTCATGTATTGCATAGTCTTGATATCATCTTGAAATTGCACTAGTGCTACCGGTTTCATCGATTGTACCTGTTGCATGAGTATCGATACCATCACCCACATTGATCACATGCCTATTCATATTTGATTGTTAATAAAAGAATAACAAGCCGAGGTAATAAGGGTCGACTTATAGTAGTGGACAATATAGGAGAGTGTACTCAGAAGGGGGCCCGTGTTTCCCGTATTGACATGTTATTGTTTTATTGATTGATTTTGGATTACTTACTACAGTATCCCGATTTATCGTATATTGGTCATCGGTCATCGGTCATTGGTCATTTATATTGCAAGACCGGAGTACAGGACCCTGTAGAATTCACCACTATAGTCAAACGTTCACTTGATTGTATGCACCCGAACCTATGGTATGGGACACAGGATTGCATGCATTAGTTAGGATTGATAAAAGACTTATAGACATAAATGAACACTGAACATTGACACTAATACTAAATACTGGTTATTAAACATTTATTCCTGATTTCTGAATTATTGATTATCAACTTTTGATTTTGTTATCGTTTGTCATTTATTGACTCCGATGTCGTTCCAATTTCTATTCTTGTTATATAGTCATTTATTTCCTATTTTACTGCTTCCTACTACTTGTTGCCCATAGCTTGCTCTAACGGGCATATTTTTTTCCCATCTCTAGATGATGTGATTACAGGTATCATGGAGGGAGAAATTGAGGGACTTAGAGAACTGATGTACTAAAGATTGGAGAGGAATTGATAGTCATAGTTATTTTATTTCTAGCATTGTATTACTTCTGTACTTTGTATCCTCGGCTTTGTTGACCCATAATTGTTGCTTATTTCCAGTTGTTGGTTATTATGTTGGACTACTGTATGTTTTACCTCAGTAATTGTTTATGTAATTATGTTTTTCTGCGTGGTTGTGATGATTCCTTATTCATATTGTTGAGTTAAGAATGGTACAGCTTATGGATGATGTTAATATCATTCGCTGGTTCTTCGTCACGGGCTCGTAGTCTGTATTTTGGGAAGCGGGGCGTGCCAGTATTATTTCTGTTAGTGTTATTATTTTGCAGTATCATTATATTTATTGTTAATATTAATATTAATAATATTTTATTTAGCCAAACATACTCTATTTTATACGTATTCATTATTTGAATTAAATTATATATATATGTATGTTTTATAAAGCCTATTCTATTTAACTATCTCCCTATTGGATTTAAACCCTATACCTAAACCCAATTTCCTATTGGATCATCTACCCAACAACCCCCAACCCTGTACTATATAACCCTAATCTCGTCCTAACCCTAATTAACCCCTAGCCCTATCACTGTTCTACCCCGCTACAGTTGCTGCCAACCCCTTACCCCACTGTTCATCTCCTACCTCCGAACCGCCTCTTCATCTCCTAGTGCACATCGTCATCCACCTTTGACTCCACCCATTCCCCTCAGCCTCGTCTTTATCACCGCCTCATCGTCGACCCACCATATTCATCATCCTCATCCCGGCACCCTCATAGCGAACCCATCAACTTGTTGCCTCCGCTCCCGAATCCACCATCGACGACCACCGAACCCATAACCCATCGCCTGGTTGTCATGCCCCGCTTTCCAAAATACAGAATATGATTACGTAACATAGGCACAACGAATGATTATACATCATCCATAAGCTATACCAGACTAACTCAGCAATAAGAAATAATAAACACAGCCACACAACAAGGATATAACCACATGAATCAAAGATAACTTCAATAATAATTGAAATAATCCAACAATAATAATATCCAACACAATATCCAACATCTGGGAATAAAACAAACTGTGAGAACATAAGCCCAAAACAAGTACAAAGTCATAACAATGTTCAAAGAAATAATCTAGCAGTAAAATAATTCAAGCAATTTAATCTTGGACTCCCATCTTCTAGAATCATTGCTCACCAATTCCTTCTGGTATAGTTCATTCAGTACTTATAAATTCTTGATCTAAAAAGAGAGAAAAGAATGTCTTTAGAGCAAGTCATGGGCAGCAAGTAGAGAAAAATAAAGGATAAAGGAAGTATGTATATCAAAGAAAAGGGACAGGATCAAAGTCAAAGAGCAAGGCAAAGCCAGAAAATAATATCAAAGGTCTACAGTTAATCACACATGTAATGAGTGATGTCAAGTCAAGTTCTACACAGGATCAAGCATTAGATGATAAATGCAGGTTATTAATCATTTTATTAATCTATGTAGTGCACGTACTACTGTGTCCCATTCCACAGGTTCGGCGCAAGCACATAGTGTACGCTTTATACTGATTGTGAATTCACGGTTCGTGTACTCGGCCCAGTAATCAGTGTAATGTTCAGTGTCAGTGATTATCAATCAGTATTTTATGACCATCAGTATAGGTCCGTACAGGTCAGGCAGTTGGGCCCGACCGAGTACAGCTTTTGATTGTTCACTACCAAGTCATCCCATAATTCTCCGCCTTGTTAATATTTTATTTCATCCTATGTGAGCGTGCAAGAAGGTGTCAATGTTGTATAATGCTAGGTGTGACTAATTCTATTCATTACAGATAAATCAAGATGCAAACATATTAAATTAACACAATCACATAATCTGGACAGCATGACCTTGCTGCACAAAAACACAGATTACCTCTACTACAGAAAAGCAAATTCGGATCCGTCAGAAATTCTAGAAACTAGACTCTCTTTCGGTTCCAGCAAATGTATACATGACATATAAAAGCAGCAGAAACTAGGGTGAAAACTCTGTTCTTTTCAGATTTTATGTTCATGCAACAAGTTATAAATTCTGTTCACCTATTTCTTTTAGGTCAAAAAACTCATCAAATAAATCTATAGAAATTTAGGGTCATTCCTACACATATCTAGTCTCAGCTAGATTTATTTTAGAGTTTTATTTTACTGTTAACACTCTCAAATAAATTATGGAATAACAAGATACGCAAACATTTGTGAATCTTGAAATTCTGACACAGCTGTAGTAAAACGATGATATCTAGCAGATTACACATCGGAATTCAAATCCGTTAAAAGGGCAGTAAACTAGACATCTAGGGCTAAATTTCATGTTCAGAAAGTTATTTCAAAATACGACAGCAACATGGTCGAAAATCTGATTAAAAAAGAAACGACAACTAGCAATCCAGAATATATTTTGACATGGATAGGCAATAATTAAATCATACAACCATACAATTCATGCTAATTAATAGTCAAAGTGCCAATAGATGTTTAACATGAATAATTTCAGTTTCTTAGATACAATTTCACAGGCAAGGTAATCAATTCGTTTAATCATATTCAATCTAACATGTCCAATTCACCAAACGGGTCTAACACATGGATCTAGTTATTTTTCATGTACTTGTGCATATGCAAGATACAAGGGGGACTAGGTTTTAGATCAAAGATAGTAGCACGATGCTAAGAATATCTCGGGTTAGCTCATCTAAACCCTCAATAGACTTAACGGAATTTCAAATAATAGTAAGATAAAGAAAAGGACTGAATTTACTTACAGAGATCAAGGAATCTTGAACAAAATAAATACTAGTTCTAGAAGAGACTTGCCTGTTAATTAGTATATTCGAATATATAGAATAACTGGATTAGAATCCAAGGCGACAAACCGAAACACGGGCGAGCTACGTGCAAAACCCTAAAATAGCAAAACCAAGACCAACAACAACTCAGCCATCACCCTTCTCCTCCATACAAACACCAAACGACAATATGGGATCCCCTATACCAACACACCAAACACAAAATGCTCACTGTTCCTTCTTCCTCAACTTGGTAGAGACAGAGAGGTAGGCGGGAGAGGGGACGGCGACCACGGCGGCAACTGCGGTCGGGAAGCGACGACAGCGGCGACCACGGTGAGGGTGGCGACGGCGGCATTGCAATCAGGAAGCGAAGCAACGAACAAGGCTTCGATGCTCGCGGTTGTAAAACCCCGAATTCCAAAATACAACTGAATTCGAAGTTCCACAGGATCTTTACACTTCTTTCGTACAATTTTACAAGGAAATAAAAATATTTCTTACATCAAAGTTACATTACTCATTTACATCATTACAGCGAAAGCAATTTTTACAATAATTACATAATACAACAATTTAATCGATCCTTGAGCAGCATGTATAATTCAATTTGTCAAGCATCTTTATCCTGCATATAAAACTGTGGGCGCATCAGTTCATTCACTGACGAAATATTATACATGGCCATCCTCTCTATGCCGGAAAAAGTATAACGATTCTGAATACTTAGCAAACCACATACTTGTTCACAAACAAATCTAAAGGGACTATCCTATTGATGTGGTGTTGTGCTGTGCACTTAGTCCTTAATGCAGTTGTGATGTTATATGACACTAATGCGCACTTGTTCGGATTCTATGCATCCCATACTACATAGGTCCGATGGCAAGCCCTTAATCGTACTTCATCTTATAGGGTTCAGTCCCTCGCCATGACTTACACTACTTCGGTAACTACAGTAAGTATCCTAGATGTTCTATGATCTACGAGCCCATGTCCAGGCAGTCTGGAGGGGAATCCCACTTACTGACATGATGCATCAAGTAAGAAAACTATGGACAATTCAACCTCCGCCATGGAACGATGGCACCATCCGCAGTCATAAGTGTCGCCACCGGGACGATAATTCTGGAGTAGTGCTCACGCCATGTCATGATGCATCAAGCAGGTAGTCTGTGAATCACTCTCACACCGCCAATCCGATGGCCCTCATACTCGTGTTTTTCTTTCACTTTCGTCACATCACCACTATGTGTCTAAATCCTTAGTTTATTTGAATCATGAATAAAATCAACTCCTAGAGTTAGCTTTTTCCTCTATACCGGTCTTAATCAACAACATGACCAACCTGGTCTTTCATCTCACTAATTCAACTTAACAATTTTAATTCATTCAATTGCCGGTAATAGGATTTTAGCTACCCACTAATTCAAAAATCTCATTTCAGGTCCATAGCATTTCTGTATTCATAATCATAAGACTTTTCATAATTCATCAGGATTCTTAACTTCACTTTCATGTACAATTTTCATGTGTAAGACCAAATAAAAATCACTTTCTAATTTGTCACATTCAGTCTTCATTCTTTCCATTATCAAATCTCTTTTCAAACTGTTTTAACAAGTACATTTATTTTTATCAAGAGACAATTTTAAAATATGAGGAACAAAATAGTCGGAACAGTCGACTCTCGGAGTATAGTCGATCGACTGCTTAGTAAGAATTCAAAAGGCAAAAAGATAAATAGTCAGAATAGTCGACTGTTAAAGCTTGGCCAGTCGGCTGTTCTGTAAAGATTAAAAAAAAACTCGAAAAGGATCAGGGCAGTCGACTGTTAACTAGAACAGTCGGCTGTTCTGTGATGTTTTAAGACTTTGAAAATAAAATGGACGGGGCAGTCGACTGTTTAACGTATATGGTCAACTGTTCTGCGAGAATTACAACTCGAAGAACTAAATGTTTAGGACAATCGTTTATCTACGCCTATTCGGTCGACTAATCAGCAACAAAAATCAAAAGTTGGGATCAATTCTTCTTTCTTTTTTATTAACACACAAAAATTTCCCCAAAAACTAACACACAGCTTTAGAGTTCATTTAACAACAACCACAATATAAATAGTTTACTAGCTAATCTTAATAATATAGAGTTTCTTACGATTAGTAATTTTCACACAAATGCAACTTCTAAAATTTGCACTTTTCCATAACCACAATTCTTCTATATGGATAAACATTTATTCTAATTTAGCATGCAAGATCAATATCACAATATCAATCATATCATTCAATCAAGTTCACCCATTCATTTCATGCAATTTCACTTGTTTTCCATCTTTACTTTAATTCTAGTATTATCAAAGAGCAATAATTTCACTTATTCATTCTTGCATAATTAGCACAAAACCTAGCATGGCATCTAAATTAGAAGTCTTGAGAAACACCCACCTATTTGAAGAAAACAAGAAAGAACTCCTATAAATCTCCTTGAACAAAGAGCGATCCTTCTCCTCCTAGATCGAGCCGCAATTTGCCTTCACCTCCTCGTGCTTGATGGAACCTGAGCACCCTCTTCTTCTTGTTGATTTGGCTGGACTCCAAAATGTGCACACACACTAGCACAGACTCAAACTCTCAATCTTTTACATTCTAGTATAAGTTTCTCTTATAATGAAAAATATGTGCAATAGTAACTTAGGAAAAAGGGGGGTATTTATACAAGATTTTAGGTGGATTGAATGGCTAGGATTAGATCAAATAGTTGGAGATTAAGAGCTAGGATTAGTTTGGAAATTGCTATAACCACCCATGAATGAGTTAACCACCTCACCACTACTCCCATCTCTCCCTCACTCTTGATTCCATCCGGCCTATAGTGTAAGGTGTGCAATGCACACCCTATTGCATGCAAGTGCAAGTGCAATGCAAACTAGTACCCCCACAAAATTTTGTTCATGTACTTATAATTAATTGTTTATTAAATTAGTCTACCACACAAGTTGGGTTAATTAAAGGAGAATTTAAAATAAATGGGCTTACTATTGGGCCAAAAGTCCATGGGTTTAAATAATTAAATAATTTATTAATACAGTGGGCTAAGAAGAAATTAATTTTTGGAAACTTAAGGGAGAACAAATAAAAAATATTTTATACAAAAAATTATACAAATGAAATCATACGTGCAAAACACATAAAATCACAAGAATATTTCATAAATGAAAACTAGGGTGTTACAGCGGTGAACTCTGTTTCTCGACAAAATAGAGGAGGCAAAACTGCAGGTGAGACGGCGAGGGGTGTTCAGGCTCAGGACGACGACGACGAGGGGATCTGCAATGGATGCGGGAGTGCACGGAGGGGCGAAGACGAGATGGGGCGAGGAGTGGTGGAGCGGCAATGGGTTTAGACCAGGATGAAGACGATGGGGAGAGAGATGGCGATGGGAACAAAGGGTGACGAGGGCAGCGAGGCAGTGGGTAATGGGAGCAACGGTGGCTCGGTAGTTGGCAATTGGAAGGCGGTAGGAGCGACGGGAATTGGGTTTGGTGGAAAAATAGAGAAGGAGAGAAAGCTTCGGGGGGGGGGGGGGGGAGAAAGCGGCGGAGAGAGAGAGAGAGAGAGAGAGAGAGGAATATGATTAGGGTTTAATAATGGGTATTTATTAGGGATTAAGAATTTGGGGCTTTGGGTTGCGGTTTAATGGATTTAGGGTACAGGTTTTGACTCCAAAAAGACATGAACAAGCATAAAACATGAGATGAACATATAGCGCAACAACACAAACTCAAATAACGAAGAGGAAAATTTGCAATAAGCCAAAAATAGAACCAAATATATAATAGAAAGAATTCAGATACAATAATCAAGAAAGAAAATAATAATAAAATAAAAATTCAAAATGGGAAAAATAGGGGTTACAAATCCTATCCACCTTACAAGAAGAATTTCGTCTTCGAAATTCATACAAGTGGTACATAGGGCGAACCCCGAAACAAAACAAAGTAAAACAAAACAACTACTTAAACAAATGAGAAAACCTCTCCTGAATGTCCTCCTCCAACTCCCAAGTCGACTCACCTGGAGAGTGAGGATTCCAAGAAACTCGACCCAACTTGATCACTATATTCTTCAACACCTTCTCTCAACAGTCTAAGATAGAAACTGGTCAAATTTCGCAGGACAAATCCAGCCTCACAGACAAATCTGAGTAGTCAACCACATAACTGTCTTCCCTGATGTATTTTTTGAGCTGAGAAACATGGAATACATCATGGAAACCCGCTAAAACTGGTGGCAACGTGAGCCTGAAGCTACCTTGCCTACACGTTCCATAATATCGAATGGACCGATGAACCGAGGACTCAACTTGCCCCCACCTCCAAAACGGATAACACATTTTCATGGCGATACCTTGAGGAACACAAGGTCACCGCCACAAATTCTAGAGGTCTACGATGACAGTCAGCCCACCTCTCTGTCTATCCTGAGCGACCTACAAGTGCTTCCGGATCTGAGCCACGACATCAACTGTGTTCGTGATCAACTCAGGACCCAAAAGCTTTCTTTCGCCGATATCTGGCAATCTACACTTGCGCCCATACAAAGCTTCAAATGGAGCAGCCTTGAGACTTGCCTGGTAACTCTTATTATAAGAGAACTTAGCTAAGTGAAGATGATCTTCCCACGAACCTCCAAACTGAAGAACGCAGGATCTCAACATATTTTCTAGGGTCTGAATTGTCCTTTCTGACTGCCCATTCATCTGAGGATGGAACGCTGTACTGTAGCTCAACTTAGTATCGAAGCTCCTTTGTAGACTCTCCCAGAACTAAGACCTGAATCTCGTATCTCTATCCGATACGATGCTGACAGGAACTCCATGCAGACAAACAACCTCCTGAACATACTTCTCAGCCAAACTCTCCGTGGACTGACCCACACGGAAAGGAATGAAGTGAGCAAACTTCGTCAGCCGATCCACTATCACCCAGATAGCATTATGACCCTTGGGATTCTTTGGCAAAGCTATCACAAAATTCATCGTGATATGCTTCCACATCCACTCTGGGATCGGAAGAGGTTACAAAAGTCCCATGGTCCTATGATGCTCTGCCTTCACCTGCTGACAGATCAGGCACTGGACGACAAATCTAGCCACATCTCTCTTCATGCCATGCCATCAAAATTGTTGCTTCAAGTCCCTATACATCTTGGTACTACCAGGATGAATAGAATACGGGGACCGATGAGCTTCCTACGGTAGCTTCCGCCTGACTTCTCCCCTAGGTACACACAACCTAGAGCCAAAACGAAGCGACTCATCAGCATGAATGACCAAATTAGATCTCAAACCGGCTTCCACTTCACTTCAAAATTGCTACAACTGCGGGTCATCCACTTGGGCTCCCTTAATATGCTCAATCAAAGAAGACTGCAACTGCAACATCATGAGCTACCGATCTGATCTAGGAAGCAATACATGCAACTCCAGCCTCCTCATGTCCTCCACTATTTCCTTCGCACAGTAAGGAACATAGCGGCAGGCCTCCAACTCAAAGAATCAGGCACCAAGTTCACTCTGCCCTAGTGATACTACAAATTGATGTTAAAATCTGCCATCAATTTCAGCCATCTCCTTTACCTCATGTTCAACTCCTTCTGCGTGAACACATACTTGAGACTCTTGTGATCTTTGAATATCTCCACTCTATCCCAAAGCAAATAATGCCTCCACAAATTCAAGGCAAAAACCACAGCCGCGAGCTCCAGACCATGCATGGGATAGTTCTTCTCATGAGTTCTCAACTGCCTCGATGCATAAGCGAAAACCCTGCCTTGCTGCATCAGCACTACTTCCAGACCTCTACCTGATGCATCACACTGGATCACAAAACCACCCAAACTGTCGGGTATAGTCAGCACAGGCACTGACGTCAACCGATGCTTCAACTCGGCAAAAACTTCATCACAAGCTTCATCCCAATCAAACTTCTGCTCCTTCATGGGCAAACTGGTCAGAGGCCCAGCAATCTTCGAAAAATACTGAATGAACTTTCGATAATAGTCGGCCAAACCAAGAAAACTCCGCACCTCATGAACAGAGTTCAGAATAGACCAATCCTTGACCACAGAAATTTTTGCCAGATCCAAAGAAACACCAGCACCATAAATAATGTGGCCCAAATATGCAACCCGATCCAGCCAGAACTCACACTTATTGAGCTTCCCATACAGCTGGTTCTCCCTCAAAGTGTGCAGAACCACCTTCAGATGCTCAGCATGATCTTCTCTATTATGAGAATACA
This sequence comes from Hemerocallis citrina, assembly GCA_017893485.1. Taxonomy (NCBI): domain Eukaryota; kingdom Viridiplantae; phylum Streptophyta; class Magnoliopsida; order Asparagales; family Asphodelaceae; genus Hemerocallis; species Hemerocallis citrina. The sequence goes on from JACEHZ010000256.1 coordinate 937,756, forward strand.
ACAATATGTCGTCAATGAAGACCAAGAAAAACTGATCCAAAAACAGTGAGAACACCCTGTTCATCAGACTCATGAATACTGCCGGTGCATTAGTCACTCCGAAAAAGCATCACCAAGAACTCGTAATGCTCGTACCTCATTCGAAAAGCCATTTTCTGAACATCTTCTGACTTCACTTTAACTTGATGATACCCAGAACAAAGATCCAACTTCGAGAACACTGAAGCACCTCCCAATTGGTCGAACAAATCATCAATCCTCGGCAATGGATACCGATTCTTGACAGTGACATTTTTCAATTATCTGTAGTCAATGCAAAGCTTGCGGCTTCCATCCTTCTTGTTGACGAACCGAACTGGGGATCCCCAAGGAGAAACACTAGGTCTGATAAAATCCTTATCAAGTAGCTCCTAAACATGGACCTTCAGTTCTACCAATTCAACCGATGCCCTACAGTACGAACTCTTGGAAAAAGGCGTCGTACCAGGCTGAACATCAATGTTAAACTCCATATCTCGGTCTGGCGGTAAGCCAGGAAAATCCTCGTGAAAAACATCAAGGAAATCCCGCACAACTAAGGGTGCAACAACCCCATCAGAGCCCAACGACACAAGCGAAACAGCCTTGGGATCCATCGAGTTCTTGACATGGCCAAAAGGTGTCTCACCCACATGGAAAACAAACTCTAGTTGACCAGAAGGCCTAAAAGTCACATTCTTCTCCCGGCAATCAATCACGGCAAAAGAAACACTCAACCAGGCCATGCCCAGAATGACATCGAAACCGGAATTGGGAATCACAATCAAATCAGCCAAGAAATCAACAGCACTAATCAGCAACAGGCTCTGCTTGCATACCGTAGAACAAACAGTGACACCTCCACCTGTGGTGATGTCCCAAGCTGTGGGCATAGCATTGCTAGCCAAACTATACTGATCAACAAAACGGGAGGAAATGAAAGAGTAGGTAGCACCAGAATCAAACAAAATATGAGCTGGAAGGGAGAAGACTAAAATAACACCTAGAAGAAGAAGATCAAACAAAAGAATAAAGTGCTAGCAGGATATATGCACGAATAATTGTACCAAAAGAAGGAAATAACAAGCAAAAATCTGAAAGAAGAAAAGAAAAGTACAACTACTGTGATATACCTGCAACCACTCCAATAGCTACCTCCACTTCCTCAGCTGTCAGGTTATAAGTCTGACCACGACTTCCAGTCTTGCCTCCCCTAGGGGCCACATGCCTCTGCTCGAAGGTCTGCCTCAGTGAAGGAAGAGGCGGTCTACCCTGGCCACGAGCCAGTGCTTCGTGCTCAGCGGTACCTCCATCTTGAACAGCTGCCCTACTCCTGGGGCAGTCCCGAATCATATGATCACTGCTGCCACAAGCAAGGCATAGTCGATTAGCTACCCTACAGTCCCACTGTGAATGCCCTACCTTATGACAATAGCCCCAAGTCTCAAAAGTCCTTGGAACAATAGGTGCGTATGGTTGTGCCCTTTCGGGAGGGGGTGGAACTGGCCTTTGAATAAGTCATCCAGCAGGCTGAACTGCAACATGGTGCGGAACAGTCTGCTGGAGAACACCTGACCTACTGAGGGTCTGCTCCTGAATCTGAGCAGCATCCAGAACATCGGCATAGGCACGAAGCCGAAGAGCAACCAAACAGTCCTGGAGAGGAAAACTCAAGCCCAACTGGAATCTGCGAGTCCTATCCTCATCAGTGGCTATGAGAGCAAGAGCAAAACAACTAAGCTGAGTAAACTCTGTAGCATACTCGTCCACGGAACGGCTTCCCTGATGAAGACAATGCTCAAATTAATATTGTCACAGGTGAAGTGGGCAATAACAACGACAATTTAAGAACACTATCTAGCTAACCTGAGTTAGGGAAACAAATTTTCGTTCCATCTCTGCCTTGGTAACACTGGGAAAGAACTTCGCCATGAAGCTCTCAGAGAAAGTGGCCCATTCGATGGGTCTCGTCATCCTTTCAGATTCAATCCGCCACCAAATGTGAGTGAGATCCACCAATTGGATGTGAACCACATACACACGATCCGCCTCAGCAACACGAGCGGCGATTAACAGTTGCTCCGTCCGGATAAGCCATTGCTCGGCCTCCAGCAACGACTCAGTACCCAAAAGCTTATCCGGGTACAGCCTCATGAAATCTGCTACTCTACCAAGCCTAGGTGGCAGTGGCTTAGGTGTAAGTCCAGTGGCAGTCCCATTGGCCACCAAAGTGGCCCACATCAACTCATTGTGCTTATGCTGGAGAGCCATCATCTGCTGAATCGTCTAGAGAATAGCAGCGTTGTCTGGCTGCTCATCCCTCAGGCGAGAAGAAGAAGAATTTCCACGAGCCATAGCCTAAAACACAAGCAATGATTGTCAGTACCTAGATGATATATTGGTTATTATATGCATTCATGTGATCATCATTGTGTGCACATTACTAAGTTAATCCGGCTAGAGCCAAACTTGACTAATATATCAATCAAAGCCAACCCTCCATAAAGTTAGTCATGTTTGACTGATATATTATTCAAACCTGGTGCTCTGATACCCCAAAAAACCTGTCACACCCTGCTTCCCAAAATACGAAATACGAGTACATAACGTAGGCCCAACGAATGATGAAACATCATCCATAAGCTGTACCAGACTAACTCAGTAACAAGAAATAATAAACACAGCCACACAAGAAGGATATAACCACATGAATCAAAGATAACTTCAATAATAAATGAAATAGTCCAACAATAATAATAACCAACACAATATCCAAGATCTGGGAATAAAACAAGCTCTGGAAACATAAGCCCCAAAACAAATACAAAGTCAAAACAATGTTCAAAGAAATAATCTAGTAGTAAAGTAATTCAAGCAATCTAATCTTGGACTCCATCTTCTAGAATCATTGTTCACCAATTCCATCTGGTATAGTTCCTTCAGTACCTGTAAATTCTTGATATAAAAAGAGAGAAAATAATATCCTCAGAGCAAGTCATGGACAACAAGTAGAGAAAAATAGAGGATAAGGAAGTATGTATATCAAAGAAAAAGGACAGGATCAAAGTCAAAGAGCAAGGCAAAGGCAGGCAATAATATCAAAGGTCTACAGTTAATCACACATGTAATGAGTGATGTCAATTCAAGTTCTATACAGGATCAAGCATGAGATGATAAATACAGGTTATTAATCATTTTATTAATCTATCTAGTGCACGTACTGCTGCGTCCCATTCCACAGGTTCGACGCAAGCATACAATGTACGCTTTAGACTGATGGTGAATTCACAGTTCGTGTACTCGTCCTACTAATCAGTGTTTAATGTTTAGTGTCAGTGATTATCAATCGGTATTTTATGGCCATCAGTACAGGTCAGTACAGGTCAGGCAGTAGGGCTCGACCGAGTACAGTTTCCGATTGTTCATTATCAAGTCATCCCATAATACCCCGGCTTGCTAATTTTATTTTATCCTATGTGAGCATGCAAGAAGGTGTCAATGTTGTATAATGCTAGGTGTGACTAATTCTATTCATTACAGACAAATCAAGAAGCAAAAATATTAAATTAACACAATCACATAATCTGGACAGCATGACCTTGCTGTACAAAAACACAGATTACCGCTACTGTAGAAAAGAAAATCCGGATCCGTCAGAAATTCTAGAAAGTAGACTCTCTGCCGGTTCCAGCAAATATATACATGACATATAAAAGCTACAGAAACTAGGGTGAAAACTCTATTCTTTTCAGATTTTATGTTCAGGCAGCAAGTTATAAATTGTGTTCACCCATTTATTTCAGGTCAAAAAACTCATCAAATAAATCTATAGAAATTCAAGGTCATTCCTACACATGTCTAGTCTCAGCTAGATTTATTTCAAATTTTTATTTTACTGGTAACATGCTCAAATAAATTATCAAACAGCAAGATATGCATACATTTGTGAATCTGGAAATTCTGACACAACTGTAATAAAATGATGATATCTAACAGATTACAGATCGGAATTCAAATCTGTAAAAAGGGAAATAAACTAGACATCTAGGGCTAAATTTCATGTTCAGAATTATTTCAAAATACAACAACAACATGGTAAAAAATCTGATTAAAAAAGAAACAACTAGTAGTCCATCTGATTAAAAAAGAAACAACTAATAGTCCAAAATATATTTTGACATGGATAGGCAATAATTACATCATACAACCATACAATTCATGCTAATTAATAGTCAAAGTGCCAATAGATGTTTAACATGCATAATTTCAGTTTCTTAGATACAATTTCACAAGCACGGTAATCAATTCGTTTAGTCACATTCAATCTAACATGTCCAATTCACCAAACGGGTCTACAACATGGATCTAGTTATTTTTCATGTACTTGTGCATATGCAAGATACAAGGGGGACTAGGTTTTAGATCAAAGATAGCGGCACGATGTGAAGAATATCTCGGATTAGCTCGTCTAAACCCTCAATAGACTTAACGGAATTTCAAATAACAGTAAGATAAAGAAAAGGACTGGATCTACTTGTATAGATCAAGGGGTCTTGAAAAAAACAAAATACTAGTTCAAGAAGAGACTTTCCTATTAATTAGTAGATTCGAATATATAAAATAACAGGATTAGAATCCAGGGCGACGAACCGAAACACGGGCGAGCTACGTGCAAAACACGAAAACAACAAAACCAAGACCAACAGAAACTCAGCAATCACCCTTCTCCTCCACACAAACACCAAACGGCAATATGGGATCACCTATACCAACACAGAAAACACCAAATGCCCACTGTTCCTCCTTCCTTAACTCGACAGAGAGAGAGAGAGGTAGATGAGAGAGGGGACGACGACCATGGCGGCGACAATGGTCAGGAAGCGATGGCAGCGGCGACCACGGCAAGGGCGGCGATGACGGCACTGTGGTCGGGAAGCGACGCAACGACCAGGGCTTCGATGCTTATGGCGAACTCTGTTTCTCGACGAAACAGAGTAGGCAAAACTGTGGGAGATGACAAGGGGTGTTCAGGCTCAGGATGATGACGAAGACGGGATCTGCGGTGGATGTGGGGATGCATAGAGGGGCAAAGATGAGACGGCGGCGAGGAGTGGTAGAGCGGCGATGGGTTTAGAGCGGGATGAAGATGATGGGGAGAGAGATGGCGATGGGGACAGGGGGTGACGAGGGCGGCGAGACAGTGGGTAATAGCGGCAATGGTGGCTCAGTGGATGCTGATTGGAATGCGGTAGGAGCGACGAAATTTGGTTCGGTGGAAAAACAGAGAAGGAGAGAGAGTCACGGGGGGGGGGAGAGAAAGCGGCCGAGAGAGAGAGAGAGAGAGAGAGAGAGAGAGAGAGAGAGAGAGAGAGAGAGAGGAATATAATTAGGGTTTAATAATGGGTATTTATAGGGGTTTAAGAATTTGGGGCTTTGGGTTGCGGGTGTTAATGTGTTTAGGGTACAGGTTTTGGCTCCAAAAAGAGATGAACAAGAATAAAATAATGAGATGAACATAGCGAAACTACTCAAACTCAAATCACGAAGAGAAAAATTTGCAATAAGCCAAAAATAGAAGAAAAGAGAATGGAATGATCAAAAGAAAATAGATGGGCCCAAGAAAAGCAACCAAATATATAATAGAAAGAATCCAGATACAATAATCAAGAAAGAAAATAAAAATACAATAAAAATCCTCTTCGTCCCCCCTAACTCTACATCCCCTCGTCGTCGTCGTCAACGTCCAGAACCCCCACCGTCCGTCTTCTCTATTTTCGGTGCGAAACAGAGCATCGAGTCGTCGAGCCATCGCTGCATCGCTCCTCGACTGCAGTGCCGCCGTCAGTTACCCCGAGCACCCTCACCGCCGTCGCCAGTCCCCATCGCCGAAGTCACCGTTCTCTCTCGCCATCCATCTCTCTCTCTGTCACAGTTGAGAAGAAGGAGCACAGTGGGTGTATTTGCGATGTTTGATGTTCGGGTGTAGGAGATCCTGCTGTGTGTTGCTGATCCTGTGTGCGTCGTTTGCTGTTTTGCACGTGTCTCGCACGTGCTTGCGTGTCCATGTTCGTGTTTCATTTCTCGGGATTCTTATGCCATTATTTGTTCGTGTTCGGATTCGCCATTGTTAATACAAGTATCTTCTTGTACAATTTGTTGTTCTAGTACAAGCTTTTATTTGAAAATACTGCAAGTAGATCGTAGTTGTGACTCCCCTTTGGCTTATTGTTTGACAATCTTATTTTATTCTTGATCAACTCCATGATCATAAGAGTCACAATCTTTTTTTAATATATTTGTTTCACAATTTGTTGGATCCAATTTATCTCATAATTATTTGAACACATGAAACTAAGAACCACCTTGACTTGTAGATGTATGTTGTATGATGTATGTTTTGATCTTACCTTCTTTGAGTTGAGAAATAAATGTGACTTGATAATTTGATATCTATTACACCCTAATTTGCATCACACATTAATTTAGACTCATATTAGTTACTAATCATGTTACTTTCTATACAAAAGAAACAACTATGTTGTTGTTTTTGGTTGCTGTTTCGACCCTGATAACATCAGAATTTGGACTTGAGCTCTAAACATGAAATGTAGCCCAAGATGTCTAGTTTACTAAAATTTTGAAGGAATTGAATTCTAAGTTATGGTTGGTGAATTATCACAGTTTTACTGCTGCTGTGTCGTAGAATTCCAGATTCACAGATTTGCTGCTTCACTTTGATTTACAATTAAATTAACTATGGTAACTATAAGATAATGACTTGAAATTTTGCATGCTGATACTAGACACACTAGAGGACATTCCCTAATTTTTCTGGAACTAATTAATGAAGTTTTAGACCTGTTTCATATTTATAATCATAATTTTATAAATTCTGGCTGAACACGAATTGTGTGTAGGTTGCTGTTTTGACACCTGATACTACAACTTTTATGTATCTTGTTTATATGCCCTAGAACCGGCAAAGAGTCTAGTTTTTATATTTTCTGACAGATCGAGATTTACATTCTTGTAGGTGCATCAACGTCATGTTGTCCAGAATTGGAATTCTCGTAGTTCTTGATAATTTTAATTTGTTTTGACCCTCGAATATGCCTTCTAACTATATTCAACTTGTTCCCTGTTCTTGATCTTGTTTACTTTCCCTATTTTGCATACTTTCATTCTTGTCTTGACAATAATAATAAACAACAAGCCGAGGTTTAAGGGAAAGACCATAGTAGTGGACAATATAGGTAAGTGTACTCAGAGGGGGGCCCGTGTTTCCCACTTGATACTTATCTCCTAGTTATATTATTATTCGATTCATGAACTAGTTACTATTGGTTCATGAACTAGTATATGATTATTCGATTCATTGACTGGTTATATTAACACTTGATTCATGGACTAGTATATTATTATTTGATTCATGACTTGTCATGTTATTACTTAACTCATGAACTAGTTATATGATTACCCGATTCATGAAAATTCTTGCTTGATACTTAATGCCTGAGTATACAACCCTATAAAATCTACCATTAGGCCTAAACGTAACTGTTTGTATGTAGCAACCATTTGGAAAATAGATGGGACGCATGAAGTGCTACCTATATAAAATTAAACAATAGACTTAAGAATAACTTGTCACTTATACACACTTGACACCTTACTTGATACTCATTACTTGACACTTGTTACATGATACTTGTTACTTGATGCTTGATACAACTACATGATCACTTGTTACTTGTTCCACTACTAGTAACTGTTATCCAATCATGTTACTTGAGTTGTCTTACTTGCTAGCAAGTCTCTTGAACTCCACTACTTGTTGCATTCCTATCATATCATGTTATACATTCTTGATTTCAAATCTTGTTTCATACTTTCCTGCAATTATTTTCATACCCTTGTTTGTACTACTTTTGGCCCTAACTTGCACTAAGGGCGTTTGTCTTGTTTCCCTATTTTCCTTATATAGGGAAACAAGACAAACGCCCTTAGTGCAAGTTAGGGCCAAAAGTAGTACAAACAAGGGTATATATATATATATATATATATATAGACTTTGGAGACGAATTGCCTGCTGATGTTTGTGAGCAAACCTTCTAGGCTTCGCTTGGGAAAGCTTGCTTTAGTTATCTGTATTTGAGTTATTCAATTCTTGTTGCTATTTAAAACTTGTAACGGGCTTGTAGTCCCGAAGTTTTACTTTCGATCCAGATCTTGTATTTATTTGGGAAGTTTATATTTGTTCAAATAATTTCTGTTGATTAATAATTTATTCATGCATGCGTGGTTGAGTATATTTTTTTATATTCCAAGTTATGATGTTGAGTCGATCCTACAGCTTATGAATGATGAAAATCATTCGTTGGGCTTTGTCATGTACTCATATTTTGTATTCCTTTTTGGGAAGCGGGGCGTGACAGACAGCACCGCACGTGTCCCCTTAACAGACGAGTAGAACCACTCGACTAGTGCCTATCCTATCACTACATAAGACTGCTCATAGGATACTACTACTACACATCAATCCTAACTTAGAACTGAAAAAACAACTACTGATCTTAAATGTAGAGATATAGATTACCAGCCGATTACTAGCTAGTAAAAACCCAACACGGTCCCTACACCAGGCTTAAGAGGTGGCCCAACTTGGCCTAGACTTGACCCAGCAACAATGGCGATTCGACCTCTGTCGAAATGCCAAACACTCTCTTGCTTGGATCTCGACCCCGTCTTCGGCCTGAGATCAATCCCTCCTTGGTTAGTGATCCGCCAGAGCACGAAAACTGTCTTCATCCAAAGCATCCCAAGGTAACAAGGGCCATCAAATATCAAAGGTCGAAATGGATAGATAGTCCTAGGGTGGTAACCATTACCCTAGGAAACGAAAAGGTAATATACATAGCCAAATATAAAACAAATAATAGACATCACAAGTCTGATTCAACATGATCAATTCATAATTCAAAAACTAATTAACGGCTATCTAACTCCAATTATGGCCTTAACATTACACAGTATCTCGACCTAACCCTAGGACACTACCATTCCCAAGGGTACCAACGTTAACCACATTATGGCCAAACTAAGCGGCGAGCTGACCACCATCAATTTCCACCCTGCCTCCCATGCATGGAGTTGATTATGACCTTGGACCGACCAAACATGTTGCTCCCGTTAAATAATTTCGCTCCATGGTCTCTTGACCAAGTGGTAGCACCTATGACAACGGACATCCCTCCGTGTACAGCGAGCACGCTGGCACACTAGTCGTCTTCTCCAACATGTTCAAGGCGACACGGGCTACTAACGACCCAAAAGATTGAGTAGTAACGATAGCCCCTAGGGTAAAATCTATTATCCTAAGTAATAGGAAGCTATACATACACCGGGGTAGTAAAAGTCACCCCAACAATACAACACAAGTTTACTATAACTTTAAGCAAGTTAGAAGATTATAGTAACAAGCGAAATGCACCGTGCAACATAGGACAATTACTCAATCCAATTATAAAACATTATAGATGTAAACGACACAACTCGAAAATGATCAAACACCGTCCAAGAGTAAGAATAATCATCATTCTAAGACCATTCTAATGCCTTATTATGATGGAAACATACATTCAATCAAAACCGCAACTTAGTCATCCAACATACACTTGGTGTTGTTTGCGAAAATCACCAAAATTTACACCTTCAATAAAATTCAGAGTTCTTAGGATTTTTGGAAAGTTCATTAAGTTTACTCCAACTTCTCAGTTGAAAATTTTCCCAAAATAGTTCATTTAGATAAAGAAAAATGGCCAAAACTGAGTGGCGTGTAAAACTTTCAGATATGATGAAACTATCGACCTGTCACACAATAAAACTCATTTATAAATAACAAATGATCTAAAAACTTTATAATATTTTTGCATAATTTCTCTCTATATATAGGAACAATACATATCCAAACTTTGGCTAGAAACTCCAAGCATACAAGAAGTTGTGATAGTTTGAATAGGATGCAAAATTACTAACACAAACTGCTATGTTTCTTAACCACTGCAACAAATTATATTTAAAAGAAATACCAAATCTTGTTCAAAAATTACGAAACATGGGAGAGTGGTTTTGGACACATAGAAGAACCTCACATAAAAATTCCAGCTCAAGAATCCAAATATTCTGAACGTTATGATTTTTCAAACTAGATAAAAATATGAAGACAGAACTGAAAGCAGTTCACACACCAGTGATGGTTTTGCATTATATAAAATATCAAACATATTCCAAAAATTATGAAATTTGGATGAATTGATAAATATATGTAAGACAATATACTGTAAAAATTTCAACTCTAAATGCATAGTATTCAAGAAGTTATGATTTTTGCAAGTCAAACATGTTAAAATTAAATATTGCAGAAATTCTTTCCCCTAAACAGTTAGAAATAGAATTTTTTAAAATATCATACCACATCCAAAATTAATAAAATTTAATGGAGTTGTTGTGAAAATGTTTAAGAAGCTTCAGTAAAACTCTCAGCTCTAGATTCATAGTTATCATAGAGATACAAAATTTATAAGTCAACATGTTAGATTCAACAAACAGTAGTTATTCTTTTCACAACTAAAAACTTGATAGATTTTATAAAAATATCAAACCACCTCCAAAACTCACAAAATAGGGATGAACATTAGGGACACAATCAAGATGCTACCATAAAATTTTTTAACTCGAATTCTATCATATCACAATGTTATAATCTTGTAAGTCGAACATGTAAAGATCAACAAGACATCAACTTTTTGCCCAAAACAGAAACCTTAATGAATTTATTAAAATATCAAAAAACCTCTAAATTTCACGAAATTTGGGGTGAATATTAGGGATACAATCTTGATGCTACCATAAAAAATTCAACCTCAAAGTATATAATAACATAAGGTTATGAATTTTCTATTCAAACATGCTTATTTCTTCACAAGATTGAATCTTTCCCCATTATTTGGCATCCTTAGCTCTAGTATTGAATTATAAACATACAAAATTTTTATTCACACACCCTTGCATTCCAAATCAGCAATTTCTCATCACAATAAACCAAAATAAAAACATACATAGAGTTTGGAAAAAGTCACCCACATATGAAGTTTGACTTCTTCTCCTTGCTTCTTCTTCAACCTTGCTTTCTTTGGCCTTTTTCTCCTAGCTCCTTGCTCTTCTTCTCCTAGACTCCTTCTCCTTGTATGCTTACTTCTACAATTCTTAAACCAAGCTTGAAAAAGAAAAGAAGTGTAGGAATGCTAGAAAATGGGAATGAAGAGATTTAGAAGTAGAAGGAATTTTTTGGGGTTAGAAAATGGAAAAGTGAGATGAGATTTGGATTTTGGGGTTTTAAATAAGAGGAGAGGGGGGGGGGGGGGGGGGGAGGGGCACATATAGTAGAGAAGAGAATGTGGGGTGAGAATGAGGGCGAGTGAAAGAGAGGGCTGACCATACCCAATACAATTGGGAGGGTGGTTTAGGGTTTGGGTGAATGGTTTAAGGTTTGAGTTCATATGGATAATAATACAAAATACATACACACATACTCATATATATACACATACAAATGTATTCATACAATGCATATATGTCAAATGCATACACATCTCAAAGATAATATTTGTAAGTATACACACACACACACACACACACACACACATATATATATATATATAAGTTTTACTCAATTGAAAACGGATTTGTTTTCAACGGGCTGGAAAATAGCGATCTGAGCTGTTGGATCGCTCTTGATCGTGATCAACAGCTTAGATCGCTTCCGCTCAGATCCGCTCATATATCCTATTAAGAGTGGAGGGGTATTTTAGGTATTTCATGCCAAAAATGCTTCAGACTTAGCGTTATTTAGCGTGAACTTTTTTTTTGTCAAAAAAAAACAACGGCCTAGATATGTACAAGTATTTTTCCAAACACTTGTACATACTCAGATCGCCATCTTCCTCACTTCTTCGACAAATCTCTCTCTCGCAACTAGAGCTCGCGAAACCCATTTCCCAAACTGTAGCTCTACTCTGACCTCCTCTTCTCGATCTCCCCCTCTTCTCGAAGTCTCTCTATCTCTCTCTCCCTCTCCCGAAAACCCCAAACCCTAACCCATCCTGAAATCCCAAATCATCCGAACCCTAGCACAAATTCTTCGAAATCCTAGAGTCCACAACTCCTTCATCTACAACAGCGACTCCTCACATCTTTAAAAACTCTTTCTCTCTCTCTCTCTCTCTGCACTAGGTATTCACCTTTTCACAATTTAGTAGAATGAAGTATGTTAATTTATTGAATTTATTTTCAATTTTCGAGGTTGATTTTTTGTATTATGCGTAGTAGTCTATAATTTGGATAATCTACAATTTTTGTACCATGTGTGTTGTATATATTTTGGTGACATTTTTGAAGATGTAGTGTTAGTTGTAGTTGTAAAATATAGGAAAAGCAAACAAACGAGATCCAAACATTCTCAAATTTTACGAGTATGTCGGGCTCACCACGCACAAGGCAACGCAACTTGTATAGGCGATTTCCGACTAACGATTTGCAAGATATGCCCGTTCATCACTTTTATTTAATAAGGTGGAAATAAAGCAATACACAGTCATATATTACAAACCGAGAGTCGGAACTCACCAATGCAAGTTGCGTTGGCTTGTGTTTGGTGTGCCAGATGTAACAGCCGAATTTCGGAATTATTGCATCTCGTTTGTATTGTTTTGTCTCGTATATGTATGAACTTCTATATACGTCGGAACCTTTTTAGTATGGTCTTACTAGAAAACTGCTCAAACGAAGTCTAAAAAATACAAAACTGTGCGAGTAGGTCGGGCTAACCATTCACAACCCAACGCAACTTGTAGTTGTGAGTTCTGACCCACAGTTTGCGAGATACGTCAATGTATCGCTTTCCGCTTTTTTTTTCAATAGTGAAAGCGATACACGGCCGTATCTTTCAAACCGTGGTTCGGAACTCGCTTCTACAAGTTGTGTTGGCTTGTGTGCGGAGAGCTCGACCGAATCATAACGTTTTGTATTTTTTGGAGGTTGTTTGTGTTGTTTTCTCACGTATTTTGTTATATATTTTGCGATTTTTCAATAGAGAATTTGCTCAAAAATTACAAAATTTTGCGAGTAGGTCGTTTTTGCCACTCATAAGCCAAAGCAACTTGCAGTTGTGAGTTCTCACCCACGGTTTTCTATATGTGTCCATGGATCGCATTTTGCTCTTTTTTCAAGAGAGAAAGCGATACAAGGCCGTATCTTGAAGACTGTGAGTCCAAACTTGCTTCTACAAGTTGTGTTGGCTTGTGTACGGCAATTTATACCCAATCGCAAAGTTTGGTATTTTTTTAAAGTCGTTCGTGCAGTTTTCTCACGTATTTTGTTTTGTATCTATATATATGCCAATTTTTTGTGAACAAATTGTTTTATTTATGCGAACTTTTACAGAGAATGGTTAGAACGAGGGGAACCGGAAGGCCATCTGTTAGTAGTCGGGGCGAACATTCCACAGAAGTATGCGAACTATTAATTTTTATTTTGAATTTTGTTTTGTTACTACACTAATAATAATTTCACAATGTATTGGTGTAGGTTGGTGCAACCTCTTCGATAGCAAAACGAGGTCCATGACCATTATATAAAGATGAACTCACTTTGCAAGACCGCCACAGATCCGAGGCAGTGTTGTGGGACGATGCGGAGGTGTAATTTCTGCACACACGAGACTATGACGGTGTACCCACGTACCGTTGAGTACCTAGTCCAGGCCGGTTTCTAAGAAATCAGTATGATGTGTCAGTTGAAACTCGACCGAGCACTTCTTACAGCACACGTCGAGCGATGGAGGCCGGAGATACACACCTTCCATCTACCGGTCGGAGAGATGATGGTAACGCTACAGGATATATCAATGATCTTCTGTCTTCCAATATATGGGACGGTCGTGACGGGTAATATAAACTTTGATAAGAGAGAGTTATGTAATGAACTCCTTGGTACAAAGTTTGATGAGGAGGACGAGGAAGATAGGACTTTTTTTTCGGATAATCAATCTGACTAGCTTGGTTAAAGGATAATTTTGATAGTAGGTAGAACGATGCATCGACCAACCACGAAGTGCAGTGCTACACCAGAGCGTACATTCTAACGGTGCTTGGAAGGGTTATCTTGCCTAACTCATCTGGAGATATTGTACTACTTATGCATCTACGATTGCTCACCGACCTAGGCTTAGTTGGCCAGTACAGCGGGAAAAGCTGTGCATTAGCAACGTTGTACAGGACATTGCGTTCGGTAGCGTTAGATGGAACCGAGATGACCGGTCCGATGGTCTTGTTACAGATTTGGTCATGGGAGCATCTATACTTAGGTCGTCCTCGAATTACGAGACCGGCAGATGATTGGATGACCGAAGTACCAAATGTGGATATGTTAGCACATTTAGGTGTATATTGGACAGGTAGACGGAGTTATAGAGACAACCCAAAAGGTGTACCAACTTACTACAAAGACGTGCTCGACCAACTATGAGAAGAGTTTGTGATTTGGGTGCCGTATACACCCGAGCGGGTGGGAAGACTACCACTGGTGTGCACGACCGGGTCACAGTTGTGGATGGCGACAATTCCACTCATCAACTTTGGTATAGTGGAGCATCCGTGGCCGGACAGAGTCCTTCGGCAATTCGGTCTTCAACAAAATGTACCAGAACGATGCGCAAACCTATACAACTTTGAGTTACATGCTGTTAAGGGTACCGGTCGTATGCCTACCCATGATTGGGTAGATTTCCACCGTGCTCATGTTGCAGATTGGAATGAGCGACGGTTTGAACTCATAATTGATAAAGTTTTCCCTTACGATGGCACACAGCAAATGAAGCACATAGATTGGTACAAGAGGATTACACATTTGTACCTCTCTCCGAATACAGAACTACCTGCTGGTATTGAACTACCAATTGAGGAGAGAGAGATTGAACCACCACATGCGTATTTTAGTTCACAACCCATGTTCCAACCGAAGACGTCATCTATACGTACATTGGTGAGTATAATGATTAAATTTTATTGAAATTTCCTTATTTTTAAAATGATTAAATTTATTACAAACTGGGGTGTGTTTAAAATACTTGTTTTTGTGTTTTAGATCAATAATACATAGGACATGGCAAAAGAATGCGCGCATGTACTCAAAAGTAATGTTGCTTAACCTATGAAAAAGTTTGCTCAGAAGTGCTCTCTTCATGTCGGGGCAATTTAGAAGTTTTAGGAGAGGGTGAAGCTTTGAAACGTTATTTGGATAAATCCGTACGTACACAGTGACGTAAAAGTGTGAGGGCTAGGCTATCTGGCCCGGGGCAACAATGGCAATATCATGCTCCATCTCCACCTCAAGAAGAAGAGCATCAAGAAAGTGTTGTTAAAGACAGGCAAGAGGAAAGAGAAGAAGAAGAAATTGTCGTGGTGCCATCCCTAATCTGATGGTGACAACCTGCTTGGAAGAGGCGAGCACTACAAACTTACATGCCCGGTGGTTGAATGTTTCCTGGTACTATTTTTTTCCTCGTTAATTTTTTGGTTGTTTTTTATTGTAATTGATAGAACTTATTGTTGTTGTTGTTATTTTGTGCTGATTGTTATTTTTGTTGTTGTTGTTGATGACTTTTGTGTTGTTATTGGTGTTAGTTTTGTTGTTAATTATACATGTTGGTGGGATTTAAGTGTAATTATTTTGTTGTTGCTGATGAGATTGTGTATAGCAATTTTTTTGAGAATGTAGTGTAGCAGCTGTAGCTGCTGTGTTAACTTGTCATAATTTTACTTTTTTTACTTAGGCCGTTGTTGATGACAATGGCCAAGGTTTTATTAGTTAATTGAGGCGATATAAGTAATTTCACCTAGGCCGTTATCTCCAACAACGGCCTAAGCTATATGTAAAAAATTGGATGTTTTTAAGTTTCTCTCTGTGTTGGCCAAGCCATTAGGAGCAAAAGCGCATCAAAAATTCAATTTTTTTTAACTAAGGCCATTATTTCCAACAACGGTCTAGGTTATAGGAAAAATTGGATTTTTACGAGTTGCTCTCTGTCTTGGCCAATCCAATAGGAGCAACATGTCATAAAAAAATTCATTTTTTTAACCTAGACCATTGTCGCCAACAACGACCTAAGTTGTATGAAAAAAAATTAAATTTTTTTCAGTTGCTCTCTGTTTTGGCCAAGCCAAAAGGATCAACAACTCATCCAAAATCCATTTTTTTCTACCTATGTTGTTGTCGCCAACAACGGCCTAGGTTATATGAAAAAAGTTGGATTTTTTTGGGTTGTTCTCTGTCTTGGCCAAGCCAAAAGGAGCAACATCTCATCCAAAATACAATTTTTTTTCTTCAACGTAGGTCGTTGTTGCTAACAACGGCCTAGGTTATATGAAAAAAGTTAAAAAATTTTTTGTTGCTTTCTATCTTAGCCAAGCCAAAAGGAACAACAACTCATAAAAAATCCAAATTTATTTTTCCTACCTAGGCCGTTGTTGGCCTAGGTTATATGATTAAATTGGAAAATTTTTTATGCTTCTTACAATTGTCTCTCCACTCTTTACGAACAGTGTCTCCATAACTCTACACATAAGACATTGATATGATTGTATATCATCTCTATATTTTATTAATTTCTATTTTTTGCCACCTAAATGAACAATATACAATCATTAAGGTTAAATGCTTAAATATCTACCAGAAAATAAAAGATGATTTTCTTTTTTATAAAAACCTTTTTTTAAACTCTTATATGTAATTTCTTCTAGAATGTGTATACCTATTCAGTTTAACACATAACCCCAAACCATACCCCCCAAACCCATAATATTTCAACCATCGGTTTGGTTAGGGTTAGGGCAAGGTTAAGGTTAGTGTTAACGAGGGTTGGGATAGGGTTATTGTAGCTGGGTGGAAAATCCAAGCATTCGTAATTTTGGTAGGGTTATGGTAGGGTTACGGGTTAGTGCAGTGTAATGAGTAAGGTTATGGTAGGGTTAGGGGTTAGTGAAGGGTTATGAGCCTAGGTTATGGTAGGGTTAGGATAACATCTGTATAAACGATTGAATCTATTAGATAATACATGAGAACTAGTTCGAATCGAGTGTTTCAATCCAGAACGGTAGTTGTGTTCACCACAGAAATCAAAGATGCCACAACATTAAAATTTTGAAATAATTGTGAAATAAAGTAGGTTATCTTCAACCACAGACTTCACTACAAAAAAAAAAGAATACACATAAAATAAA
Organism: Hemerocallis citrina; assembly: GCA_017893485.1. Taxonomy (NCBI): domain Eukaryota; kingdom Viridiplantae; phylum Streptophyta; class Magnoliopsida; order Asparagales; family Asphodelaceae; genus Hemerocallis; species Hemerocallis citrina. Next base: position 955,110 of record JACEHZ010000256.1, read on the forward strand.
TAAATAAATAAATAAATAAATAAATAATAAACTCCACAACCCTACACCCTAGCCCTCGCATAACCCTTCCGTACTGAGGCCGTTGTTTACAACAATGATGTAACACCCTAGATTTGATTTATGAGATTTTTATGATTTTACGTGTTTTGCACGTATGATTTTATTTGTGTAATTTTTCGTATAAAATATTTTTTTATAGTATTTGTTCTCCCTTATTTTTCCAAAATTATTTTCTTTTAAAGCCTAATTAAAATCTAAATCCCAAATTGTCTTTTAAGCCCACTTTATTAATTAATTATTTTAATTATTTAAACCAAAGGTTCAATTGGCCCATTAAGTGAGCCCATTTAACTTATTTCTCTTTTAAACAAACAAACTTGTAGTGTAGACTCTTTTCATGAACAAATAAATTTTTATGCACATGTACACTTGTAAGGAGGGGGTACTAGTTGGCATGTGCAAGCACTAGGGTGTGCATTGCACACCTTTACCTAGGACGGATTGTAATGGAGGGATGTGGGAGAGATGGAAGTGGTGGAGAGGTGGTTGTGTATCATGGGTAGTTCTTATAACTCCCTAGTTCATCTACGACCATTGATCATTAACCATTTGATCACATCCTAGCCCTACATTCACCCCAAAAAGTGTATAAATACCCCTCCCTATACTCTTCATTCTCACACTTAGAATTTTTGAAAGTAAACAATAGAAAGAAAAGAAAGAGAAGTAATTTGAGTGAGACAAAAGATTGAGGAGTTGTGAGATTGTGTGCTATTTTGTTCTTCATCCAAGGAGGAGGCCGGACTACACTAGGAAGCAAGGCTCGGGTTGGGGCATCATTAGGAGGAGAAGCTTTTTGGTGGCTTGATTTAGGAGGAGACGGCTTCGCTCGATCGTTGTAGGAGATCATTAGGAGTTTGTTTGTTTTTCTCTCCATCAAAGGTGGGTGATTTTCTTACACTTCTAACTAGGTTCATGCTAGAGTATGGTTGATGCATTTGAAAAGAGACATAGTTATTCTAGGCATATGTTATAAGAATAAGACAAATTAGAATGCTTGATTGTGTGTGAAAAGAATGATAATTAGTTGCAAATTTTGATAGTTAGTTTAATCTTGACATTTCTACCATGCTTTAATTGATGAATTGTGCTATTTCAAGGAGACATGATTGTATGCTTAATTGGATTGAAATGTTAATCATGCTTAGTGGTGAATTTTCTATTTCAATGGTTAAAAAATGAGAAAAAAGTAATTTTGTTGCTGAAATAATTGAGTAATATTAATAGTCATAATAAGAAGGAAATGCAAGAAGTTTGAATGCCAATTACAAAAGAAACGACTTTGGTTGTACATTTTTGAAATTATAGACAAATTTGTAGTCAAACAGAAAAAGTGATGTTTTTTATGTCAAAAATCAAGATTTAATTTACTGATATGTTAGAAATGTATAAAAATTATGTTCTGGAAATTTTGAAACAAAATAGAGAAGAGACAAAATTAAAATTAGTTATTTTTCATAAAAGTTCGAATAAACCGAAACTAAGATCAACCCCCCTAAAAACCCAATTCATATCAGTTGGCCACTTAGCCTAATTGGTTAGTGGGTGTGTTGGGCGTGCTTACTATAGCGTGGGTTCTGGCCTTGGTCTCAGGTTCGAAACCGAACAAGAGACTTTTTCATTTTATTTTCTTTTGGAAAAATCCGAACTCGAGATTGGGCTTATATGATTCCGAACCATCTTTGTGACGTGGTTGCGCTCTGTCCCTTTGGTTAGTGCGTGCGCTTGCTTTGTCTGTGGTCGCTGGTTCGAATCCCGAACTTATCAAATTGAAAACTTTGTTTTTTTTGTTTTTTTGGTGATTTTGTGACTTTAAAAATTCAAGAAAAATCCTATAATTGTTATAAAAAATATGTAGACTTCGTGAAAAATAATTGTACACTATTTCGACTTGATTTAAATAGCGTGAGAGGAAAAATTGAGTAGAACCTTATAAAAATCGATATTTTTGCATAAGTACAAGTATAAAAGTGAGTCTTTGAGTTATGCTAGATTTATAAAAGGGGATTTTGTGTAAAAAAAAACTTGAAGTGTGCTTCATTATGAATTTTGTTATTATTTTGGGTAATGTGTGCTTTGAAAAGTAAATGAGAAATATGATTTTTTTTGAAATTTGGAGGAAAAGAAATAATAGTACGGAAACTGAGACTTATTTTGGTTGAATGAGAATGTTATGAATTGAATTGGAACATTGAATTATTGGAAAGAATGGAAATCATGTTAATTGTGAAAAAGAACTTATGAGTATGAGAACTCAAATATTGTAATTATGAATTGAAATTGAGAACTAAAGTGTAGCCAAGCCTCATACCGGCATCGAAAAGAAATATATTGAAATGAAATTTGAAATGAAATGACCAAGATTTGGGTCATGTGATATAAATGGTTGAGACCGGTATAGTGAAAGGGCTAACTCTAGAGAATTAATTTTTTTTCATGATTCAAATAACTAAGGACTAGATACATAGAGAAGATGTAATGAAAATAAGGAAAAAACATGAGTATGAGGGCCTCGGAGCTACGATGTGAGTGTATTCACAGGCTGTCTTCACGATGCATCGTGACATGACGTGGATATGTCTCTAGGAGTCCGTACCGCAGGCGACGCTAGTGGGGTGTTTATTGACTGCGGGTGGTGTCATGTCCCATAACGGAGGCTGAATTGTCCATAGGTTCTTCACGATGCGTTGTGACATGACTTGGGATTTCCCTCCAGGCTGTCTGGACATGAGCTCGTACTCATAGAACATCTAGGATACTTATCGTAGTTACTGAAGTAGTGTAAGTCATGACGAGGGATTGAACCCTACAAGATGAAGAACGGTTAAGGGCTTGCCCTCAGACCTATGTAGCATGGGATGCATTGAATCTGAACAAGTGTGTATTAGTGTCATATAATATACATAACTGCATTAAGGACTAAGTGCACCGCACAAGAGGACATCTATAGGATAGTCCCTTATAGTTCTGTTTGTGATTATTTAAGTATTTGAGAATCGTTATACTGTTTTCGGCATAGAGAGGATAGTCGTGTATAATATTTCGTCGGTTGTAAGCAACTGACGCGCCCACAATTTCTATGCAGGATAAAGTGATTAACAAGACTAAAGAATGCATGCTGATAAAGAATGATTCAAGTGTTATAGATTTCAGTTTATGTAAATTGTTGTAATTTGCTTCCGCTGTAAATATGTAATGTAATTGTAAACTCTGATGTAGCAAAAGTTTCTTATTTCCTTGTAAAATTGTACGAAAGAAGTGTAAAGATCCTATGGAACTTCGAATTCAGTTGTACTTTTGAAATTCGGGGTGTTACAAATGACCTTGTTTTTCTTTTTCTTTTTTTGGACTTGGAAAAAAAATAAAATAAAATAAAATAAAAAATTATGAATGGTTGGATGTATAATATTATTATTTTATTTGTCCATGTTAAAAAAATACCAAATATTCGAGTAAGGTTAAGGTTAATATGGAAAGTTGGAAACAATAAAAAAGCTGGAAACAGGGATGTACTCTCTCGATTCGAACTAGTTCCCATGTATTATCTAATTGATTCAATTGTTTGTACAGACATTATCCTAACCCTACCATAACCCTACTCCTAACCCTTCACTAACCCGTAACCCTACCATAACCCTACTCATAACCCTACACTAACCTGTAACCCTACCACAACCCTACCAAAATTATGAATGCCAAAATATTGTTATTGAACTTTTTTTTAAAATGTGTATTCCTTTTTTTTTTGTAGTGAATTCTATGGTTGAAGTTAACCTAGTTTATTTCACAATTATTTCAAAATTTAAATCTTGTGGCATTTTTTGATTTCTGTGGTGAACACATTTACACGCATCACATGTAACGTGTGAACCATCTTTTTCCGTAATAATTTGAAATATTTATCAATATGCTATATTCTATTCATGTGATCCGTATTTTATTCCCAACCACTATTCGAATTAGTAGATATTTTATTATCTAATAGATTTAATCGTTTATACAGACATTACCCTAACCCTACCATAACCCTACTCATAACCCTTCACTAGCCCGTAACCTTACCCATAACCCTACTCATAACCCTTTACTAACCCGTAACCCTACCATAACCCTACTCATAACCCTATACTAACCCGTAACCTTACCATAACCTTAGCATACCTTAACCCTATCCTAACCCGCGTTAACACTAACCTTAATCTTACCCTAACCCTAACCAAACCTGTGGTTGAATTATTATGGGTTAAGGGGGTATGGTTAGGGGTTAGGTGTTAAACTAAATAGGTATACACTTTCTAGAAGAAATTACATAGAAGGGGTTTAAAAAAAAGTTTTTTTACAAAAAAGAAGATCATCTTTTACTTCCTGCTAAGATATTTAAGCATTCAACCTTAACGATTGTATATTGTTCATTTAGGTGGCTAAAAATGGAAATTAATAAAAACAGAGACGGTATACAAGCATATAAATGTCTTTGGTGTACTGTTCAAGAGACACTGTTCGTAAAGAGTGGAAAGACAGTTGTAAAAAGTTAAAAAAAAAGAACAATATAATCATATAACCTAGACCATTGTTGGAGACAACGGCCTTCGTTGACAAAATTTTTTTGGATTTTGGATGAGTTGTTGCTCCTTTTGGCATGGCCAAGACATAGATCAACAAAAAAAAACCAATTTTTTTCATATAACTTAGGCCGTTGTTGAGTTAAATTTTTTTTTTTGGATTCTTGATCTTTTTTTGTTGCTCCTTATGGCTTGGCCAAGACAGAGAGCTACTCATCAAAAATCCAATTTTTTGAATATAACTTAAGCCGTTGTTGGCGACAACGGCCTAGGTTGTAAAAAAAATTAAATAAAATTGAAATTTTTAATGACTTGTTGCTACTTTTGGCTTGTCCAAGACAGAGAGACTCATAAAAATAAAAAATTCTTCACATAACCTAGACCGTTATTAGAGACAACGACATAGGTTATAAAAAATAGATGGGAATTTTTTATAAGCTGCTGCTTCTTATGGCTTGGCCAAGACAGCAAGCAACTCATTCAATTTCATTTTTTTCATATAACCTAGGCCGTTGTTGGAGACAACGGCATACGTTATAAAAAATCAATGGGAATTTTTTTATAAGCTGCTGCTTCTTATGGCTTCATAAACACAGAGAGCAACTCAAAAAAATCCAATATTAACATGTATAACTTAGGCCGTTGTTGGAGACAACGACCTAGGTAGAAAAAGAAAAAAAAAATTAAAAGTTTCAACTCCAGCTGTAGCTGCCACACTGCATTCCAACCAACATATAAGTACACAATACAATCAGCAACAACAAAACAACAACACTTGTAATGCCCCGATTTTCATTTAATGAAAATTATTTATTTTTGCACGTAGTGTGCACGCGCAATATTTTTGGTAGAATTAAATCTTATAATTATTTTCATTAAGATGAGTATAGATGTTTAAATATGTGCTCATTAATTATTTCTATATAAAGCCCTTTTTCAAATAGACAAAAGCCTTTCTTTTAAAAAGCCCAAATCTAATTTATTTGATATATTTTTTAATTATTATTTTGGGCCATAAACTAAAGCCCATGAGCTATTTTTATTTTAAATACAACTTGTAATGTAGAATACATTTTAAAGATTTTTTTATGTAAAATATAATTGTGACAGTGTAAAAATGGCCTGAGGCCCATCCAAGGCCCAATACAATTCCTACTCAGAAAAGCAAGAATACCGACCTGGTTCGGCTCCGGACCCCTTCAGGGTCGGCGCCGAACCTCGTGTTTGCCCCCACAGTGCCGGCTTCCTCGTACTGACGAGCCTCAGTATCCCCCGGAGTCCGATCCGGAGCAGTCCCTCATGCCGTCCCCCCTCTCTGGCGGGACGGAGGGATGACCTGGCGCAGCCTAGGCCCTCCGATTCCCCCAGAGGCACAGAGGACTCACGATGGGCCACGTCAGCTCCAAATACCGCCAAGGGTTTCGCCACGTCAGCCCTATACCACTCCCGGTATCACAGCAACCGCCCTAAACCCCCTGGGCCTTCTGCCACGTCAGGCCCATGGGCTTTCGGATCCAAACCCGGCCCCCAAGCGGAACCAAACCCGGTTGGGATTTTCTATAAATACTAGACCCTCACCCACCTTTTGAAGGTAATCAATCTTTTGCCACTTAAATATACCTAGTTATTGCTACTCTCTCACAGAGACTGACTAGAGCGTCGGAGGGTCCGCCACCGGGACAAACCCCGGTGTTTCAGGACCGTCTGCAGGTACACAAGACTTCGGATCCGACCCTTCCGATCCGAGCCCAACCTTCAACGCCTTTCCGAGCTCATCGTAGGCCCCAGAAGGTCAACCGAAGGTCGGCAGACGAGCGGCAATCTCCTTCAATACAAATTGAGTTCGAACTCACACCTGGTGCTTCCACACGTGCCTCAGAAATAAACAGCATCAATAATGTACAAATTTTTGGAGACAAATGCATGCACGTGCATTGCACGTACACGTGCAATTGAATCCATTCATGCTAGGCCGGTTTTGATCCATGGAGGGAAAATGAAAATTTTGAGTGAAGTCATGGGTGGTGGTTACTTGATCATGGTTGGTTATTGTAACTCCTCCTTGAATCCTAGCCTTTTAATCTTAACTCCTAAGTTAATCATAGCCTTCCATTTTTCTAAATTTTTAGTATAAATACCCCCCCCCCCCTAGCCTAGTTATTCTTGTGCTAATTATTCCTCCAAACCTATAGTTTAAAATACATTATTTAGTAGTATAGCAAGTGAGTAAAAGATTGAGAGATTGTGTGAGGATTTGTGCTTGCATCAAGGAGGAGAGGCCGGCAATCAAGATAGTGCTCGGGTTGGTATTCTTGGAGCTCGTGTGCGCGTCAACGAGGAGGAGGACCGCTCTCGTGGCAAGGACATTTGTTTAGGAGGTGTTGCTAAGTGTAGTCTCTCCAAATAAGGTGGGTAATTTTCCGTATTTCTAATTAGGAAGCATGCTAGATGTGAATTAAATTGATGATGCATGAAAAAAATTAATAAGAGTACACATTTAATTGGAAAAATGACCTATTGATTGGTTGAAATATTGATATGCAATTGTATGTGGATCTATCATTAAAAATTTAAGTTGTGTGCAAAATGATTATGGCAATGGATTGTTTGAAGAAAACTTCACTATTAACATCCAAAATTATATGCAAGAGTTAGTAGATTGACAATGTCGCTTTATGTGCTTAAATAGACTATTGTGATAATGTTGTATGAATGACTTAAAAATATAATTTGGGGGTTTGTGAAATGATTAAAAACAGAGAATTGATATAAAGATGGTTAAGAAAGAGATTAGTGATGTTAAAATTTGATAAGAAATGTCGAAAAAAGAAACATATTAGTAGTAGCTTGTAAAGTCGAATTAATTGTATGATAAACATGTGTTAATTATTGGAAAAAAATTATTTTTAACATACTGGAGTATAATTTATGATGGGAATAATTAATCTGGAATTTCTACAGCAAGTTAGTAAGAGTAAAATGAAATCAGAACTTGTTGAACATCGAAACGTTTTAATAAACAGAGAGTATTGGTTCAGTAGATTCGAGTTGTATCTATGACAACCCGAGCCTATAGCTCGAGTGGTCGGGATGATCTTGATTTCTACAGTGTTGTGTGGCTTCCCAGAGGTTGAGGGTTCGAATCTTGTTAGCACTGCATATTTTGTTGCATTTTTAAAAATAAAATGAACTGCAGCCGAGAGCATTTAATGCTCTCAGCCCTCTTTTTAACGCCTAGCACGTTCGGCCTAGTGGCCTGTGCCTTCGGTTGGTTTCCTTGTGGTCGCTGGTTCGATCCTTGGTCTCGGCCTGTGTTTATGTGTGGGAAAAAATATTTTTTTTGGGTGTTTTGATGATTGAAAAATTATGAAAAAATATGGTTATTATCCTAAAAATATGTGGGATTTATGAAAATAATTTGGAAATTATTTACATGAAATGGAGTATGTTTTGAGAATAAATGTATAATTTAGAACTATGTTCTACACTTGTATGTTATGAAAGTTGCACTTTGCAAAAAGGACTTGAAATAAAATATTAGAAAAGAAGTGTAATAAAGATTGAAATTATATGTAGTGATGTGATGTGAATTATTCTCATTGGAGAATAGTGTGAAAATTATGAAATGTGAATATCCATTTAGTGATTTTTATTTTAATGTGAAATTGATATTTGATGAAATATATAAGGAATAATTGAATTCCATGTATGGCTATGGACTCATGAATAAATTAGAAATCATGCTATTGAAAAAGAAAATCTGTTATGATTATGAAGATGAACTTATGAGCTGGAAATGCTCAATTTTAGACATTTTAATTGGAATTGAAACAAAAGAGTAGTTAAGTCTCCCCCGGCATTTGAAAAGAAATGAAATGAAATTTGAAATGAAGGACCAAGGTTGGTCTTGGTTGAATGAATGAATAAGTCCGGTCTAGTGGAGAGGCTAACTCTAGAGCTTTGATTTTGTTCATAATTCTGATAAAAACTAAGGATTAGTACATAGTGGAGATGTGATGAAAGTGAGAGAAAAATACAAGTATAAGAGCTAGAGTTTACGGTGCGGGTGTGAGCCACAGAATGCATGCTTGATGAGTCAAGACATGGCGTGGGCACTACTCAGTAATGATCGGACTTTAGCAACGCTTGTGGGATGTTTGGTGACTGCAAGAGGATCGTGTGCTATGAAGGAGGCTGAATTGCCACAGAATGCATGATTGATGAGTCAAGACATGGCGTGGAATCCCCCTCCAGGTTTTCTGTACATGAGTTTGTACTTATAGATCATCTAGGATACTTACCATAGTTACAGAAGTAGATTAAGTCTTGACGTGGGATTGAACCCTACAAAGATGAAAAACGATTAAGAGGCTTGCCCTCGGACCTATGTAGTATGGGATGCATAGAATCCGAACAAGTGTGCATTAGTGTCATATAATATAAATAACTGCATTAAGGACTAAGTGCAAAATCACAACATGACATCATTAGGGTATTCCCTTTAGTTTGATATGTGACAAGTTTGTGTTTGTTAAATATGGAAAATGAGTTATACTATTTCCGGCATAGAGAGGATGACCGTGTATAATGTTTGTCGGTTGAATAAACTGACGTACCCACAGTTTTGTATGCAGGGTAAATGACATGATAAAAATTAAAGAAGCACATATGCTTAGAGATTATTCAAATGTTGATTATTCAAATGTTGTTTTACATTTATTTAAATGTTGTAAATTTACTTCTGCTGTGCAATGTAAAGAGTAAAGTTTTTTATGTAACTCTGATGTAAAGTGAAAAGTTTTAAATTTCCTTGTAAAATTGTACTAAATGAAGTGTAAAGATCCTGTGGAATCTCGAATTCAGTGTATTTTGGAATTCGGGACATTACAGAGTGGTATCAGAGCCACGCTTCACACTTGTACAAATTTATAAGGAACGACACCCTAAAAGTGGACATTAGAGTGTGTGTTTGAGTCTAGAGATTTAAATATAAGTGACTTACATTTGTGTTGCTCTATGACTTATGCTTCTTCCTCTCTATTTCTAAGATGGCTGATCACTTCGACCCTGCTGGAGACGACGACTGGCATATCATCAAGGAAGAGTACCATCCTGGACAAGCAGATTCCGAGGAAGTGTACTACCCAGGGCAAGCAGATTCTGACGGAGAAGAATGGTCTGAATCCCGAGAGATCACCCCACCTCCGGATTCATCTGATGACTCTTCTGACGAAGAAGAAGAACCAGTTCCAAGTAGTCTTGTGATATCTCTTCAGAGGCAGGTAGAAACACTGCGAGAGAGAGTCGGATTATTGGAGGCTCAATTGGCAAAGTGCAAGGACGACTTTTCAGTTCTCAATCATCGTGTATGGGAACTCGAGAAGAGGAAGAATCTGACCGATGTACTGAAGGAAGAAGTTGATGAACTACGGGGAGAACTTCGAGAAGCGAAGAGGAACCGTAGGAGTTAGACTGTTGTAGCTTCTACTGTTTTCATTCTGATGTCAAGAAATATTTTTCAATTCGAATGTATAAAGTTTGGAATTCAATGAAATGCAAGTTGATTTAAAATTCATATCTTATACTTCGAATTTAATGGGTCTTTTGCATCAGAATATGGCTAGAAGAGGAGTTAGAAATGGTGAAGGTCTGGATCTGAAAACAGAACTTGCGAGGGTCTATCAGACGCTCAATGCCATGGCCATGAATCAGAACCAAGGAAGGGAACCTGCGAACCCAGTGCCCGAAGCGATCAAACTCGTGGAATCGTTCAAATGAATGAAACCACCTGTTTTCGAAGGGAAGTCAGACCCTGATGCGGCTAACAACTGGATTCGTCAGGTAGAGACGATCTTTGAAGTGCTGGACACCCCTGAAGGCAGTAAGGTGAAGTTAGCGACTCTGCAACTTGAGAAGGACGCGGTTGTGTGGTGGTAGTCGATGAAGAGGACAATAGGAGGTATTATTCTTGGCTGGGAGGAATTTTTGGAGGAATTCCGCAGTCACTATTTCCCCTCCGACGTCCAAGAGAAGAAGGCTATGGAGTTTCTATCACTACAGCAAGGTGGCATGTCAGTGAGAGAGTACGAGACCAAGTTTACTCAGCTCTCTAGGTATGCTCCAGAATTAGTGATGGATGAGGCTAAGAAGGCTCGTAAGTTCGAGCATGGATTGAGGCCGAGTTTGAGGTCCCGGATGATACCTCTTGGTATCAGAAGATTTGACAAGTTGGTCAAGAGAGCAGCAGCCACAGAAGCAGATATGGAGCAGTTTCATGTTGTTCAGAATCAGAAGAACAACTGGAAGTCTGGAAAGAGGCCCACCAATTCTGGAAGTTTCAAGGGACAACCATCTGCACAAAGGTTCAAACCGACAGGGGCGGACGCTATTAATGTGGCTGGAAAACCTGGGAACAATGTTGTGAGACCTCCTACGGTGAATTGCTTCAACTGTGGTGAGGCGGGACATTACCAATCTCAATGTCCCAAGCCACGGAATGGTAATTGCAATGTACCAATGCAGCAGACTGGAAAGAGATCGTACCAACCAGGGCGAGTATTTGCCTTGATGGAAACTGATACCGATGAAGTGGATCATGTTATCACTAGTACGAGGGCAGATGTTTAGAGGTTTTTGTTATTTCTTTTTCCTACTATTTAGTGAACTGTTACGTAATGAGTGTGTATTATGTAACAGGAGAACTTTATTTAAATGGAATGAAAGCTATTGTGTTGTTCGGTACTGGATCCTCTCATACTTTTGTGTCTCCTAAATTTGCTAAAGTGTTGGGAGTTAAACCGAAGATTTTTCCAGGCAAGATCTTAGCAGTAGCTACTCCATCAGGGGAAACTTTAACCACTGATCGGTACTATGCGAATTGCGAGATTGTGATTGGAGGCAGAATCTTTGGGATTGATCTGATCGACCTGACTATCTTGGGAGTCGATGTTATCATTGGCATTGATTGGATGTCAGTGTAAAGTGCAAGCATCGAGTGTAAGACCAAGACGGTAACAGTGAAGGCTCCAGGTGGACCTGAAGTCACTTTCCAAGGGAAGAAGAAGTGTTCTAGGCTGGTGGCAGCTATCCGCAAGGAAGAGACTCCTCTGGAAGTGCAAGGAATTCCTGTGGTTCGGGACTATCCGACCGTGTTCTTGGATGATTTTCCTGGGTTACCCCCACATCGTGATGTAGAGTTCAGCATCACTGTTCAGCCAGGAAGTGCACCCATTTCTAAGGCACCGTATACGATGGCTCCAGTGGAACAGGATGAGGTAAAACGGCAGATTGAGGAACTGTTGGAGAAAGGCTTTATTCAACCTAGTGCGTCACCTTGGGGAGCACCAGTGCTTTTGGTAAAGAAGAAGGATGGATCGATGAGAATGTGTATCGATTACCGAGAGCTGAATAAAGTCACTATTCAGAATAAGTATCCTATTCCCCGAATTGATGACTTGTTCGATCGTCTACAAGGAGCAGCTGTTTTCTCCAAAATAGATCTTCGATCAGGATATCACCAAGTTCGAGTGAAAGCTGAAGATGTGCACAAAACTGCATTTAGAACTTGGCATGGGCATTACGAATTCTTAGTTATGCCATTTCGAGTGACGAATGCACCCGCAATCTTCATGGATTTGATGAACAGAGTTCTGAGGCCGTTCATTGATTCTTTCGTCGTGGTGTTTATCGACGATATTCTCGTGTACTCCAAGTCAGAAGAGGAGCACACCGAGCATCTGGCAGCAGTTTTGAAGAAGCTGGAAGAGCAGGAGTTGTATGCCAATCTATCCAAATGTGATTTCTGGAAATCTGAAGTGGCATTCCTAGTCACATCCTTTCTAAGGAGGGAGTGGCAACTGATCCTCAAAAGATAGAGGCAGTGAGAGATTGGGCTAGGCCTACTACAGTGAAGGAAGTCAGAAGTTTTCTTGGAATGACTGGATACTACAGGAGATTCATTCAAGGTTATGCTCAGATAACCGTGCCGCTTACTGGTCTGACCAAGAAGAATGTGAACTTCAAGTGGACTGAGCAATGTGAGGAAAGCTTTCAAGAGTTGAAAGAGAAACTGACTACTGCACCTATTTTGGCTTTGCCTAGAGCAGGTGTTGAGTATGATGTTTACAGCGACGCTTCACATAGTGGACTTGGTTGTGTCTTAATGCAAGAAGGAAAAGTAATCTCTTATGGGTCTAGGCAACTAAGACCGCATGAGAAGAATTACCCGACTCATAATCTGGAGTTGGCTGCGATTATCATTGCCCTGAAACAATGGAGACACTACGTGTACGGTGAGAAATGAACATGTACACGGACCACAAGAATTTGAAGTACATATATCAGCAGAAGGATCTGGATTTCAGGCAGCGGGGATGGTTGGAAGTGCTTGAGGACATGCGACCTGAGATCAAGTATCATCCTGGGAAAGCTAATGTTGTTGCTGATGTACTTAGTCACAAGAGCAGTTTATCCAAATTGATTACAACTCAGAAGCATCTGATTGAGGAATTAGACCGAGCAGGTATTGAGGTTGTCTTGCAAGGATTGGGAGCATCCTTAGCTCAGTTGAGGCTTCATCCTACTTTGAATGCAATGATCATTGTAAGTCAGGAGGTTGATGCTGATATTTTGGAGATGAAGGAGCAGGTTGGTGCTGGCAGGTTGCCCGGATTTCAAATCAAGGATGGAGTGCTGTGGTTTAGAGATAGACTGTGTGTTCCAAATCAGGCGGACCTGAAAGAGAGTATTCTTCAGAAGGCGCATGCTACTCTTTTGTCGGTACATCATGGAAGTACTAAGATGTATAGAGACATCAAACCGCATTTCTGGTGGTCAGGTTTAAAGCGGGATGTACCTGAATTTGTGGCAAAGTGTGAGGTTTGTCAGCAAGTCAAAGCCGAAAATCAGAGACCCGGAGGTCCATTACAGCCGTTACCTATTCCGGAATGGAAGTGGGATAACATCAGTATGGATTTCATTACGGGATTGCCTAAGAGTTCTAAAGGTAATGATGCGATTTAGGTTATAGTCGATCGACTAACCAAGTCCGCTCACTTTTTGGCGATGAAACTCACTGCATCGATGGACAAGTTAGCTGAGTTGTATGTTGGCGAGATCGTCCGGCTTCATGGTGTTCCGTCAACTATTGTGTCTGATCGAGATGCGCGGTTTACTGCGCATTTCTGGAGAAGTCTTCAGACAGCTTTGGGTACCAAGATAGATTTCAGCACTGCTTTTCATCCGCAAACCGATGGGCAGACCGAGAGAGTCAACCGTATTCTTGAGGATATGCTTCGGTGTTGTGTACTAGATTTTGGAGGCAGTTGGGAAAGGCAATTACCTTTGGTAGAGTTTGCCGACAACAACACTTTTCAGACTAGCATTGGGATGGCGCCGTACGAAGCTCTGTATGGCAGGAAGTGCAGGACACCTGTTTGTTGGTTTGAAGTTGGGGAGCATCAGTTGTTTGGGCCTGAGCTTGTGCAGCAAACCTCTGAGAAGATTGTTCTGATCAGGAAAAGGTTGGTAGAAGCTCAAAGCAGGCAGAAAAGCTATGCAGACAACCGGAGAAGGGACCTTGAATTTGAGGAAGGTGACTTCGTCTTTCTGAAAGTATCGCCCAGTAAAGGTGTGATTCGATTTGGCAAGGGCGGGAAGTTAGCCCCAAGGTTTATAGGCCCATACAAGATATTGAAAAGGATCGGAAAAACTGCTTACCGGCTTGAGTTACCGGAAGAGTTATCTCAGGTGCACAATGTCTTTCATGTGTCTATGCTGAGAGGTTATATCCAGATCCGAGTCATCATTTGGCTGAAGTGCCGGAAGGTTTGCAGTTGCATCGGAATTACATCGAGTCTCCTGTCGAGATTGTTGATCATCGAGAGAAAGTCTTAAGGAATAAGACGATACCGATGGTCAAGATAGTCTGGAGAAACCATTTGGTTGAAGAGGCTACTTGCAAGTCTGAGGAGAGGATGTTGAAGGATTATCCTGAGCTTTTTGCTTGATTTGTATTTTTGTATTTTTCTCATGTGCTTGTTATGAGTGTTTGTGTTTTGTTTCTCACTCTTGACTGTAGTTTCGAGGACGGAACTATTCTAAGAAGAGAGTGTTGTAATGCCCCGATTTTCATTTAATGAAAATTATTTATTTTTGCACGTAGTGTGCACGTGCAATATCTTTGATAGAATTAAATCATATAATTATTTTCATTAAGATGAGTATAGATGTTTAAATATGTGCTCTTTAATTATTTCTATATAAAGCACTTTTTCAAATAGACAAAAGCCTTTCTTTTAAAAAGCCCAAATCTAATTTATTTGTTATATTTTTTAATTATTATTTTGGAACACAAACTAAAGCCCATGTGCTATTTTTATTTTAAATACAACTTGTAATGTAGAATACATTTTGAAGATTTTTTTTTATGTAAAATATAATGTGCAAATTTTTGGAGACAAATACATGCACGTGCTTTGCACGTACACGTGCAATTGAATCCATTCATGCTAGGCCGGTTTTGATCCTTGGAGGGAAAATGAAAATTTTTAGTGGAGTCATGGGTGGTTACTTGATCATGGTTGGTTATTGTAACTCCTCCTTGAATCCTAGCCTTTTAATCCTAACTCCTAAGTTAATCCTAGCCTTCCATTTTTCTAAATTTTAGTATAAATACCCACCCCCCCTAGCCTAGTTATTCTTGTGCTAATTATTCCTCCAAACCTATAGTTTAAAATACATTATATAGTAGTATAGCAAGTGAGTAAAAGAATGAGAGATTGTGTGAGGATTTGTGCTTGCATCAAGGAGGAGAGGCCGGCAATCAAGGTAGTGCTCGGGTTGGTATTCTTGGAGCTCGTGTGCGCGTCAACGAGGAGGAGGACCGCTCTCGTGGCAAAGACATTTGTTTAGGAGGTGTTGCTAAGTGTAGTCTCTCCAAATAAGATCGGTAATTTTCCGTATTTCTAATTAGGAAGCATGCTAGATGTGAATTAAATTGATGATGCATGAAAAAGATTAATAAGAGTACACATTTAATTGGAAAAATGACCTATTGATTGGTTGAAATATTGATATGCAATTGTATGTGGATCTATCATTAAAAATTTAAGTTGTGTGCGAAATGATTATGGCTATGGATTGTTTGAAGAAAACTTCACTATTAACATCAAAAATTATATGCAAGAGTTAGTAGATTGACAATGTCGCTTTATGTGCTTAAATAGATTATTGTGATAATGTTATATGAATGACTTAAAAATATAATTTGGGGGTTTGTGAAATGATTAAAAACAGAGAATTGATATAAAGATGGTTAAGAAAGAGATTAGTGATGTTAAAATTTGATAAGAAATGTCGAAAAAAGAAACATATTAGTAGTAGCTTGTAAAGTCGAATTAATTATATAATAAACATGTGTTAATTATTGGAAAAAAATTATTTTTAATATACTGGAGTATAATTTATGATGGGAATAATTAATCTGGAATTTCTACAGCAAGTTAGTAAGAGTAAAATGAAATCAGAACTTGTTGAACATCGAAACGTTTTAATAAACAGAGAGTATTGATTCAATAGACTTCGAGTTGTATCTATGACAACCCGAGCCTATAGCTCGAGTGGTCGGGATGCTCTTGATTGCTACAGTGTTGTGCGGCTTCTCAGAGGTTGAGGGTTCGAATCTTGTTAGCACTGCATATTTTGTTGCATTTTTAAAAATAAAGTGAACTGCAGCCGAGAGCATTTAATGCTCTCAGCCCTCTTTTTAATGCCTAGCACGTTCGGCCTAGTGGCCTGTGCCTTCGGTTGGTTTCCCTGTGGTCGCTGGTTCGATCCTTGGTCTCGGCCTGTGTTTATGTGTGGGGAAAAAATATTTTTTTTGGGTGTTTTGATGATTGAAAAATTATGAAAAAAATATGGTTATTATCCTAAAAATATGTGGGATTTATGAAAATAATTTGGGAATTATTTACATGATTATGTTTTGAGAATAAATTTATAATTTAGAACTATGGTTCTACACTTGTATGTTATGAAAGTTGCACTTTGCAAAAAGGACTTGAAATAAAATGTTAGAAAAGAAGTGTAATAAAGATAGAAATTATATGTAGTGATGTGATGTGAATTATTCTCATTAGAGAATAGTGTGAAAATTATGAAATGCGAATATTCATTTAGTGATTTTTATTTTAATGTGAAATTGATATTTGATGAAATATATAAGGAATAATTGAATTCCATGTATGGCTATGGACTCATGAATAAATTAGAAATCATGCTATTGAAAAAGAAAATCTGTTATGATTATGAAGATGAACTTATGAGCTGGAAACGCTCAATTTTGGAAATTGTAAATTGGAATTGAAACAAAAGAGTAGCTAAGTCACCCCCGGCATTTGGAAAGAAATGAAATAAAATTTGAAAGGAAGGATCAAGGTTGGTCTTGTTTGAATGAATGAATAAGTCCGGTCTAGTGGAGAGGCCAACTCTAGAGCTTTGATTTTGTTCATGATTCTGATAAAAACTAAGGATTAGTACATAGTGGAGATGTGATGAATGTGAGAGAAAAATACAAGTATGAGAGATAGAGTTTACGGTGCGGGTGTGAGCCACAGAATGCATGCTTGATGAGTCAAGACATGGCATGGGTACTTCTCAGTAATGATCGGACTTTACCAAGGGATGTTTGGTGACTGCAAGAGGATCGTGTGCCATGAAGGAGGCTGAATTGCCACGGAATGCATGCTTGATGAGTCAAGACATGGCGTGGAATTTCCCTCCAGGTTTTCTGTACATGAGCTTGTACTCATAGATCATCTAGGATACTTACCGTAGTTACAGAAGTAGATTAAGTCATGACGAGGGATTGAACCCTACAAAGATGAAGAACGATTACGAGGCTTGCCCTAGGACCTATGTAGTATGGGATGCATAGAATCCGAACAAGTGTGCATTTGTGTCATATAATATAAATAACTGCATTAAGGACTAAGTGCACAATCACAACATGACTTCATTAGGGTATTACCTTTAGTTTGATATGTGACAAGTTTGTGTTTGTTAAATATGAAAAATGAGTTATACTATTTCCGGCATAGAGAGGATGGCCGTGTATAATATTCGTCGGTTGAATAAACTGACGTACCCACAGTTTTGTATGCAGGGTAAATGACATGATAAAGATTAAAGAAGTACAGATGCTTAGAGATTATTCAAATGTTGATTATTCAAATGTGGTTGTACATTTATTTAAATGATGTAAATTTACTTCCGCTGTGCAATGTAAAGAGTAAAGTTTTTCATGTAACTCTGATGTAAAGTGAAAAGTTTTAAATTTCCTTGTAAAATTGTACTAAATGAAGTGTAAAGATCCTGTGGAATCTCGAATTCAGTGTATTTTGGAATTCGGGGCGTTACAACACTTGAGTCCCAACAACATGTAAAATTAAACATAATCGAACTATACATCCTTGAATTGTAAATTCAACAAATATTTAACAATGCTTCATCATATCTCTCGTCGGAACATTCTTCATCAGATGAATTCACTTCTTGCGGATTGGTTGCCCTTAATTAAATGACAAGTTTAGTTGGTGACAAATTTATTTACCAAAAATCAAATAGAATAAATTTAAATTAATGATAACCAAATCAAAAAATGTATTACCCCTTAAATAATATTGGACAATTTCTTGAATCATGATCCATTTGCACAATGCTGCATGTTCTACACCGCCTCGATTTTTTAAAGCGTAGTTGCTCTCTTATCGGCCTCAATCTCTTGGCATTCCCTTTGTAATGCATTATTGTGGGTCCCTCACGCGTGTTGGTACATGTCCACTGCCTTCATCATGAGATTGTTCACTACCATGCGGTTGTGCACTACCATACGCTTGTGTACTATCATGCAGTTGTGAGGCCTCTTTGGGATGTTCACCCGACCCGGGTTGTAGCCGAGAGACGTCGTCATTGATCTTTACCAAATTCTCGAGCGTGTATTTGTAAATTTCATTCGAGGAACAATCAAAATCGACAATCTGTTTTGCGTGGTAGTTCAATTCACAATATCGAGAAGCAAAATTCTCAGTATTACGTTCGGTATGAACAGATGTATAACTTCTTCTCATCACATCACGGGTCCATATTCTTTTAAAGTATACATCCGGAAGAGAAGTGTGTTGGCTGAACCGAAGAACCGCTAAGATATGCTTATAAGGAATGCCAACGAAGTCAAAGAAGTGACAAGATCATGTAATAATTGTCAGGAGTTTGCATAACTGAAGAAGGCGAGCCGGTTCTGATTCTCCACAAAGTATCACATGGAAGGTTGAACTATCCGGTGTCTCAAGTTCGGCAACGAAAGTCACATTATAGATGAAGCTTTTTGTAACATCATCTTGGAATTTGTAAAAAAATTCAAAGTGTATGTTCGCGCCATTTGTGCCTCCAAAGCCCATTCGCTCTTCAACTTCGGTCTCTTCTCACGGTTACGATGATTTTCTTTGAGTTCAACATGTCTTTGCCTTCCCAAAAAACGGTCGAAGATGATGGCAAATTCATGCAAGGAATATTTCTTTTCTGTATGATGCTTCAAGGCAGAATGCGACGACTCAACCCGTTGGCTACTCAACATGCAGGCACAAAATGAATCTTTAACATAGATGAGTGCCCATTTTTTACGGATATCAAATACATCGTTCAACTATTTTTTATTCTCTAATCCGTATTGAAAAATCAATAAATTCCATTTTTCTACTAATTCATGTACATATTGGGAATCGTAGATGACAATTTTCAATGATTTTCTAAACTTGACGACATCGTTCGACATACGCACCTCCTGTGGTAACTTATCCAATATGTGCCAAATAGAAAACTGATGCCGAGTCTGGTAAAACTTTATTCACTGCGGCAGCGATCTCACGGTCTCCATCGGTGACGATGCCGGATGGAGCACGATTCATTATACCTAACCACTTTTCAAAGAACCATTCAAACGAAGAGGTCGTCTCATTTTGAATGAACCCACCTTGTAAGAAAGTCAATTGCCAATGTTGATTCACTCTATCAAAGGGAACAAATAATATTCCATACCGATTCGTATTGTACGTGGCATCAAAGCAAATTACATTACCAAATTCTTCGTAATTAATCCTAGAAATACCATCAACTCATATACAATGTGACAACCACCCTTCGGGATCTACTTGAATGTCATTAAAAAATGAAGGATCTATCTGTTTCTTAGATTCTAAAAAACCAATTAGCATTTTCGAATCGTGTCATTTCAATGCTTCTTGCGAGTATCTAAGTAAATTTCTAACATCTTTTCGGTAAATCCTACTGATTGTGACCACCACTAGCACTTTCGAAGAAGAGTATTTGTCGCCATGTCTGGATATTAGCTTGGTTGAATTGATCCATTATTCTTTTATTCGTATTTGATACGGAACGGTTGTGGGGCAAAAGATGCCTTCTATCGGGGAGGTGAATTCATGATTGTGTGCTTCATGAAATGAATACAACACCCACATATTACTTGCTTCGTTCAGTTTTACACGAATGCAAGCCTTGCAACCTGTTCTACAGGTTGTTCCCCGTCTACCATCACTATGTTGACTCGGCGACGATCCAGCTTTATTACATAGATATAACTTATCTACTTCCACTCCTCCCTTTAATTTATTCCCACCCTTACTCATTGCAAAACCCCCACATCGAGCATATGACGTATAGAAATTTTCGACCTTAACTAAAGTAGGAAACTTCATACCTAACTTCGGTTTTAGGTGTTCTTCGACTAACGACATGGAATCAACGATTGGTTCTACCTGCTACAAATTATCACCGACAGTCAAACTTTTCGTATCGTTGTTCATCTGAAAAAATAATATATTTTTTTAAATTAATACACACATCATATATAAAATAGCTTGTTAACAAAATATTGTGATATATATATAAATACGAAACAAAATACATGAGAAAACCTCACAAACAACGTTCAAAAAATACGAAACTTTGCGATTGGGTCCGGATTGCCGCACACAAGAAAATAGAACTTGTAGAAGCGAGTTCCGATCCACTGTTTGCAAGATACGGCCGTGTCTCGCTTTCACTCTTGAAAAAGAGGTGAATGCGATACACGGACGCATATAAAAAACTGTGGATGAGAACTCGCAACTACTAGTTACTTTGGCTTGTGAGTGGCGAGACCGACCTACTCGCAAAATTTCGGATTTTTCCTAGTGGGTTCTCTACTGAAAACTCGCTCAAAAGATAAAAAAATTCATGAGACAACCGCACAAACAACGTTAAAAAAAACCAAACTCTGTGACTGGGTCGGGCAACCTGCACACAAGCCAACGCAACTTGTACAAGCGAGTTCCGACCAACGGTTTGTAAGATACAGCCGTGTACCGCTTTCACTAATGAAAAATGCCAACAATGCAATACGGTCGGAACTCGCAACTACAAGTTGCGTAGGGTTGCGAGTGGTTAGCCCATTCTGCTCGCAAAATTTCATATTTTTTGGATGTCGTTTCAACTGTTTCCTAGTGAAAAGTCGCTCGATAGAAATTCAAACATTAATTGTTGTTGTTGTTTGATATACGGTAGAAAACTGCATGAACGAGATCAAAAAATTCCAAAAATTTGGGAGTAGGACGGACGCACCACACATGAGCCAAAAAAACTTGTAGAGGTAAGTTTCGACTCGTGGTTTACAATATAGGCCGACGTATCGCTTTCACTCACGAAAAAAAGTTGAAAGCGATACACGGCCGTACGCTTCAAACCGTGATTCCAAACCCACTTCTACAAGTTGTGTTCGCTTGTGCGTGGTGAGTCCGACGTACTCACAAAATTGTAGAGTTTTTGATCACTTTGTGCGCTATTACTAACAACGAACAACAACTAATACTACATCTACATCGACAATAACACGATAATTAGCTAATCTATAATTAGCTACGCATACAATATAAATTGTGCACTCAAACATTGAATAAAAAATTTCAATCAATTAACCTAACTAGATCTACTAAAATAGAAAAAGTTAATACCTTACACAATGTGCATTTTTGGAAAGGAGATAGAGGAGGTGCTTGCGCGCTGCTGTAGACAAAGGAAGGGAAGTAGGGTTTGGCTAATTTCTTTAGGATTAGGGTTTTAGGGTTAGGGAGATTTCGTATGGGTTACGGTTTTTTGTATTCGGGATCTTCAAAGGAAGAACGCAAGAGTGTGAGAAGAGGAAGAGATTGAGTGAGAACCAACGAGCAAGAGAGATCTAGGATTTTTAGATCGAGAGAAAGAGAGCTAGGATTTGGGA
The DNA here is from genome assembly GCA_017893485.1 of Hemerocallis citrina. Classification (NCBI taxonomy): domain Eukaryota; kingdom Viridiplantae; phylum Streptophyta; class Magnoliopsida; order Asparagales; family Asphodelaceae; genus Hemerocallis; species Hemerocallis citrina. The sequence continues at coordinate 977,061 of JACEHZ010000256.1, forward strand.
AATGGATTTCGCGAGCTCCAGTTGCGAGAGAGAGAGAGAGAGTTGTTGTCATGCCCCGCTTCCCAAAATACGGGAATACGAGCACGTAACGAAGGCCTAGCGAATAATTATACATCATTCATAAGCTGTACCAGTCTAACTCAACAATATACATGACAAAACAACCACGCAGGCAAAGAATATAATCACATAAACAATGAATAAACTCAAAGATAATCATGAAATAGTTTCACCAATAATAATCCAACATCTGAGACAAAATAAACTTCGGGTCATAAAAGCCCATGAATACAAAGTATGATAAAAGAAATACAATAAGCAAATAATAAAAGATAGCTAAGCAGTCTAACAGTCCAGCTCCAATCTTTAGAGAGTTTGCTCACCAATTTCTTCAGGGATTGCTCCTTCGGTACCTGTTAATACTGGATCTAAAAAGAAAGAAAAGAGTGCCCTTAGAGCAAGACGTGGGCAGCAAGTAGAGAAAAACAGAGGATAAAGGAAAACATCTATGTCAAAGAAAAAGGACAGGTTCAAAGTCAAAGAACAAAGCAAAGAGTAGGCTATAATATCAAAGGTATACAATTAATCACACATGAAATGCGTGATGTCAAGTCAAGTTCAAGTATGAGATGCAGGTTATTAAGTATTTTATTAGCTTATCTAGTGCACGTACTACTGCGTCCCATTCCACAGGTTCGGCGCAAACACATGATGAACGTTTTAAACCGATGGTAAATTCACAGATCGTGTATTTGGCCCAGTAGTCGGGATTTTCGGGATTTTCATGACATTCGGGATTTTTGGGATTTTCTGGATGTTCGGGATTTAGCTGGCGAGGGACCTCTATCGAGTACAGTTTCCGATTGTTCACTACTAATTCAAACCCATGATACTCCGGCTTTTTATTAGTTTATTTTCATCCTATGTGAGCATGCAAGAGGGTGTCAATATTGTATAATACTAAGTGTTTCTAATTCTATGCGCTACAAATAAAGCAAGAAGCCAACAAGTCAAATCAACATACATTACTTGATCAGGACAACATGAATTTGCTGTACTAAAACATGGATTACAGCCACTACAATATAGCAAACCTGAATCCGTCGTAATGTCTAGAAAATTGACTTCCATACGGTTCCATTGGATATAATTAAGTCATATAAAAGGCACAGGAAGTAGGGTGAAAACTCTATTCTATTCAGGCTTCATGTTCAGGCAGCATGAGTAAGTTATGTTCAACTAATTGTTTCAGGACAGTGAACTCATTAATAAAATCTATTAAAATTCTGTATGATACCTATACATGTGTAGGTCCAACTAGACATATTTCAGATTTTTATCTTATTATTAACAAGGTCAAATAAAATATAGAACAGCAAGGTACGCATGCAATTGTGAGTTTGGAATTTCTAACATGGCTGTACTAAAATATTTATATTTAGCAAATGACACATCGAAACTTAGATCCGTCAGAAGGATGTTAAACTAGACACCAAAGGCTAAAAATTCATGATTGTAAAGGAAATTCAAATTATGACATTATCATGGGTGAAAACTTGATTCAAAGTAAACAACCAACAATTCAGAAAATCGTCTTAACATGAATAGGCAATAAATACTTCATACATCATATATAGCATGCAAATTGGCAATCAAAGTGATCTTAGGTGTTAACATGCAAATTTCTAATGTTTAAAATACAATTATCACAGGCATGGTATCAATTCATCGATCAACTTCAATCTAGCACATACAATTTAACATGTCCAATGTCCAATTTATCAAGTAGTCTTATGCATGAGTCTAGTTGTTTAAATGTTCATATGCATGAAACAATAGGGAGTAGGTTTTAGATCAAAGAGAGGGCACGATGTTAAGAGTATGTCAGGTTAGCTCGTGTAAACCCTCGATAAACATAACGAAATTGTCAAAGCAGTATGACAACGAAGTGGACGAGATCTACTTGCAGAGATCAAATAAACTTGAATAGATAAAATGCTAGTTCAAGAAGAGACTTGCCTGTTAATTTACAGATTCGAACAATATAGAATAACGGGATTGGAATCCCGGCGAAAATCCCAAAAGCACGTACGAGACACGTGCTATGAAACCCAAGCAAAGAAACAAAAAAAACTCACGGAAAAATCTCAATACCGGATCGGGCCAAACACCAAACAGCAGGATTGAATCCGCTGTGCCAAAACACGGAACACCGATCTCGACCAATCAGCTCCCGTCCTCAACCCCGGTAGAGAGAGAGAGCGGAAGAGTTGATGGCGATCACGGCACGACTGTGACACCCACGGAGAGGCGGCGATGAATGACGATGACGACGGCACTGCGGTTGGGAAGCGACGGCAGAGCAAGGGCGACGGCGAAGTGACGGCTCTGTTTCGCGCTGAAAATAGAGGAGCAAAGAAGGTGGGGCTTCGGGCGCTCGATGACGACGACGGCAATGGGGGTGAAGGGGTCTGCGGTGGTTGAAGGGGTGCACAGAGAGGGATCATGGTGATGACGGAAAGGTGCAGGCGAAGTGGGTTAATGGGTTTCGGCAATAGGGGAGTTGGGTTTGAGCGGATGGGATGATGATGGGGAGAAGGTGATGAGGCGGGGAAGATGGAGACGGGGTTGACATGGGGATGGGTTGATGGTGGTTGGAGGGAGGACGGGAGAGCGACGAGGAGATGGGCGATGGGTTGGGTTGTGGGTTCGGTGGCGGAAACAGGGAGAGGGAAAGAGAGTCGGGGGTAGGGGAGAAAGAACAGTAGGCGGCTGTAGGTTTAGGAGATTAAGAATATGATTAGGGTTAATAAAATGTATTAGGGTATTTATAGGGGAAAATAGGATATTGGGCAATTGGGTATTTGGGTATAAATCCAATTAAATAAAATACATCGTATATAATACAATAAATCAATATGAACCCAAACACCAAGAATGAGATATTTGATAAAATTTGGTTTACATAAATTATTTGAAATAATTAAAAATACAATTATCAAATAAGAATTGAATCGCTTTAATAATCAATAATAATAATAATTATCATAGTAACAATAAGAATAGAAATAATTATAATGACGATAAAAATAATAACATTAATAATTGCAATCCTCAGGAAATTGTCGATATATAAAAATAGGAATATTGTTGAAATTTTCGAAATAGAAACAATAACTTGGAGGGTCAAAATGCAAATAGTTGATCAAGTAGGAACTTAAACAAAGTTTATTTGAAATAGTTATAACTATTGTTTAGAAAAATACTTTAACATGAAATTCAAAACAAATCTAGCAATAACAAATTTATAAATCTCGAAACACAGAAAAATAATCATGAAAATACGTATTTGCGGAAATAGGGGTTACAAACCTACCCACCTTACAACAAAATTTCGTCCTCGAAATTTGCTTAGGCGGTACATAGGACAAGGCAAAACAAGCTGGGGGTAAAAAAACAGAGAGTAAAAGGGAAAAGAACAAACAGTGGCAACACTAGAAAAAGAAGGAAGTGGATAACAATGAGGTCAAATGGAATGCAAGAAAGAAGTAATTGGTATAAAAAATGAAGCAGAAACAACACAAGACTTGTAAGATAGCAAGCAAAGAGATGAAGAAATAGATAGAGCCAGAATCGAACAAAGGGTAGACAAGGAAGAGTTAGACCGAGCAAATGAGTCAACGGGTGAGGATGAATGCAAGGGATAGAGAAAAACAAACAATGCAGAGAAGGAGAAACAACAAGAGAATCTCGGGACCTGCGAATTATGGGCCCACCATGCTTCCGCTGCGCTACTCCGATGGTGATGTTCCAAGCAACAAACATGTCACTGTATGACACTAATCGACGAACCGAGCAGGAAGACAAGAATAAGACACCAGGATGAAAGAGAGTATGGGAAGGAGGATTTGGGTTGTAACTCAATAGGAAGGTAAAATAACCAATAAAAATGTGATTTATAATGAAACATAATTTGCATCATAACATAGAATTCATTTTGAAATGACTACAAATGCAATTAACAAATAAAAATGTTTTTTTAAAATATACATTAAATCGAATGGTGAAGTGCATATAAAATTTAGCACGTTCGGGCTCAAAACAAAATAATAATAATAATAATAATAATAATAATAATAATAATAATAATAATAATAATAATAATAATAATAATAATAGTAACGATAAAAATAATAATACAAATAACAATAATAATAACAAAATATTAATACTAATAACAATAAGATTAATAATGATAATAACAATAGTAATAACAATAATAACAATAATCAATAAAAATAATAATACCAATAACAATAACAATAAGAAAATATTAATACTAATAACAATGAGATTAATAATGATAATAACAATAATAACAATAATAACAATAATAAATATAATAATGATAACAATAATAACAATAATACACCGTTATTCGAAATAAAATAATCTTCATTTAGATAACATTTTAATAGAAGTTCCAAAATGAATATAACAATTAATAATCGAAATACAGAAAATATTCGGAAAAAATTATAAAGAGAATATAGGTAGGAAAAGAATAAATTTATACCCAATAGAGAGTCAACAAAGGAGGACGACTACAAGGGACGAAAGAAAAATAAGTAATCAAAGAACTGAATGTGAAGGAAGATGAACCAGGGGGCAAAATCGGAATCAAAAGGGAATATGGCTGGGAAGAAATAACTAACATGATACTCAATATTGAATTGACAAAATATAATGGATGCAAGAACAGAAGAAATAAAAGACGCAAGAATTGAAATGCAACAAAATAGCAAGAATACCTGCAATCGCACCATTGGCAGTCTCTGCTTCCTCTACAATCTGGTTGTGGGCCTGACCACATTCTCCAACTTGACCTCCACTGGGAGCTGATCCTCCAATTTGTGCATTTTCCCTGCTCCTTGGGCAATCCCGAACCTTGTGATCACTCGCTCCGCATACAAGACATCGACCGTTGGCTTTCAGGCAATCTTTGCATATATGACCAAACTTGCTAGAATAGTTGCATGTCGGGCCCTTCCTTCCATGGGTCTGCCTCATGATAGTGAAGGCATGATGCTGGTGCGCAAATACACACAGTCAGTTGAGCTGTGCGTTCTCCTAGGCTCTTTCCAGACTAGCTCTCATCAGCTCATTGTTCTCTCATTGTAGCTCCATCATTCGTTGCATCGCCTGGAGAATGGAGGAATTCTCTGATGTTTCAGCACTGGGCGGGGGAGTCGAAGAATCTTCACGAGCCATGGTCTCCAAAACCATCCAGTTGGTGAATACCCAGACATATGTGGGTAGATTGACAAATCTATACTATTATTAAGCAAAGCCCCATTTTGGCGGCTTTTTACTATCATACCCCCATATACATAAAAGGCTAAAAAATAATATAGGGTTAATTCAGTCAATTTTTTTTGTTAGTTACCATAATACCCTCAAAGTTCAAATTAATTTACAACATATTTATTCACAAAAGTGTCACTCACATAAAATAAAAGTTTGTGCCACTTGAGATAATTTGTAAAAAGTACGTATGAGTAAAGGGAGGTCTCAGGTTCGAAGCCATATCACATCTTACTATTTACTTTATAAAATAAATTAAAAAATAATTAGAACGTGCATCGCACGTGCAGGTCACTAGTGATAATGAATGCAAGGGATGGAAGGATACAAGGAATCAAAGGATTAAATGGAAAGGAGTCAGATGTAGATAGAATAGGATTAATATCCAGATTATATTAAAGTTATAACATGTTCATGTGATCAACGTGCTGCGCATATTATTGAGTTAACCTGACTAGAGCCAAACTTGACTAATATATCAATCAAAGCCAAACCTCCATAAAGTTTATCATGTTCGACTGATATATTATCCAATCCTGGGCTCTGATAGCACTAAAAAACCCATCATGCCCCGCTTCCCAAAATACGGGAATACAAGCACGTAACAAAGGCCCAGCGAATGATTATACATCATCCATAAGTTGTACCAGTTTAACTCAATAATATACAAGAGAAAAAAACCACGCAGGCAAAGAATATAATCACATAAACAATGAATAAACTCAAAGATAATCATGAAATAGATTCACCAATAATAATCCAACATCTAGGATAAAACAAACTTCGGGTTATAAAAGCCCAAGAATACAATGTATGATAAAAGAAATATAATAAGCAAATACAAAAGATAGTTAAGCAGTCTAACAGTCCAGCTCCAATCTTCAGAGAGTTTGCTTACCAATTTCTTCAGGGATTGCTCCTTCGGTACCTATTAATAATGGATCTAAACAGATTGAAAAGAGTGCCCTTAGAGCAAGTCGTGGACAGCAAGTAGAGAAAAACAGAGAATAAAAGAAAATATGTATGTCAAAGAAAAAAGGCAGGTTCAAAGTCAAAGAACAAAGCAAAGAGTAGGCTATAATATCAAAGGTGTACAATTAATCACACATGAAATGCGTGATGTGAAGTCAAGTTCAAGCATGAGATACAGGTTATTAATTATTTTATTAGCCTATCTAGTGCACGTACTACTGCGTCCCATTCCACAGGTTTGGCGCAAACACACAGTGAACGTTTTAGACCGATGGTGAATTCACGGATCGTGTACTCAGCCCAGTATTTGGGAAATTACGGGATGTTCGGGATTTTCGGGATTTTTAGGATGTTCGGGATTTTCTGGGTGTTCGGGATTTTCAGGATTTTCTGGATGTTCGGGATTTAGCTTGCAAGGGACCTCTATCCAGCACAGTCTCCGATTGTTCACTACCAAGTCAAACCCATGATACCCCGGCTTTTTATTAGTTTATTTTCATCTTATGTGAGCATGCAAGAAGATGTCAATGTTTTATAATACTAAGTGTTTCTAATTCTAAGCACTACAAACAAAGCAAGAAGCAAACAAGTCAAATCAACACACATCACATGACTAGAACATGGATTACAGCCACTACAAAATAGCAAACCTGAATCCGTTGGAATGTCTAGAAAATTGACTTCCATACGGTTCCATTGGATATAATTAAGGCATATAAAAGGCATAGGAAGTAGGGTGAAAACTTTATACTATTCAGGTTTCATGTTCAGGCAGCATGCAGTAAGTTGTGTTCAACTAATTGTTTCAGGACAGAGAACTCATTAATAAAATATATTAAAATTCTGGGTGATACCTATACATGTCTGGGTCCAACTAGACTTATTTCAGATTTTTATCTTATTATTAACAGGTTCAAATAAAATATAGAACAGCAGGGTATGCATGTAATTATGAGTCTGGAATTTCTAACATGGCTGTATTAAAATGTTGATATCTAGAAAATGATACATCAAAACTTAGATCCGTCAAAAGGATGTTAAACTAGACACTAGAGGGTAAAAATTCATATTTGTAAAGGAAATTCAAATTATATCATTATTATGGGTGAAAACTTGATTCAAAGTAAACAACTAACAATTCAGAAAATCATCTTAACATGAATATGCAACAAATAATTCATACATCATATATAGCATGCAAATTGGAAATCAAAGTGATCCTAGGTGTTAACATGCAAATTTCTAATGTTTAAGATACAATTATCACAGGCATGGTATCAATTCATCGATTAACTTCAATCTAGCACATACAATTTAACATGTCCAATGTCCAATTTATCAATTAGTCTTATGCATGAGTCTAGTTGTTTAAATGTTCATATGCATGAAACAATAGGGAGTAGGTTTTAGATCAAAGAGAGGGCACGATGTTAAGAGTATGTCTGGTTAGCTCGTGTAAACCCTCGATAAACTTAATGAAATTGTCAAAGCAGTATGACAACGAAGTGGACGAGATCTACTTGCAGAGATCAAATAAACTTGAATAGAATAAAATGCTAGTTCAAGAAGAGACTCGCCTGTTAATTTGCAGATTCGAACAATATAGAATAACGGGATTGGAATCCCGGCGAAAATCCCAAAAGCACGTACGAGACACGTGCTATGAAACCCAAGCAAACAAACAACAATAGCTCACCGCAAAAGCTCAACACCGGATTGGGCCAAACACCAAACAGCAGGATCAGATCCGCTGTGCCAAAACATGGAATAGCAATCTCGACCAATCGGCTCCTATCTTCAACCTCGGCAGAGAGAGAGAGAGAGAATGGAAAAGTTGACAGCAATCACGGCACGACTGTGACACCCACAGAGAGGTGGTGACGAATGACAATAACGACGGCACTGCGATCGGGAAGTGACGGCAGCGCAAGGGCGATGGCAAAGTGATGGCTCTGTTTCGCGCTGAAAATAGAGGAGCGGAGAAGGTGGGGCTTCGGGCACTCTACGACGATGACGACAGGGGTGAAGGGGTCTGCGGTGGTTGATGGGGTGCACAGAGAGGGATCATGGTGATGACGGAAAGGTGCAGGCAAAGTGGGTTAATGGGTTTCGGCAATGGGGGAGTTGGGTTTGAGCGGGATGGGATGACGACGGGGAGAAGGTGATGAGGCAGGGAAGATGGAGATGGGGTTGACGAGGGGATGGGTCGAAGGTGGTTGGAGGGAGGATGGGAGAGCGACGAGGAGATGGGCGATGGGTTGGGTTGTGGGTTCGGTGGTGGAAACAGGGAGAGGGAGAGAGAGTCGGAGTTAGGGGAGAAAGAACAGTAGGCGGCTGTAGGTTTAGGAGATTAAGAATAGGATTAAGGTTAATAAAATGTATTAGGGTATTTATCGGGGAAAATAGGATATTGGGCGATTGGGTATTTTGGTATAAATCCAATAAAATAAAATACATCGTATATAATACAATAGATCAATATAAACCCAAACACCAAGAATGAGATATCTAATAAAATTTGCATTACATAAATTATTTGAAATAATTAAAAATACAATTATCAAATAAGAATTGATTCACTTTAATAATCAATAATAATATTAAGTAATCATTGTAACAATAAGAATAGAAATATTAATAATGACGATAAAAATACTAACGTTAATAATTGCAATCCTCAGGAAATTGTCGATATATAAAAATAGGAATTTTGTTGAAACAGCCGAAATAGCAACAATGACTTGGAGGGTCAAAATGCAAATAGTTGATCATGTAGGAACTTAAACAAAGTGTATTTGAAATAGTTATAACTTTTGTTTAGAAAAATACTTTAACAGGAAATCCAAAACAAATCTAGCAATAACAAATTTATAAATCTCGAAACACCGAAAAATACTCATGAAAATATGTATTTGCGGAAATAGGGGTTACAAACCTACCCACCTTACAAAAAAATTTCGTCCTCAAAATTTGCTTAGGTGTTACATAGGATAAGGCAAAACAAGCTGGGGGTAAAAAAACAGAGAGTAAAAGGGAAAAGAACAAACAGTGACAACACCAGAAAAAGAAGGAAGTGGATAACAATGAGGTCAAATGGGATGCAAGAAAGAATTAATTGGTATCAAAAATGAAGAAGAAACAACACAATATTTGCAAGATAGTAAGCAAAGAGATGAAGAAATAGATAGAGTCGGAATCGAATAAAGGGTGGACAAGGAAGAGTTAGACCAAGCAAATGAGTCAACAGGTGAGGATGAATGCAAAGGATAGAGGAAAACAAACAATGCAGGGAAGGGAAACAACAAGAGAATCTCGGGACCTGCGGGTTATGGGCCCACCATGCTTCCGTTGCACTACTCCGATGGTAATGTTCCAAGCAACACACATGTTGATGTATGACACCAATCGACGAACAGAGCAGGAAGACAAGAATGAGACACCAGGATGAAAGAGAGTATGGGAAGGAGGATTTGGGTTACAAATTAATAGGAAGGTAAAATAACCAATAAAATGTGATTTATAATGAAACGTAATTTGCATCATAACATAGAATTCATTTTGAAATGACTACAAATGCAATTAACAAATAAAACTATTTTTTTTAAATACACATTTAATTGAATGGTGAAGTGCCTATAAAATTGAGCACGTTCGGGCCCAAAAAAATATAATAATAATAATAATAATAATAATAATAATAATAATAATAATAATAATAATAATAATAATAATAATAATAATAATAATAATAATAGTAACGATAAAAATAATAATACGAATAATAATAATAATAACAAAATATTAATACTAATAACAATAAGATTAATAATGATAATAACAATAATAATAACAATAATAACAATAATCAATAAAAATAATAATACCAATAACAATAATAATAACAAAATATTAATACTAATAACAATAAGATTAATAATGATAATAACAATAATAACAACAATAATAACAATAATCCCTAAATATAATAATGATAACAATAATAATGCTGACAATAACAATAATAGTAGAAATAGATATAATAATAATATACATGTATGTCAAAAATGGAAATTCAAGTTTAACAGAATTATTAAAATAATCCAACAGTAGTAATATGTAATATAAATATTCGATCACTTAGAAATGTAAAATAAAATTAAAATGCATCGTCATTCGAAATAAATATAATCTTCGGACAATAATGATTTTATTTTTTTGAAACTAGAATAATATATTGTTTAAATTTGATCAATTGAAAATGTAAATTGTTGAAAAGAATTTAAAAGCGATAGAAAGTTATAAAATTTTAAATACAGAAAATACTCGAAAGAACACACATATACATGAACAGTGGTTTTAACAAAAATAACAACACATATTAATAGAAAAATAATAATAAGAACAATAATTGCAAAAATGATAACAATAATAATAATAATAATATTAAAATATTAACAACACTGGTAAGAATAATAATGCAAGACAAAATATAGTTTGGGTCCAATATTTATGTGAATGTAATTCATTATTAACAACAATAATAAAATAATGAAAACAACAATAAAAATATCATTAGTAATAAAAAAAATACCAGTAATAATAATGGAAACAACAGTAACAATAGTAATAGTAGTAGTAATAGCATTATATAACAAAATAAGGATTTATCTTATCAAAATAATCCAATAGAAATATATAGTCGATCAAAAATGAAAAGTGAAGTTAAAATACACCGTTATTGGAAATAAAATAATCTTCGTTTAGATAACATTTTAATAGAAGATCCAAAATGAATATAACAATTAATAATTGAAATACAGAAAATATTCGAAAAAATTATAAAGAGAATATAGGTAGGAAAAGAATAAATTTATACCCAATAGAGAGTCAACAAAGGAGGACGAGGGCAAGGGACGAAAGAAAAATAAGAAATCAAAGAATTGAATATGAAGGAAGAGGAACCAGGGGGTAAAATCGGAATCGAAGAGAATATGGCTGGGAAGAAATAACTAACATGATACTCAATATTGAATTGACAAAATATGATGGATGCAAGAACAGAAGAAATAAAAGACGCAAGAACTAAAATGCAACAAAATAGCAAGAATACCTGCAATCGCACCTTTGGCAGTCTCTGCTTCCTCTACAATCTGGTTGTGGGCCTGACCACATTCTCCAGCTTGACCTCCACTTGGAGCTGATCCTCCAGTTTGTGCATTTCCCCTGCTCCTTGGGCAGTCCCGAACCTTGTGATCACTCGCTCCGCATACAAGACATCGACCGTTGGCTTTCAAGTAATCTTTGTGTATATGACCAAACTTGCCACAATAGTTGCATGTCGGGCCCTTCCTTCCACGGGTCTGCCTCATGATAGCGAAGGCATGATGCTGGTGCACAAATACACACAGTTGGGTGAGCTGTGCGTTCTCCTGAGCTCTTTCCATACTAGCTCTCATCAGCTCATTGTGCTCTCGTTGTACCTCCATCATTCATTGCATCGCCTGGAGAATGGAGGAATTCTCTGATGTTTCAGCCCTGGGCGGGGGAGTCGAAGAATCTTCACAAGCCATAGTCTCCAAAACCATCCAGTTGGTGAGTACCCAGACATATGTGGGTAGATTGACAAATGATATTGAATGCAAGGGACGGAAGGATACAAGGAATCAAAGGATTAAATGGAAAGGATTCAGATGTGGATAGAACTGGATTAATATCCAGATTATATTAAAGTTATAACATGTTCATGTGATCAATGTGGTGCGCCTATTATTGGGTTAACCTGGATAGAGCCAAACTTGACTAATATATCAATCAAAGCCAAAGCTCAATAAAGTTGGTCATGTTCGATTGATATATTATCTAACCCTGGGCTCTGATACCACTAAAAATCCTGTCACACCCCGCTTCTCAAAATACGGGAATACGAGAACGTAACAAAGGCCCAGCGAATGATTATACATCATCCATAAGTTGTACCAGTCTAACTCAACAATATACAAGAGAAAATAACCACGCAGGCAAAGAATATAATCACATAAATAATGAATAAAGTTAAACATAATCATGAAATAGATTCACCAATAATAATCCAACATCTGGGATAAAACAAACTCCGGGTCATAAAAGCCCAAGAATACAAAGTTTGATAAAAGAAATACAATAAGCAAATAATAAAAGATAGCTAAGCAGTCTAACAGTCCAGCTCCAATCTTCAGAGAGTTTGCTCACCAATTTCTTCAGGGATTGCTCCTTCGATACCTGTTAATACTGGAACTAAAAAGAAAGAAAAGAGTGCCCTTAGAGCAAGTTGTAGGCAGCAAGTAGAGAAAAAAATAGGATAAAGGAAAACATGTATGTCAAAGAAAAAGGACAGGTTCAAAGTCAAAGAACAAAGCAAAGAGCAGGCTATAATATCAAAAGTGTACAATTAATCACACATGAAAAGCATGATGTCAAGTCAAGTTCAAGTATGAGATGCAGGTTATTAAGTATTTAATTAGCCTATTTAGTGCACGTACTACTGCATCCCATTCCACAGGTTCGGCGCAAGCACACAGTGAACGTTTTAGACCGACGGTGTATTCACGGATCATGTACTCGGCCCAGTAGTCGGAATTTTCGAGATTTTCATGATGTTCGGGATTTTCAGGATTTTCTGGGTGTTCAGGATTTTCAGGATTTTCTGGATGTTCGGAATTTAGCTGTCAAGGGACCCCTACCGAGTATAGTCTCCGATTGTTCACTACCAAGTCAAATCCATGATACCCCAGCTTTTTATTAGTTTATTTTCATCCTACGTGAGCATGCAAGAGGGTGTTAATGTTGTATAATAGTAAATGTGTCTAATTCTAAGTGCTACAGACAAAGCAAGAAGCATACAAGTCAAATCAACACACATCACATGATCAGGACAGCATGAACTTGCTGTACTAAAATATGGATTACAGCCACTACAAAATAGAAAACCTGAATCTGTCGGAAGGTCTAGAAAGTGGACTTACATACGGTTCCAGTGGATATAATTAAGGTATATAAAAGGCTCAGGAACTTGGGTGAAAACTCTATTCTATTCAGGTTTTATATTCAGGCAACATGCAGTAAGTTGTGTTCAACTAATTGTTTCAGGTCAGAGAACTCATTAATAAAATCTATGAAATTTTTGGGTGATACCTATACATGTCTAGGTACAACTAGATTTATTTCAGATTTTTATCTTATTATTAATAGGCTCAAATAAAATATAGAACAACAGGGTATGCATGCAATTGTGAGTCTGGAATTTCTAACATGGCTGTACTAAAATGTTGATATCTAGCTAATGACACATCCGAACTTAGATCCGTCAAAAGGAGGTTAAACTAGACACCAGAGGCTGAAAATTAAAGTGTATAAAGAAATTCAAATTATGACATTATCAGGTGTGAAAACTTGATTCAAAGTAAACAACCAACAATTCAGAAAATCGTCTTCACATGAATAGGCAACAATTAATTCATACATCATATATAGCTTGCAAATTGGCAATAAATGTGACCCTAGGTGTTAACATGCAAATTTCTAAAGTTTAAGATACAATTATCACAGGCATGGTAACAATTCATCGATCCACTTCAGTCTAGCACATACAATTTAACATGTCCAATTTATCAAGTAGTCCTATGCATAAGTCTAGTTGTTTAAATGTGCATATGCATGAAACAATAGGGACTAGGTTTTAGATCAAAGAGAGGGCACGATGTTAAGAGTATGTCGGGTTAGCTCGTGTAAACCCTCAATAAACTTAACGGAATTTTCAAAGCAGTATGATAACGAAGTGGATGGGATCTACTTGCAAATATCAAATAAACTTGAACAGAATAAAATGCTAGTTGAAGAAGAGACTTGCCTGTTAATTTGCAGATTCGAATAGTATAGAATAACGGGATTGGAACCCCGGCGTAAATCCCAAAAGCACGTATGCGACACGTGCTAAGAAACCCAAGCAAACAAACAACAACAGCTCATGGTAAAAGCTCCACACCAGATCGGGCCAAACACCAAACAGCGGGATCGGATCCACTGTGCCAAAACATTGAACAACATCTCGACCAATCGGCTCCCGTCTTTAACCCCAGCAGAGAGAGAGAAAACGGAAGAGTTGACGGCGATCACGGCGCGACTGCGACACCCACAAAGAGGCGGCAATGACTGACGATGATGACGACACTGCGGTCGGGAAGTGACTTCATCGCAAGGGCGATGGCGAAGTGACGACTCTGTTTCACGCTAAAAATAGAGGAGCGGGGAAGGTGGGGCTTCGGGCGCTCGACGACGATGACGACGGGGGCGAAGGGGTCTGCGGTGGTTGAAGGGGTGCACGGAGAGGGATCACAGTGATGATAGAGAGGTGCAGGCGAAGTGGTTTAATGGGTTTCGACAATGGGGGAGTTGGGTTTGAGCGGGATGGGATGACGACGGGGAGAAGGTGATGAGGCGGGAAAGATGGAGATGGGGTTGACGAGGACATGGGTCGAAGGTGATCGGAGGGAGGACGAGAGAACGACGAGGACATGGGCGATGGGTTGGGTTGTGGGTTTTGTGGCGGAAACAGGGAGAGGGAGAGAGAGTCGGGAGTAGGGGAGAATGAACAGTAGGCAGCTGTAGGTTTAGGAGATTAAGAATAGGATTAGGGTTAATAAAATGTATTAGGATATTTTTAAGGGAAAATAAGATATTGGGCTATTGGGTATTTGGGTATAAATCCAATAAAATAAAATACATTGTATATAATACAATAGACCAATATAAACCCAAACACCAAGAATGGGATATCTGATAAAATTTGCATTACATAAATTATTTGAAATAATTGAAAATACAATTATCAAATAAGAATTGATTCGCTTTAATAATCAATAATAATAATAAGTAATCATAGTAACAATAAAAATATAAATAATAATAATAATGATGATAAAAATACTAACATTAATAATAGCAATCCTCAGGATATTGTTGATATATAAAAATACGAATTTTGTTGAAACAGTCAAAATAGCAACAATAACTTGGAGGGTCAAAAATGCAAATAATTGATCAAGTAGGAACTTAAACAAAGTTTATTTGAAATAGTTATAACTATTGTTTAGAAAAATACTTTACAAGAAATTCAAAACGAATCTAGCAATAAGAAATTTATAAATCTCGAAACACAGAAAAATACTCATGAAAATACGTATTTGCGGAAATAGGGATTACAGTTGTCGAGAAAGTGAGGAAGATGGCGATCTGAGTATATACAAGTGTTTGAAAAAACACTTGTACATACCTAGGCCGTTATTGGAAACAACAGCCTAGGTTGATTTTTTTTTTTAAAAAACAACTTAGGCCGTTGTTTCCAACAACGGACTAAGTGTTTTTTTTGACAAAAAAAGTTCATGCCAAATAATGCTAAGTCTAAAGCATTTTTGGTGTGAACTACCCAAAATACCCCTCTGCTCTTAATAGGAGATCCGAGCGGATCTAAGCAACAGCAATCTGAGCCGTTGATCACGATCGAGAGCGATCCAATGGCTCAGATCGTTGTTTTCCAACCCGTTGAACACAAACCCGTTTTCAATTGAGCAAAACTCTATGTGTGTGTGTGTGTGTATGTCTATATATATATATATATATATATATATATATATATATATATTATATATATATATATATATATATATATATATATATATATATATAATAAAACACAAAGAAAGCTATCAAGTGGCTCACATTCAATCTATCCCAAAATCAATGGACCAGATCTATTCTCACAAAACATATTTTCCCGCCCAAATTTCAAACTCCACAAATTCAAAAACACACACTCTCTCTCTCTCTTTTTCCCCAAAAATAAAAAACCCCCGTTCTCTCTCTCTTTCTCCCCGTTCTCTCTCTCTCTTTCTCCCGCCCACTCTCCCTCTCACTGTCTCCCTCTCTCTATCTCCCCGCTCTCTCACCCTCTCCCTCCTCCTCCCTTCCGCTCTCATCCATCAGCGCGCCCCCCACCTCCCGATCCTAACCCCTTCATCCTCCAGCTGATCTTCGCTCTCACCTCCAGCCGATCTCCGCTCTCACCTCCAGCCTCTGCCTGCTGTCGCTTCCTGACCTCATCCTCCACCTCAGACGTCGCCGTTCGCAGCTTTCTTGCGCCGTCTCTCCATCAACAGCCCCCGACCTCGACAACTCCGCAGGCTCCTCCTGCGATGCCGCACAGTCCCGTCGCCTTCCCCCGTTCGAGCTTCGCTCCTCCACCAACCATCGATTTTTCGTCGCCTTCGCGTCGCCTTCCACACAGTCACCATCGATTTCCCGTCGCCTTCCCGTCGCCTTCCGCATAGTCCTGTCGCCTTCCTGTTGCCTTCCGCATAGTCCAGTCGCCATCGCACTCGACCATTGATTTCACCATCCAACCATCGATTTCACCTCTCAGGTATACCAACCATCGATTGTGCTATTTTTTGGCTTGGGGTATTGATTGAGATAGTGCTGTTTTGTTGTCATATTTGGGTATTGTATTCTGATTTGGGTTTTGACAGATTAGAATTTTGGATACTAGCACTGATGGGGGGTTCTGCAAGACGTTGACTGCGTCGGATACTAGCACTGATGGGGGGTTTTTAGTGCCGAGGCAAGCGACTGAGGATTGTTTTTCGCCACTGGTATGATTATTGGGTTTTCCACCAATGTCTTTGTTTGTTTGTTTTGAAAATTGTTGGGTTTTGGGGATGATTGATTTTGAGTGAGGGAATATGTGGGGGTTTGAGTTTCTTAGAAGTTTGTTGACCGGTGTGAGTTTGTAGTTTTTTGGGGTATGCACATAATTGCTATGCTCATGAACAGTACACTTACTATAAATGTTCTTCGCTATTTTTTTCTGCTTGGTTACTGTTTAATTTGTGTTTATGTTTTTGGTATTTTTGTTTCAGGTTTAGGTGTCAGGGTTTCGCTTATAGAGAAAGGTATTTTTTTGCTCTATAAATCTTTGGCTTGCTTTGTTTGATTGTTATTTCAGCATATGTCATTTTTGGGTGTTGCATGTTGTTAGTTGGAGTTCAATTTTCTTTATTGTACGTGTCGTTGGTGAGGTGCAGTTTGCTGCCTGTTGATTCTATAATATTGCAGGTCTTTTGTTAGTAGTTTTTTGGTTGGATTTGTTTATTGTATGTATCGTTAGGGTGACACATTTTACTTCTGTCTGTTCTATAATTTCCAAGGTTTTTTGTTAGAAGTTTGTTTGCCAGTGTTAGTTGTTGGTTATTGTTGCTGTTGTACATGTTCTTGCCGTCTTGATAATCAATCCAGTTTGACCTATTACATATTTTTTTGGGTTGGTGATATAGGTAGCCCCCCCCCCCTCTATCTCTCTCTTCATTTCCGGTGCACTGTTGTATCATTTGGTTTTATATTTTTGTATGTGATGGTGATTATAAGTTTCTTCTTTTGTTATCACTGTTTAATTTGATTTTATGTTTTTTTTTCTGTGTATTTCAGGTTTAGCACGTCGGTGTCCACTTAACATGAAAATGTATAATTTCTTGCTCTCAGGTTCTCCCAACAATTTTGTTTCGTTGTTGTTACTGCATGGGTGACTTTTCATTTTACATGTTATTTGTTGTTGTTTATTTGTTGTTGGTTATTTTCAGATGTTCAGGTTTTTCGCATTTAGGGAGCTTCGTTCCTTTATCTCTGTACTTGGTACGGTTGGTGGACAAGATAATTACCTTACTCTACCATTTGTTATTGGAAAATTGCATGCTATGTACATTTTAATGTGTTCCATGGGTTAGGTTAAAGATCCCTATGTTTGGGTTGAAAATTGTTGGGTTTTTGGGGATGATTGATTTTGAGTGATGGAATATGTGGTGTAGGTTTATAAGCAGCAGAGGCCGTCGCCCGTCACAGGAGCTGGTTGCCAAGGATTTTCACGGGATAGAGTGGAGGTTTCTGCATATCTATCGAGGTATTATACTAATAAAGCACACTTTAGCAAATTGATTGAATGCCAAATTTCTGGTTTAAAACTAATATTTGTCTTCATTTAAAATTTCTTGTTTGAAACTAATAATGAAAAAAATGAGTAACACATTTCAGCCACTTATAAAGGAAAAATCATCAATTAACATAAGGAAAAAGAATGTTTGTTACCTTAATTAATTAAAATTCCATGGCAACATACCTTACAGTCTGAATAAACCTTACGATATCCTTTTAGTCAGATAAATATTCATAGCATTGCGGCCTATCTGATTTTTTACAAACTTATGCACTGCTCATGATGCTTAGGGAAAAAAACTATGATACCGGTGAGAAGTTACTTCTGCATGTACAAACCCTTAGGAAATTTCCTATTCAAAAGCTCCATGGTGAAATTGTCATTGTTCGGTTTGATGCTGCTCTTTTTTCGGAGATAGGCATAAGTTGGCTCTCTATACAGAGAGCTCTTTCTACAATAATGTTGGTGCCAAAATGACTGTCTAAAATTGTGTGTAACTACTAACTAGATATCCTTCACAAATACATATTTTTGTAGAGAGCTCTCTCTACAAAAATTGTGTGTAACTACCTAGCACAACCTTCACAAAAATTTATACTCTGATATGAGCATCATGAAGTGTCAAATACACACAAAAGTGATCGAAACAAGCTTACCTGATAGGAGTTTGTTCTCTTTGATAGATTTATTTTACATCACTTAAATTTTACAGAATATCGAGTTTTTTTGGAGGTTATATCAATATAGAGAATTTTTTAAGGAAATAATCCTTTGTTTATGTTCTACAATACCAATAAGCATTTCATCTATTGTTTGTCTATGTTCTTTGATCTAGGTACATCTTTACTGCTGTGATCTTTCGCAAAAAGAAGCCCAAGGTATTGAGTGCATGTGCTTCCCTTTTCTCTTCAATTCCTGTAGAAATCTAGCACCTTTATGAAGGTTACCAGATAGTTTACAAGAAAAGGCTTGCATCATCCTTACATACCAGCTGAATGAGAAAAGAAAAGCAACTTTGGCCTCCTCCTAGAAGGCCATAGCGCTAAAACAGATCAAACAAGTTTTATTAATTTCTTATATGAATATGCTAACTGCAATTTTTACCTTCGCGTCGCATGCAATATTTGGTGTAGTTGTTTATACTGGAAAATTTTGAAACTTTTATTTGGCATGTTGGTAGTACATGTTCTTATAATATAGTTGTTTATAAAATTGAGTTAAATATGTCAAGGTTAAGATACCTAGAGCATTGTTAGATAGTTTTATATAGCTTTAGTTTTGTTAGCATAATTTTGCATTTTAAATAGTTGATTGATTTATTGTAATTGGTATTTAGTTTGTGTAGTTTTAGTTGATTTGTTTTCGGGCGGAAGGTGAGTGGTTTGGTCGTCATTTGGGTACCTTTAGATTCATGGAGAATTTCATCTTTTCATATGTGTTTGGATGCTAAGTTGAGGTGAGGAGGAAACAAAGAGAGTGAGGGTGGAGGTAAGGAAAAATTGAAGGTGGATTATAGTTTGGGTAGCTTTTGGCCTTTTAATATCTTAAAACTGGAGGCATTTTGTCTCCACAGTGAACTCTAAACAGATTAAAGTTCGAAACACAAGAATTTTATTCTGATTGATTTATTGTCACTTATTAGTGTGGAGTGCAGTTTAGATTAACTATGGATTACTGGAATTTGGAGTTTAGCTATCTGGATGTACCTAAATTTTGAAGTAAATGTGAAACAGAAAGTTAAAATACCTAGATGTATGTCAAATGCCTCCTGATACTTACTTTAAGCTATTTTGTCATTTAAACATGCTTAATTGATTTATTAGTCTTTTATAGCGATTGCTCTTTAGTTTGAGCTGATTATAATGTTTAAAACTAAGGGTGGCAACGGGCCGGGTTAGGGCCGGACTCACATAAGCCCGAGCCCGAGCCCGAGCCCGAATTTTTTTGTGTGGTCCGAGCCCGACCCGAATTTACATTGGGCTCCAAAATGTAGGCCCAAGCCCGAACCCAAATAAACAAAAAACACCCGAGCTCGGCCCGATTTCTTTTTCAAATAACAATTACATGGTTTGTTTTATAGAAAGTAATACAAGACAACATGAGAACATAGCTAATCGGAATAATCATTCATACAAACATATTTAACTTAAAACGTCGAGGATATTTGCAAATACCTCCTTCAGAAAAAAGCAACTATAATTACAGCAATTATTGAGGCAGGGCAGCAAGGCTAATGAAGCATTTTACATAGAAAGATAAAGCCAAAGCGGGGATTAAAAACAAAGCTTTAGCAGGTCTTTTGAGACAATGATAAGTTGGTTTACAACAAATCACTGACGTCATCCTTAAGAAACAAGTTATTTTACAACTGATGTATTTGTTTTCCTTCCAATCTCTGTAGTCTCAACGAGTCTATTCAAGAATGTTGCTCAAGTAAAACAACAACTATTCAACTTTTTACATGAGGACCACAACTCCAACATGTCAGTGACTCAATGGAAACAAGCTACAAAATTTAAACTTTCCAGAAAAATCGACCTCTCCAACTATACATTCGGAATGAGCAGCTGATCAACGCTTGAATGAGAATATGATATTTTCTCGGAATAGCAGATTCCAGCTCACCTAGAGTAGGTTCTTGGAGGAGGTTGTGGACCAGCAGAAGAAGTTGGGTTTGAATTCATGTTTTGAAGCTCATTTACTAATTAAGGTCGTCGCTCCTTTAGAAAATGGAGTCGGTTTGTCAACCTAGATAGCGCAGACGGAGGTGCATCCTGAAGAAGAAAAGCATAATTGAAGTGTCAGTATGAGAAGCAAACGATAACCACAAAACTTTTTCACCTGAGTTCCAAGATATAGTATAAATAATGGATCGGATAAAGTATTTCTTACTCTACACCTTTGCCAACAATGTCAACATAAATAATGCATTTAAGAATTATGTTTCAGAAGTTGCAGTTGTAAACTACATTATTAAGTGATCCAAAATAACCACAAAATTCCAACTACATTATCAAGCTGAAAAGGATGATTAATGAAGGTTGAAGAGAACTTATTGATTGTAGGTGGAGAGAGGACTGATAGAGGTTGCTCAGTGGTGATGAGCTTCATGGAAATTAGAGAACCATATGCTGGTGTTGTTGGAGGTTTAAAAGGAAATTACAAGAACGAAGAGAGTGATATGTGAAGCAGGCCTGAGAGAGAAAGGCAGAGATTTAGCGATGGGGTTGAGCAAGGATAGAGATAATGGTACAATTAATTTAGTCAACTGTATGAATTTTATGATAGTTGATGTGAGTTTGGGCTGTAATTTTTTAGTGGTTTAGTTTAAACCCACTAACTAGACCTGGCCCACATTTTATAAAGTTGTGTCCTCTCAAGTATACAGATAATCTTATTAACTATATATTTCAGTATGCATGGCAACAATGATCTTAACAGTTATTATTTTGGGAGATGATGTATAACAATGATCGTAAAAGAAAAGTATATACATTAGTAGTTATTAAACAAATTATTCAAATATGAATGACAATTAGTATCTTATCAGGCCTTTAGTGTGATCATCTGTTTATCAATTCACACTTCACAGTTACACTATCAAGCCTTTAGTGTGATCATCTTTTTTTCAATTCACACTTCACAGTTACACTACTCATATGTTTAAATCTGTAACAGATTAACTTCTTGTTTCATAAAGATGGATATTAAATATAACTATGGTTATCTTAAACACAAGCATATATATATTGAATCTCTTTTTATTTTTCTACAAGACGATGCTAAATTTTCAACTATATAGCAATTGGAGTTGCAATAACAAACAATTATTTTAGCAAAAACAAGTATCACCCTTTCTATTATTTGATGGCAAACATTAAATCAATAATGAGCCAGCAAACTCTTCAAATCAATTAACTTATCAGTAATGAAATATTGATACCATATATAAGAAGAAAAAAATAGAAAGAGGGTCGTCTATTCACTTATTATTTTTTCTTTAATGAAACAAGACGACAAAATAAAAAAATCCATTTATATATGATAGATTTACCTTACTAAAACTTATTTTCATTATTGTTTTACTTTTGAACTTTAATAGAACTGGGAAGCAGCTGACATGGACCTCAAATTTATAAATGCAACTACATTGATGAATTGGGGTTGCAATAAGGTATATTTATATTTACTACAACTACACCCTATGTTAACCGTTAATTTCTGCTAATTTAATGTTTCTTCTTTTTTTCCCAGATTGTCGTCCACACTCAAAACCGTCATGTACATATTGACAGTTTAACTTTTTGTAGGGTGATGAGGAACATGTTTGGTTGAAGCCATTGTTCTGTTTGAAATGTAATGGTTTCAAAACTATTACTATTGTTTTAATTGTTTATTGTAAACTCTTACTATTTGATTCAAAACTCTAACTGTTTTTTTTTGGCTCACTGTTTGGTCCTATTTTTGAAGACTTCAACCATTGTGTTCTCCTAAAGCCATGTAATTTTTTTCTTTCATTCAGTTGGTTGGTGTTTAGTATGGTGGAAGATGTAATAGTTGTAATAATTGTAATATTTAGCATTTTGGGAGATGATGTAAGTAATTGTATATAATGATGATATAATATAGTTATGTTAATACCCGTACCCATAATTTTGTGGAGTATTGGGTTCTGTGTTTGGTTTTTTAAAGATTTTTTGAAGGTTTTTCAAAAAATTCATTACATTTTCAAACGAATTTTGGGTTTTTATTTTGTATCTTGCATTATATTTTGATTTTTTCCCCCAGAGCCTTATATATATGATGCCTGTGTAATGTTGCTCAGTTGAGCCTCGGGAGGATTGATATTTATTGCCTGTGATGTCATATATTTAATTGTTAGCAGAATTCCGTAAGGAATTTATGTAAAATGGCTAATATTTTAGGGGAGGTTCTGTCAAAATTTTTACTAAATTTTCTAAAATCTATTATGTTTTCAAACGATATCTTGGTTTTTATTTTGTATCTTAGTCATATGAAGATTTTTTCTTCCCAGAGCCCTATATATATAATGTCTGTGTGATGTTGCTTGGATTGGCCTGGGGAGGATTTATATTTCTTGACTGTGATGATAAATTTTTAATTGTGAGCAGAATTCCGTAAGGAATTCCTGTAAAATGGCTAATATTTTAAGGGAGGTTCTGTCAAAATTTTCAGAAAATTTCCTAAAATCTATTATGATTCCAAACTATATCTTTAGTCATATGAAGTTTTTTTTTTCCAGAGCCTAATATATATTATGTCTGTGTAATGTGGCTTGGATTGGGCTAGGGAGGATTCAATTTGACTGTCTATGATGTTAAGGAATTGCTCTCAAAGGAATAATATTTCATAAGAGATTCTATCGAAATTTTTACTACAATCCTACCTGTAAAATTTTAAAAAATACTGTCGAAATGTTTACTAAACATTTTAAAGAAAGTTAAGACGTCGCGATAACGTGCCGTATGAAACATTTTAAAGACGTCGTATTAGAAAACTATTAGGAAACAATTTAATTTCAGAGGAGGCCTGTATAGAGTAGTTGATTGTATTAGAAAGGTGGGTGTATTTGTTTACACCCACCTTTTTTGTTTACACCCACTTATTCGTTAAAATATTTTATTTTTTTAGAAATTTATATGCAGTTAATCCAATCAAATAAATCTAACTAAATTTACATGCAGTCCCGAATACGTACCGTAAGCACGTCCCACGGGCATACCTAGTATATATTTATCACTATAGAAATACTGTATGTTCCGTCTCGATTATAATTGAGACAAACATACAATTTAATTGAGAAATTATCCCAACTCTGGTTCAACAATTGTACCATTGTCGGGCTCAAAACATATTAAATAATATGTCACAATACTTACTCGATTAAAACAATTAAGAAAAATCCATTAATACGTGCAAATCTTAATTGTGCACGGACTAATGTACAAAATAGTTATATATTGTTTTGCAGGATCTTACATCACTCCCTCCTTAGAATCGTTCTGTCCTCAGAACGACGGTTAGTAGGGGAAAGAATACACAACAGTTGAGGAAGTGCATTCCTCAACCATCTCCAGATTCCTGAGGGTACCTTTTCCTAAATGGTCCCACCTTCCGGTTGCTTCCACGCCAACCCAACATGCTCCCAGTGCTCGGTACATCTCCATTCTGACAATAGCCATAACGGTCCTCCGGCTTCTGGTCTTAATTTTCTGGCACCTGCAATACCTAGTTTCAAGTTAGTATTGTTCTGCTTCCTTCATGCCCACCAATGACGCTGCTTCAAGCTTCGATATATCTTTGAGGGTCAGTGGCCACTCCCTCCTTAGAAAAAGAACGAAGCCAAGAAATGTTGCTTCAATCTCCTTGCAGTTTTTTTTATGTTCCTGCTAAATGCTTGGCATGATCCTTCTTCGTCTTTGGCACATCTTCCTCCTTGTTGCGAACCTAGTGTTTGCCTGGCGGTGAGTTGACCTAGAGAACACTGCTACTCTTTAAAGTTGATCGGTCAAGTCAACGATGGATACCTGCCTCGAGCTGTAACGTGGTTCACTCATTTTGCTTGGTGAGCGACCCCACTGATCCATTCACCCATTTCCAACAAGCAAAAAGACGGTGCTTCTCAAGGCGAAGCACTAAGCTTAATGAATTCTCTTTGTTTGTAGCTCCTCAATCTGCTCGGTGCTTGAAAGACTCGATTATTAGGACAAGATCTGGAACATTGCTTCCTGAATTTCCGCCAATGACTTCAGCTTGTGGTATCTATTGCTGTAGATATCTACGAATGCTCCCTTCATCAGGTACATCTCGGAGAATTCTCGGTTCGATATTGAGGTCATCGTCGTTGGCTCTACTACATGCTTCCTCGACTCCTGTGTTGCATGTTGACCTCCATCAACGTTTGGCTGCAGGCTTGCCTCCATGACATTAAGTTGTAGTTTTTGCCTCCTCAACATCCGGTTGCAGGTTTGCCTTCTAGACATTCGTTTGCAGATTTTGCTTCCGTGATATCCAGTTACAGGTTTGCCTCCATTGACATCTTGTTGCATATTTGCTTTCTAGACATGTGCAATTACACTGGGGCTAGTTCAGACATAAGAAAATTTCATAAATATAAGTTGCAAAACGCATCAGTATGATTTACGTTCATCCTACTATCTGACTAAACCGACTCTAACTGGGGCATCTAGGTCTCATTTCCTACTGTGCTAGACTGCAATTTTAAGTTAGCTCTGATCCCACTTTGTAACGCACCGAGTTCCCAACACAAGAAACTCGAGACACAAGCCAGAATCTTTCCTTCAAATGAGTCCAAATACAGTATAATCACAGAAAATTTAAAACATTTATTGTCACCAAAATTGTTATTACAAGTACAAATTGAACCACAAAGAATTACATCATGAATTACATCCCAAAAATTTACTGTACAATATTTATAATCTCACAAAGTACAACAGTCAGAAAACACCGCGACACACTGGACATCCACTTCCACTGATCGTTCCCCACCGCACGAGTCACCTGCTCCAAAATCAGCCATCTTACAACTAAACAAGTTGTGGGCACATCAGTTGAATGCAACTGATGCAATACTTGATAAAACCAGTGACTCCCCAAAACTCAACAACCAAGATTGATGCAAAATGAAAGTGTGTAAACAAATCACAAGTGTTAGTGTATTCCATGTGTAAGTACTGTTCCCGCTATTTTTCATTTTCCCCCTTTTTTAATATTTTTATTTGAAATTGAATAAAATACACTATTTTTTTTGCTTCATGATTATTTTAATTTAATCTTGTTCAAGAAATTCTTAGTTCTCGTTGATTGAGTTGTTCTTATCGATTCCATTTTCTTCTATTTATTTGTGGTATTTTTTTTATTTGAACCCTATTGATTTGGATCTATCTCTTATTGAACCCTAAAACCCAATTCTAATTGTTCTTGACCTAAATCCGCTATTATTGGACCATAACCAATCCAGTACCCTAATTGTACCCTATAAATACAACTCTACTACAAATCCTAGATATTACATACCATTGAAACCCTAGCAGCTTATTCTCTCTCTTCCCTCTCTCTCTCTCTCACCTCGTCGTTTCTCTCTCCCCGATTGTTTCCCGCCCAAAAGTCTAGAGAACCCATTCTCTGAGTTCCTTCTCCTACCAAATCCCCATCCTTCGGCGACCTCCCCCATCGCCACTCCTTCCCAGTGTCTCCTCCTAGCGCCGCCAGTAAAAACACCCTAACCCCGACCTGTTTCCTGTCCTCGACATTAAGGGCAGTCAAATCCCCAAGTCCCGATCACCCTTTCTCCTCCACTTCATCACCAACAGCCAATCCCGTTGCCCATTTCTCAATTTCTGTCGCGACACCGCCGTCGACCTTCCTCGTCGACATCAGACCCGCCGCCATCGCCCTTGCGTCTGCCATCGCCAGACTTGTTGCTGTCTCTTTGATTTTTGTTGCTGAGCTTGCTGAGTTCTCTTGCTGTGTTGATTCTTTGCTTTTACACGTATATTGCACGTGTTAAATTGCTAGTTCGTGGGTTCGTTGCTCCAAGATCCTTATCCCGTTATTCTTGGTATTGGTTTTCACCGATTATAAGGCATGTCACAGTCCTCTTGAATTATTAATTGAATCAAATACAAGTTTTATTGAAATTCTTGTAAGTAGATCATATTCGTTATCGTATCACTGTATTGACCATCTTCGTTGGGTCTATTGAGGGTTTACACAAGCTAACCCCAATATTCATGACATCGTGCCACTTTTGACTCTGAAGATTGGATCTTTCATGCATTCATGTAGAATTGATAATAGGGTTAACCGTATAATCATGACATAATTAATTATTATAGAAACAACTATTAGGTTGTATGTTTGGTTGATTGTTTGTTGTTTGATCGATGATGATTTAGTGTATGTATATGATTTTATTCTTATTCATTAGGTTATTGCACCCATCATGTTGATTACACAATTTATTGACTAAAGAATCGATACCCATCATATTTAAATTAATTTATTTTCAAGAGAACTACACAAAACCTGTATATTGTTGGTTGACCTGTATGTTGACTGCTATTTTTGAACTAGTAAACGATCTTAAATTGAATTACTTTCTAAATAAGAATTGTAGACTTATCTTTCTATTTTTCAGAACATTTTGAATTTTTGAATTCCGAGTTTTGTAGAAAAAGTTATGCCTGTTTTACTAGAGCTGTGTTTTTTTACTTTGAGATTTTCAGATTCTTGTATCTTTCATGCTTAAATAGTAAAAAGGATGATCAAATGATAAAATTTTGCTCTAAAAGTTTCCAGATTGTTGCTTAACATGTTTAGGAGTCCAGAAAATATTTTTAATGAATTTATTATGGAGTTTTTGCTATTTCTAAAATTATAACAACATAATGTCGAATTTCTATCTGAACATGAAATCTGTAAAGAACAATGTGATTGACCCAGTTACTGATGTCGGATTTTGAACTTTAAATTTGTGTTCCAACCATGTGGAAATCTAGTTTTTAGAATTTTTGATAGATTCTGTTTTCAATTTCTGAAACAGTGGGAAATTGCCTTTTTGTGCAGACTACTCTTACTGTCTAGAATTTGACCTTCTAACTTTTAATGAATTAATTGTTCCTATATCATAATATTGCATGAATTAATGTATGTATATTGTATTGCATGATCCTAATGAGTTATTGTCAGCATTCTAATTGTCCTATCCCATGTTATCAACCTATCCCATGTTATCCCATGTTATCACCTATCGTTCACCAAAATATCTATTGATTGCATATTGTATTGTTGCATTGATAAATAATTAACAAGCTGGGGTTTAAAAGGTGATTTAAGTAGTGGACAAAGTAGAGACTGTACTTGGAGAAGGGGCCCGTGTTTTCCTAATTACCGTTCCAGCTACCGTTTTATCATGTGATTGTGGATTATGACCGTAATCCCAATCTATCACGTACTGTATCATTGTCGATGACCGTATCGTATACCGAAAGGTGAATAGTGTTTACTATTGCCAAGTACATGATCTATGGAATACACCACTTAAGTATAAACGAAATTGTATGTATGCATCGAACCTGTGGTATGGAACATATGGGACATAGTAGTACGTGCAATAGTTAGGATTTAAAATGATTAATAGATATAAGGATTGACACATCACCGACATTACATATTGTTCCTCATTGTTTCTATAGATTTAGAATATTGGCTAAGTGTTACCGTTATTGATCATTGTTTACTAACGCCAAATGTTACATCATTGTTTATAGCCATTGAACCGATTATCAAGATATCGATTATTGTTATTGTCCCATGTTATTGATTCCTATTGACCCGTTGGTTCATTGTTATACTGTTATTCCAATGTTCACTGCTTTCTCTACTTGCTGTCCATGTCTTTCTCTAAGGACAATTTTTCTTCTCTTTTTTAGCTGAAGTGTACACAGGTAATGGACAAGAATTGCCTGCTGGGATTGGAGAACAGGTATTCTAAAGACTTAATGCTTTTTAATTGTTTATTGCTTTATTGAACTTATTGTATTGAGACTTGTTACTATTGAATTGGACTTATGTCCAGGATTTTATTATTGTTCCAGATGTTGGATATTTCCATTGCTTCATTCCACGTATTATTGTTCATGAGATTATTATTATTGCCTGCACATTTTTTCTGTATTGATTATATTGTTGAGTTGATCGGATAAACAGCTTATGAGTGACGTTAGTCCTTCGCTTGGCCAATTTCATATACTCGTATTCCGTATTTTTGGGAAGAGGGGCGTGACATGCCTAGAGTCTAATGCACAATTCCAAAATGCACACAATGCCCTTACTGTAATGCAATTCATTTACAAATGTATGCATCTTATACTACATACTTCCCCAAAATACAACTTCAATCGAAACGTATGCATCCCATACTACAAAGTTCCAAATGAGTTTTGTAACTCCTGTTTTCGTAAATACGTATTTTCTGTGTATATCTGTATTTAAAATTTTTGAAATTTTTTTCGCTTTTAAACTCTTTTCGTTAAAATTTGTTTTTGAATCTTCCATTAAAGCCTATTTTTTATCAATAATTTTATTTGTAACTATTTCCTATGATTTTTATACAAATCTTATTATTGTTATTATTACTTTGATTTCTATTATTATTACTGTTATTTTTAATACTATTATTATTATTATTGTTATTGTTAATGTTTTATTATTATTATTAGTATTTCGATAAAATCCTAATTGTATATTTTTGTTGGTTGTTTTATTTTCCCAAAACACAATACCCATTTTTCTCCAACCCAATAAACCACAACCAGTTACCCTTTATACCATATACCCATCTACACCCTATACCCATTATATATTAAACCTAACCCAAACCGCTAGCCATCACCTATAACCTATACCATGTTTACACCCCTAAAACCCTAACCCTACTACCCTGTTTTAACCTAGCCGCTCCCCTACCCCGTCTCCCTCTCTACCCTATATATATATACCCATAAACTTCTCCCTGTTCATCTACTCAAACTCCTCAACCCATCCTCTGTGTTCACCCTAGCCTCCTTCCGCTCATCTCTCTCCCCTTCTCCCTGGTTCCTTCTCCCTGTCGCACCCCCTTGCTCCGACGCAGCCAGCGACGATACCGCAGTACCCCCATGCTCCCTGTGCCACCCTCCTACAGCGCCGCACTACTTCCTCTTGGCGATGCACCACAGACGACTGCAGCAACTCTGCCAACAACCTTTGCCATCGTCGTCCTCTCGGCCTGTTCCATCGTCGTGCTTTCCCATTACTGTCGCCTGTGCACGAAAGCACTGTCGTCTTCTCGTCCTTCTCTCCCTCTCTTTGAGTGCGTGTTTTGGTTCGTGGGTATTGTGTCCGTTGGTTCATGGGTATTGAGTTTGTGTGCTTGTTATTGTGTTCGTGGGTTCGTTGTTCATTGAGTTCATATCTTGAGAATTCATTCCCGTTATTCTTGCTTTTGTGCCGTCTCCGTCATCGTCTCTAAGGCAAGTAACTTGTATTCTTTTCTTTGTGTAATACAAGTACTAAATACCGCATGTAGTGTAGTCGTGTTCTAGAGAAAATTCTTGTGTTAAACCCCTTGTTGATCTTGACTCTATTGTGTTGACCTGCCAGTAGTTGCCACATGACACCCCTGACATGAAATAACCTGGGGTTGACCACTTCTTGTTGTATACGTGCATGTTGTTCATGACTTGTATGATTTCGTATGCTTGATGTGTTGATAGTAGTATAACTTGTTGTGGACATGTTAAATACCCTATACCATATTTCTTGGACATCTAGTACACCCTATTTCATGTCTGGTTATGTTTTGGATGAGTTTCATGTGAACTAGTTGATTTTGTGCATGAAGGATATTTTTTATTTTTGTCGATTCCCCATTTTGATCAGTATTATAAACCCTATGATGGTCAGTATATAAAAATAATTTGTGAATATGAATTATAGAGAATTCTGTTTACTTTTCATATTTTCTTATAAATCTCAGTTTCGATTTATGACTTGAGAGTTATGACTATTTTACTACAGATGTGTTTAAAAATTCCAGATTCTGATTTATGTTAATTCTGGAGAGTAAACTATTTTTCTACTGATGTTAAAGATAATATTTTGATCCAATATTTTGCCGATTACAACTATACTTTATTGGGATTAACTCCTAATTTTGGTGGATTTAATTGATAACTTTTATACACTGTTCTATGCTTGTAAACAATTGCTATACATGTAGAATTTTCGTACTTTTCAGCAAAGATACATAATTTTGACCTAATTCTATTTGCTTTCTATAAAAACTTTGTGAATATGAATTGTAGCCTACTGTATCTAGTTTATCACCTTTTTGACGGATCTGGATTTTGATTTGTATTTTGTGAGATATTGCTGTTTTCGTACTACAGTGTTTAAGATTCCAAATTTACAAATTTTCCGTGTCTTGCGGTTTTCTGATTTTACTTGACTATTCTATTTATGTTGAAAAATTATGAAACTTTATTTTCTGTTACTAAACATACTAGGGAATACTCCAGATTTTTCGTGGATTTAATTAGTGAGTTTTCATGCTGTTTTCCTGTTCTTGAATACAAACTTCTAATTTCTGGCTGAACACGTTTTCTGGATTCAAATCTTTTTTGAGTTATGTTTTTGTGAAATACGATATGACTTATATATATTTGCTGGATTCGTCTGGGAGTCTATTTTCCAGATTCTTTGATGGATCTAGATTTGTATTTCTGTAGCAATGGGAATCCCAGTTTTAGTGCAGTACTGTCTTTCAGTCCTGAACTAGAATTTTCGTTGTGCTATTCATTTATGAGTTGTCTTTCATCTGTACATATTTATCTTTCGACCTGAACTTGTTACTTGTTTATAACATGTTATTCTTGTCCTGTTTGTGACACATACATGCCTGTTTGATAATAATAATAATAAATAACCAAGCCGGGGTTTAAAGGAAAAAATCTAATAGTAGAAAATACAGAAACGTGTACTCGGAAGGGGATCTATAGATCCTACGTGATTACTTGATACTTGGCTTGATACTTGATACTTAAGGCTTGATATTTCATACTTGAGGCTTATTACTTCACTCTTGAGGCTTGATACTTGAGGTTTGATACTTGAGGCTTGATATTTCACTACTTGAGGCTTGATAATTGATACTTGATTTCTTGAGGCTTATCCCTGAGTACACTGCCCTCTATTATCCACTATGAAATCTAAAGCGAAACTGATTGAATGTAGCAACCATGTGGTAAAAGAATGGACACATGAAGTGCTACCTAAATAGTAATAAATACAAGACTTGAACATGATCACTTGACACTTAATACTTGTTACTTGTACATGATACTTGATACTTGACCCTTGTTACTTGTTACTTGTTACTTGTACATGATACTTGACACTTGATACTTGTTACTTGTTTACATGATACTTGTTCACTTGACACTTGGTACATGCCCCTTGCACTTGTTTATCTTGCCATGCT
This sequence comes from Hemerocallis citrina, assembly GCA_017893485.1. Classification (NCBI taxonomy): domain Eukaryota; kingdom Viridiplantae; phylum Streptophyta; class Magnoliopsida; order Asparagales; family Asphodelaceae; genus Hemerocallis; species Hemerocallis citrina. The sequence goes on from JACEHZ010000256.1 coordinate 1,009,481, forward strand.
AGTTGTTTTATTTTGTTACCATGTCTATTCCATGTTATTTGTTTACCATTTTCCATGTACTTGTGCCTGCACTACAAGCAGCCCATAACTTCCATTGACGGGCATTTTGTTTTCCATTCCCTTTTCCGAAAATTTATTGAATTGCAGATTTTGGAGATCAACTGCCAGATTGAGTAGGTGATCTGAGATTCTAGTTGGCTGGAGATTTTTGCTATATCTATTTATTTCTTGTTGCTTATTTGAATAATTGTATTTGTTACTACTAGATTATTTTGGATTAGGGCAATGTGACCCAGGATTATTGACTTGTTAAGATTTGGTTTATTTGAGATTATTATATTTTGGTTTCAAGTAAATTCCTGTTGGTATATTGATTCAATTATGCATGCTTGGTTGACTTTTTTTGCTTCCGACTCTGATTATTCTTGTGAAATGTTGTAAAGATCCAGCAGCTTATGAATGATGAAAATCATTCGCTAGGCTTAGTCACGTATCCGTATTCTGTACTCTCTTTTTGGGAAGAGGGGCTTGACAAGTTTGCTTCCTTCTGATTGTAGGGTTCGATCCCTCGGGATGCATCCTACTCTTGTACTCTTTCCTGTTCCTGACATTTACCTAGTGGTTGTTGAGGTTGCATTTGGTCAGTCTACTTCCACCATTGCAGTCAGTAGTGGTGTCCCCATTTTTCACTATTCTCGATTTCCGCCCATTGCGCCGGACCTCATGTAACGCCCTGCACCAATACTCAGACAATTTATATATTTATTTATTATTTATAGTACAATTGCCCACCACAGCCTGCCTCTGAAAGATGGTTAACCAATTAGGTGACTCTTGGTCATAGAAAATTATATTTATTATTTAATTATTCATGTTAACTCCCGATATGGGATCAATTTCTCACATCTCCCGGTGTCTCACTTTTGCTTCACGTGGGCCCCGTCCTGGGCGCCACATCACCCAAAAGGAACAGGCGCCAAAGCAAGGTAGCCAACCAATTCCTCACGTGGGCCCCATTCCACGTCTCCCATGTGAGCATCCAAAGCCCCCCATCACATTTAATTCTATTTCCATTATTACGACTATGCCACCAAACATATTTACCACTTATGCCATTCAACTTATATCATTAATATATACTACTATAAATTACGGGGTCTTACATACACCTCCCTTTAGAAATCAGCGTCCTCGCTGAGTACGAGGCATGCAGTCTAGCATAAGATCTCCTTTCTAGCCGATGTGGAGTGGAGTACCCTGATTCTGCTAGCTGTACAGCCCTACCTGGGACTCTTGTTACCTACCAGTGTACATTTACTAACTCCATCTCAGGCATACATTTACTAACTTCAGCTCACCCACTCTTACCCACATTCGGTGTCGAAAGTCGGCTCTAATACAATTTGTAATGCACCGCCCCAGTACTCAGTTTATGTATTTATTTATTATTTATAGTACAACTGTCCACTACAGGCTGCCACTTAAAAGGTGGTTAATCAGTTAGGTGATTCTTGATCATAGGCAATTATATTTATTATTTAATTATTCATATTAACTCCCAATATGGGATCAATATCTCACATCTCCCGCTATCTCTCTCTTGCATCCTGTGGTCCCCGTTCAGGGTGCCACGTCACCCGCAAGAAACAAGCGCCAAAGCAAGGCAGCCAACCAATTCCTCACGTGGGCCCCATGCTACGTCACCCACGTGAGCATCCAGAGCCCCCCATATAATTTAATTCTGTTTCCATTTTTACGACTGTTCCACCAAACATATTTACCACTTATACCATTCAACTTATCTTATTAATATATACTACTATATTATATATTAGAAATTACGGGGTGTTTACACATCACCCAAAAGTTGCTTACGAGCATACAGGTGGCCCCGTGGTAACTCCCGCTCACCGAGACACAGAGTATCTTACTTCCCCTTGGAGAGTCTTACTCTAGCTCTCTGCCCGTACTAACAACATATAACTTGACAGATTCGTAAGGTCCACTCCCTACTCCTGAGAGGAGCACCTCCCGTTCTTACCAGCTGATTCCAGAAATAAACAAACGAGACTACACCGCCCGTCTTCCATAACGGAGAGACGGCAATGCATGTGTCCCCTTGGTAGGCGAGTACAACCACCCGACTAGTGCCTATCCTATCACTACATAAGACTGCTCATAGGATACTATTACACATAAATCCTAACTTAGAACTAAAAAAGCAACTAATGGTCATAATTGCAGAGATATAGATTACTAGTCGACTACTAGGTAGTAAAATCCCAGCCTTAAACCAAAAATAACAAAGCTCTAGAGAAACAAACAATACCCGTAGACAAGGCTCAATAGTTGGCCCAACTTGGCCGAGACTTGACCCAGCGACAATAGTGATTAGACCTCCGTCGAAATGCCAAACACCCTCTGGCTTGGATCTCGACCCCGTCTTCGGCTCTCGATCAATCCCTTCTTGGTTAGTGATCCGCCGATGCCCGAAAACTGTCTTCATCCAAAGCATCCCAAGGTAACCAGGGCCACCAAATATCAAGGGTCGAAATACATAGATAGTCATAGGGTGGAAACCATTACCTAGGTAATGACAAGTTAATATACATAGCCAAATATATAACAAATAGTAGACATTCACGAGTCTGATTCAACATGATCAATTCATAATTCAAAAACCAATTAATGGCTATGTAACTCCATTTATGGCTTTAAGATTACAAAGTAGCTCGACCTAACCCTAGGACACTACCATGCCCAAAAGTACCAACGTTAACCACATTATGGCCAAACTAAGCGGCGAGCTGACCACCATCTATTTCCATCCCGTCTTCCATGATTGGAGTTGATTATGACCTTGGCCCCACGAAAAATGTTTCTCCCGTTAATAATTTCGCTCCATGGTCTGTTGACCAAGTGGGAGCACCAATGAAAATGGACATCCCTCCGTATACGGCGAGCACGCCGACGCACGAGTCGTCTCCTCCAACACGTTCGAGGCGACATGGGCTACTAACTACCCAAAAGATTGAGTAGTAACCACAGCCCCCTAGGGTAAAATACATTACCCTAAGCAACAGCAAGCAATACACACACCGGGGTAGTAAAAGTTACCCCAATAACAATACAACACAAGTTTACTCTAACTTTAAGCAAGTTAGAAGATAATAGTAACAAGTGAAATGCACCGTGCAACATAGGACAATTAGTCAATCCAATTATAAAATATTATAGATGTAAATGACACAACTCTAACATGATCAAACACGATCCAAGAGTAAGAATAATCATCATTCTAAGACCATTCTAATGTCTTACTATAATGGAAATATACATTCAATCAAGAAAGAAACCTAGTCATCCAACATACACCTGGTGTTGTTTGCGAAAATCACCAAAAATTACACACTCGATGAAAATCAGAGTTCTTAGGATTTTGGGAAAGTTCATTATGTCTACTCCAATTTCTCAGTTGAAAACTTTCTCAAAATAGTTCATTTAGATAAAAAAAAAAAAAAAGGCAAAAATTGAGTGGCATGTAAAATTTCCAGATCTGATAAATAACAAATGATCTCAAAACTTTATAATATTTTGCATAATTTCTCTAGACATATAGGATCAATAAATATCCAAAATTTGGCTAGAAAATCCAAGAATACAAGAAGTTTTGATAGTTTGAATAGGATGCAAAATTACTAACAGAAACTACCATGTTTCTTAACCACTGCAACAAATTATATTTAAAAGAAATAACAAATATTGTTGAAAATTTAAGAAACTTAGTAGATTGGATGTGGACACATAGAAGAACCTCACATAAAAGTTTCAGCCCAAGACTACAAATATTTCGAAAGTTATGAATCTTCAAACTAGATAAAATTATGAAGACAGAATTGAAAGCAGTTCATACACCAGTGATGGTTTTGCATTTGATTAAAATATCAAACATAATCCGAAAATTATGAAATTTGAAAAAATAGATAACAACATGTAAGAGCACATACTGTAAAAATTTCAACTCTAAATTCATAGTATTCAAGTCAAACAAGTTAAAATTCAACATAGCAGAAATTCTTTCTCCCGTACTGTAAGAAATGGAATTTATTAAAATATTATACCACATCTAAAATTAGTGAAATTTGGTAGAGTTGTTGTGAACATGTATAAGAATCTCCAGTAAAAATCTCAGCTCTATATTCATAGTTTTCACAGATATACAAATTTTATAAGTCAACATGTTAGATTCAACAAAAGCAGTTTTTCTTTCCACACCAGAAACTTGATAGATTTTATTAAAATATCAAACCATCTCCAACACTCACAAAATTTTGGATAAACAATAGGGACACAGTCAAGATTCAACATAAAATTTTCATCCTCGAATTCCATCATATCACAAAGTTATAATCTTGTAAGTCGAGCATGTAAAAAACAACAAGACAGCAACATTTTGTCCCAAAACAGCAAATTTAACAAATTTTTTAAAATATCAAAACACCTCCAAAATTCACGAAATTTGGGGTGAATATTAGGGATACAATTAATATGCTTCCATAAAAATTTCATCCTCCAATTCTATCATAGAATAAGGTTATGAATTTCCTAATCCAACATACTTATTCCTTCACAAGATTGAATCTTTCCCCATTATTTGGCATCCTTAGCTCTAGTATTGAATTATAAACATACAAAATTTTTATTCACACACCCTTGCATTCCAAATCAGAATTTGTTTCATCATAATAAACCAAAATAAAAATATGCATAGAGTTTGGAAGAAGTCACCCACATATGAAGTTTGATTTCTTCTCCTTGCTTCTCCTTCAACCTTGCTTTCTTTGGCCTACTTCTCCTAGCTCCTTGCTCTTCTTCTCCTAGACTCCTTCTCCTTTTATGCTTACTTCTCCAATTATTAAACCAATCTTGAAAAATAAAATAAGTGTAGGAATGCTAGAAAATGGGAATGAAGAGATTTAGAAGTAGAATGATTTTTTTTTTGTTAGAAAATGGAAAAATCAGATGAGAGTTGGATTTTGGGGTTTAAAATAAAGAAAGGGGGGGGGGCACATATATTAGAAGAGAGAGAATGGGGGTGAGAATGAGGGTGAGTGAAAGAAAGGGTGACCATACCCAATACAAGCACATAGTTTTGGGAGGGTGGTTTAGGGTTTGGATGAATGGTTTAAGGTTTAAGTTCATATGGATAATAATAAAAAATACATACACACTCAAATATATACACATACACATGTATTCACACATACATATATGACAAATGCATACACATCTCAAAGAAAATATTTGTATGTATATATATATAAATAATTTTATCACTATAGAAATACTATACGTTCCGTCTCGATTATAGTTGTGATAAACGTACAATTCAATTGAGAAATTATCCCAACTCTGGTTCAACAATTGTACCACTGTCAGGCTCGAAATATATTAAATCATTTGTCTGAATACTGACTCAATTAAAACAATTGAGAAAAATCCATTAATACGTGCAAATCTTAATTGTGCACGGACTAATGTACATGATAGTTATGTACTATTTTGCAGGATCATACATATCAGTAGACCCATAAATGGGCTCTAGCATAATGTCCAGTGACACCCTTGTTAAGGAGAAGTTGTAGTTTATGCCTGTATTTACTGTGAAATTACTATTCTGCCATTAGAAGCTTTGATATTTGTGCTCCAATCGTGTGGCCCTGATTCGATTAGATTTTCACCCTCATCAGAAACATATTAATAATTGTGTCCGAAAAGAAATATGAATAATATTTTCATATGAAGCTATTACCTTAGGCAAACCCTAGAACTAGATAGGAGTAGTGAAATGAGGTCAGGGTTAGGAATAAGTGAGATCATATATTGCAGAGAGTTAACCGATGTTGACGGAAATGTGGTTCATATAATTACTACCTAACCCGCATCTGTACAGGTTGGGCCATGCACGTGTCATTTTGGAAACATTTCCAACCAAATAACCCATATGCCACCTACCAGGTACAACCCGTGGGCACGAGCACAAAATGCTAGGATTAATTAGTTCTCTCTAAAATGTAACCACAATGTATTTAATGAAATTTAGAATATATGCTTGAAAAGGAGCGAAAACACAAATTTATTTTGCCTCTTTGGTACGATGGAAATTAATCTCGCTTTGTTGGGTTCATGTCTCACACTTCAGATAATAAATTCTCAAAGAAAAAAAGCAGATCTGAAAAGCCTAAAATATATTTTACGTCAAATCAGGGACATCAAGGGAATATTCCAATTGAACTTGCACCATCTAGAAAAGAGTTGCGGATTTCCTATATCTTTTTGAATTTGGATGATTGTTAAATATTGAAAATTTTGTTTAAAGTCCAATTTAGTTTATCTTCCATATTTTTGTTTTGGCTACGGATATACATGAATATGTTTACAAATAATGATGGAGATTTAAAGCATGGTCATATAGTGTTGCTGCTTATTTTGTGTGGGAGAAAACAGATAGTAAGTTAATATTTGATGGAAAATACTAAAAATCTGATCTTTCATCTTTGCTATGAAATGCAGTTAGAGCTCCTGAGATTGAATCTGGATCGTTGATTGAACAACTTGATCTGGATCCGACGGTTACTGACACGACCGATGGACCTGCAAAAATCTTGAAACACCGGATTGATTACCTTCTGACAGAGGAGGAGGGAGAGTATTTTTAGGCCTGAGAAATAGTACAGGAGATTGATATGAATCCATTAGATCAACTATAAATTCCTTATCTCCGATTCGAATCTCCCCCTCAAGAGATAAGCTCTTTTGTTTGGGGATAGGAGATTTGACTAACAGCTTTCATGGGCTGGGTCTCTCTCAATGGATATAATCTGTCACTTTTTATGAGCTTGAAAGAGGTCCATGTCTTGTAGAGGAGTCTGGCGAAGGCCCGGACATATTAAAGAGGCTTGCTGAAATCGTACAACACTGATTTGCTGCGACTTTTACCATAATCATAAGCCCCCCATTTTCGAAAGACAATTTTCTTGGCTTTCGGAGAGTATTTAGCCATATTTTTGGATTCGGAAATAAAACCATAGCTTTCAGGGTGTATTAGCGATACCTGGAACTGATTAGAGGCTTCTGAAGGCGGTAAATATTTTCCTAGATTTTTTTGGAAAATTTTGTAATTTTTCAAATTTTTTCGAATTGTGTAGATTTTAAAATAAATTTTGCCCAATTTAAATTCACTTTTTCACATATTTTAATTAATAAAACCAATTTTAAATTATTATTTCAAAAAATTTAATTAATTTTCCAAATTTAAATAATTATTTTTGGATTTTTAAATTAATTTTAAATAAAATGAATTTTCGTGTATTTTCCATGAATTATCAAGTCCTGGCACGCTTCTTGTCGTGATCAAGGACATTGCTCAAGATTTGGCTCTCCAGCTGATGTGTTTGAATGCCCTTGGTGGCCTTGAGCGACGTGGCATGATAGATAGCGTGGATCAAGTGCCAGCGCTCCTTTTGGGGAGATTTGGTGGTTGTAAAACGAGCGGAGCAGTAGGGAAGACAATGGGAGACGTGGATTAATCTCGCGCATCCATCGTGGGAGCATGCGATTCTTGCGGAGATCGGACGGCCAACGGCTGCAGCGGGAGCCCTCCACCTCGACCGACAAATTTGTCGAGCTCCCTTATTTTCCTTGGGATTTTTAGCTCTCATTTTGGTCGAGCTAGGGTTGGTTGAGCTACTTTGGGTTGATCTTGATTCAGTCGAGCTCCCCTTGGTAGAACTACGGCTGTCAAGCTACGTGTTTCACCAAGTTGCTCTTGGTCGAGCTGCTCTTCTATCGAGTTGCCCGTACCTTCGTCGACCTCAAAGTTTGGTCGAACTCTGCACTCATCGAGATGGAGTTTTGTCGAGTTGTCATTGCCTTGGTCGAGTTCCACTCTCCCATTGTGCTCTACTCTCTCGTTGAGCTTAAATTTTAGCCGAGCTGCTCATTCTCGTCGTCCTCGAAGTTCGGGCAAGCTCGGCGTCTGGTCGAGCTCCTCTCTTTGGCCTCGGAGTTGGCGAGCTAATCATCCTTGTCGACCTCGTAGTTTAGGCGAGCTCGGAGTTTTGATCGAGCTCCTCTCGCCGATCTAGAGAAGCGGTCGAGTTGCTCAGTGTTTTGGTCGAGTTGTCACCCTCATCAAAATCAACTGGCGAGCTAGAACTGCTTTCGAGCTCACTCTGGTCGAGCTCGTTCGTCGTCGTCGTCATCGTCATGGTTGAGCTTTGGAAGTGAAGTTTCTAACGAAGTGGGAGATCTCGGGGTTAGATTTCTGGAGTTGGAGTTGGAGTGATGAGGTAGAGATGGCTCTGTTTTTGGAAGAAGGGTTTTTGAAGAAGGAGAAGTTGTTTTAGAGAAGAAGGAGCTTTGAATCATCGGGTTTTTGGAAATGAAGCTTAACCGGGTTTGAACCCGCACCCGCATCTACACTCTAACAGTGCCTGAGCCTCTTAGTTATTTGTTGTCGGGTTTGTTGTAATACCCTGATTTTTCAATTAATGAAAAATTATTATTTTATTTTGCACGTAGTGTGCACGTGCAATATTTTGGTTGAATTGAATCTTATAATTATTCTCATTGTGATGTGTATGAACATTTAAATATGTGTTCTCAAGTTATTTTATACAAAAGCCCTTTTCTTTAAATAAATAGAAAGCCTTATTTTAAAAGCCTTTTTCTTAAAGCCCAAAATGTATTTTATTTATTTTATTTTTTTTTTAAAAAACTATTTTGGCCCAAAATAAAGCCCATGGATTAACCTATTTTTGTTTAACTTGTCATGTAAAAGACAACTTAAATACTATTTTATTTTTATACAAAATTAAAATGTACAATTTTTAGGCCTAGTTGCATGCACGTGCACTACACGTACACGTGCAATGCACACTTCTCCATGGAGGCCGGGATTGCTTCTTTTTGGAGGGAGATTCAAAAAGTTGAGTGGTGATCATGGAGGTGGTTATGTGAGTGTGGGTAGTTTTTATAACTCCTACTCTAATCTTGGCCCTCCATCCTACAACCAACTAGTCAATCCTAGCCCTTCATTCTACTTGTTTTCTAGTATAAATATCCCCTCTCATGGCTAGTATTCATATGCAATTATATCTTTCCAAACCTATAGTCTAATTTAGTAATAGTTGTGAGTTAAAAAGATTGAGAGATTGTGTGGGATTGCTTGCATTTTTCCACGGAGGAGAGGCCGGCTAGTTCAAGGAGGAAGCTTTCGGTTGCTTTGGTGTTCGTGGAGCTTGTGCGAGCATAGTCTAGGAGGAGGTGCATCTCGTTGCAAGGACTTTGTTGCTATTGTGTTGTTTTCTCTCCATACAAGGTGGGTTTGATTTTCCTTATTTCTAATTAGAAATGATGCATGGAAAATATTAGTAAGAATACATTTTAATGGAAAGTTAGTTCATAAATTGATTGGAATGTTAATGAACAACTTGCATGTGGTTCTATTGTTAAATTAAGTTGTGGGTAAAATTCTCCATGCTTGTTAGAATGAATGAATGATAGTGGTTAAATTTCCTTAAGAATGATGCTAGTATGATATTGAGACTTGATGCATGAAAATACTAATAAGAATGCTAGTTTAATTGAAAATTGGAAGCATGAAATTGATTAAGAAAGAGCATACTTTTGAAAAGAGTAACTTTCTTGAATGTTTGAGTTGTGAGCATGCTAATTGATAGGTGGTTATATATTTTGTGATGTACATGATTTGACTAGAGGCATATGTTGGTTTAAAGAAAATACATTTATTACCATCACAAATTATATGTAAAAGTTAGTACTTTGTTAGTGCTAATTTATGAAGAGATTTTTTGAGTTATTTTGGGGTTAGATAAATTCAAAGAAAATAGATTTGTATGTTGAATAAAAGATTAACATCAGAAAAATTAGTATAAGAAATTGTGGATAAAAAAAAATTAGAAGACCAATTGTTAAGCAATGTCGAAAATGAAAAATATAGTAGTTATAACGAAAAATTCATTGAATTGGGTGAAAAAATATATTTTTATTAGTACAAAAATTATTTTATTCATACTGATATGAAAGTCATGTGAGGGGAAGTTAATCTGGAAAATTTCAGTAACTTCTACAAAAGCAATATGAAACAAAGGTTGATTGAACATCGAGATGTTTTTGACAACAGTGGCAATTGATTTCAAAAGGGTTTTTAAATGGTACTGTGACAACCTGAGCATATGGCTCAAGTGGTCACTGTGTGCGGCTGTGTTCTCTTGGGTGACTGGTTCGAACCCCTGCGGCATACAATTGTTTTCATCTTTTTTAAAAACATGAGAATCAGTGATAGAGAGTAATAAATACTCTCTGTCTCCTCTTCTAATCGCTAGCACAAACCGGCCTAGCGGTCTGTGCTGTTGGCTGTGTTCTCTGGGGTGCGGGTTCGAATCTTGCTATCGGCAAGATTGAAAAAAATCATTTTTTTGGATTTTTAAGTGTCCAAAAAATGTGAAAAAAATATGGTTATTCTCCTAAAAATGTAAGGGACTTTCTAAAAATGGTTTGGGAATTGTTTGAATGAAATTAACTATGATTTGGAGTTAAAATACATATATAGAAACATGATTCTATATGCTTATTGATGTGAAATTATAACTCAAAAGTATAAGTGAAATGAAGGACTAGAAATTGATTTGGCAAAAAGAAACTTGGTTGTGTGACATAATGCAATTTAATTCTCATTTGTGGAACAATATGAAGTATGCATATTGTGTAGTAAAGAGGAATTGATATGATGTGATAATTGATAAAGTATATGCAAATTTATATACAGTTATGGACTTGTGAACCAATTAGGAATCATGAATTGAAAAGAGAATATACATGTGAGTATGAGAACTCAACATGGAGAATTTATGAGTTGAAGATTGTGAAATGAAAATTGAAATAGAGTAGCTAAGTCTCCCCCGGCATTGAGAAATGAAATGAAAAGGAATGAAATTAGACCAAGGTTGGTCATGTTGAAATGAATGAATAAGTCCGGTTAGTGGAGAGGATAACTCTAGAGATTTAATTTTTGTTCATGATTTTTGATAAAACTAAGGTTTAGTACATAGTGGAGATGTGATGAAAGTAGAAGAAAAACACGAGTATGGGGGTCATCGGATTAGCGGTGTGAGAGCGATCCACAGGCTGCCTGCTTGATGCGTCAAGACATGGCGTGGGCGCTACTCCAGAATTATCGTCCCGGTGGCGACGCTCGTGGGATGTTTGAGTGGCTATGGGTGGTGCCATTATTCCATGGCGGATGCTGAATAGTCCATAGGTTGCCTGCTCGATGCGTCGTGTCAGTGCGTGGGATTCCCCTCCAGGCTGCCTGGACATGGGCTCATAGATCATAGGACATCTAAGACACTACCGTAATTACAGTAGTAGATTAAGACATAACAAGGGATTGAACCCTACAAAGATGAAGAACGAATAAGGGCTTGCCCTCGGACCTATGTAGTATGGGATGCATAGAATCCGAACAAGTGCGCATTAGTGTCATGTAATATAAATAAATGCATTAAGGACTAAGTGCACAATTACAACACGACATCAATAGGGTAGTCCCTTTAATTGAAATGTGACAAGTTTGTGTTTGCTATATATGGAAAATTAAGTTATACTATTTTCGGCATAGAGAGGATGGCCGGATATAATGATCGTCGGTTGAATAAACTGACGTACCCACAGTCTTATATGCAGGTAAATGGCATGTTAAAGATTAAAGAGGAATGGATGCTTAAAGATTATACCATGTTGTTGTACATTTATTTAATTGTTGTAAATTTTACTTCTGCTGTGCAAAATGTAAAGTATAATATTGATGTAACTCTGATTTAAAGTGAAAAGTTTAAATTTCCTTGTAAAATTGTACTAAAGAAAGTGAAAAGATCCTGTAGAACATCTCGAATTCAGTGTATTTGGGATTCGGGTCGTTACAGAGTGGTATCAGAGCCACGCTTTCTACGCTTTCCACATTTGTACAAATTTATAAGGAACGACACCCTAGAAGTGGACAATAGAGTGTGTGTTTGAGTCTAGAGATTTAAATGTAAGTGACTTACATTTGTGTTGCTCTAAGATTTATGCTTCTTCCTCTCTATTTCTTAGATGGCTGATCATTTCGACCCTGCTGGAGACGGCGACTGGCATAGCATCGAGGAAGAGTACCATCCTGGACAAGCTAATTCCGAGGACGAGTACTATCCAGGGCAAGCAGATTCTAACGGTGAAGAATGGCCTGAATCCCGAGAGATCATCCCACCTCCGGATTCATCTGATGATTCTACTTCTGATGAAGAAGAAGAACCAGTTCCAAATGGTCTTGTGAATTCTCTTCAGAGGCAGGTAGAGACACTGCGAGAGAGAGTTGGATTGTTGGAGGCTCAGCTGGCGAAGCGGAAGGACGACTTTTCTGTTCTCAGTCATCGGGTATGGGAACTCGAGAAGAGGAAGAACCTGACTGATGTGCTGAAGGATGAGGTTGATGAACTACGGGAAGAACTTCGAGCAGCGAAGAGGACCCATAGGAGTTAGACTGTTGTAGCTTCTACTATTTTCCATTCTGATGTCAAAAATGTTTTCAATTCGAATGTATAAACTTTGGAATTCAATGAAATGCAAGTTGGTTTAAATTCTTGTCTTATACTTCGAATTTAATGGATCTTTTGCATCAGAATATGTCGAGAAGAGGAGCTAGGAATGGGGAAGGTTTGGATCTAGAGACCGAACTTGCAAGGGTCTACCAGATGCTTAATGCAGTGGCTATAAACCAAGGAAGGGGGCCGGCGAATCCAGTGCCCGAGGCGATTAAGCTGGTGGAATCGTTCAAACGAATGAAACTACTTGTATTCGAGGGAAAGTCAGACCCAGATGCGGCTGACAACTGGATCTGTCAAGTAGAGACAATCTTTGAGGTGTTGGAGACCCTGGAAGGCAGCAAGGTCAAGTTGGCGACTTTGCAACTAGAGAAGGATGCGGCAGTTTGGTGGCAATCCATGAAGAGGACCATAGGAGGCATAGTGTTTGGCTGGGAGGAATTTCTGGAAGAATTCCGCAGTCACTATTTCCCCTCCGACGTCCAAGAGAAGAAGGCAATGGAGTTTCTATCACTTCAGCAAGGCAGCATGTCGGTAAGAGCGTATGAGACCAAGTTTACTTAGCTCTCGAGGTATGCTCCAGAACTGGTGATGGATGAGGCTAAGAAGGCTTGCAAGTTCGAGCATGGACTGAGGCCGAGCTTGAGGTCCCGGATGATACCTCTTGGTATCAAGAGATTCGACAAGCTGGTCAAGAGGGTAGCAGCGACGGAAGCAGATATGGAGCAGTTCCATGTTGTTCAGAACCGGAGGAACAACTGGCAGTCTGGAAAGAGGCCCGCCAATTCTGGGAGTTTCAAGGGGCAACCATCTGCACAGAGGTTCAAACCGACAGGGGTGAACGCTATTAGTGTGGCTGGAGGACCTGGAAACAATGTGGTGAGACCTCCTGTGGTGACTTGCTTCAACTGTGGTGAAACGGGACATTACCGATCTCAATGTCCCAAACTACGGAATGGTAATAGCAATGCACCAACGTAGCAGACTGGGAAGAGGCCGTACCAACCAGGGCGAGTATTTGCCTTGATGGAAGCTGATGCTGATGAGGCGGATCTGGTCATCTCTGGTACGAGGGCTGGTGTTTAGAGTTTTGTCATTTCTTTTCCCGATTAATTTGTGAAACTGTTATGTAATGGTGTGTATTATATAACAGGCGAACTTTATCTTAATGGAATGAAAGCTGTTGTGTTATTCAATACTGGATCCTCTTATACTTTTGTGTCTCCTAAATTTACCAAAGCGTTGGGAGTTGAACCGAAGATTTTTCCAGGCAAGATCTTAGCAGTAGCTACTCCGTCAGGGGAAACTTTAACCGCTAATCGGTATTATGCTGATTGCGAGATTGTGATTGGGGATAGAATCTTTGGCATTAATCTGATCGAGCTGATTATCTTGGGAGTCGATGTTATCATTGGCATTGATTGGATGTCGGTGTACAGTGCAAGCATCGAGTGTAAGACCAAGACGGTAACAGTGAAGGCTCCAGGTGGACCTGAAGTCACTTTCCAAGGGAAGCAGAAATGTTCTAAGCTGGTGGCAACTATCTGCAAGGAAGAGACTCCTGTGGAAGTGCAAGGGATTCCGGTGGTTCGGGACTATCCGACTATGTTCTTGGAAGATTTTCTTGGGTTACCCCCGCATCTTGATGTAGAGTTCAGCATCACTGTTCAACCGGGAAGTGCACCCATTTCTAAGGCACCGTATAGGATGGCTCCAGTGGAACAGGATGAGGTGAAACGGCAGATTGAGGAACTGTTGGAGAAAGGCTTTATTCAACCTAGTGCATCACCTTGGGGAGCACCAGTGCTTTTGGTAAAGAAGAAGGATGGATCGATGAGAATGTGCATCGATTACCGGGAGCTGAATAAGGTCACTGTTCAGAATAAATATCTGATTCCTCGAATTGATGACTTGTTCGATCGTCTACAAGGAGCAGCTGTTTTCTCCAAAATAGATCTTCGATCGGGTTACCACCAAGTTCGAGTGAAAGCCGAAGATGTGCACAAAACTGCATTTAGAACTCGACATGGGCATTACGAATTCTTAGTTATGCCATTCGGAGTGACGAATGCACCCGCAATCTTCATGGATTTGATGAACAGAGTTCTGAGTCCGTTCATTGATTCTTTCGTCGTGGTATTTATCGACGATATTCTTGTGTACTCCAAGTCAGAGGAGGAGCACACCGAGCATCTGGCAGCAGTTTTGCAGAAGCTGGAAGAGCAGAAGTTGTATGCCAAGTTATCCAAGTGTGATTTCTGAAAATCTGAAGTGGCATTCCTAGGTCACATCCTTTCTAAGGAGGGAGTGGCAACTGACCCTCAGAAGATAGAGGCAGTGAGAGATTGGGCTAGGCCTACTACAGTGAAGGAAGTCAGAAGCTTTCTTGGGATGACTGGATACTACAGGAGATTCATTCAAGGTTATGCCCAGATAGCCGTGCCGCTTACTGGACTGACCAAGAAGAATGTGAACTTCAAGTGGACTGAGCAATGTGAGGCGAGCTTTCAGGAGTTGAAAGAGAAGCTGACTACTGCACCTATTTTGGCTTTGCCTAGAGCAGGTGTTGAGTATGATGTTTATAGCGATGCTTCACATCGGGGGCTTGGTTGTGTCTTAATGCAAGAGGGAAGAATAATCGCTTATGGGTCTAGGCAACTACGACCACATGAGAAGAACTACCCGACTCATGATCTGGAGTTGGCTGCGATTATCTTTGCCCTGAAGCAATGGAGGCACTACGTGTACGGTGAGAAATTGAACATGTACACGGACCACAAGAGCTTGAAGTATATATATCAGCAGAGGGATCTGAATTTGAGGCAGCGGAGATGGTTGGAAGTGCTTGAGGATATGCGACCTGAGATCAAGTATCATCCTGGAAAGGCTAATGTTGTTGCTGATGCACTTAGTCGCAAGAGCAGTTTGGCCAGTTTGATTACAACTCAGAAGCATCTGATTGAAGAGTTGGACCGAGCAGGTATTGAAGTTGTCTTGCAAGGATTGGAAGCATCTTTAGCTCAGTTGAGGCTTCAGCCTACACTGAATGCAAGGATCATTGCAAGTCAGGAGGTTGATGCTGATATTTTGGAAATGAAGGAGTAGGTTAGTGCTGGTTGGTTGCCCGGATTTCAAATCAAGGATGGAGTGCTGTGGTTCGGAGATAGACTGTGCGTTCAAAATCAGGCAGACCTGAAGGAGAGTATTCTTCAGGAGGCGCATGCTAATCTTTTGTCGGTACATCCTGGAAGTACTAAGATGTATAAAGACATCAAACAGCATTTCTGGTGGTCAGGTTTGAAGCGGGATGTGGCTGAATTTGTGGCGAAGTGTGAGGTTTGTCAGCAAGTCAAAGCCGAAAATCAGAGACCCGGAGGTCTATTACAGCCGTTACCTATTCCGGAATGGAAGTGGGATAACATCAGTATGGATTTCATCACGGGATTGCCGAAGAGTTCTAAAGGCAATGATGCGATTTGGGTCATAGTCGGTCGACTAACCAAGTCCGCTCACTTTTTGGCGATGAAGCTCACTGCTTCGATGGACAAGTTGGCTGAGATGTATGTTGGCGAGATTGTCCGGCTTCATGGTGTTCCGTCAACTATTGTGTCTGATCGAGATGCGCGGTTTACTTTGCATTTCTGGAGGAGTCTTCAGACAGCTTTGGGTACCAAGACAGATTTCAGCACTGCTTTTCATCCGCAAACCGATGGGCAGACCGAGAGAGTCAACCGTATTCTTGAGGATATGCTTCGGTGTTGTATACTAGACTTTGGAGGCAGTTGGGAAAGGCATTTACCTTTGGTAGAATTTGCCTACAACAACAGTTTTCAGGCTACCATCGGGATGGCGTCGTACGAAGCTTTGTATGGCAGGAAGTGCAGAACACCTGTTTGTTGGTATGAAGTTGGGGAGCGTCAGTTGTTTGGTCCTGAGCTTGTACAGCAAACTTCTGAGAAGATTGATCTGATCAGGAAAAGGTTGGTGGAAGCTCAGAGCAGGCAGAAAAGCTATGCAGACCACCGGAGAAGGGACCTTGAGTTTGAGGTTGGTGACTTCGTCTTTCTGAAGGTATCGCCCAGTAAAGGTGTGGTTCGATTTGGAAAAGGCGGGAAGTTAGCCCCGAGGTTTATAGGCCCGTATAAGATATTGAAAAGGATCGGGAAAACTGCTTACCGGCTTGAATTACCGGAAGAGTTGTCTCAGGTACACAATGTCTTTCATGTGTCTATGCTGAGATGGTATATTCCAGATCCGATTCATCATTTGCCTGAAGTGCCGGAAGGTTTGCAGTTAGACCTGAATTACATCGAGTCTCCTGTTGAGATTGTTGATCGTCGAGAGAAAGTCTTGAGGAATAAGACGATACTGATGGTCAAGGTAGTCTGGAGAAACCACTTGGTTAAAGAGGCTACTTGGGAGTCTGAGGAGAGGATGTTGAAGGACTATCCTGAGCTTTTTGCTTGATTGTATCTTTGTATCTTTTGTTCTGGTGTGAGTGTTGTATATTTTTGTTTTATTTTGTTTTTCTCGCTCTTGACTGTAGTTCCAGGGACGGAACTATTCTAAGGAGGGAGTGTTGTAATACCCTGATTTTTCAATTAATGAAAAATTATTATTTTATTTTGCACGTAGTGTGCACGTGCAATATTTTGGTTGAATTGAATCTTATAATTATTCTCATTGTGATGTGTATGAACATTTAAATATGTGTTCTCAAGTTATTTTATACAAAAGCCCTTTTCTTTAAATAAATAGAAAGCCTTATTTTAAAAGCCTTTTTCTTAAAGCCCAAAATGTATTTTATTTATTTATTTATTTTTTTAAAAACTATTTTGGCCCAAAATAAAGCCCATGGATTAACCTATTTTTGTTTAACTTGTCATGTAAAAGACAACTTAAATGCTATTTTATTTTTATACAAAATTAAAATGTACAATTTTTAGGCCTAGTTGCATGCACGTGCACTACACGTACACGTGCAATGCACACTTCTCCATGGGGGCCGGGATTGCTTCTTTTTGGAGGGAGATTCAAAAAGTTGAGTGGTGATCATGGAGGTGGTTATGTGGGTGTGGGTAGTTTTTATAACTCCTACTCTAATCTTGGCCCTCCGTCCTACAACCAACTAGTCAATCCTAGCCCTTCATTCTACTTGTTTTCTAGTATAAATACCCCCTCCCATGGCTAGTATTCATATGCAATTATATCTTTCCAAACCTATAGTCTAATTTAGTAATAGTTGTGAGTTAAAAAGATTGAGAGATTGTGTGGGATTGCTTGCATTTTTCCAAGGAGGAGAGGCCGGCTAGTTCAAGGAGGAAGCTTTCGGTTGCTTTGGTGTTCGTGGAGCTTGTGCGCGCATAGTCTAGGAGGAGGTGCATCTCGTTGCAATGACTTTGTTGCTATTGTGTTGTTTTCTCTCCATACAAGGTGGGTTTGATTTTCCTTATTTCTAATTAGAAATGATGCATGGAAAATATTAGTAAGAATACATTTTAATGGAAAGTTAGTTCATAAATTGATTGGAATGTTAATGAACAACTTGCATGTGGTTCTATTGTTAAATTAAGTTGTGGGTAAAATTCTCCATGATTGTTAGAATGAATGAATGATAGTGGTTAAATTTCCTTAAGAATGATGCTAGTATGATATTGAGACTTGATGCATGAAAATACTAATAAGAATGCTAGTTTAATTGAAAATTGGAAGCATGAAATTGATTAAGAAAGAGCACACTTTTGAAAAGAGTAACTTTCTTGAATGTTTGAGCTGTGAGCATGCTAATTGATAGGTGGTTATATGTTTTGTGATGTACATGATTTGACTAGAGGCATATGTTGGTTTAAAGAAAATACATTTATTACCATCACAAATTATATGTAAAAGTTAGTACTTTGTTAGTGCTAATTTATGAAGAGATTTTTTGAGTTATTTTGGGGTTGGATAAATTCAAAGAAAATAGATTTGTATGTTGAATAAAAGATTCACATCAGAAAAATTAGTATAAGAAATTGTGGATAAAAAAAAATTAGAAGACCAATTGTTAAGCAATGTCGAAAATGAAAAATATAGTAGTTATAATGAAAAATTCATTGAATTGGGTGAAAAAATATATTTTTATTAGTACAAAAATTATTTTATTCATACTGATATGAAAGTCATGTGAGGGGAAGTTAATCTGGAATTTTTCAGTAACTTCTACAAAAGCAATATGAAACAAAGATTGATTGAACATCGAGATGTTTTTGACAACAGTGGCAATTGATTTCAAAAGGGTTTTTAAATGGTACTGTGACAACCTGAGCATATGGCTCAAGTGGTCACTGTGTGCGGCTGTGTTCTCTTGGGTGACTGGTTCGAACCCCTGCGGCATACAATTGTTTTCATCTTTTTTAAAAACATGAGAATCAGTGACAGAGAGTAATAAATACCCTCTGTCTCCTCTTCTAATCGCTAGCACAAACCGGCCTAGCGGTCTGTGCTGTTGGATGTGTTCTCTGGGGTGCGGGTTCGAATCTTGCTATCGGCAAGATTGAAAAAAATCATTTTTTTGGGTTTTTAAGTGTCCAAAAAATGTGAAAAAAATATGGTTATTCTCCTAAAAATGTAAGGGACTTTCTAAAAATGGTTTGGGAATTGTTTGAATGAAATTAACTATGATTTGGAGTTAAAATACATATATAGAAACATGATTCTATATGCTTATTGATGTGAAATTATAACTCAAAAGTATAAGTGAAATGAAGGACTAGAAATTGATTTGGCAAAAAGAAACTTGGTTGTGTGACATAATGCAATTTAATTCTCATTTGTGGAACAATATGAAGTATGCATATTGTTTAGTAAAGAGGAATTGATATGATGTGATAATTGATAAAGTATATGCAAATTTATATACAGTTATGGACTTGTGAACCAATTAGGAATCATGAATTGAAAAGAGAATATACATGTGAGTATGAGAACTCAACATGGAGAATTTATGAGTTGAAGATTGTGAAATGAAAATTGAAATAGAGTAGCTAAGTCTCCCCCGGCATTGAGAAATGAAATGAAAAGGAATGAAATTAGACCAAGGTTGGTCATGTTGAAATGAATGAATAAGTCCGGTTAGTGGAGAGGATAACTCTAGAGATTTAATTTTTGTTCATGATTTTTGATAAAACTAAGGTTTAGTACATAGTGGAGACGTGATGAAAGTAGAAGAAAAACACGAGTATGGGGGCCATCGGATTAGCGGTGTGAGAGCGATCCAAAGGCTGCCTGCTTGATGCGTCAAGACATGGCGTGGGCGCTACTCCAGAATTATCGTCCCGGTGGTGACGCTCGTGGGATGTTCGAGTGGCTATGGGTGGTGCCATTGTTCCATGGCGGAGGCTGAATAGTCCATAGGTTGCCTGCTCGATGCGTCGTGTCAGTGAGTGGGATTCCCTTCCAGGCTGCCTGGACATGGGCTCATAGATCATAGGACATCTAAGACACTACCGTAATTACAGTAGTAGATTAAGACATAACGAGGGATTGAACCCTACAAAGATGAAGAACGAATAAGGGCTTGCCCTTGGACCTATGTAGTATGGGATGCATAAAATCCGAACAAGTGCGCATTAGTGTCATGTAATATAAATAAATGCATTAAGGACTAAGTGCACAATCACAACACGACATCAATAGGGTAGTCCCTTTAATTGAAATGTGACAAGTTTGTGTTTGCTAAATATGGAAAATTAAGTTATACTATTTTCGGCATAGAGAGGATGGCCGGGTATAATGATCGTCGGTTGAATAAACTGACGTACCCACAGTCTTATATGCAGGTAAATGGCATGTTAAAGATTAAAGAGGAATGGATGCTTAAAGATTATACCATGTTGTTGTACATTTATTTAATTGTTGTAAATTTTACTTCTGCTGTGCAAAATGTAAAGTATAATATTGATGTAACTCTGATTTAAAGTGAAAAGTTTAAATTTCCTTGTAAAATTGTACTAAAGAAAGTGAAAAGATCCTGTAGAACATCTCGAATTCAGTGTATTTGGGATTCGGTGTGTTACATTTGTGGTTTTCGGATTTGGCTTTAGTACCCGCGACCCGTTTAACTTTATAAGTTCATGTATGGTTTGGTTTTGGAGACCCGACCCGCGAACCTAATTTTAAAAAAATCCATGTTTTTCTCCTCTTCGTTGTCTTCTTCGTTTCTTCTTTTCTTCTTTCGAACCCGAGACCCAAATCAATTGGAGTTTTGCAAATTTTGGAGCTTGATGGAGCTAAGTAACAAGAATTTGTTCACCTCTCCCTTCGAAGATTTGGGTTTATTTTGAGCTTGATCTTGATTGAGAGTGAAATTAACCGCATTTGGTGGTGATTTGGAAGTCATCGTGGAGCTAGTAGACTTGACCTACTACAAGCTTGGTCGGTTTAGGATTTTTTTTGTCAGTGGTGGTTTTTGTGCCCACCAAGTGTTTGATGAAATGTCTACCCCGTGGCACCCACCCTTGTGTTTTTTGATTTGCCTAGCCAGTTGATGGGATTTTTTGCAAGTGTACAAAATCGCAACAACTAGTATAGTTAAAGTGAAAAGAGTGTTCAACCCACAAGGACTAATTATTTTATCGAGTAACGAAATTACTCGATTAACAACTATTTGGAAAACCGAAATTTTAATAAATAAAGCAACAAAATTAATCTAAAGATCTAAACTAACAAAAGAGAACAAAAATTTGAAATTTTTTGTGATTTTTTAATGGTAAAACAAATTCTACGGCTTTCGATTTCACCAAGTTAATCCCACACAATTTATAACTCCATGTGAATAAAAAATATTATTTTTCCAAGTTGTAGACCAAAATTCCCAAATTATTCAATATTCTCTTTCAAGCAATATAAAAAAAGTTCTCAAGTAATTATTTTGTCATAGTTCATGTACAAATTACTAATTGAAAATTCATTAAGATCTATGGTTTCTTAACGGACACATTAACAGCGGTTTGCTCTTGTAACAGTGTTTAATTTTATTAATTCGAAATCACAAATTACCAGTTCAGTCTCTGCATGATCCAATAAATCATACAATATGTAAGCATTAAGAACAAAAATTAAACACACAACCATAGAAAAATACAAAAATAATATGGAATTAAAATTGTGTTCTGAAAACTAGGCTACATCGAAGCACTAGAAAAATAAAATTAGTTCATAATAATTTTGCAACTAACAAACATATTCTTTGATTGCATAATAAAAATTAAAAGAGAACAAAAAAAAGAACTCGATTGTTGTTGAAGACCGAAATTGAAGAGCTCGCACTTCTCTCTCTCTCTCTTCCTTCTCCTCTGTTCTCATTTCCGTGCTCGTCGAAATCCGTGCTGCCAACCCAAGCCAGCCGCCAAAATCAGAGCCCCCATTTTCTTTTCTTCTTATTTTGATTCTCGCACTGGCAAAGCACCTCTCTTCTGTGCTGCCCTTTCTTTAATTTTTTTCTTTTCTTTTCTTTTCTTTCCCTGTTCCAGCTGCCAACCCAGTACACCCCCCCCCCCCTCTTATGCTGCCTTTCTTCATCTATATATGCAGGGTAGTGGGTAGATTTAAGTATAATTGTCACGCCCCGCTTTCCAAAAATACGGAATGCAAGCACGTGACATGGCCCAGCGAATGGTCATTCATAGGCTGCCATCGATTCAACTCAAAAATATAAAACAGGAAGTAAAACAACCACGCATGCAATAAAAGAAGTAATCACATGAATAACAATAATTGGAATTTAAGCATAAAATAACCAACATAATATAAATCTAACATCTGGAATCAACAATAACATCATTCGGGTCAAAAATCCATAGATACAAGAATTTACAACATTGTTTAATTATTAATGTTAAAAAAAAGAAATAATTATTTAAACAACGCAGCAACACAAGTCTTTCACCATTGTTGTTCTCCTAGTCCATCAGGCAAATCTCCCTGATTACTTGTAAGCTGCTCATCTAAAAGAGAGGAAAATATGTCCTTATAGCAAGTCGTGGACAACAAGTAGAAAAAACAGAAAAATAATGACAATAACGGTATAACCAATGAATTCAATGAATGATGAAATCAATAGTATTGAACAGTGACAAGGCGATAATAGTACAATGTGCAATAACGATGATTTATAACCATAACAATAAACAACAACAATAATGGTAAACAATAACGATAACACTGTTCAATGATGATGACAAAATGCAGTGACAATGCGATGAAGTCTTAAGTATATTATTCATTTTAATCCTAACTAATGCACGTACTACTGCATCCCATACTACATGTTCCATGCATACAATCAATTTCGTTTAGACTAAGATGGGAGATTCTATAGGTCATGTACTCGCACGATAACAATAGCAATTTCTTGCACAATAACGATATCAATAGTCAGAACGATAATCCTAAAATAATACACGATGAATTGAGATATTGTGGTTAGTAATCCAACAATAAATCGATAACACTAGCTAACACAATATTTTGGGAAGCATGGCCTACAATTCCGAGTACAGTCACTATATTTTCAACTACCCGGGTCAACCTTTAAAACTGGCTTGTTATCATTTTATTAACAATCATTTATCAACATGCATGTGATCAATACGGACGATGGTATCAATACTCATGCAACAGGTACAATTGATGAGACCGGTAGCACTGGTACAATTTCAAGATGATATCAAGACTATACAATACATGAAATATACATGGTCCAGTTCATTAAATATGGAAAACACGGTTTATATGCAAAACATAACAATATATGGACTAAGTGTACTACGATTTCTATGTGCAAGATTTTAAGTTTCTATGTCAGGAACCAGGTCGAAACCTCAGTACAAAGTAAAGAAAATGACAAGGTAGTATATGTGAATGTTCAATAGTACAATAAATTTGTGGTTTGGGATTGAAGTCAACAATAATAGCACGATGAAAAGACTATGAATCAATAACATGGTACCACAAATAAACAATGGAGTTCAATTAGATATGATATTCAATTTGATTACTACTTGCCAGATTTCAAAGAGTGTTTTCTTGAACTAGAAACAACAAAAATAAGTTCAAGAGACGCTTGCCTATTAGGAGACGATTCTAAATATAAAAGAATAACGGGATTAGGATTCCGAGCCACGTGGCGACGAGCAAACAATCGTGATGATCATGATCGGGCATGGTTCTTGATGGGGATCAAGATTGGATGATCGGACGGCTGAGATTGAAGATCAATATCAAGATCAAGATGATGATCACGGTCGCGATGATCAAAAGAGATCTCACAGTCGAGATTAAGATCTTGATGATGATGGTGGTGGTGATGATGATTAATGTAAATCCAACAGTCAAGATCAAAGGATCAAGATGATGATCATCAAGATCGTGAAGATCAACGATCGGACGGCTGAGCTCAACATCAAACAACAAATAGCCACACAAAACAGCACTCATCGAACAAGAATAGTGGATCCCCTATACTCCAACAGTAAACAACCACTCTTATACCCGCCCTTCTTCACTACGGCGACAGAGAGAGAGAAAGGTGACGGCGGCACTAGGCGATGACGGTGACACCCATGGCGAGGGCGGCGAGGACTGGCGACGGCAACGCTGCAATCGGGAAGCGATGCAGTGATGGGAATGGCAGCGCTCTGTTTCTTCCCGAAACAGAGGAAGAAGACGGAGGTGGCGAAGGCAACGAGGGGGCAACTACGGTGGTGACTGGCGACACATAGGGGCTGGGGTGATGACGAGGCGATCGGCAGCAAAGTGAGAGCGGAGGAAGGCGACAGCGGCACTTCGACGAGGAAGGTGACGGTAAGGCAGCGATGGGATTTCGACGAGAAGCAGGAGGCAAGGTGAGCGGGATGAAGACGAGGAGCTCGGCAATGGTGGGGTGGAGGTGATGGCGGCATCGAAGACTGGGGTTTTTGATGGAGGAGAGGATGACGACGGAGCTTCGAGTTCGGCAATGGCAGAACGGGGCTCGATGGGGTCGCAGTCAAGGAGCGACAAATGACGGAGGATGGCGATGTCAGACGGTCATGAGGATGGCTGATAAGGATTGGGTTCGAGTGCGGTGGAGAAGGGAGAGCTCGAGCAACAACGAGTAGGAAGGTGAAGGGGGTTTCGGAGGATGAAGGAGAGGGTGAACAGTATAGGGGTAGGGGGTAGCACAGTATAGGCGGCTAGGGTATTGGCTAGGCTAGGGTTGGATAGGTTTAGATTAGTGTATATAGGGATTATTGGGATATTGTGTCGGATCCAAACAGAGTGGGTTTAAAGTGTATGGGTTTAAATCCAAAAACAAAATGGGCTATAGGGTTTATAAAATATACATATATATACACATTAAATCTAATAATAAAATACGTATAAATAAGTATGTTCGGCTTTAAAAAAATAATAAAAATAATAATAATGAAGGTAAGAACATCAACAATAATAATACTAATAACAAATGTACTAAAAATAATAATAATCACAATAATCAAAAACTAATCGTGATAATAACAATAATAACAATAATAATATTAATAATATTAATGTTAATAAAAAGAAATTAACACTATTAATAATAATAATATCAGTAGCAATAATAATAATAATAACAATTACCATAATAGTAATAAAAGTAGTAATAATAATATATGTATATCAAAATGAAATTCGAGTTTAACGGATTTACTAAAATAATCAAAACAATATAATATATAATATAAGTAGTCGATCAATTAGAAATAGAAGATAAAATTAAAATACACCGTTATTCGAAATAAATATAATTTTCGAATAATAAAATGAAATAGGAAATTTCTTAGAAACCAGAATAATATTTTGTTAAAATTTGATCAATCGAAAATGTAATTGTTGGAAAAAGAATTTAAAAGCGAGAAGAAAGTTATAAAAATTTTAAATACAGAAAATACACGGAAGATACATATATACGGGAACAGGGGTTACAATAATTCGATAATTAATTAATTAATTTAAAAATTCATAGAAATAATCTATTAAATTTTAAACTAATTAATTTACTAACCCTAATTTAAATTCATTCAACTTTTAATACAAAATTTTATTCCACCCCATAATTGACCGATATATTTTATATTTGTTCTTCCATAATTTCACGCAAAATGCCTACCTTTTCTTTTATCCATCTCATTCCTACAAAAACAAACAAATACATAATACTGAGTAGAAATAAGATAAATTTGAACAAAATAAACAAGAACTCGCAATTTTAATGCATTAAAGAGTAATAAAAATTATATATAAATTCCACTTATCAAATACCCCCAAACTTAAGATTTTGCTTGTCCTCAATTGAAAAATAAAACCATGAACAAAGAGATAGTAATCATAATTAGGTTCAACTCATCTTACCAAGAGATCTTATCCTGCAAGCATCAAAATTTCAACTTAAAACATAAACAATAGCAAATAATGTAAAACTAAGCATACTCACTTTCTCCAGTGCAATTATTCATTCATAATTTCAAACCCAATCATATTTATCATGCAATTAATGTTATTGTATCATGTAACAACTCCATCTGTGATCACCCCTTCTCACTACTACAAACCGATTAGCAAACTAGAGGTTTTTTTTAAATTTTTTAATTTTTAATTTTTTTGTCTCTCTCTAAGTTTTCACTTGCCTTTTGACGCGAATGCAAACATTTGTGATGAATTCACCCGGTTACTCAACAAGTAACAAACTTAGAGTACTTTCGCATACTCATATTTCAAGTTGTCATTTGACGTAAAAGTAAATATTGGTGATGAAAACTCCTAGTTACTAACCAACTCAAAATATTGGAGTAGACAGAACATTATTTATTCAATTATTATTATTTAATCATTATCACTATACTTACCTAAACTCTGTTTAGGACTAGATAAAAGGGGATATTCATAAGAAAAAACATCACATTTTTCTTTTATGTATAATCACATGACTCTCACAATTGTGTAAGGAATTGTAAAATTCCATAATCCTAAAGTTAATAAGTATGCTTAATCTTTCTTTATAAATATTGTCTATCCTAAAAAAAAAAAATTATTTCAATGCTTTAGCACAATAAAGAACTCAAAAGTGTAATGGTAAGCCTAATTGCAAACTTTGTTTTGTTTTTCTTTTCAAATATATATATAAAAAATTGTGCTCTTTTCCCCCAAACTTGAATATCACATTGTCCTCAATGGGTAAAGAAATTCAAAAACAAAAATAATGAGAAAAGCTCAGAATTTCTCCCATGATTCATGTCAAAATTCAGGCTGAGTGGCATTCATTGTTTCAGTGATATCTGGAGCTGTAGATGTCCAAATTGCCTGTTTTTTTTTGTTATGGAAAGCTAAGACAATTTCCTTCGATCTATTTTATACACTTTTCCAGTTTCGGACTGTATCCTGCTCAAAAATAACTATCAATGTAAGTGTAGAAAACAACTCCGCCAGGTGGGTACCCTCAAACTTAAGCAAACCTATAAAATAAAATCAAAAAAATTAAAAATAAACTAAAAAAGGAAAAAGCAAATCTAATGCAGTAAAAAGAAAACATGGGTTGCCTCCCAAGAAGCACTAAGTTTTAAGTCTTCAGCCAGACGTGGTAGCTAAGATAGTTATGTAACGACAAGATCCAATAACATAAGAACATCTTTTCTAATACTTCTCTTCCGGTGTTGATTAGGTTCAAGATATAGTTTGAGTCATTTCCTTCTTGAAGATGATGTCTTTGATATCCCCACCTCTTTGAATTTCAGCTGAGAAAATGGATGAATAGATGGCGCAGCATCTAAATACATAACATATTCTAAAACATTTTCTTTCTCAGATTCAGGAGTTGCTGAATTTGTTAGACATACTTCGATTAATATCTTTTCAACTTTAGCTTTATGTTTCTCGCCTACAATTAAATTAGTTTCACTTACTTGAAAACATAACTGTTCTTTGGTAAGAAACTTCATGGATTCAAAGACATCAAACGTTACTTGCTCATCCTCAACCCTCAAAATAAGTTTTTTTGTTGGACATCAATCAAAGCTCTCACTGTAGCTAGAAAAGATCGCCCCAAAATCAATAGAATTTGTTCATCTTTCTCCATGTCGAGCACTACGAAATCTGCTGGGAATATGAACTTGTCTATCTTTGCCAAAAAAATCTTCACTTATTCCTCTTGAGTACTTGATAGACCTATCCGTCAATTGTAAAAAAATTGCAGTAGGCTTTACTTCTCCAATACAAAGTTTCCTGAAACTGAAAAGGCATAAGATTAATACTTGCTCCTAAATCATATTAAAGCTTTATCAAAATAAGAATTTCCAATAGTGCAAGGAATTATAAAACTCTCTGGATATTTCAGTTTAGGAGGCAATTTCTTTTGTAATATTGCATTAGTCTCTTCAGTTAGTATAACTGTCTCATGCTTCTCTAATTTCCTCTTGTTTGATAAAATATCATTCAAAAATTTAGCATATTTAGGCATTTGTTCCAAAGCTTCAATAAGAGGAAAATTAATATGCAATTTCTTGAAAATACTTAAAAGTGGTGAGAATTGATTTTCAAAATTATTCATTTTAAGTCTTTACGGAAAAAGAATTGGTAGATCATAAGGTGAATTAGGATAAGTTCCAGAATTAAACTCCCTAGAAACCGTGGTTTTTGAAGCTTCTTTGCTTTTCTGAGAATTCTCATTATGGTTGTTGGTCACCTGCTGCGTTTGTTCCTCCACAATTGATTCGTACTCATCTTCATTTTCAACCACATTTTGTTCGGCAATTTCTTCGTGTGGCTACTCAATTGTACTCCAACTTCTCAGTATTATTGCTTTGACGTGCTCTTTAGGATTTGTCAATGTGTTACTAGGTAATGTTCCTACTGTTCTCTCTGTAAGCATGTTTGAAAGCTGACCAATCTGGGCCTCAAGGTTGCGAATTAAAGATGAAGTTGAAGTTGCAACATTTTGGATCGCCAAATCTGTCTTTTGAATGTATTGCATGAACATTTCCTCAGGTTTCGGCTTCTTTTCTTGTTGTGGAAAATTTTGAGTTGCTCTAATTGCTCCTTGATTGTTGTTCCAAGAAAAATTAGGGTTGTTTCTCCATCCTGGATTATACATTTTCAAATAAGGATTGTCTTGATATTGTAAATTTTACACGTAATTTGTTTGATTGAAATTTGACTGAGAAAAAGGATTTTCCACTTGACAATCAATACTTGGGTGATTTCCTGCACAATGATCACAAATAATATTAGTTTGAATAGAATTAGCATTCATATTACCTAATTGTTTAGATAAAATATCAATTTGTGCAGTCAATGTGGCAATAGGATCAAGCTAAAAAACTCCAACCACTTTTCTTGGCATTGTTCTCACAGAAGACCACTGGTAATTATTAGATGCCATTTTCTCTAAAAGCTCATAGGTTTCTTCATGAGTTTTGCTCATAAGTGCACCTCCAGCTGCTGCGTCAACCATAGATCGATTTGTAACTCCTACCAATTATGAAATGTTTGAATTTGCAGCCATTTCGGTAGTTTATGATGTGGATATTTTCTCAATAACTCTTTATACATTTCCCATGCATCATACAAAGACTCGGTCTCAAATTGAGTGAATGTGGAAAATACTTAGCCAAAACTTTTTTGTGCAAGTTCCTCCTAAGTAGTAATAACACCAGTTGGTAGAAAATTTATTCAAGCCTTCGCCTTATCTCTTAGTGAAAAAGGAAAGAGTCTCAATCAAATTGCATCATCTGATACTTCATTATGTTTGAAAGTGTCACAAATTTCTACAAAGTTTGCAATGTGAACATTAGGATCCTTATGTGATAGTCCCCCAAATTGAACGGTCTGTTGAATCATTTGAATGATCGCCGGTTTAATCTCAAAATTGTTAGCTTGTATAACCGGCCTCTTTATGCTTGATGTTGCTCCATTAAGTGAGGGCATAGCATAATCTTTCAAAGCCTTGTTTTCTTCATTGTTTCCCATTGTGAAACACTTTTATGTCCTGAAATATAGCTATTAAAAAATAGAATAACTAAAAATAAATACTAAAAAGAAAATAAAAATAATAAAACTAATAAGAAAATTCCAAATTAGTAACAATCTAGCAATTATCAATATCAATAAAAGAATAATTACTACACAACAACGGCGCCAAATTGATGAGATTTTTTTCAAGTGTACAAAATAGCAACAAGTAGTATAGTTAACATGAAAGGAGTGTCGAACCTACAAGGACTAATTATTTTATCGAGTACCGAAATTACTAGATTAACTACTATTTGGAAAAGCAAAATTTTAATACATAAAGCAACTAAATTAATCTAAAGATCTAAACTAACAAAAGAGAACGAAAATATGAAATTTTTTGTGATTTGTTAACGGCAAAACAAATTCTAGGGATTTCGATTTCACCTAGTTAATATCACACAATTTATAACTCCATGTGAATTAAAAATATTAATTTTCCAAGTTGTAGACCAAAATTCCCAAATTATTCAACATTCTCTCTCAAGTAATATCCAAAATGTTCTCAACTAATTATTTGTCATAGTTCATGCACAAATTACTAATTGAAAATTCATTAAGATCTATGGATTTCTTAACGGTCACATTAACAGTGGTTCGCTCTTATATCGGTGTTTAATTTTATTAATTTGAAATAAAAAATTACCAGTTCGGTCTCTCCATGATCCAATAAATCATACAATAGTTGGCCAAACAATTGTAACCATTAAAAACAAAAATTAAAAAATAGAAAAATAATATGTAATTAAAATTGTATTCTCAAAACTAGGCTATATCGAAGCCCTAGAAAAATAAAATTAGTTCATAATAATTTTGCAACTAACAATCATGTTCTTTGATTGCATAATAAAAATTAGAAGAGAAGAAAAAACAGAACTCGATTGTTGTTGAAGACCGAAATTGAAGAGCCCGCACTTCTCTCTCTCTCTCTCTCTCTCTCTCTCTCTCTCTCTCTTTCTCTCTCTCTCTCTCTCTTCCTTCTGCACTGTTTTCGTTTTCCGTGCTCGTCGAAATCCGTGCCGCCAACCCCAAGCCAGCCGCCAAAATCAGAGTCCCCCCCTTTTCTTTTTTCTTCTCTTGATTCTTGCACTGCCAAATCACCTCTCTCCTGTGCTGCCCTTTCTTTAAATTTTTTTTTCTTTTCTTTTCTTTCCCTGTTCCATCCGCCAACCCAATACACCACCCTCCCTCTTATGCTGCCTTTCTTCATCTCTATATATAGGGTAGTAGGTAGGTTTAAGTATAAGTAGGGTTAGTTTAAGTATAATTGGATAATTAATTAATTAATCTAAAAATTCATAGATTAAAATTAATCTATCAACTAATTAATTTACTAATCATAATTTAAATTCACTCAACTTTTAATACAAAATTTTATTCCACCCCATAATTGACCGATATATTTTCTATTGGTTCTTCCATAATTTCACACAAAACGCCGACCTTTTCTTTTAATCCATTTCAGTCCTACAAAAAATAACAAATACATAATATTGAGTAGAAATAAAATAAATTTCAATAAAATAAATGAGAACTTGTAATTTTAATGCATTAAAAAGTAATAAAAATTATATATAAATTCCACTCATCACCTATTGCACCTACAAAGTGTCTATTGACCTTTCTATCCTCATTGAACCGTTCTCCCATCGTCCGGGCATTGTGACGTTCGCCCGCTTCGCCGATCGACTGTTCTACTACTGGGGTACTATTTTTACTAATTTGGATGTATTGAAATCAGACCGTTCGATCTTGTAAGTGGCTGAGATTTTGCCACGTGGCGATTTGGTATTTGAGGCTATATAAATAGGAGTTGATCCTCCCCCCTTCCCTCATGTACCTCATTCACTTTCTCGCTTTAGAAAATTTCGCGAGCTTCACTCTCTAGAAGTTTTGGTGTTTTACCGGGCGGTGTTGGTGGCTCTTCTGGTGTTCGATAGTGGTGCTAGTTTTAGCTATAGATTCGGTGTTCCCATTACTTCAACTAAGTAACCTTCTCACGATCGTTGTTCATTACGTTTGGCATTTTGTCGACTTGTGCTTCTTCCACATCGGTTAGTCTAGATGTAGACGATGGTTGTTGAGTTTGGCCACTTCATTGGAGGGGAGAAAGGGAGTGATGTATTCAATCATTCCATTGTTGTGGAGATGATCATCGAGACCGAGAGAGATAGGAGATGTGCACTTAAGACCTCGTTGTTCTTAGTCCCTAAACTTATTAGGGAGTACCCTGCAGTTGACCGAGACTTTCTTAACGGTGGCATGGAGTATGACAAGCCGGAGTCTGTCTACACTACTGAAGCTGATTATGCCATGACTATCCTTACATGGGAGGATCTCGCCGTGATTAGGATAGGTTTCGAGATTCCTTCCAAGTATGGACTACTTTTGCCATGCCCCGGATTTAGGGTATGTTATAGGGTATCTGAGGAGTTTTGTTTCTTCCCATGCGATGCCTTCTTTGCTGGGATTCGCTTTCCCTTTCAACCCTTCGTTCAAGAGGTGTTAAACTGGTATCGGTTATGCGTGATGCAGCAGATGCCAAATGTGTGGAGGCATGTTGTGGGATTCATCCTACAATGTCGTAGGCTCGGGGCTGAACCAAGCCTTTCCGTGTTCAGATGGCACTTTAGGATTGTTAAGTTAGGCAAGGGGGAGGAGCGTTGGTATCTTAGCCAACGCAATAATCGGGGGATGATTGACGTTCCTAGCTCAATCAAGTGCTGAAAAGAGAAATTTTTAGTAGTTTGAACGGCTGAGCCGTGGGGGATTCCCACGACATGGATAAGAAAAGTTCCATCAGCAGTGAGGGCATAACCAGTGGTGACTGCATCGGAGAAGTGTATTAGCAATGCTCTTCTCGCATTGAAAGTGTTGGTGTGGCAAGATATTACCGACGAAGTACTCTTCAAAGGTGGTCTTGTCCTGAATGTTTCTAGTTTGGTTTGCCGCTTCTGTTTATTTGCATATCATGTTGTTTCCATTCCTGTCTTTGTTATTTCTACATTCTTTTTATTTTTCATCACGAGTTCTAACTTTTATGTGTTTCATTTTGTAGGAAAAACTGACATGGAGTACGAGGACTTGTTGGTGGACATAAATGCACTACGTAACAAGAGGGCTGACCAACCGAAGAAGCAGAAGTGGTCGATGAGCCCTCCTCCGACCCCGAACGTACCGACTGAGCGAGCTTCGGAGCACCACCAGTTGTTACCGCGGGCTCTTCCTCAGTTGCGATTATGGCAAATGACATGCCTGTTCCACTGACTGCCTAGACCGCGGTGATCCATGTTGATGATAGGGATATGGTTTACACTCCTTACTGGAAGGTTAAGTCACATGAGGGATCCTTGGGAAACTCTGATGCCTACCTTGATGCTAGCCGCCACCTCCCTACTCCTGTTGACCGAGAGAGGCTAAAGATGGAACCCCCCGAGCGGTCGGTCTTGGAGATTGCACGTGTAATACCCTAGATATTTTTTAAAATAATGTTTTGAATATTAATAAATGGATTAAAATGATTTTTGGTGATTTAATAAATATTTTTCTAAAATTTACCTTTTTACACGTGCAGAATATGTGCAAATATTTTCTTGGAAAATTCAAAGTCAAAAATTATTTTGGGGAAACCCATTATTTATTGTGAAATGAATGATTTTCTTATTCTCTTTATTTTTCTTCGGTTGATTCTTCAATAAGGTGAGTGGCATATGTTTGTTTTCTTATTGTTCTAAGAATGTTGTATGTGATGATTGTGTATTAGAAAGCATGATTAAGGATTTTATGATGATAATATAAAATTTTGATGAGTAGAGGAATTAAAAATTGAATCTTTTCATGAAACTATACTATTGATGGTTAAAACCCTAATTTGATGACTTGAGATTGTTAAAGAACCTAATAGAAATCATGAGTAGGTTGTTTTCTTTCATACTCTTACTGTTTTGATTGTTCATATTAAGTTTGTATGATGTTGTATCTCAAAAAGTGAACACGACTTGATCTTTACTGTATGTACATATATATAGTAGAAAACCTTGCAATAACAACGAATCATTTAAGAGTATCAAAATTCTCTTGTTAGTGCTACCATCTACAACGAATTAATCACAACAAACCCCTTCGTTGTGAATGTTTTTGACATCTGCAAGAGATTTTATTAATCTGTTGCAATTGCAACAATTACAAGAGAACAATTGTAACATAATATATTCTGTTACTAAAATAGTTTTTTAATATTTAATATTAAACACGTATTAGACAAGTAAAATTACTTTTCTAAAATAAAACTATTCATCTCCTCCTTTAACCAGCATCAGATCTCTCTCTCACACACAAAATGAAATATGCTGAAACATTCATCTCCTATCCCCATCGATGCTCCCTTCTCCGCTGTCGCGCCTTCCCCCAATGCTGTCCCTCTCCCCAGCCGTCACCCCTTCCCCCATCGCCGTCACCTGCCCCCTTCGTCCGCACCCCGTCCCTCATCGCTGTCCCCCCGCCCTCCGTCCCTCATCGCTGTCCCCCCTCCTCCAATCTCTCTCTCTCTCCCACTCACAAACTGACGTCTCCTCTATCCCAATCAAATCAAGTAAGGAGTTTCTAACCCTAAAGTTTATTCTAGTATGAATTTGAGAATATGAGAATAGGTTAATTTGTGAATAATTAGGCTCCCCTTCTTTAGATTAGGGTTAAGGTTTTGATCCATTCTTGATTGATCATACTAACCAGATTTGATTCTAGTCATGCTTTTGTTGTTTAAATTAATTAATGCTTAATCTTTTTTTTTCTTGCAGTTTGCTTAAATTTTGATTGATATTGAAGCAAATTTGATTAGATATTCAAGAAATATAGAAGTTTGATCTCTTGTTTAGTTTTTATTTATTGAGGATTTATTTTTGTTGCATGTTTTCTACTGTTTTATTATGATAGTTGTTGTGAATTTGTGCTACAGGGAAATAAAAATTGAAACTTCCCGTTGAAAATTTGATTTCATGTTGAATTGATATGGGAGGTATGTTTTAGGTGGCATTAGTGTTGGTTAGTACAGTAGAGAATTAAGAGTTCGTGTTATTTTGCTTTACATTATGGACATAAATTGGGTTAATGAAGTGCTTATAGTGTAGAAATTGGATAAGGAAAGGAGACAAGACTCGATGTAGAGTGCCATTGTGGCATTATAAGAAATGTATCTTTGGTTCTGAAGATGATATCTACTTTTGTCTACTTAGTACTGAAGAGATTATGTTGGATACCACATTGCCAAGTGCTCGATGCACTTATTGGTAATGCTATGATTGGGCTTAGTGTGATCTGGATTATATGCTATGATTGGTCTTTAATTTGTATAGTGGGTTTGTGGTGATGACACGGAAAATTCAAGCTCAACAGACCGTATTGTAGGTATCGCTCTCTTTTTAGAGAAAGATTTACATGTCGATAATTCCACTGAACTGAGCAATCTCTTCTCTTATGCCTTTCATTTTTTTTGTTGTGTTTGTGATATTTAAAAGAGAAGAATACGATGAGGATAAAAGAGCTCCCTCTTCTGAAATTATATTGAGGATGCTCACTGGCAGAATCGAACAAATTATATTATTGCCACCACTGAGTATTTATTCTCTTATGTTTTACATCTTTTTGTGTGTGAATTTATCAGATAATGATGAAGTAATTATAATAATCCAACACTTGAACTGAGGATTTCTTTCCAAGTGATGTTTCAATCTCATTACTTCCTGAATCTGATCTTTTTTTATCAGTTGTTTTTGTTTGGTTGGTTTTAAAAATTTTCTTATAGATATTCAAGTTAAGAGGAACCAAGTGCTTAAAATTTTATTGTTTCATCATCTATTTCCACAAACTAGCTAATAATTGTAATTTTCAGAAAAAAAAATCTACTGAGAGTAAAGGATGAGTGATGCGCATTAGCATATAATTCGCCTGACTTTTATAGAATGTAGGGCAGAGAACTTGGAAAAGAATTAATTTCTTTGTCAGATCACAAATATCATGAGTTATTCAGAAGACTAATTTCTTGAAATGGTTGTAAACTATTGCTATCTCACTAGATGTGGCCGTCTCTCATAAGTAAAGCTAAGCAAGGAGGGCTGGATGTCATACAAACATATACCTTTTGGAATGAACATGAACCAGTACAAGGACAAGTGAGCTCCCTTGGTCAACTCTGTTCCTATTTTGATAATACATTGTTGTAAAGAATTATTTCTTGTTTGATGCGTACTTTGTCATGAATATGTTTTATTTTCTTCTTTTACTTTTCAGTACAATTTTCAAGGAAGATATGACTTGGTGAAATTTATAAAAGCTGATAGAGATCAAGGTTTGTACATAAGCCTCAGAATTGGTCCCTTCATCGAATTGGTGGAAATATGGGTGAGCAATCTTCTAACTGAAGTCATGTATCTAGAACAAGTAAATGATGTTTCTTATTCTCTATTGTAGGATGCAAATCTGTGTGTTGAGACATTAATAATGGCAACATAAGATTGGCTATCTTTGTGAAATGCGGCAGGGTGGTGCTTCAGCATGCATGTCGATCGAGGTAATATAAAGCTGTAACTATTCAACCCTTCAGTAATAGCTAATAATATTAGTATCAGCCTTGTGGAGTGTATATGATGTTAGTGATGGAACTGAGATGATTCCCAGGACTACGGATTGGTGTGCGTATCGATCGTTAAATATAAACATATTAAAAATGTGATCTAACCCTATATAGCGGAATCTAGGGTTCACAAATTATACCTGCGGTGTGAAGAAGACGACAGCGACCCCAAGATCTTCTGCACGTATTCCTTCCTCGGGTTGGACGTCGTGTGGGCGACGATCTCCCAACCTTTCTTCTCCTTGGCTGACCTCTCTTTCTCTCCTTACGTGAATCACGAGTTTTGAGAAAAAAAATCTTATATTTCAGATTGTAAATGACGGCCAGAGAATAGAGGATATATATAAGGCTACGGCAGGGACCATGAGGAGAAATTAGGGTTAGGTCTCCTAACAAATCTGGGTATCCCGTGTTCAGCCCGAACACACAACCCAGGCCCATTAACAATAGCTCGGTCCACTAAGGAGCTATTGTTGCACTACCTTCCTAATCCCAAATTATATTTATGGGCTCCTTTTATCATATGCTCGTTCAAATCCACATGTTAAGATATCGAATGTCCGTCGATCAAATTAAGTTACTGACAACTATATTGATCAACATCTTTTATCCTTAAGTAGTACCACTCAACTTTATTTGTCATGTCGGATGTAATCCACCTGCAGGGTTTACATGACAATCCTTATGAGCTCCTTAAGGGGACATCATCAACCCGACGTATCGGGACATGGATTCCTTTTACAATCAACAGTCCATCATACATACAATGCTATTACCCAATTCATAGAGGTTGTTGATCCATAATGAATCTCACTCTTTTATGAGTCAAAGTAATGCACACTGCATATACATGTCTGTTATTATATCTGGATTAAGAGCATAAGCATCCATAATAACAGAGGTGTTTGTTCTCTTTTGTAGTCAGTACAAAGAGAACAACCTCAAGTGGTCCTGTTCAATACACACAAAGTGTACTAGTGTAAAACTATAGTCAAGACAGACTAATACCAGATTACACTACAACCTTTCCAATGGATTGTCCAAGTCCGTCTAGGTTGTGAACTATTTATATATTCCATAGGAAACTGATAATATGATCTTCTATGTGTCACCTCACACCATATTATCAACCTTATAGAATATCAGACACTTGCATTAATATTATAATAAATACAATATGCAAATATATGCCCATATGATTCTCATTCAAAAAAATAAGGAAATAAAGTTAATACAAAAGTGATGCTTTCAGTATATAACCCTAACAGTTAGTTAGTTGAAAGTGAAATGTAAATAGGTATGTTGTAGGATGGTCGGCGTGGTGGTTTTTGTGTGAATTTCTTTTTGGTTACGTTGTTGGATGGTCTTTTCACACAATCTAGCTACTTTTTGGGAATTTGATGTTAAATAAAAATGAAGTTAACTCATATCATACTTGTCTGCAGTAACCTTATAGGCAGTGCTATTATGTGTTTTATGTTGTGCTTTAACCTTTTCAGTATATATTGAATTTGGCATTATTTTATATGTTTATAAAATTTGGTTTTATACTTTCAGAGAAGCTCTACTTCATGAGATAAACGTGGGTATGAGTTCACATCATCCTCCATTGTGTCGTGTTGTTGCCTTCCGCCATTTGACATGCATAATGAACATAACTACCAAATGGTAGTGCTTCATAGATCATCTCATTCTTTCTAAAACCTGTGGTTAAATCAGCTTGCTACACTTTGCACTGCCCCACATTTCTCCTTTAATATCTTTTTATGACCGCTGCTTGTTCAAGCCACTAATCAGCTTGTAGTATTAGGATCTTGGTTTGCCATCTATATATGATCCCCTTTTCTGGAGCTCCTGACAGATGTGCTTTGTATGATGGTAGGTTGCGTTCCTCAGATCAAGGAAGGGATTTTTCCGGATGGCCATAGAGATGGGCCGACCTCTTGTTCCTGTGTTCTGCCTTGGATAGGTTAGACATATATACACATTTGTACTACTAAAATTCCTTGTTATTCATAAAGTGGATTTTTTTTATTTTTATTTTTATTTTTTTGTCAATTACATTCAAGATGTTAAACCTGTTACAAGTTGTTGATAGCTAGGATGATAATGTCACGTTGTTTTTTTTCTTGTAAATGTCTTCAGATTTATGTTTTCAATTGGTGGAAACCCAATGGGAAATTATATGTCCAGATTGCTAGAGCAATTAAATTCTCTCCCATCATTTTTTGGGGAAGACTTGGGTATGTTAAGAGATTTCTATTTTATTCCTATATCTATCACTTGATTCTAAACAGAGTATTTATTTTTATTTATTTTTTTGGCTGTATTCTTTTATTTTTTCTAAATCAGTTTGATAGCTGGATCTTCCTTTTATATGGATATTTCCTTTTCTACTCAGGACACCCATACCTCTACGACAACCCATGCATGTTGTGGTTGGCCGACCCATTCAGATCAAGAAAAATCCTCCGCCCACTATGGAGGAGGTATAAACTTGCATTGATTTCAGTTAGCTCAATAAAATTGTGGCTGAAGTGGTAGCAGCAAGTGAAGGTTAAGACCCAAGAAAGGAGAAGGAAAGTAGGAAACTTATCTCTCAATTTCGGTTGGTCTCATGTATTTTCCTTTTTTTTATAGTTTATTAATCCTTTTTTTCGAATGCTTTGGTTCAGTATGTGCTAATTCTTTGTAAGTCACATCTATTTTAGGTACCCAGATCAGGATGCACAATACCATTTCTTCAGGAATTGTTTATTTTGTGCCTAATAAAAAATGTTTGTTACTAGGTAGTTGTTGCTTCTGGCAGCTGTGTATGGAAAGAGGAATCCCCTAGTTCTGCTCCCTGATGCACCACGAGAAGATTCGAAAACAAAGATTGACAATATTGTGAAGCATCCTTCCAGATCAGTAGAAAAACCTAAGTTAGAAATACTTTTTAAAACATTCGTTGTATTTCTTAGAGTTTGACAACTCATATTTCCTTCTAGAATATACTGTTGGTATTTTGGCACTTCGAAACAAATATATAATTTTGTAATAAGAATGTTCTATACTCTATAATATTAATGCTTATTTTGGTGTTCTTAAGTTTACTATTATCTTAATTTGTATTGTTTGTTCAAATTGCAAATTTTTTATTATTATGTTTTCTTTATATAATCGTGCACATCAACGGGTGAAATAAGTATATGTTCTTCATTGAAGAAATACATCGTTTTTAAAAATTTGATTAAGCCATCAGAACGAAATCAGCAATGAAAAAATGCATCCAATTGCATTCGCGATGTAACAATTGCATTTGTGAGGTAATAAATGCAAGGGAATGACTACTTTGTGAAACTCTGTAGCAATAGTTCATCAGTAATGGGAAAAATCCCTTTTAAAACACACTTGCAATGAAAATATTTGTTGTAGATATTTTCTTATAGATGGGGATAACAAGAAACAATTTCCATTGCAGATATTCTATTGTAGCTAATATTCGCAATGGATAATTAAAATTCCGTTGAAAATGTGTGCATTAACCAGGAGAGATTTCACAACAGCACAACTACAAGGGAATGAGAAAAATTCTCTTACGAATGTGCATTAACTATGGAATTTCGTTCTTTTACAAGGAAAGTTTCTATTGCAATTATGGCATTTTCTACTAGTATATATATGATCTGTTATGAAGTTTGGACGAGTGGAACTTGATTATATGTATGTAGTATTCACATATATTCACAAGTAAACTATTGTAATTAGTGGGGTATGTATATAACAAGTTGTAGAAGAGTTATTGAACTAAAAGAAACAAGCTTTGGGTGAAAGATATGGAGTTGAGTTCGGGTCTGTTTGTGTGCAAGCCAAAATTGGGATTTTGTGAATTTTTGTGAAGTTTTCGAATTGAATTTGATTTGTTTGAGTACCGAGATTGGATTAAACAATATGCCTCGTATATAAGATGTTTTCTTGATGTTTTTAACCGACGTATACACACCCACAATTACATAAACACACATACACACAATCACATTCAAGTATGCTGTTTTTTTTTTGTTGAAGACTTTGTGTATTTTTAAGGGATTTTTATCGGAATTCAATTGTTTTGGTACTGAAATGGTTTTGAACATTAGACTACTCCTATTTGGTGAATTTTGATGCTAAAATTGATGCTTAAATCATAATTTGAACGCGCACACACACACACACACACACACACACACACACACATATATATATTGAGTGTTTTGAAAGATTTTCGTGAAAAATTACTCTTTTGAGATCTTGACGTGTTTTTGATTGTTTTAAAAACTCCTATATGTTATACAAGATATGTTTGAGCATCTCAGGAAGTTTAATTTTGATTTTAAAAAGATTTATTGACGTATCAGTTTAAAACATGCACAGAATTTCGAAATTGCAACCTGTTATAATTGACAGTCGACTGTTAGTTATTGAATTTGGGATTTTGTTTACAATAACCGTCGATTGCTTTGTCTTTGAACCGAAGTCGAAAGTCGACTGTCGTTTTCTTGAGTTTCGAATTTTCGCAGGACAGCTGACCGTCCATTTTCGACAGTCGACTGATGGTTTTTCTTGAGTTTCAAATTTTCGCAGGATAGTCGACCATCCATTTTCGACAGTCAGCTATCACTGTCCTGACTGATTGTGTCACACCCCGCTTCCCAAAAGAATACGGAATACGGATACACGACTCAACCCAACGAATGATTTGCATCATCCATAAGCTGTTCAGGAATCTTTACAACATCTCACAAAATAATCAGAGTTGGAAGCAAAAGAGTCAACCACACACGTGCAAAATTGAATTAATAAACCAACAGAATTTACTTGAAACAAAATGTATTAATCTCAAATAAATTAGATCTGGATAAGACAAAATCCTGGGTCACATCGCCCAAATACAAAGTAATCATCCAAGTACTCAAAATATATTATTCAAAGCAGCAATAATAGTAATACTAATAAGCAAGAAATCGAGCACTACTATCTCATTTCGCCAATGCCGTCGGACAGCTGACCATCCTGATTTGCAATTAATAATTGCAGGAGAATGAAAGAGAAAACAAGTACCCATCAATGCAAGTTACGGGCCACTTATAATGTAGGATACAAGTATATGGAATAGTCAAATCTAAAATAAAAACGGAAATAAATATAGCATGGTATAATGCATCAACAGTAATAACTAGCACGAATCACTAAAACAAAGTCAACTAGTATGGTATACTAACAATACAAATGAATGTGTCAAGTATAATGTCATATGGCAACTAACAGTGTCCAGTAACAGTAAGCTCAGTATATCAGTGTGACAGTATAACAGTATCAGTCCAACAGTATCAGTCTAACATTATCAGTCTTATGTTCTTACAGTCTTGTGTGTATTACTAGCTAGGTAGCACTTCATGCTCTCCAAAATATAACACATGGTTGCTACAACAAACAGTTCCGCTTTTAGATTTCATAGTGGACCATAATGGGGCAGTGTACTCAGCTATCAGTAACAGTAACAGTAGCAGGAAATATAACTGTAACAGTAGCAGTTTAAATAACAGTAACAGTAACAGTTGGAACACTAGTTCCCTTCAAAGTACACATTTTCATATTTTCCACTACTAGATCTTCCCATAATAAACTTCGGCTTGATCACTTTTATTACGGTTATCAACAGATAGGATAGTCCACGAAATAGTTTCAAACTATCATGGTATAATAAATATTTGGTTCAGGAAAACAAATAAATATGCATAGATGATATACGGTCACATAAACGAGCAAGACAGTGTATGTTCATATTCAGAATAGCATGACAGTACAGTACTCAAACAGTGATTTCCGTTACTACATAAATCCAAATCTGAATCCGTCGAATAATCTGGAAAATATACTTCTACACGAATCCAGCAATTATATATAAGCCATATAGTATTTCACAAATTCATAACTCAAAACTGACTTGAATCTAGAAAATACGTTCAGCCAGAAATCTGTAAATCGTATTCAATGATAGGAAAACTGCATTAAAACTCCTCAAATAAATCCAGGAAAAATCTGGGGTAATTCCCTATTTGTCTAGTATTAGAATTTAAAGTTTCATAATATTCCAGTAAAACTAGTTTAGTAAAAAAAAATCAGAAAACATCAAGAAATGATAGTTTGGCAAATCTGGAATTCCCAACACTGCTGTATGAAAACTGTAATATCTCGCAAACCGTGAAAGAAAATACAAATCCTCCAAAGGGAGATGAAAATAGACAAAATAAGCTAAGTTTCATGTTTCATAAATAATTTCCATATAGTAAAAGGAAATAGGGTGAAAATATGATTCTTTACAGAACAGCGAGCAAAATACAGTAAGTATAGTTTTCATAAACAAGCATGAAACGACATATAAAACTCATCAATAAAATCCACCAAAATTCTGGGTAATCCCTAGATAGGTATAGAAATACTATGCAAAGGTTCAGATTAGAAAAATATATTTAAGACTAGTATCAAAATAGTTTAATCACCAAAATTATCAAGAAACGAAATCTGGAAATGAAATACACGTCTGTAGTAAAATAGCCACAACTCACTCATATGAAAACGAAATCGATCAAGGTAAGAGAGTTTGGAAAAAAGACGGATTTCTCTATAATTCATGTCTGATACAAAAATTAAGAATTCTGACCTTAATAGGGTTTAAATACAAATCAAAACTGATTATCGACAAATACAGATTTTCTCTTGAAAACAAAACCAACATAAACCACACGAAACTCGTTCCAATTGCAATCAAACATGGTATATATTCTACTAAGTGTCCAAACATTATGATATATAGTATCTAACATATTCACAACCATTATATCACATGGATCTCATCAAACACATAATTTCACCTAATTATCTCACATATTTGAATAGATTAAGAACGGTCAAACCTAGTTGTTTTCATGTCGATTTTTTGTGTCGTGAGGAAACTATGGTCAATAGCACTATAGAGACAAAACCCATCAAATATAACACACACACTTGTTGTCTCTAGAACCCAACTACACTATAAGCGGTATTTTTGACTTGTATCATACAAAGGAATTTGAGTACAAGGTACTTGCCTTAACTGAAGACGAAAACGAA
This sequence comes from Hemerocallis citrina, assembly GCA_017893485.1. Taxonomy (NCBI): domain Eukaryota; kingdom Viridiplantae; phylum Streptophyta; class Magnoliopsida; order Asparagales; family Asphodelaceae; genus Hemerocallis; species Hemerocallis citrina. Next base: position 1,052,975 of record JACEHZ010000256.1, read on the forward strand.
AAACACCAAGAATAACGGGAACGGATTCCTACAACGAACAAGCCCACGAACAAGAATCACGGCCCAAACAAACACAATCCCACTTGCACAACCTCAAGCACGTGAAAACGACAAAAGATGAGAGAGAGAGAGAGATCGGTCGGCGTTAGGGCGTCGGCTGGCTGCTGGCACTCCGACTGCTGCTACTGATTGGACGGCGGACAGAGACGGGGAGAGAGAATGAGAGGAGGTGAGATGGTGAAAGGATGGGGTGCTCGGACTTGGGGTTGCGGCTAGGGTGTTTGGCGATCAGAATTCGGTAAAGTCCAGGCCGAAAGGGGGGGTAGTCGGGGGTGTATGCAGGTTGGGCTTGGGGCGTCGAGTGTTGGGGTGTCGGTGCGCACAGGAAAGGGAGAGAGGGAGGCCGGGATGTGTGAAGTAGGGTTAGGGTATTAGGGTTAGGTTATATATAGGGTTTTGTTTAGGATTAGAAGTATGAGATGGGTGTTGGGTTGTGGATAGTTTAAAAGTAATAATAGGATTTGTTCAATAAGGGGTTGATTAGGATCAAATTGTATAGGACTCAAATTAGGATTGTAGGTTAATTTGGCCTTGGTGATCAATTAGGGATCAAAAGCAATAGGATTAGAAATAGGGTAACCAACCAAAACACCTTGAACGCCCAAGAGCAAAATAAAGAGAACAAGAATCCATCTAAAGAGAAAAGAACAACAATTGATAAAGAACAAAGCAAAAAGACAAACAATCAGACACAAGAGCTCAAAATGAAATGAAATGAATATATTTTGAAACAACTCCAATATACGGTCCGAGAAATATACAAGAGAGTACAAATACTCAAGAAAGAAGAAAAATACATCAAAAATACGAAAAATGAAAAACAGAGGTTACAATCCTATCCACCTAATTAAAAGAATTTCGTCCTTGAATTCAAATAGAAGATACATAGGGTAACCCCAAAAGAAAAGAAAACAAGGAAAAACAAAACAAAACTACCACTATTCAAATAAATGAAAACTTCTGCTGAATCTCCTTCTCCAGCTCCTAAGTCGATTCACTAGGCGAGTGAGGATTCCAAGCAACATGAACCAACTTGATGACCTTATTCTTAAGCACTTTCTCCTGCCGATCCACAACAGCAACTGGCAAAATCTCATAAGTCAAATCCGGCCGCAAAGTCAACTCAGAGTAGTCGATCCCGTGACTCTCATTGCAGATATATCACCTGAGTTGTGGGTTATGAAAAACATCGTGCACTCCTGATAATGCTGGCGGCAAAGCAAGACGATAGGCCACCATGCCTACTCGCTCCGAAATCTCAAACGGTCCAATAAACCTTGGGCTAAGCTTGCTCCCACCACCAAACCGAATGACATCGCACCACGGAGATACCTTAAGGAAAACATGGTCACCAACAACAAACTTCAAAGCCCTCCGATGGTCATCAGCCCATCGCCTCTGCCTATCTTGAGCTGCCTGAAGATGCTTTCTGATCTGAGTCACAGCATCAACTGCCCTGGTGATCAACTCCGGACCCGACAACTGCCTCTCACCAATGTCATCCCAGTACACTGGTGATCTGCATTTACTTCCTAAAGTGCCTCGAACGGTGCTGCTTTAAGACTGGCCTGAAAGCTTTTATTATACGAGAACTCTACGAGATGTAAATGGTCCTCCCAAGATCCACCGAATTGCAACATACAGGATTGCAACATGTCCTCAAAAATCTGAATAGTCCGTTCTGACTGTCCATCAGTCTGGGGATGAAAAGTTGTACTGTACTTCAACTTACTCCCCAAACTAGCCTGAAGACTCTCCCAAAACTGAGATCTGAATCTCGTATCCCTGTCGGATACAATACTAACTAGAACCCCATGAAGCCTGACAATCTCATGCATGTACTTCTCAGCAAGGCTCTTAGTAGACCGACCGACACAAAAGGGAATGAAGTGAGCACTCTTCGTCAAATGGTCGACAATCACCCAAACAACATTGTGACCCTTAGGAATCCTCGGCAAAGCGGTCACAAAATCCATGGTGATATGCTCCCACTTCCACTCCGGAATAGGAAGTGGGTGAAGAAGTCCAGCGGTTCTCTGATGCTCTGCCTTAACCTGCTGACAGATCAAACACTGAGCAACAAACCGTGCTACAGCCCTTTTCATACCATGCCACCAGAAGTGAAGCTTCATATCTCGATACATTTTAGTACTGCCAGGATGGATAGAATACGAGGACTGATGAGCTTCCTCAAGCAACCTCTGACGAACTTCACCCTTAGAGACACACAACCGGGAACCAAAATGAAGCGAACCATTGGCATGAATAACCATGTCCGTTCTGGACCCAGACTTAACCTCAGCTAAAAAACCGTGCAACTGCACATCACCAGCCTGAGCCTCCTTGATCTGATCAACAAGAGAAGACTGAAGCTGGAGCGCAAGACAACTCCGACCAGAACTCGGCAACAAAACCTCCAAATCCAACATCCTCATCTGCTCAATGAGATCAATCTGTTGAGTAAGAAACATAGTTGTCGGTATCATGCTCAAAGCATCTGGCACCAAGTTTACTTTACCAGGATGGTATTGCAAACTGATGTCATAATCGGCCATAAGCTCCAACCATCGCCTTTACCTCATGTTTAATTCCTTCTGGGTGAAAACGTACTTGAGACTTTTGTGGTCTGTAAAGTTCTCCATGCGGTCTCCAAGTAAATAATATCGCCACAGCTTCAAAACATAGATCACTACCGCTAACTCTAAGTCATGAGTAGGATAATTCTTTTCATGCGGCCTCAACTACCTCGATGCATATGCAATGACATGGCCCTTCTGCATAAGAACTGCTCCAAGACCCTTACCAGAAGCATCACAATGAATTACAAATCTGCCTGAACCATCTAGAATAGTCAACACATGCACTGACATCAATCTGTTCTTCAACTCAACAAAAGACAAACCACACTCATCAGACCAATAGAACTTCTGATCCTGCCCAGTCAACTTAGTCAACGGTCCTGCTATCTACAAAAAATCTTAGATGAATTTCTGATAATACCCAGCCTAACCGAGAAAACTCCTGACTTCAAAAACTGACTGAGGAATAGGCCAATCCTTCACAGCCTCAGCCTTAGCTGGATCCACAGAAAGACCATTGCCAGAAATAATGTGCCCCAAGAAAGAAACCTTGTCGAGCCAAAACTCGCACTTGCTGAGTTTCCCATAGAGCTGATTCTCTCTCAAAGTCTACAAAACAACTATAAGAAGATGCTCAACATGATCTTCCCGATTCCGAGAATATAGCAAAATATCATCAATGAAGACCACCATAAATCTATCTAAGAACTGAGAGAAAATCCAGTTCATAAGATTCATGAATACAGCTAGCACATTAGTGACCCCGAACGGCATCACAAGATACTCATAGTGCCCGTATCTAGTCCTGAATGCAGTCTTTTGTATATCAGTAGCCTTCACCTTGACTTGGTGATACCCAAAACGAAGATCCAACTTCGAGAAAACAAAATCCCCACTCAACTGGTCGAACAAATCATCGATCCTAGGCAAAGGATACCGATTCTTTACAGTAACACTGTTTAGTTCCCGATAATCCACACACAGTCGGCAACTACCATCCTTCTTGTTGATGAAAAGGCCCGGAGCACCCCAAGGTGAAACATTTGGTCTGATGAAACCCAAATCAAGAAGCTCCTAAATCTGCACCTTAAGCTCTGCTAGCTCAACTAGTGCCATCCTGTAGAGACTCTTCGATATCGGAGTCGTTCCAGATTGAACATCAATACCGAACTCCACTTCCCTATCAGGGGGTATACCAGGCAACTCATTTGGAAAAACATCCAAGAAATTCCGAACTACTAGAGGTGCATCCTCACAACCTGAGTGCAATGCCATCGCACAATCCACCAGTTCAACTGCAGTCTTTGTTCGACCAAGGAAAGACTCCCAGGCATGGAACTCAAATTCTGCTCGATCTGGAATTCTGAAAACAACTTTCTTGGCACGATAATCAATAATGGCATGGGCTTCACCCAACCAATCCATACCCAGAATAACGTCGAATCATAAATTCCCAATTATAATCAGGCTGGCTTTGAAATCTGCGTTCCTAAGAACAACAGAATATTGCCTGCACTCACGGGAACAAATGAAAACACCACTACCTGTCAAAATATTCCAAGCCTCAGACATGTTGCTACACTCCAACTGATGGCGAACGAAAGATTGTGAGGAGACAAAAGAATGGGTTGCCCAAGAATCAAAGAGAACACAAGCAGGAAAAGAGCAAACAAGGACGACACCTAAGGAATCCAAAGCCAAGGTGAAGGAAAGCAGACAATCAAGGGTGAGGGAAAAACAAAAATACAGAAAAAAAACAACAGAAGAAAAATAAAGCAAGACCAGAAGAGTGCAAATAAAGGAACAAAAGGGAAACCGAACTACAAAACAACAAACAAAATATACCTACCACAACTCCTTCAGCTATTTCAGCATCTGTAGCGGTCAAATTGAAAGCCTGACCTCTCCTCGGAGCAGCGGTCCTCTGACCGACAATCTGATGCTGAGGAGGAAGCGGAGGCCTAACTAGACCACGAGCTGGGCCTGCTTGCTGAATAGGAACCCTGGCTGGAAGAGCCACCTGCTGCTGTTGCGGACAATCGCATACTGAATGATCAGTCGTGCCACACCTAAACCACCGGCGGTTGAAGCGCCAACAATTCCTACGCTCATGCCTAGACATCTGACAGAAGTTGCAAAAACCACCCTTTTGGACACTAGCAGAAGGATACAGAGCTGCCCTGACCAGATGGATTGGGACAGGCCTCCAAACAGGACCACCATAAGGGCTAGCAGTAGAATGCGGAACAGTCCACGAAGAAGGAACCAAATTACCACGAGCCTGCCCCTAAGCTCGAGCTATCTCAAGAGCTTTAGCATAAGTATGCAAACGGAGAGATGTTGTGCAATCTAGATACCTAAATAAATAGATAAAACTAGACACAAATTAAAAAAACCTCGCAAGTGCACGAATCGTTTGGAGAAGCGTAGTGACGAGCAAGGGTCGATCCCACAGAGATTGTAGATTCTAACTTACTAATCAATAAAATAGAAAACAGAATATTGAAGTGTCGTTCTGAAAGTCTAAAAGAAATGAAAAGATAAAAATCTAAATAAGTAGCATCACAAGTTGAGTCACAAATCTCTATTAAAGTAGTTGGGTTTTGATCTCCACCAATAGTCAGTAATGTTGAGTCATATACTACATCCATTACTCATGTTTTTTCTCTTCAAGGGCATGGTATCTACTCCTTAAAGTAATGTTTCCCTAAGCCAAGAATTAGGCATGGTATCTACTCTAATTCGTTTCTTTCTTTAAGTATTTAGCATGGTATCTACTAAGTTGCACTTAAAGAAAACATAAGATCAGTGGAAACGAACAAACACTCAAGGTCCTAGAAATTGGTATCAGATCTAGATCCCTTAAGTTGATTAAACCAAGAACCCCTAAGGACTCCCTTGTTACAAGTCATGAACACGAGATACGGGTCGTCTTAATATGCTCATCTAACAGATTCAGATCTACACTGCACCAACTTATAATCCCAGATTCGGACCAGTCGACTGGCTGTCACTTCAGTCGACTGCCCTTAGTATTCTGAACTAGTTTGATTATTATAAATCTATTCCAATTCACTCAGGTTTAATCAATAAGTAATAGAGTAGCAAGCATTACATAACTATGGTCTCAATCTACCCAACTATGAAAGTTAGTTCCACATAATAAAACTTTTATTGATTAATAAAATAGAGTTCATGACTACAAAGAAAATAAAAGTAAAAGGAAGAATAGAAGAACACTGATTTTTATGATATTGAACTTGAGCCCAATCAGTAGTCGTCTTGTTCTCCTTCTTTGATGCTTGCTGTCGACGATCGGTTCTTGATGATGGATCCGGCCACCTCGAGAGAGTCAGAGCCCCCTTGAATAATGCATCTTGGTTGGTATTTATAGAACATGGCTAGAGATTTAGGGTTTGCACTCTTTTGCATAAAAGCCCTCTTCTCTTATTTATTTCCCTCCGTCTTTTATGCTGCGTTTTATTTCTTTCTCTTTTCTTCTTTCCTTCCTTTTCTGCTTTGATTTGTATTTGGATTTGGACGAATCTTTAAATATCTTATCTTTTAACTCTGCCGCCTACCAGTCGACTTATCTTCAAACCAGTCGACTGTGTCGAGACTTCTGAAGATTTTATAATTGATCATCCAAGTCGGCTGTTGACAATCAACTTCTCTTTGCAGTCGCCTGTTGTAATGGACCAGTCGACTGATTGTCTGTAATATTCTGAGTATCATCCTTAAAATCCTGAATCTGCTTCGTTTCGCTATTTTAAGTTGTTTCCTATGGAAAAGAGAAAATAAGAGTTAAATACCACATATAGAGCTTTTAAATGTCTAATTGCATTAAGATTATTGCTCCTAAATGTGAATAATATTGTGTTCATCAAGAGATACAAGATGCCTCCTGATATCCTTCCCAAGCCCATTTGTGAATCTACGAGCCCTATCCTCTTTGGTTGCCACAAGAACGGCAGCGAAGTGGCTAAGTCTAGTAAACTCAGCTGCGTACTCATCCACTAACCGGGATCCCTGTTTCAAGAAGTCCATGTTACAATATTGTTTGAACAATTATGTAACAAAATTCCAAAATAGAATAATGACTTAACCTGTTTTAGGGCCAGGAATTGCTGTCCATCTCAACTCGAGTACTACTGGGGAAGAACTTCTCCAAGAATCCCCGAGTGAAAGTAGTCCAAGCAATAGGCCTTTTAAGTCGCTCAGACTCGGCCATCCACCAAATATGAGCCAAATCCACTAGCTGGATGGAAACCACATCCACCCTATCAGCCTCGGCAACACGTGCCGCCAAGAGCAAGTGCTCAGTCTGGATCAACCATTGTTCAGCCTTCAAAGGCATCTCAGTGCCGGAAAAACGGTCAGGATGCAGCCTCATAAAATCCGTAACTGTTCCTGGACGAGGCGAAAGATTTGCCTGCATTGGCACAACGGGAGGCGGAACCCGAGCAGCTTACAGAGTAGCCATCACTAGATTGCTGTGGTTTTGGTGCTGATTAATCAGCTGCTCAAGCACAGCAGTGACAGCCTTAATCGAATCAGGCTGAGAAGAATTCCCACGAGTCATAGCTGCGCAAAAATCAAAACAATTAGCATCCAGAATCAAAGTTAATAATAATTTATTTACGCATGCATGGTTGTTAAAATAATGAGCCAATCCCAGTTCGAGCCAAGCTTGTCTAATATATTAGAAAATAGACTTCCACACAAATCCAGCGATTATATATAAGCCATATAGTATTTCACAAAATCATAACTCAAAACTGATTTGAATCCAAAAAATACGTTTAGCCAGAAATCAGTAAATCGTATTCAATGATAGGAAAACAACATTAAAACTCCTCAAATAAATTCAGGAAAAATCTGGGGTAATTTCCTATATGTCTAGTATCAGAATATAAAGTTTCATAATATTCCAGTAAAATAAGTTTAGTCAACAAAAATCAGAAAACGTCAAGAAACGATAGTTTGGCAAATCTGGAATTCCCAATATTGATGTACGAAAACTGTAATATCTCGCAAACTGTGAAATGAAATACAAACCCGCCAAAGGGAGATGAAAATAGACAAAATAAGATAACTTTTATTTTTCATAAATATTTTTCATACAGTAAAAGAAAATAGGGTGAAAATATGATTCTTTACCGAACAACGAGCAAAATATAACAAGTATAGTTTTCATAAACAAGCATGAAACGGCATATAAAACTCATCAATAAAATCCACCAAAATTCTGGGTAATCCCTAGATAGGTATAGAAATACTGTGCAAAGGTTCAGATCAGAAAAATATATTTAGGACTAGTATCAAAATAGTTTAATCATCAAAATCATCAGGAAACAAAATCTGGAAATGAAATACACCTCTGTAGTAAAATAGTCATAACTCACTCATACGAAAACAAAATCGATCAAGATCAGAGAGTTTGGAAAGAAGACAGATTTCTCTAAAATTCATGTATAATACAAAATTAAGAATTCTGACCTTAATAGGGTCTAAAATACAAATCAAAACTGATTATCGACAAATACAGATTTTCTCTTGAAAACAAAACCAACATAAACCACACGAAACTCGTTCCAATCACAATCAAACATGGTATAGTGTCTACTAAGTGTCCAAACATCATGATATAGAGTATATAACATATTCACAACCACCATATAATATGGATCTCATAAAACACATAATTTCACCTAATTATCTTATATATATGAATAGATCAAGAACGGTCAAACCTAGTTATTTTCATGTTAATTTTTTGTGTCGTGAGGCAACTAGGGTCAATAGCACTATAGAGAAAAAACCCATCAAAGATAATACACACACGAGTTGTCTCTAGAACCCAACTACACTATAAGCGGTATTTTTGACTTGTATCATATAAAAGAATTTGAGTACAAGTTACTTACCTTAACCGAAGACGAAAACGAAAAACACCAAGAATAACGGGAACGGATCCCGGCAACGAACAAGCCCACGAACAAGAATCACGGCCCAAACAAACGCGATCCCACCTGCACAACCTCGAGCACGTGCAAATGACAAAAGACGAGAGAGAGAGATCAGTCGGTGTTGGGGCGTCGGCTGGCTGCTGGTACTCCGACTGCTGCTGCTGATCGGACGACGGACGGAGATGGGGAGAGAGAACGAGAGGAGGTGAGATGGTGAAGGGATGGGGTGCTCGGACTTGGGGTTGCGGCTAGGGTGTTTGGCGATCGGAATTGGGTAAAGTCCATGCCGAAAGGGGGGGTAGTCAGGGGTGTATGCAGGTCGGGCTTGGGGCGTCGGGTCTTGGGGTGTCGGCGTGCACAAGAAAGGGAGAGAGGGAGGCTGAGATGTGTGAGGTAGGGTTAGGGTATCAGGGTTAGGTTATATATAGGGTTTTGTTTGGAGTTAGAAGTATGAGATGGGTATTGGGTTGTGGATAGTTTAGGAGTAGTAATAGGATTTGTTTAATTAGGGGTTGATTAGGATCAAATTGTATAGGACTCAAACTAGGATTGTAGGTTAATTTGGCCTTGGTGATCAATTAGGAATTAAAAGCAATAGGATTAGAAATAGAGTAACCAACCAAAACGCCATGAACACCCAAGAGCAAAATAAAGAGAACAAGAATCCAATAAAGAGAAAAGAACAACAATCGATAAAGAACGAAGCAAAAAGACAAACAATCAGACACAAGAGCTCAAAATGAAATAAAATGAATATATATTGAAACAACTCCAATATACGTCCAAGAAAAATACAAGAGAGTGCAAATACTCAAGAAAGAAGAAAAATACATCAAAAATACGAAATATGAAAAACAGTGGTTACAGATTGGTTTCACTAGTTTTCTGATGTTTTCTTTAAACGATTGGTTCTTCGATATTGTGGGTTATTGATGTACTATTTTTAAAGGACGTTTTGTTACAGATTACAGTATTTTACAGAAAGTTATATTTTTGTTTTATTCTTATGGCCTTATTAAGTGAGTTATATGTGATTTCAAACGAATTGATATTTTGGTGATATTCTACGACTTCAAAATATGGTTTTCTGTTATTTAATGGATTTAATATTTAATTTGAATTCTAGAATTTTATGAGTACATTATATAAATTTGGATTTTGTTGATTTAAGAAGTTTTCTTCATATAATTATTTTGATGATGAATTTGTAGGTTTTATTGAAAGTTTTGGTATTTATAGTTGAGTTTTGAATCTCTAGGAGTTGAGTGGGAGTCCTGTGAACCGACAGATAAGATTTTGTGGATTTAGACCAGTGGGGTCTTGGGATTGTTGTTGTGGAATTAAGTCCGGCAGGATGCACTAACTCTAGAGAAGGGGGATTTGTGTATTTTTTTAATAATAATCAACTTAAGGACAGGCACTAGTGGAGATGTGATGAAACTTGAGAAACATAAGTATATGCTCTTGGATTTAGGTCCAACGGATGCGTTCCAAGACTTGTGTATTGTTCTGTCTTGAGAGGACATTTATATGTTCGTGTGTCGAGGGTTTGCAGGCATATTCACGGAGCATGCAGGGTGCATTCGCGTGTCAAGGTTCAGCGGGCCTATTCATGGGATGTACCCGGTGTATCTGCACGTTGAGGGCTTCGTAAGCCTACTCGGGGGGTCCACGGCAGGGAGGTGATTCTCTGGTTTTTTGAGCTATTCTTACATGATGCTTGTGCATCGATGGTTGTGATGCCTATTCGCGGAGTATTCTGGATCTTATTTTCTTCACCGTAGTAGGATTAGTTGCATAAGGAGGGATTTAACCCTATAAAGTGGAGGACATTAAGGCCTTGCACCGGACCTATGTAGCATGGAATGCATAGAATCTAACAAGTGTGCATTAGGGAGTCAGCATATAGCATTGTGTTTTCTTGACTTGGTTTTATGCATGTTGTTTTCTGTTTCTCCTACACTTGACACTTAGTCTAGTTTCACTTTATGTTTTCATGTTTTACTTATTGTTATTTCATATTCCTTTCATTACTACTTTGGCTATGTGTTGATCATGACTTTATTCTTCATGTTTTATTTATGTCGTATTTTCTTTTGATGTCACTCACACTGTTATGGTTGACCCCTGTAGGTTTGGGGGGTTAGAGTTATCTCTAGCCTCATGTTTTACAGGAAGGTACTTATAGCATTGGGATCTGGATGCATGTGGCTTATGTGAATTGTAAAAGAAAAGATTGTAATTCAAGGTGTTTGTTTTTCTGCTGTGTTTTGTAAAGAATTAATGTAATAAAAGTTGAAAAATTCCTCTGTATTTTGGCTATGTTTACTATTACAATTGAGGTTGATGCTAGGAATTGTGCCACGTATTTCTGAGATATCATATTAAAAATTCAGGGCGCTACAGAGATTGGTATCAGAGCATGCTTCAACAGTAATAATAAACATGGTATAAGAATAAACCTAGGTGTGGACATTAGAGCATGAGTATCTAGGTGTGGACATTAGAGTGTGGGTATCACATAGAGTTAGAATATGATGTTTTGGCTTGGGGTATGACTGAGGTTTTGCCATGGGGTATGGATATGAATATGTATTGTGTTGTGATGCTCTAAATTTACCCTCATTTTGCAGTATTCAGTATAATGGCAGGACCCAGGACCAGGAATGGTGGTAATGGTGATGGGGCAAAAAGTTTCCACGGGGTGGGACTTGATCTTGAGAATGAGATTGCCACGGTGTGTCAGACCTTGAACACATTCATGGTAGCTAATATGGCACAGAATCAGAATCAGAATCAAGGAGCTGCACCAGTGTTTGTTAAGGCTGAACCAATTAAGCAGGTTGATTCCTTCAAATGGATGAAGCCGCCTATTTTTGAGGGACAGACTAATCCAGATAAGGATAATGATTGGATTAGACAGATGGAGATGATCTTCGAAGTTCTGAAAATCCCAATAGTCAATAATGTGAAATTGGCTACGATGCAATTAGAGAAGGATGTTGGCGTTTGGTGGCAGTTAGTGAATACGACTTTTGGGGATCAGCAAGTGACTTGGCAAGCTTTTCTGGAGGATTTTAGGGATTCTTTTCTTCCTTCTGGATATTCAGGAGAAGAAGGTAATGAAATTCTTGAATCTGCAGCAAGGCAGCATGACAGTGCACAAATATGAGACTAAGTTCACTCAGCTGTCAATATGTACACCGGAGCTGATTGTGGATGAAGCGAAGAAGGCCAAGAAATTCGAGCAGGGCTTGAGGTTAAATCTGAGGTTGAGGATGATTCCATTAGGCATCAGTAGGTTTGATAAGCTAGTCAGGAGAGCAGCTATGACAAAAGAAGATATGGAATAGTTCCAGAAGAAGCAGAAGATCTGGAATAGGAACAAGAGGCCAGCAGTCAGTCAGAGTGGGAAGAAGTTTCCCGAGAAGCAGGGCAAGTTCAGTAGGCCAATGCAGAAGGCTCCCGCAATTCAAGGTGTGATTTGTTTCAACTGTGGAGAGGCAGGTCATTATCGGGCAGCATGCACCAAGCCTTGGAAGGCATAGGTTTATTATCAGTGTGGTCGTGAAGGGCATCTCAGACCAAACTATCTGTAGTTGAAGAATGATGGTGCAGGCGGAGGCAAATTTCAGAGGCAGGGGTGAGTGTTCGCATTGACTCAGGAGGATGCAGGTAACTCAGAGGATGTGATACAGGGTGTGCAAGAATTTTGAATTCATTCATTTATGTATTAATTAAAACTTGTTTTACAAATAAATTGGGGATTTGAGTATCATTATCCATGTAACAGAATTTGTTTTGGTTGATTGAATAAAAGCAAAAGTTTTATTTGATACTAGTTCTTCGCATACATTTGTGTCGCCTAATTTTTGCTAAAGCTTTAGGTGTGGAACCTAAGCTGTTTCCAGGCAGGATCTTGATGGTGACAACACCATCAGGGGAAGAATTGATTACTGATCGATATTACGAAGGCTGTGATATCGAGATTGGTAGGAGATTATTTGGCATTAATCTCATTGAGGTGCAAGTTCTTGGTGGGGATGTGATTGTGGACATTGATTGGATGGCAATGTATGATGCCACAATTGAATGCAAGAGGAAGTGTTGTTAGTGAAAGCACCAGGCGGTTTCGCAATGTCTTTTCGGGAGAAAAAGAAGGACTCGAAAGTGACTGCTACGGTATCTAAGTCGATGTATCCAGATGAAGTCAGAAACATATTAAGGAATTACTGAGAAAGGGTTTCATCAGGCCGAGTTCTTCACCGTGGGGTGTGCCAGTGCTGTTAGTCAAGAAGAAAGATGGGTCAATGAGGATGTGCATTGACTATCGGGAGTTGAATAGGGTAACTATTTAGAACAAGTATTCGCTTCCGTGGATTGATGATCTATTCGATGGGCATCGGGGAGCAGCTGTGTTTAAAAGATTGATTTGAGATCAGGGTATCATCAAGTTCGAGTCAAGGAGGAAGTTGTGAGTAAAACGGCTTTCAGGACACGTCATGGACTCTATGATTTTTTGGTAATGTCATTCGGAGTGACGAATGCGCCGGTAGTATTCATGGATATGATGAATCGGATCTTGCGGCCATTTATTGATCCCTTCGTGGTGGTTTTCATTGATGATATTTTGGTGTATTCGAAATCGGAGGAAGAGCATTCTATGCACTTGGCAGAGGTATTGAAGAAGTTATAGGAGCATAACTTGTATGCCAAGGTGTCAAAGTGTGAGTCTTGGAAGTTCGAGGTAGCTTTTCTTGGTCATACCCTTTCTAAGGAGAAAGTGGCCACGGATCCTCAGAAGTGAAACAGTGAAGGAACTGCCCAGACCAGCGTTAGTGGGGGAAGTCAGGAGTTTCTTGGGTTTGACTGGGCACTACAGGAGATTCATTCAGGGCTATGCACAGATTGCAGTTTCTTTGACAGGGTTAACTCGGAAGAATGTGGCATTCACATGGACTGATACATGTAAGGCGGTTTTTCTTGAGCTAAAGGAGAGGTTGACGACTGCGCCTATCTTAGCTTTGCCACAAGCTAGGAAAGATTATCATATCTTCAGCGGTGCATCTCTCAGAGGTTTAGGGTGTTTCTTGATGCAGAAAGTAAAGGTTATTGCATATGGTTCGGGGCTTTTGCGTCCGCATGAAAATAATTATCTCACGCATGATTTGGAGTTGGCAGCAGAGTTTGATCAGGCAGGTATCGAGGTTGTACTGTAGAGTTTGGAGTGCATCTTTGGCTCAATCGAGGCTGCAACCTTCCTTGAGAAAGCAGATTATGGAAGGTCGGAATTAGATGCAGAGATTCTAAGGATGCTGCAGCAGGTTTCCGAAGGCAAGTTATCAGAGTTGCGCGGCGGAAGCTACTTGGGAGTCGGAGGATGGCATGCGGAAGGATTTTCCTGAACTTTTTGTATGATTATGTTCCTTTTGTATGTTTTTATTTCTTTTGTTAGATTATATTCTCTTGTGTAATGGTATTTCTTAAACTATGTTCCTATCGATGAGATTTCATTTTCCTTTTGCTTAGATTGGTTGATCCATGTTAGTAAAAGTTCTGAGGACAGAACTATTCTTAGGGAGTGATGTAATACCTCAGATTTTTTTTAAAATAATGTTTTTAATATTAATAAATGGATTAAAATGATTTTTGGTGATTTAATAAATATTTTTCTGAAATTTACCTTTTTACACGTGCAAAACACGTGCAAATATTTTGTTAAAAAATTCAAAGTCAAAAATTATTTTAGGGAAACCCATTATTTATTATTAGATATTATTTTTGAATTTTCTCGATTTTTCTGATAATTATTTGACCTATTTGCAAATATTACAAAAAGATGGACTTTTGTGCAAAATTACCACTTGGAGTGAAAACTCTATATTTTTTGGATTTTTGGGCTGGGAATGATGCCTAGTTAACTCAGAGGTAAAGTTTTTAATTTTTATTTTAATAAATTTGGTTTATTTTGCAAGTTTTGATAAAGAAGGGTCTTTTTGCAAAAATGCCACTTAGAGGTCAAAAAGTACAATCTCGTTTTCTGCGTTTTTAAAACAGTGCCGGCCAATATTGGTTTTTTTTTTTAATCTCAATTAAGTTGGTTTTATTTAATTTCCAAGTATAAGGATCTATATATGTAAAGATATATTTAAAAGAGGTATTTTACAAATCTATTCAAAAACTCTAATTACTTGGATTTCCGGCCTATTTAAGGTGGGGTGCAGCTGTCTTTTTTCTGTAGAACATAGAGGATTTCCTTACTATTATTTTCTCGGAGTTTCAAAGCGATGATCTTGGTTTTCTTGCGAAAAGAAGGATTTTCTTATTCCCTTTATTTTTCTTCGGTTGATTCTTCAATAAGGTGAGTGACAAATGTTTGTTTTCTTATTGTTCTAATCATGTTGTATGTGATGATTGTGTATTAGAAAACATGATTAAGGATTGTATGATGATAATATGAAATTTTGATGAGTGGAGGAATTAAAAATTGAATTTTTTCATGAAACTATACTATTGATGGTTAAAACCCTAATTTGATGACTTCAGATTATTAAACAACCTAATAGAAATCACGAGTAGGTTGTTTTCTTTCATAATCTCTTTGTTTTGATTGTTCATATTAAGTTTGTATGATGTTGTATCTCAAAAAGTGAATAAGACTTGATCTTTACTCTATGTACATATATATATGATCTGTTATGAAGTTTGGATGAGTGGAACTTGATTATATGTACGTAGTATTCACATATATTCACAAGTAAATTATTGTAATTAGTGGGGTGTGTATATAACAAGTTGTATAAGAGTTATGGAACTAAAAGTGTCCAGCTTTGGGTGAAAGAGATGGAGTTGAGTTCGGGTCTGTTTGTGTGCAGGCCAAAATTGGGTTTTTGTGAATTTTTGTGAAGTTTTTGAGTTGAATTTGATTTGTTTGAGTACCGAGATTGGATTAAACAATATGCCTCCTATATAAGATGTTTTTTTGATGTTTTTACTGACGTATACACACCCACAATTACATAAACACACATATACACATGCACATTCAAGTATGCTATTTTTTTTTGAAGACTGTGTGAATTTTGATGGGATTTTGATTGGATTTCAATTGTTTTGGTACTGAGATGGTTTTGAACATTAGAATACTCCTATTTGGTGAATTCTGATGATAAAATTGAAGCTTAAATCCTTATTTGAACATATATATATAGGGAAAGCTTCGGTTGTGCACAACCTCTAATGCATACGGCGTGTGCACTAGGACTTCGGGCATTCATATCGACGATCCGAACCGTTCACATTGATCTACACATCTAAATTAGTCTAAATATGTAAAATCAAATTATTTGAAATTCATTTACCCATACATTGAAGTGTTACAAAATTGCATGGCTGAAAATTATTGTTTTTTATAGTCACATGATGGATGGGAAAATGAATTTCAAATGATTTGATTTTACATATTTAGACTAATTTAAATGTGTAGAGCAATGTGAACAGTTTAGATCGTCGATATGAACGCCCAAAGGCCTAGTGCACACGCTGTGTGCACTAGAGGAGTGCACAACCGAAGCTTTCCATATATATATATATATATATATATATATATATATATATATATATATATATATATTGACTGTTTTGAAAGATTTTCGTGAAAAATCACTCTTTTGAGATCTTGAAGTGTTTTTGATTGTTTTATAAACTATATGTTATAGAAGATTTGTTTGAGCATCTCAGGAAGTTTAATTTTGATCTTGCAAAGATTTATCGATGTATTAGTTTAAAACATGCACAGAAATTTAAAACTACAACCTGTTATAATTGACAGTCGACCTAACTGAAGTCGACAGTCGAGTGTCAGATATTGAATTTTGGATTTTGTTTGCAATAACAGTCGACTGCTTTGTCTTTGAACCAAAGTCGACATTCGATTATCGTTTTCTTGAGTTTCAAATTTTCGCAGGACAGTTGACCATCCATTTTCGACAGTCGACTGTCACTGTCGTCGCTGATGGTTTTTCTTGAGTTTCGAATTTTCGCAGGACAGTCAACCGTCCATTTTCGACATTCGACTGTCACTGTCCTGCCTAATCGGTTTCTCGAGTTTTCTGATATTTTCTTTAAATGATTGGTTTTTCGGTATTGTGGGTTATTAATCAATTGTTTTTAAAGAACGTTTTGCTACAGATTACAGTATTTTATAGAAAGTTATATTTTTGTTGTATTCTTATGGCCTTGTTAAGTGAGTATATGTGTTTTCAAATGAATTGATGTTTTGGCGATATTCTATGACTTCAAAATATGATTTTTTTGTTATTTAATGGATTTAATATTTAATTTGAATTTTGGAATTTTATGAGTACATTATATAGATTTGGATTTTGTTGATTTAAGAAGTTTTCTTCATATAATCATTTTGATGATGGATTTGTGAGTTTTATTGAAAGTTTTGGTATTGATGGTTGAGTTATGAATCTCTAGGAGTTGAGTGGGAGTTCTGTAAACCGGCAGATGAGATTTTGTGGATTTAGACCAGTGGGGTCTTGAAATTGTTGTTGTGGAATTAAGTCTGGCAGGATACACTAACTCTATAGAAGGGAGATTTGTGTGGGGATTTGTGTACTTCTTTTTTAATAATAATAGACTTAAGGATAGGTACTAGTGGAGATGTGATGGAACTTAGGAAACGTAAGTATATGATCTTGGGTTTAGGTCCAACGGATGTGTTCCAGGACTTGTGTGTTGTTCTGTCTCGAAAGGACATTTGTATGTTCACGTGTCGAGGGTCTGCAGGCTTTTTCACAGAGCATGCAGGGTGCATTCGCGTGTCGAGGGTCTGCAGGCCTATTCATGGGATGTACCTAGTGTATCTGCACGTCGAGGGCTTCGTAAGCCTATTCGTGGGGTACATGGCAGGAAGGTGATTCTCCGATTTTTTGAGCTATTCTTACATGATTCTTGCGCATCAAAGGTTGTGATTCCTATTCGCAGAGTATTCTGGATCTTGTTTCCAACACCGTAGTAGGATTAGTTACATAACGAGGGATTTAACCCTATAAAGTGGAGGACGTTAAGGGCTTACTCCGGACCTATGTAGTATGGAATGCAAAGAATCCGACAAGTGTGCATTAGAGAATCAGCATATAGCATTGTGTTTTCTTGACTTTGTTTTATGCATGTTGTTTTCTGTTTCTCCTACACTTGACACTTAGTCTAGTTTCACTTAATGTTTTTATGTTTTGCTTATTGTTATTCCATACTCCTTTCATTACTACTGTGGCTATGTGTTGATCATGACTTTATTCTTGATGTTTCATTTATGTCGTATTTTCTTTTGATGTCACTCACACCGTTATCGCTTATCCTTGTAGTTTTGGGAGTTAGGGTTATCTCTAGCGTCATGTTTCACAGGAAGGTGCTTATAGCATTGGGATCTGGATGCATGTGGCTTATGTAAATTGCAAAAGAAGTGTTGTAAAAGAAAATTTTGTAATTCAAGGTGTTTGTTTTTCCGCTGTCTTTTGTAAAGAATTAATGTAATAAAAGTTGAAAAATTTTCTCTGTGTTTTGGTTATGTTTACTATTACAATTGAGGTTAATGCTGGGAATTGTGCCACGTATTTCTGATATATCATATTGGAAATTTGGGGCGCTACACCACGAGTGCACATGACGGTATGATATATTCTTCTTTTATTTTTTGCAAATTTTCTGCTCAGTTGCAATATGTTGTCTTAAATTTTTTTTTTCTCTATTTCAGACGATGTGTCACTTTGGTCATCTAGTGGACTTCTATGCTGCTGAAGAGAAGAACTTTAGGGCCCAGATATCCCGTGAAGAAAAGTGGAAGAAAAAGGCCTTGAAGTAGGTGAAGGCTGAGTTGGAGACGCTGGAGAGAAAGGAGGGAGAGACTCGCCTTGAGATGGAGGCATTGGCGAAAAGAGAGGGTGAGATGTGCCTTGAACTGGAGGCATCGAAGAAAAGGAAGGAGGAGTCGACGAAGATGGTGGCCAAGCTCTTGCTGGAGTTGGAGAAGGCCCACGCTAATGTGGCCTCGGAGCTAAAGGTTGGGGTGGCAAAGGTTATACATGTTCGGCCACTAGCTTTTTGCCACCCCAGCCTTTGGGTGCTGCTTATTTCAGTGTGGGAGAAAATAGATAATGAGTTAATATTTGATGGAAACTACTAAAAATCTGACCTTTGATCATTGCCAGGAAATTCGGTTAGAGCTCTTGATATTCAATCTCAATAATTGATTGAACACTGTGATCTGGATCTGACAGTTGCTAAAGCGGCTGATGGACCTATAAAAAGCCTAACTCACCGGGGGTGGCCCCGGTGACAGACTCTCCGACGCTCAAGTCAGAACCAGAGAGAGAAAGAGAGTTTGAGAGAGAAACTATTGATTACCTTCTGACTGAGGAGGGGGGAGGGTATTTATAAGCCTAAGAAACAATACAAGAGATTGATATGAATCCATTAGATCGACAATGAATTTCTTATTTGTTATTCAAATATCCTCTTCAAGAGATAGGCTCTCTTGTTTAGATATAAGAGATTTGACTAACAGCCTTTGTGGGCTGGGTCTCTCTCAGTGTACCTAATCTGTCAATTTTTATGTGCTTGAAAGAGTCTCATATCTTGTAGAGGAGTCTGGAGAAGGCCCGGATCTGTTAAAGAAGCCCGTTAAGATTAATCTGCCTGTAAAATCTTTTTGATCTATGCTGGAATCGTACGACCCTGATTTGCTGTGATTTTTATCATTATCATATAGGGTACTATAATAATTATTGTGCCCTCCATTAGGATCCAATACTTCATGTATAATTTTTCATTGTAAAAAGATTATCTTCTATTGAGGACTTGAGAGAGAGATATATTCTTTGTGAAAGTATATTGTAACATGTTTTATCATTTCTTGTTAAATAATATCTCTGGTGTTTCTCCTCTAATTAGGTACGTTGAATTGGAAAAAATGTGTGTTTGGTGTAATCTAGTTTTCTGCTTGGTTGTTCAACTTGATTGATTGTCACCTCTCGCTTACTTTCAATGCACTACTTTGTCGTATTTCCCAGCAAGTAGTATAAGAGCTCCATCAGAATTTTAGGTTCCTTAGTGAAGATTACAAATCAGGTTGGTTTCCTGAAGATAAAGTAGTTCTGTAGAAAGATCAACTTCATTCTTTGGACAGTGGATATGTACGACGTACTGGTTCAACAAACATTTCCCAAGAAGGAGATGAAGGGAATCCAGAAAACCTGGAAGAGCCGGGCGACATAAAGAAGGGTAATTGGGATGATATTTATTTAAAAACATTAAGTTTAATCTGGTTGTCACTAGAAAATAAAGTAAACTGTAACTTTCTGGAGGAGAAAAGCACGACGAGTCTTTGGGCAAGACTCGAAATTGACTTTTGTGGGTCATCTCCACTGGAATAGATGTACTGAAAGAGAAAGCTGTTATGTTTCTCAATGAAGGAAGGTACCGCTCTTCATGATCATATCGTCGAGCTCAAAAAGTGTCGTCAGAGTTAAAGGCGATAAATGCAAATGATCTCAGCGAAGAAGATATGAAGCTTTCAACTTGATATATTCACTGTCAAATTTGTATGAGTGTCTGATACCTACTATTACACAGGAAATCTGAAATGCGAAGCTAGCGGTAGCCGGTGTGAGGCTCGAAAGATGATGAACTTAGAAAGTAAACTCATAAATCTGAGTTTACTTTTGCAAGTGGCCCATAAGTGGAGGGAAGTTCATCAAGACGAGACAGTGCACATAAAGAAGTGGTTTATTGCCATTTTTTCAGGAGGAAGGGCATTATAAGAAGGATTTTATCGCAAGTTTTTGAGTCAGCAGGATGCCAACATAGTTTGCAACGTTGATTCGTGTAATTACTCTGACTGTTGTCTTCTTGTTTCAAGTTCTAAAGATGTGGATTATGGTTGTTTCTTTATCTGGAGAGTTCTCACATTTCCTTCAGGAAGCAAAACTTTTATACTTACAAGTCTACAACAGGTTGTTCCATGCGAATAGGTATTGATAAGAATTGTGACGTAGTGGATAAGGGGATAGATGACTTAAAGATGTCAGACGGGAAGGGTTTCACATTGTAGAAGGTTATACAAGTTCCTATATTGAAGGGAACCTAATATCCATATGAACTTTGGAAGCACAAGGCCGTGGGTACGCAACTTGAAGTGGAGTTCTAACAATTTGGAAGGCTTGTTGTAAGGTGATGATGACAAAGATGGGTGTTCGACAAAACCTCTACAAGTTTAATGGGAATTTGAAAACTCGGCCGAGTGTGTGACAGCCCAACTTTTCGGAAGCATTTAATTTGTCACCACTAGGAATACTTAGCACTGTCACATTTACCCGATACCCGAATCCGACCCGGACCCGGCATTGGACCGGAATCGACCCGATCTATACGGGTCCGGGTCCTAAAATTAGACCCGATGCACTTCCGGGTCTGGATCAAGGTCCCCTCAAAATAGAACCGATCCGGACCCGGACCCGTTAAAAAATACCACAAAAATATGAAATTTGAATAATAGAGTTGTATCGATATACATGTAAATAGTAATTCTTGAAGATATATGTGTAAATATAACATTTATTCATGTACTTAAGTGCAAAAATTGTTAAAACCATAGGGTATCGGGTGCAAAAATACTTAAGTACAAATATTTATACCCCACTACCGGACCCGGCAGGTATATTTTTTTAATTAGACCCGGACCCGATTCTCGCAAGTCCGGGTCCGGGTCCAATTTTTGGACCAGTGAGGTACCGAATCCGGATCCGGGTAGTGAAGGACCCGACCTTATAAGACCCGATAGCAGCTCTAGGAATACTCTAGCGAGATAAGGATGTTCAAATACAATCGAAGGTGGTGGTTGCATCGGGGTAAGTAGAGTTCAAATGAAGTATGGCATATCCATGTCAATTCCAATGGAGCATACATTGGAAAAATATCAGTTTGGAGTAATTTAGCAAGCAGACGAAATCAATGAGTCATGTTTACAAGAGGATCAAGGAAAGAGACTAGAAACATAAACAACACATGGCAGAAAGCACTACAAAAATGTAAGTCGATGTGGAAATGTTTTGAGTTTATTTTTGACATTTGAGGAAACATATTCTTAAAGAAAAACTTATCTCAAAAGCCAGAGATATATTTTAAGTCAAACCAGATACCTAAAGAGAATATTCCAATTGAACTTGCACTACCGATTTCCTATATCTAATTTGGGATAATTATTAAATATTGAAAAATCAGTTCTAATCCTGTTTAATTTATCTTTCATATTTTAGTTTTGGCACCTTCGGATATACACGAATATGTTTAGAGATAAAGACAGAAATTTAAGCATAGGAATTCTAGAGTTCTATAAGTAATTATTGTGGCTTACACTGAGAGGTAGTACGTCATAAGACTTTTCTGTTGCAAACATATTATCTTCTAATGCGGCCTTAAGGGATAAATTTTTTAGTTAGATAGATACTACTATTACTCAAAAATCATCTCTTGTTAAATAATATCTCGGGTGTTTCTCCTGCATATTGGGTTCACAAACTAGAAACAATCGTGTGTTTGGTGTGATCTATTTTAATGCTTTGTTGCTTACTTCTGCTGCACCACATCGTTTTATTTCCCAACAAGATAGCTACACCTAATATTAATTAGCTTATAACTGTTGAATTCATTAGGTTTTGATGTATTCACAAGTCAATTGTCTAAGAGCATACACACTCGTTATTGCTACTTTTGGTCAAAATGGAAAAATGAGAAATAGCACAATAGGTTTATTATTAGTATTATTATTATTATTCGGCTATGACATACATTGCACAATAAGTTCTCATAAAATAGGTATGCCATTACATGATCTCTTCAGAGCAAGTATCTTAAAGCACATACTCCCTACGTGTTGGGGAAATACGACCATTCGGTGCAGAGAAAGTAAGTGACAGGAGACAACCAGTCACATAAAACAACCAAACAGGAAAGTAGGTCACACCAAATACACGATTTTGCTGGTGTGGTGAACTTAATCCAAAGAAGAAATACCTGATATATTATTTAGCAAGCAGACAAAGCTACTGAATTGTGTTTTCAAGAGGATCAAGGAAAGAGTTTCGAAGCATTAATCACACAAAGACAGGAAACACCTAGAATACAATCCAAGATGGAGATTGGTGGGTTAATATCTTGCATTTGAGTTACTAATCATGTTGAAAAGATGGATATACGAGAAGAATCGTAGGTTTATAATTGGGAGAGAAAACTGGGCTACCATGCCCCCCAAAGATTCGGTGTAAATATGTTGCCCAAAGTGATAGTAGACCGACTTGGAAAACTCAAGTATGAGAGCATCCCTCTTGGATGCAGTTCACTGTCATGCAGCAGTCCAACCTCATTTTTCGCCCCACCTTCGCTTTGATTCTACTTCTCACTTTGCTTTTCTTCTTCAACTTGATTTGTAACTCAATACATGCACCCTATAGGGATCCTAAATAGGAACCTAATTTATCTTTTGAAATCGATTTAAAAGAAATTTTTTGCTAGACAATTTAAAAGTATTAATACAAAAGGGGAGTTTCTTTCGCATGTGTTGGGCTTGAATCCTGGAGTATCGATTTCATCATAATCAATACATGTGGTGGACATACCTTGGGCTCAAGTTTTTGAAACTTTTTGGGGACCTAGGTGTAGGACTTTAGTTACACTATATAAACATTGGTTTAGTGTTTGAAGCCTTACCTTTGTTATTTTATTTTTCCACAGTATTTCTTTTGTTAAAATGTCCTTCAAGTTTCACAATTTTTTTAGAATTTATTTTAAAAAGTTCAACTCTTTTTCTGAATGTCCTTCAACACAACATTTAAAAATTGTTTTTTTTAATTTCAACATTTTTTTTGCCTTCTTTTTTGCAATCTCTACATATAAATTGAAATGTAATATCCCGGACGGATATTACCTTGTATAAATTATTATTTTATTATTAATTTGTTTTAATTTCAAAATTGAAATATTTTGGTGATTTTCGCCCGGTTTGTTCACAAACATTGTCTGTACACATATACCGGTCTGTGTACATCGGTAGTGTATCGAATTGGTACCATGATCTTCCGAATTGGTAATAAAATTTATTTTATTATTATTTTCAAAATTAAATTATTTTCATACGAATTATGCGAAGATTTGCAGTATCCGCATATATACGTACATATGCGCGTTATAGCAAATTGTACATTGTGCAAATTAGGTGTATTTTTGCACAAAGTACTTATCCTTGTCATGACCAATTTAAGTTAATTATTAGGATTTTAGGAGGATTAAAATAGGGTTAAGAATGCATGAGAAGATTAAGGTAAAACCCTTCTAGAAACCTTATCTTTTCACCATGCTTCCACCTCACCCTACACCCATACCTCCACCTCATCCCTACACCCTCACAAGGGCATGGCCGGATTTGAAACCCTAAGGGGTTTTGTGCAATTTTGTGAGTGCAATTTTGCACTCTCCACCCTCTCCTCCACCTTTAAATACCTCCTCCTTCTCCACTTGTCTCACTTTTTACAAAACAAAAGAAAGGAAAGGAAAAGAAAGAGAGAACCCACCTTTAACTTGAGAGTTTTTCTTGTAGGTTCCATAGAAGTTCTAAGAGCTTAGGGGAAGGAGAAGTATAGCTAGCAAGTCCTTCCATCAAAGGAATTTATGTGGGGGTTCTCCACTTGTTTCTTTTGTTTGTTTGAGTTGTTGTTTTTTTGGTTCCTTCTTCTTCTTATCTTCCTTGTTTTGTTTTCTTTTGTTTTGGGGGTTGTTCTTGTGATGTGTTGTGTGTTGTTGTATATGTTGTAGTTTTGTATGGATAAAGGAAAGTAATTAGTGGTAGTGCCAACTAAACACATAAAGATGGAATCTTTGTAGTAAAAAATGGTTGTTCTTGTTGTTGTTGTTGGACTAAATAACATAAGCATATGGACTTTGTGTATACACTCATTTTGGATTGTAGGACTTGAATGTGGACTCATACATAAGCATATGGACCTTGTGAATACACCCATTTTTGGGTTGTAGAACATACACTTGAACTTTGGACTAAAGAATATGCATATGATTGGTTGAACTCAAATTGAGGATTCTTTACTTTATTTTATTGTTGTTATTTCCTTTTATAAATCCTAAGTAAAAAGAACTCATTGTAGATGTTAATTCTAGTATGAAAAAAGAAACTAATCTAAGTCATTAGTTGTAGAATGTTAAAAAGATCTCTTTTATGTTTAACTAGCATTAATAAATGTTAGGCTTAAACAGGTAAGAAATAGATGTTTATATAAAGTTGTAGTGGATGTTTATGTTTAAATAAAGTAGTAGTAGTAGATGTTTATGTTTTAAATAAAGTAGTAGTAGTAGATATTTGTGTTTTAAATAAAGTAGTAGTAGTAGATGTTATGTGTAAATAAAGCAGTAGTAGTAGATGTTTATACAAGGTTGTAGTAGATGTTATGTTTCAATAAAGATAGTAGATGTTCATGCTTAAATATTGTTCATACTTGAGTTAGTAGATATTCATGCTTAGTTAATGGATAATTATGCTTAAATGATACTCATGTTTAGCTAGTAGATATTCATGCTTAATGATATTCATGCTAAGTTAGTAGACATTCATGCTTAAGTGAAGTTTATGTTGAAATAGTAATAGAAATCCTTGCTTGAATTATAATAGGAACTCATGCTTAAAGTAGCAACCCAATGCTAAATTGTGTAAGTTAAAGTAAGAAAGTCTTACACCATGCTTGGATCCTTGTAGGAAAAATATATAGCATATTTAGATTATGGTAGGAAGGTCATCTACCATGCTTAGGAATGTTGTAGGTTAATGCTAAGTAAATGTCCATGCTTATATTGTTGTAGGATTAATGTTAAATTAATCTACCATGCTTAGGAATGTTGTAGATTGATGCTAAGTACATATACATGCTTATATTGTTGTAGGATTAATGTTGAATTAATCTACCATGCTTAGGAATGTTGTAGATTGATGCTAAGTACATATACATGCTTATATTGTTGTAGGATTAATGTTGAATTAATCTACCATGCTTAGGAATGTTGTAGATTGATGCTAAGTACATATACATACTTATATTGTTGTAGGATTAATGTTGAATTAGTCTACCATACTTAGGAATGTTGTAGATTGAGGCTAAGCATATATTCACGCTAGAGTTATTATAGGTTGTTGCTATGTTACACCCATGCTTATACTATGTTTGACTTGTTGTAGGAATTAAGGTAAGCATTCATGCTTAGTCGTAGCAATTTTCCATAAGCATCCATGCTTAGATTGTAGTAGGAAAATTGTATACCATGCTTAGATTAATACCAAGTAGTATTACCATGTTTAGAATGTTGTAGGTCTCTACTTGGAATACATACCATGCTTAGATTAATGCTAAGTAGTATTACCATGCTTAAATCGTTGTAGGAACCCATGCCATGTTGTAGATCATGCTCACCTTGTTGTAGGATAAATTGTAACATCCATGTGTAGGTGTACTAATTATCCATGCATAATGGTAGCAATTTATATGCTTAAGTTAAAGTAATTATCCATGCTTAGTTGTAGCAATTCTATGTTTATGTTTTATCCTTACTAGATTGTATAGTAGATGTTCTACTAAGTTGTCTTCATGCTTAGATTAACGATAAGTAGCATTACCATATTTAGAAGGTTGTAGGTTCGTGTTTGAAGGGTACACCATGCTTAGGTTGAACACTTATGTAGCATACCATGTTGGATCACTGTAGGAAAATGATATACCATACTTGGATTTTGTAGGATTAATGCGTATCTACTATACTTAGGAATGTTGTAGATTAATGCCAAGTACATATCTATACTTAGGAATGTGTAGGATAAATGTTTCATTTATCTACCATGCCCAAGATGGTTGTAGGAATACGTAAGTAGTGAGCTATGCTTAAGATTGTTGTAGGTTCCTACCATGCTTAAGAACTGCTATAGGATAATGTTTAAGTTGTACACCGTGCTAAATTATTAGTACTCATGCTATGTTGTAGCATTAACCATGCTTAAGGTAGTAAGAGTTACCCATGCCAAACCTAGTAGCTATTCATGCCTTAACTTGTAGTAGCTTCTACTTAAGTCGTATCCATTTCGTGGTTGTGGCGTAGTAAAGAACTAGCATGTCATGCTTGTAGCGTTAGTAAAGGACCAATCGTACGGTAGTAGCAATATTGTGTGGAGAAGTATCTCTAGTTAATCCCTTGAAGGAACCCCGTGGTTGAGATTACTTAGCTAGAACCATGTATGCTTGAATAAGGTATTGTAGCCTTCTAGTTTAAAGAACCATGTTGATTGTATATGGTAGTGAAAGATTGAAAAGGAACCATGAACCCATGCATCTAGCTCCTAGGCGATTCTAACTTAAAAGAGAAACCAAGAATCTCGTTGCATGTAGTTCTAGTTCATTTGGAAAGGAAACCGTGCATTCTAGTTGTGTGAGGTCCTAATTGAAATTGGACCATATCATGGGAACATTCCTCATCCGTATGGGTAATAAGGTTGGATAGACCACTAGCAATAGTTAGTTCGATAAAGGTTGATATGTCGCTTTCGGGCTTCTTATCGGTAGAATGCCTATCTCAGGCTGTTAGCAGATTCTTCTGTTGCTTCTAATTATAGAACATCGGGTTGCTAGTAAGCACTTTTGGTTGCTTATAGGTTTGATTACCTGTATGGTTGTTTGCATATGGTTGTGCTCGTACGTGGCTCGACTGGCCCGTGCGTAGCTGTTGGTCTCATGTGCGGCTTATTTGGCTGGTATGTACGTTGTTATCTCATACGAGGCCCGCCTGGCTCGTAGGGAGTGGTTGGTTCATACGTAGCTTATTGGCTCGTATGTGGTTAGTTTACTTGTATATAGCTCATTAGCTAGTACCCAGTTCGTTGTGCTCATCTAGGGTGATATTATTACCCTAGGGGCTATCGACCATCAAGACATACATTTTCTTACCCTAAGAAACTGTGGAGGAGTCACTCCTTGTGTAACGCCCCTGCCCCGGGCTCGGACAATTTATACAATTTATAAGACAAATTAGATACTATGTAGTACAACTGCCCACCACAGGCTGCCTCTCAAAAGGTGGTTAACCGAATTGGTGACTCTTGATCCTTGGCATTTATTATTTATATTATATTATATTCCTAATTACAACCGATATGGTACTATAACTCACCTCTTTCTCTCCATTACCGTGAGAATTAGGTGGGCCCCTTGAGTGAAATGCAAGGTCATCTTGGCATTCAAACTCAACAGCACACATCCCATGGGCCATACACCATATCAACAGCATATAACTCCATCCAAACCGTAGGCATACTTTTTCAATCAAACCGGGATCTTATACAATCCCCTATAGAAATATCCTATAGGACAAATTCCAAATTCCTTTATATAATTTTTTCAAATCATATATATATATTTCAGAAATACGGGGTATTACATACACCCCCCCTTCAGAATTCAGCGTCCTCGCTGAGCACGGGGCATGCACAATCTAGTGCAGGTTCTACTTTCTAGCCGATGTAGAGCATATCTGTGAGCGTCGCTCTCGTCTTTGGAATTCTGGAGACCAATCCCACTCTGCGGATCATTCTGTGGATCTCTATCCATCGTCCCAGATTTTTGGGGATTGTCTCACTCCGCCGATCATCCTGGAGCCCATAACTCACTGCTCTCCTACACTCGGTGTCGAAAGTCGGCTCTGATACCATTTGTAATGCCCCTGCCCCGGGCTTGGACAATTTATACAATTTATAAGACAAATTAGATACTATGTAGTACAACTGCCCACCACAGGCTGCCTCTCAAAAGGTGGTTAACCGAATTGGTGACTCTTGATCCTTGACATTTATTATTTATATTATATTATATTCCTAATTACAACCGATATGGTACTATAACTCACCTCTTTCTCTCCATTACCGTGAGAATTAGGTGGGCCCCTTGAGTGAAATGCCAGGTCATCTTGGCATTCAAACTCAACAGCACACATCCCGTGGGCCATACACCATATCAACAGCATATAACTCCATCCAAACCGTAGGCATACTTTTTCAATCAAACTGGGATCTTATACAATCCCCTATAGAAATATCCTATAGGACAAGTCCCAAATTCCTTTATATAATTTTTTCAAATCATATATATATATTTCAGAAATACGGGGTATTACACCTTGGGTACCGTCGGATCTTAACCGGTGTGGGTTGATCGAGGACCGGAGTATAGACGGAGTCCAAGTTCAGGGTAGTGGCATGCATGTATGTTCGCATTGCCGGGGTCTTGGATTGATGGGCCAGAGACCGGATCCTGAGGGGTTCTGGAAAGTCTAGGTTGAGCAGCCTAGTAGAGTTATCTTGCAAAGTCTAGTTTAAGAGATATCAAGTTGTGTTTATAATATTGTCATCCTTAGGAGTGTTCAGGGTTAGGGACATCATTAGGGTAGTGACTTATAAAGATCATTTATTTAGACCCTTGCCGGAAAGAGAGGAGTGGGTTGTAGGGGGCCCCTTACGACCAACTTGTCCCTTGGGGCAGACCTTAGGTGGTGTTATTGGGTTGTACCTTCCCGTCAAAGGGATACGTACGGTGGCTTCTCACGAGTTGGGAGCACGGGTTGCGTATCTCACACTGTTAATTCCTGAAGTGCCATGATAAGGCGGGCGGAGCTAGGGATGGACCCTGGAACTCTGTCGGGTCCTATGCCGGGGACGCGAACAGGCCATAGACTACGGTCTGGCAAAGGGGCGGCAGGGGGCTCTCCTGTTGGCAGAAACCCCGAGGGTTCGTCTGGTTTTTGAGTAAGGTCCGATTAGTAGGGTGGTAGTGGCAACATAGACACCATGAGCGTACTGCCTTGGTAGGACTTGACCACGTCTGCAACCTCATCAGTCACGTTGTATCTGTCAGGAACAGGTTGTGTACAATTAAAAATTCATAATGCGGGTTCAAATTCCTATATATGGAGAAACGGCTTGAGATGGGGCGCATGTAGTATGGGTTGCATGTTGCTTCGGAGACTTGCTGACATTAGAATAGGAGCATCCTAGTTTTAGTTAATATTGCATTAGATCCTAGTCATAGCACTCACAAACACTTAAACTACACCGACACAGTTGCCATGTTTCTGTATGTTGTTTTGGGAGATTCACTGCTATGTTATCAGCCTTAAAGCGTCAGTGAATACTGACGTCCCAACTTCAATAGGTACTGGATCGCAGAAGTACAGGTGCGGGATTCAGGAGGACTCAAGGAAAGGAAAGCGATGAGTCAATGTCATGTTTAGTTCCGCTGTAATATGTGCGTTGATTATCTATTAGTTGAGGAGTACTCAAGTAAGAGTTACCAAGTGTTGTTCTTCATTCCTTGTACTATTATGTAATTTGTCGAATGTTGTAATACTTGGGATTGTAAAGGTATTATTGTAACACTATTGTAATATATTGCAATTGTATGATATTCATACTTGTAATACATTGGGTGTTGAATAAAAAGTTTTAAATTCTCCAGTTTTTCTGTGTATTGTGACTAATTGAAGAAAAGGTCCTGGCTCGTGTCTCGAATTCTCCATATATGGAAATCGGGGCGTTACATGAAATATTATTTTTAATCCTGTTATATTTCAATAGATGTTACTAAGCTTTTATTTGAGGATCTTTCAGAATTAAGACTGCAGAAATTCAATTAAAGACTCAAGAATAAGATGATAAAGAACAAAACATCAACCAAAAGATGAAACACTTAGCACTTAAAGGTGTACAACACGATTCGTCATCATCTGATGAGAGTGGTGAGAGTTTTGACGAAAGTATTGAAGGACTCGATGTTGAATTGGACAACTTTAGTTGTAGATTCAAATACATCACAAAGAAAAAAAAATTGCAACTGACCAACTTCAAATCCATTGGAAACTGCTATGAGTGCGACAAACCTGACCATATCATGAAGCATTGCCCACTTCTTAATAAATGACCTAAGAAGCACAAGGAAAGACGATCATGTACGAAGAATCATATTCACGTGAATCTGAAGATGAAAAACAAAGGAACAAGAACGCTTAAATTGGATAAGTCAATCATAATGTGTGCTTCATGGAAAAAGAAACTCAGGTAAATATTGAGTGAAATGAATAATACAAACAAAGCTTGGCCTTAAATATTGTTTAAAATTCAATTCTTTTTTTGAATGTCCTTCAACACAACATGTTAGAATTCTTTTTTTTCCAACAATTCTTTTTTGCAATCTTTACATAGGAATCAGAATACTATTGTTAATCATGTTATATTTCAATGGATGTTACTAAGCTTTTATTTGAAGATTTTTCAGACTTAAGACTGTAGAAATTCAATTAAAGACTCATTAAGCACACATTATGATTGACAATTTTTTAAATGTCCTTTTTTGAGACTGCAAAAATTCAATTAAATAGTCAAGAAGAAGATGGGAAAGAACCAAACATCAACCAAAAAGATGTAAAGCTAAGCACTTTAAGGAGTTCAACATGACTTGTCATCATTTGATGTGAGTGGGTTCAACACAACATTTTAGAATTCTATTTTTTTTCCAACAATTCTTTTTTGCAATCTTTTCATAGGAATTGGAATACTATTGTTAATCATGTTATATTTCAGTGGATGTTACTAAGCTTTTATTTGAAGATTTTTCAGACTTAAGACTATAGAAATTCAATTAAAGACACAAGAAGCACACATTATGATTGACAATTTCTTAAATGTCCTTTTTTGAGACTGCAAAAATTCAATTAAAGACTCAAGAAAAAGATGGGAAAGAACGAAACATCAACCAAAAGATGTAAAGCTTAGCACTTTAAGGAGTACAACATGAATTGTGATCATTTGATGTGAATAGGGAGAGTTTGAACGAAAGTATTGAAGTACTTAGCGTTGAAATGGCCAACTTTAGTTGTCGGTTCAAATACATCATGAAGAAAACAAAAAATTGCAACCGACCAACTTTGAATTCTTGGAAACTGCTATGAGTGCGACAAGTCCAATCATATCATGAAGCACTGCCCCCTTATTAGTAAATGGCCTAAGAAGATGATCATCTATGAAGAATCATATTCAAGTGCAGGGGCAGATGCACGTTGGCCCCAAGGTGAGCGGCCGCTCACCCTTGGTTTTTTCTAAATGGGAAAGACCTAGGTATCTATATAATTATTATTATTATTATTATTATATATACACTTTTATTGACAAACTAGAGATGTGACTCTTTGTTTAGGTGATTCAAGTTCCATTACAAGAGAACCAGGGTTTCGATCCCCTTAAGTATAACTAATTGTTCTTCTTTTTCAAATATTATTGTGAATAAACTTTCGCTAATGTCTTTAATAAAGTTATACTATATAGTTTTAAAATTTTAAATATCTAATTTGAGTTTGAGAAAGTTCATTTTCATACTGAAAATATAAAATTGAATTTAATCTCACTATTTATTTTCTTAATAATATTTTTATATTTATTATTTCAAATTAAATGAGTATCAAATTTTACAAGTATGAGTTTTTTGTCTTCCTCTCATTAGGCGTGCAACTCAACTTGTACATTGATATGGCTAAAAATAGGGTTAAATCGGAACCGTTCAAATTGGGCACGAATCTTAAAGATCACCAGGGCAAAACGATAATTTCCCCTACAGACGAGTCCGAAATGGGAACCGGGTCTCTTCTCTTAGGCCCAGTAACCCGTGAACGGATCTTTTCAACTGAGAACGGGTCCCAACCATTTGAGAGGCAATTCAAGATATGAAGAGATCCTGATTAGTCCTTATCCTGGGGAGGTGGTTCTAACTACCTCGATCCAGCGACACTGGGGAGTAGAGATTCGCACTTATCTCGAAGCAGATCCCCTACAGCGACTATAAAAACTCTTTACCTCCTACCGTTACAAGGTGATCACTCTTTGCCTACCTAAAGCTTCTTTTGATATTATTTTCTGAGTATTGACAAGAGTGTCAGAGGGTGAGTCGCCGGGATCCATCCCGGCGTTTCGTACTTTGTGCAGGTCTGCGGCAGCTGCAAGGAGCCAACTGAACAACAAGGGAAGAGGTCAGGTTTGTACTATTTGAGTTCTTGTGAATCCACAAATTCATCTGATTGCCCTCACGCCGAATTCAGCGGCAACAGATTGGTGCCATCTGTGGGAACTCAAATAGCTATCCAACCCTCCTCCTTCAACCAAAGCCACTCCTAGCTATGCCTCTGAAGAAGGGGAAGTTCGCAGCTTCCAACCGTAGAACAACCTCCACTGTCCCTCCTCCTCCGCAGGGTCTTCCTCTGCCTGTCCAATAGGCCCTGCAGCTCGAATAGGTAATTCCTCAATCCGTTCAGCAGCCTATAGGCCCTCAAGTGATCATTGGGGAGCCCTATCGATGAAGTCATCAGAAGTAACCCCTGCACCAAGTCCATGTCTCCATCCACAATGCCTCCAAAGATTCCATGGCCTCTCATAGCCCTCCAACACCGAGAGATTTACGAGATGTTCTCAATAACTGGCAGAACGAGCCCGAGCCCGACCTTCGGATCTGTTTGGACGAGGGGTGGACCCGCGATGGGAACCCTCGTCGGGAGCACCAGAGGGACCGGTCACCTCGCCAGAAAGACCGCAGAGGGTCCAACTCTCCTCGAAGACGGAGAGAGTCACCCCAGCATTGCCAGAGAAGCTGCTCCCCGGCTGGCCGTCCTCCACCTCGAGCTCAACGGGAGTAGGAAGCCCCCGTTACGAAGGGGGAGTTCCAATAGTTCCAGAAGGCGATCCTACGGGGCACTCAACGTCGCCCCCAACAACGACCAGTGGGCTCCGAGTCCTCGGCCCGCTCCCAATCATCGTCACCGCTCTCCCAGCCCTCGGCCAGCTCTGAATCACCACTGTCGCTTTCCCAGTCCTCGGCCGGCTCCGAGCCATCGCCGTCGCTCTCCAGTCCTCGGTCGGCTCTGAACCATCGCCATTGCACCCCCAGTCCACGACCTACTTCAAGCTACCGCTGATGCAGCTCCGGCCCTCTTCAACATGAAGACGAGTCTCGGGGCTCAGCGAGGCATGACCGAAGGGAGGACTCGGTCGACCACCATATCCATGAGATGGAGAGGCACCTTGGCCAGCTAGATAGAGATGAAGAACAATGGGCAAGGAACCTCTGCCCGAGTAGGCCCCCATTTTCCTGCACTATCATGGAGGCTCCCGTCCCAGACAACTTCATGCCTCCATACTTTGAGTCTTATACCGGGGAGTCGGACCCCACTGATCCATCATGCCTCCGGCGCCCTTCAATGCAAGACCTTCCCGACCAGGCTCAAAGGGCCCTGCTTGGGAGTTGTATTCCAGACTTGCCCCGGCCTCCATCTTCTCCTTCAACCAGTTTGAAGATCTCTTCCTAACACATTTCGTGAGCAGCCGCCGTTCCAAGAAGACGAGCACCTCATTGCTCTTCCTCAACCAAAAGAAAGGGGAGCGACTGAGGGATTACGTCAAGCGGTTCACCGCGGAGGCCAGGTCCATCGCCTCCCTAGATTAGTTAGTAGCTTCGGCTGATTTCCAATCCAATGTCATCAACCCTGATCTCAGGGCGTCCCTGGCCAAGATGCCTCATCGGGACTTCTCCGAGCTCCTCCTCATGAGTGAGAAGTATATCCAAGCTGAAGAGGCTCTCAATTGCCTCACTCTAGAGGGGTCGTCTTCAGGGAACAAATGGAAGACTACTGAGGAAGAAGGAGCTAAGAAGCTCCAAAAAGACAACGGAGGTCAACAGCGCCCTTTCCCCCTTTTCGAAAAGTTCACTCCGCTCAATGCAAGTGTCTCCGCCACCTTCATGGAAATTAGGAACGAGGGTATTCTACCTCCACCTCCAAAGATGAACACTCCAGGAAAGAAGAGAAACCGGGATAAGTGGAGCCGCTTCCACAGGGACCATGGGCACGACACAGACGACTGTCGGGCCCTAAAGGAAGAAATTGAGGCCCTCATTCAGAGAGGGCATCTTGCTAGGTTCGTAAGGAGGAATAGGACTGACCTACCTCCACCACCTAGGGGGCTAACAGGCGAACCGAACAACATGCAGAGACTCCAGATTTGAAGCAGAGGCCGTCCTACACCTTATACATGGAGGCCCAATGTGGGGAGATTCCAACTCCTCCCGAAAAGCCTTCATTCAAGAAGTAAATGCCGTGCAGAGCTATCCCCCTCCGAAGGGTCTTAGGATCCCTGTCACGTTCTCCGATAAAGACTTGGAGGGCGTCCGCACCCCCCATTGGGATGCCATCATTATTAACCTTCGAATGGCCAACTTCGATGTACGTCGGATCTTGGTGGATAATGGCAGCTCAATTAATATCCTTTTCTTGGAGATATTCAAGGGACTCTAGCTGTCGAGAGATCGGCTCAAGCCCGCTGGCTATACTCTTCATGGATTCACCGGGGTGCTGGTGACAATCGAGGGAGTTATAGCCCTCGACGTCACCGCTGCCAAAACCCTAGTCACCCGCATGGAGCCAATGGACTTCATGGTGGTAGATGTGATAGCCACCTATAATTTTATTCTAGGTCGAATAGGTCTGGCCGCACATCAGGCTATCCCTTCAGCTTATCACATGAAGATGAAGTTCCCTACTTTCGCAGCGGTAGGAGAGGTGAGAGGGAGTCAGGAGGCGGCTCGCAAGTGTTATATGACCACGATGGGAGGCCCGGTCCTCTCCCTGGATGCCCTAGTACTCCCATCGGAAAGTAGCCACACCATCTCGGAGCCAGTGGACGAGCTGGAGGAAGTGGCCTTCTCAGAAGAAGATGCCACCAAGACGTTCCAGATCAGCAAGGCACTTTCCCCCTCCGTCAAGAAAGAGATCTCCCAATGCATAAAGGAGAACCGCGATCTCTTCACCTAGACCCCGGTCGATAAGCCTAGGATCTCAGAGGAGCTCTTGATGCACCACCTCAGCATTGCCCTGGGAGTGAAGCCCGTCCAGCAGAAGCGACGCACGTTCACCCCCGAGCACCAGCAAGCCATCAAGGAAGAGGCCGAGAAGCTCCTGAACACCCAATTCATCCAGGAGGTGAACTACCCCGAATAGCTATCCAATGTGGTGATGGTTAAAAAGCCAACGGGAGCTGGAGGATATGCATCGATTTTACCGACCTTAACAAGGCGTGCCCGAAGGATCCATTTCCCCTTCCAAGCATCGACGCTTTGATCGATGCGACCTCTGGACACGAGCTCCTAGCTTCATGGATGCCTTCTCGGGGTAAAACCAGATCCGAATGTTCCCTCCCGACATCCCGAAGACCTCTTTCATGATTGATCAGGGCCTATATTGCTACCGAGGCATGCCGTTCGGTTTGAACAATGCGGGAGCTACATATCAGCGCCTAGTGAACATGGTCTTCCAAGACCAAATTGGCCGCAACATGGAAGTCTATTTAGACGACATGTTGGTCAAGAGCATCTGAGGGCAGGAGCATGTCCTCGACCTCTAGGAAGCCTTCGGGGTGCTGAGGATGCACAACATGAGGTTGAATCTGAGAAAGTGTGTTTTCGGAGTCTCATCCGGCAAGTTCTTAGGGTTCATGGTCAGCCAGAGGGGCATAGAGGCCAACCCTGAGAAGATCCAGGCTATTCTCAAAATGGTACCCCCTCTAGTGTTAAAAATGTACAGAGGCTCACCGGGCATCTCGCGGCAATTGGGCGTTTCCTCTCCAAATCTGAGGAGAAGTGCCTCCCGTTCTTCAAGGCCCTCAGGGGGGCTAAAGGCTTTGAGTGGGGGCAATAGCAACAAGATTCCTTCGACCAGCTCAAGGAGTACTTAGCTAACCCCCCACTTTTGAGCAAGCCCCGGCCCAGGGAGGTCCTCTACCTATACCTCGCCGCTTCGGAGCAGACCCAGCGCAGACCTGGTAAGAGAAGAGGACAGGACACAGGCCCATCTACTACATGAGTAAGGTCCTCTGGGATGCTAAACTCCTTTACCTGAAGCTAGAGAAGATGGCTCTTGCCTTGGTTATGGCAGCTCGAAAGCTCCACCCCTACTTTCAGTCTCATTCGGTGGTCGTTCTTACCGACCAGCTACTAAAGCAAGTTCTTCATAAGCCCGAGACATCGGGACACTTGATGAAATGGTCCATAGAGCTGAGCCAGCATGACATCGGCTACCAAGCCAGAACCGCTGTCAAGGCCCAAGCACTAGCGGAATTCATTCTGGAAAGCACTATCCCCGGCCCCTAGGAGTCGGCTGCCGAACCCCTGGCCTGGACTGTTTATGTTGATGGATCATTGTACACCGACGGAAGTGGGGCTGGCGTCATCTTGACCAGCCCAGATGCTTTCGTCCTGTAATACTCCCTCTGCTTAAACATCCCTGCATCGAACAACGAGGCCAAGAATGAGGCCCTCATAGCGGGACTCTACATGGCCCACAAAGCAGGGGCCAAGCGTATCTAGGTTTTCAGTGATTCGCAGTTGGTCATGAATCAGGTGTCTGGGGAGTATGAAGCAAGAGATGATCGCATGGCCAAGTACTTGGCAAAGGTAAAGGGGCTGCTGGCCTTGTTTGAAGATGCTCGACTCCAGCGGGTCCCCCAAAAGGAAAACGTACAGACAGATGCCCTCTTAAGGCTCGCCTCCTCCTCCCTCCAGGGTTTGGAGCAAACCGTATTGATAGAAGTCCTCCTTAGACCAAGTATTGAGGAAGACAGCCTAGAGCCAATAGAAACTATGCCCCGCACACTTAGGAGAATTGGATGAAGCCCCTACTCGAGTATCTTAGAGACGGAGTTCTTCTAGAAGACCCAAAAGAGGCGAGAAGGATCAGGACCCGAGCTAAGCGATACACACTTCTTGGTGGATTCATGTACAAACGCTCATACACTCAGATTGACGGCCGATCCTACCTGAGGTGTCTCTCCCCTGAGGAAGCGCTCTATGCCCTGAAGGAGGCCCATGACGGTATGTGTGGCCCGCACCTGGGAGTGAGATCCCTCGCCCGTAAACTCTTGAATTACGGCTACTTCTGGCCCACACTACTTAATGACTCCGAGGAGTACATCCTCCAATGCGACTCCTGCCAGAGATTAGCCCCGATCCGTTGCCTAACTCAAGCCCAGCTCACCTCCTTGGTGAGCCCCATCCCTTTCTCAATGTGAGGAATGGACTTACTCGGACCATTCCCTCCGGCACCAGGCCAACTGAAGTTCCTGGTCTTGGCGATAGACTACTTTTCCAAGTGGATCGAGGCCGAATCCCTTGCAATGATTACTGAGAACATGGTTCAGAAGTTCTTTTGGAAGAACGTTATTTACCGCTTTGGTGTACCCCATGTCCTCGTAACCGACAATGGTCCCCAGTTCGTGGGGGCGACATTTCGCAACTTCTGCACTGACCTCGACATCCAGTAGCGGTTCTTCTCAATATCCCATCCTCAGTCCAACGGCCAAGCGGAGAATGCCAATCGACAAATACTCTCTAGCCTGAAGAAGAGGCTTGATAAGTCCGTCAAGGGACTATGGGTCGAACAGCTGCCCAACATGCTGTGAAGCTACTACACCACAAAGAGAACTCCGATAGGGGAGTCCCCTTTCAATCTCACATACAGCTCCGAAGCCATTATTCCTCCAGAGGTCGGTCTACCTTCGTCGCAATTGATCGCTTACAGTGAAGAGCAGAATGTGAACCAGCTTTGCAATAGTTTGGACCTCATCGATGAGATCCATGAGAGAGCTTCCATTAGACAGGAGAAGTACCGTCGTAGGATCACTCAGTCCTACAATAAGAAAGTCCGACCAGGTAATCTTAAAGAGGGGGACCTAGTACTCCGGAAGCCATCGATCTCCATTCCAAGCAAAAAGTGCAAGCTAGCACCCAATTGGGAAGGTCCGTATAGGGTCTCCAGAGGTATTTGCCCAGGCGCGTATCAACTCGAAGACCCTAGGGGCAGGAGAATACCGAGAACATGGAACGCGGAGCACTTGATGAAGTACCAAGAGGGTGTCTGAACACCGCTCCAAGCAACTTCCCCAAGAGCGCTCCATAAAACATGTCAAAGTTTTTTTTTTCTCCTTATCAAAGTGTAAGGGCAGCTCGCAACTTAGAAGTGGCCACCTAATTATTTTTAAATAAAAGCAATCTACCCCTGCACATTCTCCATTTTGAGCATTCTAATTGTACTACTTTGGCGCTTACAAAAAAAAACATTACAATGACATGCTCGGAGTCCAACACTTGGTTTGATTCTACTTCAACTACTTGCTTTTAAGCGAGTACGAAGTGGTTCACCATTCGAAATTGCTCCCACAGCTGTTGATATTCTTTAAATGACACGCTCAGAGTCCAACACTTGGTTCGATTCCGCTTCAACTACTTACTTTTAAGCGAGTACAAAGTGGTTCACCATTCGGATTTGCTCCCACAGCTGTTGATAATCTCTAAACGACAAGTTCGGAGTCCAACACTTGGTTCGACGCAACTTTTGCTACTTGCGAACGAGTGAGTACAAAGTGGCTCACCATTTAGAATTGCTCCTACAACTATTGACACTCACAAACGGTAGCAAAACACACGCAAGTTCAAGAAATAAGTACTATTTCATTAAAGTTTGAGGAACAAGTCTAACTACTGACCAACAACTCATCTTTACATCGAGATACAAAACTCGTAAAACAAAGATTACAAAATTACAGAGATCTGCTTTAACCCCTCCTAAGGAGTGGGACACTTCCATTAAGAGATAACCGAGGTTGGCGAGCACCGAGCTGCTGTGGCCTCACTTCCGTGGAGATATCCAGACCGGCGAGCCGAGTTGCATCTTGGGCACCTAAAAGCCTAAGTGTCGCCCTAGCAGATACTCTGCTCGACAAACCAGCCACTCCACTCTGCGCGTCCCTGGGACCCTCGAGACAGGGGGCGAGCGTAACGACAACTAGTGGAACGACCTTCCTTGGGAGTATTCACCTCGGGGACAAGAGGTGGTTCTGACGTTGCTCCCCTTAGACAGCCATCGCAGCCGATCGTTCTCTGCCTCTAGCTCAACAACCCGTTCCTTCAGTAAGTCTTCCGTCACTCTAATTTTTAGTCGAGGCATTCGACTAGAACTGCCTTGACAAGAAGACTCGGAAATAGCCCTCTAAAGGTACGCCGCTTCAAAGCTCTTCTCGAGCACGACATTCTTCAACCCCTCTCGTTCGGCCCTGACGTCGAACAAAGACGATGAAGATACTTGAGCCGCAAGCCTTGGCTAAAGGCCATCGAGAGATACGTCTCCTCTCCATTGGGGGGCACTTTGGGAACCTCCTCTTTTAGATGCTTCAACTCGGAATTACGACGAGCCAACATCAGCTTAAGATGGTTCAGCTCTGACTCGGCTTTAAAAACCTCTCCCGAGTCTGAGCGAAGCCCAACCTCATTACCGGTAAACCAGACCTGAGGCGTGCTACTTCGGCCATTGGAGGCACTTCAACAATTTGTGATGCTTTGCCGATCTGAAAAATGTCCAAACATGAAGGTACTAAGTTTAAACTGCTCCTACAAGACAACTCAGACACAAAGTTCGGTGCAAATACAACACTTGGTCAGAAAAGCTTCTCATTTCATTGATTACAAAATGCGGTGGCCAGTCGACAACAAGGCAATACAAAATTTCAAAAAAAAAGTGAACAAAGTCAGGGAGCCACCTCGAGGTGCTGCTCCGCACTCTCGCTCGGCACCATCACAAACGCCCCCCTCCTGATTCACCACCTCCTCCATGACCCCTTCGGTTTCTTCCTTCCCTCCTTCGGGCTCGGTCTCTGCTAAAGGTATAATCTCCTCGCCTTTGATCGGGTCGTAGAGGTAATACCCCGAGCTGTCGAAGTTGGGGATGTGAGCAGCCACATGCTTGAGGGCCCAAGCATAGGACTCCTCCATGTTAGTGAGCATGTGGGCCTCCGCCTCGGCTTGGATGGCCACCATTGCCTCAGCCACTGCTGCGTCCCGCTCCTTCTGCATCTCCTCTAAGGCCTTTTCCCTCTCCATCTCGGCTCGGGTCTTCCCCCTCTCCAGCTTATTTTCCCTCGCCGCTTCGACCATGATGCGCTCATTCGCCTTGGCCAGCGCCACCTCCAGAACATTGATCTGAATGGCTCGGGACTCCGAGAGCTGTTGCTCCGCCTCATACATCTTCACGACCTTCGCTCGCTCGGCCCAATCCCAGTCTCTCGACATCTTTAGTTCCTTATCCTGCTTGGCGAACTGCTCCAGTAGGAGACTAAAGTGACAGGTGATCTGAAAGCCGGAGAGAAAGAAGGATGTGAGTATCAAAAACCACAAAACATCGAAATTCTGAAGAGCATAGCAGGAACACTTAACGACATCGTGGCCTGGGCAATCTCTAGTGCATCGTCACCCATGGTACCCGCCTTCAGCGCCGCTCGGTCCTTCGGGCTCGGCAGGTGGCACACGGCCTGCATGCTCATACTGCATCGCCGAGGAAACCGTCAAGCTTCACCACCCTCCTGTCGGGGACGAAGAACTTCTTGTTTTCCTCGGTCAGAATGGCCTCTGCCTTGGCGGTGAAGGGAAGCACCTCGAGCGCTAGCGCAGCTCTGATGGAGAACGCCCCGCCAGAAAGCTCTGAAGCTGTGGTCGAGGGAAGTGCAGCTTGGGGAGCAGAGGGAGAGTAGGAGACCAAGTCCACAATGGCCGTAGGAGCCGAGGGTTTCTGGGCTGCTCAGCCGGACGAGGGTCCCGTCGTCGTCCTCTTCCTCTTCTTATTGTTCGGTCCGTTAGCGGCGGCCGCACTTCACTTTGCCAAAAAGGCTTTGAAATCCATACCGGGGGCCTCTAAAAAGAAAAACCGAAGGGAGTTAGCGCCAGAAGAGAACGATAAAAAAAAGAGAAACAAAATTAGACGGAGCGTACTAGGGTCGATCGGACTGAGACCCCCACCGAAGAGGAACCCCTCGGTGATATCTTTCCAACCCATGGTCGGAAGATCAAGGATCTTCGACATGACCTCCTCTTCCTCCTTAGTCAGCACCGGCTCGGCCTTTGCCCACTTCGGAACGTCCTCCTTCAAACTCGTCGGAAAACTCCAAGACTCGGGGCTTCGGATCAAGAAGTACTTTTCCTTCCAATGCTTAATGGAGTCCGGATTCTCAATCAACTCAACCCCCTTCCTCGGAGACAGATAGTACCGGTACTCCATCTTGCTCATACGACAGATCCGGTAGAGAATGCGGAGTAAGACGAGCTGAGGCTTGACGCCTACCACCTGGCTTTGGAGGATGAAGGCAATGACATGCCGCAACATATTCACCATGAACTGCATCGGGCTCAGGCCATACCATAGTAGCACTTTGACTACGAACGGCGGCAGAGGCAGCCAAAGGCCGGCATTGAGTGCATCATAGGGGAAGACTCAAGTGTCGAGTGAAGTCTCCGTGCTTGCTCGAAAGGTTGGATCGGGGAGGAGCAAGGTGTACTCCTTCGGGATCGGAACCCCTTCCTGATACGCTGAAGATCCGCCTCGGTCAAAATCGATGGGATATCGTCTACCTCGGAAGGATCCCTCGGACGATTCTCCTAGTAGGCAGACCTCCCGTATACCGCCTTGGAAAGAAGGTCTCGGAAGTAGTTCCTAACCTTCCCGACGTCGATAATGTGGACAGTAGTCGACCTAAAGTGCCAGCCCCCTTCACATTCTCAACGATGGTCTCCACGATTGCCGACCTCGCTACTTCCTTCCCCTTTCCTACTGCTGGGGAGACCACTAAGGGTCGGTCGCTCTTTCAGTCCGAGGTGGAGGTCTTACTCCCTGACGACGCTCTAGACATTTTTAGAATACAAGTTAAAGATATTTAATTACCTTGATATGATGGCTACAGTTGGAATAGTTCGCCGGAAAGATGATCGCCTGGCCACGACCGCTAGCAGCGCCACTCAAGAGTAAGAAATAGTAGAAAGTGAAAAGCAAAAGTGAGAAGTGAAGAATGGGGGAGCGGTGAGAAGTGAGTGAGATCTTATAGCACTAAAAAAAATTTGGGTGGGCTTTCAGATGTTTTGGGCCCCCACAGAGGCCCACCAGAAGCCTAAATGCCTAATTCCTTGTTATTCATGCCTGACTCCATCAGACGGCCATGATTGTGCCACGTCGCTCAGAACCACAATCCGAGCAACCGGTGCACCGAGCTGCGTGTTGGAGAAAAATTACTTACTTCTCGTGATTCACGCTTCATCTTCATCAGACGGCCCTAATTGATCCACGTCGTGAAAAAATCACTTTTTTTCTCGTGATTCAAGCCTCTCTCCTCGTGATTTGTGCCTGATCTCAATCAGACGGCTCAGATCTCGCCATGTCGCTCGGAATCCAAATTCGAGCGACCGAGGCACCGAGCTGCATATTGGAGAAAAATTACTTACTCCTCGTGATTCGCACTTGATCTTCACCAGACAGCCCTGATTGAGCCACGTCGTGAAAAATCAATCTTTTCTTGTGATTCACGGCTGTCTTCTCATGATTCATGCCTCTCTCCTCGTGATTCGCTCCTGATCTCAATCAGACGACCATGATTGTGCCACATCGCTCGGAATGCAAATTCGAGCAACCGAGGGATCGAGCTGCATATTGGGGAAAAACAGCTATCTCCTTATGATTTGCGCCTGATCTCAATCAAACGGCTCAGATCTCGCATGACGTAGAATATCACTCTTTTCTCGTGATTCATGCCTCTTTGCTCGTGATTAGCGCCTGATCTCAATTTGGCGGCTTAGATCTCACCACATTGCTCGGAATCCAAATCCGAGCAACCGAGGAACTGAGCTATGTATTGGAGAAAAATGACTGACTCCTCGTGATTCGTGCTTGATCTTTATCAGACAGCCCTGATTGAGCCATTTCGTGAAAAATCACTCTTTTCTCGTTATTTATGCCTCTTACCTCGTGATTCGCACCTGCTCTCTATCAGACGGCCATAATTGTGCCACGTTGCTCGAAACCACAATCTCAGCAACCGGGGCACCGAACTGCGTATTGACAAAAAACTTCTATCTCCTTATGATTCGCACCTGATCTCAATCAAACAGCTCAGATCTCGCCACGACATGGAATACCTCTCTTTTCTCATGATTCACGTCTCATCCTTTACGATTCGTGCCTGATTTCCATCAGACGACCCTGATTGTGCCACGTCTCAAGGAACCTAAATTCGAGCAACTGGGACACCGAGCTGCGTATTGGAGAAAAATCACTCTTTTCTTGTGATTCATGCCTGATCTCCATCAGACGGCCCAAATTGTGCCACGTCACTCGGAACCTGAATCCGAGCAACCGAGGTACCGAGCTGCGTATTGGAGGAAAATCACACTTTTCTCGTGATTCGTGCCTGATCTCCATCAGACGTCTTGATTGTGCCACGTCAATCGAATCTCAAATTTGAGCGACCGAGGCACCGAGCTGCTCATATGAGGAAACATATCTGAATCACAAGAACCGTCAGATGATGTAACAACCCCAATTTTTGACGAATGTGTCTTGTAAACGACTAGATTCTACTAGCTATAAAGTTATATTTTTGGTTAAAGAAATTATTTTTCTTACTAATAACCTACGACTATGCATATGAATGTATGTATATATATTTATATATGGATGTCTTTTTGAGTTGAACTTGTGAAGCCCAAATGAAACAAATGAGCTAAGCTACACTTGAACAAATCAAAATGGGACAAGCCCATGGTATGGCCAGCCAAGATTGGAGGGAAAGAAGGAGAGAAATAAGAACTAGGGTTAGGGTTTCTTGATG
The DNA here is from genome assembly GCA_017893485.1 of Hemerocallis citrina. NCBI lineage: Eukaryota > Viridiplantae > Streptophyta > Magnoliopsida > Asparagales > Asphodelaceae > Hemerocallis > Hemerocallis citrina. Next base: position 1,097,467 of record JACEHZ010000256.1, read on the forward strand.
TTTGAATAAAGACATCGTGATACCTTTATCACATCACCTCCTAAACAACCCAATCTCTTGCATGATGGGATGTTATTCTCTTCCCCATGCCGATGAAAATCTAGCCAACACTCAATCCCCTCTGTTCTCTTGTGTTTTTAAAACCCCACCTCTTCTCCACTATCTTTTACAACTCCTATACCTTTATACACATCCAAACTCCACTCTTTACACACTTAGATACTGATTTGGAGCAAGAGAAGCCAAGGAGAAGGATAACAAGGAGCCAAAGCAAAGAGGAGAAGTAAGGAGCTCTAGAGGAGTCAAGAAGAAGGACCAACAAGTAAAGAGCTAGAAAGAGAACAAGCTAATAGCAAAGGTGGGTATTTCCAATCTCTTATTTTGTTTTTGGATGGTTGAATGGTGTTTGGTGACTGAAAAAATGACATGCATTTTGGTGACTGAAAAAATGACATGCATGCCCTAGGAATAAACTTTAACAACTAGTTTTGTGCAAAGTAGTCCAAACCAAAAAATCCTGTTAAAAGACTGAATTTTTGTTGTCAGTCCGTAGCTCATTGCATGAACACTACTTGGTATTTTGATCTGAGATTTTTAGAGCATGATCATATAGGTGTCGTACACCTTCAGTAAGTTTTCTAGATTTTTATGATTTTTCTGATATTAAAATAAATTATGTACTTGCATGCAGGTCAGAATAGAAAGAAGTAGTTTTTATTGTTACTATTGTGGAAAGAATGACTTGTATCTCACTGCATGCTTATGGAAATGATCTAAAATTTTAGTATGTCATTGTTGGATTTATCTAATATCTATGTTTCAAATTTCATGAGATTTGGACATAGTCATGTCAATAAAATCATGCAAACTGAGCTATATATTTTATAAAACAGAACTGTTGTTGTTACTGTCCTGTTTTTGGATGACATTCAAAAGGACATAATTAGAAATCTACTTGGTAGAATCACTTGATTTTTGGAAGTATTGTAACATCATGTGTCAGGAACTAGGTTCTAAAATTTCATGATGATCTGACACGATATGATATTTTAAATAGATTTTATCCCATGAAAGTATGGATCTGGGCTTTTGTTCTGGAAGTCTGTATACTTGTTAAAGAAGGACCCATAAGAGTGTCTAAACGACCTTATCTGAAGAGTCTCATAAGTAGGAACTTTTAGTAGACACATAGACCTTTCTAGAATGACCAATAAATCCTGATTGGACAAGTATTCGATTTTATATGATTTTTGCAAGTGTTGACAGAAACACAGTGAAACATAGAGCTCACTGGTTTGCCCCATGTTCATAGAAATGGGTTTGAACTTGTACTTCACTAGCATAGAGTTGTTGTTTGAGGTCAAGAAACAAGTCATGGATGTGAGTATGAGTTAGGAATGAAGTGATCTAAAGTTTCTTGCTAAGAGTAGCCCACAGTTTCTTTTCGACCCCAATATAGACAACGGTGTTCAATGTTTGAAGTGAAAATTGTATTGGATATTGGGGTATTATTGTAGACCACTTTGGGATGAGATTCATGCCCATTGTGTGCTTGTACTTGCTGTCTACTTTGAGTAGAAGCATGGGGAGCGACCGATCGCGATTCCTCAAGGGAACTGGACCGGAAATAACTCTGTTTAGGCATGAACGCCAAGTGTGTGCTTGCTGTTTGGAAACTTAAATGGTTGTTTTTAGGACTCTTAGAACCTCTTTTTGGGTATTCGTGGGTTAGGATTTACTCCTAGTGTAGTGTACCTTGTTGGGGTACGTTTGTTGAGTTTTGAGACTCTTGGACTAAAAGTTTTGTGGACAAACCTAGACGATGGAGGATATGACTCGTGAGCCGACGTACTCACCGTGTATGTATGGATTCCATGGTTTGTGTTTGGAGCTACCACTTGTCTAGGACCATGGAGCGTTAAGTTTAGCGGGAGCTACTTGTTCGTCGGGCCGAGGTTGCGATCGAACTCCAAGCATAGATGACGGTTGCGGTGATCGACGGAGTCGGTTCGTCGTTGGTTCATGCCAAGTGTGGGCCGAGGCGGGTCAACTCTTGGGCCGGACTAGATGGCTAGTTGAGTCCTAGTGTGAAATGGTTTGAGATCTATTTTGATAAAGGTGACTAACTAGGAAGAGTCTACTAATGGAATTAAACTAGTTGATCATGGCTAGAAAGATGATTATCGAGTTAGGGATTTGGAAATGGTAGATAGATTGCTTAACTAAAAGAATTAGAGTTGGCTAGAGTGATGGTTCGAGTAGTCGATCGATAAAACAAGTCTTGAATTCAACCTTATTCTTGGAGTGGGGGTAGCATGGATACTTTGGTAGGACTAGATCGAGTCTTGTTTGAATGTAAGGACAGGCACTAGCAAGGGTGTTCGCCTGTCAGGGGAACGCATGGCATCACCATCCCTGACGGAATCCTAGATCGTTTAAAGTGGATAGGGACTCCGAGCTGCCCTGGGAGCGATGACACTCTGTTGGGGGCTCTGCTATCTCGGCAGAAATGCATTTATGATCCGTAACAACCTTTGAGAAGGTTTGGAGTGTTGACGTTGTCTCGACTGCAAGTTTTATTCTAGTGTAAGGACGAGTGTAGTGGGGTTAGGGAAACCCTATATCCATCAGGTCCTTTGTCGATCAATGTGAACAGACGGATTAGACGATGTCCCGGAGAACTAGACTCTATCGAGAGTTGCTCCAATAAATCGGTAATGGAGCCCTTGTGCCCATATATCAGCTTTTGGTGAGGTCTGGGGAGACATAGATACAGCAACATATTGGGTAAGCCGATTTGATTATAGTCACGCAGGGTAAGCCTGCGACTGACCAGTCACGCAGGGTAAGCCTGCGACTGGAATTCTGGGCATAGTGGATAAAACTAAGAGGATTGGATACCACTATTGACAGCCGTGACTGGAGTCACACCATGGGCCTGTAGCCTCACCATCAGTGGAATTAGAAACAGGAGAGAGAACAAGGTTAGGATGCATAGCGGGAGATCGAGCCCCATTAAATTGAAGAACGTCGTTCGGTTGGGGGGTATGTAGTATGGGATGCATATCTTTCAACCAAGCGTGCATTAGCTTTAGGAGCATGTGTGTATAATGTACATTAGTTTAGGCCATGGCATACACCGACACTTGTTTGACATCACTTTTTCTTTGCATCGAATATTATTTGTGGTTGTTGAGGTTGGAATCGCTATATTATGGCATAGAGAGGATAGCCGAATATAGTATTTTCTCAGTTGTAATCAACTGACGTGCCCACAGTTATCAGTGCAGGACTGCCGAGTTGGGATCGTGGGAAAGCTCTAGCAGGGGAAAGCATCCAAGTGAAAGTTACTGTCCAAATTTATTGTACATTCGTATTGTAACAATTAATTATAATTATTCTAATTATTGGACATTGTAATAACAATTTGTAAAGGTTTTTAATTTCATGTGAATTTTGTTGTGTTGTGACTTATTTGAAGGAAGATCCTTGAGTGTGTCACGAGTTCCTATGTTAGGAATTCGGGGCGCTACAGATTTGGTATCAGAGCTTACTTCAAATAGTAGTCCAACACCACAGGAGATTAGACTTGGGTGCGTCAGTAAGGTTAGTTTTCATAGTGGGATGGTTGTAAATCATATTGTTGCACTTTCGCAACTAATGTTTACGAATTTTTCCTATGTGTGACCTAGCCCCACTGCAATTATTCTTTTACTTACTTTTATTTGTCATTATCTAGATGTCGTGGAGCACGCGTGGGGGAAGCAGAGCCGGAAATGAAGGGGTTGGGGCCAATAATGCAGGCCTCAATGTTCGCATGTATCAGGCGATGGCCACCTTCATGGAGGCACAACGAAATTTCGTGCCACCACCCGTAGCCCCTGCAGCCAACATGGGAAATGCAGTCCCCGACCCAATAAAGATGGTGGAGTCCTTTAAAAGGATGAAGCCACCAGTTTATGAAGGACAGACAAACCCCACTACTACGGACGACTGGATCTGCCAGGTAGAAACTATCTTTGAGGTACTGGAAGTCCCCGAAGGGAGCAAGGTGAAACTCGCAACGATCCTCCTGGAGAAAGACGCTGGTGTGTGGTGGCAGTCCGTCAAGCACGGACTGGGCGAAGGAACAATCACTTCGGATGACTTTCTGATAGAATTTAGACAGTGCTACTTCCCGTTGGACGTTCAAGAAGAGAAGGCAATGGAGTTCATGAACTTACGACAGGGGAACAAGACCGTTAGGGAGTACGAGACCAAGTTTACTCAATTTTCCCACTATGCCCCGAGATGGTGCAGGATGAAGTAAAGAAGGCGAAAAGATTTGAGCAGGGACTTAAGCCAATACTGAGGTCCAGAGTGGTGCTCCTAAGCATTCGGAGGTTCGGCAAGCTGGTGCATAGGGCGGCGGTAACAGAGCTAGACATGAGCCAGGACTGGCAGAGGCAGGGCAAGACTGAAATAAGGAGCCAGAGAAAGAGATCCGCAACTGCAGCAAGTTTCGAAGGACAAACCACAACTCAAAAATTTAAGAAACCTAACACCACAGATGGAAACACCAAAACAATAGCTTGTTACTTCTGTAGAGAGCCAGGATATTTTAAATGTCAGTGCCCCAATAAGGCTTAGGCAAGTACTTGTTATAACTGCGGAAAGGCGGGGCACAAGAAATCGGATTTTCCACAACTGCAAGGAAACACCGATGGCCAGACTCAGAAAGGGGTCGATAAGGGAAAGAAACCCTTTTGCCAGGGATGAATCTCACCTTGACTGAAGGGATGCAGGGAACTGCAAAGCTATCACTAGCATAGAGGTTCCATAGTGGATCATTTTTTTTTTTTGTCTTTTGATTAAGTAACAGAATGTTGTAATCTCCCTTATGTACCTGGATTTTTGGAATGCTAAGTTAATTATGATTTGTGCCTTGAAAAGGTGTGTTGTGCTATGCCGCGGGGGGGGGGGGTCAAAATTCTTTACTAGCAAGGTGTCAGGGAGGCAACTTTGCAATAAAAGTTGTGGTGGATTGCAGCGAAGTGACCCTTATTTGAGAGAGCTGGAGCTGCATATCTCGGTCTGATCCTTATTCTAAGAAGGGAGTGGTCACTGATCCTCAAATAGTGCAACAGAGAGCTAGAAGGCATGCTGAGAACTTGACTCGGGCACTAGAAGGGAGATACGATGAAGCAAGAACGATCATAAGTAGGAAGGCTCTAGAATGATCCTAGGAGTGAGATATTCCCCAGCATTCCAGACGAGGGATGAAATAGGCCCCAGAATGATCTGTGGAGTGGAATTGATCTCCACTATTTCGGGACAAGAGCGATATGGGGACTTCGTATTATGAGGTCGGCTCCAGAATGATCTATGGAGTGAGACATTCCTCAGTATTCCAGACAAGGGATAAAATAGGCCCCAGAAAGATCTGTGGAGTAGAAATTGGTCTCCAGTATTCCAGAGATGAGAGCGACGCTCATGAGGAAGATTGTGTGACGTTGGCTCTAGAATGATCCATGGAGCGAGATATTCCCCAGTATTTCGGAACGTGGGATGAAATAGGCCCAGAATGTTCTGTGGAGTGGGATTGATCTCCAGTATTCTAGGGACGATAGCAACATTCACAAGCAGGTTAGTGGGACATTGACTCCAGATGTAATATTCCGGACGGATATTATATTTATATAATCATTATTTTATTATTATCTTATTTTTATTGAAATATTTTTGGTGGATATCACCCGGTTTTGTTAAATAACATTATCTGTATATATATACCAGTCTGTATACATCTGCATTGTATCAAATTGGTACCATAATCTTCTGAGCCGATAATAAAATTTATTTTATTATCATTTTTGGAATTTATTTATTTTATACAGATTATGCGGTTTAACGAATGGAAACTATCGATATACATATATATGCCTATGTATGCCTATTGTATCGATTTCTATGTTTGCACAAATTGTGTTGTGTGTTTTTTTGGACAAAAATATCTCTTTTTGTCATGATAGATCAATTAGGATGGCTAAGTTTCGCTTAAAACTAGGATTAAAAATACATAAGAGTTTAGGGTATGTTCTTCAAGAAGCCCTCTCTCTTCCACCTCACCCCCTTCCACCATACCTCCACCTCACCATAAGCATGGCCAGCCCATCATTTGTGCAAGGGGGTTTTTGAAAACTCCCTTGGTGTTTTTGCACTTTCCACCCTCTCCTTCATCCTATAAATACCCCCCCCCCCCCCACCACTTCACTCTTGTCTCATTTTTGCAAGAACAAAACAAAAAAAGAGAGGAAAAGAAAGAGAGAACAAGCCCTAACTTTGAGTGTTTTTCCATGTAGGTTTTCTTAAAGAGTTGTAGTAGAAAGCTAAGGAGGAAGGAAAAGGTTTGCTAGGCTAGTTTTTCCTACAAAGAAACTACAAGGTGGGGGTTCTCTACTTCTCCTTCATATGATTTCTTGTTCTTTTTTGGATTGTTTTCTTTTATTTTGGTTGTATGTAGAAAAGAACCCATCTTTTGATGGTTGTTGTTGTAGATTAAAAAGAACTCATCTTTGTGATGAGTGGTTGTGTATTTTGTTGTATGTGTATGTTTATTAACCACTTGGACTAAGTTCTAAGCATATAAATGGTAGTAGGAAATGAACACATAAAGAGATGAATGGTAGAACTCAACAAAATGGCATAAAGATTGGATCTTTGAACCTTGTATGGTTATGGTTGTCATTATGATTATTTTGGACTACTTAGACTAATTATTAAGCATAGGGATCAAAATTATCCCATGAAAAGGATGGATGGTGGAACTTGAACAAAACACATAAAGGGTGAACCTTTAACCTTGCTATGTTTATTGTTGTTATTATTGTTGTTTTGTTGAACACCAAACTACAACTTGGACTATGACTAAGAGCACATAAAGTAAAAATACTTACATACCCATTTTTGGGGTTGTAGAACTCATCTAGCCCAATAAAAGATAAGTCTTTTATTGTATGCTGTTCTCTACTTTTACTAAGATCAATCTTTACTAAATCTAGTTCATGATGAACTAAGCTTCTTTTACTTCTAAGTTGTGAAAGATTAAGTTTCCATTTGGCTTCTATAATGATAAAAGATTAGTCTTTTATAGCATTTCTATTTGATGTCATAATGGAAAAGGATTACTACTTTTCTTATTGTATGTAGGAACTTGCAAGATTAAAGAAAAGTGGGTTTTGTTGTATGTAGGACTTGTAGTTAATAAAAGTAGATTGTGTAGGAAAGTTGTATACCATGCTTAGATTGTTGTAGAAAAGTTTTATATCATGCTTAGATTGTTGTAGGAAAGTTGTATATCCATGCTTAAGGTTGTGGTAGATATCCATGCTTTAAATTGTAGTAGATACCCATGCTTAGTGTGTAATAGTTACTCATGCTTGAATTGTAGTAAATGTTCATTCCATGCTTAAGGTTGTAATAGACATCCATGCTTAGAGTATAGTAGTTACTCATGCTTTAAAGGGTAGTAGATATCCATGCTTAAGTATAGTAATTATTCATGTTTAAGTAGTAGTAGATATTCATGCTCAAGATAGTAGTAGACATTCATGTGGTCGTAGATATCCATGCTTGATTTGTAGTAACTATCCATACTTAAGTTGTACTAGCTATCCATGCTTAAGGTTGTAGTAGTTATCCATGCTTTGAATTGTAGTAAATACCATGCTTAGATTGTTGTAGGAATCATGATAAGTTGTATACCATGCTTAAATTGTTGTAAGAATCATGCTAAGTTGTATACCATGCTTAAATTGTTGTAAGAATCATGCTAAGTTGTATACCATGCTTAAATTGTTGTAGGAATCATGCTAAGTTGGATACCATGCTTAAATTGTTGTAGGAATCATGCTAAGTTGTATACCATGCTTAAATTGTTGTAGGGATTGTAGGAAGAGCCCATGCTTATGTTGTAACCATGCTTAAATAATTGTAGGGTTAGATTTGTTTACATGTGTTAAAAGTAGAATTTTGACCCGAAATTTATATGAGACGTTCTTAGGGGTGTTATTACCATTCTAGAATTTTGGTAGATTTTTCGTAGCTGTTTCGGGGGGTGAAACGATCGTTTCCCCCAAAACAGCGAGCTTTAGGGCAAAACAGTGAAGTCTGTGTTTTCGGGTTAGTGTCGCAGTAGGTTCAAGGGGATAAAACTTAGGGTTCCTCTCGGAATTAGAGGTTTGGACCAACTAGGAAGTTGTAGTAGACACTCGCCCCTTTCTGAATTGACCTTTCGGGTTAAATTCCGATGAGAGACGCAAAAGTTATGACCACTACAAAAACAGCAACTAGCTGTTTGGCAGAAAGTTGTGTTTTGGTTGCTTGATACTTTTGAGTCTTTTACGGGATGAATCTGAGGTTCGGACCAAATAGGGAGTTGTAGTAGAGACTCTCCCCTTTCCGAATTGACCTCTCGGGTTAAATTCCGATATGCGGAGTAGGAATTATGGCCCTTGCAAAACATAGCAACTAGCTGTCTGACGATATGCTTACTATTTCACTTCTTCGTAGTTTTGAGTCTTTTACTGGTAGTATCTGAGGTTCGGACCAAGTAGGGAGTTGTAGTAGAGTCTCTCCCCTTTCCGTATTGACCTCTCAGGTTAAATTCCGATAAGCGAAATAGGAGTTATGGTCTTAGGAAGGTACAACAACTAGCTGTTTTGACAGGAGCTTGTTGTTTTGTTTCTTTGATGTTTTAGGTTGTCTTAATGGTTGAATCTGAGGTTCAGGCCAACTAGAGAGTTGTAGTAGACACCTTCCCCTTTCCGAATTGGCCCCTCGGGCTATATTCTGATAAGCGGAGTAGGAGTTATGGTATTTGGAAGATGCAGCAGCCAGGTTGGACTAGAAAGTTGATGTCTTGACTTCCTTGTAGTTTAAGAGTGTCTTACCTGTTGAATTGGAGGTTCGGACCAACTAGGAATTAGTAGTAGACGTTCTCACCTTTCTGAATTGACCACTCGGGTTAAATTCCGATAAGTGGAACAAAAGTTATAGGCTTTTATGTCGCCTTTGGGCCTCTCCTTGGTAGTATGTTTGTATTAGACAATTAGAAGATTCTTCTGTTGCTTCTAATCGAAGAAGATCAAGAGTTCCTAGTAAGTACGTTTGGTTGCTTCTAGGTTGATTACCTATATGGTTGTTTTTGTATGTAGTTTTGCTCATACGCGGCTCGCCTACCCGTATGTAGCTGTTGGTCTCATACGTAGCTTATTTGGCTCGTATATATGTTGTTGTCTCATACGCGGCTTGGCTGGCCCGTATGTAGCTGTTGGTCTCATACTTAGCTTATTTGGCTCGTATGTATGTTGTTGTCTCTTACGCGGCTCGACTGGCCCGTGTGTAGCTGTTGGTCTCCTACGTAGCTTATTCAGCTCGTATGTATGTTGTTGTCTCATACGCAGCCCACCTAGCTTGTATGTTGTTGTTAGTTTCATACGTAGCTTGTTGGCTCGTATGTGTTTCTGTTTGCTCGTATGTAGCTTATTAGCTAGTACGTAGTTTGTTGTATTCCCTAGGGCTATCAACCATCAAGACGTGTGTTTACCTTACTCCTAAGGAACTGTGGATGAGTCACTCCTTGTGTACCATCGGATCTTAACTGGTGTAGTTGATCGCGGACCAGAGCGTAAACGAAATCCAAGTTCAGGATAGTAGCATGCGAATACGTTCGTATTGCCGGGGTCCTGGATCGATAGGCCAGGAATCAGATCCTTAGGGATTCTGGTAAGTCTAGGTTGAGCAGCCTAGTAGAGTTATCTTGCGAAGTCTAACTTAAGACCTAGCATGTTGTGCTAATACTGTTGTCATCCCTAGGATTGTTCAGGGTTAGTGAGATCGTTAGGGTAGTAACTTGTGACTATTACTACTTAACCATTACTTATTATCATTTTGCCGACGGGAAAGAGTTGGTGTTAACGGTGATTCCTTATGATTCGACCTGTCCTATAGGCCGACACTAGGCGGTGTTATTGGGTTGTACCCTTCTTGTCGAAGGGATACGGTCTGTGCCTTCTCACGGGTTGAGAACATGGGATCCGTATCTCGTTTGTTAACTTCTGAAGTGCCTCAATAAGTGGGAGCGATTCCTGTCGGAACTAGGGAGATGAACCCCCCAGAACTCCGTCTTGTCTTGTATCTAAGGGCGAGAAGCCATGGACTACGGTCTGGCTAGGGGGCGGCAGGGGATGCTTCGAGCTAACCTGCATCCACGAAAACTCTAAGGATTCGTCAGATATTTGAGTGAGGTCCGGTGTCCCTAGCGGGATTAGACCATTTTAGGGCAACCTCATCAGTCATGTCTAATCTTCAGAAACAAGTCAAATACAAGAATTGAATTCATGGCGCGGGTTCAAATCCCTATATATGAAGAAATGGCTTGATATGGGGCGTATGTAGTATGGGCTGCATACTGTCCCAGAGTCTTTCTTGCATTAGAATAAGAACATCCTTGTATTATCAAGTCTTGCATCAGAGTCTAAGTCATAGCGTACACTGACACATCAACAATATATACATGTTTCTCTTTTCATCAATCTGTTTGCTTTAAGTGGAGAATCGCTGCTAGTCATCATCCCTAAAGTGTCAGTATATGTACTGATGTCCCCATTTCTATAGGTATTGGATTGCAGAAGTACAGGTACAAGATTCAGAAGGACTCAAGGCGAGAGGAGCAAGAGTCGATTTTATTTTCGCTGTAATTTATATCGTTTACTATTGTTCCATTTGCAACAAGTGTTGTAATTCATTTATTTGTTGGGAAGCAACCAAGTTAAATACCAAGTGTTGTTCCTTATTCATTGTACTCTAAAGTAAATTGTTGAAAGTTGTAACACTTGGGATTATAAAGGCATTATTGTAACACTGTTGTAATGTATTGCAATTTGTAACATTCAGACTTGTAATACATTTGTGTTGAATAAAAAGTTTTAAATTTTCCTGTTTTTCTGTGTATTGTTGCTAATTGAAGAAAAGATTCTGGCTCGTGTCACGGTTTCCCAGTTACCGAAAATCGAGGCGTTACACCAGAATGATTCAAGAAGTGAGATATTCTCCAGTATTCCAAACGTGGGATGAAATAGGCCATAGAACAGAATGTTCTGTGGAGTGGGACTGATCTCCAGTACTCCAAGGACGAGAGCAATACCTACGAAGAAACTTTAAGGATGAGAGAGGGCTCCAGAATGATCCACGAAGTGAGATATTCCCCAGTATTCCAGAACGAGGGATGGAATAGGCCCCAGAATGATCAATGGAGTGGGATTGGTCTACAGTATTTCGGGACGAAAGCGACACACATGGGGAGTTCGTTTGATGAGGCCCCAGAATGGTCTGTGGAGTGGGATTTGACCTCCAGTATTTCGGGACGAGTACGACATCTATAAATGGAGATTGATCGCCATGGTCTTCGGGACGAGGGATGAAATCGGCCCCAGGATGATCCACGAAATGAGGATGACATTCGATAAACATGGGAGCCAGAGTCGAATGCAGGAGACTCACCCGGAGTTGTTTGTGTGATTTTTCATCTTTGTTTTCTCTCACTAAGCGTAGTTCTGAGGACAAAACTATTCTAAGGAGGGAGTGATGTAACAACCCCAATTTTTGATAAATGTGTCTTGTAAACAAACTAGATTCTACTACCTATAAAGTTATATTTTTGGTTAAAGAAATTATTTTTCTTACTAATAACCTACAACTATGCATATGAATGTATGTATATATATGCATATATGGATGTCTTTTTGAGTTGGACTTGTGAAGCCCAACTGAAACAAATGAGCTAAGCTACACTTGAACAAATCAAAATGGGACAAGCCCATGGTATGGCTGGCTAAGATTGGAGTGAAAGAAGGAGGAAAATAAGAACTAGGGTTAGGGTTTCTTGATGTTTGAATATACCTTTGTCACATCACCTCCTAAGCAACCCAATCTCTAGCATGATGGGATGTTATTCTCTTCCCCATGCCCATGAAAATCCGGGCAACACTCAATCCCCTCTCTTCTCTTGTTTTTTAAAACCCCACCTCTTCTCCATTCTCTTTTACAACTCCTATACCTTTCTACACCTCCAAACTCCACTCTTTACACACTTTGCTACTGATTTGGAGCAAGAGAAGCCAAGGAGAAGGAGAATAAGGAGCCAAAGCAAAGAGGAGAAGCAAGGAGCTTTACAGGAGTCAAGAAGGAGGACCAACAAGCAAAGAGCTAGAAAGAGAACAAGCTACTAACAAAGGTGGGTGTTTCCAATCTCTTGTTTCATTTTTGGATGGTTGAATGGTGTTTGATGACTGGGAAAATGACATGCATGCACTAGGAATGAATTTTGAAAACTCGTTTTGTGCTAAATAGTACAAACCAGAAAATTCTGTTAAAAGACTAAATTTTTGTTGTCAGTCCGTAGCTCATTGCATGAACACTACTTGGTATTTGATATGAACTTTTTAGAGGATGATCATATAGGAGTCGTATACCTTCAGTAATGTTTCTAGATTTTTATGATTTTTTCTGCTATTATAATAAATTACGAACTTGCATGCTGGTCAAAATAAAAAGAAGCAGTTTTTATTGTTACTGTCGTGGAAAGAATGATTTGTATCTTACTGCATGCTTATGGGAATGATCTAAAATTTTAGTATGTCATTTTTGGATGTATCTAAGACCTATGTTTCAAATTTCATGAGATTTGGACCACTGTAGTCATGTCAATAAAATCATGCAAACTGAGCTACATATTTTATAAAACAGAACTGCTGTTGTTACTGTCTTGTTTTTGGATGACATTCAAAAGGACATAATTAGAAATCTACTTGGTAGAATCACTTGATTTTTGGAAGTGTTGTAACATCACGTGTCAGGAACTAGATTCTAAGATTTCATGATGATCTGACACCATATGATAATTAAAAAGATTTTATCCCATGACTGTGTTGATCTGATCTATTGATCTGGAAGTCTGTATACTTGTTAGAGATGGACCCGTAAGAGTGTCTAAATGACCTTATCTGAAGAGACTCATAACAAGGAACTTTTAGTAGACACATAGGTCTTTCTGTAATGACGAATAAATCCAGATTTGGACAAGTATTTGATTTTATATAATTTTGGCAAGTGATGACAGAAACACAGTGAAACATAGAGCTCACTGGTTTGCACCATGTTCATAGAAATGAGTTTGAACTTGTACTTCTCTAGCATAGAGTTGTTGTTTGAGGTCAAGAAACATGTCATGGATGTGAGTATGAGTTAGGACTTAGGTGATCTAAATTTTCTTGCTAAGAGTAGCCCATAGTTGCTAGTAGACCCCAATGTAGACAACGATGTTCTATGTTTGAAGTGGAAATTGTATTGAAATTGGGGTATTATTGTAGACCACTTTGGGATGAGATTCAAGCCCATTGTGTGGTTGTACTTGCTTTCTACTTTGAGTAGAAGCATGGGGAGCGACCGACCGCAATTCCTCAAGGGAACGGGACCTGGAATAACTCCGTTTTTGCATGAACGCCAAGTGTGTGCTTGCTGTTTGGAGACATAAATTGTTGTTTTTATGACTCTTAGAACCCCTTTTTGGGTATTCATGGGTTAGGACTTACTCCTGTGTGGTGTACCTTGTTGGGGTACGTTGGTTGAGTTTTGAAACTCTTGGACTAAGTCTTGTGGACAAACCTAGACGGGTAGATTAAGACCCGTGTCGCATCGAACGCGTTGGAGGATATAACTCGTGCGCCGACGTACTCACCGTGTATGGATAGATTCCATGGTTTGTGTTTGGAGCTACCACTTGTGTAGGACCGTGGAGCGTTAAGTTTAGCGGGAGCTACTTGTTGGTTGGGCCGAGGTTGCGATCAAACTCCAAGCATAGATGACGGTTGCGGTGATTGACGGAGTCGGTTTGTCGTTGTTTTGTGCCAAGTGTGGGTCGAGGCAGGTCAACTCTTGGGCCGGAATAGATGGCTAGTTGAGTCCTAGTGTGAAATGGTTTGAGATCTATTTTGATAAAGGTAACTAACTAGGAAGAGTCTACTAATGGAATTAAACTGGTTGATCATGGCAAGAAAGATGATTATTGAGTTAGGGATTTGGAAATGGTAGATAGATTGCCTAACTAAAAGAATTAGAGTTGGCTGGAGTGATGGTTCGAGTAGTCGGCCGACAAAACAAGTCTTGAATTCAACCTTATTCTGGGAGTGGGGTAGCATGGATACTTTGATAGGACTAGATCGAGTCTTGTTTGAATGTAAGGGCAAGCACTAGCGAGGGTGTTCGCCTGTCAGAGGGATGCCTGGCGTCATCTCCCCCGATTGAATCCTAGATTCGTTTAATGTTGACAGCAACCCCGAGCTGCCCTGGGAGCGGTGACACTCTGTCAGGGGCTCCGCTGTCTTGGCAGAAATGCCTTTATGATATGTAACAACCTTTGAGGAGGTTTGGAGTGTTGACGTCGTCTCGATTGCAAGTTCTATTCTAGTGTAAGGACGAGTGTAGCGGAGTTGGGAAAACCCAATATCCGTCAGGTCCTTTGTCGATCAATGTAGACAGACAGATTAGACAATGTCCCGGAGAGCTAGACTCTATTGAGAGTTGCTCTAATCACTCGGTAATGGAGCCTTTGTGCCCATATATCAGCTTTTGGTGAGGTCCGGGGAGACGTAGATACAGTAACATATTGGGTAAGCTGATTTGATTAAAGTCACACAGGGTAAGCCTGCGACTGAAATTCCGGGTACAGTGGATAAAACTAAGAGGATTGGACACCACCATTGACAGCAGTGACTGGAGTCACACTATGAGCCTGCAGCCTCACCATCACTGGAATTAGAAACAGGAGAGAGCACAAGGTTAGGATGCATAGCGGGGGATCGAACCCCATTAAATTGAAGAACGTCGTTCGGTTGGGGGGGGGGGGGGGGGGGGGGTGGTGTAGTATGGGATGCATATCTTTCAACCAAACGTGCATTAGCTTTAGGAGCTTGTGTGCATAGTATGCATTAGTTTAGGCCATGGCCTACACCGGCACATGTATGACATCACTTTTTCTTTGCATTGAATATTATTTGTGGTTGTTGAGGTTGGAATCGCTATATTATGGCGTAGAGAGGATAGCCGAATATAGTATTTCTTCAGTTGTAATCAACTGACGTGTCCACAGTTATCAGTGTAGGACTGCCGAGTTGGGATCGCGGGAAAGCTCTAGCAGGGGAAAGCATCCAAGTGAAAGTTACTGTCCAAATTTATTGTACATTATTGTGGTAACAATTAATTGTAATTATTTTAATCATTGGACATTATAATAACAATTTGATGTAATAAAAGTTTTAAATTTTCTGTGAATTTTGTTGTGTTGTGACTCATTTGAAGAAAGATCCTGGAGTGTGTCACGAGTTCCTATGTTAGGAATTCGGGGCGCTACACCCTTCCAAATTCGAGTCATAATCTGATCAACGCTCCAGATTCAACCACACCGCCAAGCTCTGATCCACCGTTTGATCATTCAGATAGGCGCGCCGATGACTGATGGATGTCCCAGATCGTGCATCATAAATAAGGTGATTAAACCAATTTTTTATTTATTTATTCGAATTATATATTTAAAAATTGCAAAACAAGATTAAAAATTTGAGAAAATAATTATATATTCGAAAAAATATTTTTGAGCCCCTGGGTAAATGATTATTAATTAGAATAATTGATTAATGCTCCCAGAAAACAAATCATCACTTTGCAAAATTGAATAAATGATTCGAAAAATAATGCAAAAATCAAGAAAAATCCCCAATAATCCAGAAGTGCCTAAGAGCAAATTTGTGCGAGTTACCAGCTCAGAAAAACACCGTTGCCTCTCAAACAAGATTCGAACCCCATTTTAGAACTCCGATAAAGTCCTATATGCCATTGAAACAACAAAGCTACTTCCCAATGGCTGTAGGACACAGTCTTCGGGAGCGGGGGGCTTGTGATAAGGCTAAAATTGGGGTTAAAATGGAACCATTTAAACTGGACATGAATCTTAAAGATTACAGGGGCAAAACGGTAATTTCACCTATAGACAGGTCCGAAATGGGAACCGGGTCTCTTTTCTTGGGCCCAATAACCCGTGAACGGATCTGTTTGACTGAGAACGGATCCCATCCTATTGAGAGGCAATTCAGGAAGATTTGAAGAGATCCTGATAAGTCCTTATCCTGGGGAGGTGGTTCTAACTACCTCGATCCAGCGACACCGGGGAGTAGAGATTCGCACTTATCTCGAAGCAGATCCCCCATGGCGACTATAAAAACCCCCTACCTCCTACCATTACAAGGTGATCACTCTTTGCCTACCTAAAGCTTCTTTTGATATTCTTTTCTGAGTATTGACAAGAGCATCGGAGGGTGCGTCGGCAGGATCCATCCCGGTGTTTCGTACTTTGTGCAGGTCCGCGGCAGCTGCAATGAGCCAACTGAACAACAAAGGAAGAGGTCAGGATTGACCCATTTGAGTTCTTGCGAATCCACAAATTCATCTGATTGCCCCCACACCGAATTCAGCGGCAACATACATATTATGCAAACATTTACTAAACCATATGTTAGAAAATAGTAGATCTCATGACCAAATACCCCATAGTTAAATAATTCATGTTTTCATATAACTAACAAATGTTAAAAGTAAAAACTCCCATTAAAGATGAAATATAAACACAATTTTTTTCTTTAACATTTTTTGATAAATAAACATAATTTTTAAAAATACTATTTATTTATGCCCACCCTAACTAAAATTTCTGCATCCGCCACTGTTCAAGTGACTCTGTAGATGAAAAACAAAGGAATAAGAAGGCTCAAATTAGATTAGTCAATCATAATGTGTGCTTCATGGAAAATGAACTTTGGTAGATATTGTAACATCCTGAATTTTCATATAATTAAATATATATTTTTTTTCCATTGATATGATCTCAAAAAGATTGTAACTCTGGTAAATGTTTGGGCTTGAGATCATGCATTAGACCTTAGAAAAAATTGATTTGATCAGGAATAGGGCTGCAAACGAACCGAGCTACTCGCGTGCTACTCGGCTCGAGCTCGGTCAAAGCTCAACTCGAGATGAGCTCGAGCTCGATTTGATAGCTTAACGAGCGGAGCTCGAGCTTGGGTTTTTTGTGATTATTAGGCTAAGCTCGCGAGTTACTCGACTCAAACTTGGTCAAAGCTCGGTCAAAGCTCGGTTCGAAATGAGCTCGATTGCTTAACAAGCCGAGCTAGAGCCTCAAGATACTCGGCTCGACTCGGCTCATTTGCAGCCCTAATCAGGAAGAGGTTAGTGGATGCTCAGAGTAGGCAAAAGATTTATGCCGACAACTGGAGGAGGGACCTTAAGTTCGAGGAATGTGACTTTGTCTTCCTGAAGGTATCACCTAGTAGAGGTATGATTCGTTTTGGCAGAGGTGGGAAATTAGCCCCAAGGTACATAGGCCCATATAAGATATTGAAGAGGATTGGGAAGGCTGCTTACAGGTTAGAGTTACCAGAAGAGTTATGTCAGATGCACAATGTCTTCTATGTGTCTATGTTGAGAGGTTACATTCCAGATCCAAGTCACCATTGGCCCGAAGTGCCGGAGGGTTTGCAGCTACATCTGAGCTAAATTAAGCGGCCGGTTGAGATTGTGGATCATCAGGAGAAAGTCTTTAGGAACAAGACGATACCGATGGTCAAAGTAGTCTGGAGAAACCAGTTGGTTGAGGAGGCTACTTGGGAATCCGAGGAGAGGATGCGGAAGGATCATCCTGAGATCTTTGTTTGATTGTATTTTTCTTTCTTTCTTCTTTTATGTTTTGTTTCTCACTCTTTAACCATAGTTCCGATGACGGAACTATTCTAATGAGGGAGTTTTGTAACATCCTGAATTTTCATATAATTAAATATAAATTTTTTTCATTGATTTCACCTGTTTCACACGTGCAAATTAATGTATGTATTTGGCTCTAAAATTATTATTTTATATATCATGAATAAACATTTTCTTTCTCTTTTTAAAAGCCCGTTATTATTTATTATAAATTCTTAGGCCTAATAACTTAATTCTAACCCACCAAAAATAAAATAAATTAACTTATTAAGAGCCCATGGATAATAGCCCACCTAGTTAACCCACTAGTTAATTTATTTATTAATTAAAACAACTTGTATGGTAGACTTTTCATGTAATTAACAAATAAATGAACAAACAACTAGGTGTACATGTGAGGGCACGTGCATTGCACATGCACGTGCAATGGATGAGAAGACTAGGCCGGACAATGCTTGGAGTGGGGAGATGGAGATAGTGGAGAGTTGGTTGTTCACTAGTGGGTAGTTCTTCTAACTCCAAAATGTATCTTAGCTCTTCATCCAAACTCATCTCAACCCTTCATTTGTTCATGACTTGTGTATAAATAGCGCCTTGGTCATTCATTACTCTTTGCAATTAGAAATTTGAAATAGAAAAAGGTTGAGTTGTGTGAGAGAAAGATAGAGATTGTGTGAGAAAAGATTGAGTTGAGTGTGTGTGTGTGTGTGCTCTTGCATATTGGAGGTAGGCTACCAATCAAGGAGGAGAAGGAATCTGGTTGTACACCATCAAGCAGGAGAAGTCTCGGGTGTGCACTAGCTTGGAGGAGAAGGCTTGCGGCTAAGAAGGAAAGGCAATTGTGCCTTCAGGGAGTTTCTTTGAAAATTCTTATTTCTTTCTTCAAAGAGGTAGGCGATTTCTCTACTTCTAATGTAGTTACCATGCTAGGAAATTAATTTCATGAATATGCTTGAGAAACTAGTAAAAATTGACCATGTGATTGCTAAAAAAAACTAGTAGGAAGAAAGAGAAAATCTTGATTGAATTAGTGACTTAAAACTCATCATGGTGTCTTATTAATATAACTCATGCTAGAATATTCATTTTTAATGAACCATGCTAGTGTGATGATTTTGCTTAATGAATGGCTTAGTTGGAGATTGAGGGGAACGAATATCGTTATGTTTAGTTGATAAATGGATAAATTGTTGTTATATAATGTTGATGTGATAAAAGAAAAAAATTCTAGACTCTTGTAGAATTGAAAGAGAACAAAAACCTACTTTTAGTGGATTTATATTGGTGTTGTTGAGAATACACTATAGTTTTATTTCAAAGTCAATGAGGTATTCTTTAAATATAAATTGTAAAGAAAACTTATTTTTAAGGTAAAAAATAAGAGTTTTAATTGTTGTTATACTGCATTGTTTAGGAAAATATTCTGGAAAAAGTTTAATTTTGAATGATACAAATTTATTGGGAAACTAAAATTTGGTAAAGGAGATTTACAAATAGATAGAATATATAAAGCTATTTCGACTCCTCTTTATAACAGAGAATTGGTTTGGGAAATTTGGCTTTCTGTGTGAGCATAGGACGTTGTGTAGTTTACAGGGTCTCGGGTTCGAGTCTTGAAGAGGCTCTGTTTTATCAAAATTTGATTTTTCTCAAAATAAAGTTCGGTATATACAAAAAATATTTAACCAAACTCATATCAGTTAGTCACTCTTGGACTCTTGGTCTTTGGGTGCGCTTTGGGTTTCTTACTGTAGCTGGGTGGAGGGTTTGGTCTTGGGTTTGAATCTGACCCCCTGCCCTTTTTTCGGTTTTGATATTTTTTTTATATATTTCGATTTTGGGTATATTCTTGGGTTTTAAAAGTAATAAAAAAATTGGGAAAAATTTTCTAGTATTCCTCAAATATTATCTAGGCTTTATGAAAATTATTTTCACAATATTTTAATACATTTTGTTAGAATTAGAAGTAATTTTTATATTAAAATGATGGGAGAAATAACATGAACATTCTTCTTAAAAATATGAATTTGGTATAAGTAAAGAATGAAGAAAAATAAATTTGTGTGGAGATTAAATTATGACATATGATAAGTTAAATAAGGAATTGATGTTTTGTATATATAATTGTGCTTGGAAAATGAAACAAAAAGATCATGATGGATTATAGAAATTTGTGAGTATGAACACTCAAATTTTTGGTGAACATGAAAAGAGGTTAAGAACTAGAGTGTAGCTAAGTCCTTATACTGGCATGAATGAATTTTTGAAAAATAAATGTTGCAGAAAAAGACCAAGATTGGGTCGTTGTTATCAATTGATGTTTAAGACCGGTGTAGAGAAAAGGCTAACTCTAGGGTGTTAATTTTACTCATGACTCAAATATCTAAGGACTACACTATAGTGAAGATGTGATGAAAGTAAGAGAAAAACACAAGTATGAGGGCCTCGGATTCACGGTGTGAGAGTGTTCACAGGCTGTCCACATGATGTGTCATGTCATGACGTGAATATATCTCCAGAATTATCGGGATCGTGGCGACGCTTGTGGGGTGCTTGGTGACTACGTAGTGCCATCATTCCATGACGCAGGCGAATTGTCCATAAGTTGTCTTCATGATGCGTCATGCCATGTCGTGGGATTTCCCTCCAAGCTGTCTGGGCATGGGCTCGTAATTCATAAAACGTCTAGGATACTTACCGTAGTTACCGTAGTAGTTAAACTCATCGAAAGGGATCCAACCCTACAAGATGAAGTACGATTAAGGGTTTGCCCTCGAATTTATGTAGAATGGGATGCATAAGTTCAAACAAGTGTGCATTAGTGTCATTAAATATAAATAACTGCATTAAGACTAAGTGCACAGTCACACATGACATCAATAAGATAGTCCCCCTTTGCTTTATTTGTGATCAAGTGTGTTTTTTCCAAGTAAGGAAAATTGATGTATTATATCCTAGCATCAGTTGTGTGCAACTGACGTACCCACAGTTTCTATGTAAGATAAAATGAACGAAAGGACTAAACAAGGAATGCTGCGTAAAGAATTGTTTCAAGTGTTATTTTATTCATGTATTATGTTGTAATTTGCTTCCGCTGTGCTGATGTAAAATTGTTGTATAAAAGTTTTAAATCCCTTATAAAAT
This sequence comes from Hemerocallis citrina, assembly GCA_017893485.1. Lineage (NCBI taxonomy): Eukaryota > Viridiplantae > Streptophyta > Magnoliopsida > Asparagales > Asphodelaceae > Hemerocallis > Hemerocallis citrina. Next base: position 1,118,479 of record JACEHZ010000256.1, read on the forward strand.
TGTACGAAGTGAAGTGTAAAGATCCTGTGGAATTTCGAATTCAAACTTATTTGGAATTCTGGGTGTTACAAATATTGAGTTAAATATTATTCTTTAAAGGAGATTCATAATAAATGCTGCAAAAAGTATATAGAACTTTTTGAAAAGATCAAGAATAAGGATCAAATTATTTGTGTTATAACTCGAAATTCATAAAACAGAAAATGCTAACAATATTTGTGAAGAATTACAAATACAGGAAATGAAGGAACAAACCATACGGTACAATACAGAGTCAAGATTTAATATCTCTGTCCTTAAAGCAAAATTTTTCCCGTAGTGTGACGATGGTTGGCGAAATGCCTCCCAGGATACAACTATATTACCTTTCCCTGAAGACCAACAATCTAACTTCAGAGATCTCAGCGAATCGGTGTTGTGTTGTATTCTCAGACTGTGACTCAGAGGAAGAAGAAGAAAAAGGAGATTCAGTATGTTTTTGAAACTGTGTACACTTGCAGACAAAAGTTGCTGGTTTTATTGAAGAATGAGAGTAACTGAAGGGCCCACTAATCTGTAACAGCAGAGTAATGGCACATTACTCTATAACAGTAGAGTTATGGTTCAAAAACATAACTGATGAGCTATTACTCTGCTGTTACAGAGTAATGGTACCAGTAGTTACAAAAATTTGAAAAGCCTTAACAGTAACTGGGAAAAAATTTGGAGAAAAAATTTGGAGCAGGGCAAAAAATAATATAGGCCAGAGCCAAACCAAACCAAACCGAACCAAGCCGAACCGAGCCTAGCCGAGCCAAAGCTGAAGCCAAAGTCGAAGCCGAGGCCGGAGCTCGGCCGGGCCGGGCGTGCGCGTGTGTTGTTATTTTGGCTAGGTCCTCTCCCCACTACACATTAGTGGTAACCCCAGGACTACGCCCTTTAGTCCATTTTTTTAGCTTATATACTAGAGAAAATCTTTTTCATCTTCCGATGTGGGATTATTCATTCCAACTGTCCAAGTTAGTACATTTCGAGCACCCAACTTTGGACCTACATTTCTCATTCAAACGAAAACCATTTTTGGCAAGTGAGAAATTTACAGAATAGTACTCGACGAGAGGAACATGATCCAATCAATTTCCGGCGCCGCCAGTGGCCGGAGCCCACCAGAATCCGGCCCGAAAAATATGCAAAAACTTTTTCCAACAATCCCCCACATGAATGGAAATGACCAGACCATGTAATCCAGACACGACAGAAAAACACATGACAGAAAAAGACTCTGAGAATACAATCAGAAAATCACTACACCAGGAATGGTAGTAATTTTTCAACTTTGAACCACCCTTAGTGAGTAGCCATCGGATTCAATTGACCAGGTAGTGAACATGATGTCTTGAACTACCCGGACTTTGATGTGAACCTAGACAATAACTATCACACAGTTTCATCTCCTCATAGAACTAGGTTCTCTTGTTGTGTTGATTTTGGCCTTGAACAATCCTGGTTAATCGTGAGTGAACTTGGAGAATGTAGCATCTCTTCATTCTCCTAGAAACGGCCTCATTTCACACTCACGAGGTGATTTCCCATAAAGAGTATCCTGCCATAGCCCACTTTTATTTCAAAGCTATGGGAGTCATTAAAAGTCAAGCTTATCCTAACTCTTTGCAGGCATCACTGTTTTATCATCCTAAGCATGGGTATGAAATTTTAATCTCTCAGTGCTCCCTTTGATTCAACAAGATTTAGTTGTCCCTTTGAACCTAGAGCTTAGGATCTCCGATTCCTAGGTAGGGTTTCCATCAAATATCCTCTTTTTTCATAGGCTCTAAACCTATTCCTCTTGATGATCTCACAACATGCTCTCTTGACAAACTTTTAGTAAATGGATCCGCTAGGTTGTCGGCTGATTATATACTCTATAGAGATTATTTTATTAGAGAGCAGTTGTCTAATGGTTTTGTGTCGCCTTCTGATATGATGAGACTTACCATTGTACATACAACCTAGTGCCCTTGCTATAGCCGATTGGCTGTCACAGTGTACACATATAGCAGGCACTGGTTTTTCCCACATGGGAATATCCTCTAAAATATTTCGAAGCCACTCTGCTTCCTCTGCCGCTTTGTGTAAAGCAATAAACTCAGATTCCATGGTGGATCTGGCTAGTAATGTTTGTTTAGAGGATTTCCATGACACAGTTGCACTACCAAGAGTGAAGACGTACCCACTTGTGGATTTTGAGTTCTTGGAGTCCGATATCCAATTGGCATCACTGTAGCCTTCTAGTACTGCTGGATATCTGGTGTAATGCAGTCCATAACTCTGAGTATGTCGCAAGTAGTTCAATACTCTAGTTATTCATTTCCAGTGACTTCGTCCTGGATTACTTGTGTAGCGGCTCAGTATATTTACTGAATGTGCCAGATCCGATCTTGTACAATTTGTTAAGTATATCAGACTACCGATTACACGTGCATATTCCAATTGTGATATACTGTCACCCGTTTTTTTGAACAAGTGAAGACTGGGATCCACAGGACTTTTGGCAGTCATATTTAAGTAATTCTTGAATCTTTCAAGTACTTTCTCAGCGTAATGAGCTTGAGACAAAGTAACTCCCTCAGACGTCCTGGAAACTTTGATTCCTAGTATGACGTCTGCAACTCCCAAATCCTTCCTATCAAACTTGCCACTAAGCATGCTCTTAGTTTGTTTGATAATGTCATTATTGTTCCTAATAATGAGCATATCATCTACATACAGACACACCAGAATGTATCCATTTGGAGTATCTTTGATGTAGATACACTCATCACATTAATTTATTTTGAAACCATTTGACATCATAACATTGTCAAATTTTGCATGCCACTGCTTTGGAGCTTGTTTCAATCCGGACAAGGATTTTACAAGCCTGCACACCTTGTTTTCCTGTACAGGAACTACGTAACCCTCAGGTTGTTTCATGTATATTTCTTTCTAAATCCCCATTTAGAAATACAGCTTTAACATCCATTTGATATATTTTCAGGTTACATAGAGCTGCAATAGCTATCAACATTCTTATGGAAGTTATTCTTGTGACCAGAGAATATGTATCAAAGAAGTCTAGGCCTTCCTTTTGCCTAAATCCTTGTACCACAAGTCTCACCTTATGTTTCTCTATTGAACCATCTGGTTTCAATTTTTGTTTGAAAATCCATTTGTATCCTAGAGTTTTACATCCAGAAGGCAAATTGACCAAATCCCATGTATGATTTTTCATAATGGAGTCTATTTCACTTTTGATTGTTTCCTTCCATATAGGAGCATTAGGCGTAGACATTGCTTCCTTGAATGTTCGGAGCTCATTCTCTAACAGAAAGGCCGTTACAAAGTCAGTACCAAATGACTTTGATGTTCTTGCCTGTTTACTACGTCTAGGATCATCATTATCATGTTCTGGTTCATCAACCGAAGTGCTTGCATTCCCTTGTTCACGTGTACGTTTGGGATATGTAGTATCCTTGTACGGAAACACATGTTCAAAGAAGGAAGCATTCCTTAATTCCATTATTGTATTCACATGGATATCCGATATATATGATTTATATACCAAGAACCGAAATGCACTACTGTTGTGTGCATAGCCTATGAATATGCAATCAATAGTATTAGGTCCTATTGTGACCTGTTTTGGATTAGGTACTGCAACTTTTGCTAGACACCCCCACACTTCGAGGTATTTATACGAAGGTACATTACCTTTTCACAGTTCGTATGGTGTCTTGCAAGTTTTCTTGTGAGGTATTTTATTGAGAATATAGTTGGCAGTCAACAATGCTTTACCCCACATGTTTTCGGGTAACCTAGAATTCAACAACAAGGCATTCATCATCTCCTTTAGAGTTCGGTTCTTACGCTCGGAAGTACCGTTTGATTCAGATAAGTAAGGAGCAGTTGTCTAATGAACTATTCCATGTTCAGAGCAGAGCATATTAAATGATGCATCATATTCTCCTCCACTATCATTCCTAACGATGTTAATCATTTTGCCAAGTTGATTCTCAACCTCAAGCTTATATTCTTTGAATTTATACAAAGCCTCATTTTTGTTATGTAACAAGTATACATAACAGAATTTTGTGCAAACGTCTATGAATGTCACAAAGTACTTTTTGCCACCTCTGGTCTGCACATATTTTAAATCACACAGATCCGTGTGAATTAGACCTAGAGTTTCTGTGTTTCTTTCTACAGAACTTGATGAAGTTTTAGTGGGTTTGGCCTCTGTACAAACTTTACATTTTTTATTGTTATCTACCTTAAATTTTGGTAGAAAATTCATGTTAATTAATCTACGCATAGAATTGAAATTAACATGGCCTAGTCTTTCATGCCAAACAGAAGAAGACTCAACAACATAAGCAATAGCAGTAAATTCATTAACTTTGGGAACAACAGGAACAATAGGTTTAGGGATGACTGTCATTACATTAAATTTGAACATTCCATCCTTTACATATCCTTTACCCAAGTACACTCCATTCTTAGATAATACAAAATTATCAGAAACAAGAACAACCTTAAATTCATTCTTGCTTAGCAAAGATCTTGATACCAAGTTCTTTCTAATATATGGAACATGCAACACATTTGTGAGTGTTAGTTCCTTGCCTGAAGTCATCTTCAGCACTATCTTCCCGGTTCCTGCAATTTTGGAGGTGGAAGAATTACCCATGAATGGCTGTTCATCCTTGTTGCACTTCTGGTATGAAGTGAACATCTCCTTATCTAAGCAGATGTACTTGGTGGCCCTAGTGTCGTACCACCACTCTCGAGGATTGCTCCTTACCAGATTCACCTCTGATACAATAGCACAGAGGTCCAGGTCAAAGAGACTGGTGGCTAAGTTCTCAGCTATGTGTGCATGGGATCTATCAGTCCCTTTTGCCTATTTAGTTCCAATACGGTTGTTGTCCTTGTTGCGGCATTCAGAAATTCTATGGTCCAGCTTACCACACTTGTGACATTTTCCAGCAAACATCTTTGCTGCCGGTTTTTTGTTCGAGGCCTGTGGCAAGAACTTTCTCTTTTTGCCTTTCTGTTCATGCTCTACCATGTTTGCATTTTCTATGGACTGATTTCCATAGGATCTGTCAGCGTTGCGATTCTCCTCTTCAATACGCAACCTGATAATGAGGTCTTCAAGAGACATCTCTTTTTTCCTGTGCTTGAGGTAGTTCTTGAAGTCTTACCATCCAGGTGGAAGCTTCTCGATGAACGCTGCAACTTGGAATGGTTCGCACAGCGTCATGTTCCCTGCAGCGATTTCATGCATTACACCTGCAGTTCCTGAATTTGACTCACAACTGTCTTATAGTCAACCATATTGTAGTCCAGAAATTTACCGACTACAAACTTCTTGGAGCCGGCATTTTCTGTTTTGTACTTCTTCTCCAATGACCCTCACATAAGTTTGGAAGTCTTGAAGACACAGTAGACATTGTATAGCGGGTCTACCAAGCCGTTCAGGATGTAATTTCTGCAGAGATAATCACTCTGAGTCCATGCATCAACTGCTGCAATAGAGTGTGCATCCATAGGTGCCAGCATAGGGGAAGATTAAGTGAGAAACCTGTCCAGCTTCAAGGTGGTCAGGTAAAACTGCATCTTCCCTTGCTACTTCTTGAATCCAGTTCCATTGAACTTCTCTAGTTTTTTTCCCACAGTTATATGTGTGGGCAGAATGACCGTCTGTGCCGCAACTGATTATGTAGTCACAGTTTGGGTCACTTGTGTTTGTTCACTGATAAGTCCACTGACATTATCGTTATGTGTATTTTCCATGTTCTGAAACAGTTGAAATAGAACTGTTAGTTGTTTGGGTTGCGTTTGTTTTGTTATTTTGAAAAGAATTTTCTGAATAAAGTTTTCTGAAAACTGTATTCTGAATAGAGTTATTCTGAAAAATGAGTTTAAAAGTTGTTTGGTTATATTTTTTTCTGAAAATTGTATTCTGAAAGCTGTTTATCTGAAAAAGAGAGTTTAGAAGCTGTTCTGTTATATTTCTAGCTGAAAACTGTTATCTGAAAGCTGTTTTTCTGAAAAAACGAGTTTAAAAGCTGTTCTGTTATATTTCTTGCTGAAAACTGTTATCTGAAAGCTGTTTTTCTGAAAAAACGAGTTTAAAAGCTGTTCGGTTATATTTCTTGCTGAAAACTGTTATCTGAAAGCTGTTTTTCTGAAAAAGAGAGTTTAAAAGCTGTGCTGTTATATTTCTAGCTGAAAACTGTTATCTGAAAGCTGTTTTTCTTAAAAAACGAGTTTAAAAGCTGTTCTGATATATTTCTTGCTGAAAACTGTTATCTGAAAGCTGTTTTTCTGAAAAAACGAGTTTAAAAGCTGTTTAGTTATATTTCTTGCTGAAAACTGTTATCTGAAAGCTGTTTTTCTGAAAAAGATAGTTTAAAAGCTGTGCTGTTATATTTCTAGCTGAAAACTGTTATCTGAAAGCTGTTTTTCTGAAAAAACGAGTTTAAAAGCTGTTCTGTTATATTTCTTGCTGAAAACTGTTATCTGAAAGCTGTTTTTCTGAAAAAACGAGTTTAAAAGCTGTTTTGTTATATTTCTAGCTGAAAACTGTTATCTGAAAGCTGTTTTTCTGAAAAAGGGAGTTTAAAAGCTGTTTTGTTATATTTCTAGCTGAAAATTGTTATCTGAAAGCTGTTTTTCTGAAAAAGACAGTTTAAAAGCTGTTCGGTTATATTTCTAGCTGAAAACTGATATCTGAAAGCTGTTTTTCTGAAAAAGACAGTTTAAAAGCTGTTCGGTTATATTTCTAGCTGAAAACTGTTATCTGAAAGCTGTTTTTCTGAAAAAGACAGTTTAAAAGCTGTTCGGTTATATTTCTAGCTGAAAACTGTTATCTGAAAGCTGTTTTTCTGAAAAAGACAGTTTAAAAGCTGTTCGGTTATATTTCTAGCTGAAAACTGTTATCTGAAAACTGTTTTTCTGAAAAAAAAGAGTTTAAAAGTTGTTCGGTTATATTTCTAGCTGAAAACTGTTATCTGAAAGCTGTTTTTCTGAAAAAGAGAGTTTAAAAGCTCTGCTGTTATATTTCTTGCTGACATTTTTTAAAATCAATTTGCATTCATCATTTGCTGACATTTTTTTAATTGTTGCAGTTAGATTGCAATGTTGTACAAGTATTGGAACAAGAAACTTGAGCAGCATGTGAATCGAGCAAAAATCAGACGCCATCATCTCCACGATTGATTCGTCACGTTAGAGTACAAAATTTAAAGAAAATCTTGTATGAACATACTATAATCAGTCAGGTTTTTGTAAAGCAACTAATCTCAGATCATGTATAAGTTATGCAATTTGGATATTGGATAACTATAAATATTTGGATAAACTGAATCTGCTCAACCTCCAGGCTGCAGTTTTTGGAAAGATACGTATATTATGGCATGGGATCGATACGTATATTATGAAAATTTTATATGTATATTCAACAATCCCACGTGGCACAAATATATATATATATATATATATATATATATATATATATATATTTGTTTTTTTTTCTTCTTCTTCTTCTCCCGCCCTGTTCTTCTTCGACTTCTTCTCTTCTTTCCATCTTTCTTCTTCGTTCTTCTTCCTTCGTCTCTTTCCTTCGACGTCATCTTCGGCGGAGGGTGAACCAGGTCACCGGAGCTCGAAGAGAGGAGCTCGGCGAGAGGAGATCATCGATGTGGAGACGAAGCTCGACGAAAGTGGTGGAGGTGGAGCTTAGCAATGGATGGAGCTCGATGGGTTCTTCGAGTAAGAGTGGGAGCTTGAGCTCGGAGCTTAGCTTTGGAGCTCGATAGAGGTGCTGGAGCTAGACGATGAGCTCGGCATCGGGGTGGAGCTCGGCGATGGAGGTTGGCGAGCATGGCGAGGAGCATGGCGATGGAGGTTGGTGGAGTTCGAGGAGGGAGCTGATGGCGGCCGTGAGTGGGCTCGGCTTTGGACTGGGAGCTCGAAGTCGTTGAGAGCTCGCGCACGTGAAGGATGAGTGCTCGTCACCGGAGTAGAGGTTGAAGATCGGCACTGAGCTCGGAGCTCCGGAGTGGGAACTCGGCTCTGCACCGGCGAGGCGGTCGGATTCTCGACGAGGCGCGAGGTCGACATCTCGAAGCCCGGCCAGGTGAGAGGGGGGAGAGTTTGGGAGAGATGTGAGAAGAGAACTAAGAATAGATGTGAGAAGAGAAGAGAGCTAAAAAGAGGGGTAATCAGTATTCTGAATAGTGTTTGGAAAAAACACTTAAAACAAACGCCAACTCAGAATAGAGTTTTCAGAAAAAAGAAAAAAAAAACTAAAACAAACAGACCCTTGGTTTTTCCGAAATAATAATAACAGTACCTGTAAAGAATCTTCACAAAAATGGTTAGAATAGAGGAAAAAATTTGTTTTAAGATTGTTAGAACTCGAAATTCATAAAACTAAAAATGCTAACAATATTTGTGAAGAATTACAAATACAAGAAATGAAGGAACAAACCATACAGTACAATACAAAGTCGATATTTAATATCTCTATCCTTAAAGAAAAATTCGCCCCGAAGTATGACGGTGGTTGAAGAATTGCCTCCCAGGATACAACTGTATTACCTTTTCCTGAAGAGCAGCACCCTAACTTCAGAGATCTCAGCGAACCGGTACTGTGTTGTATTCTCAGACCGTGACTCAGAGGAAGAAGAAGAAGGAGATTCAGTGTAATGCCCCGATTTTCATTTAATAAAAATTATTTTGCACGTAGTGTGCACGTGCAATATTTTTTTGGTAGAATTAAATCTTATAATTATTTTCATAATAAGAGTAGATGTTTAAATATGTGCATTTAATTATTTTATACAAAGCCTTCTTTCAATTAGACAAAAAGCCTTTTATTCTTAAAGCCCAAAAATTTAATTTATTTATTATTTTTATAATTATTATTTTGGCCCAAAAACTAAAGCCCATGAGCTATTTTATTTTTAAATACAACTTGTCAGGTAGGATACAATTTAAAGTTTATTTTTATGTAAAATATAATGGAGACCAAGTTGCATACACGTGCACTACACGTACACGTGCAATATGCACAATGCTATGGCCGGTTGTGATTTAGGAGGGAAATCAAATTTTGAGTGGAGTCATAGTGATGGTGGTTACTTGATCATGGGTAGTTAGTGTAACTCCTCCTTAAATCTTAGCCATTTAATCCTAACTCCTACTTCAATCTTAGCCATCCATTCTCCTATTTTTTTAGTATAAATACCTCCCCCCCCTGCCTAATATTCTTGTGCTATTTATTTTCCTCCAAACCTATAGTTAAAATACAATTATCTAGTAGTTAGTAAGTGAGTAAAAGATTGAGAGATTGTGTGGGGTTTTTGCTTGCATCAAAGAAGAGGAGAGGCCGGTTTCATCAAGGTGGAGTGCTCGGGTTTTGGCTTGTGGAGTGCTCGGGTTTGGCTAGTGTGCGCGCATCTAGGAGGAGGATCGTTCGTTTGCAAGGACTTTCGTTTAGGAGGTTGCTAATTGTACTTTTTTTCAATAAGGTGGGTAAATTTTCTGTATTTCTAATTAGGAAGCATGCTAGATTTGAATGGAAAAATGATGCATGAAAAAGATTAATAAGAGTACACATTTAATTGGAAAATTGATCTATAAATTGATTGGAATGTGGATGTGCAATTGTATGTGGTTTTATTAGTAAAAGTCTAAATTTTGTGTGAATTGATTATAGCCATGGATAGTTAAAGAAAGTTTTATTATCTACACCATGAATTATAGACACAAAAGTTAGTAGATTAACAATGCTACTTTATGTGTTTAAATGAATCTTTTTGTTGTATTGAAATGAATGAATTAAAATATAGATTTGTATGTTTGGTAAATGATTAAAAACAGGAAATTAATATGAAGTTTGCTAATGAAGAGATTAGTGGTATTAATTATTAAGAAATGTCAATTAAGAAGAAATGTGGTAGTGATAGTTCACAATTCGAATTAATTGTATGAAAAATATGTTCTAATTATTGAAAAAAAATTATTTTCTATATACTGGAGTACAATTCATGATGGTAATAATCCGTCTGGAATTTTACAATAATTTTTATAAAAGCGAAATGAAATGAGAGATTGTTGAACACCGAAATATTTACTAAACAGAGAGGATAGATCTAACTAGACTACAGGTCGAAATATGACAACATGAGCGCAAGTATCCAGATGGCTAGAGCGCGCGGCTGTGTTCTCTTGAGTCGCTGGTTCGAATCCCCTTACCACCATACTTTTTGTATTTTTTGAAAAAGCATAAATACTACAGCCGAGAGCATTTAAAGCTCTCAACCCCCTTTATATCGATTGGCACACTCAGCCTAGTGGCCAGAGCATGCGGTTTGCTTCTTGGTGGTTGCTGGTTCGAATCTGGGGCTCGGCCAGTATTAAACTTTGGGAAAAAATTATTTTTTTTGGTGTTTTCGATGATTGAAAAATTATGAAAAAAATATGGTTATTATTCTAAAAATATGGGGGATTAATGAAAAATAATTTGGGAATTATTTACATGAAATGGAGTATGTTTTGAGAATAAATGTCCTATACTTGTATGTTATGAAAATTGCACTTAGCAAAAGGACTTGAAATAAAATATTAGAAAAGAAGTATAATAAAGATAGAAATTATATGTAGTGATGTGATGTGAATTATTCTCATTGGAGAATAATGTGGAAATTATGAAATGTGAATATTTATGTAGTGATGTGATTTTAATGTGAAAATGATATTTGATGAAATATATAATTCCATGTAAGATTATGGACTCATGAATAAATTTAGAGATCATGCCATTGAAAAAGAAAAATCTGTTATGATTATGAGATGAACTTATGTGCTAGAAATGCTCAAATTTTGGAAATTGTGAATTGGAATTGAAACGAAAGAGTAGCTAAGTCTCCCTCGGCATTGGAAAGAAATAAAATGAAACTTGAAATGAATGACCAAGGTTGGTCTTGTTTGAATAAATGAATAAGTCCAGTTTAGTGGAGAGGCTAACTCTAGAGCTTTGATTTTGTTCATGATTCTAATAATAACTAAGGATTAGTACATAGTGGAGAAGTGATGAAAGTGAGAGAAAAACACGAGTATAAGAACTAGAGTTTACGATGAGGGTGTGAGCCACAGAATGCATGCTTGATGAGTCAAGACATGGCGTGGGCACTACTCAGTAATGATCGGACTTTAGCCACGCTTGTGGGATGTTTGGTGACTGCAAGAGGATCGTGTGCCATGAAGGAGGCTGAATTGCCACAGAATGCATGCTTGATGAGTCAAGACATGGCATGGGATTCCCCTCCAGGTTTTCTGTACACGAGCTTGTACTCATAGATCATCTAGGATATTTACCGTAGTTACAGTAGTAGATTAAGTCATGACGAGGGATTGAACCCTACAAAGATGAAGAACGAATAAGAGGCTTGCCCTCGGACCTATGTAGTATGGGATGCATAGAATCCGAACAAGTGTGCATTAGTGTCATATAATATAAATAATTGCATTAAGGACTAAGTGCACAATCATAACACGACATCATTAGGGTATTCCCTTTAGTTTGATATGTGACAAGTTTGTATTTGTTAAATATGGAAAATGAGTTATACTATTTCCGGCATAGAGAGGATGGCCGTGTATAATGGTCGTCGGTTGAATAAACTGACGTACCCACAGTTTTTTATGCTGGGTATTGACATGATAAAGATTAAAGAAGAACAGAAGCTTAGAGATTATTCAATGTTGTTGTACATTTGTTTAAATGTTGTAAATTTTACTTCCGCTGTGCAATGTAAAGTGTAATATTTTTCATGTAACTCTGATATAAAGTGAAAAGTTCAAATTTCCTTATAAAATTGTATTAAATGAAGTGTAAAGATCCTGTGGAATCTCGAATTCAGTGTATTTTGGAATTCGGGGCATTACAAAGTGGTATCAGAGCCACTTTTCACACTTGTACAAATTTATAAGGAACGACACCCTAGTAGTGGACATTAGAGTGTGTGTTTGAGTCTAGAGATTTAAATGTAAGTGACTTACATTTGTGTTGCTCTATGACTTATGCTTCTTCCTCCCTATTTCTAAGATGGCTGATCACTTCGACCCTGCTGGAGACGACGACTGGCATATCATCGAGGAAGAATACCATCCTGGACAAGCAGATTCCGAAGAAGAATACTACCCAGGACAAGCAGATTCTGACGAAGAAGAATGGCCTGAATCCCGAGAGATCACCCCACCTCCGGATTCATTTGATGACTCTTCTGACGAAGAAGAAGAATCAGTTCCAAATAGTCTTGTGATATCTCTTCAGAGGCAGGTAGAAACACTGCGAGAGAGAGTCGGATTATTGGAGGCTCAATTGACAAAGCGAAAGGATGACTTTTCAGTTCTTAGTCATCGTGTATGGGAACTCGAGAAGAGGAAGAATCTGACCAATGTGCTGAAGGATGAAGTTGTTGAACTACGGGGAGAACTTCGAGAAGCGAAGAGGAACCGTAGGAGTTAGACAGTTGTAGCTTCTACTGTTTTCATTCTGATGTCAAGAAATGTTTTTCAATTCGAATGTATAAAGTTTGGAATTCAATGAAATGCAAGTTGATTTAAAATTCTTGTCTTATACTTCGAATTTAATGGATCTTTTACATCAGAATATGTCTAGAAGAGGAGCTAGAAATGGTGAAGGTCTGGATCTGGAAATGGAACTTGCGAGGATCTATCAGACGCTCAACGCCGTGGCTATAAATCAGAACCAAGGAAGGGGACCTGCGAATCCGGTACCCGAAGCGATTAAACTAGTGGAATCGTTCAAACGAATGAAACCACCTGTATTCGAAGGGAAGTCAGACCCTGATGCGGCTGACAACTGGATTCATCAGGTAGAGACGATCTTTGAAGTGCTGGAGACCCCTGAGGGCAGTAAGGTGAAGTTGGCGACTCTACAACTTGAGAAGGATGCGGTTGTGTGGTGGCAGTCGATGAAGAGTACAATGGGAGGCATAGTTCTTGGTTGGGAGGAATTTTTAGAAGAATTCCACAGTCACTATTTCCCCTCCGACGTCCAAGAGAAGAAGGCTATGGAGTTTCTGTCACTACAACAATGTGGCATGTCAGTTAGGGAGTACGAGACCAAATTTACTCAGCTCTCTAGGTATGCTCCGGAGTTAGTGATGGATGAAGTGAAGAAGGCTCGTAAGTTCGAGCATGGGTTGAGGCCGAGCTTGAGGTCCCGGATGATACCTCTTGGTATCAGAAGATTCGACAAGTTGGTCAAGTGTGCAGCAGCCACGGAAGCCGACATGGAGCAGTTTCATGTTGTTCAGAACCGGAGGAACAACTGGCAGTCTGGAAAGAGGCCCGCCAATTCTGGGAGTTTCAAGGGACAACCATCTGCACAAAGGTTCAAACCGACAGGGGCGAACGCTATTAATGTGGCTGGAGGACCTAGGAACAATGTGGCAAGACATCCTGCAGTAACTTGCTTCAACTGTGGTGAGACGAGACATTACCAATCTCAATGCCCCAAGCCACGGAATGGTAATCGCAATGTACCAATGCAGCAGACTGGGAAGAGATCTTACCAACCAGGGAGAGTATTTGCCTTGACGGAAGCTGATGCCGATGAGGTTGATCATGTCATCACTGGTACGAGGGCAGATGTTTAGAGGTTTTTGTCATTTCTTTTCCCGCTATTTAGTGAACTGTTACGTAATGAGTGTGTATTATGTAACAGGAGAACTTTATCTTAATGGAATGAAAGTTGTTGTGTTGTTCGATACTGGATCCTCTCATACTTTTGTGTCTCCTAAATTTGCTAAAGTGTTGGGAGTTGAACCGAAGATTTTTCCAGGCAAGATCTTAGCAGTAGCTACTCCATCAGGGAAAACTTTAACCACTGATCGGTACTATGCTGATTGCGAGATTGTGATTGGGGATAGAATCTTCGGAATTGATCTGATCGAGCTGACTATCTTGGGAGTCGATGTTATCATTGACATTGATTGGATGTCGGTGTACAGTGCAAGCATCGAGTGTAAGACCAAGACGGTAACAGTGAAGGCTCCAGGTGGACCTAAAGTCACTTTCCAAGGGAAGAAGAAGTGTTCTGGGCTGGTGGCAGCTATCCGCAAGGAAGAGACTCCTGTGGAAGTGCAAGGGATTCCTGTGGTTCGGGACTATCCGACCGTGTTCTTGGATGATTTTCCTGGGTTACCCCCACATCGTGATGTAGAGTTCAGCATCACTGTTCAACCGGAAAGTAAACTCATTTCTAAGGCACCGTATAGGATGGCTCCAGTAAAACAGGATGAGGTGAAATGGCAGATTGAGGAACTGTTGGAGAAAGGCTTTATTCAACCTAGTGCGTCACCTTGGGGAGCACCAGTGCTTTTGGTAAAGAAGAAGGATGGATCGATGAGAATGTGTATCGATTACCGGGAGCTGAATAAGGTCACTGTTCAGAATAAGTATCCTATTCCCCGAATTGATGATTTGTTCGATCGTCTACAAGGAGCAGCTGTTTTCTCCAAAATAGATCTTCGATCAGGATATCACCAAGTTCGAGTGAAAGCTGAAGATGTGCATAAAACTGCATTTAGAACTCGACATGGGCATTACGAATTCTTAGTTATGCCATTTGGAGTGACGAATGCACCCGCAATCTTCATGAATTTGATGAACAGAGTTTTGAGGCCGTTCATTGATTCTTTCGTCGTGGTATTTATCGACGATATTCTCGTGTACTCCAAGTCAGAAGAGGAGCACACCGAGCATCTAGCAGCAGTTTTGAAGAAGCTGGAAGAGCAGGAGTTGTATGCCAAGCTATCCAAGTGTGATTTCTGGAAATCTAAAGTGGCATTCCTAGGTCACATCCTTTCTAAGGAGGGAGTGGCAACTGACCCTCAGAAGATAGAAGCAGTGAGAGATTGGGCTAGGCCTACTACAGTGAAGTAAGTCAGAAGTTTTCTTGGAATGACTGGATACTACAGAAGATTCATTCAAGGTTATGCTCAGATAGCTGTACCGCTTACTGATCTAACCAAGAAGAATGTGAACTTCAAGTGGACTGAGCAATGTGAGGCGAGTTTTCAGGAGTTGAAAGAGAAACTGACTACTGCACTTATTTTGGCTTTGCCTAGAGCAGGTGTTGAGTATGATGTTTATAGCGATGCTTCACATCGTGGGCTTGGTTGTGTCTTAATGCAAGAAGGAAGAGTAATCGCTTATGGGTCTAGGCAACTACGACCGCATGAGAAGAATTACCCGACTCATGATCTGGAGTTGGCTGCGATTATCTTTGCCCTGAAGCAATGAAGGTACTACGTGTACGGTGAGAAATTGAACATGTACACAGACCACAAGAGTTTGAGGTACATATATCAACAGAAAGATCTGAATTTGAGGCAGCGAAGATGGTTGGAAGTGCTTGAGGACATGCGACTTGAGATCAAGTATCATCCTGGGAAAGCTAATGTTGTTGCTGATGCACTTAGTCGTAAGAGCAGTTTATCCAGTTTGATTACAACTCAGAAGCATCTGATTGAGGAATTGGACTGAGCAGGTATTGAAGTTGTCTTGCAAGGATTTGGAGCATCTTTGGCTCAGCTGAGGCTTCAGCCTACTTTGAATGCAAGGATCATTGCAAGTCAGGAGGTTGATGCTGATATTTTGGAGATGAAGGAGCAGGTTGGTGCTGGCAGGTTGCTCGGATTTCAAATCAAGGATGGAATGCTATGGTTCGGAGATAGACTGTGCGTTCCAAATCAGGCAGACCTGAAAGAGAGTATTCTTCAGGAGGCGCATGCTACTCTTTTGTCGGTACATTCTGGGAGTACTAAGATGTACAAAGACATCAAACAGTATTTCTGGTGGTCAGGTTTGAAGCGGGATGTGGCTGAATTTGTGGCAAAGTGTGAGGTTTGTCAGCAAGTCAAAGCCGAAAATCAGAGACCCGGAGGTCTATTACAACCGTTACCTATTCCGAAATGGAAGTGGGATAACATCAGTATGGATTTCATTACGGGATTTTCTAAGAGTCCTAAAAAAATCGGTATATGTTCCACATGCTATACAATCCCCGCAAAATGGATACTTTGATTGCTTTATAAGTTCATATAATAATCGAAGGCAATGATGTGATTTGGGTTATAGTCGATCGACTAACCAAGTCCGCTCACTTTTTGGCGATGAAACTCACTGCTTCGATGGACAAGTTAGCTGAGTTGTATGTTGGCGAGATCGTCCGGCTTCATGGTGTTCCATCAACTATTGTGTCTGATCGAGATATGCGGTTTACTTCGTATTTCTGGAGGAGTCTTCAGACAGCTTTGGGTACCAAGACGGATTTCAGTACTGCTTTTCATCCGCAAACCGATGGGCAGACCGAGAGAGTCAACCGTATTCTTGAGGATATGCTTCGGTGTTGTATACTGGACTTTGGAGGCAGTTGGGAAAGGCATTTACCTTTGGTAGAGTTTGCCTACAACAACAGTTTTCAGACTAGCATCGGAATGGCACCGTACGAAGCTTTGTATGACAGGAAGTGCAGGACACCTGTTTGTTGGTTTGAAGTTGGGGAGCATCAGTTGTTTGGTCCTAAGCTTGTGCAGCAAACCTCTGAGAAGATTGTACTGATCAGGAAAAGGTTGGTAGAAGCTCAGAGCAGGCAGAAAAGCTATGCAGACAACCAGAGAAGGGACCTTGAGTTTGAGGTCGGTGACTTCGTCTTTCTGAAGGTATCGCCCAGTAAAGGTGTGGTTCGATTTGGCAAAGGCGGGAAGTTAGCCCCGAGGTTTATAGACTCATACAAGATATTGAAAAGGATCGGGAAAACTGCTTACTGGCTTGAATTACCGGAAGAGTTATCTCAGGTGTACAATGTCTTTCATGTGTCTATGCTGAGAGGTTATATTCCAGATCCGAGTCATCATTTGCCTGAAGTGCCGGAAGGTTTGCAGTTGGATCTGAATTACATCGAGTCTCCTGTCGAGATTGTTGATCGTCGAGAGAAAGTCTTGAGGAATAAGACGATACCGATGGTCAAGGTAGTCTGGAGAAACCATTTGGTTGAAGAGACTAATTGGGAGTCTGAGGAGAGGATGTTGAAGGACTATCCCTAGCTTTTTGCTTGAGTTGTATTTTTGTATTGTCTTCTTGTACTTGTTATGAGTGTTTGTGTTATGTTTCTCACTCTTGACTGCAGTTCCGGGGACGGAACTATTCTAAGCAGGGAGTGTTGTAATGCCCCGATTTTCATTTAATGAAAATTATTTTGCACGTAGTGTACACGTGCAATATTTTTTTGGTAGAATTAAATCTTATAATTATTTTCATAATAAGCGTAGATGTTTAAATATGTGCTTTTAATTATTTTATGCAAAGCCTTATTTCAATTAGACAAAAAGCATTTTCTTCTTAAAGCCCAAAAATTTAATTCATTTATTATTTTTATAATTATTATTTTGGCCCAAAAACTAAAGCCCATGAGCTATTTTATTTTTAAATACAACTTGTCATGTAGGATACAATTTAAAGTTTATTTTTATGTAAAATATAATGGAGACCAAGTTGCATACACGTGCACTACACGTACACGTGCAATATGCACAATGCTATGGCCGGTTGTGATTTAGGAGGGAAATCAAATTTTGAGTGGGGTCATGGTGATGGTGGTTACTTGATC
This sequence comes from Hemerocallis citrina, assembly GCA_017893485.1. NCBI lineage: Eukaryota > Viridiplantae > Streptophyta > Magnoliopsida > Asparagales > Asphodelaceae > Hemerocallis > Hemerocallis citrina. The sequence goes on from JACEHZ010000256.1 coordinate 1,136,210, forward strand.
ATGGGTAGTTAGTGTAACTCCTCCTTAAATCTTAGTCATTTGTTCCTAACTCCTACTTCAATCTTAGCCATCCATTCTCCTATTTTTTTAGTATAAATACCCCCCCTCCCCCCTTGCCTAGTATTCTTGTGCTATTTATTTTCCACCAAACCTATAGTTAAAATACAATTATCTAGTAGTTAGTAAGTGAGTAAAAGATTGAGAGATTGTGTGGGGTTTTTGCTTGCATCAAAGAAGAGGAGAGGCCGGTTTCATCAAGGTCGAGTGCTCGGGTTTTGGCTTGTGGAGTGCTCGGGTTTGGCTAGTGTGCGCGCATCTAGGAGGAGGATCGTTCGTTTGCAAGGACTTTCGTTTAGGAGGTTGCTAATTGTACTTTTCTTCAATAAGGTGGGTAAATTTTCTATATTTCTAATTAGGAAGCATGCTAGATTTGAATGGAAAAATGATGCATGAAAAAGATTAATAAGAGTACACATTTAATTGGAAAATTGATCTATAAATTGATTGGAATGTGGATGTGCAATTGTATGTGGTTTTATTAGTAAAAGTCTAAATTTTGTGTGAATTGATTATAGCCAAGGATAGTTAAAGAAAGTTTTATTATTGAAATGTGGTAGTGATAGTTCACAATTCGAATTAATTGTATGAAAAATATGTTCTAATTATTGAAAAAAATTATTTTCTATATACTGGAGTACAATTCATGATGGTAATAATCCGTCTGGAATTTTACAATAATTTTTATAAAAGCGAAATGAAATGAGAGATTGTTGAACATCGAAATATTTACTAAACAGAGAGGATAGATCTAACTAGACTAAGGGTCAAAATATGACAACATGAGCGCAAGTAGCCAGATGGCTAGAGCGCTCGGCTGTGTTCTCTTGAGTCGCTGGTTTGAATCCCCTTAGCACCATACTTTTTGTATTTTTTGAAAAAGCATAAATACTACAGCCAAGAGCATTTAAAGCTCTCAACCCCCTTTATATCGATTGGCACACTCGGCCTAGTGGCCAGAGTGTGCGGTTTGCTTTTTGGTGGTTGCTGGTTCGAATCTGGGGCTTGGCCAGTATTAAACTTTGGGGAAAAATTATTTTTTTTGGTGTTTTCGATGATTGAAAAATTATGAAAAAAATATGGTTATTGTTCTAAAAATATGGAGGATTTATGAAAAATAATTTGGGAATTATTTACATGAAATGGAGTATGTTTTGAGAATAAATATCCTATACTTGTATGTTATGAAAATTGCACTTTGCAAAAGGACTTGAAATAAAATATTAGAAAAGATATATAATAAAGATAGAAATTATATGTAGTGATGTGCTGTGAATTATTCTCATTGAAGAATAATGTGGAAATTATGAAATGTGAATATTCATGTAGTGATGTGATTTTAATGTGAAAATGATATTTGATGAAATATATAATTCCATGTATGATTGTGGACTCATGAATAAATTTAGAGATCATGTCATTGAAAAAGAAAAATCTGTTATGATTATGAGATGAACTTATGAGCTAGAAATGCTCAAATTTTGAAAATTGTGAATTGGAATTGAAACGAAAGAGTAGCTAAGTCTCTCCCGGCATTGGAAAGAAATAAAATGAAACTTCAAATGAATGACCAAGGTTGGTCTTGTTTGAATAAATGAATAAGTCCGGTTTAGTGGAGAGGCTAACTCTAGAGCTTTGATTTTGTTCATGATTCTAATAAAAACTAAGGATTAGTACATAGTGGAGAAGTGATGAAAGTGAGAGAAAAACATGAGTATGAGAACTAGAGTTTACGGTGCGGGTGTGAGCCACAGAATGCATGCTTGATGATTCAAGACATGGCGTGAGCACTACTCAGTAATGATCGGACTTTAGCCACGCTTGTAGGATGTTTGGTGACTGCAAAAGGATCGTGTGCCATGAAGGAGGCTGAATTGCTACAGAATGCATGCTTGATGAGTCAAGACATGGCATGGGATTTCCCTCCAGGTTTTCTGTACACGAGCTTGTACTCATAGATCATCTAGGATACTTACCGTAGTTACAGTAGTAGATTAAGTCATGACGAGGGATTGAACCCTACAAAGATGAAGAACGAATAAGAGGCTTGCCCTCGGACCTATGTAGTATGGGATGCATAGAATCCGAACAAGTGTGCATTAGTGTCATATAATATAAATAATTGCATTAAGGACTAAGTGCACAATCACAACACGACATCATTAGGGTATTCCCTTTAGTTTGATATGTGACAAGTTTGTGTTTGTTAAATATGAAAAATGTGTTATACTATTTTCGGTATAGAGAGGATGGCCGTACATAATGTTCTTCGGTTGAATAAACTGACGTACCCACAGTTTTGTATGCAGGATATTGACATGATAAAGATTAAAGAAGAACAGAAGCTTAGAGATTATTCAATGTTGTTGTACATTTATTTAAATGTTGTAAATTTTACTTCCGCTGTGCAATGTAAAGTGTAATATTTTTCATGTAACTCTGATGTAAAGTGAAAAGTTCAAATTTCCTTATAAAATTGTACTAAATGAAGTGTAAAGATCCTGTGGAATCTCGAATTCAGTGTATTTTGGAATTCGGGGCGTTATATTCAGTATGTTTTTGAAACTGTGTACACTTGCATACAAAAGTTGCTGGTTTTATAGGAGAATGAGAGTAACTGAATGGTCCATTACTCTGTAACAGCAGAGTAATGGTTCAAGAACATACTTGATGAGCCATTACTCTGCTGTTACAGAGTAATGGTACCAGCAGTTACAGAATTTGAAAAGCCTCAACAGTAATTTTGAAGGAATTTGGAGCGGGAAAAAAATATATAGGCCAGAGCCAAGCCAGACCAAACCAAACTAAGCCGAAGCTGAAGCCAAGGTCGGAGCCGGGCCAGGCCAGGCGCGCGTGTGTGTTTGTTGTTTTGGCTAGGTCCTCTCCTCACTACACATTAGTGGTAACCCCAGGGCTACGCCCTTTAGTCCATTTCTTTAGCTTATATACTAGAGAAAATCTTTTCCATCTTCCGATGTGGGATTATTCATTCCAACTATCCAAGTTAGTACCCAACTTTGGACCTACATTTCTCATTCATATAGAAATCGTTTTTGGCATGTGAGTACTCTACGGAATAGTAATCGGCGAAAGGAACATGATCCAATCAATTTTCGACGCCACCGGTGGCTGGATCCAATCAATTTTCGCGTGTGTGTTTGTTGTTTTGGCTAGGTCCTCTCCTCACTACACATTAGTGGTAACCCCAGGGCTACGCCCTTTAGTCCATTTCTTTAGCTTATATACTAGAGAAAATCTTTTCCATCTTCCGATGTGGGATTATTCATTCCAACTATCCAAGTTAGTACCCAACTTTGGACCTACATTTCTCATTCATATAGAAATCGTTTTTGGCATGTGAGTACTCTACGGAATAGTAATCGGCGAAAGGAACATGATCCAATCAATTTTCGACGCCACCGGTGGCTGGAGCCCACCAGAATCCGGCCCGGAAAATTTACAAAAACTTTTTCCAACAATTTAAATGCTGAAAAGTGAAAAGTTCACATTAGAGGAACAAGTAAAAGAACTCAAACACATGATTGATACTAAATATAATCCACATAGAACACAACATTATCATGGGTATTCAAATCATATTCATTCTAAATTAGTGTATACCTGTTGTAGAAAGTATCACATATTTCTACTTGATGCTATAATAATCTCTGGTATTATGGATTGGCTTAGGTTCCTAAGATCTCTTATTCTACTAAGAATTAAAGACGTGACTATTGCGTGATGGTCTTAAAAGAGAACTTCAATTTAATATCTTCAATATGTTGTACTGGTAAAACCGCTTTTAATTTAAATATATTTGATGTTTTTCATGGATTTATTTATTTATTATTTGAGATCATGCTCTTTCTTGCATATTGGATGTATGTGTTGATATGCTTACGATCTTTTTTTTCTTTCTTTCAGATCTTCATATTTTATTGTGATAACTTATTTTTCCTATATGGCAATGATCATATATATTTCAGTCCACTTATTTTATATGTTTGTTGTATGCATAATATTTGTGTGTGCGCGCGTGTGTGACATATTGTACATGTTTTTTGTAACTATGCATAATATTTGTGTGTGCGCGCGTGTGTTACATATTGTACATGTTTTTTGTAACTATGCATAATATTTGTGTGTGTGTGTAGGGGGGGAGGGGGGACTGAAATATATATTTATTTTTAAAAAAATTGTTTCCCGTCCATAGGCATGTTGACCCGGCCATCTAAAAAGCCCTGCCCAGCCTAGCCTGACACTTTATATGTAAGGTCTAGGCTTGGATCTTCATTTTGAATCCCACCCCCAAAGCCCAGGCTTTAGCCCGCTCATAGGCCCAACCATAAAGCTCTAGCTTTTCCTCTTGGGAAGAAGCTTTGAAATTCTGGGGAAGATGCATGGTTTTACTCTTGGAAAATCTTCAAAATTCAAACTTAAAGAGGCTTTTCCTATCCCAATGACACTAAGTTCAGCAAACTCTTTGGAAAACTAATTAGCATGCAAAAAAGCAATTTTTCAAAGAGTTCTGAGTCTTTTTTTGGTTTTACAATTAAGTACATTTAATTACAACATATTAAATTTAATTTTTAAACATAACCTCTATAAAAAAAACTATAAATACCCATTCATATCCTTTTGTTTTTCACAAACCTCAACTCCTCTTTTCTCATCTACTCAAAAAATAATTTTATTCTCACATACAAATTGTACAAGTGAACTAGTGAAATAACTAATTTAAAATCCATTTAATAAAAGAAGGTAAAAATGGCAAATTATTTAATTAAAAAAGAAACTATCATATAATTTTCACATAGGCTTAGGCCCGAGTTTTTTTACTTGGACTTAGGCCTAGGCTTTTCACATGGGCTTAGGCTCGAATTTACGGGCCGGATAAAAGCTTGGTCCGAGGGCCAGATATGCGATTCACAAATTTACAAAAAAAACGGGCCTCGACCCAGCCCAGCCCTTAAGGAGGCACATAGGACCTGCCTCCCAGAGTAACGGGCCAGCTCATTTTACATCCCTAGTTTGAACTGTGTTTTTCATATTATAGTTTTTCTGTTCATTTATTATAATAGCATGCATCTCTGTGTTAAATATTTTGCTATATTTATTTAATTATCATCATTGCATGTAAGGGGGACCCACTTCCAATTTTTTTTATATAAATTTACATTGATTTTCCATAGTTATATATAAATTTATGATACTTATTTCCATATTTATTGATATGAGATATTTTAAATGTTTTATTTTCTTTCATTCTGGATTTTGATGATTCTATTACTGAAAATGAATTATTGTTTTTATTTAGGGTTTTGGCCACATGGGTCACTAACAAATATTTAAATTCCATATACCTCACTCACAAATTACTTTTTCCATATAACCCACTTACAATGTAAGACTTAGGTAGTGTTCTTTTTCTCCTCTTATAAGAGATTTACCTCTTGTAAGAGGTGGTCCCCCTCTTACTAGAGTTTTTTTAGTGTTCTTTTTTTACCTCTTATAAAACATTTTTCTCAAAATATCTTATAAGCCTAAAAGACTTCTAGTAGCCTCTTTCAAATTCTTATAAGACTTCTATCACTTAAAAAGTCTATATTACCCCAAAGTCTATATTATAATTGATACTAATTAAACTAGTTTATATATTAGTCTATAGTAGCCCGGAATATGCTATCCTAGAAAAAGTGTAATCATATACATAGTTGACTGTAATATGCTATCCTAGAAAAAGTGTGGGAATTCATTCTTCACAATCTCGAACAATTATGTTAGGGATGCTGTCGAAACACTGATTTATTTAAAGATATATATATATTTACGTCCAGTAAGTACATTACTTGAGTTGTGGCTAGTTGATTTGTCCTGTTGTGATGCCACCATGTCCAAATCCTGCAGCCGGTCAAGTTTTTTTTTTTTTAAATTTATTTACAGCTAAGGGAGAATTTATATTAGCCCATTGACCTTAAATTTTTTTAATCCAACTTCTTTGAAACAAATTATTATTATTTATATTTATACATACTACTTTTCATACTAATTAAAAGTTTATAGTAGCCCGGAATTATAATTGATGATTTACACTGATTTGTGAATTTAACTTGCCATTAAACTAGTTTATATATTAGTAATTTGGACTTATCTTTTCTTGTCCTTCATCTCACTATTTTTATACTTTGGGGTAATATAGACTTTGAGGTAATATAGGCTCTTGTAAGGGGTGAAAAAAGAACAGAAATCTCTTATAAGAGGTTCTTATAAGAGGTTATTTTTATATAAAAAGAACACCTAAAAAAGAGGCTCTTACAAGAGGCACTTACTGTAAAACTACTCCTAGTTAACTTCAATGTGGAAACCCAGGAATTTTGTGTTAAATCTGACGGGTTAATGGTAAAATGATGAGGTTGCCCCATTAAATCCTAGCCGTTCATTCGATCTAAATACAATCAAAAAAGTCACCCTTTCTTCTCCCATAAATCGATAATCTGTTATCTCATTTCTAAACCCAACATTTAAATTCCCATCTTCTATTTCTTTTTTAATGAAATCCCTAACCCTACTACATCTCTCTCGATTGTTTCCTCACAAATCTCTTGCATCTCTCTTTGTTTTTCTTGTACCTCTTTCAAATTATGTATTTGACTTTCTATTTTTGCCCAAATTTTCTTTCCATTTTATTGTAGGGGGGTGGGCATAACCCAACTATCTTTAGTTCTAGATGATGAAAGAATAGAAAGAAGATGTTTCTCAATTCGAAGGTTGTTAGATATTAAAGGACCACTAGGGAGTGGGGCTTTTTGAAAGGGTTGATGATGTGAACATTGAGTAGGTGAGGCAAGCCAATAAGTTCGATTCAGTGATACTGTAAATGGAAAAGGTTGTGAAGTGTTTGTATGTCATAAGTCTCATTCCTTTCAAATTTGATTATGGAGAAGGTTGCGAATCAGCTTCTTCTTAACTAATTTCCCTTAAGGAGGTATTTTTAGTGGATAACCATGGTGATTTTGAAGGGGATTAATCGGTACAAAATAAAGTGTGGTGGATTTTTAGCTAGGGGAATTTTGGTGGTTTTACAACTCATGTTAAGAATTAACCCTAGGTATAGTGTCATAATTTAACGGAAGTGGGTTTTTGGGGTTGGAACTATATTGTGAGTGAGTTGTATAGAATTACCGATTTGTGAGTGAGACATATGGAATTTAAACATTTGTTAGTAGCCCGTGTGAAAAAAACTCTTTTATTTATTATAATTTTTACGCGATGACATAATTTTTTATGATTTAATTATTTCATCTAATATCTTTTATTTGATACTTAATAAATGTTATCCCTTATTTTATTATGCCAAAGGGGGAGAAGTATAAAGTATTTGTTGCAAATCGCGCGGGGTGGGGGGTGAATAGGGTGATTGTGGAAATTAAAAAAATAAAATAAATGTTTAAAGTAAATGGACAGAGTTAGAGAAAGCAAATAGAACAAGTATGCACGACACAGTGATATAATGTGGTTCGACCCCCAGGTCTACGTCCACACCACATGTAGCAATTCTATGCCACAAGTGTTTCACTATACTTTAAAACCTCGTACTGTGATTTTTGGAATTTAGACCGAGAATCCTATTACACAACATGACTTCAATGAATAAGTTCCGTAAAACTCACCGAAGTGGAAAAAAAGAAATACACGCAAGATCTATATCGATCTTGACTAAGAAAACAATAAAAGCTCAAACACTCGGATTGTTGATTGAATGTTTAGTTCAAAAGAATAATAGTTTTCAGGGTTGAAGAATACTCAGTGAATTCACCTCTATTTATAAGGTGAAGAATTATATCTTTCCAAAAATGAGGATAAGATATTCCAAAAATAATCTGTTCAGCAAAAGTTGTGGTCGACCGCTTATTGAGCAGTCGACTGTCTACCTTTCACCCGAGGGTAGGGAGGTGGTTAGTCGATTGACTCAATTTTGCACTATGTTGTGCGGTCGACTGTAATTTTTCCAGATCATATTTTATTATGTGAATTCACTATATATTCTTTCCACAACTAAGTATTCAATCAACAATTCTTTACATGGTATTTCCTCACATAAACAGAAATAAATATACAATATTTACTGGCCTCTTTGAGGATTTAAAGCACATATTTCTTGAGTTAAAGTCTTCTTGATATTTGCAATATTCTTTGATACCTTCCACTTTTGTTTGATTGCGAATCTTTTTGGCTCTTTATTTTAATTTAGATTTACTGTAATGTTTGTATATCTCAACTGAAAAATATTAGTTTTAATAATACGTTTTGTGCGTACCAAACTTAGGATAAACAATCACTCCATTTTGCTGTGAACAAAACATACCTTAGAATTAAAATTGAAAAATTCAAATGCTCCCCATTAATCCAGTACTCCACCTAAATTCATGATCATAAGAATTAATTAAGTGTGCATAAAGCAATACATGCGCAAAAACATTCATACATTTATATTAGTTAAAGGGTTTATTTTGATGGAGATATATTTAACAATCGAACTACAAGAAGCACTTAAAGCTACAAATATTACAACATCTGGTTTTTAAATAGTCCATGAATAAAGCAACAAAACTAAATTCTAAGTTTCACCCCCGTTTTGGAACACTCCAAAAGGTGGCAAGGGTTGCTGTGAAGAAGGAGAGAAATGCGAAAGAAGCACAAAAATGGTAAACATTTGGACCATAGAAGCAAAGTGAATGCAGAGCAAGTGTCGGTCGACGGTTGCAAATGAATGTGAAGAAGGACCCTATAAATCAAATTGACAGTATGTGGGACAGTCGACGTGTCGTTGACCGTACCCCCTGTGGGTAAATCAGAACCTGAGAAAAATATGACAGTGCGTGGGACGGTCGACATTTCCAGCTTCGAGTATTTGAATTGAGCAAAACATTACAATATGTATAGTGAGGACTTAATGAAAATAATTTAATAATGTGAAAATGAGAAAAGACAATAGTAATGAAAAAAGATCATCATATCTTTGAAACACAAATGCTAATATCAGCTATTAACTTCCAATTGGTTTGTCTGAAAATTAAGTAAATTTTATCTTCTTTTAAGAACACTGCTGTAGTTCTTAAGAGATTACAGACTTTCAGCTAAACATTTTTTTGTACTTGACATTGGAAAATGGTACCACATGAGAAGAATTACTGGATAAATATGGGATCATTCTCTTACTCTAGTGACATAAGAAAAATATTATAGTGAGTTTCTAAATGCTTTGTGCGACTGTGTTTGATCACAATTTTTTGTCATATGAACAGTGCTAGTATTATCGCATTTAATGGGGATGTGATCGAAGAATACCTTATAGTCTTCTAGTGTTGTTTCATCCATAATACATGTGCACAACAAGACCCAGCAGCTATATATTCGTCACTTGTGTTTTTTCTATTAGTTGGGCTTCCAACATAGTTGGTATTTAAATTGATTTATGACAATTCCATACTTTCATTGTTGTATGTCATGCCCCGCTTTCCAAAAATACGGAATACGAGCACATGACATTGGCCCAGCAAATGACTAACGATACCCATAACCTGTTAATTTGATCAACTCAACAATATAATCAATACAGAACAATTGCGCATGAAATAATAATAATCTCATGAACAATAATACATGAAAAGAAGCAATGTATAATATCCAAGTACAATAATCCAACGTCTGGAAACAATAATAAAAATTCGGAATATAAGCCCAATACAATAATAAATCCCAAACACAATAGTAATAAGTCTCAATACAATGAAATAACAATAGTCTAATAATTAAGTCTTCATGACAAAGCAATAATTTATTAAGCGGTGATGCTATCAATTCTTTCACCAATGTTGTTCTCCTAATCCATCAGGCAATTCTCTATTAACACCTGTAAACACTTTATCTAAAAAGAGGAGAAAAATTTTCCTTAGAGCAAGTCATGGACAGTAAGTAGAGAAAGCAAAGAACAATGGAATAACGGTATAACAATGATTTCAATAGACTAATAGGAATCAATAAAAAGGGACGATAATCAATAATCGATATCATGATAATCGGTACAATGGCTAGAAACAATGAAGCAATATTCGGTAACGGTAATTAATGATCAATAACGGTAATACTTAGCCTATATTCGATATCAATAGAAACAGTGAGGAACAATATGCAATGTCGGTGATGTGTAAATTCTTAAGTCTATTAATCATTTTAATCCTAACTAATGCATGTACTACTGCATCCCATACTATAGGTTCGATACATACAATCAATTTTGTTTTAGACTTAAGTGGAATATTCTATAGATCATGTACACTGCATGATAACGGTATTTGCAGCATTGGTGCACACTGGTTGGCTCAATATCAATAAACAATACACGATCAATTGGGATACTGTGTCAGTAATCCAACAATAAACTGATGACAATAACAATAGCCAACAAACAATATTTCTGGGAAACAAGGCCCACACTTCATTGTACAGTCACTATATCATCAACTACTCTAGTCAATCTCTTAAATCCCGACTTATTAATTATTTTATTAATGTAACAATATAATATGCAATATGAGACATTAGATGAACGATAGCAACAATAGGGGAACAATAGGATGATAACTTGAATTAGACAATTAGAACGATGACAATAGGGTATTAGGATCATGTAATGCAAAAAACATACATTAATTCATGCAATACTACGATATAGGAATAATTAATCTATTAAAAACTAAAAAACGAAATTCTGGATAGTAAGAGTAGTCTGTAAAAAAATGCAGTTTCCTGCTGTTTCAGAAATCGAAAACTGAATTCGTTAGAAGTTCTAGAAACTAGACTTCCACACAGTTCGAACGCATATTTAAAGTTCAAAATCTGACAACAGTAGCAGGTCAATCACAATGTTCTTTACAGATTTCATGTTTAGGAAGAATTTCGACATTATGTTATTTTAATTTTTAGAATCAGCAAAAACTCAGTAATAAATTCATTAAAAATATTTTCTAGATTCCTACACATGTTAAGCAACAATATGGAAATTATCAGAGCAAAATTTTAAAATTTGATCAGCCTTTTTACTCTTTAAACATGCAAGATACAAGAATCTGAAAAATCTGAAAGTAAAAACACAGCTGTAGTAAAACGGGCATAACTTTTACTACACAACTCGGAATTAAAAAATTCAAAATTTTCTGGAAGCTAGAAAGATAAGGCTACAATTCTTATTCAGTAAGTAATTTATTTTAAGATCGTTTACTGGTTCAAAAAATAGCAGTCAACATACACAGGCCAGCAAGCTTTATACTAGATTTTGGGTAGTTTTCTTGACATAAATTAATTAAACATGATGGGTATCGATTCTTTAGTCAATAAATTGTGTAATCAACATGAAGGGTATAAAATATGACGAATAATACTAAAATCATATGCATACACTAAATTATCAGCGATCATACAACGAACAATCAAACATACAACCTAGTAGTTATTTTTTACAATAATTAATTGTGTCATGATTATACGGTTAACCCTATTATCAACTCTACATGAATGCTTGAAAGATACAATCTTTGGAGTCAAAAGTGGCAGGATGTCAAGAATGTTGGGGTTAGCTCGTGTAAATCCTCAATAGACCCAACGAAAGAGATGAACAAAGTATAATATGATAAACAATGGATCTGCTTGCAAGAGTTTCAATAAAACTTGAATTTGATACAATTAACAATTCAATAGAACGGTGACTTACCTTATAAACGGTAAAAATGAATACCAAGAATAACGGAATAAGGATCCCGAAGCAACGAACCCACGAACTAGCACAACTTAACACATGCAATATACGTGTAAAAGAGAACCCAATGCAACACAGCAAGGAGAAACAATGGCAGCCAAGCTTTGGGTTTGACGTTGACTGAGGACGGTGGTGCAGCAGCGAGACGTCGATGACGTCGACGAGGAGCGACAGAGGGAGGCATCGTTGACTGGCGCGAGGGGATCTGGGCTCGACAGCAACAGATATGGGTTCTGCTATCGACGAGAGCGGGAGAGGATGAGAGGTTGGGGGGTGAGCTGGCGACGTGGAGAGGGTCGCCGGAGGTGGGGGTCGCAATTGGATGGCGGTGATGGGTTGGGAGTCGTCGGAGACGAGGAGCTCGCCGGAGAAGATGGGTTTGGAGGTTTGGGCAGGAACGGCTGACGGGGAGAGAGAAGAGAGGGAGGAGAGGAGAAAGAAACTAGGAGAGAGATTAGACGGCTCTAGGGTTTCAAAATTGTGCAGTTCTTAGAGTTTACAGTAGAGTTGTATTTATATGGTACAATTAGGGTGTTGGGTTAGTGGTTTAGGGTCCAATAATAGCGGTTTTGGGTCAAAACAAGCGAAATTGGGTTTTATGGTTCGATAAGGGATAGATCTAAATCAATAGGGTTCAAATAAAAATACCCACAATAAAATAAAAGAAATTAGGATCAACAAGAAATAGCTCGATCAAGAAGAACGAAGAATTTCATGAACAAAATTTTAAATCCAAATAAATAAATAAATAATACAAATAAAAAGAATATCAATTGGGCTTGCAATTAAATTAGAATTCGCCAAGAACCAGATCCAGCACAATAAAATATTTCGATAAATGAATTTTAATTAAAATAATCAAGAAATAACAATTAATAGTTATAATCTTAATAAAAACAAAATAGTATTTATTTTTAACAATTTATTAAAATATTTGTTTTCAGGCTCAAATATAAATAGAAAATAAAAGTAAGATTAAAATACATCGTTATTCGAAATGAATATAATTTTTGATTAGAAAACACTTTAATAAAAATTTGAATCAAATTAAGCACCAAATAAATTTTAAATAATCAAGATATAGAATACACGAAAAATACTAATTGTAAAGAATGGGGGTTACATTGTACTTGGAGTCCAAGGAAGTAGATTAATTCTTCCATCATACTCATCTCAAATTCATCCTGCTTTTTCTTAGAAAACTCCTTTCATATATTTTCATTAGTAGAACCAAAGATAAAATTATGAACACAAATTTGAACAATCAAATATCCGCATCTGATATTTTTGTATGCTAATTAATTTGAGTTGATGACATCAACATCATTGCATCTATTAGCAAGAAGCAGACAGGAGTTATTACTCTTTAATACAGTGCATGCATTTATATTACAATTGACAGTGTAACCTTTATCTCATAGTTAAAAGAAATAGATTTGTTTTAAGTCACTTATCAAAAGTACATCATTAAAGGAGCAAAATGAACCAAAACTTATTTTACCTTTACGTTTTTGCCTTTTTGCCTTGACAGTGATGCAAAATATTTTGTTATCACCAGTCATATGATTTGAGAATCCACTATCAAGGTACCACCGATCTTTAGGTTTTATGTGTTGTTGCACCTATATTAAGATTAGTAGGTGCCCAAGTAGGTACTGTTCCTACAATTGCATTTTTCTTTACCCAAACAAAAGTAGTATTCCTTTTTAAAACGCAATTATAAGAAATATGTCATAATCTACAACAGTAGTGACAAGTAATTTGATTATGCCTTGGGTCATACACATTTGAATAGATATGGCTTGATTTGTGTTTATTTGGATGTCTATGCATATGTGTATGACAATTTGCTTAGTAGTTTGACGTTATAGGGGTTCATTGTAACCAAGTCCTCGATTATCATGAAATGATCTTGAATTCTTTGCATAAAATAATTGGGCCCTTCGTATTTTTCAATAGTTTTTTCGAGCTCAATTATTCTACCACAAAGTCTCTAATCTTATCATCGTCTTTGGTATTCTAATGAAGGGTGTCAAAAGTTGCATCAAGCAATCTATTCTGTTCGAAGGCCTGTTTACAGCCTTCCACTACTTCGTCAAACTTTCTTTTGCTTTCATTCAGAACGTCAGTGAGCTTAGGAATATAGGCAGATTTCTCATGGATTTCTTTTAGGTTTTCATTATTTATTTTCAGAAATTTTTGAATCTGTTGTTTTAGACATTCATTTTTTTCTATCAGTAAATCACGATCCTTTCTACATGACTCAAACTTTTCAATAATCAACATGTTCTCATCTTTCAGCTTTTTATTTTTAGCAATATAGGAGTCATGTGAAATCATTAGATATTTGCTTATATTGTTTTAGCTCACGACTTAGTCTCTTTGCATAATCTTTTAGGTCATTACATGTATATACTAATTCATCATATGTGGGTTCTTCGATTACCTCCTCTTAGAGTGGTGATTTCACTTCACCATCTCTAAGAGCCATAAATCCAAAGTCATTGAGTCCTCGTTCTTCATCACTTTAGTCTGAATAAAGCCACATTGCTTTTAGTGCCTTCTTTTTTAATCCTAGATTGGAATGATAAGTTTTGTTCATATATTGGATAGAGGACAGTTTGCACGGATGTGTCTTGGTTTCTTTCATTTGTAACATACACCCTCCTTGTCTTTGTCTCTTCCTTCTTGAAACCTGTAATGACTTTTATGTTTAAGGTACTTACTGAATAGTTTGAATAGAAGGGCTATTTCTTCGTCAAATTCTTCATGATCTGATTCTGATTTTGTTTGTCGAGAAGTTGTTGTTTTCAAGGCGATAGTCTTATCTTCAGTTTTGGGAATAATTGCATTGTTCTGCATATACCTCTTTGTTTCTGCCATCTCCATTTTATATGTTTTCAGGTTTTCCTAAAATGTGTAGTAGTCGAATCATTTCTCTTCGTGTGTCTCCCTCATTGCAGCAATCTTGGTATCTCATTCAAGTGTGAGAGAGCTTATGAGTTTCCCGAACTTTCGGTCATCATCTAACCCCTTTCCTATGCTCTTTAGTTCATGGGCGATAATGTCAAAGCGAGCTAGCATCTGATTTACATTTTCTCCTGAAATCATACGAAAAATGTCAAACTTATAAAAACATAAAGAAACTTTGGCTTTTACCTCAAATGTGGTTCCTTCATGACATTTTAACATACTGTTCCAGATTTCTTAAGCTGTTTTGTAGTTGCGCCCACATCACATCAATTCTTCATTGTTCAAACCTACATAAAGTGTCGTCATGGCTTTGGAGTTTGCAGTTTTAAGTGATACTTCAGCTGCTGTGAATGTCCTCTTTCCATCACTAATATGGATATCCATCTTGTTTATACAAACATTTCATACTTTATCTCCAAGCATCTGCAAAAATTCAGACATACAAACTTTCCAAACATCATAGCATTTTCCATCAAAATTAGGTGAACGTGTGAAACTTGGTCCATTGGAGATGAATGACTCCAATGTGTACAAGTTTTATGGACCTTTTGCTCTAGCTTTTAAGATATTTATGAGAACCTCCCTTTGATACCACTGTAAATCACCTGAAGGGGGGTGAATAGGGTGATTATGTGAAAATTAAAAACTTAAAATAAATGTGTAAAGTAAATTGATATAGTTAGAGAAAGAAAACAGAGCAAACATGCAAGACACAGCGATATAACGTGGTTCGACCCCCAGGTCTACGTCCACACCACCTACCTGTAGCAATTCAACTTCACAAGTGTTCCACTACACTTTAAAACCCCATACAGTGATTCTTGGAATTCAGGCCCATAGTCCTATTACACCAACATGAATTCTATGAATGAGCCCCGTACAACTCATCGAAGTGGAAGAAAAGAAAAATATGCAATATCTATATCAATCTCGACTAAGAAAACAATAAAAACTCACAAACTTGGGTCGTTGATTGAATGTTTAGTTCTGAAGGATAGTAGTTTCCAGGGATGAAGAATACTCAGTGAATTTACCTCTATTTATATGGTGAAGAATTATTTTCCAAAAACGAGGAGAAGATATTCCAAAAATAATCGGTTCAGCATAAGTTGTGGTCGACCGTCCACCTTTCACCCGAGGGTCGAGAGGTGGTCGGTCAACTAACTCAATTTTGCACAATGTTGTGCGGTTGACTGTGTGACAATTGACTGACCATATGTGTGGTCGACTGTAATTTTGCCATATCCGATTTTATTCGGTGAATTCACTTAATATTCTTTTCATAACTAATTATTCAATCAATGATTCTTTACATGGTATTTTCTCACATAAAAAAATAAATATACAATACTTGCTAGCTTCTTTGAGGATTTAAATCACATATTTCTTGAGCTGAAATCTTCTTGATATTTGCAATCTTCTTTGATACCTTCCACATTTGTTTGATTGCGAATATTTTTGGCTCTTTGTTATAATTTAGATTTCCTAAAGCCTGTATATCTCAACTGAAAATATTGGTTATACGTTTTGTTCACACCAAACTTAGGGTCAACATATGTTGTCATACACCAAAAGGGAGGAGATTGTTGACACCAATATTAGATTTTGATATTTGAATGCATATACAATATAAAGGGCTAACATAATACATGAGTGTGCAGGTTCTATTAACATATAGGTCATAGCCTTACAAAGGAGACTGGGTTGATTATGCATAAAACTGTATCATATTGGAGTTTGGATGGATTCATGATAAATTTCTCAAATAAACAAGTCAAATCAAGATATAAAAAACTAGTACAAGTCAAGACTAAAGATATCAAGCATACATAAAGACATGTCAAGTTCAGTAACATTTGTTCTGATTTTTTATATAAGTAAATTATGTGAAAAATGATTCTTTAATTTTAAAAGAAAAAATTATTTTGAAAATATATTTTAGATTCTCTATGCAATATTTTTCAACACATTTGCTTAATCTTTGTGTCTCATTTGAAACCCTCTTTGACAATCCGAATGGAAACCTTAAAGACCCGTTGATTTGGTTACAACATTTCCTCTCTAAATACCTCATGAATGTTTTATTTTAGAAATAACAAGAAATTTCATTATCTTTAAAAAAACATACAACTTTCTTTTAACATTAAAAAATAATTTTGTAGAACTTCCATTGTAATCTTTGTTCTCTTTTGTGAGCTATAAGTGTCTCATTCTATACATCTAGAATAATTTTGTACTTGAGAGTTGATATGTACGGAAGAAGATGTTGGGTTGTAAGAGGGTTCGCTTCAACTGGATTGGAAAATCCTAATGCAAGAGGCCCTCAGGTAGTGGATGTAGGCCGGGGTGCCAAACCATTGCAAGTTGTTGTATTCATTATGGTTAAATTTTTCTGAATTTATTCTTGCTTCTTTATTTCCTTTCATTTTAATTTTAAGTTACAATTTTACAAAACTCCATTCACCTCTCTCTAGTGTTTTGTCCTTGGATTTACAAACATTTTAACTGACTATTGTATATTAACTTTCTAGACATGTATCTTTTGGTCCTGACCTATGGGATGCATGACACACGTGGTGTAAGAACTAATAGATAAGTCATCAATAATAAATTAATGAAAAAATATATTTTGAAAATTCCATTTTTAAATATTTTTACAATAGTTGGTCCATGTACGTGATCGACCAATATCTCATGTGGATGTCCACAATTATAATTCACCATTGTTTGAATTTCTCTCAATCTCTAATGCTCACACCTCGACCCTGATGTTCCTCCTAGAAACATGTCATATTAAAATCTTCTCCCTTGACCCAATGACCATCCCATCAATCTTGAATAAGTGTAAGTTCCTCCCAAAAAGCTCTTGTAAGATGTTTTTGGGGTCAGGGTCTAGGTAATTTATTGGAAGTCCGAACATGCTCTTCAATTTAGATCGTACGACTCTTACCGTATGGTTATCTCTTTAGGAATATCTAACGGTTATTGTATCAAAATATCAAACTAGGATTTCTCTAGATCTCTATATATTATTGTAATAGGCCTCCATTGAGTGCCAAGAGAGAGAGAGGGAGTACTTTATTGAAGAGAGTTTGAGAGGTTTTTCAATTGTAAACAATTAGTATTTTCTGGTGAGGCTTGAGAGAGCGTCGTTGTGAGAATTGTAATATTCTTGTGTTTTCTCTAGTGGAATAATATCTCAGTTTCTTCTCCTCCGGTTTAAGATGAAAGCCCTAATCAGGATAAATTTATGTGCTTTTGTGTGTTTGGTGTGATCTTCTATTTGTTTGGTGGTTGTGTTGATTGTGTCGTTTAAGTCTACAAGATCTTAGTAGAAGAATGAATCAAATTCCCTAGCAATATGTCATCCATAGATGGAAGACACCACTTGTTCTCGTCCATTAATGGTACGATTGACTCAAATTGAAACCAAGAACATCCCAATGAGTTCATCTAAAATACTACATCCGTTTTAAAATAAAAGTCATTCTAGATTTTTACACGCCCATTAAGAAAAATCTAGGATTGGGAAAAGTACAAGACATTCTTGGTCTTTGAAGATTATAAATGAGCTATCAATTGTAAAATGTCATATTTGTCCTCCGCTATCGATAAGCTATCAATAGGTAGTAGGTAGGAGTAGTTAAAAAGATAAGGATAAAATTGGCAACCACTTAAAAAGTTAATTGATGGACATTTAAGATTGACAAGACAATTGCATAGAAAATCTAAAGTGACTTATATTTTGAAACCAAGAACAGAACTAGAATGACTTATATTTTGAAACTTATATTTTGAAACGGAGGGAATAGAAAATACGGATGAGTCAACTGAGAACTATTGTGCCACCTGACATCCCTGTTACCGAAGGTGTCAACCTGCATTCCCAACCACTTGAAGGGCCAAAACTACTAAAACATCTACTGTTCTGATTCTCGATCTAGACTCTTGAAGGGCAATAATAATAGGTTTCCCCCTTGGCATCCTATAAGTCTACATTTAACATCTAGATTCGCATCCAAGTGTGAAACTATTATATAGGCTTATTTTCCTCCAATCTAAGTGTTCTAATATTTTCCTATTGCTCAGTTAGGCCTACTAAAGGGAGGAATAGGGATGGCAAACGGGCCGGGTCGACCCGCAAACCGCCCGCGACCTGCCCGCCTAACCCGTTCGTGAGTGACCTATTCGGGTTCCGGTCGAAGCCGTTAATGGAAACGGGTCGACCCGGGTCTTAAAAATAACGAATTGAACCCGTTAAACCCGGCCCGAGAACCCACGCAACAGTACCCGACCCGCTTGCCTAACCCGCGGGTCGACCCGCGTGTTGCAGACTGTTTGACCCGCTGGTCCAACAGGCCGAGAGCCTGATTAACGGCTCTTTTAGCCATTGATTTTTGTTTTTTTTTTTGGTTTTTTTTTGTTTTTTTTCCATATAAATACCCCTAAAATCCAAACTAAAAATTCCCACCTTACTCTCTTACTATTATTAGTCAATTTATTTCAATTTTTGTGAACAATTGAACAAAGAAAGTAACAACATAGAAATGATCAAACGATAAATTCCGATCGTATCGAATTCAACATTCAACTACGTCTTCAAGTCTTCTACTCCTCCAAGTGATCAAACAAAGAAGCTCTCTTCAAGTCTTCAATTTCGAACTTCTACTTCTACTTCTATTTTTATTTTCACTCTCATTTTATATATGACTATCGGCGGTGAATGGTATCAAAATTTAACAACCCTCTTCTTCTATTTTTATTTATTTTGTAGTTATAATTTTTTGTATCATATTTGTTTGTTGGTTTTTTGATCTTTCCTCGCACAACCCTCCTATTTTCTAGATTCTTTTTTGCAACTTATCGCGCCTACATTGTATTTAATTTTTTCACATACACTACTATATATCAACATGTCTAGATCACGAGGTAGCGGCCATAGCCAAAGTGGAAGAGATTCCACTGGCACTTCCCGTATACCTCCAATTGTCCCACAAAATGAGCCCGCCGAAGAGTACCCTAATCCTATGACCCAACACATTGGTACACACAATAATTTTGTAGGCGACATAGAATTAGAAGAAGAACCACCAAGACAAGCAATCGAAACAACACAACCAGCTACTAGTAGGAAAACTAGAGCAGCAAGTAGTGATTGGCACAAATTTTATGATTATATTCCGGACGAAAATGTACCGGGTGTAGTTTAATAGTTTGTAAAATATGTTCGAAGCCATACAAATGGAAGGGGGGTTAGGGCACGGGTAAAATTAGACGACACATCCAAAATGTGCATAAAGAACTTCTTGTTGACCAACCCGGCCAACAAAAAATCCACCTTAGGACCGGTGTAGTTGATAGCCATTCTTATGATCCCGAACTTGTTCATCGGGAAATAGCCCGATTATTAATCAAGGAAGAGTTACCATTTTCCCATCTCGAGAGTAGGGACTTAGAAAATTTTAATCAAACTGCCTTAAACCCCCATTTTAAAAGAATCCCTAGGAATACTTGTAATCGGATTGTTTTAAAATGTACAATGAAATGAGGGAAGCTTTGATTGTAATTTTATGGAGTTTAACTTGTAGAGTTTCTTTAACTTCCGATTGTTAGACGAGTTGCAACAATATTCCAATGATGGGAATAACCTGTCATTGGATCGACAGTGATTAGATTCTTCAAAAAAGGATCATATCACTTGCCGCGTTGCCCTGTCCCCAAAGTGGTAATAAAATTGCAAACCGTATTTTAGAAATTTGTGATGTTTTTCATATTCATGATAAAATTGTGTATAAGTTTTTATAATGCATCTAACAACAATGCATCAATTAGTATTTTAAAAATCGCATTAAACCCTCTATCTGACAATATTTTTCATGTAAGATGTGCATGTCATATTTTTAATTTGTGTGTTCAAGATGCATTAAAATTAGCCGAACCATATATAGTTAACATTAGGAATTATGTATATTTTGTTGCATTAAGTGGCACCATATTTCAAGAATGGATAGCTCGGTGTAGGCTTAAAAATGTACATTTTAGAAAATTTCCAAAGGATGTTCAACACCGATGGAACTCTACTTTTGATTTGCTACAAGTTGTTATTAAATATAAAGCATGTATAAATAATTTTTGTATTGCAAAAAATATGCCGAATTTTGAAATGACTCCCCAATGTTAGTATTATGTCGAACCTTTTAAAACCACAACTTTTAAATTTTCAAAATCTTATGAATCTACTTCTAGTAGCATTTTTATTTTAATAGTTAGTATGATACAAACTTTCAAAGAAATGATCGATGATGCTTTTATTGGTCATATTGTGAAACCTGCATATGTAAAATTTTTGAAGTATTTTAATCCTCCTCCTATATTGTATTGTATTGTTACTGTAATCGATCCTCGTATCAAATTAGAAGATACGAATAGCTTGATTGAAATATTTTTTACTTTACTTAGGCCAGATGAATCTAAAATTGATTGCAGAATATTTTTAGTTAAATTTGAATCGACATTAAATAACTTGTATGATTATTATGATAGAAGTTTTGCATCTAATAGTACACCTTCTTTAGTTAGTGCTTCTTCTGCTAGTTCTAAGGATAATGGTAAGAGTAAATTAGATGATAGAACATTTAATTTACTTGCACAAATTCAATTAAAAAAAATTAGGACTAATTAACCAAATGAATTAAATTGGTATAATCAACAAGATTCTGAATCTTTTACTTCTTCATTAGATACTTTACAATGGTGGAAAGACCATGAACATACTTATAGTATTCTTAAATATATGGCTAAAGATCTACTAACTCCTCCCGTCTCTACAGTTGCTTCAGAAAGTGCTTTTTCTACAAGTGGCAGGGTTCTAACCGATTACAGGAATCGCTTGAAGCCCCAATCATTGGAGATGCTCGTCTGTACAGAAGACTGACAGAAGGTCGAAGATAGGACTCAAGGAAAAGCGTTCAATACGTCCACAAGTGGGAGCACCTCGCCGGAACAACAACAACAACAACAACAAATTGAAGACCAACAAATTGAAGACAATTATAAATGTATAAAAAATTGTATAAAATCTTTGTTTGTTATTTAAAATTAGGAAAATTAACTAAAATTGAAATTGTATCTAAGAAATTTATTATTGTATAAAACAAATTTACGAAATTTTTATTTCTTATTACAAATTGTGAAACTTGTATAAGTTGAAATCATATTAATAATATATAAAAAAAATTGGCAATTCTCTTTTTCAATCTTATTATTATTATTACATTAGTTTGTTTATTATTAAAATTACATTACATTTTTTGTTTAAGTAAAAAAAAAAAAGAGCCAACCCACGACCCGACCTGACCCGGGTTGGACTCGAAAGGGTTCACGGATTGGGCGGGTCGTGAATTAGCGCTATCGACCTGGCTCGGACCGGCCCGGTTAACCCAAGGACCCGACCCGAACCCGCCCAAGTTGGGTTCCAACTCGGGCGGGTTCGACCCGAGCAGGCTCGTTAGACCCGTTTGCCAACCCTAGTGAGGAAGAAGAATTCCATCCTTACAGTTAGGTCAACTTGGCCCAATTCTAACTGGGCGACCACAAATTGAAACCTTTCGTAACACCAAAGTAGTTTGTTTGGATAGACAGGATTCAAATTTTCTTCTTAGGATACCATCACGTGCTCAATGTGTCGGATAGGGGCCAACACCTACGTCATCAATTAACTTGAATTTCACGAACTTTTCCATACTGACCGAATTTTTGAAAATAATTACAAAACTAACCCATTTTCAAAAATATTTACCAAACTGGCCCACTTTAGTAGCTATTGGCAACAACGAGATATGTAATTTTAATGTCTCTGATGCCAAAAGCGGTATTTGTAAAAAAAGTTCATATGACGCTTTTGGGAGTAACGACATAAGTACATTTCACATTCAATTATGAACTCTCTTTCTTGAGAAAAAGTTGTAAGGATCTTATAACTGATCACACTATTCGCAATAATGGCAAGCATAAGCTGATGCCGTTATTGGCAATAGAAACACCAGTATAATAATATTTTCATATATAAAGTTGCCTCATCTTCTCTTTTCCCTTTCACTTTATCTCTTTCTCTCCCTCCACTCCCGAACCCAAATCCTAAAATCCTAAAGCACAAATTCGACTTCTGTTTACTATAAAACTTCATCTCTCCTACCTTCCGCTTTTCCCACTCCGAAATCCAACTCTCCCAATTTGATAAATCTCCAGCATTGTCTCTGGTCATCTCATACATCATTCACGGCGTATTCTCTGTGCTCCAACTTACGGTTTAATTTGAAGGTATTCCTATAACGATCTATTGTGTAGTTGCATCGGTTATGCTTGTGAGTGTTTAATGACTCGAATATTAGTCCATTTATGTATAGGTATGGATTACGATATACCTATTTGGTTATATTTTGGGGGTGAAATAATTCAAGATCCGAAGATAGGATATTGTTATAGCAATATTGAATCAGTCATTATTTGGGCTCCCCGTAACTTTATATACTCACAACCAGTAGATAAGATATTTTGAAGTTACTAATTGGGATAGAGGTGAATGGAGCCTCAAAATCAAAGCTTGTTATGTTGCCGGAAAAGGAAAAGGACAATATTTCATGGCAGTGGCTGTAGATAAGGATAATGCACTAAGGTCCATGATTGCTTGGATACTTGATCCAAATTGTAGTTGGACTGCAATGAAGTTATATACTAAGCAAATTAAGCTTCCTAATCCTTGACCACCTGTTATTCCTAGTGTATGCTGCGTTAGGAGTTTCAAACCAACTACCAAGTCACATGTAAGAATGCCCCATCCACAAGAAGACATTAGCACAACTCCAACAGAACCTGTTACCACGGAATATGAGCTGGTACATCCTTACACCTTGACACAAGATATTTTTGAGAATGACAACGTTATGCAAGACTTTGATAACGCTACTTTTTATTACGAATTATTAGAAGAGGAAGAAGATGATGATGAGGAGGAGTAGGACAGAGGAGATCGAGTTAAGATGTTAACACTAATGTACATGTTAACGATGTGGTTCCCTTGAAGCAATGCATGAGTGCACCTCTATACATGAGGTTCTGTAGCCCCTGTATTTTATTTTATGTATTTTTGGGTGTATTTTTTTTTTGTGTATTTGTAACCCCTGTTTTCCATTTTATTTATTTTGGGTGTATTTTTCTTTTTGGGTATTTATTCCCTTTGTATCACATTTGGACCGTATATTGGATCTTCATCTTCAATATATTCATTTATTTGTTTTGTTGTCTTTTATTTGATCTTCTTGATTCAAATGTCTCCTATTATTTCATCTCTATTTGATCGAGCCATTATTTTTTCTTATCCCCATTATTTATTGTTCATGCTCTATTTTATTCCTTCGTTTTGAACCCTATTCTAATTGCTTTTTGGACCTATTAAAACCCTTTAACCCATTGTTATTTATTAAACCCATACCCGTTTGCACCCAAACCCAATATCACACCTGCATACCCCTCCCCTATTTATTAACTCCACCTGCAACCATGTGCACCCTAACTCTAAACCCTAACATATCCTCTTACATATATATATATATAACCTGCATACCCCTCCCCTGTTTATTAACTCCACCCGCAACCATGTGCACCCTAACTCTAAACCCTAACATATCCTCTTACATATATATATATATATATATATATATATACACACACCTGTGTGTCTCCCCCTCTCTCAACCCTAGCCGTCTTCTCCAACCCATCTCTTCCGTCCTCTGCCCTTACCATCAGGTCGAGCCCCCCTGCCCTCCTCTTCCCCTGCTTCTCTCCCGCAATCAGCAGAATCAGGCGCATCCCTGCGCACAATCGAACACCCCAGTCGTCAGCTTCCCCTCCTGTCACCCTCCTCAGCGACGCCGCCTTCTCATCCCCTTCCTGTCGTCCTATTCCTCCCGAGCGTTGTGCACCACAGAGACCCCGACAACCCTGTCCCACTGTGCGCCCTCCACTCGCAGGGTCGCCGACCCCGGTGCTCCCAAGTGTGAACGCCTCCATGTCGTGCTGTCTCCCTCCCAGTCACGACCACCCCTCAATAGCAACACCAGACCCCGGCTGCCCTTGTTCTTGGGTTTGGGTGTAACCCCTGTTTTTCCAAAAAGTGTATTTTTGTATTTTCTATATTTAAAATTTTCGCAAATTTCTTTTTTCGGTTTTCAAATTTGTATTGTTGGATATTCTATTAAAACATATTTTCGATCGATAATTTTTTTTGTAACTAGTTTCCAATGATTCAAATCTTTTATTTTTATTATTATGCTTGGATTATTATGGAAAATATTTTTTTATTATTAATATTATTATATTTGATTATTGAATTAAAAATCTATTCTTATTGTTAATTTGTATTTTATAAATCCTATTTATAATTTCTTAGTGGATCCTATTTTATAACCCACTGTTTATTAAAACCCAAATCCAATTACACACACCCAACCCAGACCACTACCCACATCACCCAAACCCGTTAGCCATCCGAAACCCACCTAACCCTAATTCTCTATACACCCTATATATTACTGTGCATCCCTTTTTTTTACACCCCAAAAAGCCAGCCGTCAAAAAACCCCTATTCTTTAAACCCATGCAGTGCCGCTTCATATTCCCCTCTTCTCCACCGTTTCCTCTTCTTCAACTCTGTGCCTCTTCTCCTTCCGCTCACCCAGTCACTTCCTTCTTCAACCCTATGCCCCTCCCCGTTCGTCCCCTGACCTCCGCTGCCCTGTGTGCACCTCCCGTGCACTGCCCTTGCTCCCGCTCTGATCTCCCCGACCTCCCCCTGGTTTTCTCTCCCGTCACGACGCCTGCAATGCCTTAACACCAGCAGTAGACCCTCCTGGGTGCACCCGGAACCACCCTCTCATCTCCTCCTCCCGTTGCTTCATTGTCGGCAGCCCTCGTCCGCTGCCGCGATGCCCCTTGGCCGCCACCTCCTCACCTTGCCAGCACTGCCCTGTGCGCTATCAACCGACCACCGCCTCGCTGCCGTTGGTGAACCAGTCATAGTTAGCCAAGCTTGGGTGTGCTATTTGATCTAAGTCTTGATCATGGAGTTTTGATCTTTTGAACCTTGGCCGTCCGATCTTGATCACTTGGATCTTGACCGTCCGATCGTGGATCATCTCGATCTCTTGATCTAACCATTGGATTCGCTTGATCTCATCTTGATCACATCTTGATCATGGATTTAAACCTCAACCGTCCGATCTCTTCTTTGATCATAACGATCATGAGGATCATCAAGTTCCTTTGATCGTAGCCGTTCGATCGATCGATCTTGATCTTCATCATTATCTTCATCATCAGGGAGATCCGAACCGTCTGATCTGATCGTGATTATCGTCATCTCTTGGATCTAGTTGTTCGATCATCTTGATCTTGATCATCATCAAGATTCGTGCCGATCCATCCGATCGTGTTCAAAATCGGTTGTTCTTTGTGTTCGTGATTGGTTCGTGTGTTCGTTCGATCTGTTCGTTGTGTTCGTGCCCGAAAATCCGTTCCTGTTATTCTTGCTCTTTGCTCTGTCCCATCGTCGTCTCTCAGGTAAGTAACTTGTACTCAAATTTGTTTGTATGATACGAGTTAAAAATACCGCTTATAGTGTAGTTGGGTTCTAGAGACAACTCGTGTGTGTGTTATGTTTGATGGGTTTTGTCTCTATTGTGCTATTTGACCATAGTTGGCTCACGACACAAAATTTGACATGAACAACCTAGGTTTTGCCCGATCTTAATATGATGTTTATGTGAATCAATTATGAGAATTTGGGTGCTTGTGAGATCCATGTGTTATACTTGATGTGGACGTTTCGTATACCCTATTTCATGTTGTTTGGACACTTGGTAGACTCGTTTTCATGTTTGGTTGTGTGTGGATCAAGTTTCGTTGGATCTATGTTGATTTTGGTTTTTGAGGAAATTCTGTGTTTTGTCGATGATCTATCTTGATCAGTAATTTAGACCATATTAAGTTCAAAATCATAATTTTAGTATAAAACATGATTTGTAGAGGATTCCGTCTTCTTTCCAACCCCTATGTCCTTGCTCGATTTCGTTTTCGTATAATTAAGATATGATTGTTTTACTACAAAGGTGTATTATGTTTCCAGATTTCGTTTCTCAGCGATTTTGTTGATTAAACTATTTTGATACTTAAGCTACACATATTATTTTGATCGGAAACTTTGGTTAACTTTTCTATATCTACTTAGGAATTATCCAGAATTTTGGTAAATTTTATTGATAAGTTTTATGTGTCGTTTCATGCTCGTTTCTGAACACTATACTTGCTGTATTTTGCTCGCTGTTCTGTAATGAATCGTATTTTTACCCTATTTCCTTTTACTTTATGAAAAAATGTTTGTGAAACATGAAAGTTAATATATTTTGTCTATTTTCATCTCCCTTTGGCGGATTTGGATTTCGTTTCACGGCTTGCGAAATATTTCAGTTTTCGTACAGCAGTGTTGGGAATTCCAGATTTGCCAAACTACCGTTTCTTGATGCTTTCTTATTTTTTATGACTGAACTAATTTTAATGGAATATTATGAAACTTTATATTTTGATTCTAAACATATAGGGGAATATCCCAGATTTTTTCTGGATTTATTTGAGAGGTTTTGATGCTGTTTTTCGGACTGAGAATTCGTTTTACTGATTTCTGACTGAATATGTTTTCTGGATTCAAATAAGTTTTGAGTTATGATTTTGTGAATTACTATGTGACTTATTTGTAATCGCTGGATTCGTGTGGGAATCTATTTTCCAGATTCTTCGATCCAGATTTGCATTTCTGTAGCGACGAGATTCACCGTTTTAGTACTGTATTGTCTTGCTATCCTGGGTATGAACATCCACTGTTTTGCTCATTTATGTGACTGTATATCATCTATGCATGCTTGATTGTTTCTCTGAACCTAATACTGGTTATACCATGTTAGTTTGACACTATTTCATGCACCATCATGTCTTTTTGATAAGTATAATAAAAGTGAATCAAGCTGGGGTTTAAGGAAAAGATCTAGTAGTGGGAAATTATAGAAATGTGTACTTGGAAGAGAGCCTGTGTTTTCCATACTGAGCATCTGTTATACTGTTATACTGATTAACTGACTGCACACTTTCCTATAGGAAGGTGTACTCGGAGGAGGACCAATAGGTTCTGACTATCTGATTTCTGTTACTGATTACCTGACTGCACACTTCCCTATAGGAAGGTGTAATCGAAGGAGGACCACTAGGTTCTGACTGTTACTGCTACTGCTATTGTTACTGATACCTAAGTACACTACCCTATATGATTCCCCTACAAAATCTACAAACGTAACTGTTTTGAATGTAGCAACCATGCGATAAAAGGATGGCACATGAAGTGCTACCTAGCTAATAATACACACAAGACTAGAAGAATATAAGACTGATACTGTTAGACTGATACTGTTAGACCGATACCGTTGGATTGACTCTGTTATACTGTTACACTAATATACCGAGCTTACTGTTACTGGACACTGTTAGTTGCCATATGACACTGTACTGGACACATGTTAGTATACCATGCTAGTTGATTCTGCTATACAATGCTATACCTGTTTCTACTATTATTTAGATTTCTTTAGTTTCCCATGTGCTTGTATCCTACATTATAAGTGGCCCATAACTTGCAATTGACGGGTATTTATTTTCTCTTTCCTTCTCCTACAATTATCAATTACAGATTTTGGTGATCAACTGCCCGATGGAGTATGTGATCTAAAGTTCTAATTGGCTGGATCTTTTGCTATCTTCATTTATTTCCTGTTTCTTATTTTTAACATTGTATCTTGTACTCGGATCTATTTTGTATTTGGGCAGTATGACCCATAATTTTGACTTATTCAGATCTGCTTTATTTGAGATTAATAAATTTTGTTTCAAGTAAATTCTGTTGGTTTATTAATTCAATTTTGCATGTATGTGTGGTTGACTCTTTGCTTCTGACTCAGATTACTTTTTCAAGATATTGTAAAGATTCCTGAACAGCTTATGGATGATGAAAATCATTCGTTGGGCCAATGTTACATGCTCGTATTCCGTATTTTTGGGAAGCGGGGCGTGACATTGGGCTTGCGTCAATCTCGTGTAGTTGTGATCATGTGTGCATTCGTGAGTCGTTCGTTGATTTCGTGCCTCGGGAATCCGTTCTCATTATTCTTGCTCTTGCTTGTCGTTTTCTTCGTCGTCTATAAGGCAAGTAACTTGTATTCTTTTTGTTGTGTAATACAAGTACTAAATACCTCCTGTAGTATAGCTGTGTTCTAGAGACTATTCTTGTGCAAAACCCATGTTATATCTTGTCTCTATTGTGTTGACCAGCCCGTAGTTGCCTCATTACACACATGACATGAAATAACTTAGGGATGACCAATTCTTGTATACATGCATGTTGTCTGTGATTCATGACTTGTAGTATGATCTTGGATGCATGATGTGTTCGTTAGTATAACTCGTTGTAAAATTGTGAAATACCCTATACCATGTTATTTGGACATCTAGTACACCATATTACACGTTTGGTTATGTTTTGGATGAGTTTCATATGAACTAGTTGATTTTGTGCAAGAAGGATATTTTTTGTTTGTCGATTCCCCATTTTTGTTCAGTATTTTAGACCCTATTAAGTTCAGTATATGAAAATTATTTGTGAATATGATATGGAGAATTCTGTCTACTTTTTAGATTTTCTGACCGATCTCAGTTTCGATTTATGAGTTGCGAGTTATGACTATTTTACTACAGATGTGTTTAAGATTTCAGATCCAGTCTTATATGAATTCTGTATAGTAATCTATCTTTCTACTAATGCTAAAGATAATATTTTGATCCAATATTTTGCTGATTACAAATAGACTTGATTGGGATTAACCCCTAATTTTTTTGGATTTAATTGATAGCTTTTACAAACTATTTTATGCTTGCAAACAACTACTTTACTTGCTGAATTTTCATACTTTTCAGTAAAGAAACATAATTTCGACCTGATTCTATTTGCTTTCTATAAAAACTTTGTGAATATAAATTATAGTCTATTGTATCTATTTTATCACCCTTTTGACGGATATGGATTTCGATTTATATTTTGTGCGATATTGCTATTTTAGTAATGCAACGTTTATCATTCCAAATTTACAAAACTGCTGTATCTTACTTCTTTCTGATTTTACTTGACTACTCTATTTATTTCAGAAAATTATGAAACTTTGTTTTCTGTTATTAAACAGACCAGGGAATACCCCAGATTTTTCTTGGATTTAATCAGTACATTTTGATGTTGTTTTCTTGATTATGAATACAAACTTTTGATTTTTGGTTGAACATGTTTCCTTGATACAAATCTGTTTTGAGTCTTATTTTTGTGAAATACCATATGACTTATATATATTTGCTGGATTCGACCGAGTGTCTATTTTCCATATTTTCTGACGGATAAAGGTTTGCACATTTGTAGCAATGGGAACTCCCGATTTAGTGCAGTACTGTCTGGCTGTCCTGAACTAGAATTCTCATTGTCCTAATCTTTTATGAGTTATCTTTTACCTGTACATGTTTTTCTCCAAACTGAACCTGTTACATGTTCATACCATGTTGTTATTTCCATGTTTTGTGCACGCACCTGCCTGTTTGATAATAATAATAATAAGAAGAAACTAAGGCGGGGTTTAAAGGAAAAGATCTAATTATGGAAAATATAGAAACGTGTACTCGGAAGAGGATTCATAGATCTACTTGGTTATTTGGAGCTTGACACGTGATTACTTGACACTTGCACATTTGACACTTGGAGCTTGATATCTAGTTACTTGGAGCTTGTCCCTGAGTACACTGCCCTCTATGATCCACTATGAAATATAAAATGAAATTGTTTGAATGTAGCAACCATGTGGTAAAAGTTTGGGATGTATGAAGTGATACCTAGATAATAATAAATACAACACTTGAACGTGATCACTTGACACTTGCTACTTGTTACTTCTACATGATACTTGATACTTGACACTAGTTACTTGTTACTTGTGTTACTTGACACTTTTTATATGCTACTTGCACTCGTTTAGTTTGATATGCTACTTGTTTCTGTTCTTGATTTGAGTTAGTTCCTCTATTTTGTTGCTACATCCGTTCCATGCTATACTTGCTCTGCTGTTACTCTATTCTTGTCCATCTTTTCTGTACTTGTTGCCTACACTACAAGCGGCCCGTAACTTGCATTGACGGGCATTTGTTTTCTTTTTCCCTCTTCCTGCAATTTGTTAAATTGCAGATTTTGGTGATTAGCAGCCCGATGGAGTAGGTGATCTGAGATTCTAGTTGGCTAGAGATTTTGCTAGATCTATTTATTTCTTGTTACTTATCTTGAATAATTGTACTTGATTACTTGGATTATTTTGTATTGGGCAGTGTGATCCAGGATTATTGAATTGTTCAGATCTGGTTTATTTGAGATTATTAAATTTTGTTTCAAGTAATCTTGTTGAATATATTGATTCAATTATGCATGCGTGGTTGACTATTTCTCTTGTCTATCTCTTGTTTATACTTGTGCTTGTTATAAAGATCCTGACAGCTTATAGATGATGAAAATCATTCACTGGGCTTAGTCATGTATCTGTATTCCATTCTCTTTTTGGGAAGCGGGGCGTGACAAGGTTTTTAGTGGTATCAGAACCCAGGTTTGGCTAATGTACTAGTTCAACTAATATATTTGAAAATCTTGGCTCGATCTGGGATTGGCTCAACAGTACACAGACCATGCATACATAAATGAACTATAATCAACTTTGATCTTGATGCTAATTATTTTTTATCATGTGCAGACCATGGCTCACAAAGATTTCACTTCTCGCCCTAGGAATATCACCCTAAGCTTGAGGCCGTTACCAATGTGTTGGAACGGTTGATCAATATGCAGCAAAACCACAGTGACATTGTGATGGCTGCTTTGGAAGCTGCTCGGGTTCTGCCTCCCACTGTGCATACGCAGGCAGCTCTCCCTCCCCGTCCAGGTACAGTCACAAATTTCATGGGGCTGCATCCTAACAGATTCTCTGACACTGAGATGCCTTTGGAGGCCGAATAGTGGTTGATCCGAACTGAGCAGTTGCTTTTGGCAGAAACAGTTGCAGATGCTAATAGAGTGGATATGGTAGCCATCCAGCTGGTGGACCTGACTCACATTTGGTGGAGGTTCGAGTCCGAAAGGCTTGAACGACCGATTACTTAGGCCACGTTTACTAGGAGCTTCTTGGAGAAGTTCTTCCCTAGCAGCACTCGAGTTGAAATAGAGCAACAGTTCCTGGCCTTGAAACCGGTTGGTCGTTATTTCTATTTTGGAATTTTGTTACATATTTCTCATGCAATATTGTAACATTAGACTTTCTTGAAACAGGGCTAAAGGTCTGTGGATGAGTATGCAACAAAATTTGCAAGACTTGGCCACTTCGCAGCCATTCTTGTGGCGAACGAAGAGGACAGGGCTCGTAGATTCACACTGGGACTTGGGTGAGAGATTCGGGTGCAGCTCGTTTCCCTTTACTTGCGTACTTATGCTGAAGCTCTCGAGGCAGCTCGAGCTCAGGAGCAGGCTTGTGGTGGGTTGGCTCCTGCCCAGCGGACTGTTCCGCACTTTGTTGTTGCTAAGCCTTTTGGTAGGCCGATTCAGAGGCCCGTCCCAGCCCATCCGGTTAGGGCAGCTCCTTACTCTTCTGCGGTTCCTCAGAGGATTAGTTTTTGTGACTTTTGTCGACTTGTTGGGCATGAGCATAAGGACTGCAGACATGCCATTCGCCCTTTTTTGGATGTGGTGCTCCTGATCATATGTTGCGGGATTGTTCGCAGCAGAGGATAGCTCTTCCATCTAGGGGTCCAGTTCAGCAGGCGGCCCCAGCTTGTGGTCCAGTCAGGCCACCGCTTCCTCCTCAGCGCCAGATTGTCGGTCAGGGACCGCTGCCCCCAAGAAAGGTCAGACTTTCAACCTGACTACTGTAGAGGCCGAGTCAGCATAGGGTATTATTGCAGGTATATTTTGTTGTTTTGTTGTTATTGTTGTTTTCCTTTGCTTATTTCTTTCTCTTGCATTATTTTTTCATGCTGTCTTTCTGCATTGTGTTTTCCTCATCCTTGATCATCAATTTTGTTCTTCTTGCTTTTGATTCTACCTTAGGTGTTGTCCTTTTTTTCTCTTCTCCTGCTCATGTTCTCTTTGATTCTGGGGCAACCCATTCCATCGTCTCTTCTCGATTCGTGGCTCGCCATCGGTTGGAGTGCAGCATTATATCAGAGGCTTGGAACATTGTGACAGGTGACGATGTTGTCATTTGTTCCCGGGAGTGCAGGCAATGTTCCGTGGTTATTGGCGGTACAAATTTCAAGGCCAACTTGATTGTCATTGAGAATTCAGGATTCAATGTCATTCTCGCTATGGATTGGTTGGGTGAGTCCCACGCCATTATTGATTGCAATGCCAAGAAACTTGTATTCCAGATTTCAGGTCGCACAGAGTTTGAGTTCCATATCGGGGAGATGACTCTTGGCTGAGCTGAGACTACAGTTGATCAGGAGGGTTGTGCGATGGAATTGCATTCAGGCTGTGAGGCCGTGCCTCTAGTATTACGGAATTTTCTGGATATTTTTCCAGAGGAGTTGCCTAGCTTACCCCCTGATAGGGATGTGGCGTTCGGTATTGAAGTTCACCCTGGTACAACGCCGATATCGAAAAGTCCCTACAGGATGGCACCAGTTGAGTTAGCAGAGCTTAAGGTGCAGATTCAGGAGTTACTTGATTTGGGGTTCGTTAGACCCAGTGTGTCACCATGGGGTGCTCCAGTCTTTTTTGTCAACAAGAAGGATGGTAGTCGTCGACTGTGCGTTGATTATCGAAAACTGAACAGTGTTACTGTGAAGAACCGGTATCCATTGCCAGGATCGATGACTTATTTGATCAGTTGAGTGAAGCAGTGTTACTTTCTTGGGCACATGGTATTTCTGTGGATCCGGCCAAGGCTGAGGCTATGAAGGATTGGCCAGTTCCCAAGTCAGTTTCAGAGGTGAGAAGTTTCCTTGGTCTAGCTGGCTATTATTGGAAATTATTCCAAGATTTTTTGAAGATAGCATGACCATTAACTAAGCTAACTTGGAAGGATTAGAAGTTCTATTTGTCTGAGGCTTTGCAGTGAGGTTTTTGTTGAGTTGAAGAGCAGGTTGACATCAGCGCCAGTATTGACGATTCCAAATGGTTTAGGTAGATTTGTAGTTCACTATGATGCTTTGAGTAAGGGTCTTGGAGAAGTTTTAATGCAGAAGAGCTGAGTCGTTACTTATGCATTGAGGCAGTTAAGGCCGCATGAGAAGAACTATACGATTGACGACTTGGAGTTAGCGGCAATAATGTTTGCTTTGAAGCTTTAGAGACATTATTTGCTTCGGGACTGAGTGGAGATCTTTATAGACCACAAAAGTCTCAAGTACATCTTCACCCAGAAGGAGTTGAACATGAGGCAAAGGCATTGGTTGGAACTTATGGTCGATTATGATATCAGTTTGCAGTACCACCATGGAAAAGTAAACTTGGTGCCAAATGCTTTGAGCAGGAGACCGACAGCTATGTTCCTGACTCAGCAGAGGGATTTGGTCGAGCAGATGCGGAGGTTGGAGTTGGATGTGTTGTTGCCGAGTTTTTATCGAAGTTTTTTGGTGCTCCAGCATCAGTCTTCTCTTGTTGATCAGATAAAGAGGCTCAGGCTGGTGATGAGCAGTTCCAGGGTTTTCGAGCAGAAGTTGAGTCTGGTTCTCGAACGGATATGGTTATTCATGCTGATGGATCGCTTTGTTTTGGGTCCAAGTTGTGCGTCACGATGGGTGAAGTTTATCAGAGGTTGCTTGAGGAAGCCCACCAGTCGTCGTATTCTATCCATCCTAGAGGTACTAAGATGTATAGGGATTAGAAGCTTCATTTCTGGTGGCACGGTATGAAGAGGGTTGTGGCTTGGTTTGTGTCTCAGTGTTTGATCTGCTAGCAGTGAAGGCAGAGCATCAAAGGACCGCCAGACTTCTTCAACTGCTTCCCATTCCGGAGTGGAAGTGGGAACACATCACTATGGATTTTGTGACCGCTTTGCCGAGGAGTCTTAAGGGTCATAATGCCATTTGGGTGATTGTCGACCGACTGACGAAGAGTGCTCACTTCATTCCCTTCCGAGTCGAATAGTCTATTGGGAGCCTAGCTGAGATGTACATGCAAGAGATCTTCAGCCTTCATGGGGTTTCGGTTAGTATTGTATCCAACAGGGATACGAGATTTAGATCTTAGTTCTGGGAGAGTCTTCAGAGTAGTTTGGGGAGTAAGTTGAAGTACAGTACAACTTTTCATCCCCAGACAGATGGACATTCATAGAGGACCATCCAGACTCTTGAGGACATGTTAAGGTCCTGTATACTGCAGTTCGATGGATCATGGGAGGACCATTTGCATCTCGTAGAGTTCTTGTACAATAACAGCTTTCAGGCCAGTCTCAAAGCTGCACCATTCGAGGCACTTTATGGCCAGAAATGCAGATCACCAGTGTGCTAGGATGATATTGGTGAGTAGAAGTTATTAGGTCTGAAGTTGATCACCAGGACAGTTGATGCGGTGACTCGGACCAGGAAGCACTTGCAGGCAGCTCAGGATAGGCACAGGCGATGGGCTGATGCCCATCGGAGTGTTTTTGATTTTGAGGTTGGTGACCATGTTTTCCTAAAGGTATCGCCCTGGCGAGATGTCATTCGGTTTGGTGGTAGAGACAAGCTCAGCCCTAGGTTTGTTAGACCGTTTGATATTTTGGAGCGAGAAGGCAATGTTGCCTATCATCTTGCATTGCCGCCAGCTTTTTCAGGAGTACAAATTATTTTCCATGTCTCAAAACTTAGGAAATATATTCGAGATGAGAGCCATGTGATCGATTATTCTGAGTTGACCGTTTGGTCGGATTTGACTTGTGAGATTCCGCTAGTTGCTATTTTGGATCGGTGGGAGAAAGTGCTTAAGAATAAGTTCATCAAGCTGGTTCGTTTTTCTTGGAATCCTCACTCGTCGGGTGAGTCGACTTGGGAGCTGGAGGAGGAGATTCAGCAGAAGTTTCCTCATCTGTTTGAGTAGCTTTTTGTTTTGTTGTTTCTTTTCTTTTCGGGGTTACCCTATGTATCTTCTTGTTTGAATTTCGAGGGAAAAATTCTTCTTGTTAGGTTGGTAGGATTGTAACTCGTGTTTTCCATTTTATGTATTTTTGGGTGTATTTTTCTTTTTGGGTATTTATTCCCTTTGCATCTCTTTTGCACCGTATATTGGATATTCATCTTCAATATATTCATTTATTTGTTTTGTCGTATTTTATTTGATCTTCTTGATTCAAGTGTCTCCCTTTATTTCATCTCTGTTTGATCGAGCCATTATTTTTTTGATCCCCATTCTTTATTGTTCATGCTCTATTTGATTCATTCGTTTTGAACCCTATTCTAATTGCCTTTTGGACCTATTAAAACCCTTTAACCCATTTTTATTTATTAAACACATACCCGTTTGCACCCAAACCCAATATTACACCTGCATACCCCTCCCCTGTTTATTAACTCCACCCGCAACCCTGTGCACCCTAAGTCTAAACCCTAATATATCCTCTCACCTATATATATATATATATATATATATATATATATATATATATATATATATATATATATATACTAGGTATGCCTGTCACGCCCCGCTTTCCAAAAACTTGGAATACGAGCGCGTGACGAAGCCCAGCGAATGATTTTAACATCATCCATAAGCTGTACGATCGACTCAGCATCATAACAAGAATATAACAAAATATATATATAACCAAGCATGCATGAATAATTTATTAAGCAACGGAAAATAATTGAAACAAACAATAATATCCAAATAGTTTTCAAGTCTGGATCAAATGTAAAACTCGGGAACATAAGCACGTTACAAGTTTTAAGTAGCCAGAAAATAAATAATATAAGAAAACAAATAATTTAAGCATGTCTTTTCTCCATTTGAAGTCTAAAATCTCTGCTCACCAATCTCGACAGGCAGTTCGTCTCCAAAGTCTGTTTAATAATTATAAAAATGAAAAAATAGAGAAAATAAGAGAAAATGCCCTTAGTGCAAGTTAGGGCCACAAATAGTAAAAACGAGTACAAGAAACATGGAACAAAATTTGGAATCAAGAATATAATAGGGATGCAACAAGTAGTGGGAATTCAAGAACTAACTAGTCAGAAGGAAAACTCAAGAGACCAGGTTGGGTAACAATTACTAATAGTAGATCAAGTGACTAGTGACATATAAGAGTATCCAACATCAAGTGACAAGTATCAAGTATAAGTGTCAAGTAACAAGTCTCAAGTCTACTGTCAAGTTATAAAGTACAAGTATCAATTCGCTAGTGTCAAGTATTATATTCAAGTATCAAGTCTCAAGTATCATGTCATCAAGTTTCAAGTAAGCATGTATCAAGTCATGTATTTATTACTATCTAGGTAGCACTTCATGTATCCATCTTTTTACTACATGGTTGATACAGTCAATGCAATTTTGTTTAGACCTAGTAATGGATTTTACAGGGCGGCGTACTCAGGTATCAAGTATCAAGCAAGCACGGTTCATGAATACGAAAATAAATAACAAGTTCACGAAGCGAGTCCGTGAATACTAACAAGTTCAAGAACCACACAATGGGTTCATGAATACAACAAGTTCATGAGCCAAGTAACTGGCTCCATGAATACATTAAGGTGCAACAAGTTCATGAACCGAATACTGAAAAACACGTGCCCCCTTCCGAGTACACTTACCTATATTGTCCACTACTATTCTCTTTCCCTTAAACCCCGGCTTCTTACTTTTATTATTATTATTAACAAGTCAAGTGTGCGAAACAAGTCAAGAAATCATAATCATGGACATGGAACAAGTTTAAGATATTCATATAGCATATTCGAGGATCAACACGAATAAGAATATCACGAACAACGAAAATCTCAAATCTGGACAACACGACGTCGCTGTACCAAAACTGCAATTTCTGTTGCTACGAGATAGCAAATGTGGATCCGTCAGAAGATCTAGAAACTAGACTCCTGCCCAGTTCGAACGCATATAATTAAGGTACGAGAAAGTTGTGGTAACATGTGTCAAAATAGTGAACTACACAGCTAATGTGTTCAGGCAGAATTTGTGAATCTAAGTTTATACATGTGAAAAAGTGTTGAAACATTATCAATTAATTCTGAGAAAATTTGGGATGGTTCTCTAGGGAAACGACATATAAAATTTTAAGTCAAACGCTTACTGTTAATATATTTAAATTAATTTGCAAACTAAAGAAGTGCAGCAGTTTTGTGAATCTGCGACAACCGACACAGCTGCAGTAAAACTACGATATCTCTTAGACCGTAAATTGGAATTCAAAAATTCTTGATGCTATTGACATCTAGACATCTAGGGATACATTTACTGTTTGGGGCTCAGGTTCAGATTCTGATTTAAAACAGCAAGTAAAGTTCAGGACAGCAACAAGTGTGAATGTCTTACATGTACAAGTTGCACGATAATTGGTTGTTAGGCATCTAGATTAATGTGTGATACAAATACGGGGTATTGGTTATCAAAACAGCAAGCAATATTTATTTCTCAACTCAAATGGGTGCAAGATCATCACCTATAAGATACAACACACATTTACAAATATAGGGTTTCTTAATTTCATGTGTTCATGTGACTAGGAGATAAAATGAGTTCCAAGTAGTTGTAAATATAACAATGAAATTGTTGTGACTTTTAAGATTAAGGAATCGATGAGGATTAATATTTGATCAACAACGAAGAGTCAAGAAGGAGTCACAACTACTATCTATTTGCAGTATTTTTCAAATTATCGCTTAACTAGAACAAAAATTTGTACAAGATGAATACTTACCTTTAGGACGACGATTAGATCCGATAATTTAAGAGTAGCGGGATCGGAAATCCCGGGTGAAATCTTCCAAAAGCACGTGCGAACCACGTACAAAGAATCCAACAACAACTATGAAAACCCCACACCAGATTCGCCCAAAACAGCAAACACCAAACCAGATCCATTGTGCCCAAACACAGAACACCAAAATGACCAATCAGCGACCACCCACACAGCGGATCGAGGCAAAACACGGGACAGCGATCGCTGATCCTTAGCACCCAGAACACGGAACGGCAAGTTCGACCACTAACGAATCGTCTTCTTTCTCACTTCGGCAGCGAGCGGGAGAGGGTGCACAGGACTGGCGACGACTGCGGCGAGCTCAGGACGAGGCGGAGCGACGAGCGGTGGCACTGGTCGGAAAGCGACTACAGCGGTGAAGGCTCCGACGAAGAGCTCTGTTTTTGACTCAAAAACAGAGGGACGATGACAGCGCGATCGGGGGCTTGAACGGCGACGATGACAGCGCTAGGGATCGGCGGAGGTTGCGGGGGGTGCACAGCGAGGGATCGTGGTGGGCGACGAGGCGATGAAGCAAAGGTCAATGGTGATGGGTTCGGTGGAATGGTTTGGGTTCGAGCAGGTTGGTGACGAGGACAGGGGAAGATGGAGATGGGGAATGGTTGGAGGTGGATGGTTCGGTGGAGTCTTGGATGATCGGGAGTTGGGTAACGGCGGAAATGGGATTCGAGGGTTGGGGACGGTGATGGCGAGATGAATGGGAGTGACGACGAAGGTAATGGCAGTGAGAGGTTGGATGGGTGATAGGGCGAGGTGATCGTGGCGATGCAGCGATGATGGTGGTAGTGAGATGATGGCGAGGGTGTACAGGGGATGGGGATGACGACGGCTGAAGGAAAAGGCAATGAGGTCGATGTCGGGGTTCGAAGAGCTGAAGGAAGAAGGAGACGGGGAAGAAAGAGTAGGCGGCGGGTTAGTTGGGTTTAAACAGTATTTAGGTTTTGGGTTAGGGTTAGGCTAGGTCTAGGGCTATATAGTTAGGGTTTGGGTTATTGGGTATTTGGTAGCGGGTTTGAGTGGGATCCAACTAGAGAATTGGTCAAAAATCCATAAAAATGGGGATAAAGAGATAAATGATATGAAACAGCTCATCTTTTCATGAAGAACGACACAAAGGAGCAGGATGGACATATAATTGAACTAGATAAAGGCACCAAAAATTGAGTTGAAATAATATAACGATTTTATTCGAATGGAAAAAAAATACAGGATCTCAAATTGAATACAAGAATACCAGCAATGAAAATACAGTAGCAAAAAAAAAGTACAGATACAGGAAATAAGAGTTACAATGCCCGTGGCATGTGCCTACGGCACGTATGCGGAACTGCTTATAAATTTATTTGTAGTTATTTGATTGTATGAACTGCATAAAAATTTATGCATTTATTTGGAGTCATTTGCTATAAATCATTAACAAACCTTTGTTAAATTGTTTCAGTTTTTTAATTATTTCATATTTATTGCCCTTATATTTCTCAATATTGACTTAGCCACTTCTCCTAAAGCCTAACTATTTTTCAAGAAATGTGAGCACATCCATTAAAAATATGCACTATGCCAAAAAAAAATAAAAATGTGTGTAAACAAATACAACCACCTTTCTAATACAACCATCTTCTCTATACAGACCTCCTTCGAAATACTACTATTTCCTAATTGTTTCCTACGGCACGTCATCGCGAAGAATGATTAATTAATTAAGCTGTTTAGTAAAAATTTCGACAATCTGCTCTAAAATTTTACAGGCAGTTAATATTAATCCTTGACTAAAATTTTCATATTAGCGAAGATACAAAATAAAAACGAAGATTTCGTATGAAAACGTAAGAAATATTTAGGAATTGTAGTAAAAATTTCGACAGAATCTCCCCTTAAATATTAGCCCTTTAAGAGCAATTCCTTATGGAATTCTGCTCAAAATTAAAAAATTAACATCACAGGCAATAAATATCAATCCTCCCCAGGCAAATCCAAGCAACATCACACAGACATCATATATATAGTGCCCCGGGGGAAAAAATCTTCATATTACTACAGATACAAAATAAAAACCAAGATATCGTTTGAAAACATAATAGATTTTAGGAAATTTAGTAAAAATTTTGACAGAAGCTCCTCTAAAATATTAGCCTTTTTGTAGCAATTCCTTACGGAATTTTGCTAACAATTAAAAATATAACATCACAGGCAATAAATATCAATCCTCCCCAGGCCAAACCAAGCAACATCACACAGGCATCATATATATAAGGCTCTGGGGAAAAAAATCATAATATAATGCAAGATACAAAATAAAAACCAAATTTTCGTTTGAAAACATAATAGATTTTTAGAAAAACCTTTCCAAAACCTTTCAAAAACCAAACACAGAACTCAATACTCCACAACTTTGTGTGTACGGTATTAACATAACTATATTATATCATCATTATATACAGATACTTACATCATCTCAAAAAATGCTAAATATTACAACTATTACATCCTTCACCAAAATATACACCAACCAACCGAATGCTTCAAGTCTTCAAAAATGGGACCAAATAGTGAGCCTAAAAAATCAATAAGAGGTTTGAAACAGATAGTAAGAGTTTACAATAATCGGTGAAAACAATGAGAGTTTTAAAACAATAGTAAGAGTTTTGAAACCATTATCTTTCAAACAGGACAACGCATTTTAACTGAATGGTTTGAACCCAACATGTTCTTCATCACCCTACCAAAAGTTAAACTGTCAATATGTACATAACGGTTTTGAGTGTAGACAACAATCTGGAAAAAAAAGAAGAAGCATTAAATTAGCAGCAATTAACGACAAACATAGGGTGTAGTTGTAGTAAATATCAAACGCCACAAAAATTCTTCTTCCAAACAAAAGTAAGCAATTCCAATCCTAAGATCATAACCAAATAACCCAATAAATTGTATAACCACCATTTGCTCTAATTAAAAAGGAACAAATCCATTCAAAACAAATACCCATCAAAATTCACAGCAATGAGATCAAAGCAAATACCCATCAAAATTCAATCTTTTACTACTTCCCTCACAACCAAAGAGATTATAAGCAAAACCCATTTACACATAATTCAAATTCAATAATTCCATTTTAAAAAAACCCACAAAAGATCATTAATCATCACCTACAAAAAACAATCTTTTCCTGAAATGAGTTTAAAATGAAAAATAAACCCATTTCCTAAACAATTTGTACGGAACCCATCAAGAAACACATCAAGATCGTAACTTTCATGAACAGAAGGTGAAGAACAACAAAACCCAGTAAACCCATCTCATGTTTCCTCTCAAAAATAGAGACTCATCCAAATTATGAATGCATCTCATGCTTCCTCTAAAAAACAGAGACCCATCCAAATTATTGCATTCACTTTATATAATAGCAAAAAAAATACAAATTTACCTTATTGCAACCCCAATTGATCAATGTAGTTGCATTTATAAATTTGAGGTTCATGTTAGCTGCATCCTAGTCCTATTACAGTTCAAATACGAAAGTCATACAAAAGTAAAACAACAATGAAAAAAAGTTTTGGGAAGTCTATCATATATAATTGGTTTTTTAATTTTGTCATCTTGTTTCATTAAAGAAAAAATAATAATAAAACATACATTTATGTACTATATGCAACAATATTACACGATGCAAGACGACCCACTTTCTTTTTTTTCTTCTTCTTATATATGGTATGTCATTACTGATAAGTTAATTGATTTCCAGTATTTGCTGGCTCATTATTGATTTAATGTTTGCTAATACAATTAAAAATTCAAATGCCATCAAATAATAGAATAAACAATGAAAATAAAGAAAGGGTGATACTTGTTTTATTATTAATTTTTTAAAAGATGTCTGCCTTTTCTGCTATAGAATTGTTTGTTATTGCAACTCCAATTGCTATATGGTTGGAAATAAAAAGAGTGACAACCTACTGTTTGTTCTAGCTAGCTAAATAACCACAGTTATATTTAATTTTTTAGCTAGAAAAACTGTAGTTATATTTAATATCCATCTCTATCAAATAGGTAAAGAAAATAATCTGTTACAAATTGAAATATATATGTTATAACTCTACTTTAAAAAGTCACTTATGAGTAGTGTAACTGTGAAGTGTGAATTGATAAACAGATGATCACACTGAAGGCCTGATAAGATACTAATTGTCATTCATACTAATCTGTATTATGCATCTGACATGTATTATGCATCTGAGATGAGGAGATAAAAATTTTCATACATGCTCAAAAATTTCAACTCTTTACCTGATGCTGTCTTCTAGTGCTTAT
Organism: Hemerocallis citrina; assembly: GCA_017893485.1. Taxonomy (NCBI): domain Eukaryota; kingdom Viridiplantae; phylum Streptophyta; class Magnoliopsida; order Asparagales; family Asphodelaceae; genus Hemerocallis; species Hemerocallis citrina. Next base: position 1,179,503 of record JACEHZ010000256.1, read on the forward strand.
AAACAACATAAACAGAGATCAGTATGCCTGGAAACAACATAAACAGAGCTAAAAATGCTGATAGATATAGTATTTATACAGGTAACAAATGGTTGTTACCTGGATCGATACGGGTTTGGGTTTTCTCAGAGATTGTTACCTGGATTTCTAAAGTTTACCTTGACTTCTGCTGAATAACATCAATGGTAGTATGTAAATTTGCTTCTTTTAAGTTGTTTTTTTTTAATTTAAATGATCAATAAATGTGCATAGCATGTGCCATTACTATTTTTTTCAACTTCACATCTTATGATGAAAAATGAGATGCTCGGCATGAAAAACAAATAGATCTGTTGAAAAACTAAGAATATGTGTTAGAAAACCAAGAATAGATCCGTTGAAAATATACTATATAATAAGACTGATTTTTAAAGAACATAGAAACATTGAAAAACTAAGAATAGGTGTTACCCATAAAGATGGGGCGTCGGCTTGAAGGTGATAATAAATTGTGATCCGTTTGTGTTTGGACCAGCATTTGCCATAGATAAAACTCCAGGTGCATTATGCTTCAGTTTGATATTATCATCTGGGAAGAAAAATAGAGATATATTAGCATAAACAATACAAACATATGTGTTTTTAATCTAAGAAATTCTCCCTAACAGAAACAGGCTTGTCTAGGACTCTAGGTTATCATATATAACATAGTTCATCAACATATGCAAAAGCTGAACAGTAACTTGAAAAAGAGCCTTTGATAACGGTGGATTCCTTTGAAATAGCTGTTGAGCTAGTGGCTTGTTTTGTGCAACAAAGTCCTATCATTAAGTCAAAATATATCATATGTTATATTGAGCAGCTACCAAAAAAATAACAGAAAAGGGAAAAACTTGGCTTGTAATATCTGTAAAAAGATCCTACCTTCATTTCGGACATAATTTCATTCAGCTACTGTCTGGACATTTCAGCTAGATATTGAGTGAACGGATCACTTCCCAAACTAGAGGGGTGTTGCAAGCCATTTTGGATGGACGGAAAGTTGCTGGCCTGATCTCCAATCAATGTTCTAGCCACGACAGATGCAGCGGTAGCTGCTAGTTGATGACCAATAGGTTGATGGAGAGAAGAGTCCACCGGAATAGGACCTCCAGGTAATGCTTTTTAGGCATCTGCAAATTTTCACAAGAGTATAAGCAAAGACACTTGTGAAATGAATCACTGATGCCCGAGAAAATCCAAAAAGGAAAGGTTGATATTCAAAATTTTGAAGGATAAGAGAAAACCTCTCTTAAGCTTCACCCCCTCCTTCAAGTCAACAACTATCACATACTGACTAATTATCAAGTCAACTCCATTTAAATGTACTCCTACTCCTCCTTCTTCCATCAAACACAATCTCATAGGGTGTTTCTAAATCCCAACTACTACTATAGCTGTTCTTCTTTACTCATGCACAAATGGATTTACCCATGTCTAAGCATAAAACTCTCTACCATTACCAAATATAAGCTAATGGACACTAAATCTCAAATCGCATTAACAATTGTGCGGGAAAACAACACATTTACCCATAACCCAGGCTAAACATTGGCATACAAACACAATCCCAAACCCCCCAACCAAATTCATGAAACCGAACCAAACTACAGGCTGAAAACCCATTAACAAAGTCACAATTTTCAGAAACCCATGAACTTTTTCATGAAGTTACAACTTTCAACAAATTAAACAAACCCTAAAACTCCAACCACTATCCAAATCGTCAAACCCCCATCAACAATGTCACCAAAAAAAACTATATTTCCAGTGCCAAACCACACAAAGATCCCATCTTTCCTGTGCAAAACCAATCAAAATTGAAAATTGGCAACAACCATTAACAATGCAGCACTACTTTCAGAACCCCCACCAACATTTTGATGAATTCCCAGTTGCAACCTTAAGTTTCTCTTTTAGTTTTATCCATCTTCACTACCCAAAGTTTGTTGGAAAAGGGAAACATTCTAGTATTTTTTGCATTTAAAAGAAATGAAAGTAGTTTTTAGTTTTTTGGTTGCTTTTTTGGGTAGTTTTTTTTGCATTTTAACAAAAATAATAATAATGAAAAAATGCAAGGTCAAATACTTACTTGTCAGGTAACCAAACATTTGTCAAAGAACACATCAAAGAAGCAACCTAATCATCACTCTCAATAGTAAGAAAAAATCATTTTCATAATGGTTTTGATCTTTGTAGAGTTTTTCCCCTTTTCTAAATAAAGATAAATGTTGGCAGCTATTGGAAAGAAGTTTATATTCTCACCATATGAAGATTTCCAACTCCTTCAACCTTCTCATCGTCTTCCAAAAAATCGACATCGGTAGCTCCAAACCTTTTCTTTTCAGGTTCACTTTCTCCTTAAGTCAATTGAACATAGGAAGAAGATGAGAAAATCTATATTTATCTACGAACTTGGGATGTGATGCAGATCTATGCATATTGTCAAGACTTTTGACATTAAAACAAAGAGTATGAGAGACCTCTTAATAAATTCAAATAAATATGAGAGGAGGATTTGCACGGGAATATATAAGTTCTGCAAACCATCCCTCTTTTACACACACTTAACTTATTCTGCAACTGCGAGAATTGGCAAAACACATGAACATTATCTAAATAAACACTGATTGGATGTTTTCCAATAATTTTCAAGAAAAACCAATCCAACAATTGATGTCCAGACTAATCAACTAATGCACAAATCATTTCATGGTACCCGATCATAAGATAAATGTGCATCAAAAAGTTGTTGAAACACCCCAAACCAGAAATTTTTTAGAGCAGTAGCAGAGGAAGGATAAACAAAAACAACGAAAGACATAAGAACATGATGAGTAGTATTAGTAACCGAACAATCTTAACTCTCAAACCATCAAATTTAAGTAACCCATAAGAACATGAGGATGAGCATCAAAATTGAAATTGAAATTGAAATTTACATGAGAATGAGCATCAAAATCATATCTCAAACATCAAGTTTAACTAACCAATAACTAACCATCATGATGAGTAGTGATGGGTTTTTTCTGTCCAATCTATACATGAGAATGAGCATCAAAATTGAAATTTTAACTAACCCATAAGAACATTGAAATTTTAACTAACCCACGAAAATGAGCATCAAAACTGAAAATTGGACTGACCCATTAGAGGAGGGGAGGATGAGGAGGGCAGCGCCGTCGACGGAGGTGAGGCGTCGAGGCGTCGGGGCTGCAGGAGGTGGGGTGTTGAGAGGGGATCAGCGCCGTCGACGGAGGCGAGGCGTGGGGCATTGGGTGACAAATTTTTGGGTAGTTTTTTGCATTTTAACAAAAAATAATAATAATGAAAAAATACAAGGTCAAATACTTACTTTTCAGGTAACCAAACATTTGTCAAAGAACACATTAAAGAAGCAACCTAATCATCACTCTCAATAGTATGAAAAAATCATGTTCATAATGATTTTCATCTTTGTAGAGTTTTTTCCCCTTCTTAAAATAAAAGTTGAATGATAAATATTGGCAGCTATTGGAAAGAAGTTTATATTCTCACCTTTGGAAGATTTCCAACTCCTTCAACCTTCTCATCGTCTTCCAAAAAATCGACATCGGTAGCTCCAAACCTTTTCTTTTCAGGTTCACTTTCTCCTGAAGTCAATTGAACATAGGAAGAAGATGAGAAAATCTATTTATCTACGAACTTGGGATGTGATGCAGATCTATGCACATTGTCAAGACTTTTGACATTAAAATAAAGAGTATGAAAGACCACTTAATAAATTCAAATAAATATGAGAGAAGGAGGATTTGCACGGGCATATATAAGTTCTGCAAACCATCACTCTTTTACACACAGTAAACTTATTCTGCAACTGCGAGAATTGGCAAAACACATGAACATTATCTAAATAAACACTGATTGGATGTTTTCCAATAATTTTCAAGAAAAACCATTCCGACAATTGATGTCCAGACTAATCAACTAATGCACAAATCATTTCATGGTACCCGAACCAGAAAATTTTTAGAGCAGTAGCAGAGGAAGGATAAACGAAAACAACGAAAGCCATAAGAACATGATGAGTAGTAGTAGTAACTGAACAATCTTAACTCTCAAACCATCAAATTTAAGTAACCCATGAGAATGAGCATCAAAATTGAAATTGAAATTGAAATTTACATGAGAATGAGCATCAAAATCATATCTCAAACCATCAAGTTTAACTACCCAATAACTAACCATCATGATGAGTAGTAATGGATTTTTTCCGTCCAATCTAACCCATAAGAATATTGAAATTTTAACTAACCCATGAGAATGAGCATCAATACTGGAAATTGGACTGACCCATTAGAGGAGGGGAGGATGAGGAGGGTAGCACCGTCAACAGAGGCAAGGCATCAGGGAGTCAGGGCTGTAGGAGGTGGGGCATCGAGAGGGGATCAGCACCGTCGATGGAGGCGAGGCGTGGGGGCATCGGGGCGGTAGGAGGTGGGGCGTCGAGAGGGGATCGAGAAGATAGAGAGATGGGGGGGTTCGGGAAGTGAGGAGAGAGAGAGAAAGAAGAGCGGGATGGACGTCGACGGAGGCGAGGCGTGGGGGCGTCGGGGGCAGGAGGTGGGGGGTCGGGCGGCAGGAGGTGGGGCGTCGAGAGGGGGGTTCGGGAAGTGAAGAGAGAGAGAGAGAGAATGAGGGGGCAGGATGGATGAGAGAGAGAGACAGAACTGGGGAAGTGGGAGGGGGAGAGAGAGAGGGCTATTTGAGTTAATGTGTTTTGGGGTTTGAATTTTTGGTTTTGGAATTTGAAATTTTGGATGGAAAAATATGTTTTGTGAGAATCAATCTGGACCATTGGTTTTAGGGGAGATTGAAGGAGAGCCACTTGATAGCTTTCTTTGTAATTTATTATATAGATATATATATACACCTGTGTGTCTCCCCCCTCTCAACCCTAGCCATCTTCTCCAAACCATCTCTTCCAACCTCTGCCCTCTCAACCATCAGGTCGAGCCCTCCTACCCTCCACTTCCCCTGCTTCTCTCCCACAGTCAGCAACATCAACCGCATCCCTGCGCGCAGCCGAACACCCCAGTCGCCAGCTTCCCTTCCTGTCGCCATCCTCAGCGATGCTGCCCTCCCATCCCCTTCCCATCGTCCTATTCCTCCCGAGCGCTGCGCACCACAAAGACCCTAACAGCCCTGTCCTACTGTGCGCCTTCCTCCTGCTGCGTCGCCGACCCCGGTACTCCCCTATGTGAACGCCTCTCTGCCGTGCTGTCTCCCTCCCAGTCATGACCACCCCTCGACAGCAACACCAGACTCTGGCTTCCCTTGTTCTTGGGTTTGGGCTTGCGTCGATCTCATGTAGTTGTGATCGTGTATGCATTCATGAGTCGTTCGTTGATTTCGTGTCCCGGGAATCCGTTCCCATTATTCTTGCTCTTGTTTCATCGTTTCCATCGTCGTCTATAAGGCAAGTAACTTGTATTCTTTTATTGTGTAATACAAGTATTAAATACCGTTATAGTGTTGTTGTGTTCTAGAGATAATTCTTGTGCAAAACTCCTGTTATATCTTGTCTCTATTGTGTTGACCTGCCCGTAGTTGCCTCATTACACAAATGACATGAAATAACTTAGGGATGACCAATTCTTATATACATGCATGTTGTTCGCGATTCATAACTTGTTGTATGATCTTGGATGCATGATGTGTTCATTGTAGTATAATTCGTAGTAGACTTGTGAAATACCCTATACCATGTTATTTGGACATCTAGTATACCATATTTCACGTTTGGTTATGTTTTGTTTTGGATGAGTTTCATACGAACTAGTTGATTTTGTGCATGAAAGATATTTTCTGTTTTGCCAATTCTCCATTTTATTCTGTATTTTAGACCCTATTAAGGTCAGTATATGAAAACTATTTGTGAATATGAATTATATAGAATTCTGTCTACTTTCCAGATTTTCTGGCAGATCTCAGTTTTGATTTATGAGTTGCGAGTTATGACTATTTTACTACAGATGTGTTTAAGATTTCAGATCTAGTCTTATATGAATTCTGTATAGTAATCTATTTTTCTGCTGATGGTAAAGATAATATTTTGATCCAATATTTTGCTGATTACAACTAGACTTAATTGGGATTAACCCCTAATTTTTGTGGATTTAATTGATAGCTTTTACAAACTATTTTATGCTTGCAAACAACTATTTTACTTGCAAAATTTTCTTACTTTTTAGTAAAGAAACATAATTTCGACCTGATTCTATTTGCTGTCTATAAAAACTTTGTGAATATGAATTATAGCCTACTGTATCTATTTTAACACCCTTTTGACAGATCGGGATTTTGATTTATATTTTGTGAGATATTGCTGTTTTAGTACTGCAGTGTTTATGATTCCAGATTTACAAAACTGCCGTATCTTGCTACTTTCTGATTTTACTTGACTAGTCAATTTATGTAGGAAAATTATGAAACTTTTTTTTGTTATTAAACATACTAGGGAATACTGCAGATTTTTTTGGATTTAATCAGTAAGTTTTGATGCCATTTAGCTGTTTATGAATACAAACTTTTGATATCTGGCTGAACATGTTTTATGGATACAAATTTGTTTTGAGTCTTATTTTTGTGAAATACCATATAACTTATATATATTTACTGGATTCCGTCGAGTTTCTATTTTCTAGATTTTCTGACGGATTTAGGTTTGCACATTTGTACGAACGGGAATTCCAGATTTAGTGCAGTACTGTCTTGCTGTCCTGAACTAGAATTCTCGTTGTCCTAATCTTTTATGAGTTGTCTTTCACCTATACATGTTTATCCTCCAACCTGAACCTGTTACATGTTCATACCATGTTATTCTCACCCTGTTTTGTACACGCACCTGCCTGTTTGATAATAATAATAAGAAACTCAGCTGGGGTTTAAAGGGAAAGATCTAATAGTGGAAAATACAGAAACGTGTACTCGGAAGAGGATTCATAGATCCTACTTAGTTATTTGGAGCTTGATACTTGGTTATTTGGAGCTTTATACTTGGTTATTTGGAGCTTGATATCTGGTTATTTGGAGCTTGACACGTGATTACTTGACACTTGCACATTTGACACTTGGAGCTTGATATCTGGTTACTTGGAGCTTGATACTTGATTACTAGGAGCTTGTCCCTGAGTACACTGTCCTCTTTGATCCACTATGAAATCTAAAACGAAATTATTTGAATGTAGCAACCATGTGGTAAAAGTTTGGGACGCATGAAGTGCTACCTGGATAGTAATAAATACAACACTTGAACATGATCACTTGACACTTGCTACTTGTTACTTGTACATGATACTTGATACTTGACACTCGTTACTTGTTACTTGTTTACATGATACTTTTTTTACTTGACACTTGTTATATGCCACTTGCACTCGTGCATCTTGCCATGCTAGTTGTTTCTGTTCTTGATTTGAGTTAGTTCCTTTATTTTGTTGCTACATCCGTTCCATGCTATACTTGCTCCGCTGTTACTCTATTCTTGTCTATCTTTTCTGTACTTATTGCCAGCACTACAAGCAGCCCGTAACTTGCTTTGACGGGCGTTTGTTTTCTTTTTTACCCTTCCTACAAATTGTTAAATTGCATATTTTGGTGATCAGCTGCCCGATGGAGTAGATGATCTGAGATTCTAGTTGGTTGAAGATTTTGCTATATCCATTTATTTCTTATTGCTTATCTTGAATAATTATACTTGAGTACTTGGATTATTTACTATTAGGCAATGTGACCCAGGATTATTGACTTGTTTAGATCTGATTTATTTGAGATTATTAAATTTTGTTTCAAGTAATCTTGTTGAGCAGTTATGCATGCGTAGGACTATTTCTCTTGTATATCTCTTGTTTATACTTGTGCTTTTTGTAAAGTCCTGACAGCTTATGGATGATGAAAATCATTCGCTGAACTTAGTCACATATCTGTATTCCGTCTCACTTTTTGAGAAGCGGGGTGTGACAACATTTATTCTCATTGTATCTCTTTTGGGACCATATTTTGGATCTTCATTCTCTATATATCCATTTATTTGATTTGCCATCTTCTTATTTGAGTTCTTGATTCTAATGTCTCCTATTATTCATCTCTATTTGATTGGGCCATTATTTTTTTATCCCCATTATTTAATTGTTCATGCCCTATTTTAGTTATCCTGTTGTGCCCATCTCATTATTTTTTGATTAATCCTATTCTGTTGCTTAATGGGTCTTAATACCCATTAGCTTAATACCCTAAAACCCACTAATACCCTATAAGCCAACTAAACCCTACCCGAAACCCAAAATACCCATCTGCATCCCTAAACCCTAATATCTAACCTTGTTTATATATAAATATAAATATAAATATATATATATATATATATATATATATATATATATATATATATATATATATATATATATATATATATATATATATATATATATATATAAACATCATGTTCTCTCTTTCCCCCCTCAAAAAACCTAGCCGCTCCTCCTTCTCTTTCCCTAAACCCATCCCAACCTCCTAGCCCAGGCCCTGTGCTCCCCCGTCTCCCCTTTACAGCGTCGCCCTAGCACCCAGCGGAAGAACAGCACCCCGGCGCTCCCCCTGTGCTCCTCCTCCTTTGCGTCATAGACGATAGCAACGACCACCGCGACCTCCTGGTCCCCGTCTCCTCCTTCCTTGCGACGCAGCTAGCACGCCGCACCGTCTCCTCGGTTCTCCCTCCATCCTGTCACAATGCCACGTCGAAAGCCCCCCCGCCTGGCCCTACTTCCTTTTGAACGACGCCAGCAGCAGCAACAGCGTGTGCTCCCGCCGTTGCCCTTGGCCGCCGTCATCTTCTCATCCAGTCTCTCTCTCTCTTGGTGTGCGTGTGTGATCTTGTGGTGATCATGGGTTCTTTTGCTCGTAGTTGTTTGTTGAATTCGTGCCCGGGATTCGTTCTCGTTATTCGCACTCTTTGCATCGTTTTCGCTGTCGTCTATAAGGCAAGTAACTTGTTTTCATTTTTTTGTGTAGTACAAGTACTAAATACTGCTTGTAGTGTAGGTTTGTCCTAGAGACAATTCTTGTGCAAAAACCCCTGTTATACCTGTAGTTGTCTCATTACACACACGGCATGAATTTAGACTTAGATATAATAGATTCTTGATGTATACATGCATGTTGTTCCTGATCTATGATGTGTTGTATGATCTTGTGTGCATGATGTGTTAGGAGCAGTATAACTCGTAATATACTTGTAAAATACCATATACCATGTTGCTTGGACATCTAGTACACCATATTTTGCTTTTGTTATAATTTTGATGTGTTACATATGATCTAATTGATTTTATGCTTGAAGAATATTTCAGTTTTTGTTGTTACCCCGTTTTGTTCTGTATTTTAGACCCTATTAAGGTTAGTATATGAAAACTATTTGTGAACATGAATTATAGAGAATTCTATCTACTTCTAGAATTTCTAACAGATCTCAGTTTCGATTTATGAGTTGCAAGTTATTACTGTTTTACTACAGATTTGTTTAAAAATTCCAGATTTTTTTGTATATGAATTCTAGATGATAATTTATTTTTATACTGATGTTAAAGATAATATTTTGATCTAATATTTTGTTGAGTACAACTAGACCTAATTGTGATTAACCCCTAATTTTTGTGAATTTAAATGATGACTTTTATGAACTATTCTATGCTTGTAAACAACTATTATACATGTAGAATTTTCATACTATTCAGTAAAGAAACATAATTTTGACATGATTATATTTGTTGTTTATAAAACAATTGTGAATATGAATTATGGCCTGCTGTATAGATTTTATCACCCTTTTGACGGATCTGGATTTCAATATGTATTTTGTAATCTATTGGTGTTTTAGTACTGCTGGGTTTATGATTTCAGATTTACAAAACTGCTGTATTTTGCTGTGTTCTGATTTTAATTGAGTATACTATCTATGTTGGAAAATTATAAAAATTTATTTTCTGATACTAGACATACTAGGGAATACCCCAGATTTTTCTTGGATTTAATCAATATGTTTTTATGTTGTTTTTCTGTTTATGAATACGAACTTCTGATTTCTGGCTGAATATGTTTTCTCGATACAATTCTGTTTTGAGACTTGTATTTGTGAAATACCATATTACTTATATATATTTGCTTGATTCGGTCGAGAGTCTATTTTCTAGATCTTCTGACGGATCCAGGTTTGCATGGTTGTGGCAACGGAAATTCCAGATTTGGTGCAGTATTGTCTTACTGTCCAGAACTAGAATTTTCATTGTCTTAGTCTATTTTGAGTCTTTCTTTACCCATTCGTGTCCTCTGTTCGACTTGTACTTGTCCCTTGTTGTCTCTCCATGTTTCTTAACTTGTTTGTGCACGTCCATTCTCGCTTGAATAATAATAATAAGAAACTAAGCGGGGTTAAATGGAAAGATCTAATAGTAGAAAATACAGAAACGTGTACTCGGAAGGGGGTCTATAGATCCTACGTGATTACTTGAAACTTGATACTTGGAGCTTGATACCTGGTTACTTGGAGCCTGATACTTGATTACTTGGAGCTTGTCCTTGAGTACACTGCCCTCTATCCATTATGAAAGCTAAAACGTAACTGTTTAAATATAGCAACCATGTGGTAAAAACCTAGAATGCATGAAGTGCTACCTAGATAGGACTAGATACAAGACTTGAAGATGATCACTTGGCACTTACTACTTGTACTTGATTCTTGACATTTGCTACCTGTTACTTGTACATGATACTTATTTACTTGACACTTGTTACATGCCACTTGCATTCGTTCATCTTGCCATGCTAGTTGTTTAGTTCATGATTTGAGTTAGTTTCACTATTTTGTTGTTGCATCCTTTCCAAACTATTCTTGCTTCCGTTGTTACTCTATCTTTGTTTATCTTTCCTTGTACTTGTCGTCTGCACTACAAGCGGCCCGTAACTTGTATTGACGAGAATTTTCTTTCTCTTTCCGTTTCCTGCAATTTGTTAAATTGCAGATTATGGTGATCAACTGCCCGATGGAGTAGGTGATCTGAGATTCTAGTTGTCTGGAGCTTTTGTTATATCTATTTATTTTCTTGTTGCTTATCTTGAATAATTGTACTTGGTTACATGGATTATTTTGTATTGGGCTTTGTGTCCCAGACTTGTATTTTGTTCCAGACATATTATTTGAAATTCAGTATTCTTGCTTCTTATTTCAAGTAATCTTGTTGACTATATCGATTCAGTTATGCATGCATGGTTGACTATTTCTCCTGTATATCTCTTGATTATTCTTGTGCTTGTTGTAAAGATCATGACAGCTTATGGATAATGAAAATCATTCGCTGGACTTTGTCGCATTCCTGTATTCCGTATTCCTTTTTGGGAAGCAGGGCGTGACAAGTTCAATCGGGTGACTGGATGGACAATGCGACCGTACATGAACATCCACAGTCTTCTGTCGGCTCATCGAACACGAATGAAGTTCATATTGGACAAAGGTTTCCAACTAAAGATAGTATCCAACATCAAATAAAGATGTACTCCGTAAAAAAACATCGATAATTTGTGACGGTGAGATCGAACCTAAGTTTATAGATCCTGAATGTAAATGCGCACCAATCAAACATATAACCGAGTAGATGCAGAAAATCTGGAGTTCATAAATGAAGTGGGTTGTCCACGGAGATTATGTGCAATCGGTTCAAAAGGGCAAACATATTTCATTGTGAAGAAACTTCAAGGTCTGCATACATGTGTGAATCTCATGTTAAATCAAGATCATAGTAAAGTTGATTCTAAAATTATGTAAATGATGATATTGAATGTTGTGAATGAACAAATAGAAGTAATTAAAATAGTCAAGCTTCAATTCAATTACCATACTTCATACAGGAAAGCTTGGAAGACAAAACATAAAGCTATTGAGCGGTTGTATGGTTCCTTTAAGAAGCGTACACTAGATTTCATTCTCTTTTCATAGCAATTCAAGCTTCAAATATAGGAACGGTTGTGTCTGGTTTCGCCGAGGAAGCATTCAAGGCAGTTTTTTAGGCTGTCCATTGTTGCACACCGAATTGTCGGAGGACTCTATCCAGATAATAGAACTCCATGATGTTGCAGTTCACTAGTGGTGCTCTCGTCAACCATAATTGCATGTTGGCCGTGCACAATGGTAGTAGTCTTTCCAATTGATCAAGGGTGTAGGGATCCCAATTGACGAACTCTTCCCACATTTGATCAAGCTCATCTCTATAGTATGTCAATACTATACATGGGTTATCTCTCCACGTGTGCCCATCGATCTAGTAAACCCCTAGAGGAGCCATCATCACTAGGTTCTCATCAACTAGTTTCCAATTCTTTGAAAGTAACTTGATCCGGGCACGGTCGATGTGTATACGTTCCCAACACCAAATCTGTAATATCCCCCTCAGCCCTGTCATCTGTATGGACCACATCGCACAATTACACAATGCACGACAAAGGGAAGCCAACACCGCACTTCCCCCAGCTATAATGGTCAGGCTCTTTGTAGATCATCTATCAATGTTTGGTACATAAAGTGAATGACATCAACCCAGAATAGTTTGGGAAGTTAACACCTCCCAACATACTCATAAGGTATGCCCATGTGTAGCATTTAAGTTGGAAGTCTGTCGGGTTATCTCACCAAGAGTTGTTGAACTCAGAATAAAGCCATGAACATCGGATTGATTCACTAAAAAACACACCTTTGTCGTTCTCATCAACATCTTTACCAAGATATTCTCGAACCAATGCATCTTTATTGAACTCCAAATTTTTGCACATGACAACCCCATCTATTGGAAGACAAAAAATAACCGTTATATATCTTGGAGTGTCACTGTCATATCTCCAACCGGTAGATGGAACGTGTGGGTCTCCGGCCTCCATCGCTCCACAAGAGATGTAAGTAATGAACAGTCGCACTTTACATTCGACAACATCGACATTCCGTGGAAACTGGCATTTACCAAATAGATGTGTATATGGGAGTGCATAAACAATGTTGTGTGTAGCCGGATGCTTATAGCCTTCATTTCTCCCTTCCACACCGACTGAGACCTGTGCTCTTCTTGCAAGTATAGTAGGGTCGGGTCTAATGGATCTGGACCTCCATATGCGGCGGAAGATGACGCACCTACTTCATGCGAACTAGATGGCTGGCTGGCATTTTACACCAACCTATATATTCTTGTTATTATAGAAACAATATTAGACATTATGATTTGGGTCTCAAAAATAAAATATGCTTCTTACTTGTGATAGTGATTGGCCACTAACACTGCCCGACGGCTGTGGGTCGGTCCATTTTTCTATCAACATTAATAGAGCATTTATCATGAACAAAATTCGAGTTATTGGGAATACACTACTCATATCAATATTGAGAACATCTCATTACACTACGTATATCCATTCATACATACACATAAATCTTCCAAACTTTGAATACTATACCAATTCTCATATATAAAAAATACCACTATTGTCTACTCGTATCAATACTCAACTCATATCAATATCCTAATCAAATCAATATGGACAACATCTTAATACATTACGTACATCTAATCATATGTATACATTAATCTTCGGAAAATTGAAAATAAAGCAATTCAAGTATATAAAATTTTCTAGGCATTGGGAATACACTACTCGTATCATACTACTCAGATCAATCTTCACAATATCTCAATACACTACTTATATACACGCATACGTACATTTAAATCTCAATAAACAAATTGAAATTTTTAAAAGAAATTAAGGGTTTTGGAATACATTTCACAATTCGGAATTTAGGGGCATAGATGTTGGTGGTGATGGTTGGGAAGTTGCTAGATTAGCATCGAGATTTGCTCAGTAATTTTGGATTTCTTTTGAGTTGTAGAAGATACGGTGCCATGCTCCTCGTGGAGGGAGAGATGAGGGAATCAGAGGGGATGAGGATTATGGTTTATGGATTATGATTTTATGAATTTTTTGGGATATGAAAAAGGACACGTTAAAGGGAGAAGGATATGAAAAAGGACACGTTAAAGGGAGAAGAGGGGGAATTGTGATGTAACCCCCTTTCCCACCAATACATATTTTTCTGTGAATTTTCTGCATTTGGATTCCTTATAAAAATTTTTGTTTTCTTAAATTCATTTGTTTTAAATTTATTTTGGATCTCCTGTTAAAATACAATTCTATTAATAAATTGTATTGGTAGTTATTTTCAAATAACTTATTTATTGTAATATATTATTATTATTATTATTATTATTATTATTATTATTATTATTATTATTATTATTATTATTATTATTATTATTATTATTATTATTATTATTATTCTTTCTTTGATTGTTTATTTATTTGTGAAAGCCCATAAATTTTAATCCATGTTTTAATGTTATTTATTTATATGAACCTCATTAAGTTAACCCAAGGTTCAATTTTAAACCACTTTACATATGATTTTGGATTTATTATTTTAAAAATGCTAACCCAAATTATATTTCATTTTATCTTATTACTAATTGGTATTTAGATTTAATGCATAAAATTCTATTCAATTCTATAATTTTATTTGTTGTCTTACTAGATTATTTTATTATTGAGTGAAGCTCAAACATACTTCATTCTATATGTATTTCATTATTTGATTATATATATATATATATATATATATATATATATATATATATATATATATTATAAACCTTATAATCCTAAACCCAAACCTGTTAACCCAATATCCTATTTCTATTTATTTATTTTTAAACCCAATAGCCCATTCTTATTAGCCTAACCCTATAACCCATTAACCCAACATCTTAATACCCTAGATTAATTAACCTAAACCCGAATTATATTAATCTCATCCAAATCTCTATTTAATCCCTCTCTCTCAGCCGCCTAATCCTCTTCCTCCCCTGTTCTGCCCCGAAACCCAACTCCGACCTCCTCCTTGCCTTGCCGCCCTCATCCCCAGTCTTTGCCAGCACTCCACCGCCTCCCTCTTGACCCCCAGTCCCTGTCGCCATCGTCAAACCCCTCGCGCCACCCTCGACGCCCAACCATCCTCTTCGACCTCCATCCCTACATTTTCCAGCACTGCATACCAACCACCATCGCCCTGCACCGCCCCTCGTCGAACTCGTCCCCTTCATCATCCATCGCAGTCCTCCGCGACAACCACGTGACCGCCTACACCTTCATCCCACTTGTCGTGATGTGCTTTGCTCAGCGTCCAATCGATTGCCGCTCCTACCGCCATCACCAGCAACCTCGAGCACCACCCTGCAGCCGACCGCCTTGTCCCTGCACCTCCCATCGATCTTACCACTGAAGTTCCTCGTCGACCATCATCGACAACACCCGTTGCTACTTCCATGCCTGGCTGCCAACCATCGATAGCACCCCACCACAATCTTCCACTCCGTCGTAGGCCGAAAATCCTTAAACCACACTACCGACCGAACTCTGCACCCCCGTAGCCACCGACGCCCCACATCCTTGCTGATTCCAGTCCATTGCAACCGTCGATGCCGTTTCCTTTTCTGTTCTTGTTGTTGTCGCTTACTAGTTGTTGATGTGTTTCTTGCCGTGATTGCTGCTGTCTCTAGTGTTGTCGCTGCTGTTACGTTGTTTGCACGTGATTATTGTGTACGTGGTTTGCACATGATTGCTGTGTACGTAGTTTGCACTTGTTGTTGTTGTTGGATCTTTTCGTATCATCTTCATTAATATTTGGGATAATCGTCTAAAGTCAAGTTTCCTCTTGAACTAGTCTTATTCAAGAGTTTTCTTTGATCCCTGCAAGTAGTTCCTCTTTCATCTATAATATTTTATTTGTTTGATACCTTTCAAAGAGACTATTATGGATTCATTGGCGAAACCAAGTAGTAGTCCTCTTTTCGTGTCATTCCCTTGATTCAAACTCAAGTCTGTTATGTATTGTCGTATGCACACACGACACAAATACTTAGATTAGAAACATGTACATAGATATTGATGATTCAATGTTTTCCGTTTGAATGTGATGATCATGTTATGTTGATAATAATTTGTCTCACCAATTTAGAATTCCACCCTAAAGTTTGAGTACGATTTCCTGTGAATTATTGCTTTGAAATTATATGCTTGCTTATTTATTTTGTTGTCTTTTAATAATAATCTACTTGTTGGCCTGTTGTTTTCTCTATGTTGCTTTCAGTTTTTGACCTAGTTTCTGTCATAATTTAATAAAACTTTGTAAATAAAACTTATAGCTCTTTGAATCTATTTTTTAAAACTTTTTACGGATCTAGATTCTGATTTATGAACTGAAAGATATCATATTTTTCACACTGCTAAGTTTTCAATTTCCAGATTTCTGTATAGAGTTACACCAATGTGATTTTCTATTAAAATAAATTGCTAACAGCAGAATTAGAGCTTAAAATTTTATATTTTGTTACTAGACATGTCTATGAGTCACACTATTATTTTTATAACATTATTTGATAATTTTCCAGACCTTTTATAAATATAAAAACTTTACCTTAGGTTGTTGTTAGAACACTAGTTCAGTATAGATACAGAATTTTTACCTAACTACAGATAACATCATTTGAAAATCACTAAATAAGAGTTATAGACCGATGTGTTTAGAATCCAAATCATCTCTCGGTTTTGCAATCTGACCTATAGATTGCAAGATATTCAAATTTTCATATAGTGACGTCTGAATTTTAGAATGCAGTTTGAAAATGTATTCCATGTCTAATCAATTAAAACAATAGATTAATTTTAAGAAATAAAATCTGAGATTAATTCTGTTGTTACTAAACATTGTTAGGAATTAAAATATGATTTTTACGAGATTTTAAAATGATTTTCCAAATAGCTTTTGTATATAAGAATTTAACTCTAACATGCTGCCTGAACATGTAATCAGTAAAGAACGAACTTATAGGCCTAGTTTATGTATTTGTCATATATCGTATGAATACTAGGTTTGCCTGTTGACACGTGCCTACGACACGTCTTCGGAACGGTGTACCTGGTTTGATTATATAAAATAGTTTTAGAGGTCCAGCAAATTAATTGAAGTAGGAAATATATTATATGAGGAAACAACGTATCTACCTTTAAGCTCAACCATTGCCTTCTCGATCATTAGCTTGAATTTTTCTAGAATGCATATAGTTTGTTAGAAACACTGCATAGAATTTTTTTAAACTTCTGCATCACTTTTAGATGCTTGTAATAGTTATGCAAGGACATAAGCATATAGGTTTTATAGATCTTACTCTAATCCCATAACCACTATGAGCATGTCTAAATACAATGGTAACCCAAGTGCAGGTGTGAAGGTATCTACAATACCAATAATCAAAATATTTTTTTGTGTGAGACTCAGTTTACCATTGAAATATCTCTTATTATTATTTCAACCAAAATGAAATACATGAAGTTCTTAAAACTCTAATCCAAGCTAATCATTTCTTTTATCTCCACTATGTCTCCCCATTGAACCTTTATATAAAAAAAAATCAAAATTGATCAATAACAAATTTACTTTAGCTGTCTTTCTTCAGTGGAGAGTTTGCACCCTTCACAGGTAAAATCCAGTCATCTAAATCATATATATCCAAACATACACTAAAAGTTCTGATATGTTATGTTATCCATGGTTTCTAATAACCAGTGAAGGGAACACTTCACGATAGTATTTTCTCTTGTTGTAAAGAAATTAATGTTGCATATTTGCCAAGTTATTTTAGGTTGCTAATCAACTTACTTGTCCTACTATGGTTTGGAAGCCCAAATTGAGGCCACCAAATAATTCCTCTCTCACTTGCGTACACCTTAAATCAAAACCAATAAAAAACTCACCAAATAAATCACCAAATTAAAATTTTTTAAACCCAAAAATAAAACAATCATACCTCTCTAAAATTAGATCTCATGCACACAGAAAATTTGAGTCAGAAAAAAACTGAGTAACCCCCTGCACACACAAAATTAAAAATTAGAACGAGAATTAGGTTAATGAGATGAAATTAGAGTCGCTACAGTGCATGTAGAGGCTTTCGATTCGGTGGAGGGGAGTCACTGATACATAGTTGCTTAATATTCGCGCTCGATTTTGTGGAGGGGAGTTGCCGATACGGAATCAGCAGCGGATCAGATATCGGCGATGACCTCTTAATTGGGGTTCGACACTGGATTTGGATTTGGATTTGCTTTGAGATTCGCACTTGAGAGGACGATGGAGGCTTCGCCAATGGAATGGAAGCAAAGGTTTAATTAAGAAAATGGTTTTAGGGATTTGGAGTTAGCAGCTTAAAACCCTGGGAAAAAAGAGAGAGAAATTGGAGCTCTCTGGTTTGGGGAATAAAGGGAGAAAACTGATCTGAATAAGAGGGAGAGAGAGATAGAGAGATAAATAATTAAATAAATAAAGGAGTTGTTTTAGGGGGGCTTTGTTTGAGTTTTGGGGGGAAACTTTTAGGGAGAAAATGTCTTTTGGAAGTTTACATCTGGACCATTGATTTTCTTACTATTGAAGGAGAGCCACTTGATATCTTTTCTTTGTGTTTTATTATATAGATGCGTTGGAACCAGCAAAAAGTCTACTTTCCAGAATCTGTGATAGAACTTGATTTGCTTTCCTTTAGCAACAGAAAAGTGGATTTTTGTACAGAAATGTCTTGCTGTCCAGAATGTATACTTTTGTATTTTAATCATATACATGTTTGATTTTGCATCTAGTTAATAGAATTAGTTATACCATGCATTGCATTGCCTTGACATCTCCTTGACATCAATCGAAACTTCTTTATCCATTGCATGTCCACATTTGTGTGTAATAAAATATTAACAAGCCGGGGTATTAAGGGTCGAATTAATAGTGAACAATCGGAGATTGTACTCGGAATGGGTCCCTTATCCTCGATTTTTTATTATCATGGATTGTGGATAAGTTCTCGTTATGAATCGTGGATTGTGGGTTCTCGTTATTTTTATTGTGTCGAGTACATGATCTGTAGAGTTTACCACTATAATCTAAACGATCACTGCTTGTATACATCGTTATTATTATTGGCCTTGAATCATCGATTACAGTCATTGTTTATTACATCATTAATTCTAGACCTTGGGTTATTGTCAATTCTTATTATTGATCTTGATTTCGATCTGGTTCATTACTTCTTGATATACCATGTTTTCTTGCTTCTTTGCTTTCACTACTTGCTGTCCGTAACTTGCTCTAACGAAAAATTATTTCCCACCTCTAGTTGATGAGTTTGCAGGTACCGGAGGAAATTTGACCCAAGGACTTGGTGAACAAATTTTCTGAAGAATGGAGCTGAATCATTAGACAGCTAAAGATATTTCATGTTATTTGTTTATTTTGTTATTTTCTTCGTGCTTTGTATTTCGGGCCTGTATGACCCAAAGTTTACTTTTTCCCCGATGTTGGATATTATTTTTGTGAATTTTATTTCATGATTATTTTGGAGTTTATTCATTGTTTATGTGGTTATTTTTTCTTGTGTGGTTGTGATCTTTTGTATATTATTGAGTTAATCTGTTATAGCTATGGATGATGTTCTTATCATTCGCTGGGCCTTTGTTACGTGCTCGTGTTCCCACATCTTGGGAAGCGGGGCATGATATGTGATCGAGGGTTTTAGGGTTTTGGGTTCGGTAGTGGAGAGAGAGAGTTAAAGTGAAAGGAGAAGGAGAAGAGGGGACGACTAGTTATATGTATGTACTATTATACTGATGCCGCTATCTCCAATAAAGGCATCCTGCATAAGGTTTTTCGTTATTGGGGATAAGGCATCTTGCATAAGGTTACCAATAGTGGGGATAGCGGCATTAATTATAAGATATTTCCACACTTACAAATTTTTCTCAAGTCAGAGAGTTCATAATTAATGTGAAATGTACTAATTCCGTTACTTCAAAAAACGGTATATGAAAAAAAAAATTACAGATGCAGCTTTGGGCAATATCAGCATTAAAATAAAATATGTCGTTGTTGTCAATAGTGTTTTATACTGACGTATCTAAAAGTAAGCCAGTGCTAAATATTTATACTGACCCACTTTTGAAAGTATTTGTCAAAACGACCCACTTGCAAACTCAGTTAGCGAGCATAGTAAAACAGGATCGCTAACTGAAACAGTGAGTGTATACTTGGATTTTTTCTTCAGGTTTCACCACTTGGGGGAAAACCTGAAGAAAAAAGTCAAGTGTACACTCGCAATCTCAGTTAGCGGCCCTGTTTTCACTAGGATCACTAACTGAGTTAGCGAGTGTCGATTGAGAATTCACTTAATTCCACACTCGTTATCTCAGTTTCTTCTTCCCCTATCTCTCTCCACACTCCTCCCTCTTCGAAACCCTAGTGATCCAAATCACATCCTCGTTCTACCTAGTATTTGTATGGTATTTGTTCATAACTCTTGCTATTTTATTTTTGGTTAATTTTGATGTAGGGTTAGATTTAGAATTGTGAGTTAATTTGAGATGTGTTCGACAATAAATTGAGTGTTTTGGTTATACGAATTATGCCTACATTGTACTAAGTATGGATGATTTGTACTAAATTTATTTGTGTAATTAACCTAAAATAACCGATTTTATACTAAGTTAGTTAGTTATTCATGAAATATTAGTGTCAGGAAAAAGAACAAATATAGACTCGCTATCTCAGATAGCGAGTGTGTCATTGTATAGAAAAAGTGAATGAAAATACCAAGTTTAGACTCGTTATCTCAGTTAGCGAGTGTGTTTGTGAGATAGCGAGTATATTGGCTTGAAGAAAAATATAACGGAGTTTAGACTCGTTATCTCAGTTAGCGAGTGTGGTACAAACACACTTGTTAACTGAGATAGCGAGTCTAAACCAAAATATATTTTTCTTCAAGCCAATATACTTGTTCTCTCAGTTAGCGAGTGTTGTACAAACGCACTCACTAAGTGAGATAGCGAGTCTAAACCAAAATATATTTTTCTTCAAGCCAATACACTCGCTATCTTAGTTAGCGAGTGTGGTACAAACACACTCGCTAACTGAGATAGCGAGTCTAAACCCAATAATTTTTTTTTAATTCAAGCCAATACACTCGCTATTTCAGTTAGCGAGTGTGGTACAAATACACTCGCTAACTGGGATAGCGAGGCTAAACTTAGTATTTTTCTTTACTTTTTCTCCAAAGTGTGGTACAAACACACGAATAACACTAACTAACTTAGTACAATATATGTTATTTTAGGTTATTTACATAAATAAATTTATTACAAGTCATCCACACTTAGTACAATATAGGCATAATTCGTATAACCAGAACACTCAATTTATTGTTAAACACATCTCAAATTAACTCAAAATTCTAAATCTAACCATATATAAAAATTAACCAAAAATCATACAAGAGTTATGAACAAAAACTACCCGAATACTAGGTAGAACGAGGATGCGATTTGGCCCACTAGGGTTTTGGAGTGGGATAAGGAGTGTGGAGAGATAGGGGAAGAAGAAACTGAGATAGAGAGTGTGGTATTAAGTGAATCCTAATCGACACTCGCTATCTCAGTTAACGACCTTAGTGAAAACATGATTGCTAACTGAGATAGTGAGTGTATACTTGGATTTTTTCTTCATATTTTTCCCAAGTGGTGAAACCTGAAGAAAAAAGTCAAGTATGCACTCGCTATCTCAGTTAGAGACTCTTTTTTCACTAGGGTCGCTAACTGAGTTAGCGAGTGGGTCATTTTACTAAATACACTTAATAAGTGGCTTAGTTTGGTAAATACTTTTAAAAAGTGGGTCATTTTGGTAAAACTTTTCGGATCTCCAACTAGGGTTGGCATTCGGATCGTCCAGACCAGGTCAGGTCGGACCCGCCCGGGTTGAAGGTTGACGTGGGTGGGTTCGGGTCGAGTCGAAGGCTTAACCGGGCCGGGCCGGACCGGGTTGAAGAGATCAAATCGCGACCCGCCCAACCCGTGAACCCTTTTGGGTCCAACCTAGGTCGGTTCAGGTCGAGTCGCGGGTTGGCCCGGTTAGAGAGTGATTTTTTTTTACTTAAAAAGAATAAAAATAAATAATAAACATTAAAAATCGTAATAATAAAAAAGATTGAAAGAGTGAAATTGCCAAAAAAATAATATATTATTCATATAATTTCAAGTTATACAAGTTTCACAATTTGTAATAAGAAATAAAGATTTCACAAATTTGTTTTATACACAAAAAAATTTCTCATATACAATTTAAATTTACTTCAATTTTTCTAATTTGAATTTTGAAATAACAAGCAAAAATTTAATACAATTATTTATCTATTTATAAGCTATTGATGTTGTTGTTGTTCTTCTTCCGGCGAGTTGCTCCAACTTGTGGATGTAGATAATGCTTTTCCATGTGTCCTATCTTTAGCCTTCAGCCAGTCTTCTTTGCAAACGAGCATCTCTAAGGAGTCGGGCTTCAAGCGATTCCTGTAATCAGTTATAACCCTGCCACTTGAAGAAAATACACTTTCAGAAGAAACTATAGAGATAGGAGGAGTTAGTAGATCTTTATCCATATATTTAAGAATACTATAAGTGTGTTCATAGTCTTTCCACCATTGTAAAATATCTAGTGAAGAAGTAGAAGACTCAGAATCTTGTTGGTTATACCAATTTAATTCATTTGGTTGATTAGTCCTAGGTTTTTTGGATTGAATTTGAGCAAGTAAATTAAATGTTCTATTATCAAATTTACTCTTACCCTTACCTCTAGAAGTAGTAGAAGAAGAACTAACTACAGAAGTTGTACTAGTAGAAGCAAAAGATCTATCATAATAATCACACAATTTATTTAATGTAGATTCAAATTTAACTAAAAAAGAAGCGCAATCAATTTCTTTTTCTACATCATCCCCAAGTAATGCAAAAAACATTTCAATCAAACTCCTCGAACCTTCTAATTTGATACGAGGATCCATAACGGTAGCAACACAAAACAATATAGGAGGAGGATTAAAATACTTTAAAAAAAATTGTATGCAGGTTTTACAATATCACCAACAAAAGCATCATTTAACATTTCGTTAAAAGTTTGCATCATAGTAACTATTGAAATAAAAATGCTACTAGAAGTAGATTCATATGATTTTGAAAATTTTAAATTTGCGGTTTTAAAATGTTCTAAAAATTTCAACAAAGATTCGGCAAAAAACCAATCGGGGGAAGTCATTTCAAAATTTAGCATATTTTTAACGATACAAAAATCATTTATACATGCTTTATATTCGGTAACAACATGTAGTGAATCAGAAGTAGAGTTCCATCAGTGTTTGACATCCTTTGGAAATTTTCTAAACGGTACATTGAAAATCCTACTCCAATTTTTCCATTCTTGAAATACGGTGTCACTTAATGCAATAAAATGTATACAATTTCTAATTTTAAGTATATATGGATCGGCTATTTTTAATGCATCTTGAACACAAATTTAAAATATGACATGCACATCTAACATGAAAAATATTATCAGATGGAGGGTTTAATGCGGATTTTAAAATACTAATTGATACATTGTTGTTAGATGCATTATCAAAACTAATACACATAATTTTATTGCGAATATAAAAAATATCACAAATTTCTAAAATACGGTTTGCTATTTCAACGCCACTATGGGGATAGGGCAACGCGGCAAGTGATACAATTCTTTTTTGAAGAATCCAATTATTGTCGATCCAATGACAGGTTATTCCCATCATTGGAATATTGTTGCAAACCGTCCAACAATCTGAAGTTAAATCAACTCTACAAGTTAAACTCCATAAAATTGCAATCAAAGCATCCTTCGTTCATTGTACACTTTAAAATAATTCGATTTGCAAGTATTTCTCGGGATTCTTCTAAAATGAGGGTTTAAGGCCGTTTGATTAAAATTTTCAAAGTCCCTACTCTCGGGATAGGAAAATGGTAACTCTTCCTTTATTACTAATTGGGCCATTTTCCGACGAACAAGATCGGGATCATAAGGGTAACTATCAACTAGACCGGTCCTATGGTAAATTTTTTGTTGGCCGGGTAGGTCAACAAGAAGATATTTATGAACACTTAGGATGTGTCGCTTAATTGTACCCGTGTCATCACCTCTCTTGAATTTTTATTGCTTAGAACATGTTTTACAAACTTTCAAGCCTATACCCGGAGTTTCTTCGTACGGGATAAAATCGTAAAATTTATGCTGATCAATACTTTCCACTCCACCTTTCCTACCACTAGGGGATTGTGTTGTTTCGGTTGGTTGTTGTTGTTGTTCTTCTTCTAATTGTATATCTTCTACAAACTCATCGTGTGTACCCCATTGTTCGGTAGGAGGATCATGGTACTCTTCGGCGGGCTCACTATGTGGGACAATTGGTGGCCTATGATGGCTACCGCGTGATCTAGACATGTTTATATGTAGTAGTGTATGTAAAAAAAAACTACACAATGTAAGGGCGATAAGTTACAAAAAAAAATCTAGGAAACAAGAGGGTTGTGAGAGAGAAGATCAAAAAACCAACAAACAAACATGATACCAAAAATTATAACTACAAAAATAATAAAAATTGAAGAAGAGGGATATGAAATTTTGATACCGTTCACAATGGATACGAGTATATAAAAAACCCGTGAAAATAAGAAAAGATGTAGAAGTAGAAATTCGGAATTGAAGACTCGAGGAGAGCTTGGAGGAGAGTAGAAGACTTGATTACTTGGAGTTGGAGCAGAGTTGAAGACTTGAAGACGTTGTTGAATTTTGACTTCGATACGATCGGAATTTGATCGTGTATATGACTTGCTAGCTTGTCTGTTCAATTGTTCACAAATTGAAATAAATTGAGTAATAATAGTTGAGAGAGTAAGAGAGTAAGGTGTGAATTTTTTGTTTGAGTTTTGAGGTTATTTATAGGGTAAAAATAAGAGAAAAAAAACAAAAAATAACACAAAAAAATGGCTAAAAGAGCCGTTCAACGGCTCTGTTGAACAGTAGCTAGCCGTTGGGCCAGCGGGTCAACGGTCGACCCAGAGCGGGTCGAACGTTTTGCAACCCGCAGGTCGACCCGTGGGTTGGCGAGCGGGTTGGGCCTTTTTCCCGGGTTACCGGGCCGGATTGAGCAGGTTCGATTCGTTATTTTAGCGACCTGGGTCGACTCGTTAACGTTAATGGGTTCGACCAGAAATCGGACCGTGGTTTCGCGGGCCGGGTTAACCGAGCCTGTCACGGGCGGTTCAAGGGTCCACCCGGTCTGTTTGCCATCCCTATCTCCAACATCTGAGATGGCTGACCCACCTCTGTGCTTTTTTCAAAATTAGACAACGCGTGCCCTGCGTGCCAACTGTCACGTAATCCAACCATTGACGAGCTGGAAACTACTTGATTTGGCCGTTCGTTTTTTTTTTCTTTTGTCATTATTTGCTTTTTGCATAACCGTTAAGAGAAGGGGTAATGCTACACCTACAACCTTTACAACCTTACAACCTTAGGTGGCGCAATCTCATTGGAGATGTGTACAACCCACTATAACCTACTCTACAATACATTCAATGAAATTGTACCACCTAAAGTTGTAAAAGAAAGATTGTAAGAAAAAGTTATAGGTGTAGCATTACCCTAAGAGAAGACCATTACTTTGCACAGAGAACCTATTAACTTAACATATTTAACTTGTGGAGGTAGGTAACTACATCAAAATGTAAAGAAGTAAATATAGTATTTAACTATATATTGTTTACAATTGAACCAGATTATATTGAAATATTGTGTACCTACTATAGAACATTAAAAAAAAGAGATTAAAATGATATGAAAATGAAGATATAAAAATAAGTTAACTAGGTTAATGCATGTAAATATAATATTTTTTGGGAATTGAGGTGTAATTTATATATTGGGAGGAACCAATGTGCAAAATATCCAAGCAAATATCTCTAATATTATGATGAGAAAGTTTGGTTTTTTGTTACATATATTATGCGTACATAACTAATATGGAAGTGGTCTTAGATTATAAATTAGACTATGAAGTAATTTTTTATTATTATTTATTAATTTATTAATTTATTTATTTAATAATTTATTTTTAAGATGTGCATCATATTATTAGTAGTAGTATATAACGTTTCCTTTTGCCGCGGCCCTAATAACTGTTAGAATTGTGTCTTGTATACTTGTTGTTCAGATTAAAGGTAATATGAAGCACGGAGGTCGAAGCATCGAAGCGAGTAGAATGGGAACAACAGCAGCAGCAGGTGCAGCTAGTTGCAGTCGACCGGTCATGGTGACAGTCGACCGCACCCCCCGACCACACCCCCGATCGCTATTTGTACTGGGAAGTCAGAGAGTGGTATGGTCAACCGGTCTTGTTTGATGGTCGACCGCGTGCGGCGTTGTGTTCAGTTTTGGGCCTCGATTTGTTAGGTCGGTTAGCTCAATCTTCAACTCCAAGTTAGATCGTACGGTTCTTATTCAGTTACTTCTTTTCCAGGTTTTATCGGACGACTGAGGATCAAGATTAGATCTAGGGTTTCTCTATATTCTTCTATATATATAGTAAACTCTTCCAATATGAGAGGTAGTACTTCATAGATTCTTTTCTCCATTGCAAAGAGAGGCTCGAGAGAGAGATAGTTCTTGGTGGGTGAGTTTAATTCCTTGTGTCAAGTGAATCAGTAACTCCTTGTAATCTCTTCTAGTTGAATATCCGATCTCCCTATATTTTTTCCCGGATTACGCAAAAGCTAACTGGGATAAGTCATCGTTGTTTTGTTTGTTAGTTTGGTGGATCTACTTGCTTGCTCAATTTATTTGCCTAGTCTACTTCGACTTCCTCATTGCTCTAATTAGTTCCGCTGTGACCAGAGGGTGTTTGTTGATGCCCCAATCCCAACAACTGGTATCAGAGCTTCAGGTTGAGTTGGAAGACTGACATGTATGATGTTCTTATTCAAGAGCGGTTGCAGTCAGCGGTAAAGAAGAAGGAAAAGACAACTGATATGAAGGATGACGTTTAGGAAGATATTCGTGAAAGAGCCATAAGTCTGATCCGACTATCCTTGGCGGAGAGGTCAAGTGCAAATTTCTTGAAGAAACTGACACGGCGAGTCTGTGGGAAAGACTTATAACTGACTACTCTGGTTCGTCATTATTAGATCGAATGCATTGGAAGAGAAAGTTATTCCGTTTATCTATGAAGGAAGGTACCAATCTCCAAGACCACATTACAGAGTTCAATAAGGTATTATCTGAACTTAAGGCGATCAACGCAGATGTGTGTGAGGAAGATAAAGCTTTCAACCTGATATATTCACTGTCGGATTCGTACGAGCCTTTGATCACAACCATGCTACATGGTAGATCTGCCAAGGAGAGTATTTCGGTAGATGGTGTATTCAAAGCATTGAAGGAAAATCAACTTCGGAAGGAGACCCATAAATCTTCGTCGTCTATTCTTACAAGTTGTCTAGCAGTGGATGGTCCTTCGGAGAGAAGACAAAGTGCTTTACAAAAGGATTTGATCCGTTGCTGATATTGTAAGAGGCCAGGGCATATCAAGAAAGACTGTTGGAAATTGCAGAATCAGGAAAGCGCAAAGAACGGGAGTTCAGCCAATGTGGTTAGTACCTTTGATTCAGGGGATTCGTGTCTTCTTGTTTCAAATTCTTTAGAAGTGGATTCTAGTTGGTTTCTTCACTCAGGGAGTTCTTCTCATATTTGCTCTGAGAGGGAGTTGTTTTCTACTTATAAGTCTACTACGGGACGTTGTGTGACAACGGGAACTGGAGAGATTTATGAAGTAGTGGGTGAGGGGACAGTTGGGCTGAAGATGCCATGTCTACACATGTTCACTTTAAAGGATATTTTGCATATTCATATGCTGAAACAAAATCTGATTTCCTTGGAAACTCTTGATGTACGGGGCTGCAGGTACATAGCTCGAGGTGGAGTTCTATCTATTTTTCAAGGTCGTCGTAAGGTGATTAGAGGTATGAGAATGGTTGGGTCAAGCCAAAACAATCTCTACAAGCTTTGAGGAATTCGAAATACTTGCGTAAGTGTTGCTC
Source organism: Hemerocallis citrina (assembly GCA_017893485.1). Classification (NCBI taxonomy): domain Eukaryota; kingdom Viridiplantae; phylum Streptophyta; class Magnoliopsida; order Asparagales; family Asphodelaceae; genus Hemerocallis; species Hemerocallis citrina. The sequence goes on from JACEHZ010000256.1 coordinate 1,207,691, forward strand.
CTTTTCCCAGTATTCCCACAAGCTCAGCTAGTTTGCCACAACTAGATTCATCGAGACGAGACCACGATGTTCGAACATCGTCGAGAGGTGGAGAAAGCTTAAGGGTAGGTGGAGTTCGTGCGGAGTTTGAAAACTTCGTGAGTACATCTACGGATGTGGGCCTTTGAGGGGCTGCACTGGATTTGGTGAGATTGGGTAGAGATCATTTCAATTAGAAGAAGAAGCAATTGTTCTAAGTTTTCTTTGCAAGTGGAATTTGTTAGAGTTTGGAGATGAGTAACACATCATGTGATAGCACTCGTATGCAATCCAAGGTGGAGTTTGTTAGAATTGTATCTTGTATACTTTTTGTTCAGATTAAAAGAAGGTAAAATGAAGTACGGAAGTCGAAGCATCAAAGCGAGTAGAAGGAGAACAGCAGTAGCAGCAGGTGCAGCTAGTTGTGGTCGACCGGTCATGGTGACAGTCGACCGCACCCCCCGACCGCACCCCCGACCGCTATTTGTACTGGGAAGTCAGAGAGTGGTATGGTCGATCGGTCTTGTTGGACGGTCAACTGCTTGCGGCGCGGTGTTCAGTTTTGGGCCTCGATTTGTTAGGTCGGTTCAGCCCAATCTTCAACTCCAAGTTAGATCGTACGGTTCCTATTCAGTTACTTCTTTTCTAGGTTTTATCGGACGACTGAGGATCAAGATTAGACCTAGGGTTTCTCTTTATTCTTCTATATATATTGTAAACTCCTCCGATATGAGAGGTAGTACTTTATAGATTATTTTCTCCATTGCAAAGAGAGGCTCGAGAGAGAGAGATAGTTCTTGGTAGGTGAGTTTAATTTCTTGTGTCAAGTGAATCAGTAACTCCTTGTAATCTCTTCTAGTTGAATATCAGATCTCCCTATATTTTCCCCCGGATTAAGCAAAAGCTAACCGGGATAAGTCATCGTTGTTGTGTTTGTGTTAGTTTGGTGGATCTACTTGCTTGCTCAATTTATTCGCCTAGTCTACTTTGACTTTCTCATTGCTCTAATTAGTTCTGCTGTGACCAGAGGGCATTTGTTGACGCCCCAATCCCAACAATAATATCTTCCTCGCTTGGCCCCTGCTTTCCCCACATGTCTAATTATCTCTTGCTTTTTCTTGGAGGCTCTGTCACCTTTTTCCCAGTGCTTCCCATTTTCGCTAATCCTCCTTCTTTTTCTCCCGCTTCAATCTCAGTTTCTGATATGAAATTGTCATCTCTAATCCCGTCTAACGCACCTATCATCTCATCCTCTACCTGAATTTGAATAATTGGCGACCTACACGTCGGAACAACAGTTGTGGCAAGTATATTTTCTCCTTCTCCATATTCCAGATCCTGTTGTACCCCTAGCTTAGAGGAGATGTCAACCAATTTCAGCCCATTAGCCTCACGATTTGAAGGCCCATCTTGTTTTCCTATTTCCAATAGATCCACTGTCATGTGCTTAGGCCCATTTGGCCCATCAGCACCTTTATTTGACAGTAGACTCTTAAGAGCCACTCGAATAGAACACTCCACCTCTTCCCTAGAAAATTTAACCATGTCATTAATGTCGTCTCTATCGAGCTGTCCTTCACGCCATTCGAGTGTCACATCCCTCTTCAAAATCCCAGAATTAAGGAAATTTCAAATCCCGAAGTCTCGTCGCGCCCTCCCCTCACCGAAGACAGCTGAGGATTTTTCCATGCTGGCTTATTTAGAAAGGACTATGGATCCGCTGGTGGGACAATAGTATGTGCTGGATGCAATGGACGGCTCTGATTCACTTTGATCAGATCGAGTGGCTGACGGGTGCTCTCGTTCATCTTCCTCTCTGGATGGCTTGGATTACACTTCTCCTTATCCGAAGGCACATGAGCATCTTCAACCTCCAGTTCATCCTCTCCTTCCTCTCTCCTCGAATCCCCACGAAATGATACTGACTTTCTAGCTTTCGTGATGACTTTAACCTCGAATCTCTCCTTTTCGAAGTCGACACTGATCTTCGAGGGGATATCCTGTTTGCTGATGACTCCAACTCGTATACGTGCAAACTCAATATTCGAATGGACCATTGTACCTCTGTCTATATCGATTACCCTCCTAAAGCTCCTTAACACATCTTGGAAACCCATGCGAACCCAACACTTGTTAGGGAGGTTATAGAGGCGCAACCAAAAGGAGAATAGCGATTCGGCCTTCAACGCCTTTGTATCGCGCGACTATTGTTTGAAGGTCACATAAAATTTCATGCCATCTCTGGCTCTGCCCTCTATCCCCTTCATCAGAACGAGCTCAGCCATGCGCTTTTCATTTTGGCAATGATCTAAAAAGTTATTCTCCGCCCTCGGTGTTGCCTCCCACTTCCAATTTGGTTAGGTTTCCGTTGTAGCTTGTAGCAGCTCCTCAATGTCAAGACGATTCGGGTGTTCCGTATGAGCCCTAACCAATACACAATTCTTATATCGTCTTTCAAACTCGACCATAATTGGGGTCGGAGAGATCTTTGCCAATGCCATCTTCCTCTGCCCAGCTTCGCTCTCCTCTGTTTTGCTACTACCGGAGTTGAGCGCCCTCACCAGAGAAGACGTCTCTTTGCAGGATCGTGGGCTATTGCTCTTAGTGTTTGGGCATGCCATGGAAATATGACCTGGTCGTTTGCATTTAAAATAGAACCAATCATTCAAGCACTGATGAATGGAGTGTCCCCTTTGAGCACGTTTATGGCATAGTTGCTTCCCTCTGACCCAATTGCCCCTCGAAGATCCGTTGCTTCTCCTACTGTCATCTTGCTTGTTTCTAACACTGTGTTTCTTGGCTTTGACGAGCACCCATTCCCCTTCTTCATCCTCTTTCTTTGTAATGGCATTCGTCTCAGGTGGGCTATGTGGCCTACGAGCTCTATGCTCCTCATCCCTTCGAAGGTCACCTTTGGTAACATCAGCATATGATCTTCCCTTAAACTCATATGGATATCGGTAGTTTTTTCTTTCCTCAAAAGCTCGAGCTGAATCTCTTGAACGATCTCTATGATCAAATCGTGATTGAAAGGTTTTAGACGATGATCGTCCCCTTCCCTTGCCTGACCCATCACTCTAGTAGCGACGCTTGTTGGAGGCCTCTACCCTCTCTGTCTCCCTTCCTCTCTTTGGCATCTCCTCAATGGAGTTTTGGGCTCTTTTGCGACTCTGTGAGTGGCCTTTGGCGAGGGGGGAGAAGAGTCTCTCAGAGAGTACTTGTTTGCTTTCTTAGTTCCTTTCATCTCTAACTTAAGTTGTTGCTTTTAATTTTCTTTTTAGGAGAAGAGTCTCTCAGAGAGTACTTGTTAAGATTTCCTCAGTTTTAAATTTACCAAACGACGAATCGCTTATATACTTTGCTAGTCTGTACGGTTTGGACATGGGCAACACCAGGGTAGAGCAAGATCAAAATGCCAATAGAATTAGATAGGACATCAAATGGGTCAAGACTTAGGAGATAGGTCCTTTCTAGAGATAGTAGTAGATCGGGTTTAATATATTTTTTATGTCATACATCTTCTGGAAGATGAGGGGTATGCGTCAAAAGGGTAAAAATAGAGTGATTAGTGACACCATCAGTAGAATTAAACCATGTATTTGCGGTCTTCAGGAAACTAGGATTGAGAATCCAACCGTTGATGAGTTTAGGAAGCCTTCATGGGATAAAGATTTCAATTGGAGATTTAAGTCGGCAGTTGGATACTCGGAGGGTATAGCATTAGGGGTGGATATCACGCTGTCCGAAGTTTTAGATCTCAATATAGGGGATTTCTCAGTTAGTGTTAGAATCAGAAGGAGAAGTGATGATTGGGTTCAAGCTATTACTACTGTGTACGGACCTTACGACTCAAGGAGTAGAGGCCGGTTCTGGAAAGAGCTTAGAGAGATTAAGAATTATTGGGCAGGCCCGTGGGTAATAGGGGGAGATTTCAACATTACCAGATACCGACATGAACACAAAGGGAGGGGGCCAAGCCGCCTTGATCAGGATAACTTCATCCTTATCATAGACGAGCTAGAGTTAATGAAGATGGAGCAGAGAGATAGAAAGTTTACTTGGTCTAATATGCAGCCTACTCTGATATTAGCCAAGCTTGATAAGATTCTGGTCTCCACAGATTGGGAGCATGTCTATCCATTGGCTAAAGTAAAGACGATTACGAGATATACCTCAGATCACTTGCCACTATTATTGGAGTGTGGACAAGACTATGTTAAAAAGTGGTATCCCTTCAGATTTGAGAAAGCTTGGACGTTGTCAACAAATATTCGACAGGTTATAGATGATTCTTGGATGGCTGCTACCACGGAGGTATCCGCAGTGGGAATTTGGATTAAAAAGATGAGGAGACTATGAAAGCATATCAAAGTCTGGGCAAGGAAGGAATTTGGGGCGGTCAAAATTAGATTGCAGGAATTGGGCATTAAGGTAGCGGATATGGAAGTTACTCAGGAGGGGAGGGAACTCCTGGAAGCGAAGATCGACGAGCTCCTCAAAAATAGAATTGAGATCCAGCATATAGGCGATATGGAAGAACAATATTGGAAACAGCGATCAAGGGTACAATGGATTAAAGAAGGGACGCGAATACCAAATTTTTCCATAAGGTGGCCAATGGAAGGAGAAGACAAAACCACATTAGCAGGCTGCTGATTGATGGTTCCTGGACGGAGAATGAGGGATTAATTAGGCAAGAAATTGACAAAAGTTTTAAGGAGCTCTTCGGGAGAAGAAAGGAGTTCATTTGTAAGATGCTTCCTGACATGTGGAGTTCCTCCAGAATTGAGGGGAGTGAAGAAATATAGGGTATGTTTTCGGAAGAGGAGGTTCTTCAAGCCGTGAAGGCAATGGGACAAGACAAATCACCGGGACCGGATGGATTCCCAATCTTCTTTTACAAGCTTTATTGGGATGTCATTAAGGCGGATCTTATGAACATCTTCTACGAATTGCATGAGGGTGTGGTAGACCTTAGATAGAATTAACTACGCTAATGTAGTCCTAATCCAAAAAAAAAGGGTCTCAGGGGTAGAGGATTTCAGGCTGATTAGTCTTCTAAACGGATCCTTCAAGGTTGTCACGAAAGTCTTAGCGCAAAGCTTGTCTCCATTGTTGGATGGGGTAGTAGGTGAATCCCAGAGCGGCTTTATCAGGGGCAGAGATATCATGGATAGTGTGGCTTCGGCCCACGAAATTGTATATAGAGGTAACAGGGATAAGGCAGACGAATTTCTATTGAAAATAGACTTCCAAAAAGCGTATGACCCCCTCAAGTGGGAATGCGTTGATGAAGCGCTTAAACTCAAAGGATTTGGCAGTAAATGGCGTATGTGGATCAAGAAATGTGTTCAAGGGAGAAAGTCGTTTATCCAGGTCAATAGTCAGTTGGGGAAAGAAATCAAATGTAGGAGGGGTCTCAGGCGGGGAGACCCGTTGTCCTCACTACTATTTGCTATCGTCACAAACGGACTGGCCAAAATGATCGGTAGAGGTAGGGAACAAGGGCTCATTCAGTGTATCAAAGCAATGGGTATCCCGTAAACAATATCGATCCTGCAATATGCAAACGATACGCTATTGTTCGGAGCTGGAAAAGATGAAGAAATGAAGGCCATTGGCATGGCCCTACAGTGCTTTGGTGCTTGGTCGGAGATGACTGTGAACCGTACAAAGACTTTTGTTCTTCCGATTAGCGACCAAATTTCTATTCCCATCGACTCCATCAAGAGTTATTTCAGATGCGAAGCTGGCCAGTTTCCTTTGGTCTATCTAGGAATTCCTATATGACCGGGGGCACTCCAAAGAGAGGATTGGCAGCCATCGATAGATAAAATAGATAAAAAAAACTATCTGGATGGAAAGGCCGACTACTGACGCTAGGTGGAAGAATAACACTATTAAATTCGGTGCTTAGTAGTCTTCCAACTTATCTAATGTCAGTCTACGAGCTCCCTCATGGGTAATTCAGAAGATAGACAAAATCCGAAGAAGATTTCTCTGGAAAGGTACCGAGGACTCGAACAAAGGACTACCTCTTGTCAACTGGGGTAGAGTATGCAAAAGGAGAGAATATGGAGGTTCAAGGATTCAAAATATAAGGGATATGAACAGAGCAATGCTGACCAAATGGTAAAGGAAGATGAAGAGGCAATGAAATAACTGGTGGTGCAAATCATTTGCTAAATATAAATGTAGGAAATCATGTCGCTTCGGAGGGAAAACCATTTTCGAAAAGTCTTCTCAACTTTGGAAAGGAGTTGCAAAAGTGGGGGTGTTTTATCATTCAAACACTAGATGCAGAGTTGGAAGCGGAAAGGACACTAGATTCTGGTGGGATAAGTGGTGCAGGGATAGGAGTTTGATGAACTTATTTCCAGCAGCTGCAGATGCTACGATTAATACTGACACGCTAGTGGCGGATGTGTGGCAGAATCAGAGACTAAAGCTGGTAGTCAAGGAAAATTTTTCACATAACGCGGTTTCAGAACTGACGGACCTTAATATGTTTATTAGGGCAGAAGGATAGTACATTAATGAGGATGAAGATAGCAAAGATTGGGCGCCACAATCCTCAGGGGAGTTCTCAGTAGCATTAATGTACAGGCGGATCAACGACGGCGGATTGAGATGTAAGGATGCTGAGATTATATGGAAGCTATGGGTGCCATTAAGGGTGAAAGTTTCTGCTTGGCTAGTCATGAACGATGCTATTTTATCAAAGATCAACCTCCAGAAAAGGAATTTGCAAATTGATGTCAAATGTGAAGCATGTGCGACTGAAGACGAAGATACTAACCATATCTTATTCTCTTGTATTAAGGCCAAACTAGCATGGGAGGTAGTGAGTCTTGGTTTTGGGTTGATAGAAATCCTGAAGTCTAGTTCAGAGGTCTGGGGTCGTTGGTGGGTAGATCTAGTTAGAAAGGAAGATAGAGAGGCTTGGGGTGTGATGGCAACAGCTACGATGTGGTGTTTGTGGTTAAACAAAAATGATTTATGCTTTTGCAAAATTAGCTGTACATTTTCGGTTATCATGCATAAAATTATATCTCTATCTCATGATTGGATGGGTCATAGGGGAGCAATGAAGAGGCTGTGTATGAAAGAGGAGGAATAGAAAGATCAGGCTACGGCAGAGCAATGGATAGGATCTCAATCCGAACTCAGGAGGTTTTGGGAGTAGCAGCTTTATTGTGGTTGGGTGCCACAGTAGGGGCCATGATCTAGTAGCCCTTGTATCTTTCTATTCCTTGCTAGTATTTTCATCGATGTATTTTGGAATTTAGATTTGTCTGGTTTGGGTCTTTTGTAAATAGTACTACTATGTTTCTTTAATTTCGTATTAATGAAGCGATGACTGGGTCATCTTTTTATCAAAAAAAAAAGTAGTATATAACGTTCCCTTTGCCTACTCATTTTTCCAACTCCATCATCTGTTTGTCTCAAAAACTCACAAGTCACAACCCTCTCCATCTTTCTCCCTCTCAGTCTCTCTCAAACAAGAAGACGGCAGCCAAGTCTTAGCCCTTAACTCCCACATCCTCTTCGACACTCACTCTCGTACCCACATCATTCTCTTCCTCTTCCTTCATTTTTCCAATGGAAACCGAGATGACCTTTACCCTCAAAGACCCAAATGAAGGAGAAGGGTTTGAGGTGAAAGGGCGTGCTATGTGGATTAATTGTATTCAACATCTTTTTTTGCTGGTCTAATAGCGGTTGATTCTTCCACAGCTGGTGCAAAATTGAGTTCTTCTTCCGGCTTCAAAGATGCCCACCTCCTTTTCAATGGAAAGGAGGCAGATGAGGGGAACAGCAAGCTCGTGGGGGACATTATCATTAAAACTGAACGTGACAAGTTTGGAAGATAATCAAGAAGGAAGAAGGAGAAAAGGATGAGGAGGTTATCAAGGACAAGATGACTGAATAAGCGAAAGACAAAAATGAAGAGGACAAGCACAAATTGCCTGATCTAACTTATTCTTGGATTCAGTGATTTACAGTCGACAATGGTTTGATCAAAATGGCATGAATGATGTTATTTCTAGTTTTTCTTTTCACTCTCTTGTTTTTCATGTTGCTTTAAAGGAGGTATACAATATTTACCAAGGAACTTTAATGAGCTTAGTTAGATATTTACTTGGACAAATTACTTCGTGACAAGTTGCTCATCTTGATCTTAAATGAAGTTTCTGATGAAAATCCGAGCTTCGTTTGATATTATAGTTCTTGATGCTTATGCTTACATCTATAGTTATATTCGGCACGTGCGTCTAGGGTCTATGACTATATATAGGTTACTATTATTCTTGGATTTTGGTTGTTTTAAATTATAATTTTTCTCATTTTTTGGTGGAATACAAATTATGTAGGTTAGTTTCTAAAGTAGTCCACACATGATGAGTCAATCATAAAGATATGTGATATGATCAATACAATGTAAGACTATAATAAATGATTGTAACCCCCGTTTTCTATTGTACGGATTTTATTTTTATTTTTTATTTTGTATTCTTAAATTTCAATTTTTTAAATAAGTCATAATGTTCTTTTGAACTCAATTGTGTACTCTAAGATATTTAGTTTTGTTAAAGTCCCTTCTAATCAACAACTATATTTGTAGCTATTTCCAATAATTATAGATTTTAATTCGAATCATATTTCATTCTATAATCTTGGTTCGTTTCTTTTGATTATTTATCTATATTATGAAGTCCAAAGTCTAATATTAACCTATTCTATAATATATTTTTTGAAAGATTAATTTGTGAACTTAACCCAAGCCAAATCCAACCCCACATCCCGAAACTCCAACCCACCAAGCCAGCATACTATCCCTAGTCCCTAATCTCTATTTAAATCCCTCCTAATCATCTGCTAACCCCAACCCTAATATTTTTCTCCTTTTTCAGCCGTTATATATTTCTCCACCCGAAACCCACTTCTTCCACCTTCCTCAAGCTCGACTGTCATCACCCCCTCTTGATCACCACACCGACCGCCACCTCCATCATCTTTGATACCCGACCATAACTCATGTTTCCGATTATACGGATTTTCATTGTATTTCTTCGCAACTCTTATATCTCAGTTTTATTAACAAATCTTCATATTCTTTTGAACCACTTGCTCTATTATGGCAAGTGGTTCAAACACTGAAATTTCATATATTCTATTGTGTTAATTAGTATTTGAGTGTTAATTTTATGCATACTATTTAATTTATCTAGTTGATGTGTGCTATTTATTTTATTTATTTATTTAATTAATCTTAGCCCACTTTCAAACCAATCCCAGTCAACCCAAGCCCACTTATCCCCATATATATATTATCTTAATCAACCCTACTTAATTAACGTAACACCCTGATCATCTCTCCCAATCTTCCCCACACCTTCAGTCGCCCCGACCTTCTTCTTCATCTTCTTCCTCTCACCACCGTGCTAAGGCAAGCATCTCTTGAACTTTGTTATTGTTCTTGTTCAAGTATTTTCTTGAATCTCTGGCAAGTAGTTCTTATCGTTTTTATTATTGAATTCTGTTATTCATTCTTCGTTGAGTTCATGCTCAACTTCTACCCTTGATTCATCAGTGAATCTGACTCATAGCTTCTTTATCGTACTATGTTATTGATTGAACTCTAGAACCGTTAACTTACCATTTATTGAATACTCTAATATCCTGTCATGTCTCTAACCTGAACTTGTAATGATAATTGACCCAATTTTCAATACTTAAATACAAAAGTTTATACATAAATTTTGTAGCCATCTGTGTCTAGAATCCAGAACAACTAACGGATCTGAAATCCAACTTGTAGGTTGTATGATACCCTGATATTAGCACTGTGATATTTAAAATTCCAGAATTTCGCTTGTAATTGTATCTTCATGATTAAATGATCAAAATAATATGATATCAATAGAATTAAGACTTGAGATTTATGTGTTGTTGTCTAAATAGTAGACTCGTAAAGAACTGACTCGTAGACATATTTACTTTGATTGGAATATGTCATGTGAATATGCATTAGAACCGTCAGGGAGTCTATTTTGTGGAACCCCTGACAGAACTTGATTTGCTTTCCCGTTGTAACCCCTGTTCCCTCAAATACGTATTTTTTGAATACTTTCTGTATTTTGATTATTTATAAATTTATTTTTTGCTAAATTGGTTTTAGATCTTTTACTAAATGTTCTATAATCGACAATTATATTGACTTTGAATAATGATATATTTTAAATTTTTTTTCTATTTCTAATTGATCAACTACTTATATTATTATTACTGTTTGGATTTTAATAAATTTGTTAATCTCAAATCCTATTTTGATACGTATCATTATTATTATCATTATTATTATTCTTGTTATTACTATTACACTACAAACAAGAACACCTTTCCCGGCACTTTTTTTTACATTTCCCGGCGTATATAAACGCCGGGGTAAACCGATGAGGCTGACGGCAAAATGCCGTCGCAAACGCCGTTTATTCCGCCGTCGGGGTATATTTGGCGAAACCCCTGCGTTTCCGAAACACCGCCCTTGATATTACAAAGCCCGGCGGTAATGTGGATTACCCCGGCATTTTACTTTTTTTTATTTTAAAAATTTTAAATAAACCCCGGCGTTTGGCAAATGCCGGGGTATCGCTTTTTTTTTTTTGTGGAGGGGGGCGATTCGAAATCATGAAATGTTAATAGTTACGAGCCAAAAAAAATTACTATAAGCAATCAGACATGCAGATATATCCAAATTTAATATCAATTTATAATAATGTACAGCATATATATTTCATAAACAATTTACTTGCTCAAAATAATCAAAGGTCAAACAAATTTTAATTAACCTTTATAATTCATTGAAAATGTTTGGCAGTCACATTTGAAGGTATTTACACATGACAATCTTCGAGAAAGGCCTAGTATGGAAAATATAACATGACAAAAAAAAAACTATCCAAAAGTGATCAGTTTGCTGGTAGCTTGCTCTCTATAAGACCAACCTAGTATGGAAACCATAACATAAAAAAAAAACTATCCAAAAGTGATCATTTTGCTGGTAGCTCGCTCTCTAAGATCATCATTCTCAGATTGCAACAGTAGCTCGCTCTCTAAGACCATCATTCTCTGAAAGTAAAAGAAATAAACAGTCATAAAAACTATGTTGCATGTATAGTTTAACTCGGCTCATGAAAAGCATATATCAAATTATGTCAACATACTTAATTTCTACTAACCAGGTTAATATCAAATTTGTCAAATTGCAGTTAATTAGATACTAAATAGAAAGGTACATGCTAATCTTGTTGTGCAAATTTCAGTTTACAGGACCAGCTTGTAATTAGCTAGCCACATGTTTTTATTTAACAACAATGCAACAAAGAATAATTCTCCGTATGTAGGCATCACTCATCTACAAAGTCACAATAAAGATAAGAGTGTCAAAGTCATATTCAATTTTGATGTATACATTAACCAAGCTAGCTAATAGAAGTATTCTAAACAAAGTATCAAACTTATATTAGTTCAGGAATACATTAACCAAGCTAGCTAATAGCAGACTATATTAGTTAGTTCACTGATGATTTTTATTTTTTAAATACTTTCTTTTATCAATTGCAAAACTTTAAACAATCTGTAAATTAATAAGAAATTAAACAAAAGAATACTAATAGAATTGTTCAGGAATTCATGCAAGTATATATATACTTGGTTAATGTATACATAAGTCTATTATATATACTAATAGAATTGTTCAGGAATTCATGCAAGTATATAATAGAATTGTTTGTTGTGTCAGTTCTATTGATTGCCTCAATAGTGCTGACAAACAAGCTCAAAGAAAGGCACAGTATTAATGGAGCTCTCCATAAGTCCATTATATGCATCTCCAATCCAACTTTAATCCAAAGATTCTAATCTGAACACTGTGTGCATATATATATATATAAAGGAAGAAGACTAAAGAAACATGCAACTATAAATTATTAATACTAGTAATCTTCTACAAACCATCGGGGAAGATAGAATTGTTCAGGAATTCATGCAAGTATATACATCCCCATCAAAAGATCTCAGTTCATAATTCTCTGATCCATCTCTCAAATGGCTCTGCCTTTTAGCATCATTATTGATCGCAGAGATTCTCTTAGATCCTCTTGGGCATCCATTGAAACTTTTTATGCTGTTAGGAATTCTATTTTCATTTTCTTCCATCTCGTCAAACCATGGAGAAGTTGCACCACTCGTTAAAGTCTCCATGCAACTACTATTTCTAAGCAATGTCAGATGTTTAAAACTACTCAAATCTCTTGTTGAAGACAATGGTACTGATTCATGGATCATTTCTTTCACTGTTTTAGCTTTTTTTTCGTCATCATAGGTCGAATTTCAGTTAATGATATCCATACACTGGATTTCCTTACAGTTGTCGTCAAAACCTTGAGATGTGAATTGTGAAATCTCCAAGTTCGTAATCTCCGAATGGTGTTCGTAATAATTACTATTCATACGACTTATCCTGAATTAATAATGAGTGTGCAGAGATGTATATGTTATAATATTTGTATCACAATAAATAAATTAACAACTTATATTTAATTAGTATAAGTTGAAGCTTATAAATTGCGGCAAAGATTCTTGAAGCTTAATTACTGCAAAAATGCAAGATCATTAAAAGAATTGAAGTAAATAAGATTTTAACACTTACAAGAAGAGACAATCCCGTCTACTGTGAATGTCTAACGGAGTCGTCATCGATGGAATCACATTCGCCGGCTCCTTCTTCATTCATCTGACTGGCTCCTGTAATGACTCTATCGCTTTGTTGTATAAGGCAAAAAAATACACATTATGTTTCCAAATCTGGAAAAAAATAACTTCACTTAAAAAAATCAAGTTATGCACACACATACACAACCAGCAATAAGATAAACAAATTATCAAAAATATTTATGATAGGCAACTAAATATAAACTATAACCTGTCTTGGTATGTGATCAGGTTCGGCGACATTTATTTCCTTAAATAAATGTGAAACTTTTTCTTGAAGTTTTGAGAGTTGCATCTCGAGAGAACGTATCTTTTCATCTTTGGGATCGGGCTACATAGACAAAGCAGCATAAGATCGAGAGGGTGTGGGCCCTAACCCCTTCCCACGTACACGTCCATGGCGTTCTTGGCCCCGTTCCTGGACCAACGCTTGATTCTGAAGTTCCACAATATCAAAGGATGCTGTGGGGGAGTTGGCGACAGCCGCGGATGAGAGTTTGGCTTATCTGGTTCTAGCAGTGCTCTGTAAAAAACAGATTATTAAAACAAGTAAGATGTCTTTCATTTTATAGTCAAATTATAAACCAAATAAGCCCAATTAAGATAGGACACAATTACTGATATCGATGCTGCCTTTGCTGACGCAAACACGCCTTGTGAGTTCATGTGGGTGGCGTCGAAGAAATCCAAATCCCCGTATTGATCCCCACCTCCATGCTTTACATCCTGTATATCAGAGAACACAGAGAAATATCCAAACATCAATAAAGTATTTTATGACAAATGATTTTAAAAAGTGATGCTTACCATTATCGCACGACGCCCTGCAAAGCTCGTACCTCCGGATGTGTGTAACACATCCTGTACCTGTCAACTCGCACAACCTCTTTTGGCCCTTTTCTACACAAATTGTAAGTATCATAAACAAAATTAAAATGGTTAATTAAAATCAAATAAACAAAATTTTAATTTTCTCTCCTACAACCTGACCCACTAATTAGACTAATCCCTGTTTAACCATTTCTTTAAACTCCCTCACAAAGTTCAACTCACTATTTTGTCAATCCCACACATCAATTAAACAAAACTTAGAGTTTGAATTTTCTTTCACCATGGATTTCTGAACTCTTGCCCCCATAAAGTGTCTATGATAGTTTGATGTGGCCAAATGGTTCGCAGATAAATATCTTTCAAAAAAAAATAAAATCTAAATAAGTAAATTTGAACTGAAGACATGTTACATATAAGCATGTTTAACATGGGGAATATGAATGAATGGAGAAGAACAATGATGCTTTCGATAGCAAAGCAAGCTATACAGTTGGGATGGATCTAAACTGACACATAATTATAAGTGAAAAAGTCAGTCAGATAATTTTAGGAATCCAACAAAAACCATGATGCACATATGACATACCTGATGGTATCGGTAAACCGAATTATGCATGCCCACACAATAAAATACAATTAATACTAGATTGAGATATCAACACATCATTCAGTGATTCATTAACACAGGCGTGCCACTTATATTCATGTGCACTCCTCACTTATACTGTGTTAACTGTCCGTTTCCATCTTATTATATTTATTAATTAATTAACAATACAAGATGGAAATTGAATTTTAACACTGAAAAAAATAAACATGTACAAACTACAGTACTAGTTACAGTTACTTAGGACTGCATGATTTCTTTGTGAAATAGAGTATACACGCAGCCCAAATTAAGTGAGCCAGTAGTCTTTCAGTTTTGTATAGTACTACTACATCAAGGTAAATCTCTTACAATGTTAGTAGCATGGATTAATTAGGGTTTATCTGCTTTTATTTAAGTATGTTAAAAACAAAACTACTTTAAGTTAGTAGTAAATTAAGATATTTGTGATTTAATTAATAAGTAGCATATCTTCAAATCCTACATTATATTTTTCTAACCAATAGACAGTAAACATATATATCTGATACCTGATACACCTTTACAAAAGAATATATTACTCCTTTAAAATTTTTCTGCATAAAACTTTAAACAAACTCAATCTTCAACTCAATTACCTTGATATAGTAGTAAAGGAAGTACTTTATGTTAACATAACAACAAGCAAAATACAAAGTGTAAAAACTTGGTACAATACACAGAGTACTCAGATATGTTTCTGTTTGTAATTCATTGGTGTTTAGTTACTTTTAACTTCTGCAAAAATTAAAATTAAAATTACAATTAAATCTATAGAAATTAAAATTAAAATTAATCTTTATGATTAACTTTCCCTCCGGTGAACTCCAAAAATGACACAGGTATTCCCAACCTAATTTTGTGACACCTTTTGGGACTACTCTTATATTTGTAGCCATAGTCCAGTCCTCATCGTAGTAACCTGTAGAACCCCATATTTTCAAATATTATTTTTATATATTTGAAAATGATTTTAAATTTATTTTGAGGATTTAATAAATATTTTCAGAAAATTTATCTTGTTACACGTGCAAAACACGTGCAAATACTTTTTGAGAAGTTTGAAAATTTAGTTTTCTTTATGAAAAATCATCATTTAATATTTGGGATTTATTTAGTATTTTTCCAGATTTTTCTGAAATTAATTGGAACTATTTGCAATTTTTGAGAAAAGAATGACCTTTTTGCATATTTGACATTTTTAAGGGTTAAAGTGCAAAATATAATTTCTGGACGTTTTGAACAGTATTGGCTGAGATTTAGAATTGTATTTTCCCTTTAAATCCTAATTTAAATGAATTTTGGTCGAATTTCCAAGACTAGACCTACATATGTAAGTTGTATTTTGGAAAGGATTGTTTTGCAAAAGTGTGGGTAAAACCCTAATATTCACTCCCGGATATTTAAGAGAATTTTTCCAGCCGTCATTGCTACAATATACAGAATTTTGAGATTGGTTTTGGAGGAGCAAGAGAATTTTTGGATCTAGCAAAGAGGAAAGCTTTTTCGTGGATCTTCTTAATTCAAAGTTGAGTGACATTGTGTGTTTTGTTTTGTTTTGTGAATGATATAAATTTGTCTTATTGTTGATCCATGTATGCGAGTGGCAATGTTGTTTGATTTGATGTTGTGAATGATATAGATCTTGTATTGTGGTATGATTCATGTGAATAATGATTGTTGTTTGTATCATGTTGTGAAATCTACGAATGATTAGTAGATCTTTGTTTATCAAATTGTATTGCTAAAGACATGATTAAGATTTGAGTAAGGTTATGATCGGATGACGAACACCTGGATCTTATATATTGGAAATCAGATTTTGATTTAGAGTTGTGAAAGAATTTAGTCTTGCGAAACCCTAATGAAAGAATTAGTGATCTAGAACATGAGAACTTGAGTTTTGACATATTTGATGTTTTGAGTAATATACCCATAATGAAGATTCTTTGAGATTTGTCATTTTCCCTGAATACGAACTATTTATCATAAACAATGAATCCTTTGAAAACTCCAGTTTTAATTATTGTATTCAGACCTAAGTTAAGAAAGCTGTAGGCCGACAGCCGACTGGTCTACCTATCAGTCGACTGGTACGACCCTACCGATGTACCATTAGCCTTTTGAAAATCTGATCTGGACAGCCGACTGAGACCTTTGTCAGTCGACTGGTGTACTTAGTACATACTTTGTAAAATTATGTCAGTTTCTTGTTTGGACAGTCGACCGAAGCCTTCTTAAGTCGACTCATATGACTTAGTTTATTTTTGTAAAATTTTGGATATTGTCCTCTGGACAGTCGACTTACCACAGTATGAGTCGACTGGTACTGATAGATTTTTTGTAACTTGAGTGTTTTTTTGAATGATTAATCTTCAGATATTTTGGCCTATATTTTGTTTTCAGTTAAGCATTTGATTTTAAGATATTCAGTTGAGCTACTTTGTTTAGTGGGACTTTGGTTTAGACATTTGAGTTGAGTCTCTAAAGGTGTGTGACCCTAGTATACCAGTGTTGAGTTATTTTGTTGAGGCCCATTGAGGCATTTCAGGTATTCAGTTTTAATTTTAGGCCGGTAGGGTACACCACTCTAGGAGATTCGTTGAGTAATTAAATAACCCACAAATAATAAGGACAGGCACTAGTGGTGATATGATGAACGGGAACATGAGTTATGCACCTCAGTATGGCTTTAGATGTGGGATTTAATCTCCGGAATTATCCAAGTAACTTTCTTGAGTTGTGGGATTTATCTCCGGAATTATCTTGGTAAATTACCTGCGATGTAAGATATTTCTCCAGAATTATCCAAGTGATTGCTTGAGATGTGGGATTGATCTCCGGAATTATCAAAGTCGAGGCGACGCACATGGGGTATTCATGTGATGATGTGTCAATGTCTAGATGTGGGATGATCTCCAGAATTATCCAGGTAAAATACCTGAGATGTGGGATCTATCTCCAGAATTATCAGGCCTGGGCTAATTCTCACAGTTTATCTTTATCTCGTAGTAGTCATCGCGATAGGATTAGTTGCATAGCAGGGGATTGAACCCTATGAAGTGAAGACGTTAAGGGCTTGCACCGAACCTATGTAGAGTGGGATGCATAGACTTCGACAAGTATGCATTAGAGAGTCCACATATAGAATTTGTGTTTTCTCGACTTAGTTTTATGCATGTGGTTTTCCGGTTTTCTACACTTGACACTTGGTTTAGTATCACTTGTTGTTGTATTTCTTGCTATCTCATATTTTATGTAATTTGGTTTATTACATGTTGCTCGAGAATCCTTGCTTAATGATTATTTATGTTGTTTGTTGTTTTATGTCACTCACACCATTTATGGCTAACCCCTTTAGTTTTGGGGGTTAGGGATCATCTCTAGCCTCATATGTTGCAGGTTGTCGCTTAGAGTTTGGAGGTTGGATGCTAGAGTTGGTTTTTGAGAAAAAGTGATTTAATAAGAGTTTTGTGTAAAATTTGTAATAACAGTTTTGTGATAAATTTGTGTTGTAATAAAAAGGAATGTATGAGTTGAGTTGTTTGAATTCCGCTGTGCTTTGTAAAAGTTTGTTGTAATAAAAGTTGAAAAATTTAGTGGTGTTGGTTGTGTTTAATATTATATTGAAGTAGATTGTTGGGAATGTGCCACGTATTTTCTAAGATATCTTATTAGAAATTCGGGGCGCTATAGAGATTGGTATCAGAGCCTGCTTCAATAGTAATTGTTACCGCTGATTTCGATGTGGGGGTAAACAGATAGAATTTGTGAGCTCGAGAAAAACCTGGACAGTTGACTCAAGCCTTCTTGCTCCTGCCGCAACCTGCAAGGAAGTGCGAAACACCGGGGTTGATTCCGGCGATGCACCCTCCGACGCTATTGTCAGTAATCAGAAGAGATTAAGAAAGAGCTTAAAGTGGTGAAAAAGTGATTAACCTGGTCACAGTGGCAGAGGGGAGGTATTTATAGTCGCCAGGGGAGTGATTAGAGGCCTGGTTCCCTTGCTAGGAGAAAAATCCTCACAGTCTGTTTAGGAAACTAACCCCTTGATTCCCGGTGAGAGCAAATCAGGCCCGTTGACTTGGTCAAATCCGTGGCCCTGATTTGTCTCTTGCTGGTCTGGGCTCGCTTCGGGTTGGGACCCGTGCCCAATTGGAGCGGACCCATTTGTGGGTTATTGGATCTGTGAGAAGGAGATTCAGAACCCGCTTTGGATCCGCTTGTATGTGAAATTACCTTTTTACCCCCGAGCTTCAAGATTCGTGCCCAATCTGGACGGTTCCGATTTAACCCCATTTTTAGCCATATCAGTAATACTAAACATGACATAAAAATAACCTAGGTGTGGACACTAGTGTGTGATTACCTAGGTGTGGACATTAAGGAGTGAGTATCACATAGACCTGAAACAGGATGTTTTACCTTTGGGATACAAGTGAAGTCTTGCCAAAGGATATTGATGTGAATTTGAATTGTGTATGATGCTCTAACTTTTCCCTCGTTTTGCAGTATTCAGAATGGTTGCACCCAGGAGCAGGAATGGTGGCAACAATGAGGATGGATCTGGTAGTTCTCGAGGAACGAGAATCGATCTTGAGGCTGAATTCACCAAGGTGTATCAGACGCTGAATGCGCTGATGGCATTTAATTTGGCGTAAACTCAGAATCAGCAGCAGAATCCGCAGCCGAATCATGGAGCTGGACAGGGATTGGTTAACACCGATCCTATCAAGCAGATCGAATCCTTTAAGAGGATGAGGCCGCCAGTCTTTGAGGGGAAATCTGATCCAACCGCAGCTGATGATTGGATTAGGAAGATGCAGACAATCTTCGAGGTATCGGAGACTCCGGCAGCCAGCAAGGTGAAGTTGGCTACGATGCAGCTAGAGAAGGACGCTGGTGTCTGGTGGGAGTCGCTGAAGAGGACTTTGGGAGATCAGCAGTTGACTTGGGAAGCTTTCTTGGAGGAGTTTAGAGATCGCTGCTTTCCCCTAGATGTTCAGGAGAAGAAGGCGACCGAGTCCTTGAACCTTCAGCAGGGCAGCATGACCGTGCGGGAGTATGAGACCAAGTTTGCTCAACTTTCGAGGTATGCACCAGAGTTGGTCGTTGACGAGGCGAAGAAGGCCAAAAAGTTTGAGCAGGGCTTGAGGCCAAACTTGAGGTCGAGGATGATCCCGTTGGGCATCAGAAGGTTCGACAAGCTGGTCAGGAGAGCAGCTATGACTGAGGAGGACATGGACCAGTTCTAGAAGAGGCAAGATACTTGGAACCGGAACAAGAGGCCAGCATCAGGTCAGAGTGGGAAGGGGTTCCCAGCGAAACAAGCCAAGTTCAGTGATCCGGTGCAGAAGGCACCTTCAACTCAGGGAGTGACTTGTTATTACTGCAAGGAGGCAGGACATTACAGGTCAGCGTGTCCGAAGTTGGCGAAGCATATTTGTTCCCAGTGTGGGCAGGCAGGACATTCTAAGCCCCATTGTCCACAATTGAGGAAGGATGGTTCAGGTGGAAGCAAAACCCAGAGGCAAGGGCGAGTATTTGCATTAACCCAGGAGGACGCGGGTAACTCGGAAGATGTAATACAGGGTATGCAAGAATTTTGATTTTTATTTTAAATCAATTTAATAAGTAAAACCTTTGTTTGAGAACAATTTAAGATTGAGCATCATTCTTATTGTAACAAGAGTTGTTTTAATTAATGGAATAAAGGCAAAGGTTTTATTTGACACTGGTTCGTCGCATACTTTTGTATCGCCAAATTTTGCAAGGATCTTAGGTGTGGAACCTAAGTTGTTTCCAGGCAGGGTTTTGTCGGTGGCAACGCCGTCAGGTGAAGAGTTGATTGCGGATCGATATTACGAAGGCCGTGATATCGAGATTGGTGGGAGGTTGTTCGGCATCGATTTGATCGAACTATAAGTATTGGGTGTGGATGTCATCGTGGGCATTGATTGGATGGCAATATATGATGCCACAATTGAATGCAAGCAGAAGGAGGTATTGGTGAAAGCACCAGGTGGACCCGCAGTGACTTTCCAAGGGAAGAAAAAGATTCCGAAGGTGGCTGCAATGGTATCCAAGATGGCAATTTCCGATGAAGTCAAGGGCATTCCGGTTGTCCGAGATTTTCCTAAGGTGTTCTTGGATGATTTTCCAGGATTACCGCCGCAGAGAGACGTGGAGTTTTGTATTAATGTTCACCCGGGGAGTGCGCCGATTTCCAAGGCTCCGTACAGGATGGCACCTGTAGAGCAAGATAAAGTGAAGAAGCAGATTGAGGAGCTGTTGAGCAAAGAGCTTATCAGGCTGAGTTCTTCTCCGTGGGGAGCGCCAGTGTTGTTGGTCAAGAAGGATGGGTCAATGAGGATGTGCATTGACTACCGGGAGTTGAATAGGGTGACTATTCAGAACAAGTATCCACTGCTGCGGATTGATGATTTATTCGACAGGCTTCGAGGAGCAGCGGTGTTTTCGAAGATTGATTTGAGATCAGGGTATCATCAGGTTCGATTCAAGGAGGAAGATGTGAGTAAGACAGCTTTCAGGACTCGTGATGGGCTCTATGAGTTTTTGGTAATGCCATTCGGGTTGACGAATGCGCCAGCCGTTTTCATGGATATGATGAATCGGGTTTTGAGGCCATTTATTGACTCCTTCGTGGTGGTTTTCATCGACGATATTTTGGTTTATTCGAAGTCGGAGGAGGAGCATTCTATGCACTTGACAGCGGTATTACAGAAATTGCAGGAGCATAGCTTGTATGCCAAATTGTCGAAGTGTGAGTTTTGGAAGTCTGAGGTAGCTTTCCTTGGTCATATTCTTTCTAAGGAGGGAGTGGCAACTGATCCTCAGAAAGTTGCTGCAGTTAAGGAATGGCCCAGGCCAACGTCTGTGAAGGAAGTCAGAAGCTTCTTGGGTTTAGCTGGTTACTACAGAAGATTTATTCAGGGTTATTCTCAGATTGCAGTTCCTTTGACAGGTTTGACCCGGAAGAATGTGGCATTTGTATGGACTGATAAGTGTGAGGAGAGTTTCCTTGAGTTAAAGGAAAGGTTGACTACTGCACCTATCTTAGCTTTGCCACAAGCTGGAAAGGATTATGATATCTACAGTGATGCGTCTCTCAGAGGTTTGGGATGTGTCTTGATGCAAGAAGGCAAGGTTATTGCTTATGGTTCGAGGCAATTGCGTCCGCATGAGAAGAATTATTCGACGCATGATTTGGAGCTAGCAGCTATCATTTATGCCTTGAAGCAGTGGAGGCATTATGTTTATGGTGAGAAGGTCAACATGTACACTGACCACAAGAGCCTGAAGTACATTTATCACCAGAAAGATCTAAATCTTCGGCAGAGAAGGTGGTTGGAGGTATTGGAAGACATTCGTCCCGAGATCAAGTATCATCCGGGCAAGGCGAATGTGGTGGCTGATGGACTTAGCAGGAAGAGTAGTTTATCGAGTTTGATCACTACTTGAAGTGAGTTGGCAGCAGAAATTGATCAGGCAGGTATCGAGGTGGTGCTGCAAGGTTTAGGGGCATCTTTGGCTCAGTTGAGGCTGCAGCCGTCCTTGAGAGAGAGGATTGTGGAAGGTCAGAGATCAGACTCAGAGATTCAGAAGATGTTGCAACAGGTTTCAGAGGGCAGACTATCAGAGTTTCGTGTCCAAGATGGAGTTCTTTGGATGGGTGAGAGGTTGTGTGTTCCAGATAATGCAGATTTGAGAGAAAGTATCTTGCAGGAAGCACACAATACATTGTTGTCAGTTCATCCAGGAGGCACGAAGATGTACAGGGACATCAAACAACACTTTTGGTGGTCTGGTATGAAGAGGGATGTGGCAAATTTTGTGGTAAGGCGTCTGACTTGTCAGCAGATCAAAGCAGAAAATCAGAGACCTTGAGGATTGTTACAGCCGTTGCCCATTCCGGAGTGGAAATGGGAGAATATCAGTATGGATTTCATCACAGGTTTGCCGAGAAGTTCGAAGGGCAATGACTCGATTTGGGTTGTTGAGGACCGTTTGACTAAGTCGGCTCACTTTCTAGCCTTGAAGATTACTTGGTCGATGGAGAAATTGGCTGAGTTGTACATTGGGGAAATTGTGAGACTTCATGGAGTTCCTGTGTCGATTGTTTCTGACAGAGATGCAAGGTTCACTTCAAGGTTTTGGAAGAGCCTACAAGCAGCTTTAGGCACCAGAACTGATTTCAGTACCGCGTTTCATCCACAGACCGATGGTCAGACGGAGAGGGTGAATCGAGTGCTGGAAGACATGTTGAGGGCTTGTGTTATGGATTTCGGTGGTAGTTGGGAGAGATACTTGGCATTGGTTGAGTTTGCTTATAACAACAGTTACCATGCGAATATTGGGATGGCACCGTATGAGGCTTTGTACGGGCGGAGATGCAGGACACCTGTTTGTTGGTATGAGGTTGGCGAGAGGCAGATGTATGGTCCTGAGATCGTACAGCAGACGACAGAGCAGATTGAGCTGATTCGCAAGAGATTGGTCGAGGCTCAGAGTGGGCAGAAGAGTTATGCTGATACTCGACAGTTCAAGGTGTTGTGGAGGAATCAGCATAACTCTTCTGATACTCTCAGGAGCAAGGTGATACTCTCAGGAGCAAGGTGATACCTATGGTCAAGGTGTTGTGGAGGAATCAGCAGTTCGAGGAGGCTACTTGGGAGCCTGAGGATCGCATGCAGAAGGACTTCCCTGAGCTTTTTGTATGAGTGTATTTCTTTTGTGTGATTGTAATTCTTTTGAATGATTGTACCATTGATTGAGTGATAATTCTTCTATTTTGATTATGTTGTCATATGCAATTGTTTGGACTATGTTCTATTTATGAGATATTGTTTCCTTTGTTGGTATGTGGTTTGGACTCATTAGTAGTAGTTCTGAGGACAGAACTCTTCTAAGGAGGAAGTGATGTAGAACCCCGTATTTTCAAATATTATTTTTATATATTTGAAAATGATTTTAAATTTATTTTGAGGATTTAATAAATATTTTCAGAAATTTTATCTTGTTACACGTGCAAAACACGTGCAAATACTTTTTGAGAAGTTTGAAAATTTAGTTTTCTTTATGAAAAATCATCATTTAATATTTGGGATTTATTTAGCATTTTTCCAGATTTTTCTGAAATTAATTGGAACTATTTGCAATTTTTGAGAAAAGAAGGACCTTTTTGCATATTTGACATTTTTAAGGGTTAAAGTGCAAAATATAATTTCTGGACGTTTTGAACAGTATTGGTTGAGATTTAGAATTGTATTTTCCCTTTAAATCCTAATTTAAATGAATTTTGGTCGAATTTCCAAGACTAGACCTACATATGTAAGTTGTATTTTGGAAAGGATTGTTTTGCAAAAGTGTGGGTAAAACCCTAATATTCACTCCCGGATATTTAAGAGAATTTTTCCAGCCGCCATTGCTACAATATACAGAATTTTGAGATTGGTTTTGGAGGAGCAAGAGAATTTTTGGATCTAGCAAAGAGGAAAGCTTTTTCGTGGATCTTCTCAATTCAAAGGTGAGTGACATTGTGTGTTTTGTTTTGTTTTGTGAATGATATAAATTTGTCTTATTGTTGATCCATGTATGCGAGTGGCAATCTTGTTTGATTTGATGTTGTGAATGATATATATCTTGTATTGTGGTATGATTCATGTGAATAATGATTGTTGTTTGTATCATGTTGTGAAATCTACGAATGATTAGTAGATCTTTGTTTATAAAATTGTATTGCCAAAAACATGATTAAGATTTGAGTAAGGTTATGATCGGATGACGAACACCTGGATCTTATATATTGGAAATCAGATTTTGATTTAGAGTTGTGAAAGAATTTAGTCTTGCGAAACCCTAATGAAAGAATTAGTGATCTAGAACATGAGAACTTGAGTTTTGACATATTTGATGTTTTGAGTAATATACCCATAATGAAGATTCTTTGAGATTTTTCATTTTGCCTGAATAAGAACTATTTATCATAAACAATGAATCCTTAGAAAACTCCAGTTTTAATTATTGTATTCAGACCTAAGTTAAGAAAACTGTAGGCCGACAGCCGACTGGTCTACCTATCAGTCGACTGGTACGACCCTACCGATGTACCATTAGCCTTTTGAAAATCTGATCTGGACAGCTGACTGAGACCTTTGTCAGTCGACTGGTGTACTTAGTACATACTTTGTAAAATTATGTCAGTTTCTTGTCTGGACAGTCGACCGAAGCCTTCTTAAGTCGACTCATATGACTTAGTTTATTTTTGTAAAATTTTGGATATTGTCCTCTGGACAGTCGACTTACCAAAGTATGAGTCGACTGGTACTGATAGATTTTTGGTAACTTGAGTGTTCTTTTGAATGATTAATCTTCAGATATTTTGGCCTATATTTTGTCTTCAGTTAAGCATTTGATTTTAAGATATTCAGTTGAGCCACTTTGTTAAGTGGGACTTTGGTTTAGACATTTGAGTTGAGTCTCTAGAGGTGTGTGACCCTAGTATACCGGTGTTGAGTTATTTTGTTGAGCCCCATTGAGGCATTTCAGTTATTCAGTTTTGATTTTAGGCCGGTAGGGTACACCACTCTAGGAGATTCGTTGAGTAATTAAATAACCCACAAATAATAAGGACAGACACTAGTGGTGATATGATGAACGGGAACATGAGTTATGCACCTCAGTATGGCTTTAGATGTGGGATTTAATCTCCGGAATTATCCAAGTAACTTTCTTGAGATGTGGGATTTATCTCCGGAATTATCCAGGTAAATTACCTGCGATGTGAGATATTTCTCCGGAATTATCCAAGTGATTTCTTGAGATGTGGGATTGATCTCCGGAATTATCAAAGTCGAGGCGACGAACATGGGGTATTCATGTGATGATGTGTCAATGTCTAGATGTGGGATGATCTCCTGAATTATCCAGGTAAAATACCTGAGATGTGGGATCTATCTCCAGAATTATCAGGCATGGGCTAATTCTCACAGTTTATCTTTATCTCGTAGTAGTCAATGGGATAGGATTAGTTGCATAGCAGGGAATTGAACCCTATGAAGTGAAGACGTTAAGGGCTTGCACCGAACCTATGTAGAGTGGGATGCATAGACTTCGACAAGTATGCATTAGAGAGTCCACATATAGAATTTGTGTTTTCTCGACTTAGTTTTATGCATGTGGTTTTCCGATTTTCTACACTCGACACTTGGTTTAGTATCACTTGTTGTTGTATTTCTTGCTATCTCATATTTTATGTAATTTGGTTTATTACATGTTGCTCGAGAATCCTTGCTTAATGATTATTTATGTTGTTTGTTTTTTTTATGTCACTCACACCATTTATGGCTAACCCCTTTAGTTTTGGGGGTTAGGGATCATCTCTAGCCTCATATGTTGCAGGTTGTCGCTTAGAGTTTGGAGGTTGGATGCTAGAGTTGGTTTTTGAGAAAAAGTGATTTAATAAGAGTTTTGTGTAAAATTTGTAATAGCAGTTTTGTGATAAATTTGTGTTGTAATAAAAAGAAATTTATGAGTTGAGTTGTTTTGAATTCCGCTGTACTTTGTAAAAGTTTGTAGTAATAAAAGTTGAAAAATTTAGTGGTGTTGGTTGTGTTTAATATTATATTGAAGTAGATTGCTGGGAATTTGCCACGTATTTTCTAAGATATCTTATTAGAAATTCGGGGCGCTACCTAACCTGCCTTCAATTCACACTTAAAGTCTCTCCATTTCTTAGACATAGATTTGATTACCCAATCGGAATCAAGTACCGCCGGGTAATCAAATTTGGACTGTGTATGAACAAGAGTCAAAGTTAGTAACATTTTTTACAGGTTTGCTAACAACATCTAGTGTCAAATTGAATATTAGTTATAAATAGGTTCGACAATCAACAGTAGTTTTCCAAGTACAAGAAAGTTCATAAAAGTTATCCAAAATTGGAAATTACACTACGCGGTGTTTGGTGGCTTGTAGATGCAAATTGCAGTTGAAATTACAATATCAAAGTAAAGTTTTTCCATCCAAAACTTTTCTGTGGTCAAAGTAAAGATCAAAGTAAAGTATTTCCATCCACAGCTGTTATACAGTATGTGGGGTGTTGGGTGTGTGTGTGTTTGGTTCAGATCTTTTGTACTTTTAATTGTATGACTGTGATCTATATCTAGGTTCATTGCTGTATCAAAGATTAAAGATAAATTACTGGAGAGTACCAAACAGACTTATTACCAAAGTAAAAACTTATTACTGAAGTACTGATGGTACCAAACAGAGAGTGTACCAAACAGACTTATTGGGTTCCTGATTTTGTGAAGGTTTGTTTATCCCATTTTGTTTATTACTGAAGTGGTATTCTCAGGCAATTATATGTTTTAGTTTGAAAGTAATCAAGTTTAAAAACATTTACTTTTAAATATTACCTTAAGAAGTTCAAGGGCTCTTGCCCGTGTTGCAGCTGGGATATTTGTCCATTGATCATAAGCAAGAGGAAGGTATTCTGAATTCCTAGCAATTACGCCTATGAACGATGCGAAAGAGGAAGCATGTTTCCCCACGGGTTGGTGATCCTCGTTCACCTCCACGAGGATTCGTTGACCTTGTGGTTGCTTCCAAACACTGGCCATCTTCGTCGCTCCCCGAGTTCATTTAGGGTCTGGGTGCTCCCTTCACCCACCTCATGTTCACTACCCCCTCGTTGGGAGGCTCCTCACGTGTAGCCTCCCTATTCCTTTGCGGCATAATTCAAACTTGTTGTCAAAAAAAACACATAAAAGGACATAACAGTTATACAATACAAATGATACTCATAAGGAAATATCAGTATGTGAAATATGTGCATGATTTCAATTTTTGAATTATAGTATGTGTTGTGACTTGCTACATTCTTTACCACTACTCTTAACAAATTAATAAAGATGAACATGGCTACATTCTTCTTCAATACATGTAAGATTGCAAGGAACAGTTTAGCATGTTGAATTAGGTGTTACACTAGAGCCGGGTACAACAACAAAATATTTCAAAGCATATCAGTGCATAGCACCATCAAAAAAACTATCTATTTGAAGCAACAAGTGTTGCCATAAAAACCAATGACAATGCTCATATATAGTGGCATTGCTCCATTAATTTTGGTATGTTTTATGTTAAACAAGTCATGATTAGGATTTTATATGACATCCAATAGAATTGAAAGCCGAAAAAAATTGATAAGCATTAGCAAACACATTACAACTTCCTTAAATAAGTTTCAAAGCAGTATCTTTCATTTGTTAAATAAAAATAAAAATAAAAAAGTAAAAAAGACAGGACAAACAACAGCACATATCTTTCATTAATTTTCATGAAATATCAAGCCAAATAAATTTGGGAGATAAATGAAATTTGGTTTGCCCTCCAAGGAATTAAATAGAATGGCTACATTCTTTACTACTACTCTTAACAAATTAATGGAAACTAATCTTCCAGTAGACTAAAAAAAGTAAAGGGAGAAGACAAGATCGATAGAAAGCATACGTCAGTATCAAGAACATAATAATAATTGCTGACAAATGATAATAATAAATCTCTATAAATAGGAACACTTGATTATTTATTTATCGACTATAAATAATTCTGTCTACCTGACTAAACATATAAATACTAATATCGATAGTTTACAACAAGATTGCACAGTTTCATTGAGTATTTTGGAAAAAATAAATGAGTAATCTATCCATGCGTAGACAATTAGGTCTACTGTTGTCATCTGTTATGTTCACATCAAACCTAGGAAATTCAGCAGCAACAAAATTATTAGTGACATCTTCGTCCTCATTGTCTGATGTATCTCCTAACTGAAATACATCTCTTGGTTGCATAATAAGTGCCACGTAAGAATTAGGCGAAACTGGATCTTTTACATAGAACACTTGAAGGACTTGAGATGGAAACACAAATGGTTCATCACTGATTTGTGTACAAGTATTAGTCAAATTTGTAAAATTTATAACTGTGAATCCTAATGTATCCTTATTTTGGGGATAATTCTTATCTATTCCAGCCCAGTCTGCGTGAAATAAGACAACTCGAAAATGACCATAATAGTCCAACTCAATAATATCCGTGAGCACACCATAATAGTCAACATCCTCATCTACTGACTTGTGTCATTATTAGAAACATAACTTCTTGTCTTTGACGTCACTAAAATTCCACTATTTTAGGACTTCAAATAACGTTCACGATCCTTAGTATGAAATTTGTAGCCATTATATATATATCCCCTAAATCTTCTAGCCATCTTGTGAGGACCTCTAGCAAGAATCTTGATTTCAGGAGATACCAAATCATCGTTCAACTTCGGAACCTATAATATGTGACGTTAAATCTGATTAGTGACAGTAGGAATATATTTAGAAAAATAATGTATCGCAATTTGAAAGAAGACTTACATAGTCTTTAAGCCACATATGAAATTTTTCATTCATCCTCTTATTTTGTTCACGTGGTCTCAATTTCCTCGTTTTAGAATTTCTTTTCATTTCATGGATAAATTCTCCATAAATATTTAAAACATCAAATATAAACCAACTCATTTTTAACTAAATAAAAACCAACTCATTTTTTTGACTTACTTTCGAAATGGCTCAACAATTGCATGATGATCTATCACATATCGATGTGCTTGTTCCCATGTTAAATTATCTAACTCAAATGCATCAACTTTACCAATAGTATTTCCAGCAGTCTCGAATAGATAATGTGCCTCGCCAAGGTTTAACCCGACTGGATTTCTCCTTGGTCTAGTAAAACAGGTCTCGACACCCTGAAGATATCGTGAACAAAAATTGGAGCATTCCGCTGAGAGGTAACCTTCTGCTATTGAGCCTTATGGATGTGCTCTATTTTTAATATATCCCTTAAGCCGATATAGGTACCTATAAATGTAAATAGTTAGATAAGAAAAGGTAAGCGAATATTCAAATGAGAGGTAGATAATTAACAAATATGAATAAGTACCTCTCAATTGGATACATCCACCGATAATGTACCGGTCCCCCAAGTCTTGCTTCACCTGCTAGATGGATTACCAAGTGAATCATTATAGTGAAGAACGAGGGGGGAAATATTCTCTCCATTTGACAAAGAACAACTACAGCACGTTGCTCCAATAGGTCAATGTCTTCAATACGTAGAACCGTTGAACAAAGTCCTTTATAAAAGCTACACAGATCCTTGATGACGGCAGTTACTTGTTCACACATTGAAAACCTTAAAGCCACGGGGAGGAGATCCTGCATCAAGATATGGTAGTCATGTGACCTGAGACCTTGAAGCCTCTTCTCCTTATCGTTGACGCACCTTGCTATGTTAGATGAATAGCCATCAGGAACTTTGAGCTCATTTAGCACTTTGCAAAATAATTTCAACTCCTTTCTGGACATACAGTACATTGCAGGAGGAAGGAAAACTCTGCCATTCTGTAAATATTCAGGATGCAACTCACGTCGTATGCCCAATTCAGCTAAATCAAGACTACACTTCAAATTGTCTTTTGTCTTCCGATCATCTCCCATAACTTTCCCCATACAATTTTCACCAATATTCTTTCTGATGTGCATCACATCTAGATTATGGCGCAATAATTTGAATTCCCAATACGGCAGTGTGAAGAAAATGCTCTTCTTCGTCCAGGAACCTAAATCAACAATGTCATCACATTCATCTGCATCGATGTCCACATCCCTTTCCCTTTTCTTTCCCTTTTTTAAGGCCTCTGGTTCCTTACCATGATTGAAATTATGACCATATAGTCGCCTTAACACATCAGATCCTGACAAAATTACACTAGCTTGTTCTTGTTCCTCCTTTCCATCAATGTAGCAGTTTCTGCCCTGAAATTGTGTGTCTGGCAACCATCTCCTATGACCCATGTAGCAAAACTTTCTCCCATTATATAACCACCGTGAATTAGTTTGATCAGCACAACAAGAACATGCATTACGCCCTTTAGTTCTATAATCAGATAAATTTGCAAATGCAGGAAAATCATTGATTATCCAAGTCAATGCAACTCGGAGAGAGAATGTTTTCTTAGTTGTCGCATCATATGTTGGAACACCCTCCCACAACTGTTGGAGCTCATCTATTAAAGGCTGAAGATAGAAATCTATATCATTTCCCGGGCTTTTTGGTCCAGGAACTATTGTGGATAAAATAAATGATGACGGCTTCATGCACTTCCAAGGGGGTAGATTATACGGTTTCAACACTACGGGCCATATGATGTATGTACTGCTCGTTTTCCTAAATGGATTAAAACCATCACTTGCCAAACCAAGTAGCACGTTGCGAGGATCCTCCGCAAAATCAGGGTATATTTCATCAAATTTTTTCCATGAAACTGAATCTACAGGATGTCTGAGATTGCCCTCATTTTTCCGACATTCAGCATGCCATCTCATATCAGAAGAAGTCTTGGTCGACATAAACAATCTTTGCAGCCTTAGAATCAAAGGAAAGTAGCGCATCTGTTTTGCCGGCTTCTTTTTCCGCATTGATTTAACTGACCACTTATATCTTGATCTTCATTTGGTTTTCCTTTCCATTTCAAAGTACCGTAGATTTCACAGTTCTCAAGACTCTCCTTATCTCCCCTAAATAACATACAATCATATCGGCATGCTACTATCTTCTCATACCCCAGTTCGAAAAATTTAAGAAACTGTTTTATTCCATAAACTGAATTTGGGAGACAAATTTCAGGAAAAGCTTCATTCAACAATTTAAGTAGTATGGTAAAGGAATTGGCAGACCAACTGTTCAAACATTTGATCTGAAACAACCTCACGATGAATGAGAACTTTGAAAATTTTTTGCATTCACGATACAAGTGTGTACTAGCATCTTTCAACAACTTAGTAAATACTTCAAATTCTTTGTTAACTTCAGGATCTTCCCTTCCACCCTGCACTCCACCAGCAGTGTGCAGTGTTTCAGTCGGTTCATCATGGACTTGGGTTGTTGGAATATTTGTGTGCATTGGATTGTTATGAATTCCAAAAGCATCCCACACTAAATTTTGCATCTCATCGGCAACACTATCATCGTCAACTTCTAAGGATTCGTCTTCATCTTCTAAAATAGCCGGATCAACCGGAATGGATGGAACACGCTCTCCATGGCACAACCAATTTGTGTACCCTTCTAGGAAACCATTAATCACCAAATGTGTTTGTACTTCGTTGCATGGAAGTAACTCACAGTTTACACACCGACGACATGGACACAAGATGAAGTTGGGATCATGTGAATGTTGCTTGGCGAAAATAATGAAATCTTTGACACCATCCCGATACTCTTTGGATAATCGTGACTTACTCATCCAACTTTTACCCATTTCAATAATATCACTCAATCTAGAAATAAAATTTTACTCATTAAATTTTTATTTTCTTATCTCATAAAAGTGTGTACCTCACTGGATAAGTCAATTGAAAAAACTTCCATCATAAAATACTTAGAAATTAAATTTTTAAAACTTAAACCAGATATTTGATTCAATCTAGATAAATCTTTAAAATGTGTATCACGCTAAAGTGGTTTATCATGACAAACTTTCAACTATGTAGAATGAGCATGCTAATCAAGAACTATTTTTTTTTCATCAAACTGATGTGGTTTATTAATTCACTGGATTATTTAAAAAATTCATCTCCAAATCAAGAAGGTAATGAAAAAAAACATCCTTTTTCTAAACAAGGATGGAATAATCTTGATGCATTTAGGACACATTAAGTTAATCTAGATGCAAAATTGGAAGCAGATAGATTTTATAATATTGTTAGTAATTACTCAAGAGAATATAGGGTAACTACGCAACATGGTCTCAAATAACTGATGTCATTCATGTGTAAGGTTAATTACTTCAGCTATTAGGAATTAAACAGTAAACTCAGAATTCTAGTTTGGCAATCAAAAATTTAATTGACGAAACTCTTCAGCTGACTGGAACAATAATATACTTAGGATTCTAGTTTAGGACATATACAAAGTTAAATTCAGCCCTTAAGAGACCATGTCCTAAGTACACAGTAATAATATATCTTGACACTTTGTTGTGCAGGCTATCTACACAGTAATTCCTTAAATGTATGACACAGTGATACAAGCCAATGACAATAACTTACAGGTATATAAACAAAAAAAAGTAGTACATATAAATGAAGTACATATGTAAAATTTTAGAAACAGATTTGCATAAATAAATTTACACACTTGCACATATTCAATTGTAAGCTTATATCATAGTTGTTCATATTTGAAACAATCTAAATTAATCACAATTCTGTACATTTCACTATTTTGGAGTCCAATTTAAGGGAAAAAATTTACTCTAAATATAAATTAAATTAAATTAAAGCAAATACATATCTCAATGTATACTGAGTTTGTATTATTCCAAAAATATTAATTTAAACAATAAAAAAAAATTAATTTAAAAAAAATCCAAGGATGACTGAGAATTGTTGAAAATGTCCAAAATTTAGGTTCTGACAACATTTTTTAAAGATGTCTTCTGTCCAGGTCTGTCCAAGAAGTGTCATAGCATCTAACACAAGTAGGATTTCATGATAAAAGTGTTTGTCGTACATAGTGAACCTTAAATCACAAATCATTAAGTGGATTAATCTCTTCACCATCTATATCTAGAATGGATTAACCAACTATAGCATAATCACAAAATGTTGACTGAGTTAATCTCTTCACAATCTATATTAGAATTGATCAACCAACTTGTGCCCTCAAAAAATTATTATTAAATAACAATTAGAAATACCCTAACCAGATGCAGAAAGGATATCATACAAACAAATGTGATTTTTATGACGGGGGTAATTTAGGTGCACAGTTAACATGACCAGAAACAAGACAGTTGGTTTCCTATAATTGCGCGTAGATATCGGAATTGACTGCTTACACCGTCAAAATTGGGTCCATTTAAAAACAGCAAGGACTTTAAATTTTGGGATTAATGTACTGAAAATACTATGGCCCAGCATTCTCATATTGAGGAGCTGTAGGGGCAGGAGATGATGATTCCAACTAGCCCAAGAAAGAAAAAACTGGAATCCTTATAAGATGAAGATTCATGTGAATTATGAAGTCCTGCCTAAAATTATTGCTTCAATTCATTAAGAGAATAAAGCATGGAACAATAAATTACTGTGTACTTAGGACATGGTCTCTTAAGGGCAGTGCCGATAGCCTGCACAACAAAGTTCAATTCACCAATTCCACGGCCACCTATCTGAGAGTGAATTAATGAAACTACGTTGTGACTCAAATTAGGATGGAGTTGAGTCTATGATCAAGAAAGGTAATCATGAACTATTAAGGATGCTAAGATTTAAAGATGCTAAGATTTAAGGATGATCAGTTCGATCAAAATTTAAAGATGCTAAGATTAAAATGGCTAACATGAACTATTAAGGACAATAAAAGAATGTAATCATGTGAAAAACTTTAAAGGAGATATATTGTACTCTTCCGATGAGGAAAGATCTTAATGACAGCACCGCTTAAATTCCCCCTCCAAAGTTGAGAAACAGAAAAAGGGCAAAAAGTATAGTATTAGTCTAAATTTACAAGAGATTAATTGTTGCTCTTAAATTACATATAAATATACTTAATCAAGAAAGGTACCTCATAAAAGCATAAGAAATTCCGTACTTCCATAAGGTTCATTTAAAAGAAAGCATACATGTCGACAGAAAGCATATACGTAAAGTGACAAGGAATCCAAGTATAATTGTCGCAGCTAAGACATTTGTACAGACCATTAATATTGAAAAATATACTAAGATGAAGAAACCCTACATCAAAAACTCCAACTAAACGATCAGAAACTCTGACAAGCAAGGAACTCCGATTATGCATTCATCTGTGGTTTATATTAATAAAAAGGGTTTATAGAATACGTACCTAGGGTTTATGGAGAGAGAGATTGAGGATGATGATGACAGGGCAAAGTAAACGACGGTGCCAAGTGCGATTACAAACTGCAGTGGCGAGCAAACTACGGTTACTGAGATTGAACGGGTGCGAAATCGAAGAGGGAAATCGAAGATAAAATTGGGTTTTGGAGAGATTGAGGGCGACGAGGGAAAGAGGAATAAAATAGAGGGTTTCGGAGAGGGATCAAATAGTGGGTTTCGGAGAGATTGAGGGCAACGAGGGCGACGAGGGAAAGGGGGGAATAGCTAGGGTTTTGGGGGGATTCGGCGCGAACGAAAAGGGGGGAAGCGAAAGAGATGGCGCGAAGAGCGAAAGAGAGAAAGGGAATTGGGGGAAATGGGCTGGGCCATAAAAAATGGTCACAAAGCCCCGCATTTTTAAACAAACTCCGGGGAATGTGGTTTAACCCGCTGGCGCTGTTCCAAAGCACCAGCCTATATTCGCCCTTAATTCCCATATCTTTAGTAGTGTTATTATTATTATTATTGCTATTATTATTATTACTATTATTATTATTGTTATTGTTATTATTAATTTTATTATTAATATTTTTTGTTATTATTATTAGTATTATTATTATTGATGTTGTTACCATTATTATTACTAGTAATTTTCACGTGAGATGCACGTTTTGATAAAAAGTAGGAGTTGAACGTGCAATACATGTAAGTCGGTAGTAATCAGCACTTGTGATGAATGCCTTACTTTAAAAAATTGGAGTTGAACGGGCACTGCACGCAATTTTTTAAATTTTTTGAAGGAAAATCCTTGAATTGTACGTACAGTGATGTGTTACGAAATAGATTTGGAGTTGCACGTGCGACGTACGTATTTGCTTTGTGACAAAAAAAATTAAAAATTATTTGTTTGGTGAAGGAAAAAACATTGATTTGCACGCGTGATGCACGTGTTAATAATTAGAGTTAGAGTTACACGTGCAACGTATGTGTTTCATTTGTGAAAAAAAAATATTAAAAAATTGTTTGTTTGGTTACAAAATCAAAGTGACAAAGTGACAAACTCTCCCATTAATAGTAGTAGATTATTTTTATTGTCATTTATTATTTTTGTAAAGCCCAATGTTATTACTATTATTATTATTATTTTGTTAAAGCCCATTGATTTTTATCTACATTCTATTATTAATTATTTAATTTGAAGCCCGATCCAAGCCGATCTCCTAGGATTCTAACCCAAACCCATATCCACCTCTTATTGGATCCTAGTTTATCCTAAATCCATTAACCCAATCTGTTAATTTTCCTAGATCCTCCCAAATCCCCCTCACGTTCACCACAACTCCACTCTCCTCAAATCACTCTCGAATACTCATAACTAACCCCTTAATATCCTCCTTAATTAAACTAAATCCTATCCCCCTAATACACAGCCCCTAATTATGTCATGTTCATCTCCTACCTCTGTTCTCCTTCGAATCCCCCGATCCACCTTCGACTCATCGCTCACCCCGTCGACCAACCAGGCCAGCAATCTCCTCGTCAACCACTGAAGCATCCTGTTCACGTTGCGACTGCCATCGCCCCAGCTGTCGAGCTACCCCTTCATCATATCCATTGCTAGTCGTCGCCTAACCCTGAGCTCTTCACCTTCCTCGTCCTCCGCCGCCCACTTGCTCGCAAGCCAGTCGACGTCAACTCACCATTGCCACAATCGAGCTCCCTGCTCCTCCCTCCTTTGCTCCGTTGACCGCCCAGTCGTCCCTCGCCTGAGCCTTGTCGCCCTTGTCTGCCACTGCACACCCAAGCTCCTCTGTTGCACCAACGACCATCATCATGTTCAATTGCAGTGGTCCGATGCATTTGATCATCATGATCATGATCACCATCATCAAGATCCGAGCCCAATCTTGATCATCATCATCATCATCATCATCATCATCATCAAGATCTTGGAATCTGGACCGTCCGATCCCGATCATCAACATCTTGATCTTGATCTTGATCTTGGCCGTTGATTGCTTGATCATCGATCGTCAATCGTCATCAAGGTCCACTTGTTCATTATCATTGCCATTGCTTCGGGATTCTCATACCGTTATTCTTTAATAATCGAATCTAACGTCGTTGTTAAAGGCAAGTCATTTTTCCTCGAATTGTATTGTATCGTATTCGAGATTGTTTATTGAATCCTGTAAGTAGATCTATGTTGATTATCATATACCGTCTATTGTTATCTATCGTTAGGATACTACGGATTTACACGAGCAAATCCAAGTAGTAGTCTTGACTTCATGCCATCTTTTTGCCTCCGATTTATGGAGATCTTGTATGTATTCATGTAGTTAATTATTGAATATATGATTAGGGATTGTTCTTGTCATTCATATCATGACATTACACAGCTATTGTAGATTGCATGCTAGTGTTGGTTGTTATATGATTGATGTTGGTGTATTAGTTGATTGTGATTAGTAAGATTGTGTACATTATACATCTTAATATCATGCTCACATAGATGTATCTTGTTATAATTTATGTTGTCAAACCCTAACACATCGTTCATAACATTTTAATTATTTTATTCATAAAAAATATATTGAGACCCTGAAATTTACTGTCAATCTGAACATTGTCATGTTGTTTCGACCTAGATACTGTCATCAAAATCAACAACTTCCTGAATATGAAATGTAGCCCCTTGTTTATAGTTTCTAGAACATCAAGAATTATTGAATTCCGAATTATATTGCAAGAGTTATGACCATTTTACTCCTGCTGCATTTATTTCCAGATTTATGCATATACTATGTTAAACTGATGAAATAGATGAACTAATGATCAAATATTGTCATGATAATTTCCAGAATGATAGTTAACATACTTAGGGTCATGAAAATTATTTTTACTAATTTTTAAAATGAACGTTTACTGCTTTAATAACTGAAATTAGTTAACATCGATAACCAGCCAGAATCTGTAACTTCTAAAGAATACTGCAATTCACATAGTTACTATCGTCAGATTTTGGACTTTAAATATGTGTTGGAACAGGAGTCTAGTTTTTAGAACTCCTGATGGATCCACATTTGCTATTCTGTAGCAACGGAAAATAAAATTTTAGTACAGCAACCTACTACGGTCCAGAATTCAGTTTTCCATGTTTTGATAATATAATCGAATCTATATTGTTGTATTTGATGCATTTAATTGTGTAAATTGTATTGCAAGATCTTAGTGCTGTTTTGTCATCATTCTAGTGCCTATTGATCATCTCATCACCCCCATTGATAGTATTGTAACTATTGTTCCCTATTATTATCAAAATATTGCCAACAACTATTGCAAAATGATTGAATAAAGAATTGTTAACAAGCCAGGGTTTAAGGGGGACTTAAGTAGTCGACAATGTAGTGACTATACTCGGAGGAGGGGCCCGTGTTTCCCTAAATATTGTTAACGACTATTGTTTTATCGATTGGTTGTGGCTTACGGCAGTAACCCAATCTATCTTGTATTGTGTCGGGGCCAATTATCTTATCGTACAGTTTTTATTGAATTGCAACTATTGAATATTGATTATCGTTACCGAGTACATGATCTATAGAATCTACCACTTAGTTCTAAACGAAATTGCTTGCATGCATAGAACCTGTGGTATGGGACGCAGTAGTACGTGTATTAATTAGGACTAAAATGAATAATAGACTTAAGATTGTCATCGTATCATCATTGCATATTGTCATCATTATTGAACAGTGTTATCGTTATTGCTACCATTATTGACATCATCTCTTGTTATTGTATTGATCATTGTCATTGCATATTGCATCGTTATCACTTTGCCATTGTTCATTGTCATTGACTACATTGTTTATTGAATTCACTGTTATATCATAAATGTTATTGTTTCATTGCTTTCTCTACTTGCTGTCCACGACTTGCTCTAAGGACATATTATTCTCTCTTTTTAGATAAACAACTTACAGGTAATCAAGAAGAATTGCCTTATAGACTAGGAGAACAACAATGGTGAAGAATTGATAGCATCGCCGTTTAATTGATTATTGTTTTGTTATGAAGACTAAAATAATTGAACGTCATTATTTCTTTGTACTGTGGGCTTTTGACCTGAATATTGTTATTGTTGTTTCTATATGTTGGATTATTATTATATTTGGTTATTACATGCTCAAATTCAAAGCATTGTTATTCATGTAATTATCCTTTCATTGCATGCATGGTTGTATTGCTCCTTGTTATATTATTCAGTTGAATCGATAACAGCTTATGAATGACGCAAGTCATTCGCTGGGCCAACGTCACGTGCTTGCATTCCGTATTTTTGGAAAGTGGCTTAGTTTTTGTACAACAACATATTGTTGTTCAGAATTTATAT
The DNA here is from genome assembly GCA_017893485.1 of Hemerocallis citrina. Classification (NCBI taxonomy): domain Eukaryota; kingdom Viridiplantae; phylum Streptophyta; class Magnoliopsida; order Asparagales; family Asphodelaceae; genus Hemerocallis; species Hemerocallis citrina. The sequence goes on from JACEHZ010000256.1 coordinate 1,246,317, forward strand.
CTTCTTGTATTTAAATATAAATATGTTTATTTCTCGCATTTGGTTAATTGAACTTAATATCAAGCATTGCATATCCCTCGATACCTTCTTGGTTATGTCTTGACACATGTTACCCTTTGTTGCATGTTCATGAGTAATTATTGTAAAAGTATAACAAGCCAGGATTATAAAGGGAAATACCTAGTAGTGGACAATATGGAAGTGTACTCGGAAGGAGACCTAAGTTTCTCATAATAGTGACTCCTATTCACATAATACCTGATTACAAGTTATATGGAACTAAGTGACACATCGTGGTCGACGGGGGCCACCTCTAGATACTGTGGGGGTTTCCACTAGAGCCAATTACCTGAAAATATGTTCATGTTTCCTGTTATAGTCACTGCAAGACCCGAATACATAAACCTATAGAATTCACCACTAAAGTATACACGTTCACTTGTTTGTATACACCCGAACCTGTGGTATGAGACGCAGGAATGTGTGCATTAGATAGAGTTGATAAAAGATTGATAGATTTAAGATTAACACTTAGCACGTGCATATTTCTGTTTACAAGTTACATGATTCATGTTTACAAGTTTACAAGTTCCATGATTCCTGTTTACAAGTTTACAAGTTACATGATTCATGTTTACACATTTGCATGTTCCCCGTTTACATGACATATTTCCCGTTACATGATTCTTTGATATCTATTGAATACACATTGAAGTCCTGTTTACCTGTCTCTCATTTTCAGTTTAGAAGATTACATGTGTCCCTGTATCGTACTTGATCATATATTTCCTTATTCCTTGTTATATCGTACTTCCTTGTTTCACTGCTTAATGCTACTTGCTATCTGAAACTTACTTTAACGGACAGCATCTATTTTTAGTTAATGTTTATACGGGTAGAGACAATGAGTTAGATGACAATGATGGAATTGATACTGATATTGCTCTACTTTCCTGTTGCTACTAGTTGTAGTGAACCGTCTACTGCATTGAATATTCTCGGGCATTTTCACCAGAAGTTCTCGTATTTTAGGTTTTTGGTTATTGATTCTATTATAGTTCATGTAATTATTATTGTTACCTGTGTTGTTGAGCTTACTGGTATTTGTAAATTCTTGATTTAGATGACTACAACACGATACACATATATTCTATTTAACATGTCTCTTGCAATGTGTACCAAAGTTTTCAAGGTGCAAGATCAAGCTACAAGACAAGTGTCACACAAAGCTTCAAAACATTTTCAAAGTGATCAGCTCAAGGACAAAAGAGTGCCTATGTAAATTGATGTAAAAAATTGTAATCTTTGATATGTTTGCTTAGACATCTTGAAATAGCCTTGACGCACACACACACACATCCCCTAGGACTAAAATAATGTTTATTAAAAATCAAAAATGTCAAATTCAAGCTTGTATGAGTTCAGCTGTCAAGTACTAGTCGACTTACATTGCTAAGCAGTCGACTGTTCAAGTACGAAACAATCTGAACTTACTCAAGCTCTGACCAGTCGACTCCTTTGGCAATCCAGTCAACTGTTCGAGTAGTTTTAACAGTTTTTTGAGTATTTAAATTTTTTTTCAAATTCAAATCTTTTCTGCCATTTGATGGAAGTTGGTTAACTACTTTCCAACGACTCTGGAGTGTCTACCCGATAAATAAAGTCCAGATTTCACTTGGAAAAGGTTACCTATTGCTTTTAACAAGTCTTTATTTTTGTTCAAGTGTTTGTAAAAAAGAACTCAAAATTTTCGAAGAACTCACATTCTCTTAGACTTGGTTCTCAGATCTCAGTCTTGTATAACAATGATTAAGTTCAAGACTATGATTTGAAGTTGACCTATAGCCTCAATACAAAAAGAACATTCAAAAATCATGGCTTTAGGTATTGTAATTTTCGATTTCTTTGTTGTTCACTCTCGGGTTATGAGAGTGGTGCTCTCGGTTGCAGTGAAGGGCTCTTGGTGTAGAGTCACTGTTCACTAGTGGTGAGAGAGGTCTACGGGTTTGGCATAGTTGTTGCCAAAGGTCGTAGGGTATTCTTGTAAATCTTTTCAAGTATAGTAAAAAATCTCAAGTGGGTTGCTTCGGGACTGGACGTAGGTCGGCAGGACTGAACCAGGATATATCGCTGTGTTAGTATTGCTGATTCTCTGTGCTTTGATCTTTCTAACTTGATATTTAATTTCACTACATTTTATTTTTGTTTGTGTCTGATCAGTCGACTGGTAGTTCTATTAAGTCGACTTACATACTCGTTGTTCTTCAAGTTGATCAAGTCTCTTTTTTAGTCGACTAGTTTTTTTGTCCCAGTTGACTTAACAAGTGTGATTCAAGTTGAATAATTTTTTAATAATTTCTAATAACACTATTCACCCATCCCCCCTCTAGTGTTATCTGCCTTGCATACAGGATCCAGCACCTGGTATCAGAGCCTGGTTAATCACAATGGCATCTACTTCTTATTCAAATGCAAATCAATACCACAAAGGTCAATCTACACAAAGGCCGCCTCTCTTTGATGGAACAAACTACAACTACTGGAAATGTAGAATGAAGATTTACTTACAATCCATCAACTATGAGATCTGGAACATGAACGAGATGGAGTATACGTTGCCTAGTCTTTCCTATGCTCAATGGAATGACGATATGAAGAGTAATACCATGAACAATGCAATGGCGATGAATGCCTTTTTTGTGCACATACCAAAGAACAATTCAACTATGTGTCAACCGCAACACCGGCATACCAAATATGGCATACTCTTGAGGTAACACATGAAGGCACAAATACGGTCAAGGAATCTAAAATTTTTGTTCTTGTTCACAGGTTTGAGATGTTTCGAATGAAGGAGAATGAAAGCGTATCGGAAATGATAACAAGATTTACCGACATCACAAACTCCCTTGTGGCTTTTGACAAAACATACACTCAAGCAAAAATGGTGAGAAAGGTTCTTCGTGCTCTTACCCCGAATGGGAAAAGAAAACTACTGCAATTGAAGAAGCCAATGATTTACGCTTGAAAATTTTGTTGGAAATCTAATGGCTTATGAAGTACAATTGGAGGAGCGCAAGAAGGACTTAGAACCACAACAAGCTAAGAAGAAAACTCTTGCTTTTAAGGCTGTTTCTGAATCAGAAGATGATGAAGATGATGATGAAGAAATGGCTATGTTCACAAGGAAATTCAAAAAATTCTTTCACAAAGGTAAATTTAATTCAAGATTAAAGGATACTAATGAACCTCCTACTTGTTTCAAATGCAATAAGATAGGTCATATGAAGAAGAACTATCTATTGAAGAATGCAAAATCTAAAGGCAAGGTCTCAAACTTCAAGAAGGACAATTTACCAATAACCAGTACATGAAGAACAAGAAAGCCTACCAAGCAACGTGGGATGATAGTGATTTATTTTTGAAAGACGAAAATGAGGAATCTAATGAAGTTGCAAACACGTGCTTCATGGAAAATCAAACCGATGTAAGTGATAATATAGATTCTAGTGATTTGTTAGAAGCTTTTAATGAAATTTTTCAAGAATTAAAAAGGGAAAAAATAAAAGGTAAGAAAAAGTTAATCAAACTCTTTCTTAAGAAAATCTTGATTTACAAGTTGAGTCAAGTCTTTAACTTCTCGTATTTCCAACTTGGATATAGATCTTATATCTCTAAAAAATAATATGAAGAGATATCTAAGAATGTATCTAAGTTCAATAAGGAAAAAGAGAATTTAAATGAAGTTCTTCAAAATCAAGTTTAGTCTAATAAAAGATTTGGACTTGGTTTTAAAAAAATTCTTGAAATGGTCATTCTTCTAAAAACACTAGTAATAACAAGCTTTATTAAGTTGTATGACTTCTTTAGAAAGCCAACCATTCTTGTTAATCATGAAAATAAAAAGTTTTCCGGAAAAACCAGTCGACTGCCCCATAAATAAGTCACCTATCCCGAAGGATGCAGTCTTATTCGAAAAGAAAACAACCTTATATAAGTCGACTAGCTTCACCTCCCAGTCGACTAATGTCACAAAACAGTCGACTGAAGGGTAAAAATAAGTCGACCGGACAATGTAAAAATATTTGGGTTCCAGTTAATCTGTGTCTAAATAAAAGGATTTCTTACATAAATTCCTTTGTAAATAATGTTTGTAATTCTGTTAATTTTAAACCTGCATATGGGGGTAAATCAAACTCACTTTGGGTTTGGTTTTCCAAGCACTAATCTTTCACGAACCCAATGAAAAGGGTACCATATTCACAAATAATATTTTGTAGGTACCTAAATGGGAACGATGGATACTTGGCAGTTGATGCTCTAAACACATGATTGGCCATGCAAACTTGCTCTCTTTCATTAAAAATATAGATGGAGGAACTGTTACTTTTGGTGACAATAACAAAGGAAAAGTCATCGGAATAGGCATGGTTGGTAAGAATACTACTCCTATTATTAAAGGTGTGCTCTTATTTAGTGGTTTAAAGCATAACCTATTAAGCATTAGTCAATTATGTGATAAGGGTTATAAGATAGTGTTTGAAAAAGATGCATGCTTGATTTATGACTTTTCTTTGCAAAATGTGATTTTTCAAGGTATTAGAAAATTAACATATATGGACTTTGTTTAAAAACAAATGAGATTTTGGATATTTTTGCTTAGTTGTCTCGAACAACGATTCTTGTCTTTGGCATAAAAGATTTGGATATGTAAACAAGAAAAATATCGCTAAAATCTCTAAGAATAACCTAGTTTAATGACTGCCAAAATTATCCTTTAAGAAAGATAAAATGTGTGATGCATGTCAACTAGGGAAACAAGTAAAATTCACTTTTAAAATAAAAGAAATGATTTCTACTAGTAGGCCTCTCGAATTGATCCATATGGATTTATTTGGTCCTAATAGAGTCGCTTCCTTAAATAATAGTAGATATGTATTTGTTTTAGTCGATGATTATTCAAGGTTTACATGGGTATTTTTCTTTTTTTTTTGACGAGTACATGGGTATTTTTCTTAAGACATAAAAATGAAGCTTTTGAAGAATTTGCAAATTTTTGCAAACATGTTCAAAATAAAAAATCTCTAAACATAGTCACTATTAGAAGTGATCATGCATGGTGGATAATTTGAGAATGACACATTTTCGGAATATTGCAACAAGAATGGTATAACACATACTTTTGCATTTCCTAGAGCTTCACCAAAAAATGGAGTGGTTGTAAGAAAGAACAGGTTTTTGCAAGAATGTGCACGTACCATGCTTGTTGAAAGTAATTTGCCTAAATACTTCTGGGTTGAAACTGTTTCTACAGCATGTTACGTCTTAAATAGAATACTAATTAGGCCAAAGTTAAAGAAGACTTGTTTTGAGTTGTTTTTTGGATGTATTCCTAAAGTCTCTTACTTTAAAGTATTTGGTTGCAACTGTTTCATAGTAAACACAAAAGATAACTTAAATAAATTTGATGCTAGATCTAATGAAGGTATCTTCATTGGATATTCAAATAGGAGTAAAGCTTATAGAATTTTCAATAAGTCATCATTGACTATTGAAGAATCTATGCATGTCTCATTTGATGAATCTTTACCTTCATCTAGTGTTATTCAAGATGATGAAATTGTATCTTCACCACTAGATAACATTGTTAAATCACCTGAGAAAATTACTCTTGATAAGTTGACTAATGGGGTTCATAAGTCGACTTATGTGTTGAATCAGTCGGCTGATGGGTTCATTAAGACGACTGGTCCTGTTGAGATAACTCCAACTTTACCAATGTCATTTGTTGAAGTTCGAGATCATCCTCATGACTTAGTTATTGGTGACATCTCACACGACATTCAAACACGATCACACTTTAATATGATTTCTCATGTTGTTTTTTTATCGGATTTTGAACCTAAAAACATTCAAGAAGCATGTTAGAATGAATTTTGGTTGAATGCTATGCAAGTTAAACTTAACCAACTTGTAATGAATGATGTATGGGATTTAGTTCCACAACCCCCTGATCATACTATTATTGGTACCAAATGGGTATTTAAAAATAAGTTAGATGAATCAGGACAAGTTGTTAGGAACAAGGCTGGATTAGTTGCCCAATGATATAACCAAGAAGAATGTATTGATTTTGATGAAACATATGCTCCTATTTCTAGTCTAGAATCAATTAGAATTTTGTTATCATTTGCATGTTTTATGAATTTCATACTTTTCCAAGTGGATGTTAAAAGTGCTTTTTTAAACGGTTTCATTAAGGAAGATGTTTATGTTAAGCAACCACCAGGTTTCGAACATGAACAATTTTCTAGCCATGTTTTTAAATTGAAAAATACTTTATATGGTCTTAAACAAGCACCTCGTGCCTGGTATGATCGTCTACAAACTTTTCTTTTAGAAAGAGGATTTGAAATTGGTAAAGTAGATACTACATTGTTTATTAGGAAAATAAATTCAGACATATTAATCATACAAATCTATGTAGATGACATAATTTTTGGATCAACTAATAGTAATCTATGTCAAGAGTTTGCTACTACCATGCAAAATGAGTTTGAGATGAGTCACATGGGTAAACTCAATTACTTCCTTGAACTTCAAATAAAACAGTCTCAAAATGCCATATTTATTAATCAAGAAAAATATGCTAAGGAGTTACTCAAACGATTTGGCATGGATGGCACTAGTAGTAAGACCACACCTATGGCTACTACTACACTTGACAAAGATGTAGGTAAGAATGTCGATCAAAAGCTCTATCGAGGTATGATTGACTCACTCTTATATATAATTGCTAGTAGACCAGATATTATATTTAGCGTATGTTTGTGTGCTAGATATCAGTCTGATTCAAAAGAATCTCACTTAAAAGCAGTGAAACGGATTTTAAGATATATTAAAGGCACATCTGAATATGGTTTATTTTATTCTCGCACCAATAATTTTCAGTTACTATCTTATAGTGATGCTGATTTTGCTGGAAGTAAAATTTACCGCAAAAGTACTAGTGCAACCTGTCACTTTTTGGGACATTCCCTCGTATCTTGGTATAGTAAAAAAGCAAAATTTCGTATCTCTATCTACCACAGAAGCTGAATATATCGCTGCAAGTTTGGCTTGTTCTCAAATCTTATGGATGAAACAAACCCTTTTAGATTATGGTATTTCTTTTTCAAAACCTTTTATAATGTGTGACAATACCAGTACTATTAATCTTTCTGAAAATCCGGTTCAACATTCACGTACGAAACATATTAATATTTGACATCATTTTCTACGTGATCATGTTTTAAAAAGAGATATTTTATTGGAGTTTATTTCCACTGATAAACAAATAGCGGATATTTTTACCAAACCGTTGAAAAAAGACATTTTTATAAAGTTTAGACGAGAACTAGGAAATTGTTCATATCATGATATTTCCTAAAAATATGCCGAGCTTAAGTTTTTTTTCTTACTTGAAATTATTGAATGAACAGTCGACTGTCTTGCTTTTCCAGTCAACTGACGATGCTTTATAACTTATACATTCTTTATTAAAAATCTGTTTATTTTTTTGACTTATTTTGTTCTCACCTCAGTTGACATTTCTCTTGACCAGTTGACTGTCGCGACTGTGTCCAGAATTTTTTTATCTAAATCGTCACTTGTTTGGGGTTTCTTTTGTTCTTCTTAGACCCAACCCGCTCTACTTTTCTTTTCCATTTGATCTCCACAATCAATATATCCTATCTTTTAATCTTCACCCTTAATTTTTTATCCTATCTAGTAAAAACCCCAGTTTCAATTCACTTTCCCCTTTTACCCGTCCTCTTCTTGACAGACCAGATGGCGGCTGAGATTGGAGCTCGCTGATTTAAATCGTTGATTTGAGTTCGCAGTTTAGCGCTTGCTTTCTTGCTCGAAGTTTCTTAGATTTGGTCTTTATCTTCTCTCTTTGCTGTTGGGTAACATTTTTTCTCTTATCTTTTTAGGTTTTTAGTTTTTTCTTTATCTTCATGATGAAATCCAAAAGATCTAGGTCTTCTGCCCCTGTTGAAGATGAACAAACTCATCCTAATTATCTTCAATATTTGAGGAATCCAAACCTAGTTGAAAAATATTTTTCCATTTGCCAATTGGTTATTTTTCCTAGTATGTTTTTTAACTTTCCCGATTTAGAGAAATATCCAATTGCTCCACTATTTCAACAGTGTGGATTTTTTGATCTTTTATCTCTCGTAAATCAACCCCATTGCTACCCACCTCTTATTTATTTGTTTTATGCTAATATGAAGGTTGCTAGTAATGATAATGGTGATGAGATAAAAATCACTACCTCTGTTAAAAATGTGTCTATGACATTGAGTGTTAGGACATTGGGACAGATTCTGAAAATTCCTTTGATGGGTTGGATTTAGGAGAACTTGAACTGGATGATCCCTCCATTTTGTCAAAAACATTTCTTCCCCAATATGTGCTTCAAGGTCCTATGACCAATAAGAACATAACCGCGCCTGCGAAGCTTGTTGCATGATTTTATCGTATAATATTATCCCTAAAACAGGGAGCTACGATCAATTTTCACACGAATTACAGGCGGCTATTTATGCTATTTTTGGGAATATTCATATCAACTGGAGTCAAGTTATCTTTAGTCGTCTCCACAAAGCTCACACCTCTTTCTTACCTTATGGGGCTATTCTCACTCATATCTTTAGCCACTTTAAGGTAGACTTAGACCAGGAGTCTAGAGTTGTGTATTGTTTTTAAACTTTTGATCGGGCCAGTCTTGCCCATATGATATTGCTCCATACTCCTCATTCACCTACCCATAATGCTCCACCTATAACTTTGGCTACTACCATTCCACCTCGTTCTGACAGAACCAACTAGCTTCACTGGTTCTGAGGTACTAGATCAATTGATTGTATACAAATAAGAATTACTCTTTATTCTTGAATAGTGAATGAAAGGATTACCTTAATAACAAGTCTGTATTACATACAGGGCCAGCCCTGAGTTGCAGGGAGCCCGAGGCGAACTTCCGAAATGGGGTCCCCTGCCCCCAATCATTAAAAAAATATATGTATAAAAAAAATTTGCCAAAGCAAAATATAGAAAATTTGCATATTGTTCAAAGAAAAATATGCAAAATATATATCATTGAATAACAAATTACTCATAAGCATCATACATATATGCAAAATAGAGTGAAAACATATAATCAAATATGCAAAACGTGTCAATGGAAATCTTTGATTGTATCTCATTTAATGCATGAAGTTGCCTTAACAATTCACCTCCACATCTACATAGATGAAATGAAAATTATGAATTAGAAACAGAAAATTATGAAATGAAAATGAAATAGCACTGAAGTGAAGAAATGAAACATAGGAGAAACATAAACATTAAGGAGTTATACCTTCATCATTAATCATCCCAGTGCATGACTTCTTCTCGCATTCCGTGCAGCAAACTCACTAATTAAATGTTCATAATCAAGCTTTTCTACCATTGCCTTCTCAGTACATAGTAAGCGTAATCCATTCAATTTTTCTTGAGACATGGTTGATCGAAGATAAGACTTGACAATTTTCATCTTCGAAAAACTTCTTTCTGCAAAAGCAATAGTAACTGGTATGGTCAACAAAATACGATACGCGATCCATGCATATGGAAATATTCCATCCATCCTTTGCAAATAAGTAAGCACATCAATTGCTTTTTTTGCTTCCGATGGTACAATTAATCTGAGGCGCTTCAACTCTAAAAACAGATCATCCCTATTAATATCATAATGTGAGTCGTGATGTAGAAAATCTTCAAGAGTGGCACAACAAGGTTTCAACTCATTATCATGTAGACTTCTCAACTTCCCTAAATCAAACAAAAAACCAAAGATTTGTTCATATTTCACAATTTACCAATTCAATTAATGCATCTCTTATCTCCACGGGTTGAAATCTTATTGCTCTAACACTTTCAACACGGCTTTCCCAACGAGTTTGTGATAATGTCTTAAGCGTGAGATTTGACACATGTAGTTTCAAAATATCCGATCGCTTTGTAGAAGATGAAAATAACGTATACAAACGTTGTACAAGTCCAAAGAAAGACACAAGTTTGATACAACAGTTGGCCATATCACTAATTGCAAGATTCAGACTGTGACAACCACAGGGTGTGTAAAAAGCTCTAGGATTAACAGTAATTAACATGTTTTGCACACCTTTGTTCTTCCCTTTCATATTAGAACCGTTGTCATAACCCTGTCCTCTAACATTAAAAATATCAAGCCCAAGAACAGGTGGGAGAGTGGGAGTGGGATTTCGGGTTTGGGTTTTGGGGAAAAGAAGGAAATGGTTGGGTTTTGTTTTAAAAGATGGTTTGGGTAATCGGGTTTCGGCTTGTAAATTGAATGTGGGTCTTTAAATTGAATGTGGGTTTCGGATTTTATATCCATTTAAATGTGGATTTGTTTTAAATCACTCAAATTTAAAAACTCAATTTCAATCAAGCCTTCCTGAGTACCCCTAAATAATTTTTTAAAAAAAATTTAAAGGATCAAATAATTATTTTGGGGGCCCCTAATAACATTTTAATTTTTTTACGTGCAAAATACGTGTCTATATTTACAAGGAAAGTTCAAAATTGGGGGCCCCTAAAATCGCAAAATCCAAGAGGGCCTAAGGTGGCCGCCTTACCCGCCTATATAGTGGGGCAGGGCCGGCCTTGATTACATAGTATATATGAAGTAATGTTACAACAGAACATTAACTATGCAAGTGTAAAGTTGCTCATTGTTAATAGTGTGGACACTTCACACAACATCCTTTGATTATAATGATAAAGATGAATATTCATTTTAATGTTTTTTCCAATTCTTTTTGTTTCTAAATTTTTAAAGAAAAATTCCTTTTGTTATTGTTAATTCTGGTCCCTGTAATAGTAAATTAACCTTACAATATATTTTATTTTCATGTACTTTAAGGTTCGGATAATTGATGATTACATGCCACTTGCAAAATTTGCAGTTGCTTTTGAGGGAGCATCTTGGACCGATCCAGATTCTATTGCTTTGATGGTCATGTAGACCATGCTAGGTTCTTATAATAATCTGTTGGAGCAAAGCATGCGGGGTGAGTTCTTTTACTTGGTTTGGATTTTCTTTCATTTAAAAATTATTTTTGTTTATTTTCTTTTGGTTGATTTCATATCGAGTAGTTCAGAGTTAGTGCAGCGGATTGGGATTAATGACATTGCTGATAGCATGATGGCATTTAACACCAACTACAAGGATACTGGGCTTTTTGGCGTGCACGCAGTGGCCAAGGTCTGACATTCTTTTGTTATTTATGTATTTGTTTTCACAAATTTGATTGTTTTCTATTTTTTTCAGCATACTAGCGCACAAACTGTTATGGATGTTATCACGAATGTGAAACACTAATATTAACACTTTAATTGTTAAATGTTGTTAAATATATGGTGAAAACTATGTCTATGAGTATGACCTACTTCAAATAGATGCTCGGAGGGTCTGTTTGGTTTAGAATAGTGGACGGGATTCCCTGTCAAAATTTTGGAATTGAAGTGACAAGTTTACTAAGCTCCTCGAATCTGTTTGTAAATGTAATTACAAAATACATATAACTTGTTTGTTTGGTTTCAGAAATAAAAAAAGGCAAAGGATTATCACCTCAACGTAAAGAGATTTACATTGATACTCGCACTCGTAAAGATGGATCAATTGTCAATGAGAAGGCTGCTAGACTGATTGTAAGATTTGTTTACATCCTTCCCTATTTAGTTCTCATTCACTTCTAAAGCTTTACTGTATTAACTGTTAGTAATATTGATCAGATATTCAGATTAGAATTAAAAGACTATATATTATTTTTCCTGAATAATGTTACTTGTACTTCCAATTACGTGTACAATGCTCAATAATGATATCCACTTGAATATGCAAATCCAAATCATTAATTCTATGGATACTATTAACTTAATGTTAAACTTGAACTATTCCACACCCTTCAGTCTTTATAATTCACTTCATATTAGAGGTAGTTCTGTTATTTTTTCACATGCTAATAATGGAATTTGCCTACATTAATCATCGAGATGCTAAAAGCTAAATTTGGTTATAGAAAATTGACTGAGCTAGACATACAGGAATGTGTGATTGATGATCTTGATGGTAGCTGGCTAAACTATTTCGCTGAAACCTTCACTTTCCTTGAAGTCCTTAATTTTCCGAATCTGAATTATGAAGTTGATTTTGATGCCTTGGAGAGGCTTGTTAGAAGGTGCAAATCATTAAGGTTTTAAAAGTGAACAGAAATGTCACTCTAGAACAGCTTCGGAGGCTGCTTGTGCGAGCTCCACAACTTACAGAGCTCGGAACTAGTTCATTTTGACAATATCATGCTCTTCCTGCAGATGCACAGCTGGAAACTGTGTTCAGTAACTGCAAGAACTTGAATACTCTTTCGGGTTTGTGGGTAGTATCCCCACTCTATCTTCCTTTATTATATCCAGCCTGTATGAATTTGTCATTCTTGAATACTCTTTCGGGTTTGTGGGATGATTTGTACTTATCTATGATTTCTCTAATATTTGTAATGTTTCAGGTTGAACTAAACAAACATAATAATGAGGTTGGAACATCTCAATCATCTCAAAATACACAAAGTCATATGCCTTGGAAGGATGACACATATTCCCAAGTACAAGGACCTAAAAAGAGAGGACGTTTGCATTGTATGGGCAAGATTCTTAAGCCTAAAAAACAGAAGGTTTCTTCGTCTGAAAATCAAGAGTTACGTAATAGAGTTAAGCAAGTGGAAAGCCTGTTGACAAATGTTCTGTCATTAATTCATAATCAATTCTCTGGAGAAGATGTGAAGACATTATGCAGGCTGCAAGACAGGTATATTATATTATACTCTTGGAGTTCATATTTCAAAGTTATGTTTTGTATGAGATATTTTTGTATTTATTACTGAAATTCCATATGTTTAATTCTAATGTATTACATTTGTAATGTCTTTTTTTTATGTTTCTCTATCTGTTTTTGTTTGAGAGATACATTTTTTCTCTAATGAAGGATGGAAATATCGATTAAGAAGAGTCTATAAGTTGTATTTTATTTTTAATAGGTTACAGATGCTTCAAGTGCCCCTGACCATACGAATTCTCTAAATCCAGACACTAATGAAGATACTGAAGATGGTATCTAATTAGTTTTAACTAATTCTTACTGAAATTATTAATATTTCTTATGTTGATTTATGCTATTATTCATTTGTTCTTTATGTTACTTGCAGGTAAAGATTAGAAGCTAATTTTCTCTTGATGGAGCAAACTTAGAAATTGAGTGGATGAGATTGTTATAAGACTTTATATGTTTATTATATGTCAGTATGGTACTCTTAGGTTGACTTTTCAACTATTTTGTAATTAAAACGCTTGTAATACTTCATTTATTTTTAATATGATTGAAGTTTAATTTTATTTAATTTTGTTTCATAAACACATTTATTTATTTTATTGTGTACTTAGTTTATAATTGGATTAATATTTTAAAAGAATATATTAAATTATCATAAGCGTAATTAATAAGAAAAAATTGTGTATAAAGCAAATTATGACCTATCCATAAAATTCGTGGGTGTATATGTGTAAAAAATGTCGCTAAAACCTATACCAACGGACCGCACAAAAAGAAATATACCAACAGAATAAACACGGTGGGTATATATTCAAATATTTGGATGCGAAAATCATCGCTTAAACCTATAGCAATGGAGTTTCAACCGTGGGTATAGGAAAGCAAAAGGTGTCTTTAAAACCTATACCAACGGATACGAAACCATGGGTATAACACCGAGGTTTTTTCCAACGGGTGAAAAAACCGTCGCTATAAGCTATAGTGACGGCATTCTGCCGTGGGTATAGCTCATTATTGAATACGAAAAAATATGTCCATCGGTATAGGTCTTACGGGCTATACCTACGGTTTTCCGCCTTTTACCCACGAATTTTTGTTGTCACTATATGTCAAATTCCTTGTAGAGAAATGAGTCAAATGACAAATGCTCTTTTTTTTACTCGGAAGATGGATGAAAGCCATATGCAACTCCATTTTCATTGATAGATAGGGAAGAGTTCAATTAGGTGATATCAAACCTTGATTTGATTGCTTTTCCAATCATCATAGACTTTTTACTTTGTCGAACATGCACCATGTTCCCATTTTGGCCAAAGCTTGACTGGGTATCGGTGTCCCTAAGATGGCTTAAATGTTCACTCACTACCTGTACCAACATCACACCATGTGTTGTTTTTGCTAGCTATTGGGGAATCTTTGTCTAGGAGGCCTCAGAAGTTCAGGTTCAAGAAAGCTTGACTGGATATTGATAGTTTTCATCGTATTGTTTCTGAAAACTGATACCGCCCAACCGGATTAGTGAAGCTATTGCCATTCGGAACGAATAATTTTATCGTCTAAAGTATAAACTTAGATGCTAGAACCACACTCGATTCTCATTGATGTGGAATTCAAAGGAGATTATCCGAAGCTATTGAAGATCTTGACAGGTTGGAAGAAACGAGGTTCATAACATATCACGAAAAGGTGAAACTATTTGAACAGTGGTCGGACATTGCTAGGTCTGTATAAAATGGAAGAGATTAAATGGATGCAAAAGTCCAAGATCATGTGGCTTAAATAAATGGATGTAAACACGGCCGAATTGTAATACCCGTAAAATTGAAAGGACAAGTTTGCTCATGGCGAATAGGATATCTTACTATAATATAAATATTGATTGTATACATAAACTAGATTTGTCCGTCGGCACGTGCCTACAGCACGTCTTCAGAATGATACAACATATGAAATCCTTGTAAACAGTAAATCAACAATTACGTAGCTCAAGTTTGAATAGTATGACAATAATTAGTTGTAAATAAAGTCCATGTTTCCATAATTGTGTGTGTGTGTGTGTATATATATATATATATATATATATATATATATATATAGAGAGAGAGAGAGAGAGAGAGAGAGAGAAAGAGAGAGAGAGAGAGAGGGAGAGAGAAATAAATAAATAAATAAAGGAGAGAGAGAGATAATTAAATAAATAAATAAAAAAGTTGTTTTGGGGGATTTGAATTTGAGTTTTGGAGGAAACTTTTGAGGAAAAAATGTGTTTTGTGATGTTAGATCTGGTCCTTTGATTTTGGGGGAATTGAAGGAAAGCCACTTGATAGCTTTCTTTGTTTGTTATTATATATATATATATCTTTATTTATAAGTAAATGAAAGCTCATAACAATTAATTAATTTTTATTTTTTTTTGAAGAAAAGGTGGAGTATCATAACAATTAATTAGTTTTTTTTTTAGATAAAAGTGACCAAGGTCATCGATTTCATTAATGAAAAATTAACGAAACCACAAAATAACCATATTTTATCTCTACGGTGTTACGAAGCACGACGGCTGTAACACCCAAAAGTCAATTACAACAACTACCACAAGTCCATTACAATACGGCTACAAGCCCTTACAACATACCACTGAACTACTACCCACATGATAATCCCTTACAAAAACTTTTTCCACCATACAAAAGAAGTGGATAGTAGTGGACAGTGCCCCTTGCCCGGGCCCTTAATCTGTCCCCTCGAAGAGGATTCTCTTCCTCGTTCCTGTATTACCTGCCCAATCATATATTAGCTCCAATATTTTATGCAGTAACATTTGAAATGTACAAGACAAATTATGAAAGCAAAAAATCATTTCTATCTAACCACAGTGCCCACAAGATCGCCCCTATCGTAATGTCCCACATCAGCCTATGATCTTTCCTAATGTTACTAGTTCTCCAAGTATCCCATATGTCCTCGATACAGTTTGGTGTCTCGAAAGTGTTAAAACCCAAACCTATGACATCCTAGATAAGCCTAGCTTTAGTTTACCGAATAAGTATGTGACCGGTGTCCTCCGCTTCAGTGTTGCACCGTTGGCACGTAACATCGATTGGGATATTTCATTTCCTAAGATTTGATTTGGACAGTATAGCATCGTGCTGTACTAACCAAAGAAATGCTTTCACCTTATGTGGAACATGAGAATTCCAGATAGTTGTAGCTAGTGAATTCCTCATTCCCCCATCATTCAAAAATCCATACATTGATGCCACCGAGAACACTGGAGATGATCCCCTTATCCATACTCTTTCATCCTGTTCCCCCCTTTCCTGATGCTCCAAGCCCCTCAAAAAGAATTTCAACAAGTGTAATTGTGACTCTCCAAGAGTAGATAGGCTTCCCTAAAATCCAGCCTCAAACTTCTTCTCTTCCACACGTCATTAACTAGATCGTCCTCCCTAGTAACTTCGTTAGCAAGCTGCGGAAAGAGCGATTGTGAAGTACTATCCCCACACCACCTATCCTTCCAGAATCTAATGTCTCTTCAGTTTCCTAGTTTGCATCTAGTATTCGCATGAAAAATGTCACCTACCATAGCAATTCTGTTCCATAAGGATGACCCCTTCCCTAGTCTACGTCTTCCCCTAAATCTCCCATCTTTCCGCCTTCGGTATCTCATGAAGGAATTGCTCCACCAAGCCTTACGTTTCTTGTGCATCTTCCACCACCACTTGGATAAGAGCGCCTTGTTCATATCTCGAAGGTTAATAATCCCCAGTCCTCCAAACTCTTTCTTCTTACAAACCCTCTCCCATTTCACCAAGTGTAATCCCTTATTATCCTCCCGATTTCCTTTCCACAGAAATCGTCGTCTGCATCTATCTATCCTTACAATAACCCATTTAGGAATGTCGTAAATGGACATTATGTAAGTTGGGAGACTACTAAGAACGGAATTGATGAGAGTGATTCTACCTCCTAAAGATAGACACTTCCCTTTCCATCCTGCCAACTTCTTCTCAATTTTTTGAATGAGGGGCACCCAATCGTCTTTAATCATCTTACCTGGTATAATAGAGGTCCCCAGGTAACGAAGCAGGTATTCTCCTTTTTCACATTCAAAGAATGAGGACAAAAAATCTACCGGGTTCGCGTTGTTGTCAAAGAGATCCAACACATAACTCTTGTGTAGGTTAACCACAAGTCCTGACCCCGATTCGTAGCATATAAGCAGCATTCGGATAGCGAGAAATTCCTCCCCTTGAGAAACCCCAAACATAAGTGTGTCGTTTTTATACTGAAGGATAGAAAGCGGTGTCGCAATCCCTTTCACAATGACCCCCTTGATTATACCTGCATCTATACCTCTCTTATTCATTTCTGCCAACCAAACAACAATGATTGTGAAGATCAATGGCGATAGCGGGTCTCCCTGTCTCAAACCTCTCTTGCATCTGATTTCTTTGCCTCTCGATCCATTCACCTGGACGAACGATTTGCCATTTCTGACATTCATCTTCATCCACGACCTCCATTTAACCCCAAAACCTTTAAGCCATGGTGCCTTATCCACACAGTCCCATTCCATCATGTCGTAGGCTTTTTTGAAGTCCAGTTTGAGGACGAATCCATCTATTTTGTCTTTATTACCTCTGAAAACGATGTTGTGCGCCGAGGTGATGCTATCCAAGATGTCTCTTCCTTTAACAAAGCTGCTTTGAGCTGAGTCAATAATCTCGTTAGGTGTGGCGACAGTCTATTAGCCATCACTTTGGAGATGATTTTGAAAGAGCCATTCAGCAGGCTAATCGGTCTAAGATCGTTCACCTTACAGACCTCATCTTTCTTCGGTATAAGCACCACGTTTGTATAATTCAATCTCTCAATCTCACTCTCCCCCTCGTAAATCTCCTGAAAATTTCGTAAAAAATCATTCTTAATGATGGCCCGGTATTGTCAATAGGAAAAAAATCGGAAATCCATCCGGCCCCAGAGCCTTTTCTTGACCCAACACCTTGATTGCTTTTATGATCTCTTCCTCCTCGAAAGACACCTCAAGGCTGTCACTCCCCTCAATCATCGAGTCACTCCACATATCTGAGCTCCACCAACATCTTGTAGTTTGCCTTTTACCCAACAACTCTCTGAAAGTCTCATCTATGTGGTCTCTAATAGTCTCTTCATCTTCTATCCACGCATCTCCCACAAGCAACCCTCCTATTTTCTTATGTCGTCTTGTCAGCCCCGCTTCCCAAAAAGAATACGAAATATGGATACGAGACAAAAGCCCAGCAAATAATTTTCATCATCCATAAGCTGTTCAGAAATCTTTACATTATCACAAGATAATCAGAGTCGGAAGAAAAAGATACAACCAGGCATGCATAATTGAAACAAGATACTAACAGAAATTACTTGAAACCAAATATAATAATCTCAAATAACCAAATTCTGAACAAGTCAAATATCCTGGGTCACATCGCCCAAATATAAGATAAATATCCAAGTAATCAAGTACATCTTATTCAAATTCAAGCAACAATAATAATAAAAATCATAAAGTAGAAAATCCAGCACTAATACATCATCTTGCCAATACCATCTGGCAGCCGACCATCCTGATCTACAATTAGTGAATTTGCAAGAGAAGGAAGAAGAAAAATGAGTACCGTCAATTGCAAGTTACGTGCCACTTATAATGTAGGATGAAAGTACATGGGATATGTAAATCTAAGTAACAAACCTAGCATGGTGAAATCATGAATACAGGATATAAGTCATAGCATGGCAAGATGAGCAAGTATAATAGCATGTGTCGAGTGTCGAGTAAACTAGTGTCATGCATCAAGTAACCAGTATCAAGAATCATGTAATCATGTAGCATGTATCAAGTATCAAATCTCATGTATCATGTAGTCAAGTATCAAGTAGGCATGTATCATGTTTAAGTGTCATGTTTAAGTCTTATAGTTATTACTATCTAGGTAGCACTTCATGAATCCCGGTTTTTACTACATGGTTGCTACAACAAACAGTTTTGCTTTAGATTTTGTAGGGGACCATACGGGGCAGTGTACTCAGGGACAAGCTCCAAGTATCATGTAATCATGTATCATGTAAACAAGCTCCAAAACCCAAACAAGCTCTAGTGCATATGTGTACGTGTCATTTATATCGTGTCAAGCTCCACATGTAAGCAAGCTTCAATAACCACTAGGTTCTTCCGAGTATACGTTTCTGCACTATCCACTACTAGATCTTTCCCTTAACCCCAGCTTGGTTATTTTATTGTTATGTCAAACAAGCATGTAGGTGTGCAAAACATGTCAATTATATCATGTCATGATCATGTAACGAGTTCAAGTTGCAAGATAAACATGTACATGTGCAAGACATCTTATAAAAGAACTAAAATAAACAAATCTCATGTTCAGAACAGCAAGACCATACTGTAGTAAAACAGTGATTTCCAGTGTTACAAATATACAAATCTAAATCTATTGAAACGTCTAGAAATTACACTCCCAACCGAATCCAGCGAGTATAAATAAGTCATATATTAATTCACAAAAACATAGCTCAAAACTGATTTGAATACAGAAAATAGGTTCAGCTAGAAATCAGGAAAACAAATTCAAGAGCACGAAAACAACATGAAAACTCAGTAAATAAATCCACAAAAAATCTGGGGTATTCCCCTATATTTTTAGTTTCTGAATGTAAAATTTCAGAATTTTCCAGAAAAATTAGATCAGTCATCAAAAATAAAAAAACATAAATAAACAGTAGTTTGGCAAATCTGGAATTCCCAACACTGCTGTACGAAAACTATGATATCTCGTAACCAGTGAAACGAAATCCAATTATGACAAAGGAATATGAAAATAGATAAAATATACTAACTTTCATATTTCACCAACATTTTTCATACAGTAAAAGGGGTCATAGTGAAAATAAGGTTCTTACAGAACAGCGAGCAAAATACAGCAAGTATAGTTTTCGTAAACGAGCATGAAACAACATCTAAAATGCATCAATAAAATCCTCCAAAATTTTGGATAATCCTTAACTAGATAAAGAAACACTGACCAAAGTTTTCGATCAAAATAATATACATAGCATCAGTATCAAAATCATTTAGTCATCAAAATCATCGAAAAACAAAATCTGGAAAATGATCGACACCTCTGTGGTAAAACAGTTATAACTCACTCATACGAAATTGAAATCGAGCAAGCTCGGAGGGGTTTGAAAATAGACGAAATACTCTAAAACATATTTTATACCGAAATTAAGACTCAAGACAGTCCATAACAGCAAACAAAACAGATCAGCGACAAAATACATATTTTTTTCCTTTAATAACAACTCAACATATATCATACAAAACTTGTTCAAAACACAATCAAATATGAAATCGAGTCTACCAAGTGTCTAAACATCATAAATTAGGGTATCTAGCATGTCCACACCAAGTATATCACATGGGTCTCAACCAAATCACGAATTCTCACAAAAGTCTCACATACATGATCAAAATCAAGAATGGGTAAATCCTAAGTTAATTCATGTCCATATTGTGTTGTGAGTCATCTACGGTCAAATTTTCACAATAGAGACAAAACCCATCAAACATAACACGAACAAAAGTCGTCTCTAGACCTAACTACACTATATGTGGTATTTTTGACTTGTATCAAACAAATGAATTGGAGTACAAGTTACTTGCCTTAACCGAAGATGAAGAACAACAAAAACCAAGAGTAATGAGCAAAAACCACGAATGAAAATCTGCGAACGAGTGAATCAAAGCAACAAACCCACGAACAACTCGCACGATCCCAAGTGCGAACTCTCAAGTAAGCGAAAGAGAGACCAAAAGAGAGAGACGGCGACAACTTGCGGCCAAGCGAGCACACCAAGAAAGAGAACTAGGGTTTATGTGTGGTGGTGTGAAGGGTGGTCGGCAAGGAAAGGGTCTGGTGTGGGGGATCTAGATTGGAGGCAGGCCGGAAGGGGGAGTCGGCGGTCTGGGGTGTCGGGGTGTGCACACAGGCCGGAGAAGGGGTCGGCTGGCCTGGGGTCAGGCTGGGTGTGCTTGCGGCGCAAGCAAGAGGAAGGGGAAGGAGGCTGGGATAGAGAGAGGGAGAGTAGGTTATAAGGGTTAGGGTTTGTGATTAGGATTTAGGGTTAAGGGGATTATAGATGTATATATATATGGGGATTTGGGTTAATGGGTAATTGGGGTAATTAGGAGTAGTAGTAGGATTTGAATTAATGGGTTTCAAATAGGATGCAAATAGAATTGTGGATTTTAATTTGGCATTGGTGAACAAATTGGGATAAAAAAAATAGGATGAGCAACCAAACACCACCACTCACACCCAAGAACAAAAATAAAAAGGACATGAACAAAATGAAAGAAAGAACAAAATAATGAAGAACGAAACAACAGAGACAACCAATCTAACACAAAAAGCTCAAAAAGAAATAAAACCAATATATATTGAAGACAACTCCAATATACGGTTCAGAAAAAAAATACAAGAGAGAAAAATACACCAAAACGAAAAATACACCCAAAAATACACAAAAATGAAAAACAGGGGTTACAATTCTACCCACCTAAAAAAAAGAATTTCGTCTGCGAAATTCAAAAGAAGATACATAGGGTAACCCCAAAACAACCAAAAGAACAAAACAAAACTACTCAAACAAATGAGGAAACTTCTGCTGAATCTCCTCCTCCAGCTCCCAAGTCGACTCACCAGTCGAGTGAGGATTCCAAGTAACACGAACCAACTTGATGACCTTGTTCTTAAGCACTTTCTCCCACCGATCCACAATAGCAACTAGCAGAATCTTACAAGTCAAATCCGGCCAAACGGTCAACTCAGAATAGTCGATCACGTGGCTCTCATCTAGGATATATCTCCTGAGTTGTGAGACATGGAAAACATCGTGCACCCCTGATAACGGTGGTGGCAAAGCAAGACGATAGGCTACCTTTCCTACTCTCTCCAAAATCTCAAACGGTCCAATAAACCTATGGCTAAGCTTGCCCCCACCACCAAACCGAATGACACCGCGCCACGGCGATACCTTAAGGAAAACATGGTCACCAACAACAAACTCCAAAGCTCTCCGATGGACATCAGCCTATCGCTTCTGCCGATCCTGAGCTGCCTGCAAGTGCTTCCTGATCTGAACCACAACATCCACTGTCTTGGTGATTAATTTCGGACCCAACAACTGCCTCTCACCAATGTCATCCCAGCACACTGGCGATCTGCACTTCCGCCCATAGAGTGCCTCGAACGGAGCAGCTTTAATACTGGCTTGAAAGCTGTTATTGTACGAGAACTCTATGAGATGGAAATGCTCCTCCCAAGATCCACCAAACTGAAGCATGCAGGACCTCAACATGTTCTCAAGAATCTGAATAGTTCGCTCTGACGGTCCATCAGTCTGGGGATGAAAAGTTGTACTGTACTTTAATTTACTTCCCAAACTGTTCTGAAGACTCTTCGAGAACTGAGATCTGAATCTCATATCCCTGTCCGATACAATACTGACTGGAACCCCATGAAGTCTAACAATCTCTTGCATATACCTTTCATCTAGGCTCTCAGATGACTGACTGACATGAAAGGGAATGAAGTGAGCACTCTTCGTCAAACGGTCGACAATCACCCAAATGGCATTGTGACCCTTAGGACTCCTCGGCAAAGCAGTCACAAAATCCATATTGATATGTTCCCACTTCCACTCAGGGATAGGAAGTGGTTTAAGAAGTCCTACGGTCCTCTGATGGTCTGCCTTAACCTGCTGGTAGACCAAACACTGAGAAACAAACCGAGCCACAGTCCTCTTCATACCATGCCACCAGAAATGAAGCTTCAAATCCCGATACATCTTAGTACTGTCAGGATTGATAGAATACGAAGACTGGTGAGCGTCTTCAAGCAACCTCTGATGAACTTCACCCTTAGGGACACAACCGGAAACCAAAACGAAGCGAACCATCTGCATGAATAACCATGTCCATCCTGGACCCAGACTCAACCTCAGCTCAAAAACTCTACAACTGCGGATCACCAGCCTGCACCTCTTTAATCTGATCAGCAAGAGACGACTGCAGCTGGAGCGCCAAACAACTCCGACCAGAACTCGGCAACACAACAACCAACTCAACCTCCGATCTGCTCAATGCAATCACTCTGCTGAGTAAGAAACATAACTGCTGGTCTCCTGCTCAAAGCATCTAGCACCAAGTTTACTTTACCAGTACGGTATTGCAAACTGATGTCATAAGTGGCCATAAACTCCAACCAATGCCTTTGCCTCATGTTCAACTCCTTCTGGGTGAAGACGTACTTGAGGCTTTTGTGGTCTGTAAAGATCTCCACTCGGTCTCCAAGTAAATAATGTCTCCACAGCTTCAAAACATGAATCACTGCTGCTAACTCCAAGTCATGAGTAGGACAATTCTTCTCATGCGGCCTCAACTGCCTCGATGCATACGCAATGACCCGGCCCTTCTGCATCAAAACTGCTCCAAGACCCTTACCAGAAGCATCACAGTGAATTACAAATCCGCCTGAACCATCTGGAATAGTTAACATAGGCGCTGACGTTAATCTGTTCTTCAACTCAACAAAAGCCCCATAGTACTCATCAAACCAACAAAACTTCTGATCCTTCTAGTTAATTTAGTAAACGGTCCTGCTATCTTCGAAAAGTCTTGGACGAACTTCCGATAATAGCCAACCAAACCAAGAAAACTCCTGACTACTGAAACTGACCTGGGAATAGGCCAATCCTTCACAGCCTCAACCTTGGCCGGATCCACAGAAACACCATCGCCAGAAATAATGTGCCCCAAGAAGGAAACCCTGTCGAGCCAAAATTCACACTTGCTAAATTTTCTATAGAGCTAGTTCTCACTCAAAGTCTACAGAACCACTCTAAGATGCTCAGCATGATCTTCCCGAGTTTGAGAATACACCAAAATATCATCAATGAAGACCACCACAAATCTATCCAAGAACTGAGAGAAAACCCGGTTCATAAGACTCATGAACACAGCCAGCGTGTTCGTGACCCCGAACGGCATCACACGATACTCATAGTGCCCGTATCTAGTCTTGAAAGCAGTCTTCTGTATATCTGCAGCCTTAACCTTGACTTGGTGATACCCAGAACGAAGATCCAACTTCGAGAAAATAGCAATCCTACATAATTGATCAAACAAATCATTGATCCTGGCGAACGGATACTGATTCTTCACAGTAACTCTATTCAGTTCCCGGTAATTCATGCACAGTCAACGACCACCATCCTTCTTGTCGACAAAAAGGACCGGAGCACCCTAAGGCGAAATACTAGGTCTGATGAAACCCAAATCAAGCAACTGCTGAATCTGCACCTAAAGCTCTACTAGCTCAACCGGTGCCATCCTGTAGGGACTCTTCGATATCGGCACTGTTCCAGGCTGAACATCAATACCGAATTCTACTTTCCTATCAGGGGGTAAGCCAGGCAACTTATCTGGAAAAACATCCAAGAAATCCCGAACTACTAAAGGCGCAGCCTCACAACCTGAGTGCAATTCCATCACACAATCTACCTATTCAACTGCTGTCTTCGCTCAGCCAAGGAAAGACTCCCCAGCATGGAACTCGAATTCTACTCAATCTGGAATTCTGAAGACAACTTTCTTGATACGAAAATCAATAATGGCATGGGCTTCACCCAACCAATCCATACCGAGAATGACATCGAATTCTGAATTTCCAATTATAATTAGGTTGGCTTTGAAATCTGTTTCCCCAGTAACAACGGGACATTGCCTGCACTCACGGGAACATATGACCACTCCACCACCTGTCACAATGTTCCAAGCCTCTGACATGTTGCTGCATTCTAAATGATGGCGAGCGAAAAATCGAGAGGAGACAAAAGAATGGGTTGCCCCAGAATCATAAAGAACTTAGGCAGGAAAATAGCAAACAAGGATGATACCTGCCACAAATCCTTCAGCTGTCTCAGCATCTGCAGCAGTCAAGTTGAAAGCCTGGCCTCTCCTCGGAATAGCGGTCCTCTGACCGACAATCTGATGCTGGAGAGGAAGCGGTGGCCTAATTGGACCACGAGCTGGAACTGCCGGCTGGACAGGACCATGAACTGGAAGAGTCGCCCTCTGCTATGGAAAATCCCGCAAAGTGTGGTCAGGAGCACCACAAGCAAAATAGCGGCGATTGGCCCGCCTACAGTCTTGCGCTCATGCCCGACAAGTCGATAAAAGTCGCAAAAACTACCCCTCTAGGAACCAGCAGAAGAGTAAGGAGCTACTCTAACTGGGTGGGCAGAAACAGTCATCTGAATAGGCCCACCAGAAGGCCTAGCAACAGTAGCTGGAACAGTCTGCTGAGAAGAAGACGAACCACCACGAGCTTGCTCCTTAGCTCGGGCTGCCTCAAGAGCCTCAGTGTAGGTACGCAAGCGAAGAGAGACAAGATGCCTCTTGATATCTTGCTCAAGCCCATCTGTGAATCTACGAGCCCTATCCTCTTCAGTTGCCACAAGAATGGCAGCGAAGCGGCTAAGTCTAGTAAACTCAGGTGCGTACTTATCCACTGACCTAGAACCCTATTTTAGGGCCAGGAATTGCTGTTCCATCTCAACTCGAGTACTACTTGGCAAGAATTTCTCCAAGAATCCCCGAGTAAAAGTAGCCTCTAGACCCAACTACACTATAGGTGGTAATTTTGACTTGTATCAAACAAATAAATTGGAGTACAAGTTACTTGCCTTAACCGAAGATGAAGAATAACGAAAACAAAGAGTAACGAGGAAAACCCACGAATGAAAATCCGCGAATGAGTGAATCCAAGCAACGAACCCACGAACAACTCGCACGATCCCAAGTGCGAACTCTCAAACAAGCAAGAGAGAGACCAAAAGAGAGAGACGACGACAACTTGCGGCTAAACAAGCACACCAAGAAAGAGAACTAGGGTTTATGTTTGGTGGTGTGAAGGGTGGTCGGCAAGGGTGTGGGGGATCGGAATTGGAGGCAGGCCGGGAGGGAGAGTCGGCGGTCTGGGGTGTCTGGGTGTGCACACAGGCCGGAGAAGGGGTCGGCTGGGCTGGGGTCGGGCTGGGTGTACTTGTGGCGCAAGCAAGAGGAAGGGGAAGGAGGCCGGGATAGAGAGAGGGAGAGTAGGTTATAAGGGTTAGGGTTTGTGATTAGGATTTACAGTTAGGGGGATTAGAGATGTATACATATATGGGGATTTGGGCTAATGGGTAATTGGGTTGTGGGTAATTAGGAGTAGTAGTAGGATTTGAATTAATGGGTTTCAAATAGGATTGTGGATTTTAATTTGGCTTTGGTGAACAAATTGGGATAAAAAAAAATAGGATTGGGAAAAAATAGGATGAGCAACCAAACACCACCACTCACACCCAAGAACAAAAATAAAAAAGACAAGAACAAAATGAAAGAAAGAACAAAATAATGAAGTATGAAACAACAGAGATAACCAATCAAACTCAAAGAGCTCAAAAAGAAATAAAACAAATATATATTGAAAACAACTCCAATATACGGTTCAGAAAAAAATACGAGAGAAAAAATACACCAAAACGAAAAAATACACCCAAAAATACACAAAAATATAAAACGGGGGTTACACGTCTTCTCCCATTAGCTACTTTATGGAAGAAGGTCGTGTTCGCATCTCCCTCCATCAGCCATTGGATTCTTGATCTTTGTCTCCAGTAAGTTTCTTCCCGTTCTCCAATAATATGGAGCTCTGCTCTGCTGGCTGTCAACTCCTCAAATTCCGGTAGCTGAAGGCGTCGCTCTTCCTCAATGGTTTCCAAATCCAGAACCCTACCAGCAAGCTGTTCCTTTCTTCTCCTTGAAGCATTGTAATCATTCTTTGCCCAAATATTCAGGAACCTCCACAGACATCTCAATTTGATATTCCAATTTGTGATCACGTCATTTGTGACAATTGGCTCCGTCCAAGACGACTCAATGACCCTCCTGACGCTAGAATTGGAAACCCAGGCTTTCTCAAATCTAAACTGCCTAGCTGGCGTTCTTCTACCCCTTTCCCAATCAAGAATAAGTGGGATATGGTCCGAGGTCGATCTGGGGATTGATCTGACAGACGTAAGGGGAAATTCGTCTTCCCACTCCGTGGAAACGAAAATTCTATCTAGTTTTGCTAAGGTCGGGACGGCCTGCATGTTCGACCAAGTAAAACATCTATCGTACCCTTGTATTTCTATTAGGTGTAGATTGTCGATCGCGCGATTGAAACGGTGTCTGTCTTTTTCATCTGGTCGCCTACCCCGGTGCTCGTGTGAAAATCTAGTGATATTAAAGTCACCTCCCAATACCCAGGGGCCTATCCATCTCAATCGGATATCCCGCATTTCCTCCCAAAATGCCTCTCTACGACTAGCAATACACAGTCCGTATACGTTCGTAACCATCTGCTCCCAATCATCCCTTCTGCGTTTGATCTTAATAGTAACTAAAAAACCACCTACTATCTCGTCCAGGATATCAAATTCCTTGGAATCTACACCAATCGCTATACCCCCTGACATCCCCGTGGATGTCTTGCATCGCCAAACAAAGTCCTTTAACGATGTAAGACCCTCGAAATCCTTAAAACTAGGGTCCACGATCTTGGTTTCTTGCAGAGCGCAAATCACAGGCCTAATCCTAGCTAAGGTATCGTTAACTAATCTAGTTTTAACCCTCGACCGCATCCCTCTAACATTCCAAAAGACATAACACATGGGCAACACAATCATCCTTTACTAACTCTACTATCTGTTTCTAGGGATGGCCTCTATAGAGATTGTCTATAGGCTTCTTCTCTAATGAAGTTAACCCTATCAAGTTGGACAGACGCTGAAGATCCCATATCTAGCCCTAAAATGAAAGCATAATAAAGCAGAATCTCATCTGAAATAAATTTCAAAATAGAAGACGTACCTCCACAAACTGACTTAGGCTCCTTTGACTTGGCTACCAATCTAATAAGATCTTCCTCGCTAGGTCCTTTAGGTCCCCATCTGTCAATCTGTCTCTTGCTCTTTCTTTCAGCATCGTTGACTCCTTTTTCTTGATTTTCTACCTCAGTACTTTCCTGCGTGAACGACGTCAGTGATTTGACCATGCTCTCGAACTCCCCCTCCGAGTCAGAAGTTTCAGTACCTGCTCCATCTAAGGCTCCGATTATTCCGTCTTCTCTGACATGGTCCTCTTCCAAGCAAATCCCTTTGCCCTCTCTGTG
Organism: Hemerocallis citrina; assembly: GCA_017893485.1. Taxonomy (NCBI): domain Eukaryota; kingdom Viridiplantae; phylum Streptophyta; class Magnoliopsida; order Asparagales; family Asphodelaceae; genus Hemerocallis; species Hemerocallis citrina. Next base: position 1,274,565 of record JACEHZ010000256.1, read on the forward strand.
GTTGGAGTCCCCTCCTTCCTCCTCCTCCTCTTCTGAAAGCCCAACCTGTTCATTATTAAGCAGCACCCCCACAATATTATCATTTTTCAAGGAACCGGCCTCTCCCTCGCAGTCTAGATTGAGTCTGCTCCCTTCATCCCCCATGGGCCCACCTCCTTCCAAAATTGGGCCTTTGCCTTTGAGAATTAAGCTTTTAGAGATTGACCTAACAGCCGCTTCAACTGCATCCCTAAATTCTGCCGAATTGAGGTTTAGAAGTTTCTTTTTGTCTGTCTGTGGGCCCCCCATACCTAGCGCCATCATGAAGAGACCCCTGCGGCACCTTGAACCCGTCACCTCATACGTCCACCTCACTTCTTAGCGGCTCGACATGACCCCTCCTTCCCTCCATCTTTTCATTTGATGTGGACCCCACCCTTCCGAAGACAACACCCTTCTCTATCAACATGCCATTTCTGATCCTCTACACCAGTCGCCTTCTGTGTATGCTGTATTGGACCAATAGGATCAGAGATCGCAACAATGGAGTGATTTGAAGTATTGATCAACTCTCTACCGCTCGATAAGATCTGATTAGATCTGTCCAGATCCAACAGCTGGTGAGTGTCTTCTACCTCCCGCCTACTCACGACATTAGATTCCTCCTTGGACCCTGAGCACTCCGGCGACTCCCTAAAAGAGACCCTCTTCTTTCTCTCCATAATAACTTTAATTCTGGAATGAGACTACAATCATCGATGGAATGAGACTAGTATCTTCGACGCTAATCTAAATTCTGGCGTACTCTCTTCTATATTGGGAGACGGTACTCTTGTCGATGCAGATAAGGAACCTAAAATCGTGAATCAGATTTTGGAATCCCGATTTCACCCAACACTGATAAGGAACGTTGAACAATCGAATCCAAACAGCCGGTTTAGACTCAATGTTCATTGCCCCCCAAGAACGTGACCACCTGCTCATAGTGATAAAAAATTCATCCCCCGAAGCTAGAAACTCCTTCGTAATCTCATCTGACTTACAATATACCATGAACAAGTCTTCTTTCACCTTCTGGATATCCCAATCCAGCCTCGAACAAGGGCGCACCTCCTCCGACAACAACCCACTGATGACGTCGATAGAAGGGAACCCTGTATGTACTTTAAGCATGATGCAATTAGCGAGTCTGCACTCAAAATCGGCCATGATCGGAGTTGGGTGGATAATGGCACTAACAATCTTCCTACGGTAGTCGTTGCTCTCCTCCGACTTCACCTCGTTGGTCTTGCCATCATCTCCGACGCTCTTGGTAGCTGCAATGGGAGAAACAGAATGCACACCAGATGCCGACTTCCTCCTTGGGCACTCCTTCGAGATGTGACCAAACTTCATGCAAGGGTAACAGAACCAGTCGTTAGTGCACTCATGGATAGTGTGTCACCCTCTCCGCGCACTTGTGGCACAAGGCCAGCTTCGGCATTCTAGCCGGCTCCGAATCAGAGGAACAACTCGCTTTCTCTGCTTTCCTCTCCGCCTTCTTCACCCGTTTGGATTTATACAGAATCCATTCCCCCTCCTCGTCCTTCTTCTTCTTCACTATTTCTAGCTCCGGTGACGTCCCTGCCCTGTCGAGTACCCCCCTCTCTGTTTCCCCTAGTGATCTTTTAGTAGCCTTCAAGTACGACCCTCTATAGGTCGCATTTGGTCGTCCAGTTCCTCTATCCCCTACATGAGCTTGTCTGTAATTGAACTTCGCCGGAGCTCTATGCCCCTTTTCGTCGTCGCCTCTACTAGATGACCCTCTTAGGACCTGTCTCCCCTCACTTAGTCTCAAGAGATGGGCACCTCTTGCCTCTTCCACCGCATCGGCACCCCTACCTCTGACCTCCATCCTTTTATCCCCTTCCTCTACCCTGCTCCTCTTCATCACAGGACGTTTGGGGAACTGGGAATGGTGGCGATGTGCTTCAGTGGAGAAAGCCTTGGCCCTCTGATGAAGCTCGTACCCACTGCTCCTCGCTTTGCCTTTCAAGTCGCTATTCGAATCGCCTTTCATATCTTACTCCGGGATTTCAGGAAGGATTCAAAATGTTATGTTGTTGGACGGTATTCCACTCAAGTTATTGCCTCTAAAGTCCAACAGTTCCAGCATAGTCAAGCCTCCAATCAAACAATTAATTAGTTAAAAGCCCAATTCAAGCTACTAACTAGTTATGCTCTGCCAATTCAATGAAACTTTAGATGTAATATGAATGACAATGCATTAAGATTGGGGCCATGTGTATGATTAATGATAGACTTGGTTATATACATAATTTAATATCTATATAATAAAACACAAAGAAAACTATCAAGTGGCTCTCCTTCAATTCCTAAAAAATCAAAGGCCCATATCTAACTTCTCAAAACACATTTTTCTCCCCCAAAAGTTTTCCCCAAAACTAAAATTCAAATCTCCCCACCCAAAATAACTCCTTTATTTATTTAATTATCTCTCTCTCTCTCTCTCTCTATATCTCTCTCTCTCTCCCCTATTCAAAAAATTAAGAAAATAAAAATTTTTAAAAAGTTAAAAAAAAATTAATAACAAAAAAACTAAAAAACTAAAAAAATTAAAAACTTTAAAAACTTAAAAAATAATTTAAAAAAATTAAAAACTTATAAAAAAGTTTTAAAAAATATTAAATTTTTTTTTTAAATTTAAAATTTTAAAATTAAAAAATTTTTAAAAATTTTAAATTTTTTAAAAAAGTTTTTAAAAAAAATTTTAAAATTTTAAAAATTTTGAAATTTTGAAATTTTGAAAATCTTAAAGCAAGTCCAAATCCAATGTCGAACCCCAATCAAGAGGTCGTCGCCGATATCTGATCTGCTGTTGATTCCGTATCGGTGACTCCCCTCCACCAAATCGAGCGCAAATATCAAGCGACTCCATATCGGTGACTCCCCTCCACCGAATCGAGAGCATCTATATGCGATGTGACGACTCTAATTTCATCTCATTAACCAAATTCTCGTTCTAATTTTTAATTTTGTATGTGCAAGGGATTACTCAGTTTTTTGCTGACTCAAATTTTGTGTGTGCATGGGATCTATGCTCAGCGAGGTATGATTGTTTTATTTTTTTGTTTGAAAATTTTTAATTTGGTGATTTATTTGATGAGTTTTTTATTGGTTTTGATTTAAGGTGTACGCAAGTGAGAGATAGATTATTTGGTGGCCTCAATTTGGACTTCCAAACCATAGCAGGACAGGTAAGCTGACCAGCAACCTAAAATAACTTGGCAAATATGTAACATTAATTTCTTCACTACAAGAGAAAATACTATCGTGAAATGTTTCCTTCACTGGTTATTAGAAACCATGGATAACATTACATATAAGAACTTTTAGTATATGTTTGGATATATAGGATTGGGATGACTAGAGTTTACTAGTGAAGGGTGCAAACTCTCCACTCAAAAAAGACAGCTAAAGTAAATTTGTTATATATCCATTGTGATTTTTTTTTATAAATGTACAATGGGGAGACAAAGTGGAGATAAAATAAATGTTTAGCTTGGTTTAGAGTTTTGAGAACTTCATGTATTTCATTTTGGTTGAAATAATAATAAGATGTATTTCAATTGCAAATTGAGTTTCAGACAAACAAATGTTTAGATTATTGGTATTGTAAATACCTTCACACTTGCACTTCTGTTACCATTGTATTTAGACATACTCATAGTAGTTATGGGATTAGAGTAAGCTCTATAAAACCTATATGATAATGTCCTTGCATAACTATTACAAGAATCTAAAAGTAATGCTGAAGTTAATAAAAACTTTATGCAATGTTTCTAACAAACTATATGCATTCCAGGTAAGTTCAAGCTAATGATCAAGATGGCGATGATTAAGCTTAAAGGTAGATATACTGCTTCCTCATATAATATGTTTGCTACTTCAATTAATTTGCTGGACCTCCAAAACTATTTTATATAATCAAACCAGGTGCACCTTTACGAAGACGTGCCGTCGGCATGTGTCAATGGGCAAACCTAGTACATATGCAAAAGAAAAGCTCACACTCCACTAGAACCTTCTCCTGGCCTCTCTTTCTCTCATCTCTCAACCCCTTACACACCGTCCCTCAACCCTTATCTGTAAGAGAACAAAAGAAAACAAGATGAAAAGAGTATGAAATCCAAACTCTAAAAATGATTTCTATAATTTCCCTCTAACCCTCTACCTAAACACTAATTTTCACTTAGATTGAATACACAGTTTTAGGAATAAATTTCATGGAATTGGAGGTGGGCTCAATATTGTGAAATCCATTTCATCACAAGAAGATAAAGAAACTAACTTTGTGAATTAATTTTGGTATTGGAATTTCTTGTGCTTATTTCCAAAATTTAGTACTAATGTTTTTGTTTATTTTTGCATATTAGAAATTAATAAGAAAGCAAGGTTTAGAAGCTATATCTAAGAGGAGGGGCCTCTAGGAAAATTCTCAGGTAGGTGACTAAACTCTAATTACCTCTAATTTATTACGATATTTTGCATATGTGAATTATATCAAATACAATCATGCATTAAGACACAATTAAGATCACTTCTATGAGGTGGCTTTATGGAAGAATGGTTGCACATAGTGTTTGATAAAATATGTGTATGAAAGTTTGTATGAGTATATGTAGAGATGTAAGAGATACTTTTAGTTAGGACGATCATATGAGAAATAAGGTTGCATATACCATGTTTGGGTTTATATATGACACATTGCTTATATACTTGCATGTATGAGGTAATTTAGTACTAAAGACAATTACAAGAAGTGTGATTGCACATGAGGTGTTCAATGAAATTTTTATATGTGCTATCATGCGTGCATGTTTGCAATGAGTTAGTACGATGGATGGTTGTGAGATATAAGATTGAACATGGTTTGTTTGTTAATATTTGTGAATGAGGTTAACAAGGAGAATATATAACTTCAGTGACCTTCATAGTGAGTCCGGACTAGTCGTCATTGAGTTACTGATACCATTCAAATACCCAGATATGAACTCTGAGAGAGTCGGCACTAAAGTGGGTACATCTAGCCGAGCCAAGCCGGGCAAGTTGACACTAGGAAAAACAAGATCCTTCTGTGACCTTCGGAATGAACTCAGGCTAGCCGTCATTGGATTATTAGATCTTTTTAATGTCTCCAGTGTGAACTTCGAGTGAATGAGTCAGCACTAAAGTAGGTGTACTAGTCAGTGACATCTGGTATGAACTGGGGCTAGTCAGCACTGGATAATGAATGCTTCTATGTTTGATTTATATGGTTGTGGCATTAGCGATGCTTTTAGACATTTTTCTTATTATATAATTAGGTGCATGGCTTAGTATGATAGGATCCGATATGGCACTATCGTAGGCACATTCACATTCTTATTACATAATATAAAACTTACATATCACAATAAGTACACTCTCATTCACAAACACTTACACCAGGTCATAACTATACTCACCTGCATGTAATAATTAAATAATTGGTTGACTGAGTATGCAATCATAGTTTTTAATCTGGTGTTGGAGTTCATTTGCACGTCAATCGATGGTTTGTTGACAGGATGTGGTGCAGGGTTCACAGGACGAGCTAACATTGGATTGCATGAGAAGAGAAAAGGAGGTAGAGATGAATTTAGGAGTTGATCAAGTATAGGTTTATTAAATAATGTATATTATTGGTTCAATGTAAATATATTTATGTGATGACCGGGTGAATAAAAGTTTTAATGATCTGTAATTTGTGTACTTGTGTGTTGTTCTCAAAGGGAGATCTTGGGAGTGTGCACATGTATTTCGAGGTATCAGGATGCATGGCTTGACACTTCTTCCACAGTGTAACTAGTGCTAATCGAGAAACCATTCAGTATGGAGGAGACAAAGGAGGCTACCACCCAGTCACGAAACAAGAAAGCACCAGGATAGATGGCTTTCCAATTCTTTTGTAACACCTCGAATTCCAAACACAAGTAATTTGTAAGAAAACAAGATCGTTTGCTTCAACTTCGTACAAATTTAAGAGGAATTTAAAACTTTTTTTATTTACAACATGTTCTTTACACAGCACAGCGGAATTAATGAATACAATACAATCTACAATAATGAACATTTTTCAATCTTGTAACAACTCATCATAGTGACTAAGAAACTGTGGGCACGTAACTGCATACAACTGACACAATGCAATAATATAGCGATTCTCTTACTTTAGCAAATAGACTCTTGAATGTGCAACTGTGAAAAGTGACTATCCAAAACATGTCAGTGTATGATATGACCTAATGTCTAATGTAGACATTCACACTACGATGACACTAATGCATACTTGTTTGGATTCTATGCATTTCATACTAGATAGGTCTGAGGGCAAGCCCTTATCGTACTCCTTAATATAAGGTTCAATCTCTCGTTATGAAAATTCTACCACGGTAACAAAAGCAAGGTTTAGACATTCCACGAGTACGAATTTCACAACCGGAGTTCACCGTCAAACTATGCTGAATCCTCGTCGTGCAAACATCCCGCAAGTGCTCCTCTAGCCCCGGTATATACATATATATTGGTGATCTGCCTCCCATCCGCCCGACTATTCATGATCCTGGAATCCACCGTCAGATCAATCGTAGTTCCAGATTTAATTGAGGCTCCTCTCACGCCGCAAGCAACCACAGTCCTAGAGTCCACCGTCAAACTGGATCTATAGTCCTGGAGTCCACCATCAGACTATATAGAGGCGCCCCACTTACGTTTGCCCAAATTTCATCACATCTTCTTTTAGTGCCAATCCTTAAATTTAAACATGAATAATAATAACACATAGAGCAGTTAGCTTACCCTCCTACCGGACTTAAACAATACACCGAGAACGATAGCCCATATTGGCCACTTCTCAAAATCAATTATCACTTTCATCACTTTGCCGGCACTTTGGATCTCACTTAGCCTCTAGAATCAACATAATTCATGTTCACAACATCATGGGTTATTCAAACCCTTATTATTCTCATTTTCAAATTTCATCCATTCACATTTTTTAACTTCTTTTATCCCTTCTCTTATTCATTAATCATGAAGTAACCAACTCCTTACAGCAACATTCAATAACACTTGATGAGGTAACACCCTTATAATATTACATATTTAATATTCCATCTTCATCATTTAATTACCTCTCAATTCTTCATAAGGTACATCTTACTAACATTCCAATTCAAAATCTAATTTTATACCTTGTAAAAGTTTTAGGACAACTAGCTAAAAGATATCAACCCAATGCTATTGTAAAAATCATATAAATTTCAATACTACTCCAAAATAGATTTCTTAGTTTCATGGGAATCATAAATGAGTGTACTATAACTTTGTAGTTATGATCATCTAAAATCATCCTCAATTACTCAGTCTAAATTCATTTGCAAAACAACAGGTTCAAAATCTGAAAACTGCAGCTCATGCTACTTGTAAAAATCTTAAAAAATTCTATACTTCATTAAATTTTTGTTCTTTAGATAAAATTAAAAGTATACAAGTCTACTATAACTTTTTAGTTATAAGTTTCTCCAAAATATTGTGTCTATCATCCTGAATTCTTCGAAATCTACAGTATGGTCGAAATGTTACACAGACTATCACTGTTCAATCTTGTAAAATTCATTATAAATTAAATTGTTTATAGAAAATTGATTTATTAGAATCTAAAGAAAGGTTAACGAGTTTACTTAAAGTTCTTAGTTTTAACTTTTCTCAAAATACTTCATCTAAGATGTTGAAGTGTTCAAAACCCGAAAGGTATACAAATTTTCAGCAACTAACCAACTACCAACCAGTCCTAAGTTTGGATTTTATTAAATTGGTAAACGACATCCAAATATTATGAAATTTTAATGGATGTTCTTGACACATACGAGATGGTCCTATAAAAATTTTAGCTCCAGATTCCATTTAGTTTAATAGTTATAATTTTTTAAGTACAACTAGCACTCAAAACAGAATCTTATGAAAGTTGCCCCAAATCAAACAAATCATAATTTCACACATTCAGTCAACAACAAAAAATCTAAACATGAATGTTCAATCTATATAAGTCATCATGCATCTAACAATTCACACATGTCAAGCATTCTACTAATAAAACTATATTAGAAAGTTGAAGAAAACCCACCTCAAATGTAGATTCCTTGTATTAGAACTCCTAGAAAGTAATGCTCCAAAGCTCCAAGCTCCTTCGAAAATGGCGGGACTCTTCCTAGCACAACCTACAAGCTCTTCTCCCTCTTTGTCTCTTTTGTTTTTTTTTTAGTTATGTTGTTCGTGAAAAAAGTATGAACTATTTATAGAAAAATTGTGTGGTCAAAATAGCTCCCCACTTTCCAAAATAACTCCCTACTTTCCACTAACTCACTCCACTCTGCCTCATTCTCAACCATACTAAGAAACACGTGCACGTGTAGTCAATGTGTGTGCACACTCTTCATATAAATTTTATTATTAATTTTTATTAGATTAGATGTGTGTGTTACACATGGCAAGTGTACCAAACTAACTATATTTTAAATGTACACTTTCGTGCATACAAAATTAATCATGAATTTTAAATTAATTTTAGTGGGCTATAAAATGGATTTAGGCATAATGGATTTTAATTAAAAATAAATCACACGATTGTGACTAGAAAATGAGAAGAAAAATATTCATGACTAAAGAAAATTTTAAAATTTTAGAAACCAACACATGCACTGCAAATGCGTGCATTGCACGTATCAATACAAAAAAAAATTTGAGGGAGCAAAAAACAGTCAAAATACAAAATACATAGAACATATATATTAATAATGTTACGGATATTTCACGTAATGGTAAAACATACGTAATTGACATGTGTATTGAAAATTCGTGCAATACATGTAAAAACACAAAGATTAAAATTAATATTTGAGTTGGCTCAAAATAGGATAAAAATGAATTTTGAAAGAACAAAAAACATGTAAATAATCATAATATAAAATACATATGACATTTATATAAAAATACGTTACGAATATTACTCGTAACAGTAAAAAATATATGTGTGTAACACAAGTGGGAAAAATTGACATAACTCAATTTTGCGGGATGTTACATCTTTTCTACCCTATCTTATGAGATGAGATAAAGGATGACTTCATGGCGATGGTGAAAGAATTTTATGATCCCCGTTTGAGATTAGGCTACCTCAACTTTACAGAATTTGTCCTTTTACCCAAGAAAGAACCTTCACAGACATTTGGTATTGTACAATTAGTCTACTAAGTTGTTATCTCAAGATTATTACCAAGATCCTTGCAAAAAGGATTAATTTGATGAATTCTTATATCAGCTAGGAACAAACATGCTTCATCAAAGTGAGGTGTATCTTAGATTGTGTGGATATGGTTGAAGAAAACATCCGACCACACCAATTATAATGGATTTCTTCTAAAATTAGATTTTGAAAATGCATACGACTCGGTAGAGTGAAACTGTGTCCTGGAAGCTCTAAAGCTAGGAAAGAGGCTATGGGGATAGATGGATCAGGTTGATTTGTCATTGCTTGTCAACCAGTAGAACATCCATCATGGTTAATGAGGTTCCTGGAAACCTATTTTTCTTTCCACATAGGGAGACCCTATGTCTCAACTGCTTTTTATCATTGTGGCAGACTCTAAAAATCATAATGGAGTACTACAAGATGGAAGGTTGGACCGAACTTGTTGTTAACAGTGGGATGCATCGAGGATGCTCCATCCTTCAATGTGTGTATGACACTCTTTTATACGTTAATGGAGTGGCTGGAGAAGTGGTTGCATTCAAAGGCATATCGTACTATTTTGAGGCATAGTCAGGACTCTCTGTTAACTTCCATGAAAGTGCAACCTTTCAGATTGCCCTCCCATATAAGGAGGCGAGAGGTCATGCGTGTATCCTTGACAATAAAACTAATTCCTTCTCTTTCAAGTATTTAGGTCTACCTCTTAAGCTGGTAAACTTACGAAGGCTGAATAGCTACTCATTGTTCATAGGGTGGAAAACTAACTTGTAGGTTGGAAAGGAAAATCCCTCTTGCTGAGTGGCCACTTCATTTTAACTAACTTTTTTCTCTCGAGTTTGCCAACTTATTACATGTCGTTATATGAAATGTCAATGTGGGTCAGAGAATACACAAAGTCAGAAAAAGGTTTTTTATGGAAAGGTGCTAGAGAGGCAAAGGAGGCTACCATCTGGTTAGATAGTAAAAAGTTTGCATATGTAAGGCCTACGTGGTTTTAGGAATTATCAACCTCAAAGATATGGATATTAACTCTGAACACACATCCTCCTTCACTGGCAATGGTTGTACACTAAATTTTGGTGGGATAGATGTTGTGCGGAATAATCTCTTAGGTAACTATTCATAGACTTGTATTTATATGGCATTACAACCTTACATTTTGGTGGCAAAGATTTGGAAGAGATGGATGTGGAAACCCACTAGCTTGATCCATCTTTAAAATCAAGGATGTATGAACTTAAGCTTCTAATTAACCATTTTGGAGTCAAATGGAACACATAGCTAGATAGTAAAGCATGGGAACTAGAGCCTTCTAGAAAGTTTTTGGTACGCTCACCTTATTCTAGGTTAAACTATATGATATGCCACCCTCCGTGGTCCGGAATCATCTGGAAGGCTAAGACCTCACTTAAAGGTTGTTGTTCCTTTGGTTGGAGCTTAATGATGACATGTTATCCAAAGAAAACTGTGCTAGAGGCAGCCGAGCATTGCTACCAATTGTAGGTTATGTCAGACTGAGGTAGACTAGAGATACCATCTATTCATCTATGTCATTGGAGTAAGGCCATTTGGATGGTTCTGTCAGGATGGAAGTCCTAAGGGCACTTGGGTGCAGTGAGTATCCACGTTCCTACAAGGAGCTATGAATCAGGGAGAGATTTCATAGCCACTGCCATAACATGAAAGGGGCTTGGTTTATTGCGATCGCAGCTACGACTTGGGTGCACTGACTAGATAGGAATAACTTTTACTTTAATGGGACAAGTAATAGTATTCATGGAAGACTGGCTAAAGTGTTGCATCTCATTTTTTCTGGGTAGAGGGAGCAACACTTGGGCCGCGATGATGGCTGTCCGATTATGTAGAGATTGCGATTAAGCCGACAATGGAGTAACTCCCACCCTCCAATAAAGTTTTTTTTTTTTTTTTTTTTTTTTTTTTTTTGCGGGGGGGGGGGGGGGGGGGGGGGAGAGGGGGCATTACTTTATTATTTCATCTTACTTTAACTGTTTTTGTCCCACGCCGAAAGATCTTTGGGGTTAGGTGTTCTATTTTTTATATTTTCTTTCAAGCCATTTATTTGTGCGTTTTTCATTTTCTGAGTTTATTGTTGACCCTTAGTTTGGTGTGCACAAAACGTGCTAACTTGTACTAATAAGTTTCAATTTAGTGTGTCAAATTTTCATGATCAATTAACACCAAAAAGAGATTCATGAGAGATTCACAAATATACAAACAAGGAAAGTAATAAAAGAATATTGCATATACGGGCAAAACAGGAAGTTATTCAAAAGGAGTTCTCAATTAATTGGTCTCCAAGCAATCTATCAAGACTGGATTTTTAGTAATATTTTCGTGAGATATTTATTGTAAACGATTGATTAAAGATTGATTAGTTTATGGTATGAAAATAAAGTGTATTCAATTTATACAGCCAAGAACCGGCCGACCGTTGTAGTCGACCGCAACTTCAATTGATTAAGGAAGCGTTCGACCTTTCATCTCTCTAGCTACACCAGAGAGCTGAACGGTCGACCACACGCTTTTACCGGTCGACCACAACTTAGGCTATTTACCTTTTTAGGAATGTATCGTTTCTACTTTTGATCGATACACTTCCTCTTCTACTTAAGAGAACGAATCCACTATGTCTTCCTACCTATTGCTACTGAGAAAAATACTTTGAACTAATCTCTTGATCATCAATCCGAGTGTGAGCGTTAAATTGGTTGTATTCTTTAGTCAAGATCTTAAGCGATCTTGAGTTTTCTTTTCTTTTCTTTTCCACTTCGGTGAGATTGATGGGACTTGGATTAGAAGTCATGTGGGTGTAATAGGTCTCTCGGCCTGAATCCGAGAATCACTGTACTAAGGATTTTGAGTATAGTGGAATGCGTGTGGCAGAGAATTGCTACAAGTAGGTGGTGTGGACGTAGACCTGTGGGTCGAACAACGTTATATCGCTGCGTCATCTGTGTTTGCATTTCTTGTCTCTCTTGCATTTACATTACTTTACTTTACTTTATTTGTTTAATTTTTTTAATTTCGCATGATCACCCTATTCAACCCCCCCCCCTAAGGGTGATTCACAGTGGTATCAGAGCGAGGTGCTTATAAAAAGCTTAAAAGCTTAAGCAAAAGGTCTACTGGCCGAAATCCCTCCTCCCCAAAACTTGTACTCATCGGAGTCTTTCGTCTCAAATGGGACAAGTCTTACATGATCACCATTTTTTTATGGAAAATGCTATGACATCTGAAAAGTTCTTATGTCTCATTTTTTACAGATGTCGGAGAAGAGGTGTGGAATGTATGCATCAACAAAATAGAAATCCCAGTTAGCGATGGAAAGAAGGCATTCACACCGGCGAAGTTGTCCCTCAAAACAGCAAATTCCAAAGCTATGACAGCTCTTTATGCAGGATTGAACAATGAAAAGCTAATGCGATGCGGACGTAACTGCAAAACAGCCTACGTGATCTAGAACAACATGCTGAAGCGGCATGAAGGAACCGCCTCCGAGGTAAAAGCTAAAGTGAATTTGTGTTTTTATAAATTTGATGTGTTCTGCATGTTGCCAGGTGAAAATGTTGGCCAAATGCTTGCCCGTTTCAATATAATTTTCCATGAGCTTGAGAGCTTAGGTAAGGTGCTTGATGATGACCGAAAGGTCGGAAAGCTCATGAGCTGTCTCACGCCAGAGTGGGACGTCAAGGCTGCGACAATGAAGGAAACTCTTGAAGAGAAGGGATTCGATTACTATACATTTCAAGGAAAGCTAAAAACGTATGAGATGGAAATGTTGGAGACAAAATGATACAGGCAGAACATCGGGATCAAACCGAAGACTGAGGAGAGAACTATTGTACTAAAAGCTAATTCAGAACATGAGGAGTCAGACGAGGACATTGCTCTATTAACAAGACAATTTCGTAAGTATCTTAAAAACAAGAAATATGGCAGGTATCAAGAAGAAAGGGAAAAGGAGAAATAAGACGTATGCTACAAGTGCAAGAAGGCCAGACACATCCATGCAAACTACCCAGTCAACAAGACAGGAACAGGGAATATTATCGCTCAAATCCAAGGCAGAAGAAGAAGGCGCTAAAGGCAACTTAGCTAGACTCGGACTCAAGTGAGGAAGAGCAAGGCCACGGCGACGTCGGTTTCATGGCTCTTGGGAGTGGTAAGGTGCAATCACCTTCTCAAGAGGAGGTAATCGAACAACCAACTTATGATGAACTCGTAGACATATCTAATGATTTGAAAGACTATGCCAAGAAACTAAGTCGTGAACTTAGAAAATATAAACAAAATTCTAGTGAGATACATAACGCCTGCATAACAAAAAATGACAAACTGAAAATAAGAATGCCCTCATTTTTGAAAAACTTGAGTCATGTCTAAGAGATCATGATATTTTGCTAGAAGAAAATGAGATGCTGAAACAACAAATTTGTGAATCGCTAGCAAAGCATGATGATCACTTAAAAGAGATTCAGGAGAAATCTGTCTATATTGCCAATCTCACAAATGACTTAGACGAATATAAAAAGAAATTTGATGAAGTAGTGGAAAGTTGTAATGAAGCTCTCAATCAAAATAGGATTCTTGATGGCACACTAGATACTCTTCGTTGGAACTCAAAAGACGATGAGATAACTAGAAAGAGACTGTGTAAAAAGGTAATTGAGCTCAAAAAAAATATTGAAAAGCATGAAGAATCCAGTTACTTTATTACAAAGGATTCAAGATCCTATCATGATAATAGTGGGCATGGTTACGAAGAGCCAATACCTCATCAAAAATCATCATGTCATACACTTGTATAAAAATCAACACAATCACAAAACAAAAATAAATCATACAAGTGTACATGAACCAAGGCATAGTCGAATCACATGTAACTTTTGCTGTAGACTAGAGCATATTGCTTATAACTGTTCACTAAAAAGTAACACTAATCTTGTCTGGGTAAGAAAGAATGTTGATACAGGCTCAAAGCTCACATGGACTCCTACAAACATACAGGAAGGGAGTACGAAGCGTTCAACATAGAAAACTGCAGTAACCTTGATAGAATACGCACAAGTCTTATCTAGCATAGCAGTAACCTGCATCTCTATCAAGAAAATAAGTGAAGGACATTGTTCTTCAAGTATGTGCGGTAATAGGTAAAATATAAAGATTGTTTAAATTTACAACAAATATAGAATTACAAACTGTGATTGCAGAAACTGTATAACTGGTCGACCGACAGGTCGACCGTATCTAATAAACATTAGCTTATTTCGAGAAAGGACCGGTCGATCGTGCGGTCGACCGTCCACCCCTCTGACCTTGCTTACCATGTTAAAATTCTACTTAAATAATGGTGCGGTCGACCATATACTAAATCGGTCGATCGATACAGTCGGCTGAGTCTGTCTTTACCTCTCTACTATAAATAACTCTTCACCTTCAACCTCTTATTTCAGCCAAAAAACCCTAGCCCTCTCTCTCAAACCCATCAGTAAAATTTTCTCATCTCTCAAAACTTTCCACAAATCTTTTTCCACCTCTCTTTTGCAAATGGCTTCCTCATCTCAAAGACCAAAGGGCAAGAAGGTAGTATCAAAATTCGTCACTAAAGAGTGTATCGTATTTTGAAACTCTCAATGTGCAGACCGCTATTTCTTTTCTCTTGCAGGTGCTCCTATTGTAGCCAATAGGGCAATTAACCTATCAGCTTTAGGGGGCCAATTTTCTGTTATGGTCAGGATCCTTAGGGCTTTCGGTTGGAAAAATTATCTTAGCACTCCTAGTACCCATTCCGAAAAAATAAACCAACAATTCTATGCTAATCTTGACGGTCTTCAAGATGTTAACCTTACTCTCTCTTCTCTCATACTTGGTAGAAGAGTAAAAATTACCCGGAGTATCTCCGTGCACGATACGAGTTTCCCGAAGGGGAATTCGATGCATATCATCTCAATATTAAAACCCTTGAGTGTAAGCTGGATCACAATCAAAATACTATTAAAACCATGATTGTGCAACCCGATATTGTTCATCTTCCTCATCCCGCTCCCACAAATTTTAACGATACCGCTCGAGTTCTTAATAAAATTGTCAATGTAATATCTGGCCCAAGAAAAATGACATATCAGAAATTAGGGTCAACCAATCTTTCATCATTTTTCTTATTCTGGGGGAGTATAAGTTTGACCTTGCTACATTCATCATTCGTACGATGAATGATGCTATCACTTCAAACCGTGGTAGTCTCCCTTTTAGCTCACTTATCTACAACCTCGCCATTGATTCCCGTGTTGAGGTCGGGAATTATTTGCTTAGAAAAGGTCCTATGCCCATTCTTTCTCAACAAATGGGTATTGATGTTCCCTTCGGTCCATGGGCTCGACGCCGTTAAGCCCAACAACAGGTGAGGCAAGAGAAACAAGAACAACAAGAGCCACAAGCACCACCACAAGCACCACAAGTCCCTCCTTCCTAGGCTTCCTCCTCCTCATCCACATTTGTGACATATGAGCAATTCACCGCTCTTGAAATGCAAGTGTACAACTACTACACAAACACTCTCGACTACTTGCAAAGGAAAGAGGATTGGGAAATGCTCCCACCTCCTAATGTAGCAGGAGAGAATGAGGAAGATGACGGAGATGAAGATGATGAATAACTTGTAATTTGCTATCCTTATGTATGCTATTTGAAATCCTTGTAATGTACTTAATTTAGCTCTTGTCTTGAAATGCACTAAATTTAGCTCTTGTCTTGCAATGATCTTAATTCAAGCTCTTATCTTCATGAATGTTGGCAAACAAAATTGACATAATCAAAGTTACTTATATATATCTGTCGGTATCAGTACCGCGGTCGACCAGGCAGTCGACCGGCATACTCTCTAGCTCCTTTACAAAATTGATCTCACTCTAGTCACGTATGTGTATCTATTTTGTTTTTTGTGTTTCAGTTTTGCCGTCGACCTGGCGGTCGATCGGTCTTTTCTCTGGACCTAATTGTGAATTTGATGTTGCGGTCGACCGGCTCCTCCTCTGGTCCTATAAAATTTCTCACGTTTCTAAGCTCTTTATTCATTGCTGGTGCGTATCTACACATTTTTAATTCCTCTTATGCCTATAAATCCAACTCTAACTCTCCAATGCTTATAAATTATTATTTGATTGTGCAAATCGGCATCTCTACCTTTGGATTAGTTTTATATATCACAAGATGTGGTCGACCGGTATGCTCTCTAGATAGTTTTTGCAAAATTGTATTTTGCGGTCGACCGTAAGGTCGACTGGCTCTCTCTGGTCTTGTTTTTCAAAACTTTATAAAATCAATGATTTCTCTCTCAATTTCTTGATTTTCTTGTTGCTTTCATGTGTATTGGGGAGAATCTCAAATCTATGATATTATGTAGAGCTCTCAATGTATATCAAAGAGTCTCGTTATCAACGGTATTATGTAAGAAGATTCTCTTCCATATTTTTCTAAATTTGTGTTCTTTGTACTATCCTCGAATGTGTCACTTCATTATTTCAATTGATGATTGGTTTTACGAATTTTCCAAGGATTATTTTATTTATGTCTCGTATAACCATCCCCTTTTGGTGTGTTCCAAAAGGGGGGAGAATATTTTTAGAATATTTTCAAACAATTTTCATAACGTTTTTCAAATCATTTCATGAATTAATACTCTCATCTCTCTTCCCTCCCATATATTTGTTCTTTAAGTTCTGTATTACAGGTGGTGTTGTATTCAGGGGGAGTATTTACACTCTATTTATGAAAATCTGTATTACATGAGTATTTTATATGGTTTGTTTTAAGTTTCAAACATTCATGCACGTTTTGTTCACACCAAAATGGAGAGATTGTTAACTCTTAGTTTGGTGTGCAAAAAACGTGCTAACTTGTACTAATAAGTTTGAATTTAGTGTGTCGGATTTTCAGGATCAATTAACACCAAAAAGAGATTCTTGAGAGATTCACAAATATACAAACAAGGAAAGTAATAAAAGAAGATTGCATATACGGGCAAAAGAGGATGTTATTCAAAAGAAGTTCTCAATTAATTGGTCTCTAAGCAATCTATCAAGACTGGATTTTTAGTAATATTTTCATGAGATATTTATTGTAAACGATTGATTAAAGATTGATTAGTTTATGGTAAGAAAACAAAGTGGATTCAAATTATAAAGCCAAGAACCAGTCGACCGTACCTAATGCCAGTTGACCGTTGCAGTCAGCTGCAACTTCAGTTGATTAAGGAAGCAGTCGACCTTTCATCTCTCTAGCTACGCCCGAGAGTTGAACGGTCGACCGCACACTTTTACCGGTCGAACGCAACATAGGCTGTTTACCTTTTTAGGAATGTATCGTTTCTACTTTTGATTGATACACTTCCTCTTCTACTTAAGAGAACGAATCCACTATGTCTTCTCTAACTATTGCTACTGAGAAAAATACTTTGAACTAATCTCTTGATAATCAATCCGAGTGTGAGCGTTAAATTGGTTGGATTCTTTAGTCAAGATCTTAAGCGATCTTGAGTTTTCTTTTCTTTTCTTTTCCATTTCGGTGAGATTGACGGAACTTGGATTAGAAGTCCTGTGGATGTAATAGGTCTCTCAGCCTGAATCCGAGAATCACTGTACTAAGGGTTTTGAGTATAGTGGAACGCTTGTGGCGGAGAATTTCTACAAGTAGGTGGTGTGGACGTAGACCTGTGAGTCGAACCACGTTATATCGCCGCGTCATCTGTATTTGTTTTTCTTATCTCTCTTGCATTTATTTTATTTTACTTTATTTTTTTAATTTTTTAATTCCGCACGATCACCCTTTCCATCCCTAAGGGTGATTCATGTTTATTTTATTATTTTCTTTTTCATGAAATAGGTTGACCGTACTGGACATTTGTTTCCCACAAAAAAAACAAAAACAAAAATAAAAACAAACTCTGTTCATTGATGAGCAATAACTAAACGAGAGTTCTTGGTAACAAATTATTTTTATATAAAAAAGTCTACAACATAGCCTGGTCGAACCTTAGACCTCCTTCTACACATTCCAAACCCGTATTATCTATGCTAAAACTCAGTGATCGGTAACGAAATATTACCACATAGGAATTTGTCATCTACTCAAAGAAAAACAAAGTATAACCGAAATAAATAACCAAATCGAACAAACTTCACCAGTAAAGTTCAAACCGACATGCACTCCCTTGAAGAAAAACGGAAAGGACTTTTTTTTTGGACCGGATCACAATATCTATGATGTTGTATTTGAGATGCATATTGAATATTGATGGAAGTTAGAACATCAAAAATGTTATTAGAATTTCTTTTTATGTTTATACACTCTGCTGCATTACTGCATGTCTTAGAATACTAATTGCTAACTTTAATTTCTTCTCGATGAAATTAGACATTACATTATATGTATTCTCTCTTTTTATGCTTCTCTACCATTTAAAATTTTTCTCAAACTTTTTTAAAAAGAAACTATTATCTTTTTTGCAGGTTCGAAGTCTTGGAAACTGGGAATTCAATGTAGAGTGCCTAGGGATGCTCCTATATAGTTTGTTAGCACAGTATAGCCTTGCTGTTTGGATGAAACTACTTTTTCTGCTGTAGCTCAGCAAGTCCTGAAAACTTGTTCTGGATGCTACCGGTTAACTATCGACTTCCCTTTGGTACTGTATTAATTGTTGATGAGCTTCTCTCTGAAATCTTTATCTCAGCTTGTTAAGTTTCTAGCTACTTACATCATGTTATAAGGTATTTCATTGCTTAGTGTACATGAATAGTAACTACAGATTGTTGAAAACGAGTTGCACTGCAAAAAAAAAGTACAAATACCGTCTGACGGTTGTAACAACCTGCCTAGCAAATGGCCGCACTGCGTGAGTGCGTGGGGGGCTCTTGCTAGTTCATAATCAAAGAAAACAACATAGAATTTTTCCATTTAAAAAGAACCAAAATTAATGCATGTAAATAAATTATATAATAATTCTTGAAAAAAAACACAAGCCTCCATACCAACTATACTTGTATCGTCTGTTTTAATTATATTGAGAACTGATATGGCTAAAAATAGGGTTAAATCGGAATCGTCCAAATCGGACGCGAATCTTAAAGATCAGAGATAAAATGGTGATTTCACCTACAAACGGGTCTGAAGTGGATACTGGGTCATTTTTCCAAAGGCTCAATAACCCACCAACGGATCCATTTCGACTGGGTGCGGGTCCCAACCTGCAAGAAACCCGGTCCAGCTGGATAGAATTAGGGTTTCTAATTATACTTAATCAACGGCCCTGATTCGCTCTATCCTTTCGCTGGGAATTAGGGATTTCATCCCGAAACTGGTCCCTATGGCGGCTATAAATACCCCCAACCCTCACCATTAACAGGTAATCAATTTTTTGCCAGTAAAAGTTCATTTATAATCATTTCTGATTACTGACTTGAGCGTCGGAGGGTGCATCGCCGGAATCAACCCCGGTGTATCGCACTTTTTGCAGGTGAACGGCGGGAGCCAACGGTCAAAATCCGGCGGAAAGGTTTCAGGTTTGGCTATTCGATATCCCAAAGAATCCACAAATTCTATCTGTTTGCCCCCACACCAGATTTAGCGGTAACAGATTGGTGCCGTCTGTGGGAACCCACGAATAGAAATCCTTTCTCTTCCCTTGGTTAAGATCACCTCTAGCCATGCCTCCCGAAAACTGAGATCCAAAGGGTCCAACCGTGGACCCACTCCTCCTCAACCACAACAGGAGATCCTCCTCCAAACCGTCTAGCCACAGGGGCAACTCCCACCACAACCTGATCAGCCCCCGCAGCAGGACCAACCTCCTCTTCAGAACCTTCTATCCCAAAGGGCTCCGCTCGGGCCCCAGAATGTCGGTACAGGGGCCTCTCGTCTCAACCCTCAGAAGCAACCTCCTCATCGAGACCGCATCTCCATACACAACCCTTCTACCGATTCAATGGCATCTCACAACCCCCGACCTTCCGAAGACCTCCGCAATACCTTGCTCAACCGGCAGAAAGAAGAGGAACTTCGCCACCGTCTGGATGAAAGGCGGGCCCGTGAGGGAGCCTCCCGTTCGGAATGTCCAAATGAGCGATCTCCCCGTCGCCACGACCACAGGAGGTCCCCTCCTCGCAGGGGGCGGAGAGAGTCCCCTGAGTACCATCGAAGAAGACACCGTTCTCCTGCTGGTCGGCAGCCCCCGAGGGGCGATAACGGACCTATCACCCGAGCCGAATTCCAAGAGTTCCAGGCTACAATCCTGCAGGCCCTCAACCTCCGGCCGAACAACAACAATGCTCAGAGGGTCCCCACTCCTCCTCCAGTCCAAAACCCTCACCATCGGTCCTTAACCCCTCCTCAAGCTCCGAGTCACCGCCATCACAGTCCTAGCCATTCCCCTAGCTACCATCGCCGAACTCCACGCTCTCCTTCCTACGAAGACGAGTTTAGAGGCTCGTTTGGCTACCATCGAAGGGACGATGCGGCTACCATCGTCTCCACGAGATGAAGAGGTGCTCGGCCAACTGGATAAAAAAGAGGAGCTGAGAGGAAGGACCCTCCGTCCAAGCCGACCTCCTTTCTCTCGAACAATCATGGAGGCACCCGTTCCAATAGGCTTCAAGCCCCCGCAGTTCAAGACCTACTAAGGGGAGTCAGACCCTGTAGACCACATAGAAAGCTTGAAGACCCTCATGTTGATCCACCAAGCTTCCGATGCTCTACTGTGCAAGACCTTCCCAGCTACTCTAAAAGGTCCGACCCGGGAATGGTACTCTCGCCTTGCCCCATCCTCCATATTCTCCTTTGAACAATTCGAGACCCTCTTCGTCACCCACTTCGTATGTAGCCGTCGCACCGAGAAGACTAGCATTTTGCTACTCTATCTCAGTCAGAAGAAGGATGAGAAGCTGAGAGATTATGTGAAGCAGTTTACCACGGAAGCTAGGTCCATTGCCTCCCTCGACCAGTCGGTCGCTGCAGTAGCCTTTCAGTCAAATGTCCTTAACTCAAGCCTTCGATCCTCCTTAGCCAAGAAGCCCCCGCAAAACTTCTCTGACCTCCTTCTCAGAAGTGAGAAGTATATCCGGACTGAGGAAGCTGAGCATCACCCCACATTTGAGAGTTCTTCCTCCGGGACCAAGAGGAAGGCAGTTGAAGAAGAGGAAGCTAAGAAGCTCCAGAAGAACAATGGGGGCCAGCGCCGCCCACCTCCCAAATTTGAGAAGTTTACCCCTCTTAACGCCAACATTTCTACCATTCTTATGGAGGTCGAGAAGGAAGGAATTCTGCCTCCTACCCCGAAGATGAATACTCCCGGCAAGAAGAGGGATAAGGAAAAGTGGTGCCGATATCATCGAGACCACGACCACGACACCAATGACTGTCGGGGGCCCTGAAGAATGAAATTGGGGCCCTCATCCAAAGAGGCCAGCTGTCTAAATTTATGAGAAAGGACCGAATTGATCTTCCTCCACCCCTCAGAGGGGCTAACAAGCGTCCCGAAAGGCGCGACGAGACTCCCGAGTTTGAAGAGTGCATCTTGCATCTCATTCATGGAGGTCCCACGGGAGGAACCTCCAACTCTTCCCAGAAGGCTTTCATACGAGAAGTCAATTCAGTTCATGGCATACCACCTCCCAAAGGCCTCGGAGTCCCGGTCACTTTCTCAGAGGAAGACCTGGAGGAAGTCCGAACCCCCCATTGTGATGCACTAGTGATCAACCTCCATATGGAAAATTTTAAAGTGGAGAGGATTCTGGTGGACATTGGTAGCTCCGTTAACATCCTCCTCCTCGCGGCTATCCGAGGACTCAAGTTATCGCGGGACAGGCTCAAGCCCGCCGGATACACGCTCCATGGATTCAAGGGAGTGCCAGTGACTATCTAAGGGGTGATCACTCTCAACGTAACCGCTGGCAAAACTCCTACTACCCGGACAGAGCCGATGGATTTCATGGTCGTCGATATCCCACCTGCTTATAATGTGATTCTAGGCTGATCTGGCCTAGCTGCTCTAGAGGCCGTCCCGTCGGCTTATCATCTTAAGATGAAGTTCCCCTTCAGGACAGGAGTAGGTGAAGTAAGAGGTAGTCAAGAGATGGCCTGCAAGTGTTACATGACCTCCACCGGGGGTCCCGTCCTCTCCCTCGAGACTCTTGAGATTCTCCAAGGGAACGCCTAACCAATGTCCGAACCGGTGGATGAGCTGGAGGAAGTGCTCTTTTTCGAGCAAGATCCGAACCGCAAGTTCCTTATCAGCAAGACCCTCCCATCTGCCTTATGTTTCGACATAGTTCAATGCATCAGAAAGAACCATGACCTCTTTGCCTGGTCGGCTGCCGACATGCCAGGAATCTTCGAGGAGCTCCTCGTCCACCACCTAAGCGTTGCTCTAGGGTCCAAACCGGTCCAACAGAAAAGGTGCAAATTTGCCCCTGAGCGCCAACAAGCCATAAAGGATGAAGTGGACAAGCTCCTGAAGGCCTGATTCATACAAGAGGTTAACTATCCCGAATGGCTCTCTAATGTTGTTATGGTTAAGAAGGCCAACGGGAGCTGGAGAATTTGCATCGACTTCACGGACCTGAACAAAGCATGCCATAAAGATCTGTTCCCTCTCCCAAGCATCGACACCTTGATCGATGCTACTTCGGGCCATGAGCTGCACAGCTTTATGGACGCCTTCTCCGGGTATAACCAAATTCGAATGTTCCCCTCAGATATCCCTAAGACCTCCTTTGTCACCGATCAGGGGCTCTATTGCTACAAGGTAATGCCCTTTGGGCTGAAGAATGCTGGTGCGACTTACCAATGCCTCGTCAACAAGGTCTTCCAGAATCAGATAGGTCGAAACATGGAAGTATATGTTGATGATATTCTTGTTAAGAGCACCCATGGGGCCGACCATGTTGCCGATCTACAAGAAGCGTTCGATGTGTTGAGGAAGCATGATATGAGGCTCAACCCTAACAAGTGTGCGTTCGAAGTCTCGTCGGGAAAGTTCCTAGGCTTCATGGTCAGCCAGAGAGGAATCGAGGCCAACCCTAAGAAGATCAAACCCATACTGGACATGGATCCTCCTAAAAGTGTGAAAGAGGTTCAGAAGCTCACAGGACGCCTTGCGGCCATAGGGCGCTTCCTGTCTAAGTCAGGGGAGAAGTGTCTTCCTTTCTTCAAGGCCCTCATGGGGGCTAAGGGCTTCGAGTGGGGTCAACAGCAGCAAGAATCGTTCGATCAGCTAAAGGCCTATCTAGTCAATCCCCCTCTCTTCAGCAAGCCTATTTCTGGGGAAACACTCTACCTCTACTTAGTTGCCTCCGAGCAAACCCTTAGTGTTGTCCTAGTGAGGGAAGAAGACAAGGCTCAGAAGCCCATCTATTATGTGAGCAAGGTACTTCGGGATGCTGAGCTCCGCTATCCAAGATTGGAGAAGATGGCGTACACCTTGGTTATGGCAGCTAGGAAGCTCCGCCCTTATTTTCAGTCCCACTCAGTTGTCGTTCTTATCGACCAGCCGCTTAAGTAAGTCCTACACAAACCCAAGACCTCCGGCCGTCTAATAAAGTGGTCGATCGAGTTGAGTCAGCATGACATATCATACCAGCCTCGGACCGTAATCAAGACTTAGGCCTTAGCTGAATTTATTGTTGAGAGCAACATACCAGAGGTCAGTCAAGCAGCAAACGGGCCTCCTATCTGGATAGTGTATGTAGAAAAGTCCTCTTGCACCGAAGGAAGCGGAGCTGGGGTCATTCTGGCAGGCCCAGATGACTTTGTTCTCCAATACTCCCTCCGCATCAATTTTAAGGCCTCCGCATCAATGGAGTCGCTGCCTGTCCAACTTCAGGACAACTGGATGAAACCTTTGATAGAATTCCTCAAGGATGAGATCCTCCTCGAAGACCCTAAAGAAGCCCGTCGAGTCCGAACGAGAGCGGAGCGGTACACCCTTGTTGAAGGAGTCTTGTACAAACGCTCCTATACCCAAGTAGACGGCAGACCCTACTTGAGATGCCTCTCCCCAGAAGAAGCCTCATATTCCTTGCAAGAACTCCACGAAGGTATAGGTAGAGCCCATTCAGGGTCGAGGTCCCTTGCCCGGAAAGTGTTAAACTATGGGTACTTCTGGCCTACCCTACTCCAAGATGTCGAGCAACATGTTCGGCGATGCAGCCCATGTTAGCAGTACTCTAACATTCGTCGCCTACCCCAAGCACAACTCACATCTCTATCAAGTCCGATTTCCTTCGCAATGTGGGGGATGGACTTGCTAGGCCCGTTTCCACCAGCTCCCGGTCAGCTCAAGTTCCTAGTGGTGGTAATCGACTATTTTTCCAAGCGGATCGAATCCGAACCATTGGCTACAATTACAGAGAACAAAGTACGACAGTTCTTTTGGAAAAACATTATCTGTAGGTTCGGCATGCCTCGGGTCCTAATAACAGATAATGTTATCTGTAAGATGGAACACAGTTTACGGGGGCCGCTTTTCGATCTCTGTATGAAGACCTCGCCATTCAGCAATGCTTCTTCTCTGTCTCCCATCCTCAATCAAATGGCCAAGTGGAAAATGCCAACCGGCAGATCCT
The DNA here is from genome assembly GCA_017893485.1 of Hemerocallis citrina. Taxonomy (NCBI): domain Eukaryota; kingdom Viridiplantae; phylum Streptophyta; class Magnoliopsida; order Asparagales; family Asphodelaceae; genus Hemerocallis; species Hemerocallis citrina. The sequence continues at coordinate 1,299,510 of JACEHZ010000256.1, forward strand.
CTCTGGTATCAAGAAGAGGCTAGATAAGGCGGCCAAAAGCTTATGGGCGGAACAGCTTCCTAACGTACTGTGGAACTACCACACTACGAAACGGACCCCCACAGGTGAATCGCCATTTAATCTCACCTATGGGTCTGAAGCTGTGATCCCTTTGGAAGTCGGTCTACCATCTCCTCGCCTTATGGCCTATGAAGAAAAGCAGAATGCCATAGAGCATCGGGCGAATTTGGACTTAGTTGATGAGCTCCGTGAAAAAGCTTCAATCCGCCAGCAAAACTACCGAAAAAGAATTGAGCAGGCCTACAACAAAAGGGTCCGTCCCACCCATCTCAAGGAAGGGGACTTGGTCGTCAGAAAACTAGCTATCTCCTTTCCCAGCCAAAAGAGTAAGTTAGCCCCCAATTGGGAAGGACCCTACAAGATCACCAAGGTAGTTCGGCCCGAGACGTACCGTCTTGAAGACCTTGAAGGCAGATAGATACCTAGGACTTGGAATGCCGACCACCTACTGAAGTACCAAGAGATCGCCTTAACGCCTCTCTGAGTAACTTCAAGTGTCGAACCATTCCCATCTTTTCACTTGTAATTTGCTTCTTTATTTTTTTCATTGTAATAACTGCTTGCAACTTAGAAGCAGCCAATTAGCAGTTATCAATAAAGTTCTTCTTTTCCCATATTTTCCTTGTGAATTATTTTTATCATTATGTCTAAGGCCTTTAATCAAACTTACTCAAACGACGAGTTCGGAGTCCAAAACTTGGCTCGAGTTCGCTTCGCAAGCTCGCCCTTAAGTGAGCTAGAAGTGGCTCCATTACCTGTTCCCAACCTCCCTTAGGAAGACGTGAGTAAGGATTTCGTGTTAGGCTTACCGAAAATACAAAAGAAACACGACTCCATTCTTATCGTCGTGGACCATTTTTCTAAAATGGCCCACTTCCTCCTATGCTCGAAAACTTTTGATGCATCCCGTGTGGCTCAGATCTTCTTTGATAATATTGTGAAGATACATGGGTTGCCAAAAACTATTGTGTCTGATAGGGATGTGAAATTCACGAGTTATTTTTGGAAGACCCTATGGCACAAGTTAGGTACAAAATTGAAGTTTTCATCAGCATTCCACCCACAGACATATGGACAGACTGAGGTTGTCAATCGGAGTCTTGGCAATCTCTTACGTACTCTTGTGGAGAGAACTTGGGAACATGGAATTTAAAATTAACGATTGTTGAATTTGCTTATAACACATCTAGGAATAGAACCACCGGCATGAGTCCACACAAAGTTGTACACGGTTATCGTCCTAGGCAACCCATAGATCTTGCCCCCATGTTAGAACATCACCGAGTTTCCGAGTCTGCATCTGCATTTGCATCCCGCATTCATGACTTACATAGAGAAATTTCTAAGAAAATTAATGAAAATAATTTTAACTACAAGTTAAGAGCTGATATTAGAAGGAAGTTTAAAACTTTTAATGTGGATGACGAAGTGATGGTTCGGATTCGTCCGGAATGGTTTCCAGTGGGATCCGTTAAGAAATTGAATGCACGTGTTGTAGGCCCATTTAAAATTCTTCATAAAATCAATGATAATGCCTATGTTGTTGACCTCCCCGAAGGCTTTGGCATCAGTAAAACTTTCAATGTTGAGGATCTAGTACCCTATGAAGGCCCGTAATTTAACCCTAGAAATTTTCTTATAGATGAGCCTACCCTGCAGCCTAATGGTGAGATTTTCCCATTACCTCCACTACCAGATACTACTTACACATCGACAGAAGAATTGGATAATATTTTAGATGATCAGATAATCTTTACTAGAGATGGTGGTACTCATAGATATTTGGTAAGTTAGAAAAACAAGCCGGAGTCGGAGAACACTTGGATAGATCGTGGAGAGCTCCAGTGCTTGGATTCAGACCTTTTGGAGCAATATGACAGGAGGACTGGTTTTGACTCGACTAGGTCGAGCCCTCTTCCACCGGGGAGAATGATGAGGACATCGGTTCAAGATGATTTGAGCGTTTCTATCAGCGCAGGCATCGTCTAGGACAGCTGCTTATTTAGTTTAGGATTTTATTTTAGTACCATATTTGTTTCTGGAAATTATAGCCATATGTAATCTTTTTTTGTATTTTTTAGATTTTGAGAATATTTTGAGATTTTTATCAAGATGTATTTTGAGCCTATTTATAGGCCTTGAGATAAATGAGAAAGCATGCTATTCTTGATTAAAAAAATTGTGTTGAGTTTTTGCTCTTCCTCTCTCTCTTTGTGTGATACAAGTGAGATCCAATTTATTAGGGTTTGTGATAAATCCTAATACAATTTTAGGATTTGTGATAAACTCTAAAATATACTCCAAATTAAAACAGATCCCCAACTAAAATTACCCAAACCCTAATTTTCCTAATCCCGAATACAAAACCCTAATCACATAGATCATACACCAGCCGCCATCCCTAATCCCCTTCTCCATCGTCATTTTCCCCTCCCGCTGCTCAAATCCCGATCCAAAAGAAAAGCACCCAGTCCTTCGACTTCTTCTTCCCCAGTTCCGCTCCACCTCCACGCCCTCGTCCATGGCCCTTCCCCTCATCGACATCACCGATGCCTCCCGAACCCTAGCCTCGACAACACCACAATCCTCACCCTCGATCACCCTGCCCTCTCCCCATCGCCGTCGCAACCCGTCAAACCAAAACCCTAATCCCACAATTCTCCAATAGCCTCAACTGCAATCCCGCACCCTGTGCTCCCCGTTCGCCCCTCCTCCCAATGACGTCGCCGCCGTCGCTCGCTCAACCCACTGTCGTCGTCGACGTCAACCAGTGACGCCGCCGACCACCGTGGCCTTGCTCTTGAAGTTACTGTGTGCCATTGCTATCTCTTGGAGTGCTGTGTTCTTAGCTGCTGTTCAACTCCGAGATCTACGCTGGTTTCTTCGCACTTGGTATACTCTTTCCACTCTTAAATATTTGTGTTCTACTGCCATATTATCTATTATATTATCTGATTTGTCTATCGTCCATAAAGAATAACTAAGATTGAGTGTTCAACATGCTTGAGTAGAGTACGAATCAATATTGAACCTATTACTTGCTAAAGACACTTAGGGATCTAATTATTGATTATAGAGTGAATTATTAATTGGGATTGTTAAACGTAATTCGGTTCTTAAAAATCCATCAAACCAATTAATTGTTTAAAATTTCCAACTTTGATCCGCACCTACGTGTTGGTAAAATTAATCCATTAAGAATCTTGAAAATTCTCTATTTTAGGGTTAGTTTTACATCAGAGGAAGCCAAGACAAAAAACAAGGGATTCTTCACTATCTATCCCCCTTAGCTTTGAGGAATTGGCAGCAAAGATAAGATAAAGGGGGAGATCAGCTAGCAGGCTTGCATCTACACAGCCTCTCATGAGACACTTAGGTACTGTTCTTTTTTTGCCTCTTATACCTCTTATAAGAGTAGATTTACAGTAAGAGCCTCTTGTAAGAGCCGCTTTTTGAGGTGTTCTTTTTATATAAAAATAACCTCTTATAGGAGATTTCTATTCTTTTTTCACCTCTTACAAGAGTCTATATTATCCCAAATTCTATATTACCCGAAAGTATAAAAATAGTGAGATGAAGGACAAGAAAAGATAAATTCAAATTACTAATATATAAACTAGTTTAATGGCAAGTTTACCCCAAAGTAGAAACTGGTTTGTGGGTATTGAGTGGTGAAGGTCAGATTTTCTGTATAGCAATCACTAGGAATTATCCTGGCATTCGGTGCATACTGGAATTTGGATGATACTTGGTTGGAGGTTTGCAGAGAGGATGGTTGGAATTTATGTGCATTGAGTGGTACTCTTTTAATTGCATCTCCTGTAACTATTTAACTGGAGTAAGGAGCTTATAGTTAAGTTGATGGCTTTTTAGGGATTTAAGATTTTCTCTGAGTTTAAGGGAGAATCCTCATTGTCATTGTTGTGTCTGAGTTCTTCCAATACATAGCAGCACAAGTTTAAGGGAGAGTCCTCGGTCCTCATAATTTTCTTGCTTTTCACGACTTTGTACCATTTTGTATATGATTTGTGTCTCCAGAGTTATATATGATCTGTGTCTCCAGATTTGAACAACTGTCCCATATGTTTGTTTGCTTAGGATGTTGATGTTTTCTATACTTCCATTTCATGAGGACAAGATGAATGTGTTATTGATGAATGTTTTCTATACTTCCATTTCTAACAATTATAATATAGACTTTGGGGTAATATAGACTTTTTAAGTGATAGAGGTCTTATAAGAATTTGAAAGAGGCTACTAGAAGTCTTTTAGGCATATAAGCGATTTTGGAAAAAATCACTTATAAGAGGAAAAAAAAGAACGCTAAAAAAACTCTTGTAAGAGGTGGAACACCTCTTACAAGAGGTAAATCTCTTATAAGAGGAGAAAAAGAACACTACCTACGGTAAATCTCTTATAAGAACCTCTTATAAGAACCTCTTATAAGAGATTTCTGTTTTTTTTTCACCTCTTACAAGAACCTTTTCTCTACTTGTAGACATTTTTGTCCTTACTATATAATTTATCTATTTATACCAACATTTCATATCTAAAATTAAGTAAATCGTCAATTCTACCACATTTCTCACGTAGTAGACAAATTTGGTCATAATCCATAATTATCGTCATTCTTCTTTCAACCAAAAAAAATCCACATAACAGGCGACACTCCATCTCCTCCTGCAATTTCACCAATTGAAGCCCCAACAGCAGATTCCCCTCCTCCAACAAGCGATGTGGTCCCCAGTGCATTGGCGATAGGCATGGCTGTCGACTCTGGTACTTTTTGTGGGGATGCAAGCAATTTTGTGCAATTTGATGGCAAATATAGACTACTTGTATCAGTGCATTGTTACAAATTTGTGTAAACTACATCTAATATTTGATGGTGTGTGTTCATGGAATATCATCATTAGTGTTGAAGTTTCCCTACTGATTAGTTTGGCTTCAAAAATTTATCCATGCAACTTCATGCCCACTTTTGTATTCTGTCGACTTGTTAAAGAGAAGGTAATAATTATAATAAATTTGCTAGAGAATCACCTTTGCAGCATATTCTTTTTTATCGGTGAGGGCCTGGAGTTTCATTAAAGAGATGATAACAAAACAAAAGATCGTCCTGAGTACAAACAATGGGCATGGTCCTCATACATCCATAGCACAGCATGATACTAATCCAGAACAAAATAATAATATGTTGAAGAAGATATCCCAAAAATATGATCCCCCCCCATCACATGAATGAATCAAAATACATGAGAAAATGAAAACAGCCCAAAATAGCCAAAAATGACCTTGATATTCTTCTTAAAAATATAAAAAATAAATCATGGTATTAAAGCCATGATAAAAGGGAAGTTGTCTGCATATATTCATGATTTTTAGTCAAGTCAATATGAAGATTTGACAAAAGGTACATGAGGGTTGGATGAACCATGATGGCGCAGTTCTCAGAAAACCTATAAATCTAAATGATAAGTTACAGCTCAACGACTCTCCCTTCAGTAGTAAAACAGTCTCCAAAGACGCGGGGGAGGAAGAGGAGAGGGAACAGAATCAAACTAACTTTGAATTCATAGGTTTGTATCATGACAGACTGCAAGCAATGAAATTGTTCGTTCAGTCTAAACTAATAACACAACTTCGGACTTGCCCCACCAAGCAAACTACATAAGGAGTCCACCAGACTAAAATTGGGAAACAAAAAATAAATAACAACACATCTTTCAACTATGCTTGCAGATTGTTTCCTGATCCTATGTATGTATCGAATCATCATCTACTCAAAGCTAAAAACAAAAATATATAAGCAAATAGAGCAGCACTAATGGTTGCCCATTTACACAAAAGTGAAAGTACAATCATTCTGTGCTTACTATCAAACTTCAAAATTAACAAACTTCAAAATTTCTGAAGTTGATTAACACATTGCAAAACTTCCACAAACTTCAAAATTAACAAACACAATAAATTTTTAAAATAAAAGAAAGAGAAAAAAATACAATCTAGAAGTCAACCTAAATAATTGCCTCCAAGTTGATTAGCAATTTCATCATGTACGTTCTTCATAGCCAACATTTCTGAAGTCCTGAATATGTCACTGTTATCTTCATCCCCGCCTTCTCCTTCGCCATTGTTGCCTTCATGCTCTTCCACATTATTGAGAACTGCATTCTCATCGTCAGCCAGTCGAAATAATTCATCATTTAGAGCGACACGACGCAAGTAATTATGAAGACACATACAAGCTATGACAGTGTTTCTTTGTGTGGGAAAATCATAGGAAGGCATTTTAGTTAAGATTGGAAACCTCTTCTTCAACACGCCAAATTAACGCTCAATCACAATTCGCCGGTGGGCATGAGCTTGATTGAATCTCTCTTTTTTGGTTGTAGGTGAACCTCCGTATCTATGCCAATCAGATAGCCAATACCTAATACCGCGATAAGGAACCATGAAACCCCTCATATGTGTATAAGCAGCATCACACAAATAATATTTGCCTGTAGATAAATGCAATCCAGGTAATAATATTTGGTCTTGTAATATAAGTATCTTTTTTTTCTGAATAATAATCTTTCAGTATCTTGTCACTGAAATAATGCATTAGGTAATACTATGACATTAGATATTTATTTGAGCATGTGTTTGTCAACTCATGCAAACTATAGAAGAAATTGGCTAATGTTCTTCTTGATTCTTTTGGGGAGTAATATTGTTAATATTGTTAAGGACTTATTGGCTTATTGGTGTTAAATACGACTTCTCTAGTATAATTATTTTAATTTACTTTTTCTTATTTTATACTGTAGTATTATCTTCGTACAAAGTCATGCAATACTAGTATTTCACATGTTTGAGAATATATGTAAATCAATGTTAGGAATCAATGAATATTGTTATACCTATTGAGGAGTTTGTGGCTGATGGCTACTATGCAATTTTTTTCATCTTATTGTTTCTTTATAGTCTGATAATGTAGCAATATCACGAAAAATATTATTCAGTAGGATTAAAGCCTCATCCATTTAGTCTCATATATGCATGACATTGACATGGAAGCAAAAGCAGGTAGGAAAGACAATATTCAAGTGAGCTAGATGGAAGATACTTCTATTACAAGCAGATAAATGAGCTACAATGAAATTTCTGTACAAAAAATAAATAATTAAAATTAGTTTCCTGGAGGAGGATGTGGGAATCTCATATCAGGATCTCGCACTGCAGTAGTCAACACCTTTGCATCATGCGCGGTTCCTTCCCATCCAACCACCACATATATAAACTTCATATTGAAATCACAAACTGCTAACTCTGCTTGCCAAGTAGTTTTTCCGCCTTTTGCACGATAAGGTACAGCCTCATCCGGAGGAACATAAGCAGAGATAAGTGTACCATCCAATGTCGGCCCCTACATCTCCCTTGAATGGCCCTTCCTTCAAACGTCTATAATGTCTTATCTGTCTCTGAGGCGCATTCCAGTTAGGAACTATCATCTTTTTAGAAAACTTCAACATAGTCCATAACACTTCGTGAAAACAACGACTAATAGTTGAACCCGAATGTTGAAACCTCCACTTCAACATTCTATTGGTCCAACCATGACTCACAGTTTGTAAGAAAATCATCATTATCTCTTCTAACTTGACATGCTTACTATCATGTAACCAATTTCGTTGTCAGAAATGATCACATAACTGAATAAAGTCGTCTTTTTCCTTTGGAAATGATTGATGGAGTTGAGTGGAAGGTCCACCTAATGTCTCCTTCATTAAGCCATCTCCCGTACGAATTGAGATGCACAATTTCTGCCTCTTCCTTCTCTTATTTGCTTGCCTTCTACGCATAAATAATATTATGAAGATTATCACTGTAGTGAATAATAGTTGTCGTAACTTGTTCATTTACCTACATAAGTAAGAGTTTCAATTAGTGAGCATCAATTATGAAAATAAAGAAAATAACAAGTATTGCAATATAAAGATGTACACATCATAATGATTCTGGAATCCAACCCAAAAGGTACTAATATTATATCAAGCTAGTCATAACCCAATTCCATCCAAGTTCAATAAAATACCAAATAGCATCAAAATAAAAACCTACTTCAAATAACCAAATTCTTGAATTCATCACATTCCTAATCCTTTTACAAAAAGTTGTTTATCCTCAATATTTTCCATTGCCATCAAAGCTTTCCTAAACTCCTTCATTTTTGCCAACTGCACAATTGCCTTGCAACGTTCCACCTCGGTGATCAAATCCAAATTCTTCATCACAGTCAATGTTGCATTACATTTACTAACAGAATAAGATTCTTCTTCCAGATTTTGTGCAATTTCCTTCGCATGTTCAATTTGTTTCTCTTCCTTCATTAATTCGATTTAACCCTCAAGTAATGTTATGACCTTTGCAAGGTCAGCATCATGGTCATGCATTTTCTTCTGCTTCTTTGACCCACTTGAAGATGAAGGCACTGCATAAATGCTTCCACTAATAGGTTGGGTTTGGGGTTAGGATGGTGTCTGGGGGCGTTCTCCATCAAAACTTAGGTCTTCCCAATATGGATCCACAACATGAAAGGTGCCATTAGGGATTTCTCGCACCTCATCAACTGTTTTCGAAATTCCATTTCCTTCCTTCGACATTTCATCTTGAGCAGTAGCATACCTATTTTGCCCGCTTGCAGTCACTCCCTGGAAGATTTTGTGTAGCAATTCACAAATTTTTAGTGGATTCCCTCTAAAAGTCTTTGCCTTGGGATTTTTCTAATCAATAGACAAACACAATAATTAGCTTCATTGTTAAGTCCACAAAAATTCAGTTCAACAAAGTATGAATTAGGTAGTTAAAGAAACAAGAGTCTTGCTTTTATCGCTTGAGCCCATGTATGGTCATCCCAATTTATCTCTTAGGTAGAATTATTGATTCCACTGCCAGTACGTCTTGTGATATCTTTCCATATATTGAATCTTTTCTTCTCCAAGTCAAAACGGTTTTTCAAATCTCTTTGTTCAACTTTTATCCCATAAGCATCTTTAATACCAACGCTTATGTTCTTCCATGATGTCGACTTCAAAGATGCACCACTAAGGCCCTTTTTCCAATCTCAGCATGACACAACTCAAGAAAACACTCTGCTAAGCCTGGTGTATTTTCCCACTAGCGTGTCTGTTTGTTAACTTCTTGAGAGCTGACGTTTTCGCTCATTTTGATGTTATTCTAAGTCATAAAGTTATAACATTTTCATGAGTTAAATTTTGATTCAAATAATGGAAGAACTATAACAAAATTATTATTTTTTCTCCTCATTCATCTGTCACTCGCATTAAAAAAAGAAAATGATAGCAAAATAATTTTCACTTTCAAGATTATCGTGAGTACGAAATCACCCATAAAATATTTTCAAGGGAATTCACAAGAATAAATAGTATATTAGCAGGTTACCAAGCAAAACATTCAGATAAAGACCCAAACATATGATATATCTAAGCAATAAAGAAAAACTATATATATCCAACTACTTATTCAAACAATAACCGTAAGAAGTTATTCTAGCATATCATGTACAAAATTGAAATGAAGTTAAGAATGAAGCTCCCTGTGAAGTTATTCAAACAGTAACCATAAATCCTTATTCTAGCACAACCGTAAGTTATGACCATAATGCCATAAAATGAGCTCCCTGTGAACTAGTACAATTTTTATAGATTCATTCTATTTACTAAAAATGTCTTTATAGATTCATTCTATTAACAGTGATTAAAAAATTTCACAAAATTGAAATGAAGTTTATACACAATGATGTAAAATATCAAACTCCCAATTATTCATTAAAAAAATTGAAATATCAAACTACCAGTAGGTCTAAACCTAAACAACTATCCAAGTATATTCTCAAACTCTTCATAAGAAAAAAAAACCCGATTCTTTACATTATTGTATGTTCAACATTTTCATACAAGCATTTTAACAAACACCTTGTATTTTACGATTCACAACAAGTTAGGAGATTGCATCTTTGACCAAATTACAGTCTTTAAATAATCAAATTGAAAAATCAACCACTTTTACCTTGAAAAAAAATCAAGCAGCTGACTCCGAATCCAGGAAACCAAGGAAGGTGGCAAACCCTTAAAGCTCCAAAAACCCTAGATCTGATAGTCAAGGTTAGTGGGGAAGAATGGAGAGGGGATAGAGAGTAGAAGAGCGCAGGCATTCGAGATTTATAGCTAATTTGGTGCGCCAAACTTCTCTTTCTCCCGGCTTCGTCTCTGCTAATCTGCTGCTTTTTTTCTTAGCACCGGTTGATATCCTTCCATTTTCAACGAAGTGTTGTGGGAAAGGAAGATCTGGGGATATCATTAATTTAGGGGTAATATAGACTTTTTAAGTGATAGAAAACTTTTAAGTATTTGAAAGAGGCTAGTAGAAGCCGTTTAGGTTTAGAAGCGATTTTGGGAGAAATCGCTTATAAGAGGTAAAAAAGAACGCTAAAAATTATGGGAAAAGAGGTGGACCACCTCTTACAAGAGGTGAATTGCTTATAAGAGGAAAACTCATATCTATAGATAGAGCATGTATTAATAAATGGATAGAACTCGATGCACTAGAGAGCTGTGGGGGAGTTCTTCTGGAATGGAATGACAATCTCTGTGAATATACCTTCTCTACCATAGATAATTTTTCTGGTTCACCCTCAATTAGAAATAGAAGTGATGTTCTCTGTGAATATACCTTCTAATGTTTATGCCCCCTTTAAATTTCATGGTAGAGAGCTATTTTTTCATGAGATAACCAAAGGATGGAGGATCTATGTGATTTGTGGGTGCTTTGTGGGGACTTTAATGTTACCGTCAATAAGGAGAGAAGCGCAAGGAGAGGCTCACCGAGAGACATGAGAGCTTTTAGGGATTTTATTCACTACATGTAATTTATTGATATAACACCCCACAAAATTGGAAATGACAATTTTGCTCTCGTGTGTTACGCACCGTTACTGATAATATTTGTAACGTATTTTCTCTACATATTTTGAATTCCGACTATTTATGCATTTTTCGTATTGATTTTATCCTATTTGAGTCAACCCAATGTAAAATTTCAATCTCTGTATTTTTACGTGCTTTTTACGAATTATCGATGCACATATCGATTACGTATTTTTCCACCGCTACGTGTAATATCTTAATGTGCTTCAATTATTTATTTTACATATTCGAATTTGTTTTATAAACGGAAATCCATTTTTCTCCTATTTTAATTAAAATACTTTTGTACGTGTAATGCATGTGTTTTTCATGTACGTAGTGATTACGTCGTAAAATATATAAAATTAATAAATATATTTTTCTTATATTGCTTTCGATTATATTTTAATAATTTTTTGTTGATAAATTCGAATTTTGTATTTTAGTATTTTTACGTGCGAAGTACGTGTTTTTCGGTGCACGTATTTGAGTGTATTCGTTTTCAAAATAAATTTGAAGTATGTTTGTTTATTTTATTTGTGCATGAAAATCTATAACTTTTTATTAAACTAATTTTTACTTAAATATTTACAATATATTATATACATATATTTTTAAATTAAATATATATATATATATGTGTGTGTGTGTGTGTGTGTGTGTGTGTGTGTGTGTGAGTGAAGTGTGTGCTAGAGCAAGCACGTTCACGTGTATGCATGAAGAGGGGGAAACCGGCTGTTTTTAGAGTGGAGGGAAAGAGTTCAATTTTGAATTGTGAGTGGAGTTAGTGGTTTTCATGTGAAAGTAGTTATAATAACTGTTACCGCTGATTTCGGTGTGGGGGTAAACAGATGAGATTTGTGAGTTCGAAAAAACCTGAACAGCATATCCAAGCCTTCCAATTCCTGCCGCAACCTGCAAGGAAGTGCGAGACACCGGGGTTGATTCCGGTGACGCACCCTCCGACGCTCTTGTCAGTAACCAGTGGTGATTAAAGAAAGAGCTTAAGGTGGAAAAAGAGTGATTACCCGGTCACTGTGGTAGAGGGGAGGTATTTATAGTCGCCAGGGGAGTGATTAGGGACTTAATTCCCTGTGTAACTGCCGGGAGTAAAATCCTCACAGTCTGTTTAGGAAACTAACCCCTAATTCCCGGTGAGAGCAAATCAGGCCCGTTGACTTGGTCAAGTCAGTGGCCCTGATTTGTCTATTGTTGGTCTGGGTTTGCCCCGGGTCGGGATCCGTACCTAATTGGTGTGGATCCGTTTGTGGGTTATTGGATCTGTGCGGAGGAGATCCAGCACCCGTTTTGGATCCATTTGTATGTGAAATTACCGTTTTACCCCCGAGCTTCAAGATTCGCGCCCAATCTGGACGGTTCCGATTTAACCCCATTTTTAGCCATATCACGAGCCCCCCACTCCTAAAGACTGAGTGTGGTCAGCCTTTGAGGAGTAGTTTAACTGTTTTGGTGGCTAGTGGAGTTGTATCGGAGTTCAAATGGAGGAGTTTGAATCTCGAAGGGGGTAGTGCGGTGATTTTTTGATGCCATGTGTTGTTCTCTAGCCATATCGAGTATTTGGCGGCTTTTATTTATTTTTTCGGATTATTTATTTAATTTTGCAATGTGTTTACTAATCGTTCGGGGACCTTAACAGTACATTCTAGGCAATAATTGTTCGTTCAGGGGCTCAAAATATACCCCCGAGTTTTTAATTATTTTCTAGAATTTTTAGTTATTTTTCCCGAATTTTTAGCGATTTTTTCGCAATTTTTAAATAAATAAAACGATTTAAATAAATAAAAAATGATTTTAAATACCGATTTATGACGTGGCTCGATCTGGACCGTTGATCATAGACGGGCACGAATTTTTAAGAGATCCATCGGTTGTCATCGCTCGGAAGCTTTTTTCTCCGTTTGCGAGCTCGGGAAGGCACTTGCTCGGACGTCGACCGGAGGGATAGGGGTTCGGCAGACCGAGCGACGTGGCGCAATCTGAGCCGTCGGATGATGGTGTGAATCCCAAGAAAACGCTATCTTGTCTTTTAGCGCACGTGGCGCAATCTAAACCGTTCATCAGTTGAAGCATGAATTTCTGAGAGATCCAACGGTCGTAGTTGCTCGGTGTCTTTTTCCTCCGTTTGCAGGATCGGAAAGGCACTTACTTGGCAGCCGACCGAAGGCATGGGGCTTCGGCAGTCCGAGCAATGTGGAGTAATCTGAGCCGTTGGATGACGACGCGCATCTCAAGATGGGCACATTTCTCAAGAAAACAATATCTTGTCGTTTAGTGTTCTCGGCGAGATCTGGGCCGTCTGATCGAGATCTGACATGAAAGTTGAGGAGAAAGAGAGTTTTCTCCGTTTGCAGGATCAGAAAGGCACTTGCTCGGCAGCCGACCGAAGGCATGGGGCTTTGGCGACCGAGCGACGTGGCGCAATCTGAGCCGTTGGATGACGACGCGCATCTCAAGACGGGCACATTTCTCAAGAAAACACTATCTTGTCGTTTAGTGTCCTCGGCGAGATCTGGGTCGTCTGATCGAGATCTGACACGAAAGTTGAGGAGAAATTGAGTTTTCTCCGTTTGCAGGATCGGAAAGGCACTTGCTCGGCAGCCGACCGAAGGCATGGGGCTTCGGCAGACCGAGTGACGTGGCGCAATCTGAGCCGTTGGATGACGACGCGCATCTCAAGACGGGCACATTTCTCAAGAAAACACTATCTTGTCGTTTAGTGTCCTCGGTGAGATCTGGGCCGTCTGATCGAGATCTTACACGAAAGTTGAGGAGAAAGTGAGTTTTCTCCGTTTGCAGGATCGGAAAGGCACTTGCTCGGCCGCTGACCGAAGGCATGGGGATTCGGCATTCCGAGCGACGTGGCGCAACGAGTTTCGAGACGATCCTGTTCCCAAGGGTATTAATGGTCCCGCGGGGTTTGTGCGGCGTTCCATCTTCCCGGGGTCATTAAGAATGGTTCCCTCAATTAATGCATGGCGTTTCAACTTTCGAGGGTCATAATGGCCAGATCTTGGAGGAGAGCTTATAAGTATCCCACTCCCTTTGTCATTTTAATCGCAACAATGTAGAGTTTTAGCTCTCGGGGGCATCTGCTTCGGGTGGTTGCTCTTCGGAAGGACGGGTGGTCGTTCTTCCACCATGGTCTTCTCCTGACTCTGACGGCCCCGAAGTGGATGTCAGGGTCGGGGGAGATCATGGTGGAAGAAGTGATGATCAAAGTCCGGATTCGAGGGACCATGTGTTTCGGAAGGACGGGGGGTCGCTCTTCCGCCAAGATCTTCTCCTGACTCTGACAGCCTGGGTGGAGGTGTCAGGGTCAGGGGAGATCTTGGCAGAAGGGTTGACCGCCGAAGTCCAGATCCGAGGGGCGATGTGCCTCGATAGGACGGGTGTTCGTTCTTCCACAATGATCTTCTCCCGATTCTGAGTGCTCTGATGTGGGTGTCAGGGTCGGGGAAGGTCATGGTAGAAGAGGTGATGACCCGAGTCCGGAACCGAGGGACTGCAGTAGCTTCGGAATGATGGGTCTCTTCCCATCTCTGTCTTCCTTCCGGGCTGACGGCTTCCGATGGTTGCCAGCCTGAAGGAGTTAGAGATGGGGGGTGTGCCAATCTGCTTTTGACCGGGCCCCATGGGTCAGCGGAACACCGACCGAGACTTGGGGCCTGGGGCGCTCACCGAGGGCGGTGCCTTAAAACTTTGAATCTAAATTTTTTCTGGCTCCTTCAGATAAACTTGGGACGTCCGAGGATGCAATTATCCGAGCGACGTGGCGCAATCTGAGTCGTTAGAAGTTGTGGAGAATCTCGAGACGGGCTCAGTTCCCAAGAAAACGCTATCTTGTCGTTTAGCGTCACTGGCGAGATCTGAGCCGTCTGATCGAGATCCTACACGAAAGTTGAGGAAAAAGTGGGTTTTCTCCGTTTGCAGGCTCGGAATGGCACTTGCTCGGTCGCCGACCGGGCCCTTTGCCGCTGGGGCCGGATTGCATGTGATTCGGATTCAGACCCTGTGGTGCCGAGCTACTTGACTTGGTGGGAGGACAAAGTCGTGTTGGGCCTTCGCGACGTTTCGAGAGTGGCCCAAAAGTCGCGCCCTTACGTTTGGAAGTCCAAGGGACGTTCCTCTTTTACTATAAATCTTCACCCCCCCTTAATCCAAGTCTCATTATTCACTTTTACTCTCTCTCTCTCCAGTTTTTACTTTCACCTTCGAAGTTTTTAGCTCCTTAGTGGTGGTGCTAGCTGTCGCGGCGAGGCGTTCTCTTTCTCCGGTGAACTTTTCCGACCGTAGCTATCACTTCAAGGTCAGTCTCCTTCCCCTTTCTTTAGAAAATGGTTAAGATTACTTCCTCGGATGAGACCCCCGCCTCGGAACAAGCCGGAGGCCGAGTGGGCAAAGGAAAGGAGGTAGTGGAGCTGACCGATCAGAGTGTCGTTCGGCCGGACATAGTGGGTGAAGTAGCCGAACCACCTCAGGAGGTCGCGGCGGCGTCCCAAAAGGGTAAAACGGTAGTCACGATCGTCGAGACGCCGAAGACGGCGGGGGCATTCGGTCGGCAGCCCATTGCCCTGTCGAGCGTGGGAGGCATTCGGGACTATGCTGAGGATATCTTGGAGAAGGTGACCCAAGGCACGGCCAAGTCGGTGGAGGAGAATGAACCAAGAGAGCTGTCCGAGGTGGACCATACCATCTCATCTCTTACGGAGGCCGATCTACATCTGATCCGAAAGGGATTTCGAATCCCCACCGAGTACGGGCTGCTCCTCCCCGGGCCAGGCTTCCGAGCCAATACGAAGTCTTCGACAGATGTGTGCGTCTTTCCTGTCGACTCTCTCATCGCCGGACTCCGCTTTCCCCTTCATCCGTTCGTAGTTGACGTTTTGAACTGGTACGGTTTGAGCCCCGCCCAGCTGATGCCGAACACCTGGAGGCACATCATGGTGTTTGTCCTCCGGTGCCAAGAGGTCGGTGCTACGCCGAGCATGTTTCTCTTTCGGAGCCTCTACCGACCTTGTCAGCCAAGCCGAAACGAACAGAGGTTCTATCTTTCGCCACGGACGGACGTGAAGTTGGTCGAGAACCCGGACTCGATCAAACACTAGAAGGAGAAGTATTTTATCATCCGAGCCCCCACGCCGTGGACGATACCGATAGTTTGGGCGAAGGATGGGCTGCCCAAACGAGCCAAGAAGGAGCCGGTGCTGAATGACGAGGAAACAGAGGTCCACAAGAAGCTCCTCGCTCTGCCAGCGCTAAGCTGGAAAGATATTACCGAGGAGGCTCTGTTCCGAGGGGGTCTCAATCCGATCAACCCTAGTACGCTTCTGGTATTTATATTCTTTGCTTAAAGTTCATGAAAAATTTTCTAAGTCTTTTCATTCGGCTTGTGCAGAGACAATGAAGCTAGATTATAAGGCTTTGATGGCGAAGGCCAGAGCGACGGAGCAGGAGACGTGGAAGAAGAGGCCTTCAGCAGGGCCTCAGGGTGGCCGAGCCTCGAAGATGCCGTCGGTCGGGAAGAAAAGCGACCCGCAAGAGGCCGTTGTTCTGGGGACCGGCCCCGAGCAGGAGAAGTCCGCAGCTGCAGATCCGCCAGCTTCCGATGCGCCGGTGCCAACGGTGGAGGTGGATGTGGCCAGCTCGTCTAGCGGTGCGTTCGGCGTGAAGGAGGTGTTGTCCCTCCAAGTTCCGCCCCTTACCGCCGAAGCGGAGAAGATCTTGACCGAGAGGCACAAGCAGATCTTTGTCCCTGACTGGCAGGTAATGAATGTCGACGGCTTCTTGGGCGACGGCAACATCTGCATGGAGGCGGTGAGGCACCTACCGACCCCGAAGGATCGAGCGGCGCTAAAGGCCGGGCTGGCCGGGGACGCCACGATGCAGATCGCTCGGAACACAATGTCGGTAAGTGGACTGAACTCTTTCTCATCGAAACTTTTTCTGATTCTAAGTTCTTGGGTTCGGATTCTGATGGGTTGTTCTCTTTTCAGACCCTCTGCCACTTCAACTTCCTGCTCGAGGAGTTTGCGAGCAAGGAACAGGAGTATGAGCGGGAGAGAGTGGAGCGGGTCAAGGCCACGAAGCTGCTTGATGCCGAGCAACTCCTCTCAGCAAAAAGGGGTGCGGAAGTGGCCGGGCTGGAGAAGCAGCTGGCCGACGCCATTCAGCTGTCGAAGGACACAGCGGCCAAGCTCGAGGCTTCGGAGAAGGAGGCTGCCGAACTGAAGGAGGAGCTGGCCAATGCTCGGTCGGAAGCAGAAAGGGCTCGGAAGAGGGCCGAGAAGATCATGGCCAAACACCGGAGGAAGGTGAAGAAGGTGAAGAAGGCCGTGCAGGAGGAGGCCGTGCAACACATGTTCAAGAACATGGAGGACGCAAACGGTCGAGCCTTGCTCCACGTCGCTGCCAGGAATCCGGGTTTCGACACGTCCTCCTACCATTTCTACGACCCCGTGGAGGGGGAGGAGGAGGTTCCCCCGGGGATGCTCGACCCCGAGGGACAGACGGACGGTGTCGAAGGCCCGGGCGAGACCGAGGCCGAGGATGGGGAGGATGGCGACTCCGAGGAGGAGAGTGGGAGTGAAGACGAAGGCGAGGACGAGGACGAGGACAAGGCCGAGGGGTCGACGGACCCGAACGACAAAAAGATCGACCCCTGACTCGGTTGCCTCTTTAGTTTTTTGTTGTTTTGTTTCTTTCTGTAAGCCTAACTGCGGACTGGCCACCGCTCTTGTAAAACTTTCTTCTCGGTTTTGAATGAAAACAGTTTTGAGTCTCGGATTTTGTGTTTGATTTGGCGTAGAATACTCCAAGTGTTGGGTCTCGGATTTATCTCTGATTTTCAGGTAAAGTTCGGTCTGATTACGGAAGTTGCACACCTTCGTAAGGAGCTGGCCAAAACGAAGGGTGAGCTCTCGAATAGCCGACAGAGGCGGTTTCTCATGCTCTTGAAGCTGGAGGAGACGAAGGCAGCTGTGCGGAAGTATTGTCACGAGTTGTGGCAACCGCGGAAGCAACCCCAAGTTCCTTGTCCCGAAGGTGAGGTCGAGCGGCTTCGTAGAGAGCTTTTCGTCGCCGAGCGGAAGAATGACGAGCTTTTGGCCGAGATCCGACACTTGGAGTTAGCGGATAGAGAACGATCGGCGGTGGAAGAGAAGCTTACTTCCAAGCTGGAGAAGGCATCGTCTGAGCGCAAGAGGTTGTTGGCCGAGGTCGACAGGCTTAGGAGGATCACGATAGATAGGGGGATCGAGGTCACCCACTTCCGACGGCTCGCTATCGATAGTGCCAACGTCTCGGGCTCTTCGAGGCCTCCTCATTTGAAAAAGTTGGCGAAGGACGACGCTTTGAGAGATCAAATCATTGAACTAGAGGAAGAGGTCGCATCACTCAATCCTCTGCCAGAGAGGGCGAATGTCCGGAGTACATCGTGCACTCGCGAAGAGAGCAAGAGGGGGATTTCCTTTTACGAACTCGCAACACGTTTGCTCGTGGCTAGGCGGAGCCCTGCCGACGCCCAGAGCAGTGCGGCCATCTCGTCGAGCGGTGCCTCGGTCGGCGCCACAGTCGGGGTCAGCGGAAAAGGGGGATCACGCTTCGTTGGCTTGGAATCGAGCTCGGAGGTCAGGCCTCGTCGTCCGCGCGTTTCCTTGAACCGAAGCGTTCCCCTTCTGAAGAGGCCTTGACCCTGTCGTTTTTTTGTCCCTTCTGACTGTTGTAAAACTTTATTGTAGGGTCGGTCTTGTTGTATGTAGAACTATTATAACTGAATACGAATCTGAAAGTTTTGATTGGAAAATTCTTCAAGTGTTGGACTTCGGAAGTGTATTGAAATTTTGCTATTCGTTTTCCCTTTTTTCAGCCCGTGGTGGCCGCCCAATACAATGATTCCGACGGCCCGGACGATGAAGCTGAAAACGAGGTAACCTCCAGGACGACGAAGTCGCGTTCGACGAAGTGCCGAGAGCGGCTTCATGGTGTCGAGCTGGAGTTACGTCGAGCTGAGAGCGAGCGGGCCCACCTTCAGTCCATCCTCGGCCAGCGAGAAGCCAAGATCCAACGTCTGGAGAGTAGGATTGTCGAGGCGACCCCTGTAGGAGAGGACGAAGACTCGCAGGCCGCTTTTAGCAACGCTCTTCGGGTTCAGTGTATTCGGCATAACCAGTCGAAAATATTAGCCGAGCGGGACGATTTGCTCTCTGAGATCCATCACTTGCTGACCGTGGAGGCCAAGCTTCGGAAGGAGACGGGAGAGCTATCAGCTGAAGTGGATGGACTGGCGACCGAACGGAACAGTGAAGACACTTCTGTTTGAGGACCAAGTGTAGTGGGTCGGCGCTGTATTTTTGTTTTCTAATACTTTGTAACCATGGAAAGATTGCTTTATATTGTGTCCCAATCATTAATAAAATTTCTTTTGAGGGTTAGCATCTTTCGTTGCTCTGCGTATCTAATTTGCTTGTAAGTGTGTTGGTCGTGCCGAGATTTATGAGCCGAGCGCATAGTGCCGTCGGCAAGAATCTCGAGGCGAACCAGTTTGTTTGGGAACGCTATCTTGTCGTTAGCGGCGCTGACAAGATCTGGGCCGTTAGATTTTGGCACGAATCTCGGGACGGCTCTGTTCCCAAGAAAACGCTATCTTGTCGTCTAGCATCGCTGGTAAGATCTTGGCCGTCTGATCGGGATCCTACGCGAAAGTTGAGGAGAAAGTGAGTTTTCTCCGTTTGCAGGATCGGAATGGCACTTGCTCGGCACCCGACCGGAATGGCATTTGATCGGGATGGCACCTGCGAAGTCGAGGGGTGAGCCGAGCTCTTTTCCATGGTGAAGTTCGCTGGTCACGGCGAATGTTCGACGGTTGTGGGAGCAATTCCGAATGGTGATCTACTCCCAACTCGCCGTGAAGCAAGTTTGGGGTGTGGAATCGAACCAAGTGTTGGACTCTGGAACCATCGGTGTAGTTCAACGGTTGTGGGAGCAATTCCGAACGGCGATCTACCTCTGGCTCGTCCGGGGGCGAGCCGAGGAGGTAAAGTCGAGCCGAGTGTTGGACTCCGAACCATCAGCGTAGTTCAACGGTTGTGGGAGCAGTTCCGAACGGCGATCTACCTCTGGCTCGTCCGGGGGCGAGCCGAGGAGGTAAAGTCGAGCCGAGTGTTGGACTCCGAACCATCGGTGTAGTTCAACGGTTGTGGGAGCAGTTCCGAATGGCGATCTACCTCTGGCTCGTCCGGGAGCGAGCCGAGGAGGTAAAGTCGAGCCGAGTGTTGGACTCTGAACCATCGGTGTAGTTCAACGGTTGTGGGAGCAGTTCCGAACGGCGATCTACCTCTGGCTCGTCCGGGGGCGAGCCGAGGAGGTAAAGTCGAGCCGAGTGTTGGACTCCGAACCATCGGTGTAGTTCAACGGTTGTGGGAGCAGTTCCGAACGGCGATCTACCTCTGGCTCGTCCGGGGGCGAGCCGAGGAGGTAAAGTCGAGCCAGACATTGGATCCCGAACCATTGGTTGAAATCAAATTAAAAACAGATGATAAGGGCGGAGAGAGGTATGCAAATTTATAAGTATGAAAGGGCATTCTTCATTGATAATCAACGGCGAACCGTTTTACATATCACAACTTAGGAAAATAGATTTACATGTTAGAGGAGAGGAATGGCTCCATATCCTGTGATACTTAGAGTGGCGTCGGGGCGCTTTCTTGGTATTTCAGGAGGTGGTCAGCATTCCAGGTCCTCGGAATCTCTCTTCCCTCTAGATCTTCCAGACGATATGCTCCGGGCCGAACTACCCTTGTGATCTTATAAGGCCCTTCCCAGTTCGGCGCCAGCTTGCTCTTCTGATTGGGGAAGGATATGGCCAGTTTTCTCAAGACTAAGTCCCCTTGCTTAAGGTTGGTGGGTCGGATCTTCTTGTTGTATGCCAACTCGACCCTTCTTCGGTAATTCTGTTGCCGAATTGACGCCCTTTCCCTCAGCTCATCTACCAGATCCAAGTTTGCCCTGAGGTCTCTGGCATTCTGTTCCTCATGGTAGGCTGCAAGGCGGGGGGACGGTATGCCAACCTCGAGGGGTATCACCGCCTCGGACCTGTAGGTGAGGTTGAATGGGGATTCTCCTGTGGGGGTCCGCTTGCTCGTGCGGTAGTTCCATAGGACGTTGGGGAGTTGGTCGACCCATAAGCCTTTGGAGCATTTGTCCAGCCTTTTCTTGTTACCTGCGAGGATCTGCCGGTTAGCGTTTTCAGCCTGTCCGTTCGACTGAGGGTGGGAGACGGACGAGAAGCGTTGCTGGATGGCATGGTCGTCGCACAGAGCTCGGAATGCTGCGCCAGTGAACTGAGTCCCGTTGTCCGTCACAAGGACATGGGGGACGCCGAACCTGTAGATGTTGTTCTTCCAGAAGAATTGGACCACCTCGTTCTCGGTTATAGTGGCGAGGGGCTCGGCCTCGATCCACTTCGAGAAGTAGTCGATGGCTACGACCAAGAACTTGAACTGGCCCGGAGCTGGAGGGAAAGGCCCTAGTAAATCCATCCCCCACATTGCGAAGGGGATAGGACTTGATAGGGAGGCGAGGTTGGCTTGAGGGAGGCGACGGATGCTGGAGTGTTTCTGGCAAGAGTCACATTGCCGAACGTGACGCTCGGCGTCTTGTATTAGAGTCGGCCAGAAGTACCCATAATTCAAGGCTTTCCGAGCCAAGGACCTCGACCCTGAGTGAGCTCCGCCGATACGCTCGTGGAGCTCTTGCAGAGCATAGTCGGCCTGTTCTGGAGAGAGGCACCTTAGGTACGGTCGGCCATCAATCTGCGAGAAGGAATGCTTATACAAGATTCCCTCGATCAAGACATACCGCTTGGCCCGGGTTTTGACTCGGCGTGCTTCTTTGGGGTCTTTGGGCAGGAGCCCGTCCCGTAAGAACTCCACCAACGGCTTCATCCAATTATCCTGCAACATGACCGGCAACGACTCCACCGAGCCGGATGTATCGTCTTCTATGCTCGGCCTAGAGAGGACGTCGATCAGAACGGTCTGTTCAAGACCTTGTAGGGATGATGAGGCCAACTTGGAGAGGGCGTCGGCCTGTGAATTTTCCTCATGAGGGACCCGTTGGATGAGCGCCTCTTCGAACCGGCTCATGAGGGCCCGGACCTTAGCGAGGTACTTCGCCATCCGCTCGTCTCGGGCCTCGTACTCGCCTGAGACTTGGTTCACGATAAGCTGGGAGTCGCTATGGATTCGGAGGCGCCGCGCCCCAGCACTTTGGGCAAGTCCGAGGCCTGCGATGAGTGCTTCGTACTCTGCCTCATTGTTCGAGGCCTTGAAGTTCATACGGATCGCATACTGGAGGACGAAGTCGTCAGGGCCGTTCAGGATGACACCGGCGCCGCTTCCTTCGTTACAGAAGGAGCCATCTACGAAGACTGTCCAAAAGGGGGGTCCATTCGGGACGTGGCTGACTTCAGGGATGGTGGACTCTACGATGAAGTCGGTGAGGGCCTGTGCTTTAATTGCTGTCCGAGGTTGGTACGAGATGTCATGTTGGCTCAGCTCTATGGACCACTTCATTAGCCGACCCGAAGTCTCAGGCGTGTGGAGGATCTGCTTTAGAGGTTGGTCGGTGAGGACAACGACCGAGTGGGATTGAAAGTACGGACGGAGCTTCCTTGCCGCCATGACCAGGGCATAGGCCATCTTCTCAATCTTCGGATAACGGAGCTCGGCGTCCCGAAGCACCTTGCTCACGTAGTATATGGGCCTCTGAGCCCGGTCTTCCTCTCTCACCAAAACAGCACTTAGCGTCTGCTCGGAAGCGGCTAAGTAGATGAAGAGGGGTTCTCTCGGAACGGGCTTGCTAAGCAGAGGGGGGTTCACTAAGTAAGCCTTTAGTTGGTCGAACGATTCCTGTTGTGGTTGGCCCCATTCAAAACCCTTAGCCCACTGAGTGCCTTAAAGAAGGGGAGGCACTTTTTCCAGACTTCGAGAGAAACCGGCCGATAGCGGCAAGCCGACCCGTTAGCTTCTGCACCTCCTTGACGTTCCGGGGCGGGGCCATGTCCAATATGGCCTTGATCTTCTCGGGATTGGCTTTGATCCCTCGCTGGCTCACCATGAAGCCGAGGAACTTTCCCGAAGAGACCCCGAACGCACACTTGTTCGGGTTCAGCCGCATGCTGTGCCTCCTCAACACGCCGAATGCCTCCTGGAGGTCGGCCACGTGGTCAGTGCCCCGGATGCTCTTGACGAGCATGTCGTCCACGTACACTTCCATGTTCCGGCCAATCTGGCTCTGGAAGACCTTGTTGACGAGGCACTGGTAGGTGGCACCCGCGTTCTTCAACCCGAACGGCATGACCCGGTAACAGTAGAGGCCCTGATCGGTGATGAAGGAGGTCTTCGGAATGTCCGGAGGGAACATTCGGATCTGATTATAGCCGGAGAAGGCGTCCATGAAGCTGAGGAGCTCGTGGCCCGAGGTGGCATCAATGAGGGTGTCGATGTTCGGAAGAGGGAATGGGTCCTTCGGACACGCCTTATTCAGGTCGGTGAAGTCGATGCATATTCTCCAAGAACCGTTGGACTTCTTGACCATTACAACATTGGAGAGCCACTCGGGGTAGTTTACCTCCTGTATGAACTTAGCCTTCAAAAGTTTATCCACCTCCTCCTTGATGGCCTGCTGTCGCTCGGGAGCGAATTTTCGTCTCTTCTGCTGAACCGGTTTGCACCCCGGTTCGACACTTAGGCGGTGGACTAGCAGCTCCTCGGAGATGCCGGGCATGTCCGCGGCTGACCAAGCAAACAGGTCGCGGTTATCCCGGATGCACTTAACCAAGTCAGAGCACAGCGCAGTCGGCAGGGACTTGCTGATGAGGAACTTTCGGCTCGGGTCCTCATCCGAGAAGAGCACTTCTTCCAGCTCGTCCGCCGGCTCGGACGTGGGTCGGAATTTCGGCTCGGGGATTTCTAGTGTCTCGAGGGAGAGCACCGGTCCCCCAGTGGAAGTCATGTAGCACTTCCGAGCCGTCTCTTGGATTCCCCTGACTTCCCCTACTCCCGACCGGGTGGGCAAATTCATTTTAAGGTGGTACGCTGAGGGGACAGCTTCCAGGGCAGCTAGGCCGGGTCGGCCTAGAATGACATTATACGCGGCCGGGACGTCGACGACCATAAAGTCCAATGGCTCAGTCCGGGGTAGTAGGGGTCTTTCCAGCAGTTACGTCTAGGGTTATCACTCCCTCGACAGTTACTGGGACCCCCGTGAACCCGTGGAGTGTGTAACCGGCCGGCTTGAAACGGTCCCGAGACAGCTGCAGCCCTCGGAAGGCCAAGAGGAAGAGAATGTTCACCGAGCTCCCGTTATCTACCAGGACCCTCTGCACCTTGAAGTTTGCCATGCGAAGGTCGATGACGAGGGCGTCACAGTGGGGAGTTCGGACCCCCTCGAGGTCTTCGTCGGAGAAAGTCACCGGGACTCCAAGGCCTTTGGGAGGAGGGGTGCTGTGAACTGAGTTGACCTCTCGGACGAAGGCCTTCCGAGAGGAGTTGGAGGAGCCCCCCATAGGCCCCCCGTGGATGAGGTGCAGGACCCGTTCTTCCTCAAACTCGGGCGTCTCCTCGCGCCGCTCGGAGCGCTTATTAGCTCCCCGAGGCGGAGGAGTACTGCGATCTGCCCGATCGTTTGCCTTTACAAATTTGGCCAGTTGCCCCCTCTGGATGAGGGCCTCTATTTCATTTTTCAATGCCCGGCAGTCGTTGGTGTCATGGCCGTGGTCCCAGTGGTAACGGTACCATTTCTCCTTATTCCTCCTTTTGGCCGGGGTGTTCATCCTTGGAGCTGGAGGGATGACCCCCTCTTTCTCCACTTCCATCAGTATGGTGGAGACATTGGTGGTGAGGGGAGTGAACTTCTCGAACCTAGGGGGAGGGCGGTGCCGACCGCCGTTGTCCTTCTGCATCTTCTTCGACCCCTCCTCCTCTGTCGCCTTCCTCTTCGATCCGGAGGCCGATCCTCCGAAGTTCGGGAGGCACTCGGCCTCTTCCGCCCGGATATACTTCTCGCACCTTAGGAGAAGGTCGGCGAAGTTGTGTGGGGGCTTCTTGGCGAGGGACGACCGGAGGTTGGAGTTGAGGACGTTCGACTGGAACGCAACAGTCGCCACTGACTGGTCTAAGGAGGCGATAGACCTGACTTCTACGGTGAATCTCTTCACGTAGTCCCTCAGCTTCTCTCCCCTTTCTTGCCGCAGGTTGAGTAAGGAGAGGCTCGTCTTCTCGGCTCGCCTGCTACTCACAAAGTGTGTTATGAACAGCGTTTCGAACTGCTCTAACGAGAAGATGGAAGAGTGGGCGAGCCTGGAATACCATTCCCGAGCCGACCCCCTGAGGGTGGCGGGGAAGGTCTTGCAGAGCATGGCGTCGGAAGCTTGATGGATCAGTATTAGGGTTTTGAAGCTTTCGACGTGATCAACTGGGTCGGACTCCCCTGAGTACGTTTCAAACTGCGGAGGTTTGAAACCCCTCGGTATGGGGGCCTCCCTGATCGTCCGAGAGAAGGGAGGTCTGTTGGGATGGACGGTCCCTGCCCTGGACTCCTCCTCTCTGTCCATGCGCCCGATGCGCCTCTCCACCTCATGGAGACGGCGGTTGAGGGCATCGTCCCTCCGCTGATAATCGAATGATCCCCTAGATTCTTCTTCATAGGAAGGGGAGCGAGGACTGCGGTGCCGGTAGTCCTGGGATCGGTGGGGACTATAGTTCTGCTGCTAGCGACTGGGAGCCGGGAGAGGACTTCTGGATTGGCGGCGAAGACTGGGAACCCGCGGGGGTGTCAGAACCCTCTGGGAATTTTGGTTGTTGGGGCGAAGGTTAAGGGCCTGCAGCATGGTCTCCTGAAATTGTAGGAACTCGGCACGAGTGATAGGTGCCTCATTGTTCCTCGGATGATGCCGATCCGCGAGAGAATGCGGCCTCCTCCTTCGGCGCTCGGGAGATGCTGCTCGGCCCCTTTTGTCCGGAGACCTTCTACTGTCTCGGCAATGAGGAGACCGCTCACCATGATGCTGGCGGGAGGCTCCCTCTCGGGCCCGCCTTTCATCAAGGTGGGTGCGAAGGTCCTCATCTTTTTGGCGGTTCAGGACTGTGTTGCGGAGGTCGGGGTGATGAGAAGCCATTGAATCCGAGGATTCTTTATGAACCGAGGCATGGTCCGGGTTGAGGGGCTGCTTCTGCCTCCAACCGTTATGACCGGAAGGGCCATTGGGGGGTTGCTATTTGGGAAGAGGAGGTTGGCCTTGCTGAGCCGGGGGAGGAAGTTCGGGCTGTGGAACAAGATTGACAGGAACTTCCTCTGTCGGATCGGCGGGATTGGACCCGCGGTTGGACCCTTTAGATCTGACCTTCTTTGGAGGAATGGTTGGAGAAGACGACAAGGAAGAGGCTGAGGCTGTTCGTGTGGTTCTTCCCACAGACAGCACCAATCTGTTACCGCTGATTTCGGTGTGGGAGTAAATAGATGAGATTTGTGAGTTCGAGAAAACCTGAACTGCATATCCAAGCCTTCCAATTCCTGCCGCAACCTGCAAGGAAGTGCGAGACACCGGGGTTGATTCCGGTGACGCACCCTCCGACGCTCTTGTCAGTAACCAGTGGTGATTAAAGAAAGAGCTTAAGGTGGAAAAAGAGTGATTACCCGGTCACTGTGGTAGAGGGGAGGTATTTATAGTCGCCAGGGGAGTGATTAGGGACTTAATTCCCTATGTAACTGCCGGGAGTAAAATCCTCACAGTCTGTTTAGGAAACTAACCCCTGATACCCGGTGAGAGCAAATCAGGCCCGTTGACTTGGTCAAGTCAGTGGCCCTGATTTGTCTCTTGTTGGTCTGGGTTTGCACCGGGTCGGGACCCGTACCCAATTGGTGTGGATCCGTTTGTGGATTATTGGATCTGTGCGGAGGAGATCCAGCACCCGCTTTGGATCCATTTGTATGTGAAATTACCGTTTTACCCCCGAGCTTCAAGATTCGCGCCCAATCTGGACGGTTCCGATTTAACCCC
Source organism: Hemerocallis citrina (assembly GCA_017893485.1). Lineage (NCBI taxonomy): Eukaryota > Viridiplantae > Streptophyta > Magnoliopsida > Asparagales > Asphodelaceae > Hemerocallis > Hemerocallis citrina. Next base: position 1,326,618 of record JACEHZ010000256.1, read on the forward strand.
ATTTTTAGCCATATCAATAACCACTCAATTTAAATCTATAAAAATACCCCCTTAACACTTCTTCTCCTTCCCATTCTTTCATTCCTTCTCTGTTCCAATCCGAAAACGAATCCAGAGCCACCCCACTGTGCTTTGTCTCCATTCATTCACCACATTGATATGTGTGTGTACTTATATATATATATGCCTATACTATGCCTATACCCCCCAATTCACTTAGTCGTACCCTTCACTTTCTCTTCCTTCTTTGTCCTTCTCTGTCTTTGCCGAATCCTCCATCAACACCCCCTTTGTACTTCTCCACCTATATCACATTCTATCATATATACATATGTATATATATAATTATATATGTACATTTATATAGGTAATGAATGAGATGGTACCCTCACTGTTGCATGCCGAAAGGAGATGATGTTCTTGCTGTTGGTGCCGAGGTGGGTTGGGGAGTTGCTCTTGGTGCACAGAATTCGAGGAGGCCAAATCGGAGTTTCTAAGAGCTTCTCATTTTGGGAGTTGGATTGCAAGAAATGTGTAATATCCCGAATTTTTATTTAATGAGAAATGTTAATTTTTTCGTGTTGTACACGTACAAATTTTGTATGCATATTTTCTTATAAAAATTATCTTTTATAACATGGACAATTATTTCTTCCTTTCTCATTATTTTTTTCTAAAAAGCCTATTTTATAAAGGCTAAACTAGTTTCTTAAATTAAGCCCACCCTAATAAATTAAAGTATTTTATTAAATAGCCGATGAGCCTAAGCCCACTATTTTTTAGGCCCACAAACTTAATTAATCTTTTAATTGTCACAACGTGTCATGTAGACACAATTAGTGGAAAATTGATTAATTAAATTTGTAGAACTTTATAATAGGGGGGTACTAGGGAGCACATGCACACACTAAAGTGTGCAATGCACACCCTAGAGAGTGGCCGGTTTTGAGCAAGAAGAGAGGGAGAGTGGATGTAGTTGAGGGGAGTGGGTATGTGATCATGGAAGTTATTACAACTTCCCAATTCATCTTGGTCCTTTATCCATAACTCCTTGATTGAATCTTAGCCTTCCATTCTCAACCTAAAAATGTATAAATACCCTTTAGCTATTCTTCTCATTAAGTCACTAAACAATTTGTTAAAAGAAAAGGCTAATAGAGCAAAAGATTGAGAAGTAGTAGTGAGTGTGTATTTGTGTGTGTTCCAACCAAGTAGAGGTCGGCCAATCATCCAAGGAGCACAAGAGGAGACTCGGGTCCTAGCTAGCATAAGGAGGAGGAGACAATTTGCAATCCATTCTAGGAGGAGAATGCTATTTTCTTGCATTCTAGGAGTTTTCATTCGTTTTTTCAACTATAGGTGGGTGTTTCTCAATACTTCTAAATGTAGATGGCATGCTAGGGATGTTTGCTAAAATAGTTGAGAAGAAATTGATAAATTGTAGTCTCATATTTGGTTGATTAGAGATAAAATAGTAGTTTAAAGAATGATTGTTAAGATGATTGCTAATGAATAAAGATGTGAAATTGAAGTGCTAGAATCAATCTTATCATCATGCATTATGTCTATAAATTATGCTATGTGAGACAAATTTATACTTATGAGACACAAATTGACTAAATGCATCTTGTAGAATTAATTATTTGAATTAGAACAATTCAATTGTAGAGAACAAGATCTAGTGCTTTAATCATGGTAATGGGTTGATAAAGTATTAAATAGAGACATAAAGTGAATTTTGGGAAGCTAGATTTATAAATTTTGTAGAAATGGAAAGTGTTCTCAATGTCGAAATCATGGACATAAAACACAAAATATGACTCAATATATGTTTTTATAAAGCAAATAGTGACTATAAAAATACTGGTTACTGTATTTTTGTATAATTTACATTCTGGAAATTTTGACTCAAAAAGAGAAGAAAAAGAACTAAAAACATTTTTGGGAATTTGAAAAACCTAGTAGCATAGTCGACCGATTAGATTGAAACAGTCAACTTCTCTGAGTATTTGTTTTCGAGTTCAAATCTTTGCGGCACAGTCGACCAGTGATACGAAAACAGTCGACCGACCTGATTATTTGTTTTCGAGTTCAAACCCTTGCGGATCAGTCGACCGACTACACTTTGACAGTCGACTACCCAGACCATTGATTTTCAAGTTTTAAATCCTCCATGTTTTAACAGTCGACTGCCGTGAAGTTTCAACTAATATCTGGATTTTCATGAAAGAACTTTCTATAACCTGTGGCCTAGTATGAATAAGGATTTGAGACTATTTTTGGCAAGCAAGAACTTATTTTTATTAGTTCAAATTGTCCTTGAATAAAGAAAAATACATGCCTTGTTTAAAAGAGTTTTGAAATGAGTTTTGGCAATGAGAGTGTAAATTTTTGATAAAATGACAGTACGGTAATTTCATGGTGGTTGAATGAGCTATGAATGTGACAAGTTAGAAAAACAAATTCTTTTGTTTATGCATGAGTTTGTACATGAAAGTGAAATTGATTGTTATGATGAATTATGAAAGATTTTATGAGCATGAATATACAAATACTATGAACATGAAAGGAAAATTAATGTTAATCATGAAAAAGACTCTATGACTGTGAAAACTCGATTTTGTGATTGTGAATTGAAATTGAGAACTAGAGTGTAGTTAAGCCTCATACCGGCATTGAAAAGAGATATGTTGAAATGAAATTTGAAATGAAAAGACCAAGATTGGGTCATATTATATCAATGGTTAAGATCGGTATAGTGGAAATACTAACTCCAGAGAATCAATTTTTTGTTCATGATTCAAATAACTAAGGATTAGATACATAGTGAAGAGGTGATGAAAATAAGAGAAAAACACGAGTATGAGGGCCTCGGAACTACGGTGTGAGAGTATTCACAGGTTGTCTTCACGATGCGTCGTGATATGACGTGGATATGTCTCTAGGAGTCCGTACCGCAGGCGATGCTCGTGGGGTGTTTGGTGACTGTGGGTGGTGTCATGTCCCATGACGGAGGCTGAATTGTCTACAGGCTGTCTTCACGATGCGTCGTGACATGACGTGGGATTTCTCTCCAGGCTGTTTGGACATGAGCTCGTAACTCATAGAACATCTAGGATACTTATCGTAGTTACAGTAGTAGTTAAGTCATAACGAGGGATTGAACCCTATAAGATGAAGAACGGTTAAGGGCTTGCCCTCAGACCTATGTAGTATGGGATGCATAGAATCTGAACAAGTGCGCATTAGTGTCATGTAACATAACAACTGTATTAAGGACTAAGTGCACCGCACAACATGACATCAATAGGATAGTCCCTTTAGCTTTGTCTGTGAACAAGTTTGTGGTTTGTTAAGCATTTGAGAATCGTTATGCTGTTTTCGGCGTAGAGAGGATAACCGTGTATAAAATTTTGTCAGTTGAATGAACTAACGTTGTACGAAAGAAGTGTAAAGATCCTGTAGAACTTCGAATTCAGTTGTATTTGGAATTCAGGGTGCTACAAAATCAAAATTTCTTGGGTGGGTGATTCTAAAACTCTTTCTGATTTAGGAGTAAAATTTGCATGCTAGTTGGTGTAGTATTTAATTGCTAAATTTTGATTGGTATGTTAGTTGAAGATAACTTAATCTTAATTATTTTGTGTCATGATGTGTTGAATTGATGGTGTGATTTGTATAAATGATTAGAATTCTTGTTAAATTAAAAAGTAAAAAATGACGTATCATTTAGATTATTGGAATGAGATTTGATGCATGTTAGAATAATAGTAGTCCAAATAATGGAATATGTATGAAAAGTGATTTTTTGCTAATGTGATAAAGAAATGTGGAATTAATCTTACAAGTATTTATTTTATGAGTGTAGGAATTTTTATAAAAAGTTTTGATGAGAAACAACAATTTACTTGAAAAATTGATTATATGTGTTCTTTGATGCAATTCTGAAGAAAGATCTTATTATTGCAACAAATGAGAAACTTATGAATTTAAAACATGTACGATACTGTTTTTTTTAAAGAAATATATTCTGGAAAGTTATTTATATTTTTGAAGAAGTATAAACAGATTGAAAAAGCGAGTTTATTAAAAGAAAATAAATAGCAGTGCAGTATAAACAAAAATTATTTAACCGATCTCGTATTAGTTAGCGCCTTGGACTTATTGGTCTTCGGGTGCGATTTGGTTCCGTTATTGTAGCCAGGTAGAGTTATTGGTCTTGTGTTCGAGTCTCTCCAGAGACTCTGTTTTCTGAAAAAATCAATGTTTACTCATTACCGAAAGTACGCACACACACACACACGATATATGTGTGTGTGTGTGTGTGTGTGTGTATATATATATATATATATATATATATATATATATATATATATATATATATATATATATATATATTTCGAGTTCCCTTATAGTCAGTTAGTCACTCTGGCCTAATTGGTTAGCTAGTGCACTTAGGGAATGTTACTGTTCATTTGGCGGCTTGGGCTGTGGGTCTGAGTTCGAATCCCGTTCTGGCCACTTTATTTTCTATTTTGATTTTTTGAGTTTTTAAATGAAATAAAAATTGTGAAAATTCTATTTAATTTTCTAAAATTTTTTATACCTTATAAAAATTATTTCTACAATATTTGAATATATGTTGTGATAATTAATAGGGGATTTTACTTTAAAGAATTCGAATTTATCGATTAAAAGAATAAGAAGTTATTTTTCTTGAAAATTGTGACTCTTGTATAATTAAAGAGAGATGAATATTTTGGATTGCAAATAGATTTTCTTCTTAATGATATTTTATGATTATTACTACTTGATAAAGATTATTTGATATTGTATACATTGTTATAAATGATTAAATTGATAAAAGAAGTCGAAATGAGATACTTTATGTTATGAGATTATGAAGAAATGTTTCTCTTTGAGAAAGAGATTATGAATAAAGAATTGAAATGTTATTTTCGAGATTGAATATGAAATATTGTTGATCTCTAGAAAGAGATAGTTGTTGGAATCTAGAGGCTAGGCGAGACCCCAGTGACCGGCAGTTTTTATTAATGAATTTGAGAGCTAACCAATGTGGGTTAAGCATCTCTTGAGAAGTAGCCAGTTAGGCTGACTGTCTCTTTTTTATTGGTTTTAAGTCCGGTAGAGTAAGCTAGCTCTAGGTTGTGATGATTTTTTTCTAAACGAAACTGGAATTGTAAGGACTACACTATAGTGGAGATGTGATGAAAGTAAGAGAAAAACATAAGTATGAGGGTCATTGGATCTGCGGTGTGAGAGTGTTCACAGGATGTCCTCATGATGCGTCATGACAGGACGTGGATACTACTCCAGAATATTGTACCGATGGCGATGCTTGTGGTGTATTTTGTGACTACGAGTGGTGCCATTGTCCATGGCGGAGGTGAATTGTCCACAGGATGCCTGCATGATGTGTCATGTGTCAGTGGTGGGATTCTCTCCAAAATTTCTTGACATGGGCTCGTAACTCATAAAACACCTAGGTTACTTACCGTAGTTACAATAATAGTTTAACTCATGGCGATGGATTGAACCCTACAAGATGAAGAACAATTAAGGGCTTGCCCTCGGACCTATGTATGGGATGCATAGAATCTGAACAAGTGCTCATTACTGTCATCTAATATAAATAACTGCATTAAGAACTAAGTGCACAGCACTCACGACATCAATAGGATAGTCCCTCTTTAACATTGGTTGTGATTAAGTTTGTGATTTGTTAAAGTATTTAAGAATCGTTATACTGTTCGGCATAGCGAACATGGCCGTGTATAATATTTCGTCGGTTGTAAGCAACTGACGTGCCCACAGTTTCATATGCAGAAATTGGAATTTACAAGAAGACATAAAGATAAACTTTTGGCTGATGATTATTTAAATGCTAAAGTTGTCACAATTCTATATTTATTATTGTTGTAACTTATTATTCCGCTGCATTGATATAAACTCTGTTGTAATAAATGTTTTTAATTCCTTGTAAAATTGTACGAAGTGAAGTGTAAAGATCCTGTGGAACTTTGAATTCGGTCTTATTTGGAATTCGGAGTGTTACAGAGTGGTATCAGAGCTACGCTTCAATGAGTAATACAAATTTATAAGAACGACACATTAGGGTGGACATTAGAGTGTGAGTTCAGCTTATAGAGATTTAAATGTAAGTGATTTACATTTGTGTTGCTTTATACACTGACGTTTTCTCTTCCCTTTCCCTTTTGGATGGCTGGAGTCGTGAATGAAGTAGTTATTGACTTCCATTCATGATGATCTTTTCAAATACATTGATGTGAGATTGTATGCGAGTATATTTTTCCCTTGGTATCAGAGTGGCGCAGTGGAATCATGGTTGGTTGAACCTACATTCAAGATACCTTACACGTAGACACACTTCCCTCTCAAATTTCTCTTCGTGGATTTTTATCATAGTATTTTTTTTCTATATTCAATATTTTTTCAAATAAATATTTTCTTATATTATTAAATCAATTGGACATGTATTATTTTGTCTATCTTCCTTTGTCTTGATCTTTTTGAATTTGTTTTACCTGTCTTTCAATCTTAAAATTTTTTTCTTCGTGTTTTTATGTCACTTTATTTTTATCTGTTTACATTTGCTATTACTTTACGTATTTTATCAAGTTTTAGACTACCGCTTATTAAATTTAAATTGCAACTATTATTTTCTTCATTTATTACTTCTATTATATTTTGAATTTTGCTTATGAATTTTTGTTTATGTACATTCATTTTATATGATTTGATTTTGTGATACTATATTTTTCATTATGTTATATTATCTTATATTTTTCAGTATATTTTAACAAGAATGAAATATTCTACTCATATAAATATGACATACCATTTTATTTTATTGTCTACATTTGATACTACTATTATTGCATATTATCTACTAATTTGTTTTGTTATATTCACTTTTACTATTAATCGCTACTTATTAATTTTGTAGTTTTACACTTCTTCAATATAATACATACACTACATAATTATTGTTTTCATTTGTATTTTCATCTCGTGCATATACTTTACACTATTCTCGTCTGAATGTTATAAATCATTTTCATTACTACAAATTTTTTATATCCTATATTTAAAGTCTATATTTCTATTTTAATATTTTTTTGTTGTAATTTCCTACTTCATTTACAACTTTTCCATCCACTTTTATATCACTGATTTCAAAACATAACACCATACTTTATCAAACACCCAATATCCAAGTGCATATGGAAGATTACATCTTTCCATCTACCGTTTTGGTGCAACTTGATGTCGAGAAGGCAAATTTGCAACTAGACGTCAATGGAGGCAAACTGCAACTGGACGTTGGGGAGGCAAAGTCTGCAACTGAATGTCCAGAAGGCAAACTGCAATTGGATGTCGTAGAGGCAATTCTGCAACTTAAGGTCAAGGAGGCAAGTCTGCAGTTGGACACCAACGAGGCGAACCTACACCAGAAGGAGATTTTCTACTTTTATAACCCCTACTTTGTTTTCTATAATATTTACCACTATTCCATTTTTGTACTAGCTCATACTATCTTATAATATTTTACAACCTAGTATTATATTGTTTATACAGATTTATATATCTATCCTACTTGTGTATTTACTACCTAATCTCAACTATCTTGCCGTCTTCTTCGTATTATTTTGAATCTTTTCATAAGTAAGCATTTTATACCACTTCATCGTATTTTGCTATTAACTTATCTGAGATTTGGTGGCTACTTATATATATATATATATATATATATATATATATATATATATATATATATATTATTATTATTATTATTATTATTATTATTATTAATTATATTTTGTTTACGATTCATAATTTACCTCTATATAATTGGTTTTTGTGATGTGTTATTGCTTTTCTACTATGATGTGTGGTTTTACTCCTACAAGTCATTTGCAATTTTCGTATCATGATATAGTTGTTTCACTCTATAATTCTTTACCTATGTACGTGTATAATTTCGTATATTGGTTTTCTTGCTCTACTTGACAATTCGGAAGTATTTCGATGTATGCCTTCTATATCTTTAATTTTCAAATCGTATGTACAATTATTATAGTTACCTTACAAATTATTTTATTAATTGGTGTACAAAATCATTTTTATGTTGTCTAGACTTTTAACTAATCTTCAAGCTTGTATATTTTTCAAACTCTTATCCAATAGTCTTCTTCTAAATTACTATTTCAGTTTCCGTCATACGGTACCAATTAAGTTTGCGATTTTCTACCGCTTATTACTTTGATGAATTTTGACTTCTAAGTCTGTTTTTAAATTATCCATTGGCTATATTTCTCTTTATTGCATTATTTTCCGAACCATCCCACAAATTAATGACTAAGTTTATTTTCCTTTTATCTAATGCTTTACTTAATATTATTTTTGTACGAAAATTTTTCTCAATCTATCCTATCTTTTTGTCACATTTCTTTTCATATGCTATTTTCCTAGTTTTCTTGTTCCGTTCTTATAAAATTTTGATAATCATAGTTTTCGTAGATAGAGTTTGTCTTATTTTTCCCCATTACTTATTTTTATATTACATTTATTTTCTTAATATTTGCAGTTTTCTATATACAATAATGATATTTTCTTTGGTGTGTACAAAATACAACTTTTACCCTACTGAGTTCTGGGGACAGAACTGTTCTAAGGGGGAGAGTGTAACACCCCGCAAAATTGAAAATGACAATTTTGCCCTCGTGTGTTACGCACCGTTACTGGTAATATTTGTAATATGTTTTCTCTACGTATTTTGGATTCTGACTATTTATTCATTTTTCGTATTGATTTTAGCCTATTTGAGTCAACCCAATGTAAAATTTCAATCTCTGTATTTTTACGTGCATTTTACGTATTATCAATTCATGTATCGATTGCATATTTTTTCACCACTACGTGTAATATCTTAATTTGCTTCAATTATTTGTTTTACGTATTCGAATTTTTTTTATAAACAGAAATCTATTTTTCTCCTATTTTGATTAAAATACTTTTGTACGTGTAATGCATGTGTTTTTCCTGTACGTAGTGATTACATCGTGAAATATATAAAATTAAAAAATAAATTTTTCTTATGTTATTTTCGATTATATTTTAATAGTTTTCCGTTGATAAAGTCAAATTTTGTATTTCGGTATTTTTACATGCGAAGTACGTATTTTTCGGTGCACGTATTTGAGCGTATTCGTTTTCAAAATAAATTTTGAAGTGTGTATGTTTATTTTATTTGTGCATGAAAATCTATAACTTTTTATTAAACTAATTTTTACTTAAACATTTACAATATATTATATACATATGTTTTTAAATTAAATATATATATATATATATATATATATATATATATATATATGTGTGTATGCGTGAAGTGTGTGCTAGTGCAAGCACGTGCTCGTGTGTATGCATGAAGAAAGGGAAAACCGGTTGTTTTTAGAGTGGAGAGAAAGATTTGAATTTTGAATTGTGAGTGGATGTAACACCCCGAATTCCAAATAAAACTGAATTCGAGTTCCACAGGATCTTTCACTTCACTTCGTACAATTTTACAAGAAAATTAAAACTTTACTTTACATCAGAGTTACATTTACATTAACACTTATACAGCGGAAGCAATTTTACAACAATGAATGAAATACAACAAAACTTGAATAATCTTTAAGCATCAATTCCTCCTTCGTCTTTTTCATGTGCTTTTGCCCTGCATGGAAACTGTGGGCACGTCAGTTCATTCAACTGTCGAAATATTATACACGGTCATCCTCTCTATGCGGAAACAGTATAACGATTCTCAATACTTAACAAACCACAAACTTGTTCACAAACAAAGCTGAGGGGACTATCCTATTGATATCGTGTTGTGAATGCGCACTTAGTCCTTAATGCAATTATTTATGTTATATGACACTAATGCGCACTTGTTCCGAGTCTATGCAGCCCATACTACATAGGTCCGAGGGCAAGCCCTTAACCGTTCTTCATCTTGTAGGGTTCAATCCCTCGCCATGACTTAATCTACTGCTGTAACTACGGTAAGTATCCTACATATTCTATGACCTACAAACTCACGTCTAGGCGCCCTGGAGAGAATCCCAACGTACTGTCACATGACTCACCATGCAGGCATCCTGTGGTAATTCACCTCCTACCATAGACATGACACTACCCGCGGTCACCAAACACCCCACGCGCGTCGTCACCGGGACGGTACTCTGGAGCAGTATCCACGTCCTACTCATGACGCATCATGGGACATTCTGTGAATACTCTCACTCCGCCAATCCAATGGCCCTCATACTCATGTTTTTCTCTTACTTTCATCACATCTTTACTATGTATCTGGTCCTTAATTTAATTGAATCATGAACAAAATCAATCCCTTAGGGTTAGCACTCTCACTATACCGATCTTATTCAATCATTTCACATGATCCAAGTCTTGGTCTTTTCATTTCAAATATCATCTCAACATTTCTTTTATTGCCGGTATGAGGCTTAGCTACATCCTAGTTCTTAATTTCAACTCATAATTGCAACATCGAGTTTTTCATACTCATGAGTTCTCTTTTTCATGATTAACAATAATTTTCATTTCAGTTCATAGCATTCATGTACTCATAATATCCTTCATAACTCATCATGTCATTTAATTTCAATTTCATACACAATATTATGCATAAACAAATAAATTCAACTTGTCATATTCAATAGTTTAATCTTTCCACAAATCTCTTATTCTTATTTTAACAATACTAATTTCACAATTTATAATTTCAATTAATTTCACAATTCTCATTTTTCAAATTTCTCATTACTAATTCTTATTTTTAAACTCCTTAAAACAACCCATTTATTTTTCTTTACAAAAAAGTTAATTTAATTAACAATTAAAACAAGTCTTTCTTGCAAATAGCCTCAAATTCTCAATTATACTACACCAAAAGTTATAAAAATTATCTCATGAAGTCTAAATAATTTCATTAATTTTTTCCATATTTTTCTCAATTTTAATTTATTTTTAAAACTCAAAATAATCTTAATTTCTACAAAAAAACAACTTTTTTAAACCAAAAGCCCACAACCGAATTCAAACCCACAAACAACGGCAACGTGGGCACCCCCTAAGACCACTGCGCCAAAGCTACAGAGCGATATGGTATGGATTATTACCCATATGTATCAACTCTCGGCATTCGGGATTTTTAACAAAAAAAAATAAAAAGTAAAGGCTCCTAATCAGTATCGAACCCGAGACCAAAGCCAACCCCCCTGCGCTACAGTAGCTGTCACACCCCGCTTCCCAAAAATATGGAATACGAGAACGTAACAAAAGCCCAGCGAATGATTATTATCATCCTTAAGATTTTTCAGAAATCTTTGTAACACATCACAGAATATATCAGAGTCGGAAGCCAAATGCACAACCATTCATGAATAATTGAAATAAATTACCAACAGAATTTACTTGAAATCAAATACAATATCCTCAAATAAAATTCAGAGTCTGGAAAAAAACAATATTCTGGGTCACATCGCCCAAATACAAATAATATTCAAGTCTCAAAATACCAGAATAAACCAAGTCTCACGAATACAAAATAATGTTCTAGCACGAAACAGAAATAATAATACTAATCAAAAGCAACTAATACTGCAAGTCTCCAATACCGCCTTGAACCTGTTCGCCATAATCTGCAATTCATCGAATGCTGGAAAAAGGAAAAGAAAAAACACAATTACCTGTTAATTGCAAGTCCGGGTCACAAATAGAGTAGGATACAAGCACATGGAATAAAGAACTAAACAGATCTAATTACTAGCAGAAACAGACCTAACAAGGTATCCTAACATATGTCTCAAGTGTCAAGTGTCAAATGTCAGATAACAGATATGTCAGGTAATCAGATAACAGATTCAGATTTCTATATATCAGATTCAGATTCAGACTTCAGAAACAGATTCAAATTTCAAATTTCAGATTAATGTAAGTCTTGTGTGCTTACTATCTAGGTAGCACTTCATGCGCAATACTTTTATCACATGGTTGCTACATTCAAAACAGTTTTGTTTATAGATTTTGTAGGGGACCATACAGGGCCGTGTACTCAGGGTTCAGACAGATAACAGACGATCATGTAAAATGATCTCAAACAGACGATCACGTAAGTGATCTCAAACAGAAGATCATATAAAATGATCTCAAACAGACGATCACGTAAGTGATCTCAAACAAACGATCATATAAAATGATCTCAAACAGACATTCATGTAAAGTTCTCTCAACAGATGGGAAACACGGGCCCCCTTCTAAGTAAACATTTCTATGCTTTCCCTTTACTAGATCTTTTCCATAGCCCCCGGCTTCATTACTTTTATTTTGGTTATTAAACAGACATGAATGTGTGCGAAATGGTGTCAAACTATCATCATATAATCAGGTTTAGGTTCAGGGAATCACATCAGCAAGTACCGGTAATAAGGGGTCACATAAACGAGCAAGTTAGCCTATGTTTATAATCAGGTCAGCAAGACCAATTAGTAGTAAAACAGAGATTCTGAGAGCTACAGACATGCAAATCACGATCCTTCTAAGGATCTAGAAACTAGACATCCACAAAATTCCAACGCATATAATAAAGTCACGTACTAGTTCACAACATCTCAACTCAAAATTGATTTGAATACAGATTTCATGTACAGCCACAAAACAGGGGAACGACTTCAAAAGCATAAAAACAGCATGTAAACTCATCAAAGAATTCCACGAAAAATCCGGGGAACTCCCCTATAGATATAGACTCAAAATAATAAGTTTCATATTATTTCAGAAAGTATAGTTAAGTCGTCAAAAATGAAAAGCAACACAAAAACAAGGTTTGACGAATCTGGAATTTCTCAACACTGCTGTACGAAAACAAACATATCTCGCAAACAGCGCATCGAAATCCAATTCCGCCAAAACGGCGTGAAAATAGATAAAATTATCCAATTTTCATTTATCACAAATAATTTTCATACAGTAATAATAAATAGGGTGAAAACTGCATTCAACTTAGAACAACACGCAATTTACAGGGAAAGTAGGTTATAGAAAAGAATATGAAACATCGTGTAAAACTCCTCGTTAAAATACACCAAAAATATGGGAAGTCCCTAACATCATGATGAAACACTGAGCAAAATATTATGAAATGATATTATGTCTAGCCTATATCTTGAAAATAAATAGTTCACAAAATTCACACAAAACTGCATCTGAAAACTACCGACACGACTGTACCAAAATTATCATATCTCGTTCATACAAACTCCAAACGTAGTGAAACCAGTGGGATTAGAAAACAGATTCAGTACTCCACAATTTACTGTGAAATGTCCACGTTGAGATTCGGACTCTAACCAAGGTGAAAACAGCAAACAACACTGCACAGCCCGAAATTCCAGATTTCACAACTTATCTTAGAAACGTCATAACTTCTACAAAAATGAACCAAACTCATCCAAATTTGAAACGCAGGCTACCCATCATCTAAATATCATAATCAAGGGTTTCTAACATGTCAAAAACTAATAATTCTCATATGGGCAATCAATCAAAAACATGGTATGCAATATGTCACAAACATGATCAAAATCAAGTCTGGGTGAAATCTAGGGCATCGACCTATCAATTCTCATGTCCTAAGTCATCTATGGTCTGATTTACACAATAGAAACAAAACCCATAAATAAAAATACAATTTTTGGCCGTCTCTAGTCTCAACTCCCCTATATGTGAACTTTTGACTTGTATCAACATAATGAAATTATGTACAAGTTACTTGTCTCTTAATGACGATGAACGCGACCAAACAAAGCCTAGCAATGAAACCCACGAGCGAGAAGCCATCCAACGCGATTCCAAGCGAACCCACGAACAGAAACGCATCTACGATCGAACTCCTTGATGCACAAACAAATCGGACGATACCCACTTCACAAATCAGCCAAGGAGATGGTTGTGGTGCTGTTTTGGGATGGGGGGTGCTGTTTTGGTGATCGGCAACACAAGGGGAGGGAAAAAGGTAGGGTTTTTATGTGTCGAAGTTGTAGTATGGATGGAGGAGGATGCTTGTGGTGGTCGGCAAGGTGAAAGGAGAAGAAGGAGGGGGTCGGTCTGGGATTGAAAGCAGGCCGGGAGAGTTTGAGAAGGAGAGGGAGCCGGTTTCTATTGGGAGGAAGGAATAATAGGATTAGGGTTAGGGTTAAAGGATTATGGGGTGTTTAAATATGGGTTAATTGTAGGTTAATGGGTAGTGGATATCAATAGGAATTAATAGGTATACAATTGGGTAATGGGAATTGGGTAGATTTCAAATGGGGATACAAAATACAATAAATTCTATGGCTCCTAAAAATCTCCTTAAGGGCCAAAAATCACAAATCGGTCAAATCACCTCCGAAAGTCCACCACAACTCCAAAATAAATAATAAATATGAACGAGGCCAAGAAAATGAGAAAAAAACTCAAAATGGTGAAAAATGAATAAACGATGCACAATCAGCACAAGGAGGTCAAAAATGAAAGAAAAAGAAAATATATTGAAAACAATCCAATATATGGTTCCGAAAAATACAAGAAATATAAAAATAAACAAAAATGAAAAATAGACTCCAAAATACATAGAATGAAAAATAGGGTTTACAATCCTACCCACCTAACAGAAAAATTTCGTCCTCGAAATTCAAAAGAAAGATACATAGGGTAACCCCAAAAAGAAAAAAAAATAAACCAAACCAAACCAAAACAAGCTACTCAAACAGGTGAGGAAACTTCTGCTGAATTTCCTCCTCTAACTCCCATGTCGACTCACCGGGCGAGTGAGGATTCCATGCAACCCGGACCAGCTTGATGACCTTGTTCTTAAGCACTTTCTCCCGCCGATCCACAATAGCAACTGGCGAAATGTCACAAGTCAAATCCGGCCTAACGGTCAACTCTGAGTAGTCGATCACGTGGCTCTCATCTCGGATATACCTCCTTAGTTGTGAGACATGGAAAACATCGTGCACCCCTGATAAAGCTGGCGGCAATGCTAGACGATAGGCCACCTTGCCTACTCGCTCTAAGATCTCAAACGGCCCAATAAACCTCGGGATAAGCTTGCCTCCACCACCAAACCGAATGACACCGCGCCACGGCGATACCTTGAGAAAAACATGGTCACCAACTGCAAACTCCAACGCCCTGTGATGAACATCAGCCCACCGCCTCTGCCTGTCCTGAGCTGCCTGCAAGTGCTTCCTGATCTGAACCACTGCATCAACTGTCTTGGTGATCATCTCTGGACCCAACAACTTTCTCTCACCAATGTCATCTCAGCACACTGGTGACCTGCACTTTCGCCCATAGAGTGCCTTGAATGGAGCAGTTTTAATACTGGCCTGGAAGCTGTTATTGTAAGAGAACTCTACCAGATGTAAATGATCTTCCCAAGACCCACCAAACTGAAGCATGCAGGACCTCAACATGTCCTCGAGAATCTGAATAGTCCACTCTGACTATCCATCAGTTTGGGGATAAAAAGTTGTACTGTACTTTAATTTGCTCTCCAAACTGCTCTGAAGACTCTCCCAAAACTGAGACCTGAATCTCGTATCCCTGTCGGATACAATACTGACTGGAACCCCATGAAGTCTAACAATCTCTTGCATATACCTCTCAGCAAGGCTCTCAGTAGACTGACCGACACGAAAAGGAATGAAGTGAGCACTCTTCGTCAAACGGTCCACAATCACCCAAATAGCATTATGACCCTTCGGACTCCTCGGCAAGGCAGTCACAAAATCCATGGTGATATATTCCCACTTCCACTCTGGAATAGGAAGCGGTTGAAGAAGTCCAGTGGCCCTCTGATGCTCTACCTTAACCTGCTGGCAGACCAAACACTAAGCAACATACTGAGCCACAGCCCTTTTCATACCATGCCACTAGAAATGAAGCTTCAAATCCCGATACATCTTTGTACCGCCGGGATGGATAGAATACGAAGACTGATGAGCTTCTTCAAGTAACCTCTGACGAACTTCACCTTTAGGGACACACAACCGGGAACCAAAACGGAGAGAACCATCTAAATGAATAACCATGTATGTCCTGGACCCAGACTCAATCTCAGCTCGAAATTTTTGCAGCTGCGCATCACCAGCCTGCACCTCTTTTATCTGCTCAACAAGAGAGGACTGCAGTTGGAGTGCCAAACAACTCCGACCAGAATTCGGCAACACAACATCAAGCTCCAACCTCCTCATCTGCTCAATGAGGTCTCTCTGCTGAGTAAAAAATGAAACTGCTGGTCTCCTGCTCAAAGCATCAGGCACAAAGTTTACTTTACCAGGATGGTATTGCAAACTGATGTCATACTCAGCCATAAGTTCCAACCAACGCCTTTGCCTCATGTTCAACTCCTTCTGGGTGAAGACGTACATGAGACTTTTGTGGTCAGTAAAGATCTCCACTCGGTCTCCAAGCAAATAATGTCTCCACAGCTTCAAAGCAAAGATCACCGCCGCTAACTCCAAGTCATGAGTAGGATAGTTCTTCTCATGCGGCCTCAACTGCCTCGATGCATACACAACAACACGGCCCTTCTGCATAAGAATTGCTCCAAGACCCATACCAGAAGCATCACAGTGAACCACAAATCCGCCTGAACCATCTGGAATAGTCAACACCGACGCTGACGTCAGTCTGTCCTTTAACTCAACAAAAGCCACATTGCACTCATCAGACCAACAAAAATTCTGATCCTTCCCAGTCAATTTAGTCAAAGGTCCTGCTATCTTCGGAAAATCCTGGATGAACTTCCGATAATAGCCAACCAAACCCAGAAAACTCCTGACTTCTGAAACTGACTTGGGAATGGGTCAATCCTTCACAGCCTCAACCTTGGCAGGATCCACCGAAATACCATCGCCAGAAACAATATGCCCCAAGAAAGAAATCCGGTTGAGCCAAAACTCGCACTTGCTCAGTTTTTCGTAGAGCTGATGCTCTCTCATAGTTTGCAGAACCACTCTACGATGCTCAGCATGATCTTCTCGATTCCGAGAGTACACCAAAATATCATCGATAAAGACCACCACAAACTTATTCAAATACTGCGAGAACACTCGGTTCATAAGACTCATGAATACAGCTAGCACGTTCATGACCCCGAACGACATCACAAGATACTCATAGTGCCCGTATCTAGTTCTGAAAATAGTCTTCGGTATATCTGCAGCCTTCACCTTAACTTGGTGGTATCCAGAATGAAGATCCAACTTCGAGAAAACAGCAGCCCCACTCAGCTGATCAAACAAATAATCAATCCTAGGCAATGGATACCAATTCTTCACCGTAACTCTGTTCAGCTCTCGGCAATCCATGCACATTCGACGACTTCCATCCTTCTTATAAAAAAAAGGACTGGAGCACCCCAAGGCAAACACTAGGTCGGATGAAACCCAAATCAAGCAACTCCTAAATCTGCACCTTAAGCTCTACCAGCTCAACCGGTGCCATCCTGTAGGGAGCCTTCGATATCGGTTCTGTTCCAGGCTGAACATCAATACTGAACTCCACTTCCCTATCAGGGGGTAAGCCAGGCAATTCATCTGGAAAAACATCCATGAAATCCCGAACTACGAGAGTATCACCAAGATGCTCGGCAGCGCCTCTTGTAGTTGAGATAGAGTCTTCTAGCTCCATGTCCCAGAATCTGAGTTGGTATTATGTTTCACTTATGCATGCTTGGTTGGTGAAGTATTGCGCAGATCCCAGTTCGAGCCAAGCTTATCTAATATATTAGGCAACTAATACATTAGCCAAACCTGATGCTCTGATACCACTAAAAACCCTGTCACGCCCCGCTTCCCAAAAATACGGAATACGAGCACGTAAAAAAAGTCCAGCGAATGATTATTATCATCCTCAAGCCATTTCAGAAATCTTTGCAACACATCACAATATAGATCAGAGTCGGAAGCCAAATGCACAACCATTCATGAATAATTGAAATAAATTACCAACAGAATTTACTTGAAATCAAATACAATATCTTCAAATAAAATTCAGAGTCTGAAAAAAAACAATATTCTGGGTTACATCGCCCAAATACAAATAATATTCAAGTCTCAAAATACCAGAATAAACCACGTCTCACGAATACAAAATAATGTTCTAGCACGAAACAGAAATAATAATACTAATCAAAAGCAACTAATACTGCAAGTTTCCAATACCGCCTTGAACCTGTTCGCCATAATCTGCAATTCATCGAATGCAGGAAAAAGGAAAAGAGAAAACACAAGTACCCGTTAATTGCAAGTCCGGGTCACAAATAGAGTAGGATACATGCACATGGAATAAAGAACTAAACAGATCTAATTACTAGCAGAAACAGACCTAACATGGTATCCTAACATATGTCCCAAGTGTCAAGTGTCAAATGTCAGATAACAGATATGTCAGGTAATCAGATAACAGATAACAGATTCAGATTTCCATATATCATATTCAGATTCAGACTTCAGAAACAGATTCAGATTTCAGATTTCAGATTTCAGATTAATGTAAGTCTTGTGTGCTTACTATCTAGGTAGCACTTCATGCGCCATACTTTTATCACATGGTTGCTACATTCAAAACGGTTTTGTTTATAGATTTCGTAAGGGACCATATAGGGCCGTGTACTCAGGGTTCAGACAGATAACAGACGATCATGTAAAATAATCTCAAACAGACGATCACGTAAGTGATCTCAAACAGACGATCACGTAAGTGATCTCAAACAGACGATCATATAAAATGATCTCAAACAGACATTCATGTAAAGTTCTCTCAACAGATGGGAAACACGGGCCCCCTTCTAAGTAAACATTTCTATGCTTTTCCTTTACTAGATCTTTTCCATAGATCCCGGCTTCATTACTTTTATTTTGGTTATTAAACAGACATGAATGTGCGCGAAATGGTGTCAAACTATCATCATATAATCAGGTTTAGGTTCAGAGAATCACATCAGCAAGTACCGGTAATAAGGGGTCACATAAACGAGCAAGTTAGCCTATGTTTATAATCAGGTCAGCAAGACCAATTAGTAGTAAAACAGAGATTCTGAGAGCTACAGACATGCAAATCACGATCCGTCTAAGGATATAGAAACTAGACATCCACACAATTCCAACGCATATAATAAAGTCACGTACTAGTTCACAACACCTCAACTCAAAATTGATTTGAATACAGATTTCATGTACAGCCACAAAACAGGGGAACGACTTCAAAAGCATAAAAACAGCATGTAAACTCATCAAAGAATTCCACGAAAAATCCGGGGAACTCCCCTATAGATATAGACTCAAAATAATAAGTTTCATAATATTCCAGAAAGTATAGTTAAGTCGTCAAAAATGAAAAGCAACACGAAAACAAGGTTTGACGAATCTGGAATTTCTCAACACTGCTGTACGAAAACAAACATATCTCGCAAACAGCGCATCGAAATCCAATTCCGCCAAAACGACGTGAAAATAGATAAAATTCTACAATTTTCATATCTCTCAAATAATTTTCATACAGTAATAATAAATAGGGTGAAAACTGCATTCAACTTAGAACAACACGCAATTTACAGAGAAAGTAGGTTATAGAAAAGAATATGAAACATCGTGTAAAACTCCTCGTTAAAATACACCAAAAATATGGGAAGTCCCTAACATCATGATGAAACACTGAGCAAAATATTATGACATGATATTATGTCTAGCCTATATCTTGAAAATAAATAGTTCACAAAATTCACACAAAACTGCATCTGAAAACTACCGACACGACTGTACCAAAATTATCATATCTCGTTCATACAAACTCTAAACGCAGTGAAACCAGTGGGGTTAGAAAACAGATTCAGTACTCCACAATTTACTGTGAAATGTCCCCGTTGAGATTCGGACTCTAACCTAGGTGAAAACAGCAAACAACACCGCACAGCCCGAAATTCCAGATTTCACAACTTATCTTAGAAACGTCATAACTTCAACAAAAATGAACCAAACTCATCCAAATTTGAAACGCAGCCTACCCATCATCTAAATATCATAATCAAGGACTTCTAACATGTCAAAACCTAATAATTCTCATATGGGCAATCAATCAAACACATGGTATGCAATATGTCACATACATGATCAAAATCAAGTCTGGGTGAAATCTAGGGAATCGACCTATCAATTCTCATGTCCTAAGTCATCCATGGTCTGATTTACACAATAGAAACAAAACCCATAAATAAAAATATATTTTTTGCCCGTCTCTAGTCTCAACTACCCTATATGTGAACTTTTGACTTGTATCAACCTAATGAAATTATGTACAAGTTACTTGCCTCTTAATGACGATGAACGCGACCAAACAAAGCCTAGCAACGAAACCCACGAGCGAGAAGCCTTCCAACGCGATTCCAAGCGAACCCACGAACAGAAACGCATCTACGATCGAACTCATGCACGAACCAAAGCGGGCGATACCCACTTCACAAATCAGCCAAGGAGATGGTTGTGGTGCTGTTTTGGGATGGGGGGTGCTGTTTTGGTGATCGGCAACACAATGGGAGGGAAAAAGGTAGGATTTTTATGTGTCGAAGTTGTAGTATGGATGGAAAAGGATGCTTGTGGTGGTCGGCAAGGTCAAAGGAGAAGAAGGGGGGGTCGGTCTGGGATTGAAAGCAGGCCGGGAGAGTTTGAGAAGGAGAGGGAGCCGGTTTCTATTGGGAGGAAGGAATAAT
Organism: Hemerocallis citrina; assembly: GCA_017893485.1. Lineage (NCBI taxonomy): Eukaryota > Viridiplantae > Streptophyta > Magnoliopsida > Asparagales > Asphodelaceae > Hemerocallis > Hemerocallis citrina. Next base: position 1,347,487 of record JACEHZ010000256.1, read on the forward strand.
AGGATTAGGATTAGGGTTAAGGGATTATGGGGTGTTTAAATATGGGTTAATTGTGGGTTAATGGGTAGTGGATATCAATAGGAATTAATAGGTATACAATTGGGTAATGGGTATTTGGTACATTTCAAATGGGGATACAAAATACAATGAATTCTATGGCTCCTGAAAATCTCCTTAAGGGCCAAAAATCACAAATCGGTCAAATCACCTCCGAAAGTCCACCACAACTCCAAAATAAATAATAAATATGAACGAGGCCAAGAAAATGAGAAAAAAACTCAAAATGGTGAAAAATGAATAAACGACGCACAATCAGCACAAGGAGGTCAAAAATGAAAGAAAAAGAAAATATATTGAAAATAATCCAATATATGGTTCCAAAAAATACAAGAGATATAAAAATATACAAATATAAAAAATACACTCCAAAATACATAGAATGAAAAACAGGGGTTATAGTAGCGCTCAAACACCCTTCGACCAAATGGTCTAAGTGACCATATTGTTTCAAAATGAGTTTGGTTGCTTATAACCCAGTTCTCTGTTCTTTTCTAAATTTCATAATTCTCAAAACGATTTTGTTTCTTTTTCTTCTCTTTTGAAAGCAAAATTTTCCAGATTATAACATACATAAAATTACAATAAACCAGTATTTTTACAATCATTATTTGTTTTATAAAACATACATTTTGGTCCTACTTTATGTTCTATGTTCATAATTTCGATATTGAGAACAATAACACATTTCTTCATAATTTAGAGTTAGATTTCCACAAAACTACTGTATTCCTTTGTTCTTTTACTTATTAACAACCTACAATATTTAAAATACAATTCTCACCTTTCTACAATAATGAAACTTTATTTTAGACAATCAACTACACATGATGCATTTAATCAACTATTTGTCTCATAAGCACAAATTTCATCATAGATCTCAATTCAAAACATATAGCATGACAACAAGATAGTTTCTAGCACTTTAATTCACCATTTATCAACTAGCAATTATTTTATCAATCATTCTCTAAATTACCATTTTATCTCTAATTAAGCACACATGGGTCCAATTTCACTTAATTGTTTCTTAGTAAATTTACCAAATCATTCCTAGCATGGTATCTAGATTTAGAAGCATGAGAAACACCCACCTATTGGAGAAAATGAAATGAATGCTCCTAGAATCTTCTGAAATGCAAGAAAGTAGTCTTCTCCTCCTAGATGCTAGGTTGGAACCCGAGACCACCCTTGCTCCTTGGATGTTAGCTGGCCTCCACTTGAGGGAACACACACACACACAAGCACACTCAAATCTTTTACTCACTAACACTTCTCAATCTTTTTGCTCACTAGTCTATTCTTCTCTTAATAATTTGTAGTGTACAAATGAGAAGAAACTAGGGGTATTTTATACACTTTTAGGATGAGAATAGATGGATAGGATTTAATCAAGGAGTTAGAGATCAAGGATCAAGATGAAAAGGGAAGTTGTAGTAACTTCCATGACCTCATAACCACCCCTCAACTCAACTCCACTCCCCCACTCTTCTCTAGCGACAATCCGGCCTCCCCTAGGGTGTACAATGCACACACTAGTGCATGCACGTACCCCAACTAGTATCCCATATTAAAAGTTGTACATTATTACTTTATTTATTATCTACTAGTTGTGTCTACATGACAAGTTATGACAATTAAAAGGATAATTAATTTGTGGGCTTTCAAAATAGTGGGCTTTTAGACTCATGGGTCAAAAAAAAATATTTAATTAATTAGGTTGTGCTTAAATTAGAAAAACAAGCTTAGGCTTTTTAAAATAGGCTTCTAGAAAATAAAGAAAATGAAAGAAAACAATTTTTTGTTCATATTATAAAAAAAAATTATAAGAAAACATATATACAAAAATTTGTACGTGCACAACACGTAAAATCAATAATTTCTCATTTAATAAAAATTCAAGATATTACAGTGGAGTTAGTTGTGTTCATGTGGAAGTAGTTATAATAACCACTCAATTTAAATCTATAAAAATACCCCCCTTCACACTTCTTCTCCTTCCCATTCTTTCTTTCCTTCTCTGTTCCAATCTAAAACCGAATCCAGAGCCACCCCACTGTGCTTTGTCTCCATTCATTCACCACATTGATATGTGTGTGTACTTATATATATATATATATATATATATATATATATATATATATAAGTACTCTATGCCTATACCCCCTAATTCACTTATTCATACCCTTCACTTTCTCCTCCTTCTTTGTCCTTCTCCAGGTGAATAGTTGCCAAATTCACCTTGCTTGCTTTCGGGGTTTCCAGTACCTCAAAGACTGTCTTGATTTGCCTAACCCAGTCATCCGCAACATCGGGATTTGTCTGACCCTCAAATACCGGTGGGTTCATTCTTTTGAATGACTCGACCAGCTTGATGGCTTCGGGTACGTGTATGGCTGGCCCTGGTCCTCTATTCTTGGGAATATTGGCAGCGAGAGCATTTAGGATCTGGTACACAAGAGCTAGTTCTATTTCCAAGTCTAGCCCATTCTCCCCATTATACCCTTCGCCGTTTCCGATTCTTCGTGCCATTTCTAAGTCATAAGATTTATCATTAATCATCACAAATAACACAAACAACAATATTTCATTCAATTCCAAAATTTAAACTCTTCATTCAGAAATAAAACTTTTATTCCAATACACCCATTGCATTGCTTGAATAAAAGACATCCTAGATTCTACGGTTTCTCTTGGCCTCTCTAAGCTATTTCCGTAAGTCTTGGATTTCTTTCCTCATATCTTCAAATTTATGTTGTCGCTCTTTCTTGTCCTAGTGAGTGATGCGATCCAACTTGGCAAAATATCGATCATTCACGAGTCGGACCTTCTCAAGCTCGCACACTTGATAGTTCAGCTCCCGGATGTGTTCTTTGTCCTGTGCCTGCTGTAACTCCAAGTGGTTAACTTTCCTCTTTTGAGCATCCAATTCCCGTCGAAGAGAAGTAACAAGGTCATTTGGGTTATTTGGGACGAGTTCTTCGTCTGGGGAGTCTTCAGGAAGATCAGGCGGAGGTGGAGTGATTTCCCTGGACTCGGGAAATTTTTCTTCTTCTATCTCAAATGGTTCTTCTTCAGGGTCCTCTTCTTCTTCTTCCATTGGTTCTTCCTCCTCGTCCTCGGGGTGGACAAACCAAGGGACCTCATTCTGGTGATCATACTGGTTGGCCATCTTATAGGAAAAAGAGGAGAAAATGTCATCTTATAGAGAAACGTGAACATAAGTTTAAATCTCTATAAATCGAAACTCACACGCTAGTGTCCACTCTAGGGTGTTGTTCCTTATAAATTTGTACTACTTGTGAAGCCTGCTCTGATACCATCTGTAACACCCCGAATTTCCAATAAAGCCGAATTCAAGATTCCACAGGATCTTTACTTCACTTCGTACAATTTTACAAGAAGATTTAAAACTTTTTCAATAGTACATCAGAGTTCGTTTACACTTGGTTTTTACACAGCGGAAGAAATAAAGATTAAAACATTTGAAAACAAAATGTAACTTATACAACTTCATAAATTGAGTAAACAATTGCATCATATACTCCTTCAAGAATAGTCCATTACCTACATGTCAATCTGTGGGCACGTCAGTTACTTACAACTAAAGAAATGTTATACTCGGCTATCCTCTCTACGCCGTACATATAAGGATCTTATTATTTTAATAAAAATACAACAATTGAATGAATAATAAAGTGTTAATGTGACTACGCTAAATATGTAAGTGTATGTCATGCCTTAATGCCTAATGCACACAATTCTATACTAGGATGACACTAATGCACACTTGTTCGGATTCTATGCATCCCATACTACATAGGTCCGAGGGCAAGCGCCTACGTACTCCACAATAAAGGGTTCGATCCCTCGCCATGAAACTACCCAGTAATAAGACAAAATTCAGACATTCCACGAGTATGGATCCCAGTCCCGGAGAACCGCCGCAACAAATCTCCCGTCCGACTGTTATATAGACTCCTCGTCGTGCGAACCTCCCGCAAGTGCCCCTCTAGCCTCGGTATACGTATATACATGGAGAACGACAAACTATCCGCCCGACTACACATAGTCCCGGATTTAAAATAAAAGTTCGTCTCTCACGAGGCAACCACAGTCCACCAACTGGATCTATAGCCCCGATGAACCGCCGCAACAAGCCCACTGCCCGACTGTATAGAGTGCCCCACTTACGTTTGCCTAGGTCGTACCACATTTTCACTTATGCGCCTAAAATTTATTTAGTTCAAGACATGAATAATCTTTCAAGCCTAATTAGTATTACCTACTACCGGACTTAATCAACATCCACTGAGATGGCTCCATGGCAAATCTCAAAATATAATAATCATTTCATTTAAAATTGCCGGTATACGAGGTCTTACTAACTCTAAATCAAAATTTCTCATGTACAAGAATCATGGGTATTCATACCCTTTCATAGTCATGCCTATGCCTCCAACTTATTCTTAAATAAATATTCATGTTTCAATTTGGTACTTATTCATGCATTTTCAAACATAGAACAAATAATCTCTATCTCAAAAGATTCAACATTATAAACTTCTATAAGCAAATTAAACAAATCCACGTCTCAACATGAGTGTTCATTTACAAAAGAGAGTTTTATTCTTGTTACCCAACCTTCCTTCAAGAAAAATCTTTTACAAAGAAAATTAATAATAATCATTTGGGGTTAGAACTCATTAACCAATTTTATATTTCATTTTTATTTCCTCAAAATATTCCATAAAATCTTATAACTTACTCTAATAATTTTCACTTTAATTTTATAGCAAGAAAATGAGATTTAATTGAAATTCTTCTTCATAAAAATTCAAAAGATGTGAAAACAAGAAAAAAAAAGCAGGGTTTCGAACCCATGAACCCTAGGCCGAAACAAGCACAGAGCCCAAGCCTCCCCTGCTCTGACCATGAAGTCCAAGTGGACTTCGTGTCTAATTCCATTTCGAAATGTTTATGTACACTATCTCAGTTTCGGAGATTATAACAAAAAATATATATAAATGCAACTATCAAGTTTTGAGCCTAGAACCTCTTTCAACTAAGCTCTATATTGCACTGGCTAACCAGAAAAACCAAGTATATTTTTTGTTTAGAAATTTCAGTGCTAATCATTTGTTCACATTATTCTGACATCTAATTCTTTTTCGAAAAAATTTCATTTTCCTAATGATTCTAATAGATAAATTTCTCTCTTAGAACTGAAATGAATCCAAAATACAAAAGACAAATTCAGCTTATTATTTAGAAATGTCTTTCCTATTATTTTCTCTTCACTTTATAAAATTTACATTTTTCAATAAAACTTGAAATTGTTGAAATCATGGTTAGTTTAAGAAAATTCATCATCTTACAAAAATAAAATTCTTGTTACTAAAAACCAATTATATCTCAAAAATCGACTTTGGACATCACAAATGTTTCTTTATGCGAAAACTATCATCCTTTTCATATTTCGACAAGCCAAACATAATAAAATTTATCTTTTCCTTTTCTCTCTTTTAAACATTATGTTTCTAAGCATGTCACAATAAAATACTCTTTAACAATCATTCATACTCATCACGCATTTGTCAGACAAGAATTTGCAAATATTCTACCATGATCTATGTGATTATTTCTTTACTTTCAATTAGCATAATAACAATCAATTGCTAAATTTCAACAAAACATTACATGTTATGCCAGCATTTTATCTACACATATTACATTCAATTCTTATACTTTAAACTATTAGCATGGTAACAATAAAATCATTACATGAGATACTAGCATGGATTCTTAATCATAATAACTCATTCAATTTATATTACTCTTTTAACTAGTTTAGTATGCAAATTCTATGTTAGAAAGCATAAGAACACCCACCTTAGTTTTGAAGGTTGAAAACTACAAGGAAAGGGTTCCTTCTTGCTCCTAGCTTCACAAGTACCTCCTTGCTCCTAGAAACCTTCCTCTCCTAGCTATTGCTTCTCCTCCTAGCAAGGCTCCAAGCAAGAGAACTCTCACTCTCTTTCTTTCTTTTCTTTCTTTTTCTTTCTTTCTCTTTTGATTATATTTTTGGTGCAAACGAAGTGTAGAGAATAGGGCTCTATTTATAGAATTTTGGGAGGGTTCTTTATGCATAAAATCCACCCTAATAACTCTTCAAATTAATTCATATGACCTTTTATGTTCGGAACTCCTAAAACCTACAACCCTTCATCTCCCCACTCTTCATGAACACTAACTCACCCTCTCTCTCTCCCTTGTATGAAAACCGGCCTCCCCCTAGTACAAAATATGGTCCAAGTTCATTGATGTATGCATACACACATGCATAAACAAATATGCATACATTTCTATAACTCTAAATATATACTAACATTTGTTACTTGTCATGTATTAGTGCATTGTTAACTAAAAATATGATTTTATAAGTGGGCTAGCTTAATGGGCTCAACAATTAATTAATTAGTTTAATTACCTAGTGGGCTCTTCTTTTAATGGGCTAGATTCTAATCTTTTGGTCCATGGATTAATTAAAAAGGCTAAATAAGTTATGCATGCCAAAAATAGATAATGAGAGTAATAAAATGAGAATAAAAATTTGTACGTGCATCATACGTGCAAAAATAAAAATGCATTTTTAATTAAAATAAAAAGTGGGGTGTTACAAGGTGTGTTTGTCATATTTTAAATCTTTGCGTAGAAGATGCACTAGAATACGGACACGATAAGATTAGAGCAATGTGTGATTTTGTTAATTTTATTACTTTGAGTGGTCCAACATATCAAGCTTTTCATGATTGGTGTCAACTTAGAAAAATTCCATCTAAACATTTTCCTAATATATTAGACATCGTTGGAATTCGACATAAGATTTCTTAGGTGTAGTTCTTCATTATAAGCAAGGTTTAAAAGAATTTTGTGTTGCAATGGTTATGCAAGATTGTAGAATAGATGATGATTTTTGGTTTTTTGGCGATAGTTTATTAAAAAATTTAGAACCTTTAAATGATGCAACTTTGCAATTTTTGAAAACATATTCATCTACTTCTAGTGGTATCTAACTAACAATTGTTACTATGATGGTCACTATTAAAGCTTTGATAAGGGACCCTTTTATTGGGACAACGGTTTATGCCGCTTATCTAAAATTTATGAAATATTTTCATCGTCTTCCTATGTTATATTGTGTTTCTAGTGTAATTTATCACTTAATTAAGTTAGAGGGCACAAAGAATTTAATTAAGATTTTTTATTCATATGCTCCACACGAATAACTACAAGACTATGATCATGTTTTTTTACTACATAATTTGAGAATGTTTTGAATAATTTGTATGATAGTTACGATTGGCTTTACGCATCTAATACTACACAATGTCAAAATGTTAGTTCTTTTTCTTCTTCTTCCATATCAAAGGGAAAGAGTCTTGCAATTTCAACTAGTGGTGTTTTAAATCTTATTAAATCTAAAAAAATCAAGAACAAATACACCAAATGATTTGAATTTGTATAATGCACAACCTCCCGTCGATGATATTGTTGATGTGTTATTTTTTTTAGAAAAACAATGAAACTACTTTTCCTATTCTTTCTTGTATGGCTAAAGATTTGCTAACTCCCTCTGTGTCAACTGTTGCATCGGAAAGTATTTTTTCTCTTAGTGGCCAGATAATTAGCCCGAATAGGAATCACTTGCTTTCAAAGAATTTGGAGACACTCATATGCACGGAAGGTTGGATGAAAGCCGAAGAAAGGACCCAAGATTTACATCAAGCGATACAAAACAGATCAACTAGCGATGAATGAATATTGAAGATTGAAGATTGACTTGATTCACTAGACAAAAAATTTGAAAAATTTAGGGTGATGAGATTCTATATTTAGGTTAAGTAGAAGTGTACGACAGTAGTCCAATACCTTCTCTTCAATCTAAATATAGGTCATCTCGAACTCTAAATTCTATACTTTCCCTCAACTTGTAATTTCAAATTCAATTACTTTGTATGAAATGTTACTTATCTATTTGATTTAATTTGAAAATTTGTAATTCATTGAAACAATTTAATATATGAATCTTTCCCTGTAATTTATATATTCTTACAAATGTTGTCAAAATTCAATCACCCAAAATGTTTGCATTTATTCTACTATGTTATAATCTATTCCAAAATATAAATAAAATTATAAAATAGAAAATAAAAAATAAAAAACCGCGCTTGGCTCGGCCCGGCCCCCATGTCAGGGGCCTAGGGTTGGGTCTGGGCCCCACCTACCCCTCACTAGCTTGGCCCGCCTAAGCCCGGGGCAGGGCCTGGCCCAGTCGTTTTGGGCACGGCCCGTGTAACGCCCCGAATCCCAAATACACTGAATTCGAGATGTTCTACAGGATCTTTCCACTTCATTTAGTACAATTTTACAAGGAAATTTGAACTTTTCACTTTACATCAGAGTTTACATAAAACATTACACTTTATATTGCACAGCGGAAGTAAAATTTACAACAATTAAATAAATGTACAACAACATTGTATAATCTTTAAGCATCCGTTCCTCTTTAATCTTTATCATGTCACTTACCTGCATATAAGACTGTGGGTACGTCAGTTTATTCAACCGACGAACATTATACACGGCCATCCTCTCTATGCCGGAAATAGTATAACTTATTTTTCATATTTAACAAATACAAACTTGTCACATATCAAACTAAAGGGACTATCCTATTGATGTCGTGTTGTGATTGTGCACTTAGTCATTAATGCAGTTATTTATGTTACATGACACTAATGCGCACTTGTTCGGATTCTATGCATCCCATACTACATAGGTCCGAGGGCAAGCCTCTTAATCGTTCTTCATCTTTGTAGGGTTCAATCCCTCGCCATGACTTAATCTACTACTGTAACTACGGTGAGTATCCTAGATGATCTATGAGTACAAGCACGTGTACAGAAAACCTGGAGGGGAATCCCACGCCATGTCTTGACTCTTCAAGCATGCATTCTGTGGCAATTCAGCCTCCTTCATGGCACACGATCCTCTTGCAGTCACCAAATATCCCACAAGCGTGGCTAAAGTCCGATCATTACTGAGTTGTGCCCACGCCATGTCTTGACTCATCAAGCATGCATTCTGTGCCTCACACACCCGCACCGTAAACTCTAGTTCTCATACTCGTGTTTTTTTCTCACTTTCATCACGTCTTCACTATGTACTAATCCTTAGTTTTTATTAGAATCATGAACAAAATCAAAGCTCTAGAGTTAGCCTCTCTACTAAACCGGACTTATTCATTTATTCAAACATGACCAACCTTGGTCTTTCATTTCAAATTTCATTTCATTTCTTTCCAAATGCCGGGGGAGACTTAGCTACTATTTTGTTTCAATTCCAATTCACAATTTCCAATTTGAGCATTTCCAACTCATAAATTCATTTTCATAATCATAATAGATTTCTTTTTCATTAGCATGATCTCTAAATTATTCAATAGTCCATAACCGCACATGAAATTATGTGTTTCATCAAATATCAATTCCACATTTAAATCACTTCACTAAATGGATATTCACATACCATAAATTTCACACTATTCTCAAATGAGAATAATTTTCATCACATCACATAATATAATTTCTATCTTTAGTATACTTCTTTTCTAATATTTTATTTCAATCCTTTCTACAAAGTGCAACTTTTATACCATATATAACCATAAGTCTCAATTATACATTTTATTCGCAAATCATATTTTATTCTATGTAATTAATCCCCAAATTATTTTTCATAAGTCCCATATATTTTTAGAAGAATAATCACATTTTTTCCATAATTTTTTGATCACCAAAACATTCAAAAAAAATATTTTTTTCAATCTTGCCGAAGCCAAGATTCGAACCCAGCACCACAGAGAACACAGCCAAAGGCACAGGCCACTAGGCCACTTGCGCCAGTGGTATAGAAAGAGGGCCAGGGAGTTATATGCTCTCGGTTCTAAAACTGATTAAATTTTCTAAAATGCATAAAAAGATGGTGTCAACAGGGATCGAACCAGCGAACCGTGAGACACACCGCGCCACACTGTAGCGAAATAAGAGCGATCCGACCACTCGATCTATAGGCTCAGGTTGTCACTAGTACAATTCGAATTTTATTTAACCAATACTCTCTGTTATTTAAAACATTTCGACGTTCATCAAAATCTCATTTCAATTGCTCTTACTAACATACTGTAAAAATTCCAGATTAATCATTTCCATCATGAATTACACTTCAGTATATGGGAATAATTTTCTCAAATAATTAAACATATTTTTCCCAATAATTAATACAAATCTACCATGCAATTTGGTTAATTTGATATACTACCACTAATACGTTCTTTTTTTTTTTTTTTGACATTATAATTTCATTAATCTCTATAATAATTTTCTGCTCTTATTCATTTCCCAAACATAATAATTGCATCTTAATTTATTCGTTACAACGCCATAACAAAATTTTCAATTTAGCACATAAAGCGAAATTGTCAAACTACTAATCTTTGCGCATAATTTTTCATACTACTAACGAAGGTTTATTCACACAATTTATAGCCATATTCATATCGCACACAACTTGAATTTTAATAATAGCAACACATATAATTTGCATATCAACAAATCAATCAATTAGGGATCATCTTTTCAATTAAATGTGCATTCTTATTAATCATTTTCATGCATCATTTTTCTAATTAAATCTAGCATGCATTCATATTTAGAAATAGAGAAAATTTACCCACCTTATTGAAGAAAGTACAACTAGCAATCTCCTAGACGAATGTCCTTGCAAACGAATGCTTCTCCTCCTAGATGCACGCACACGAACCTCCAAGCACACCAAAAAAACCGAGCACTCCTTGTTGAAAGCCGGCCTCCTTCTTCTTGGTTGATGCACAAACCCACACAATTCTCTCAATCTTTTAACTCACTAAAATAACAACTAGATGAAGTATTTTGAACTATAGGTTGGAGAAAATAATTTGCACAAGAATAATTAGCCATGGGGGGGGGGGGGGGTATTTATACTAAAAATCAAGGAGAATGGATGGCCAAGATTGAAGTAGGAGTTAGGAACAAGTGGCTTAGATTTAAGGAGGAGTTATACTAACCACCCATAATCAAGTAACCACCATACCATGATCCCCATCAAAATTTTGATTTCCCTCCCAAAAGATGCAATCCGGCCATGTTCCAAAGCATGTGCATTTGCACGTGTACGTGCAATGCACGTGCATGCAACTTGGTCTCCAAAATTTTGTACATTATATTTTATAAAAAAGATCATCTTTAAATTGTATCCTACATGACAAGTTGTAATTAAAAATAAATTAACTCATGGGCTTTAGTTTATGGGCCAAAATAATAATTTTAAAAATAAAATAAATGAATTTAAATTTTGGGCTTTAAGAAAAATGTTTTTTGTCTAATTGAAAGAAGGCTTTATAAAAATAGTTACAAGCACATATTTAAAAGTCTATACTCATCATAACATTTAATTCAACCAAAAATATTGCACGTGCACAACATGTGCAAAATAAAATAATTTTCATTAAATGAAAATCGGGGCATTATAGCCCGGATGCCCCCCCTCCCCCCGAAGCGGCCTAAAATAACCAGTTCTTAATATGGTGCACCTTTAGACCTCTAAGAAACTTGTTTGTTGGTTGAGACAATTTTGTCTCCTCTAGGAAGAAAATATCATTGTTATTACTCTTAATAAATTCTCCCACCATCCTATGCATTGCGGCGTTGCCAAACCCTCTAACGTTCCAAAATAGGATGTTACACATTACAACATGTTGACCTCCCCTCCTCTGGTGATTTATAATCAACTCAACCAAGTTCCGGGAAACATAATCCCCATTCGTCTATCTTCCTAATACCCTTTGGACATTCTGCATATTTTCCAATTCCCTATCCTTAATATTGTCAATAAAGTTTGTGTGTGCGCTATGACTAGGAAGCAGGTTTATACCATAAAAATTTGTTAATTGAATTAACATGTAATCAGGAAATGAACCAAAAATAGATATAGGTGAATGCGTTCCTGCAATGTTTCGTAACTTTTCCACTTCCCCACCCTTTGATAGATCTCTTTCACTGTCATCGGCTTCTCCACCCTAACGTTGTCTATCACTGCGCCTATTACACTCCTTGGCCTTGATAGATTTTCTTTTTGTAATAATTTTCTCCCCTGGAGTATCTTCAGCTATACTCCCCAACTCTGTGCCCTCCCCTGATTGTGGCTCACCTGACTTGATGGAGTCGCGATCAGATTCTTACGCACCCTCTAATTCTTTTTCCTTATCTGTAGCCCAACTCCCCAAGCCTCACCCTCTTCTTTACCTCATGTTGTACTTTTTTTTCCACTTCTTTTTTAAACAATGCCTCGAGAGCGTCCCCAATTGCCTCCTTAACTCCTTCATCTTCTTATTGGATAGCGGTCTTGCTTGAATGATCTTGCTCTTCCCCCTCCCTTCCTCCGAAATAATCGCCTTGCCTTTATTTTAGAACTCAAATATATGTTGTCTCTTTCTTTCTCTTAATCTTTTGAGTTCCCTAACTCCAAGCCCAGGACAACATCGTCATTAAAGCTCACAGCTAATTCCCCTGATCAGCCCAATAGCCTAGGACCCAAAGAGTTCAAATTCTATAACGCCCTGGGTCCGCCGATCTTTAGAAACCCAGGGTATTACAGATTTAGCCCCATCATCTTTCCCTCCTTCTTTTCCATCTCACTTACTGTTTCATCTGACATTCTCGTACCCGCCGCTTCTCCTTCATGACTTCCTTCCCGAAAATTGCACCCTTCGTTGACGCCCACCTGTGTCGAGTCCCTGCTCAACACATTTGAAACGAGTGGCTCGAGGTACTGTACACATACGATGTCAGTGAGCCCTACCTCATCATCCAGTACTCTGTCGACAGCTGGCTCGAGAGGCCCTGTACCCTGTTCACATCGCTCTGGATTGAGTCCCACCTCAATGTGCACAAGGCATGTGCTCTTGCCGAATGAGAATTTCCCCTCCATTAGATCTCCTCTCTATTCATGTTGTTTGTTGATCGTTGGCTGAGATTTGTTGCTGTGAACCGGCTCTTGAAACGCCACCGTTTTACGCCTATTTAATTGGCATATTGTCTCCTCCGCAGCTCTCTTGCTTGCTACCACTGTTGCCGCTCGCTCATTTTTATCGTCTGCAAAAAGACTCTTATTCACTGGAGGTCGCACACCCACGCCCACCCCCAACGGCGCGTTGCCATCTTCCTCCACCATTAATATGACATGGTAACACTTATTCTCCACAATGGTTCCCTCCGTCGTCGGGATCCTATCGATTGCTAGACAACCAATCTTAACTCTGCCCCCCCCCCCCCCCCCCTCGTATTTTCATCATTGACGTATCAAATTCCAACACCACACCAAATTCTCGCATGACGTCTTGAAACCCACCCACTTCCCAACAGTGCAGCGGCCTCCTCACCCATCCCATACTTAATACATATCCCAAACCGCTCATTGACGATCATGATTTCATTCCTCCTTGCCAGCATCGCCGCTCCTTCTGGCATCGGGAAATCCCTAACCCAATAGCCTTGAAATTTTTCTAGTTCCCAATGTCGTCGGTTAAAGGAATCTAATAAGTTTCTAAGTCTCGACACGACCTCTGCCGTAGGCAGCCACCTTGTCACTGCCTTAATCACTCCCATCTTCTTCTTCAACCGTTCTCCTTCATCGCTCTCGTGACCGAGATGATGGTGTGGTTGTGCTCTTTCTTCTTGTCCAGAGGGTGTCTCTCCTCCACCTATCTTCCTTTCTTTTCTCCTCCCCTAACGGTGAAACTTGCACCTTATGGCCGATTTCCATGCATTTGAAGCAAACGAACACCCCCTAGGGGCACTCCTCTCTCCGGTATGGTTCGCTGCAAAATGCGCACGTAGTCTCTTCACCTTCCCCCGAAGTAACTCCTACTTCTTCGATGATCTCGAATGGTAAACCTCCCATGGAGCCTCCTCGTCCTCTTCCCTCTCGGTCTTGTCCCCCTCCTTAACTCTCTAAGAGCCAACAAAAGCTCTTGTTCCAAGAAGTTGGAAGGCAATTTTGGAGATGGCGTTGGCGATCTTGCATTGATCAGGGAGCTCTGTTGTTGCTGACGATGGTGTTATTGTTGAGGGCTTTTGTTGTTTCTTCCATATGTCTAATAGTCTAATTAAAATGTATCCTTCGATGTCTGGTTCTAATAATAGGTATCCTCAGATAGCCTAGACCATTCTCTTATACCACACCTTCAATCATTCGGGATTGTTGAGCTACCCGAAGCTTTAGCAGCTCCGAGTTAGCATACACCTGTGCAGTTTCTGTCCTAAGCATCATAGTAAAGTTGGAGGAGTTTTTCCTTCAAGTTTTCCTTCGAAACTTCAAAGACACTATATAAAATCATCCATAAAGAAACAATGAGAGGATGGTTTCTTTAAACTTTGCAATATAAAACCCTGAAATTCTTTTGATTTTGTTGCATGTTCAAGAAACTCTGAGAAACAATCTGTTACTGTAATAAAGATGTATGGGGAGGGCAGATCACCTTGTCGAACTCCTTGCTTGGAGTTCCCGGAACAGAGTTCATATTATTGAAAACTAACTCAAATTCCATGATTTTACACAAGCCATAATCCAAGTGACCCACTTCTTATCATTATCCCTTTTTAACCACTGTCTTTTTTGTATGAAAACCAACTTCACTTGATCATAACCTTCTCCAAGTTAGCTTTGAATAAAAAGAACGTATTTTTATTACCTCACTGGAGATGAATCGAATGCCAAATCTCTTGAACACTCATAATGCAGTTAGTAATATCTCAAGTCTGAATGAAACTGAACTGAGTCTGTTGTGAAACAACTCCAATAATAACATTCCATACGAATCTCGGTAATGATTTTATTGGTGGGAAATCATTTGGAGTCTATGGTTGTTGCTTTTTTGGTATTAATATAATAGAGGTCTTACTCCAAAGTTAAGGTACTTGTTGGGTTTATGTTTTGCATAATAGGTTCAATGTGAAGAGAAGACAGTGAAACGAGAAGATATTTGAAGCGAATGTAAAGGTAAACAAGAGTTGCAGTTTCTACGAGCAGGTGACAATCGACTACCACTTTAGGTAGTCGACTGCACTTTTGAGACGTCTACCGCAAGCAGTGGACAACAACAGTTTGGGCCGATCTCGGTGATCTTTTTTAGCCCAATTTTTTCTCCAAGTTAGATCGTATAACTCCTATTGTGCGATTTTTCTCTTTAGGGTATATGAGACAGTTATTATATCAAGACTACAGCCTAGGGTTTCTCTAGATCTCTATATAATTTCGTAATGGCCTTCATTAAAAGGTCTGCCAAAAGTATCAAGTACTTCATCTAAGAGTTGTTTCATTGTAAAGTGAAGCTTGAGAGATAGATAAATTCTTGGTGAGAGTGATTGTAACTTTTGTATCTTCTCTAGTTGAAGGTTCGTCTAAACCATGACAAAATTGTTTGCTTGGCTTGGACTGCTTGCTTGGTTAATTCGTTGTGATAGGTTATCGCTTCACTACAACCCCTCCCGCTACTCTTAATTACCTAACAACTTGTATCAGAGTGAAGGTTGCTAGGGTAGCCATCCGACATGAAGCAAGATAAAGGAAAGCCATCGACGTAATGGTTCAAAAGTACTTGTATCTTGCCGTAGAAGGAGATAATGGAAAGCCATCTGACATGAAGCAAGAAGTGGGATGAGATTTATTTAAAAGCCATGAGTTTAATCTGGCTGTCTTTGGCGGACGAAGTCAAGTGCAGCTTCCTTGAGGAGAAAAAAATGACGTGCCTGTGGGCTAGACTCAAAATTGACTACTCGATATCGTCATTACTAGATTGGATGTATTGAAAGAGAACATTTTTTTTCTCAATAAAGGAAGGTACTGCTCTTCAAGATCATATAGTGGAATTTAATAAGTTGTTATCAGAATTGAGGACGATAAACGCACATGATCTAAGTAAAAATGATAAAGCTTTCAACTTGATATATGCACTGTCAAATTCGTACGAGCATTTGATAACCATCATGCTACAGGAAAAATCTTCCAATGAGAAGTTTTCGGTAGACGATGTAACCAAGGGCTTGAAGGAGGATGCACTTAGGAATGATATTTAGAAACCAGAGTCTACTTCTATGGTTGCTTGGTGGTGGAGAACTTCAATTGGAAGAGATAGTGCACGTAAGGCTGTGGTCTGTTATCCCAATTGTAGAGAGATTTGTCATTATAAGAGGGATTGTCGCAAGTGGGTGAATCAGAAGGGTGTCAACATAGTCAGTATCATTGAATCAGGTAATAGTTCGACTGTCTACTTATTTCAAGTTCTTTAGATGTGGATTGTGGTTAGTTTCTTGATTCAGGTAGTTTTCTCATATTTGCTCAGAGATGGAGATGTATTCTACTTACAAGTCTACAATATGTCGTTGTATGAGCATGAGGACTAGTGAGATTTGTTTTACATAGCGGGTGAGGGAATAGTTGAGTTGCTGATGCCAAATAGAAAGGGGTTCACAATTGGAGAAGATCATGCATATTCCTTTGCTGAAACAAAATCTAATATCCTTGGGAACTTTAGAAGCACGGGATTGCAGTTACACATCTTGAGGTGGAGTGATATCGGTTTCGGAAGGTCGTCATAAGGTGATGAAGGGATTGAGGGGTGTTTAGCACAATCTTTATCAGCTTTATGGGAACGAGAAATCATGCGCAAGTGTTTCTATGTCCTATGTTTATAAAGCAGTATCTAGTTCGCTGCCACTAGAATCACCGAAGTGAGATCATGAAATTCGAATATCGTCGAGATGCGGAGAATACCTCGAGGTAGGTGGAGTTCGTGCGGAGGGTGACGCCTTCGTGTTGATGCCCACTTGATTATGCTTTTAAAGGGGGCATACGATTGGATAAATAACATGTGGATCTAAGATTGACTAGCAGAAGAAGGCACTGCCTCGGGTTTTTTGCAACAGAAAAATGAAAGTCTATAGGCAATTAATCACACTGGTGTGGAAGCATGAGTATGCAATCCAAGTTGGAGATTATTCAGTTTATGTCTTGCATAGTAGATTCTCTGAGAAGAGAAGACATTGCAGCAAGAAGAGGTTAGAATTGAATGTACGGGCAAAGAAGATTTGTTGTTTCTGCTAGGAACCAAGTGACAGTCGACTGCCACTTTTGGCAGTTGACTGTAACCTACAGACTCCCTATGTGGATGGTTCCGAATCCAAAGTAGTCAATTGCTATTTCCAGCAGTCAGCTGCAAGAGGCAGACAACAACAGTTTGGGCCGATCTTGGTGATCTATTTTGAGCCCAACTTTCTCTCCAAATTAGATCATACAACTCATATCGTATGGCTTTCTCTTCATTCTATATCAGACGGTTATTGTATCAAGACTACAACTTAGGGTTTCGCTAGATCTCTATATAATATTGTGATGACCTCCATTGAGAGATGTGCCAAAAGCATCTAGTACTTCACCTGAGAGTATTTCTATTGTAAACATCAGAGTATCTTTTAGTGATGTTTGAGAAATAAATTGGTTCTTGGTGAGAGTGATTGTAACTCCTAAACCTTCTCTAGTTGAATAATATCTCGGTTTATTTCTCCCCTAGATTAGGTTCGTTCAAGCTGGGACAAAATTGTGTACTTTGTGTTTTTGGTTTGGTCTACTTGTTTGGTTGATTTGTTGTGATCGGTTATCGCTTCTCTACGGTCCTTCCCACTACATTTAATTCCTTGACATATTTCAGAAGCCCCTCCCGAAGCATTTTAATGTCCATAGCTATAACTTGCTAAGTAGTAACTAAGTGTCATGTTTATGTTTAATTAAAGTTTAGCGTGAAATGGACAATTGTGCATATATTAAAGTTGGAAGGACTACAAGGAAAAATGACGATTAAATTATGGTTCTCATGTGGTTGTGCAAGGAGGAAATGGACACACTTCACAGGGGTAAGTGGCAAGATATGGGGCATTTGAAGACACCTCATTTCGGTACGTGACAAATTATGAGGCTCCTTGATCCTAGTCTAGTGACATGTGGCTTTCACTAAGTAAATAAATAGTTAAATATTTCTAAAAAGGCTTCTCTTGATATTTTAGAAATGAATAAGAAGAGCGAAGAGAAAGCAAAAGCAAGAGGAAATATGATCTAGGAAAATGAGAAGAATTTAGCTTTTGGATATAATCTCTAAGGTAAATATATATTCATCATATAGAATTTAAGTTTCAAATTCTTCTAAGATACTAATATATGATATTGATGGGGTAAAAACTGC
This sequence comes from Hemerocallis citrina, assembly GCA_017893485.1. Classification (NCBI taxonomy): domain Eukaryota; kingdom Viridiplantae; phylum Streptophyta; class Magnoliopsida; order Asparagales; family Asphodelaceae; genus Hemerocallis; species Hemerocallis citrina. The sequence continues at coordinate 1,365,938 of JACEHZ010000256.1, forward strand.
AGCTTATCAGGGTCGCATGGTTCTTGCACGAATCTCGAAGTTCCTAAGAGCAAGGTGATCATTTCATGGTAGCTACAAGTCCACGATCTGAACATGGACCGATTGCAGGCCCATCACCCCAACTCAACCCATGAATTGGGACAATCAATAGCCCAATCAGGGGAGATTGACCAACCGATTAAGGACAGTAATCGAATCCCTGAGATTATGGAGATACTAAATGATTAAATCCCTTAATTAAAGGGATCCTCCAAATAAGTTGAGAGAATCTTCTCCTAACTGCTCCTGATCGAGCCTATAAATACGACATTTCCTCCTCTTTTACCATGTAATCAATCTTTTGCCCAAACTCTATTTATTACTTCTGGTCACTGATTTGATCGTCAGAGAGTCTGTCGCCGGGATCACCCCTAGTGTTTCAGACTGTCTTTGTAGGCTTTCGGCAGAATGCCAGCCAATGCAACCATTATAACCTTCACCCAAATCCATAAATACTAGCCTCGCATCTTGATCTAATCGAGGGTTGATATCTAAGCTTTCCACAAAAATATAAGAACTCATCATTTGTTGCTCCCACACCGAAAAAAACAGCATCAGATATATCATTTGTATTTTGTTGATTATTATGTAATAGGTGTAAGATTATGTCTACGAAATATAATGGTCTTAGATGATAATTGTTTACAAAAATTTTGTTCTTCTGTAATAGCTAACTTGTAAAATATGTAGAAACTTTTGTACATATGATGATAACATCGATTCTGTTTTGCTTTATTTTAAGATTTAGCTATATGTAGTAGTTTTGCAATTTGCACTCTTTATTTTCTGCATTGGAATATTTTAAAGATTTGTATTGAAATTTTATTTTGAGCTTATATATAGGCTTTAAGAATAACGAGAATGTATGTTATTATTGATTTTTAAAAAAATTGTGTGTTGAGTTATTGCTGTATATTCTTTTCTTGTACGTGTGAGACAATAAAAAATTATTAGGGTTTGTGAAAAATCCTAAGAAAGTATCAGGGTTTGTGAGAAGCTCTAAACTACACCCAAATTCCCAATTTTGTTTTAAACCATAACTCCATATCCCCAAATCTTCATCAAAACCCGCACCCTATCTTCCTCCTTCTCTTTCTTACCGAACCCCACAACGCCCCGTTCCTATCTCTTCTTCTTCCTTTGTTTCAAAAACCCATCCAAGCCCCCATTGCTCCTCACCGTACCACCATAGCAACACCTGTCCAGCCTCTCCTCCACCCAAGTCAATAGCGCCCCCACCAAAAGCAACCTACACCACCCTCCCTCATCGAAACCCAAACCTAACCACTTCCATCAACCCACCGCCGATATCTGTTGGATCCTGTAAGCAAGGCAAATAACACTATAGGGAGGGTGAATAGTGTTGTATAAAAATTAATTAAAAACTTGAACTTTTCGTACTATTAAGTCGACTGAAAATAGATATATAGTCGACTATTGCGTCAGATAAGAAGAGTATTTTACTGAAGAGTCATAAGTCTGATCAGTCGACTTATAGCGGAAAACCAGTCGACTAACCAGACAAGTTTTCGAAATAAAACTTTGATTAATTGAAATTGCAAGTTGAGAGAATAAACCACAGAGAGTCAAACATAGCCAAACACAACGATGTATCCTGGTTCGGTCCTCCTGACCTATATCCAGTCCCCAAGCAACCCACTTGAGATTTTCCACTATTCTTGAAATAGTACAAGAATACTCTAGGCCTTTGACAACAATAATGTCAAATCCGTAGACCTCTTTCACCACTAGAGAGAGCAAACCCACTCTACACCCTAGAGTGAAACTGACTCTAAAACCAAGAGTCCTACTCTCCAACCGAGAGGATCACTCTCACAACCTGAGAGTAATAACAACAACAAAAATTGAGTTTGCAATAATCTATAGCCTTGTATGTGATAGTGTTTTTGTATAGTGGCTATTAGGTCAACTTCTGAATTTAGTCTAAAACGTAATCAATGTTATATTAGACTGAAATTCAGAGAACCAGGTCTTAGAGAGTTTGTATGCTTTTGAAACACTTGTTCTTATTGAAAACAAAAGACTTGAAAGTTAAAGAATGCTTAGAAACTTTTCCAAATGATTCCTATACTCTATTTACAGAGTAAGAATCAAGGAACGTTGTAAAACAGTTCCATAAACCGTAATAAAACAGATTAAAAAGATTTGAATTTGAAAAACAAGTTTTAAATTCAGAAAATTGTCGAAACGGCTTGAACAGTCGACTGGGTTGCCATAATGAGTCGACTGGCCAGAGCTTGTATGAGTTCAGGAAGTTTCGTACTATGACATTCAACTGGTTCCAAGGAGCGGTCGAATGGTGCTCATACAGCTGAACTTATTCAAGCTTGTTTTGACATTTTGATTTTGTAAAACACTCATATTATTTAAAGTATGTGTGAGTGTGTGTGTGACAAGGCTATTACAAGTTTCTAAAACTCAAAGAATTAAAAATACAATATTACAAGACACTTTGTTTAAACATTTGAAGCACTTTGAATCTTGTCTTGAACTTGAGTCTTTGTCTTGAGCTTGAGCCTTTGTCTTGATGTCTTGAAGCTTAATCAATTACTCTTAAAAGCTTCATCAGATTGTGTTGCCTTTGTGTATTTCACCATGGTTTTGACTTTGATACACTCTGCAAGAGATATGTGGTAGAATAACTTTGTTTTGTGTTGTAGTCATCAAAACCAAGAATCAACATTCTCCCCCTTTTTGATGATGATAACACAATAACTTATAATAATAACAATATATATAGCAAGATGTCACACATAATTGAAAGGTATACAAATGTGAAATAAGCTCCCCCTAAATAATGTACAATATGCACACAATTGTGAAAAAAATAACAATGTATATAAATAATAAACAATATGCACACAATTGTGCAAAAATAACAATATATATAAAGCATGCACCATGCACACAAAAAATGATATAAACCACAAAACCATATTTTTCTCCCCCTTTATCATCAACAAAAACATAAGGAGGAAGGATACATCATAAAGAACAAAGTCAACATATATTGCATAACCATAACACATTTATACATAAGAAATCAAGTACATTGTGGCAGATTACAAATAGAAGATAGAAAAATAACAGGCATAAAACATAGTTGAAAATAATAATAAAAATACATCAAGTTTATTCTTCTTCTTCGTCGCATCACCTTTGGAGGCAAGAGGGAATTGGGGAAATTGTTGAGTGAACATGTGAGTAAGATTAGCATGGCTAGCCTCAAGATTATCCTGTCTACCTAGGATAAGATTGGTACAATCCATGAGATAATTAACGTACCGAAGTATAAAGACTCTCGGGATCAGCAAAAACAGCTCTAGGACGAGAAGAACTAGAAGCAGAAGACCGACGATCAGAAGTGGCTAAAGGAATAGGAGGCAAATTCCTTGGAGGAGACCGAGGATGAGAGTTAAGGATCTTCATACGAGCTAAACTCGCACGATCAAAAGACTCATAGTGAGTACAACACTCGACTCAGAATCAAGATCAACTTCATAACAATTGAAAATATGTGTAAGAAGTGCACCAAAAGGAAGGAAAGAGGTGCGAGCTTTATGGAGACGATTGAAAATGACTCGACTCCAATTAATTTGAATATTGCCAAAAATTGCATACACGGCTTGTTGCAACTCATATGAAAATTGGTCGTAACTACCCATTTTAGGGATAGTGTTATACGACAAGATTCTTGCAACGAGCTTAGCTAGCGGCGTAATCAATTTATTGGTCATGGGAGGACCACGATTAGACAAGAAAATTTTTGAAAATATAGAATTCTCATCCATCTCTATTTCACCCAAATCTAACCTCATTCGAATATTTTCACTGTAGTAGTAATAAATATTTCGTTACCATCCTCGGAGGTGGAAACCTTCATATTTGTATAAAACAAATAGATAAGTTGTGGATAGTAGAAGGGTTGATTGTTAAGGGAAAGTAATTCAAATAACACACATTGTTCAAACAATGGGGCAATGAGGAACCTATCTAAATCATGAAAATTCACAAATCTACCCGGAAATATTGCAATTTGACAAATGAGAAAAAATTTCTCAACAAGATTGGGATTTCATAAGTATGGAAGGTAGTTTTGAGAAGATTGACCTTCTTATACATTAGAACCTCTAGCTCTCTTAGGTTTAGGCATTGTTGAAAAACTAGGAAACTTGAAAAAGATTGAGAGATCAAGAGAGTGAGTTACCCAACAACAAGGTAAATAACCCAAATAGATTCAAGAGACACTAAAAGAACTCAGATCTGGATGGAAATCTTCAAGCCAAGAGCAGCAAGTCGAAATTGCCGCCAAGAATTGGAAAAGGGCAACCGACTTGAATCTTCTTGAGAGAAAAAGTGAAAGTGAAAGAGGGGTAAGAGATTTAGGGTTTTTGCATTAGGTAGACGGCTGAGATGAAGACTAGTTGGGAATGGAAGGTTAAGATCCATCAATGAGTAAAAGTAAGAAAGAGAGATGCCTTAGTTAAGTGACGATTCAGAATCAGAAAAACCAAACTAATGTCGCGACAGTCGACTGGTTTTGATATCAGTCGACTTAGTCGAGAGAAAATTAAACCAAACGAAACATCAAGTAAAACTTCTGTCAGTCGACTGGTTACTAAAACAGTCGACTGTCCAGAACACAAAATTCAGCCAAAATATGGACAGCGAAAATACTTTATAAGTCGACTGAAAAAGACGTTTAAGTCGACTTAAACAAAATAAATTTTCAAGAAATATCATGAAATCAGCAAATTTCTAGTTCTCTTCTAAAGTTGATAAAAGTGTCTTCCTTAAGTGGTTTGGTAAATATATCTGCTATTTGTTTATCAGTAGAAATAAAATCCAAAGTTATATCTCCCTTTAAAACATGATCACGTAGAAAATGATGTCGAATATCAATATGTTTTGTACGTGAGTTTTGAACCGGATTTTTAGATAGATTAATAGCACTGGTATTATCACACATTATAGCAGGTTTTTAAAATGAAATACCATAATCTAATAAAGTTTGTTTCATCTACAAAATTTGAGCACAAGCCAAACTTGTAGCAATATATTCAGCTAGTAGATAGGGATACCGAATTTTGCTTTTTACTGCACCAAGATACTAGTGAATGTCTCAAAAAGTGACAAGTTCCTCTGGTATTTTTACGATCAGTTTTACTACCAGCAAAATCAGTGTCACTATACGACAAAAGTTGAAAATTATCAGTGCATGGATAAAACAAACCATATTCAGACGTGTATTTAATGTATCATAAAATATGCTTCACAGCTTTTAAGTGAGATTCTTTGGGATTCGACTGATATCTAGCACACAAATATACACTAAACATAATATCTGGTTTACTAGCAGTTATATATAAGAGTGAGCCAATCATACCTCGATGGAGTTTTTGATCGACACTCTTACCTAAATCATCTTTGTCAAGTATAGTAGTAGTAGCCATAGGTGTGGTCTTACTACTAGTGCTATCCATGCCAAACCGTTTGAGCAATTTCTTAGGATATTTTTCTTGATTAATAAATATGCCATTTTGTGACTGCTTTATTTATAGTCCAAGAAAATAATTGAGTTCACCCATGTGACTCATCTCAAACTCATTTTTCATGGTATTAGCAAACTCTTGGCAGAGATTACTATTAGTAGATCCAAAAATTATGTCATCTACATATATTTGTATGATTAGAATATATGTCTCTATTTTCCTAATAAACAAAGTAGTATCTACTTTACCTATCTCAAAACCAGTTTCTAAGAGAAATTTTTTTAACCGATCATACCAAGCACGAGGTGCTTGTTCAAGACCATATAAAACATTTTTCAATTTAAAAACGTGGTTTGGGAATTGTTCATATTCGAAACCTGGTGGTTGCTTAACATAAACATCTTCCTTAATAAATCCATTCAAGAAAGCACTTTTAACATCCAGTTGGAAAAGTATAAAATTCATAAAACACGCAAAAGATAATAAGATCCTAATTGATTCTAGTCTAACAACAGGAGCATATATTTCATCAAAATTGATTCCTTCTTCTTGATTATATCCTTGTGCAACTAATCTAGCCTTGTTCATAACGACTTGTCCTGATTCATCTAACTTATTCTTAAATACCCATTTGGTACCAATTATAGTATGATCAGGAGGTCGTGGAACTAGACCACATACATAATTTCTTATAAATTGGTTATGTTCATCTTGCATGGCATTCATCCAAAATTCAATCTCACACGCTTCTTGTATATTCTTCGGTTCAAAATCCGACAAGAATATCGTATGAGAAATCATGTTAACATGAGATCTTGTTTGAATACCACGTGAAATGTCACCAATTATTAAGTCATGAGGATGATCTATAACTTCAACAAACGCTTTTGGTAAAGTTTGAGTCATCACAACAGGATCAGTCGACTAACAAGTCCATCAGCCGACTGATTCACATCAGTCAACTTGAGATCCTTATCAGTCGACTTGTCTAGGGTAGTTTGCTCTAGTGATTTAATAACTTTATTTAAAAGTGATGATTCAATTTTATCATCTTTAAAAACAGTAGATGAATGCAATGATTCATCAAATGAAACATGTATAGATTCTTCAATCGTCAAAGTTGACTTATGGAAAATTCTATATGCCTTACTCCTATTTGAGTATCCAATGAAGATACCTTCATTCGATCTAGCATCAAATTTATCTAAATTATCTTTAGTGTTTAATATGAAACACTTATATCCAAATACTTTAAAATATGATATTTTAGGAATTCTTTCATAGAATAGTTCATAACAAGTTTTCTTAAGCTTAGTCCTAATCAATATTTTATTTAAAACATAACATGCTGTAGAAACAGCTTCAGCCCAGAAGTACTTAGGCAAATTGCTTTCAACAAGCATAGTACGTGCACACTCTTGCAATGTCCTATTCTTTCTTTCGACTACTCCATTTTGTAGTGAAGCTCTGGAAAATGCAATTGAATGTGTTATACCATTCTTGTTGCAAAATTCTAAAAACGTTTCATTCTCAAATTCTCCACCATGATCACTTCTAATAGTGACTATGGTTAAAGATTTTTTATTTTGAATTCGTTTGCAGAAATTTGCAAATTCTTCAAAGGCATCTTATTTATGTTTTTAAAAGAAAACTCATGTAAATCTTGAAAAATTATCTACTAAAACAAATATATATCTACTTTTATTTAAAGAAGTGACTCTAGTAGGACCAAATAAATCCATATGGATTAATTCGAGGGGCATGCTAGTAGAAATCATTTCTTTTGTCTTAAAAGTAGATTTGACTTGTTTTCCTAGTTGACATGCATCACATAACTTATCTTTCTTAAAAGATAGTCTTTGCAGTCTTTTAACTAGGTTGTATTTAGACAATTTAGCAATATTTTTCATATTTACTGGCCAAATCTCTTATGCCAAAGCCAAGAATCATTAGAAGCTACTAAGCAAAAATTATTAGAAAATTCATTTGTTTTTAAGCATAACTCATAAATGTTGCTTTTCCTAAAACCTTGAAAAATAACATTTTGCATAGATTAATTATATATTAAACATGCATCTTTTTCAAAAACAATTTTATATCCCTTATCACAAAGTTGGCTAATACTTAATAGATTATGCTTTAATCCACTAACTAGAAATACTTCTTCTATAGTAGGGGTAGTGTTCTTACTGACCATACCTATTCTAATAACTTTTCCTTTGTTGTTGTCACCGAATGTGACTGTTCCTCCATCTATCTCTTGTATGGAAGAAAGAAGATTAGCATGACCAGTCATATGCTTGGAGCATGAGTATCCGCTGTCAAGTATCCAATGTTCTTTTTTAGGTATCTATAAAATAAGCATTGTGAATATGGTACCTTTTTCATTGGGTCCGAAAGGGATTACTTTTTGGAAAACCAAACCCAAAGTGAGTTTGATTTACCACAAAAAGCAGGAATATAATTTACAGAATTACATACATTAAGAACATAAGAATTTATATAAGTAATTCTATCGTTTAGACTCAGGTTGACTGGAACCCAAATATTTTTAGTCTGTCTAGTCGACTTTATTGTACCTTTCAGTCGACTGTTATGAGAAGTCAATCGACTAGAAGGTGAAATAGGTCGACTTATCTGAACTTTTCATCTCTTTGAATAAGACTCCAAATCTCTAGACAGACGATTGACATTAAGGTTTAGTCGACTAGTCTGAACTACAAAATTACTATTGTCATGGAAAACAACAGTTTTTTGTTTCTCAAAAAACTCATATAATTTTTTCTTCACATTGAAAATAGAATCAGTCTTATTACTACTAGTATTCTTAGAAGAATGATGTTTTTCATGAGTCTTTTGAAAACCAAGTCCAAACTTTTTATTAGATTGAACTTGATTTTGGAAAACTTCTTTTAAATTCTCCTTTCCTTTGTTAAATTTAGATACATTCTTGGATATCTCTTCATAATTTTTCTTAAAAGATACAAGATCTACATCCAAATTTGAAAGTCGAGAATTTAAAGATTAGACTTCAATATTTAAGTCAAGATTTTCTTGAGAAAGTGTTTGATTGACTTTCTCTAAAATTTTAACTCTAATTTTTTTCTTCTTAAGTTCTTGAAAAACTTCATTGAAAGCATCTAATAAGTCATTTGAATCAAAGTTTTTACTTACATCGTTTTGTGTAGCCATGAAACATACGTTCGCTACTTCGTTTGACTCCTTATTCTCTTCTTCCGATGAAGAGTCGCTATCATCCCAAATTGCTTGATATGCCTTCTTGTTCTTAATATACTTATTCTTTTTGTACTTGTCCTTCTTGAAGTTGGGAGCCTTCCCTATTGATTTCGCATTTTCTAATGGGCAATCCTTCTTCATATGACCTGTCTTGTTACACTTGAAATAAGTGGAAAGTTTATTAGTATCTTTAAACTTGGAATTAAATTTACCTTTTCGTAAAAATTTCTTGAACTTTCTATTTCTAGTGAACATGGCTATTTCTTCTTCATCTTCTTCTTCGTCTTCGGAATCCGACATGGCCTTGAAAGCGAGTGTCTTCTTCTTTTCTTGTTGAGGTTCTAGATCCTTCTTGCGTTCTTCAAGTTTTACTTCGAATGCAATATGATTTCTCACAAGATTCTCAACAGAGAGAGTTTTGTTAAATCGTTGGCTTATTCTATGGCGGTAGTCTTCTTCTCCCATTCGGGGATTAGGGCACGAAGAACTTTCCTCACTATTTCCGCTTGCGAGTACGTCTTTCCAAGGGCCACAAGAAAGTTTGTAATGTCCGTGAACTGTGTTATCATGTCCGACACATTCTTGTTCTCCTTCATAGGGAACATCTCGAACCTGTGAATAAGAACAGATATCTTAGATTCTTTAACCTTATTAGTACCTTCATGAGTTACCTCGAGTGTGTGCCAAATTTGATGAGCCGTTGTTGCAGTTGACGCACGATTGAACTCCTCTTTGGTAAGTGCACAGAATAAAGCATTCATCGTCTTTGCCTTGTTTATTGTGTTGCTCTTCATGTCATCGTTCCATTGTGCATAGGAAATTATAGGAGCGGTGAATTATGTCTCAGTCATGTTCCAAATCTCATAGTTGATGGACTGCAGGTAGATCTTCATTCTACACTTCCAATAGTTATAGTTTGTTCCATCGAATAGGGGTGGCCTTTGTGTGGATTTGCCTTCATGGTATTGGCTTGCATTTGAAGTAGATGTCATTACACTCAACCAGGCTCTGATACCAAGTGTTGGATCATGTAGGTAAGGCAAATAACACTAGAGGGGGGTGAATAGTGTTGTATAAAAATTAATTAAAAACTTGAACTTTTCGTACTGTAACTCCTATTTTCCCGTATTTATATTCTGTACTGTTTTGTGCCTCATTGTACTCTCTCGTCTATTTGAGATCATGTAATTTGTTCTGATTGAATAAGATTATTATTCTTGTCTCAACTCAAATTGTGGGTCCTTTTATCAAATTCAATTGTGTGCCATTTGTACCGTTCTTCATGAAAAATGGACCAATTCTTCTCCTTTATCTCTTTAATCATCATTTTAGTGCATTTTGACCATTTCTCTTGTTGGGCTCCTTTTGAAACGGATCCCCAAAATCCACGAACCCGCAAACCCTACTATAAAACCCTACCCTAACTCTAATCAAACCCTAATACTGTTATAACCCAAATCCCATAGCCGCTAATCATCTTCTTCACCCCGTTTCCTTCTCCATCTCTTTCGCACGCCATCAACCCATCCCCCGATCTCCTTCCGTCCACTTCGACCTCCTCTCCACCTCCGATGCTTCGCCAACAACCCACACCACCACAGAACCCTACCATCGTCCTCCATCTTCGCCATCGAACTCAACTCCGAAACCCAACCAAACTCGCCTTCATCCAAACTCGACATCTCCCTCACCATCACCTCGCCGCCTCCTACTCATCCCCTCGACCACCCCTCATCCTTCGTCACGTCGTCGCACACCCCATACCCACTCCCTTCGCTCCTCCCCTGTTCTTGAACCCAAACAGAGCCGCCGCGCGACGAGCTCCCTCTCGACGTCATCGCCGCCGCCACCGCCTACCATCCTCACCGTCGTCGACTGCTCCCCGGGCGAACCCCAACCAAGCTATCGCTGCCTTCAGTCGCCATCGAACCAACCGGAAAAGAACGAACGAAGAAGAAGGAGGAAAAGGTGGGATCGAATCACGACCATCGGATCGCGTCAAGATCCGCGCTATCAGAGCCCACCTGATCGGTGTCCCGTGTTCTGGCCACAGCGGATCCCATTCCGCTGTACGCTGTTCGTCCCAGATCTGGTGTGCGGAATAAATCCGATTGGCCGCGGTTGCTATCCCGTGTTCTTGCCGCACCAGATCCCGATCGACTGTCCGCTGTTTTGGGCTGATCCTGTGTGGGGGAAAACTCGATCTTCGGTAGTTTTTCACACGCACTTTTTGAGGACTTCTTCCAGAATTTTTCTACCCAAATTGCTCCTACAAGTGGATCTAGTCATCGTCAATCTAAGGCAAGTATCCTTGTACATTTTATTGTTCTAGTACAAGCACCCTTGAAATACTACAAATAGTTAGATTGTGACTCCTCTTTGAAATATCATTTTAGATCAATATTGAATCTCCAAATTGACAAATCTAAGAGTCACAAAATTTTCTTGTATTTCATTTATAATTATTGGACTCTTTTACCCTTGGACACATGAAAATATAGACATATGAATTTAGGAGCCCTAAATTTTTAGATTTATGTCACATTTAATTTTTGGACGAACTTGCGACCCTATAACTTGAAAAACATTTATTATTTGCTGTTTGATCCCCATTATCATGTATTTATGCCACATAATAACTTAGACGCCAAATGACATTTTTCCATGAAATCTACACTAGCAAGTTAATTCTACGTGTTGCTGTCTGAACATTCTTTTGCGGTTTCGACCCTTTTATCATTTGAATCTGGGCCTGAGCCCTGAATAGAAATTGTAGGTCTGGATGTGTAGATATCGATAGACTCCAAAATTTTCGAATTTGGAGTTACGGTCTAGGAGTTATGGCAGTTATACTGCAGCTGTGTCAGTAGACGCAGATTTGCAAAACTGCTGTATACATTTACTTTGCGAATTATTTTAGCTGTGTAAACAGCGAGCATTTGGCACGAAATTTTATATGTAGCTGCTGGACACCCTATAGGACATTCCCAATTTTTCTTAGAATTAATTTATATTATTTCAATCCTGTTTCACATGTATAAATACAAGAATACAAAATCTGCCTGAACAAATGTAACAAGCCGGGGTTGAGGGAAGGACTATGGAGTGGACAACATAGGTAAGTGTACTCGGAAGGGGCCCGTGTTTCCCAAAGTTGTATGTTAAATGGAACTAAGTGCCACGTAGAACTAAGTGTCACGTCATGGGTGACGGGGGCCACCTCTAGAGCCTACGGGGGCCACCTCTAGAGCCCATTATATGATTACATGATATATACTTGAGATCACATGGAACTAAGTGCCACGTAGAACTAAGTGCCACGTCATGGGTGACGGGGGCCACCTCTAGAGCCTACGGGGGCCACCTCTAGAGCCCATGATTTGATCACCTGCTTGCTTGATGCCTGAGTACACCGCCCTATAGACTCCATTACTAGGTCTAAACGTAATTGATTTGACTGTAGCAACCATGTAGTAAAAGTATGGATGCATGAAGTGCTACCTAGATAGTAATAACTACAAGACTTGAACATGGAACTTGAACATGACACCTGTCACTTGATACTTGATGATATGATACATGAAACATGATACATGAGACTTGAAACATGAAACTTGAACTCGACAACTTGTTACCTGATACTCGACAACTTGATACTTGAGACCTGACAACTTGACACTAGACTTGAGACTAGATACCTGACAATTGAACTAGATGCGTGTCACTTGAGATTAGATACCCTATGTGTCCACTTGTCACTTGTTTTACCGCTAGTATTTGTTATCCAGCTTGTTTACTTGAGTTATCCTTCTTGTTAGCTAGTTCTTGGTTCTTCTACTACTTGTTATATCCCTGTTACATTCTTGATTCCAGTCCCTGTTTTCCCATACTTGTACTTGCTTTCACTATTTGTGGTCCTAACTTGCACTAAGGGTATTTTCTCTTGTTTTTTCCTGTTTTCCTTTTTATATTTTATTAAACAGACTTTCGGGACGAGCTTCCCGCAGGAATTGGTGAGCAAAGGTTCTAGCCTTCATGTGGAGAAGAACTTGATTAGAACATTTATTACTTGCATTATTTGTTTATTTTTGGATTATTATTTCTTGCAAATTGAGATCTTGTAACGGGCTGATGTTCCCGAGTTTAATTTTGATTCAGACTTGAAACTACTTGGATGTTTTACCATATTTCAGTTGTTTCTGTTGCTAATAAAGTATTCATGCATGCTTGGTTTTATATATCTCTCTTGTTATATACTTGTTGTGATGCTGAGTCGATCCTACAGCTTATGAATGATGTTAAGATCATTCGCTGGGCTTCGTCACATACTCGTATTTCCGTATTTTGGGAAGCGGGGCGTGACACGTACTGTTAAGTCGACTGAAAATAGATATACAGTTAGCTGTTGCGTCAGATAAGAAAATTATTTTGCTAAAGAGTTACAAGTCTGATCAGTCAACTTATAGCAGAAAACCAGTCGACTTACCAGACAAGTTTTTGAAATAAAACTCAGAGAAATTAAAATTGCAAGTTGAGAGAATACAACCACAGAGAGTCATTCACAGCCAAACACAACGATGTATCCTGGTTCAGTCCTCCCAACCTACATCCAGTCCCCAAGCAACCCACTTGAGATTTTCCACTATTCTTGAAATAGTATAAGAATACTCTACGACCTTTGACAACAACAATGTCAAATTCGTAGACCTCTCTCACCACTAGAGAGAGCAAAACCACTCTACACCCTAGAGTGAAACCGACTCTCCAACCAAGAGTCTTAATCTCCACTCTCACAACCCGAGAGTGAAAACAACAACAAAAATTGAGTTTACAACAACTTTTATCCTTGTATGTGATAGTGGTTTTGTATAGTAGCTATTAGGTCAACTTCTGAATTCAGTCTAAAACGTAATCAATGTTATATTAGACTGAAATTCAGAGAACCAAGTCTTAGAAAGTTTGTATGCTTTTGAAATACTTATTCTTATTGAAAATAAAAGATGTGAAAGTTAAAGAATGCTTGAAACCTTTTTCAAATGATTCCTATACTCTATTTATAGAGTAAGAATCAAGGAATGTTGTAAAACAGTTCCATAAACCTTAATAAAATGGATAAAAAATATTTGAATTTGAAAAAAAAAAGTTTTAAATTCAGATTATTGTCGAAACGGCCTGAACAGTTGACTGGGTTACCATAATGAGTCGACTGGCTAGAGCTTGTATGAGTTCAGGCAGTTTCGTACTATGATAGTCGACTGGCTCCAAGGAGCGGTCGACTGGTACTCATACAGTTGAACTTATTCAAGCTTATTTTGACATTTTGATTTTGTAAAATACTCAGATTATTTAAAGTATGTGTGAGTGTGTGTGTGACAAGGCTATTACAAGTTTTTAAGACTCAAAGAATTAAAAATACAATATTACAAGACACTTTGTTTAAACATTTGAAGCACTTTGAATCTTGTCTTGAACTTGAGTCTTTGTCTTGAGCTTGAGCCTTTATATTGATGTCTTGAAGCTTGATCAATTACTCTTGAAAGCTTCATCAGATTGTGTTGCCTTTGTGTATTTCACCATGGTATTGACTTTGATACACTCTGCAAGAGATATGTGGTAAAACAACTTTGTATTGTGTTGCATTCATCAAAACCAAGAATCAACAATATCCACCCGACCTTGCTGCACTTCAGCCCCTTTTGGCTGCTTCGCTGCCCCCACGACAACCAGCAACAACTCCGCAACAACTTGCCGCTTTCACTGCCTTGCTGCTCTCTTTGTAGCCGTCGACTCCTAACAGCACGCCCGAGATCTGTTTCTTCCCCATTTGTGATGATGACTTTTTCTTTGAATCCGGTATACTCTCTCCACTTCTAAGATGTTTGTGATACTGCTTTAGCATCTCTAGAATATTATTTGATTTATCTGTCGCCCACAAATATTGAGAGTGTGTGCTTCTACTTGCTAATTATGATACAAATCTTTATTGCATATCTTACTTGCTGAAAACGATTAAGTATAATTGTTGATTGTTAAACGTGAATCTTTAATTAGGCTTGTTAAACTATTTCATATCTTGAAAATTCATGAAACCAATTAATAGTTTTAATTTCTAAGTTAATCTGCATTACATGTTGGTAAACTTAATTTTTTAAAATTCATGAAAAATTCTCTACCTAGGGATTACATCAACATATCATATAGACTTGGACTTTGGTGAGTTTGTTCATTCACTAGTCGAATTACTTCATGCAAAATTTCGTGATAGATTCTCTATCCTGAAATCTGGACAGATTGCATGATCTATTTTCAAATACTCGTAACTAAGTTAAACTTTACTGAATTGTGTAATTCCTAATTTTAATTTGTATAAAATAATGTCTAGTTTTCATAACAGAAATAATCATATTTAAATGACTTTGTTTGGATTCAATATGATTTTTGTGGTACTCAGTGCGCATTCTGAAACAACTGTGTTTTCTAGAAACTTGACAGATTCGTTAAGTTCTTTTCAGTCGATCATAATTTTGTCAACTAAAGGGGAATGAACTGATTCTTGATCATACGCTATACTACATCGAGTCTACTTCTTAGAACTGAAGGTTTCCTAAGTAAATGAATTTTATTGAATTTGTTATGCATTTTATAGTGCTACCTGCGAACACACGAAAAATTAGTTTTCAGATACAGGGACAGATGTACTTATGTGTTTTCAATTGATTATTTTTTAGCTCAATGAGAATCGAATGACATAATTCCTGATTCTAAGATGTACTAGTGCAAGTCTACTTTTCAAATACGAAGGTTTTACAATTACAAAGAATTTTAATGCATCTGTGATGAATTTCTACGACGAACATGCATATTTTATGATATTTGTCATCATTATTTTTTGATCACATTGAGAAGTACTTTTGAAGCATGATAAAGTCTTTTAAATAAAATGAACTGATAGCCGAAATTGATTCTTTTTATAAATAGCCGAAAATTAGCCAATTGGGTATATCGACGATGCTGGAAACCGGTGGGGTATTTGTTAAAAATGGACCCCTGGCTAAGTGGGTATGTGTTTGCAAGAGTATAATGGCCCATCAAAGACGTTTGATTAGGATTCTGAGCAGCTTCACGAAGACGTTCCTGGAGATTTTTGCACTCATGGGTTTATAAATATATAGACCTATCAAAATTTGATATGGTTCTTGTTGGGAAAACCAATAGGGTTATTGTTTTGGACCATTGGCTATATAGTACTGCTTTGAATTATTGAAGCAATGAGATTTCATTGTTTATCGACACTGGATCATTCGAAAAATTGAATATGTTGTTTTATAGACACTCTTTGAACTATCGGAAATATTGTTATTCCTTTGTTTTACCAACACTCCATGAATTTATGAAACTATTGATATTGCCACTACAAACAAAAGGGAAATTCCTAGCATTTTTTTTTGGCCAAACCCGGCGTTTTTAAATGTCGGGCTTGATGTGGGTGGCGTTTCGAAAAATGCTACCACAAGCGCCGGGGAAACGCCCGCCAAGGATGCAAAAAGGCTTTCCCGACGTTTGAAAATGCCGGGGTTGACTTATATGCTATCCCGCCATTTTAAAACGCCGGGATAGGCTAATTTTCAAATATTGAATTTTTTCCATTTAAAACCCCTATCCCGGCATTTTAAAACGCCAGGGTAGGTGTTTTTTTTAAAATTAATTGTTGTGTTTTTGTTTATTTTATCAAATCAAAATACCTCCAATTCAATTCACAATCTTTCACAAATTCATGAATTAAACATAATAAATAATTGAAATGTACTTTAGAACACAAATTCATTCAAATAATTAAACAATTCTGTCCAAATTACTCACAAATTTAATTGATTCCTAATTACATATGTGTACAAGTGCTCAAGAGCACAAAATTCACTGTCACTATTCAGTATTAACAACATAGAGACAGCAAAAATTTACTATCGCTATTCAGTATTCACAACATACAAGTGCTTAGCTAATAATTAAGCTCAAGCAAAACTCATACAAACATCTTTCAGGCACTCAGATCCAAGTGTGTTCCCCAGCAACACATGTATATCATATGCTGCAGCAAAACAAAAATAACACTGAGAAACTTCCTTCTCAAGTCAGGAACTAAATAATGCAAAATGGGAAGTTCAAAATTGCTAAATCACTTGATGCTAGCTTAGGAAAAACTAATTACTGACTGATTTGTTGTCCATCTTTCATAGTAATGTGTATATCTCTCGAGTGAATTTTTAGCTGTCTCTCCTCCTTTCACATTGATCATACTGAATATTTTGGAGAGACAGAAGAAATGAAAGATCAATGAAGATTTATAATGTTAATGATAGAAGTGAAAACAAACAGGGCAACAGAAATGGATTGACATACCGCACCCTCCTGTTTTGCTGCTTCATATCGATTACAAGCATAGAAACCACCAGTCCTCTCCCCGTGTTCTGTCCATGCACCCAGACATAACCTGTTCAAATCTAAAATATTTAAGGTATGGAATATACACCTTCTAATACTAAATATCAAGCTACTCCGATGTGAAACTTTTACCAGCAAAACTCGAATTTACAAGGAGGTGTGCATATGATATGCATACAACCCTGATTCTTCTCAATTGGCCTTTTGCACTTTGGACAAGGCTTTTAATTAGCTAAAATCCTGAAATACAAATAAATGAAACAAAAGTAATAAAATAAATAACAAAATGCATAGAATTTGGAATCAACCAAACAGATGACATCAAATACTAGGAGAACTGAATTAATGCAATTGATAACAATTTATCCAACATCTCAATAGCATAGGTTAAATAGATCCAAATTAAAAATGCCACATACATTAAGTATCGAAGAACTATACCAAAGATTAAATTCAGTCCATACATAGAAACTTCAGGCCAAGATAATCTGAATAATGTACGTTCTTGTGTATTTGTCAGAACAATAAGTAGATGCACTCTTATAGAATCCATGGACGAAAATTTTAAAAAGATGTCCCTGATACATCATACATGTTAGCTCAAGCCGCCACTTGCAAAACCACTAATTGTGACAAACAAACCAAATAAATACGGAATCTCAACTGTCATAATGACAAAGCCTATTTTATATTATCAAAGTGATCAAGAAAAATAACTGATGGCAAACTTACTAAACAGATATTGAAAACAATATAAGACAGAATCATTAGTTCTTAAATGAATATAAATCAGATCTAAATGAATAAGAAACTCACATAATTCTTTCTTGTCTTGATATGATCATACATGTTTCCTTGATATGATCCATTCACTTCTTTCTTGTCTTGCATCGACTGGAGTCTCTCACTACTATCGTGAAGAAAACATTATATGATGGCTGTCCAATTGGCAAGGATAGGCAATTACACTTAATCTTCCAAAAAAAATTACTTGAGTTTCTGCAGCACTTGCACACTCAAGCAATTAATTGGTACCAACAGTTGCTTAATCCAACAACCAAAAAAAGATATAACACAAAAAGCAAGCAAGCAAAGCAATCAAGTGAGCATATTCGATACGTCTAGGCCAACTCCACTTAATGAACTTTTAAGGTAAAAGTTTAATGTAAATTACATAACAAAGGGACATCAAAAAATAAAAATTAGTGTACAACAGAGAGTGATAAATTTAAATTTAGTGTTGACAATGATTTTATGTAGTTACAACTTTCTTGCAACTAGACTTATCATCAATGGACAGAGGCCAGCAGTTTCATATTGGGAATGGCATGTTCTGAAGGCCTAATAAGGTAATACTTTGATTGTTCAACAATCCAAACTACTTTCAAATTCTATCTAACTTTACCACTTATACAGCATGTATTAGCTGAAACAAAGAGCTAAAGCTATATTTATTCCATCAGACCAAACTCCTCACTCCTTTAGTTTGGATTCAACTATGAAAGAATAAACAGGGATTGTTATGCACCTGCAAAACTAAGATTCTGGAGAGGAAAATCAACAATATTGATATGGTAAGTTCACATAAATAGCTTTCGCTGCACGGATTATAAACAAGTGTTGAAAATTATGAAATAATTACAGAGCGGTATTTCTATGTCATGTGTCACCAGGATGAGGCAATTTGATCAAATTAAGGAAACGACGAATTGATTAAGAAGTTGAAACCAAAAAATTAATATTTTTGTATTTCATAAAATCCATTAAACAACGAGCAAGCCAAAGCAGTGGCCATTAAATTATTAAATAATAAGAAAAATATTTAATAATAATAGTGATATGGCTAAAAATAGGATTAAATCGGGACCGTTCACATCGGACACGAATCTTAAAGCTCAGGGGTAAAACGGTAATTTCACCGACTAACGGGTCTGAAATGGGAACTGGGTCTTTCTTCACGACCTAATAACCCACGAACGGATCCACCTCAACTGGGTACGGGTCCCAACCCAAAATGAACCCGGTCCAGCAGGATAGAATTAGGGTTCCTGATTAGTCCTAATCAACAGCCCTGATTCACATCTATCATTTCACTGGGGGGATTACATTCCTAATCTGATCACAGGAATTACATTCCTTATCTGATCACAGGGATTACATTCCTAATCTGATCCCAACGGTGACTATAAATACCCCCCATCCACCACCATTAAGAGGTAATCAATCTTTTGCCAATTTACGCTCTTTCATAATCATTCCTGGTTACTGACTTGAGCGTCGGAGGGTGCATCACCGGGATCAACCCCGGTGTCTAGCACTTTTTGCAGGTGAACGGTGGGAGTCAACGGTCAAACTCCGGCGGAACAGGTTTCAAGTTTGCTATTCAGGTTTTCCAAGGATCCACAAATACTATCTGTCTACCCCCACACCAGATTTAACGGTAACAGATTGGTGCCGTCTGTGGGAAATTAACGAATAGCAGCCTCCCCTCTTCCCGTTGGTCAGATCTTCTCCAGCCATGCCTCCTAGGAAAGTAAGATCTAGAGGGTCCAACCGAGGGCCAAACCCCGATCAGCAACAGGAAGTTTCCATCCAACCCGCTCAGCAGCAGGGGCAACTTCTGCCTCAAGCCGAGGACCCTCTCCAACAGGACCAGCCTCCTCTTCAAAATCAACAACCGCCTAAAGGTCTTCCCGGTCCTCAAAATATCGGTGCAGGGGTCTCGCTCCCAACCCGCAGAAACAACCTCTCCATCAGGACCACATCTTAATCCACAATGCCTCTTCAGATTCTATGGCCTCCCACAATCTCCGAGCTTCCGACCTTCGCAACACCATCCTCAATCGGCAGAAGGATGAGGATTTTCGCTGCCGTCTGGATGAAAAGCGGGTCCGAGAGGGAACCTCCCGCCAACAACGTTCGGATGAGCGATTTCCTCACCGCCGAGACTACAGAAGGTCCCCTGCCCGAAGGAGGCGGAGAGAGATCCCCGAGCATCACAGGAGAAGACCCCATTCCCCTACCGGTCGGCAATATCCGAGGAACGATGAGGCACCCATCACTCGTGCCGAGTTCCAGCAATTTGAAGCAACGGTGTTGCAAGCTCTCAACTTCTGGCCCAACAACAATAATGCCCAAAGGGTTCCTACACCCCCATGGGTCCCAAGTCCTCGCCATCGGTCCTTAACTCCTCCTCCAGCTCCTAGTCACCAACAACATAATCCTAGTCCTCGCCGCTCCAGGAGCTACCGTCGTCGTAGCCCCCGCTCTCCCTCGTACGAAGACGAGTTTAGAGGCTCGGTTGATTACCGTCGAAGGGATGATGCTGTCTACCGCCGTCTCCACGAAATGGAGAGGCGCTTGGGTCAGTTAGACCGAGAAGAAGAGCTTAGAGGAAGGACCCTCCGCCCAAGTCGACCTCCTTTTTTCCGAACCATAATGGAGGCTCCCGTACCAATTGGCTTTAAACCTCCTCAATTCGAGACTTATTCCGGGGAGATTGACCCCGTCGATCACATTGAAAGCTTCAAGACCCTCATACTCATCCATCAAGCTTCCGATGCTTTGCTATGCAAGACCTTCCCCGTAACTCTCAAGGGTCCGGCTCGAGAATGGTACTCTCGCCTTGCCCCATCCTCAATATTCTCCTTCGAGCAATTTGAGACCCTCTTCGTCACCCACTTCGTGAGTAGCCGCCGAACTGAGAAGACCAGCATTTTGCTGCTCTACCTCGACCAGAAGAAGGGTGAGAAGCTCAGAGACTATGTGAAAAGGTTCACAGCGGAAGCTAGGTCCATAGCATCCCTTGACCAATCGGTCGCTACAGCAGCATTTCAATCCAACGTCCTCAACTCCAGCCTCCGCTCCTCCCTCGCCAAGAAGCCCTCACAGAACTTCTCTGACCTCCTCCGGAGCGAAAAGTATATTCGGGCCGAAGAAGCTGAGCACCCCCCCAACTGGGAGGGGTCTTCCTCTGGGTCTAAAAGAAAGGGAACAGAAGAGGAAGGGGCTAAGAAGCTCCAGAAGGATAATGGCGGCCAGCGCCGACCCCCTCCCAGATTTGAAAGGTTTACTCCCCTTAACGCCAACATCTCCATGATTCTCATGGAAGTTGAGAAGGAGGGGGTAATTCCTCCTACGCCAAAAATGAACACCCCCGACAAGAAGAGGGACAAAGAGAAGTGGTGTCGTTATCACCGGGACCATGGCCACGACACCAATGATTGTCGGGCCCTGAAGAACGAGATAGAAGACCTCATCCAGAGGGGTCAGCTAAACAGGTTCGTGAGAAAGGACCGAACCGATCATCCTCCACCGCCTCGGGGGGCCAACAAGCATCCTGAACGTGATGAAATGCCCGACTTCGAAGAGGAGCGTGTCCAGCACCTCATTCATGGGGGCCCAATGGGGGGCTCCTCCAACTCCTCTCGAAAGGCATTTATAAGGGAACTTAGTTCGGTTCACGCCACACCTCCTCCTAAAGGCCTCGGAGTGCCCGTCACATTCTCAGTCAAAGACATTGAGGGTGTCCGAACCCCCCATTGTGACGCACTCGTCATCAATCTCCATATGGTGAACTTTAAGGTGGAAAGGATCCTAGTGGACAATGGCAGCTCCGTTAACATCCTCTTCCTCGCCGCTTTCAAAGGCCTCAAGCTATCATGAGACCGACTCAAACCCGCCGGCTACACACTCCATGGGTTTACGGGAGTGCCAGTGACTATTAAAGGGGTGATCACCCTCGACGTAACCGCTGGCAAAACTCCTACTACCCGAACGGATTCGATAGACTTTATGGTCGTGGATGTCCCTGCAGCTTACAATGTCACTTTGGGTCAGCTCGGTCTAGCAGCTCTTGAAGCCGTCCCTTCTGCCTATCACCTCAAGATGAAATTTCCCACCCGGGCAGGAGTAGGGAAAGTAAAAGGCAACCAAGAAACAGGCCGCAAGTGCTACATGACCTCGACTGGGGGTCCAGTCCTCTCCCTCGAAACTCTAGAGATCCCCCAGAAGAGTGTCCGACCAACGTCCGAAGACCTCGAAGGCGGAGAGATCCCTAGGACCTGGAATACCGACCATCTTTTCAAACACCAAGAAAGTGCCCCCGCACCTCTCTAAGTATTCCGAGATGTCGAACCGTTCCTTTCCTTTCCCTTGTATTTTTTCTCTTCATTTTTTATATGTAATAACGGCTCGCAACTTAGAAGCAGCCGACTAGTAGTCTTCAAGAAAGTTTTTTCATATTTACTTGTGCAAATGCTCATATCTCTCTGCTCTTTGCTCTTCACCCTAACGATGGTTCGGAGTCCAACACTTGGCTCGATTCTACTTCGCAAGCTCGCTCTTAAGCGGGCTAGAAGTAGTTTGCCATTCGGAACTACTCCCACAACCGTTGAACAACTCTAACGATGGTTCGGAGTCCAATACTTGGCTCGATTCTACTTCTCAAGCTTGCTCGTAAGCGAGCTAGAAGTAGTTTGCTATTCAGAACTGCTCCCACAACTGTTGAACAACTCTAACAATGGTTCGGAGTCCAACACTTGGCTCGATTCTACTTCTCAAGCTCGCTCTTAAGTGAGCTAGAAGTAGTTCACCAATCGGAACTGCTCCCACAACCGTTGAACAACTCTAACGATGGTTCGGAGTCCAACACTTGGTTCGATTCTACTTCGCAAGCTCGCTCTTAAGCGAGCTAGAAGTAGTTCGCCATTCGGAACTGCTTCCACAACCGTTGAACAACTCTAACGATGGTTCGGAGTCCAACGTTCGGCTCGACTGCACTCCCTCAGTATCCCGAACCGAGCGGATGAGGAACCGATCTCCACATATGGAGAAAAATTTTGCCGAACCAATTTCACCGTTGGATCGTCTCAAAATGCGTACTAGAGCATGATGAACAGATCAGATCGTGCTACGTATCCACAAAAAAACAAGATAGCGTTTTCTCAAAACTCGAGCCTCCCGCCTCGTGATTCATGCTATGATCGTGATTGGCCGTCCAGATTGAGCCACGTGCTAACGGTGAGTTCAGAGTCCAATGCTCGGCTTGACTGCACTCCCTCAGTATCCCGAACCGAGCGGACGAGGAACCGACCTCCACATATGGAGAAAAATTCTGTCGAACCAATTTCACCGTTGGATCGTCTCAAAATGCGCACTAGAACATGATGAATGGATCATTTTGAACTGCTCCTACAACTGTTGAATCCCTCTAACGACGAGTTCAGAGTCCAACACTTGGCTCGATTCTGCTTCGGATAATAGAAGTGGTTCGCCATTCGGAACTGCTCCTACAACTGTTGATTCTCTCACTTAAATAGCGAGTTCGGTGCTCACAACTCTCTCCTAGAGTTGCTCCTCAAACTCGTCTTCCAAATGGCTCTCCCCCAGAGCCGAGCTCTTCACTCCGCTCACCTCCGAAGCGGACGTCTTCTCAATGAGTTCGGAGCACAACTCTCTCCTAGAGTTGCTCCTCAAACTCACTTTCCAGATGGCTCTCCTAGAGCCGAGCTCTTCACTCCGCTCGCCTCCAAAGCGGAGCTTTTCTCGACGAGTTCGGAGCACAACTCTCTCCTAGAGTTCCTCCTCAAACTTGTCTCTCAAATGGCTCTCCTAATGCCAAGCTCTTCACTCCGCTCGCCTCCAAAGCAGAGATCTTCTCAAACAAGATCGGAGCACAACTCTCTCCTAGAGTTCCTCCTCAAACTTGTCTCTCAAATGGCTCTCCTAATGCCGAGCTCTTCACTCCGCTCGCCTCCAAAGCGGAGATCTTCTTAAACAAGATCAGAGCACAACTCTCTCCTAGAGTTCCTCCTCAAACTTGTCTCTCAAATGGCTCTCCTAAAGCCGAGCTCTTCACTCCGCTCGCCTCCAAAGCGGAGCTCTTCTCGATGAGTTCGGAGCACAACTCTCACCGAGAGTTCCTCCTCAAACTTGTCTCTCAAATAGCTCTCCTAATGTCGAGCTCTTCACTCCGCTCGCCTCCAAAGCGGACCTCTTCTCAACGAGTTCGGAGCGCAACTCTCTCCTAGAGTAGCTCCTCAAACTCATCATCCAGATGGCTCTCCTAGAGCCGAGCTCTTCAATCCGTTCGTCTCCGAAGCGGACCTCTTCTCAACGAGTTTGGAGCTCACAACTCCCTCCTAGAGTTGCTCCTCAAACTCGTCTTCCAGATGGCTCTATCCTAGAGCCGAGCTCTTCACTCTGCTCACCTCTGAAGCGGACCTCTTCTCGATGAGTTCGGAGCACAACTCTCTCCTAGAGTTGCTCCTCAAACTCGTCTTCCAGATGGCTCTCCGAGAGCCGAGCTCTTCACTCCGCTCACCTCCAAGGCGTACCTCTTCTCAACAAGATTCGGAGCTCACAACTCCCTCCTAGAGTTGCTCCTCAAACTCTTCTTCCAGATGGCTCTCTCATAGAGCCGAGCTCTTCACTTCGCTTATGTAATGCCCTAATTTTTCAATTAATGAAAATTTATTTTATTTTGCACGTAGTGTGCACGTGGAATATTTTTGGTAAATATTTTCATCAATATGAGTATAGATTTTTAAATATGTGCTTTTTAATTATTTATCTTACAAAGCCTTCTTTCAATTAGACAAAAAGCCTTTTTCTTAAAGCCCAAAATTTAATTCATTTATTTTTATTTTAAAATTATTATTTTGGCCAATAAACTAAAGCCCATGAGTTAATTCATTTTTGAATACAACTTGTAATGTTGGATACAATTTAAAGGTCACTTTTATATAAAATTTAATGTACAATTTTTGGAGGCAAATGCTTGCACGTGCATTGCACGTACACGTGCAAAGTGCACTTCCTATGCATGGCCGGTTGTGAGTTTGGAGGGAAACAAAAAATTTGAGTGGGATCATGGTGTGGTGGTTACTGATTATGGGTGGTTAGTATAACTCCTTAAATCTAAGTCATTTTCTCCTAACTCCTACTTCAATCTTAGCCATCCATTCTCTCATTTTTTTTAGTATAAATACCCCCCTCCCATGGCTAGTATTCTTATGCAAATTAATTCTTCCAAACCTATAGTTCAATTACATTATCTAGTAGTTAGTAAATGAGTAAAAGATTGAGAGATTGTGTGGGTTTGTGCTTGCAACAAGAAGAGAAGGAGAGGCCGGCATCCAAGAAGGGGAGCTCTCGGTGTGGTGTGCTTGGAGACTTGTGTGTGCGTCGACTAGGAGGAGGAGCACTCTCATTGCAAGGACATTCGTTTAGGAGGTTGCAAATTGTACTTTCTTCAATAAGGTGGGTAAATTTTCCCTATTTCTAAATAGGAATGCATGCTAGATTTAATTAGAAAAATGATGCATGAAAATGATTAATAAGAATGCATGCAAATTGTATGTGTGCGATATGATTATGGCTATGAATTGTGTAAAGAAACCTTCGTTAGTAGCATGAAAAATTATGTGCAAAGATTAGTATATTGATAATGTCGCTTTATGTGCTAAATTGGAAAATTTTTGTTATGACGTTGTAACGAATGAATTAAGATGCAATTATTATGTTTGGGAAATGAATAAGGGCAGAAAATTAGTATAGGGATTAATGAAATTATAATGTCGAAAAAGAAGGTATTAGTGGTAGTATATCAAATTAACCAAATTGTATCATAGAAATGTGTTAATTATTGAAAAATATGTTTAACTATTTGAGAAAATTATTCTCATATACTGGAGTGTAATTCATGATAGAAATGATTAATCTGGAATTTTTACAGTATCTTAGTAAGAACAACTTGAAATGAAATTTTCATGAACATCGATATATTTTAAATAACAGAGAGATTTGATTTAAATAAAGTTTAAGTTGTAATGGTGACAACCCGAGCCCATAGCTCGAGTGGTCGGATCATTCTTAATCGCTACAGTATGTGTGGGAGTTTTCTCTGAGGTTGAGGGATCGAATCCCGTTGACACCATTCTTTTTTATTTTGAACATTTCGAAAGAATCCGTTCGGCCGAAGAGCATTTAATGCTTTTCTCCCTTCTTCTAGACGGGTGTAGCACTCGGCCTAGTGGCTTGTGCCTTTGGTTGTTTCTCCTGTGGTCGCTGGTTCGACCCTGGCTTTTGGCAGTTGTTTATGTTGTGGGAAAACAAATTTTTTTTGGATGTTTTGATAATCAAAAAATATGGAAAAAATATATTTTATTATCTTAAAAATATGGGGAGTCTATGAAAAATAAATTGAGGATTATTTGCATGAAGTGGAGCATGTTTGGAGAATAAAAGTAGAATTTAGAACTATAAATTCTACACTTGCATTTGTATAAAGTTGTAGCTTACAAAAGATTTAGAATGGAATATTGGAAAGGAAATACGAATAAAAAGGAATTATGTGTAGTAATGTAAATTATTCTCGTTGGAGAATAATGTAACAAATTATGAAATGTAAATATTCATCTTTGATTGAATAACTAGTGATGTGGTTTTGAATGTGAAAATAATATTTCACGAGTTACATGATGAATAGTTGAATTTAATGTATAATTATGGACTATTGAACGATTTAGAAATCATGATTGGAAAAGAGAAATACTTTTTGAGTATGATAACTCAATATGTGAACTTATGAGTTGAAACACTCAACTTTAGAAATTGTGAATGGGAATTGAAACGAAAGAGTAGCTAAGTCTCCCCCAGTATTTGGAAAGAAATGGAATGAAATTTGAAATGAAAGGCCAAGGTTGGTCATGTTTGAATGAATGAATAAGTCCGGTTTAGTGGAGAGGCTAACTCTAGAGCTTTGATTTTGTTCATGATTCTGATAAAAACTAAGGATTAGTACATAGTGGAGACATGATGAAAGTAGAAGAAAAACATGAGTATGAGGGCCATTGGTTTGGCGGCGTGAGGGTATTCACAGGCTGTCTTCACGATGCGTCGTGACATGACGTGGATACTGCTCCAGAGTACCGTCCCGGTGGCGATGCTTGTGGGATGTTTGGTGACTGCAAGAGGATCGTGTGCCATGAAGGAGGCTGAATTACCACAGGCTGTCTTCACGATGCATCGTGACTTGACGTGGGGTTCCCCTCCAGGTTTTCTGTACACGTGCTTGTACTTATAGATCATCTAGGATACCTACCGTAATTACAGTAGTAGATTAAGTCATGGCGAGGGATTGAACCCTACAAAGATGAAGAACTATTAAGGGCTTGCCCTCGGACCTATGTAGTATAGGATGCATAGAATCCGAACAAGTGCGCATTAGTGTCATGTAACATAAATAACTGTATTAAGGACTAAGTGCACAATCACAACACGACATCAATAGGGTAGTTTTAGTTTGATATATGACAAGTGTGTGTTTGTTAAATATGGAAAATATGGTATACTATTCCCGGCATAGAGAAGATGGTCGTGTATAATATTCGTCGGTTGAATAAACTGACGTACCCACAGTCTTATATGCAGGTGAGTGACATGATAAAGATTAAAGAGGAACAGATGCTTAAAGATTATCCAATATTGTTGTTCATTCATTTAAATGTTGTAATTTTACTTCCGCTGTGCAGTGTAAATTGTAATGAATTTATGTAAACTCTGAAGTAAAGTGAAAAGTTCAAATTTCCTTGTAAAATTGTCCTAAATGAAGTGGAAAGATCCTGTAGAACTTTCGAATTTAGTTGTATTTGGGATTCGGGGCGTTACAGAGTGGTATCAGAGCCACGCTTCCACACTTGTACAAATTTATAAGGAACGACACCCTAGAAGTGGACAATAGTGTGTGTGTTTGAGTCTAGAGATTTAAATGTAAGTGACTTACATTTGTGTTGCTCTATGACTTATGCTTCTTCCTCTCTATTTCTAAGATGGCTGACCACTTCGACTTTGCTGGAGACGACGAATGGCATATCATCGAGGAAGAGTACCATCCTAGACAAGCAGATTCCGAGGATGAGTACTACCCAGGGCAAGCAGATTCTGACGGAGAAGAATGGCCTGAATCCCGAGAGATTACCCCACCTCCGGATTCATCTGATGACTCTTCTTCTGACGAAGAAGAAGAACCAGTTCCAAATGGTCTTGTGATATCTCTTCAGAGGCAGGTAGAAACACTGCGGGAGAGAGTCGAATTATTGGAGGCTCAATTGGCAAAGCGTAAGGACGACTTTGCAGTTCTCAGTCATCGGGTATGGGAACTCGAGAAGAGGAAGAATCTGACCGATGTGCTGAAGGAAGAAGTTGATGAACTACGGGGAGAACTTCGAGAAGCGAAGAGGAACCGTAGGAGTTAGACTGTTGTAGCTTCTACTATTTTCATTCTGATGTCAAGAAATATTTTTCAATTCGAATGTATAAAGTTTGAAATTCAATGAAATGCAAGTTGATTTAAAATTCATGTCTTATACTTCGAATTTAATGGACCTTTTGCATCAGAATATGGAATGAAAGCTATTGTGTTGTTCGATACTGGATCCTCTCATACTTTTGTGTCTCCTAAATTTGCTAAAGTGTTGGGAGTTGAACCAAAGATTTTTTCAGGCATGATCTTAGCAGTAGCTACTCCATCAGGAAAAACTTTAACCACTGATCGGTACTATGAGAATTGCGAGATTGTGATTGGAGATCGAATCTTCGGGATTGATCTAATCGAGCTGACTATCTTGGCGGTCGATGTTATCATTGGCATTGATTTGATGTCGGTGTACAGTGCAAGCATCGAGTGCAAGACCAAGGCGGTAACAGTGAAGGCTCCAGGTGGACCTGAAGTCACTTTCCAAGGGAAGAAGAAGTGTTCTAAGCTGGTGGCAGCTATCCGCAAGGAAGAGACTCCTGTGGAAGTGCAAAGGATTCCTGTGGTTCGGGACTATCCGACTGTGTTCTTAGATGATTTTCCTGGGTTACCCCTGCATCATGATGTAGAGTTGAGCATCACTGTTCAACCAGGGAGTGCACCCATTTCTAAGGCACCGTATAGGATGGCTCCAGTGGAACAGGATGAGGTGAAACGGCAGTTTGAGGAACTGTTGGAGAAAGGCTTTATTCAACCTAGTGCGTCACCTTGGGGAGCACCAGTGCTTTTGGTAAAGAAGAAGGATGGATCGATGAGAATCTGTATCGATTACCGAGAGCTGAATAAGGTCACTGTTCAGAATAAGTATCCTATTCCTCGAATTGATGACTTGTTCGATCGTCTACAAAGAGCAGCTGTTTTCTCCAAAATAGATCTTCGATCAGAATATCACCAAGTTCGAGTGAAAGCTGAAGATGTGCACAAAACTGTATTTAGAGCTCGACATGGGCATTACGAATTCTTAGTTATGCCATTTGGAGTGACGAATGCACCCACAATCTTCATGGATTTGATGAACAGAGTTCTGAGGCCGTTCATTGATTCTTTCGTCGTGGTGTTTATCGACGATATCCTCGTGTACTCCAAGTCAGAGGAGGAGCACACCGAGCATCTGGCAGCAGTTTTGAAGAAGCTGGAAGAGCAGAAGTTGTATGCCAAGCTATCCAAGTGTGATTTCTGGAAATCTGAAGTGGCATTCTGTTGTGCAATCTAGATACCTAAATAAATAGATAAAACTAGACACAAATTAAAACCTCGCAAGTGCACGAATCGTTTATAAAAGCGTAGCAATAGCAAGGGTCGATCCCACAGAGATTGTAGACTTTAACTTACCAACCAATAAAAAGAATAAGAATCATAAAGAGTTGTTCTAAAGGTCTAAAAGAAGTAAAACGATCAAAACTAAATTAAGAAATGCTGAATCACAAATATTTATGAAGTAGTTGGGTTTAGATCTCCACCAATAGTCAGTAATGCTGAGTCATCTTCTGAACTTCTTCTTATTACTCATGTTTGTTCCCTTCAAGGGCATGGTATCTACTCCTTAAAGTACTGTTTTCCTAAGCCAAGAATTAGGCATGGTATCTACTCTAATTCGTTTCTTTCATTAAGTATTTAGCATGGTATCTACTAAGTTGCACTTAAAGAAAACATAAGGTCAGTGGAAACGAACAAACACTCAAGGTTCTAGAAATTGGTATCAGATCTAGATCCCTTAAGTTGATTAAACCAAGAACCCCTAAAGATTCCCTTGTTACAAGTTACGGGCACGAGATACGGGTCGTCTCAATATGCTCATATAACAGATTCAGATAGATGGTAATGCAAACTTGATATTCTCAAGTTCTGTATGTCAGTCGACTGGTTGTCACCTCAGTCGACTGCTCTCAGAGCTTCGAGAACAAGTTTGATTATCATAAATCTATATCAATTCAATCAGATTCAATCAATAAGTAAAATAGAAGAACTCAGAAGAATATAGCACTACATAACTACGGCTTCAATCTACCCAACTATGAAATTAGTTCCACATAATAATACTTTTATTAATCAACAAGTTCAAATACATGAGCAACATAAAAGAAATAGAAAGGGAAGGAATAAACTGATGTAGTTCGGTCAGATAGGTCGGCTGGCTGTCACAGAGTCGACCGGCCGTTCTTTTCTTAATGCTTGATCTCCTTTCTTCTTCTTTGATGCTGATAAAGTGCTTCTTGTTGATGACTCTGGAACTCTGCGATTCGGTGATTCAGGAACGTGGAAGAGCCTATCCCCCAAATAATGCTTCTTGGTTGGTATTTATAGAACACGGCTAGAGAATTAGGGTTTGCACTTTCCTTTTTATAGAAAAGTCCTTTTCTTTTATTTATTTCCTCCCTCGTTGCTCTGTGTATTATTTCTTTCTCTTTTCTTCTATTCTTCCTTTTCTGTTCTGATTTGGATTAGATTTGAACGCATCTTCAAATATCTTATCTTTTAACTCTGCCGCCTACCAGTTGACTTGTCAGCGAACCAGTCGACTGTGTCGAGACTTCTGAAGATTTTATAGTTGATCATCCAAGTCGACCAGGCTTTGGGATAAGTCGACTGCACGAGCGGCTGTGGAAAATCAGCTTCTCTGTCCAGTCGACTGCTGTGGGGAATCAGTCGACCGATGATCTGCAGTTTTCTGTGTATCATCCTTAAAATCCTGAATTTGCTTCGTTTCTCCGTTTTAAGCTGTTTCCTATGGAAAAGAGAAAATAAGAGTTAAATTTAACATATAGAGCTTTCAAATGTCTAATTGCATTAAGATTATTGCTCCTAAATGTGAATAATATTGTGTTCATCACATTCCTAGGTCACATCCTTTCTAAGGAGGGAGTGACAACTGATCCT
Source organism: Hemerocallis citrina (assembly GCA_017893485.1). Taxonomy (NCBI): domain Eukaryota; kingdom Viridiplantae; phylum Streptophyta; class Magnoliopsida; order Asparagales; family Asphodelaceae; genus Hemerocallis; species Hemerocallis citrina. Next base: position 1,397,363 of record JACEHZ010000256.1, read on the forward strand.
CAGAAGATAAAGGCAGTGAGAGATTGGGCTAGGCCTATTACAATGAAGGAAGTCAGAAGTTTTCTTGGAATGACTAGATACTACAAGAGATTCATTCAAGGTTAAGCACAGATAGCCGTGTCACTTACTGGTCTGACCAAGAAGAATGTGAACTTCAAGTGGACCGAGCAATGTGAGGCAAGCTTTCAGGAGCTGAAAGAGAAACTGACTACTGCACCTATTTTGGCTTTCCCTAGAGCAGGTGTTAAGTATGATGTTTATAGCGATGCTTCACATCGTGGGCTTGGTTGTGTCTTAATGCAAGAAGGAAGAGTAATCGCTTATGGGTCTAGGCAACTACGACCGCATGAGAAGAATTACCCGACCCATGATCTGGAGTTGGCTGCGATTATCTTTGCCCTGAAGCAATGGAGGCACTACGTGTATGGTGAGAAATTGAACATGTACACGGACCACAAGAGTTTGAAGTACATATATCAGTACAGGGATCTGAATTTGAGGCAGCGGAGATGGTTGGAAGTGCTTGAGGACATGCGACCTGAGATCAAGTATCATCCTGGGAAGGCTAATGTTGTTGCTGATGCACTTAGTCGCAAGAGCAGTTTAGCCAGTTTGATTACAACTCAGAAGCATCTGATTGAGGAATTGGACCGAGCAGGTATTGAAGTTGTCTTGCAAGGATTGGAAGCATCTTTAGCTCAGTTAAGGCTTCAGCCTACACTGAATGGAAGAATCATTGCAAGTCAGGAAATTGATGCTAATATCTTGGAGATGAAGGAGCAAGTTGGTGCTGACAGGTTGCCCGGATTTCAAATCAGGGATGGAGTGCTGTGGTTCGGAGATAGACTGTGTGTGCCAAATCAGCCGGACCTGAAAGAGAGTATTCTTCAGGAGGCGCATGCTACTCTTTTGTCGGTACATCCTGGGAGTACTAAGATGTACAAAGACATCAAACAGCATTTCTGGTGGTCAGGTTTGAAGCGGGATGTGGCTGAATTTGTGGCGAAGTGTGAGGTTTGTCAGCAAGTCAAAGCCGAAAATCAGAGACCCGAAGGTCTATTACAGCCGTTACCTATTCCGGAATTGAAGTGGGATAACATCAGTATGGATTTCATTACGGGATTGCCTAAGAGTCCTAAGGGCAATGATGCGATTTGGGTTATAGTCGATCGACTAACCAAGTCCGCTCACTTTTTGGCGATGAAACTCACTGCTTCGATGGACAAGTTAGCTGAGTTGTATGTTGGCGAGATCGTCCGGCTTCATGGTGTTCCGTCAACTATTGTGTCTGATCGAGATGCGCGGTTTACTTCGCATTTCTGGAGGAGTCTTCAGACAGCTTTGGGTACCAAGACAGATTTCAGCATTGCTTTTCATCCGCAAACCGATGGGCAGACCTAGAGAGAGTCAACCGTATTCTTGAGGATATGCTTCGGTGTTGTATACTAGACTTTGGAGGCAGTTAGGAAAGGCATTTACCTTTGGTAGAGTTTGCCTACAACAACAGTTTTCAGACTAGCATTGGGATGGCGCCATACGAAGCTCTGTATGGCAGGAAGTGCAGGACACCTGTTTGTTGGTTTGAAGTTGGGGAGCGTCAGTTGTTTGGTCCTGAGCTTGTGCAGAAAACCTCTGAGAAGATTGTTCTGATCAGGAAAAGGTTGGTAGAAGCTCAGAGCAGGCAGAAAAGCTATGCAGACAATCGGAGAAGGGACCTTGAGTTTGAGGTTGGTGACTTCGTCTTTCTAAAAGTATCACCCAGTAAAGGTGTGGTTCGATTTGGCAAAGGCGGGAAATTAGCCCCGAGGGTTATAGGCTCGTACAAGATATTGAAAAGGATCGGGAAAACTGCTTACCGGCTTGAGTTACCAGAAGAGTTGTCTCAGGTGCACAATGTCTTTTATGTGTCTATACTGAGAGGTTATATTCCAGATCCGAGTCATCATTTGCCTGAAGTGCTGGAAGGTTTGCAGTTGAATCTGAATTACATCGAGTCTCCTGTCGAGATTGTTGATCGTCGAGAGAAAGTCATGAGAAATAAGACGATACCGACGGTCAAGGTAGTCTGGAGAAACCATTTGGTTGAAGAGGCTACTTGGGAGTCTGATGAGAGGATGTTGAAGGATTATCCTGAGCTTTTTGTTTGATTGTATCTTTGTATTCTTTTGTGCTTGTTATTAGTGTTAGTGTTTGTTTTTCTCGCTCTTGACTATAGTTCCGGGGACGGAACTATTCTAAGGAGGGAGTGTTGTAATGCCCTGATTTTTCATTTAATGAAAAATTATTTTATTTTGCACGTAGTGTGCACGTATAATATTTTTGGTAAATATTTTCATCATGATGAGTATAGATTTTTAAATATGTGCTTTTTAATTATTTGTCTTACAAAGCCTTCTTTCAATTAGACAAAAAGCCTTTTTCTTAAAGCCCAAAATTTAATTCATTTATTTTTATTTTAAAATTATTATTTTGGCCAATAAACTAAAGCCCATGAGTTAATTCATTTTTGAATACAACTTGTAATGTTGGATACAATTTAAAGGTCACTTTTAAATAAAATTTAATGTACAATTTTTGGAGGCAAATGCTTGCACGTGCATTGCACGTACACGTGCAAAGTGCACTTCATATGCATGGCCGGTTGTGATTTTGGAGGGAAACCAAAAATTTGAGTGGGATCATGGTGTGGTGGTTACTTGATTATGGGTGGTTAGTATAACTCCTCCTTAAATCTAAACCATTTGCTCCTAACTCCTACTTCAATCTTAGCCATCCATTCTCCCATTTTTTTAGTATAAATACCCCCCTCCCATGGCTAGTATTCTTGTGCAAATTAATTCTTCCAAACCTATAGTTCAATTACATTATCTAGTAGTTAGTAAGTGAGTAAAAGATTGAGAGATTGTGTGGGTTTGTGCTTGCAATAAGAAGAGAAGGAGAGGCCGGCATCCAAGAAGGGGAGCTCTCGGTGTGGTGTGCTTGGAGACTTGTGTGCGCGTCGACTAGGAGGCGGAGCACTCTCATTGCAAGGACATTCGTTTAGGAGGTTGCAAATTGTACTTTCTTCAATAAGGTGGGTAAATTTTTCCTATTTCTAAATAGGAATGCATGCTAGATTTAATTAGAAAAATGATGCATGAAAATGATTAATAAGAATGCACATTTAATTGGAAAAAAGATCTATAATTGATTGAATTGTTGATGTGCAAATTGTATGTGTTTCTACTGTTAAAATTCAAGTTGTGTGCAATATGATTATGGCTATGAATTGTGTAAAGAAACCTTCGTTAGTAGCATGAAAAATTATGTGCAAAGATTAGTATATTGATAATGTCGCTTTATGTGCTAAATTGGAAAATTTTTGTTATGACGTTGTAACGAATGAATTAAGATGCAATTATTATGTTTGGGAAATGAATAAGGGCAGAAAATTAGTATAGGGATTAATGAAATTATAATGTCGAAAAAGAATGTATTAGTGGTAGTATATCAAATTAACCAAATTGTATGGTAGAAATGTGTTAATTATTGAAAAATATGTTTAATTATTTGAGAAAATTATTCTCATATACTGTAGTGTAATTCATGATGGAAATGATTAATCTGGAATTTTTACAGTATCTTAGTAAGAACAACTTGAAATGAAATTTTCATGAACATCGATATATTTTAAATAACAGAGAGATTTGATTTAAATAAAGTTTAAGTTGTAATGGTGACAACCCGAGCCCATAGCTCGAGTGGTCGGATCATTCTTAATCGCTACAGTATGTGTGGGAGTTTTCTCTGAGGTTGAGGGATCGAATCCCGTTGACACCATTCTTTTTTATTTTGAACATTTCGAAAGAATCCGTTCGGCCGAAGAGCATTTAATGCTTTTCTCCCTTCTTCTAGACGGGTGTAGCACTCGGCCTAGTGGCTTGTGCCTTTGGTTGTTTCTCCTGTGGTCGCTGGTTCGACCCTGGCTTTTGGCAGTTGTTTATGTTGTGGGAAAACAAATTTTTTTTGGATGTTTTGATAATCAAAAAATATGGAAAAAATATATTTTATTATCTTAAAAATATGGGGAGTCTATGAAAAATAAATTGAGGATTATTTGCATGAAGTGGAGCATGTTTGGAGAATAAAAGTAGAATTTAGAACTATAAATTCTACACTTGCATTTGTATAAAGTTGTAGCTTACAAAAGATTTAGAATGGAATATTGGAAAGGAAATACGAATAAAAAGGAATTATGTGTAGTAATGTGAATTGTTCTCGTTGGAGAATAATGTGACAAATTATGAAATGTAAATATTCATCTTTGATTGAATAACTAGTGATGTGGTTTTGAATGTGAAAATAATATTTCATGAGTTACATGATGAATAGTTGAATTTAATGTATAATTATGGACTATTGAACGATTTAGAAATCATGATTGGAAAAGAGAAATACTTTTGAGTATGATAACTCAATATGTGAACTTATGAGTTGAAACACTCAACTTTAGAAATTGTGAATGGGAATTGAAACGAAAGAGTAGCTAAGTCTCCCCCGGCATTTGGAAAAAAATGGAATGAAATTTGAAATGAAAGACCAAGGTTGGTCATGTTTGAATGAATGAATAAGTCCGGTTTAGTGGAGAGGCTAACTCTAGAACTTTGATTTTGTTCATGATTCTGATAAAAACTAAGGATTAGTACATAGTGGAGACGTGATGAAAGTAGGAGAAAAACATGAGTATGAGGGCCATTGGATTGGCGGTGTGAGAGTATTCACAGGCTGTCTTCACGATGCGTTGTGACATGACGTGGATACTGCTCCAGAGTACCGTTCCGGTGGCTACGCTTGTGGGATGTTTGGTGACTGCAAGAGGATCGTGTGCCATGAAGGAGGCTGAATTGCCACAGGCTGTCTTCACGATGCATCGTGACATGACGTGGGGTTCCCCTCCTGGTTTTCTGTACAAGTGCTTGTACTCATAGATCATCTAGGATACCTACCGTAATTATAGTAGTAGATTAAGTCATGGCGAGGGATTGAACCCTACAAAGATGAAGAACGATTAAGGGCTTGCCCTCGGACCTATGTAGTATGGGATGCATAGAATCCGAACAAGTGCGCATTAGTGTCATGTAACATAATTAACTGCATTAAGGACTAAGTGCACAATCACAACACGACATTAATAGGGTAGTCCCTTTAGTTATATATGACAAGTGTGTGTTTGCTAAATATGGAAAATAAGTTATACTATTCCCGGCATAGAGAGGATGGCCGTGTATAATGTTCTTCGGTTGAATAAACTGACGTACCCACGGTCTTATATGCAGGTAAGTGATATGATAAAGATTAAAGAGGAAGAGATGCTTAAAGATTATCCAATGTTGTTGTACATTCATTTAAATGTTGTAATTTTACTTCCGCAGTGCAGTGTAAATTGTAATGAATTTATGTAAACTCTGATGTAAAGTGAAAGTTCAAATTTCCTTGTAAAATTGTACTAAATGAAGTGGAAAGTGTTAGTGTAGGTGCCCTAGAGACAATACATTAGAGTTTTAGAAACGCTATTATGTCATTATGTTTTAGTGATTATTACAATATATGTTTATTATGTCTTTATTTACTGCGTTATAAATGTTAGCATAATAAATGTCCTTAGAATATGATACAAATTATATAGATTCAAATATGAGATTTGAACATGAGATTATATATGTTAAGAGTATCATATTCTTAAATGTCCCTAGTCGAGTATTATTATTATAAGGACAATAATAATACATCGAGACTAGTATGTTGATTGACTGATGACCATATCTCATTGGTCATTAGTATAGAGATGCTAAAGTCAATGCATAGGTACATGTAAGAGTACAGTGTACTGGACTGACCCACCGTGAGATTCTACATGGAAGATTATAAATAGTGTCATAAGAAATCTCACAGTGATAATGGTGTAATGATCCTTAGACCTGAAATTATTATAGTTCTACATGAGAATTAATATACTTTGATTTCATCAAAAGTTATCTTTAACCGGGTAATGATAAAGATGGTTGTTGGGTATATTATGAATCATGTGAGAGATATGAATGATCTAGATGGGATTTAACCCTCCTATTTATAGGAGTGATATTATTGGCCTCTTGTTTGAGTGAGACTATGAAATGCATGACCATGCTCAAATATTGATTTGTTTGAATAGTCTACTCATCGATCAAGAAAATAAAGATTAAATTATGAAGAGGATGACACAAACCATGCCTCAAGTTTAATCTATAATATCAAGGTTAAAAGGATTATATTACATGGAACATTAGTCACGAAAGGTTTAATCGAATCACCGATTTATTATTATTACTTGGGTAGCAATGATGTATTACTAGATGCCGCTCATTGTTTATAATTTTATTGAATAATAAACTTATTGCCAACGTAATAATAACCTACAGGGTCACACACAAGAACGCTTGAAGGAGATTTAATTTAAATTATGAATTTAAATTAAATAGTAATTCGATTTTATTTATAATATTAATTAAGTGAGACTTAATTAATTAATTAAATAGAATTTCAAATTTACTAATTATTAGAATTAGAATTATATTAGAATATTAATTAAGTTTGACTTAATTAATTATTTAATTAAGAATTCTAATTTTAATAAAAGCCCAATGGGATTGGGCTTTAGAAAACAGATTTTTCTCTCTATAAAAACATCTTAAACTCTCAAAATTAGGGTTACAGGTTGAAGAAAAAAAACCCTAGCCGTTTGAGAGATGAAGATGGAGACAGAGAGAAGTTGGTTTTTCGGATGCTAGTACATCGCTCCTTCAAAGATCAAGCGTTCGTGTGGATACCGGTAGAGCGTAGATTGCGAAAGCGGGATGCGTGGTGATTCAAGAAGCTTGGACCTCTTTGATTCTCCCTTATTAAATTGTTAAAGCTTCTTAAGGTATTTATTCTTAATCTCCGAATTAAATCTTGTATTTTCGCATGGATCCTGCAGAGGGTTTCGAATTTTATTTATTTTTCACGCTTATTCCGCTGCGTTTATGTGCTCGAAACCCTTCAGAAAGATCCTGTAGAACTCTCAAATTCAGTTGTATTTGGGATTCGGGGCGTTACAGCTTACCTCCAAGGCGGACATCTTCTCAGCAAGTTCGGAGCTAAAACTCTCTCATAGAGTTGCTCCTCAAACTTGTCTTCCAGATGGCTCTCTCCTAGAGCCGAGCTCTTCACTCCGCTCGCCTCCAAAGCGGACTTCTTCTCAACGAGTTCGGAGCTCACAACTCTCCCCTAGAGTTGCTCCTTGCACTCACTTCAATGAATGGGTCTTCCCATGGCTCTTACGAGGATCTTCCTAGCACCTCTTCTCCACCCCTAGGAGTGGAGCTCCTCTTCAAAAATCTCCAAAACCAAACAGAACAGAGGCAGAGCTCCGGAGCTCTTCACCTCTCCCATATGCCGACCCCCTTCCTCGTCAAGGTCCGACCCATCCTCTCAAGCCGAAGAGCAGAGGCAGAGCTCTGACCCATCCTCTCGAGATACCGAGCTACTATGGGCAGAGGGGGAACTACCGAGTCACCGAGCCGAGTGGACGAGGTACCGACCTCCACATATGGATAAAAATTCTGCAGAGCCGGTTTCACCGTTGGATCATGCCAAAAAACGTGCGAGAACATGATGAACGGCTCAAATCGCGCCACGTCTCCACAAAACGACATGATAATGTTTTCTCGAAATTTGAGCCTCTTGTCTTGTGATTCGCGCCACGATCGTGATCAACCGTCCAGATTGAGCCGCGTAGCTCGGATCTGCCAATCTACCGAACTGCGAAGCGGCGAAAAATGTGCCTCAAAATCCGTGCTCGGATTCGCCGAACAAGCAAGCAGATAAAGAGGAAGAAAGAAAAAGAGGATAACGGGTCGGGGTCGGATCCGATACCCACGATCCGACCCATACCCTTCTTGGCTTCTTCATTCTTCTCCTTCTTCTTCAGTCTTCCCGCCAAAAGTACCCAACACTTCTCCTCTTCTTCACTGTGCGAAAGAACAAGGCAGAGGAAAGCACCCGAATGCCTCTCCTCCACTTCTTCTTTCTTCTCAGGGCTGAGCTCTGCCATGGCCGAGCCACCGAGCCGAGGTACCGACCTCCACATATGGAGAAAAATTCTGCCAATCCTATCTCACCGTCGGATCGTCTCAAAATTCGTGCTAGAACATGATGAACGGCTCAGATCTCGCCACGTCTCCACAAAACGACACGATAACGTTTTATCGAAATTTGAGCATCCTGTCTCGTGATTCGTGCCACGATCGTGATCAATTGTCCAGATGGAGCCACGTAGCTCGGATCTGAAATCCGAGCTACCGATCTACCGAGCAGCAAAGTGGTGAAAAATGCTCCTCAAAATCCGTGCTCGGATTTTCCGAACAAGAAGCAAAGAAGAAGAGCTCGGATTTGCCGAACAAGAAGCAAAGAAGAAGAAGAAGACAATATATATATATATATATATATATATATATATATATATATATATATATATATATATTTTTGGAACGAAGCCCTTCCCTTCTTCTTCTTCCCCATGCTCCCGCCAAAACAGAAACTAGACGGCTAACCCCTTCTTCTTCAACAAACTGGCGCCAACAACCTGACACAAGAAATATAAACCCAATTTCACCTCCGAGCTTCGGCTCCTCCCTCACCGAGCCTCCGACGAGCTCCACTCCACTCGCCAAGCTCGTTCGCCGGAGCTCCTCGCCTTGCCTCTTCTTCGTCGAAGCCTCGACGAGCTTCAACTTCGACGCGCCGAGCTCCTTCCTCGGCGAACCCACAGGAGAGCTCCACTCCCCCATCGCCGAGCTCGGCACATCTCTTTCCCGAGCTGCCTCCGTCGTCAAAGCTCCGAACTCCACTCACCAAGCCTCCGACGAGCTCCACTCCACTCGTCGAGCAGGTTCGCCGAAGCTCCTCGCCATGCCTCTTCCTCATTGAAGCCTCGACGAGCTTCGACTCCGACGTGCCGAGCTCCTCCCTCGACGAACCCAACACCCATCTTCAACATCTGACCGAGCTCCTTCAGCTTGCAGCTCCACCCTCGACGAGCCACCCTTCATCGAAAGCTCGAACTCCGCCAACTCCTCACCAACTTTCCGAGCTCCATTAAGATCCCGCGCCGAGCTCTCCCCCCTGTACGAGCTCGAGCTCTCCTCAACTCCGAGCACCGAGTCCAAGCCCAAGCTCTCCACTGTCGATGAACCCAATTCCGAGTTCCATTCCGAGCTCGCAAAGCGACGAAGCTCCGAACTCCAACTCCCTCGCCGAGCGTCGCCATGGCTTCGCCTCCTCGCAGAGCTCGCCCATAGCCGAGCCCACCTCCCTCCGCTGAGCTCCTCTCCCATACCGACGTCGAGCTCCCTCTTCGTTGGAGTGGCGCCGAAGAGAAGAGACGAAGGAGAAAGGAAACAGAGCAGACAAAGCAGAGGAGAGAAGCAGCGAAAGACAAAAAAAACGCCACGTGGCACTGCCACGTGGCTACATCTCGCTGCGTGGCCGAGCCGAGGAGCCGAGGTGCCGACCCTGTAATTGGAGAAAAAACCTGCCGACCCACATGATCCGTCCGATCGTCTCAAAATTCGCGTCACGACACGATCGACATCCAGAAATGCGCCACGTGTCCAGAACGTGATCTGCCTTGCGATGCGCGCACATCTGATCATGATCGATGCTCAGAAACGCGCCACATGTCCAGGTAATTTTTAATTTATTTATTTATTTATTTATTTATTTATTTATTTATTTATTTTTTGTTTTAATTATTTAAAAAAATCCGAAAAAATAATTAAAAAATCGAAAAAATTAATTAAAAATTCTTAAAATAATTATTAATTCATAAAAATTATTTTAAAATTCTGAAAAAAATAATTATTTAATTAGAATAATTAATTAATATTTTTGATAATTAATTATTTAATTCGGAAAATGAATAAAAAATGAGAAAAATGAGAAAAAATTCAAAAAAAATCTGGAAAAATCACCAAAAATCCAAAAAATACTAAGGATATTTTTGGATATTTTACAAGCCCAGAATAACACCGTTACACCCCAAGCAAGATTCCAAACTCCCTTAAGAACACCGATAAAATCCCATACGCTATTAGAACAACAAAACTACTCCTCGAAGACTGTAAAACTCAGTCTCCAGGAGTGGGGGGCTCGTGATATGACTAAAAATAGGATTAAATCGGGACGTTCATATCGGACACGAATCTTAAAGCTCAGGGGTAAAATGGTAATTTTACCTACTAACGGGTCTGAAATGGGAACTGGGTCTTTCTTTACGACCCAATAACCCACGAACGGATCCAACTCAACTGGGTACGGGTCCCAACCCGAAATGAACCCGGTCCACCAGGATAGAATTAGGGTTCCTGATTAGTCCTAATCAACAGCCCTGATTCACATCTATCCTTTCACTGGGAATTAGGGATTACATTCCTAATCTGATCACAGGAATTACATTCCTTATCTGATCACAGGAATTACATTCCTTATCTGATCACAGGAATTACATTCCTAATCTGATCCCAACGGCGACTATAAATACCCCCATCCACCACCATTAAGAGGTAATCAATCTTTTGCCAATTTACGTTCTTTCATAATCATTCCTGGTTACTGACTTGAACGTCAGAGAGTGCGTCGTCGGGATCAACCCCGGTGTCTCGCACTTTTTTGCAGGTGAACGGCGGGAGTCAACGGTCAAACTCCGGCGGAACAGGTTTCAGGTTTGCTATTCAGGTTTTCCAAGCATCCACAAATACTATCTGTCTACCCCCACACCAGATTTAGCGGTAACAAATATATAAAATAAACATAATGGTAGGCATATAAGTGTGTTTCATTCTAACGTCTGCTTCAGTAGTTTGAAGGTCATAACATCGCCTGGTAAAAGCCTTTCGATAAAGAACTTCCTGTTTTTTGATCGAATTTAATTTCTTAGTAAGAGGAGGTACACGGCGATCCATGTCTTCAAACATATACCAAAATGCGGAGCATTTATATAGGACAACTTCTCAAAGTAGATGTCTATAATGACAAAATTATAACACCAACAAATTCTTTAGTATCATCTGCTAAAGAACATAGTTCTCTACTACTAATTTCAATTTCGGAACATCAGGTTTCAGAGATTGCAGGAGGTGGTTTTCATCACTATGTTTTTAAATTCTATTTTGACAGCTTTATCAATACTATCTTTACAATATATAGGTTTCAAGGGATGATTGGTAAGGTTCAATGAATTTTAATACTTCTATCTTGTAGTTTATGGTGTAAAAAACAGAAGCTGTGGGTAAGTTAAGATTTTCCATTAATCTACCAAAATAAACAGCATCAAGTTAAGATTTTGGCATTAATGTAGTTATAAAAACAATAATATCCATAAAGTTGGGATTTTGATAGATTTAGTAAATATAAACCCTAAATTCCAATCAATTTTAATTCCAAATTAAGAAACAAAATGAAGTCAGATTTCTAATCAAACCCCTAGATTCAAAACAAAAAATCTCAACACAAGATCAAGATCTACTCACCTTGGAACCGACCATGATCTGAACTTTGACGGCTGGGGACCAGGGGGGCGATGGAGGGGAAGGGGGACAACGGCGTGGGGCATGGGGTAATTCAGGGGGTTTAGGATCAAATTCCTAATCTACCAAACCCCTAGATTTCTAATCTACCAAATTCCTAATCTAGGGTTTTTGGTATGGGTTTCAGTGCGAATAGGGAAAGAGAGAGAGAGAGGGAGAGTGGGTAATTTCAGAGGGAGTGTGGGACATGGGGTTTATTAGAAATGAGTCAATGCCGGCGATTGAAAGCACCGGGGTATGGACATACCCCGACATTTTTAACAAACGCCGGGGTTTCTTTGGACCCCGCTTTTTCTTAAAAGCGCCGGGGAATATTCTGGCGAAACACCCAAACGTCGGGATAGTTTCGCCGGGTATTCTTACATCTTTTGTAGTGTGCATTGTCTTATCGGTACTTAGTGATTTATCAAAATCAGTGACCTGCATTGTTTCTTGATATTTTGTGAATAATCGAAACCACAGATCTTTCGTTGTCTTTTTGACAGTTTATAACATTGTATTGTTTTATCAAATAACGTTCGACAACTACTGAAGCTAGTGAAAACACATTACTATATTGGGTTTCGTTATGAACATTATATGACTTTGATTTTATATGCATATAATTGAACATATCAATATAGTGCCTCATGGGTTTCATATGATTTAAAATATATTCGGATTGTGCAATTACATACAAACTATAATTTAGGTAAGAGTACTAAATGAGAAACATAAGATAAGTTCTTTTGATACTTGTTTGGAATTTGGGCTTAGAACCTTTTGAAACCTCAATTGTATGTGATGGTATAATGTTTATTGGGCGGTGGTTGCTCATCCCCCCTTAGTTTTTCTTTCTGCAGATATGGAAGTGACGAGCGTGCAGAGATTTGTGTAATGATTTCGAGGTGTTCCAATAGTCAATTTGTTAATGGTTGTATATATTTTTTGACTGACTTGTGGAGAGAAATTTATTCATATACTTGTTTCCGCTAAATCGAAGATTTGATGATAATAATATGCGGGATTTAGTTGCTCTGGGTGTATTGATATTTGATGAAAATGTTACTAACCATCCAAGTTGGGGTTCGACATTTAAATTCGGGCTCTTGGCGTTACAGTATCCCAGATTTTTAGAAGAATTCAGAACAAAGACCATCCTCTCTTGCCATCTTACCATCATGAAGTGAAAAGACTGCCCTCTTAACTTCTACTGTGAATTCCGCACACTGACCCTCACTCATTGAATGTGTAATGTTAGGTTGAACGAAGTTCAGAACCTGGCTCTGTTTTGTAGAGATATCTGGAAATCCCGCCGAAGACATCAATATTTGAGTAGAGTATTTGTGAACAAGCTACCCATTTCCTGCTTGGTGGTAATTTCATTCCATCCTCATTTGATAATGTTGTGATCATTTTATTCTTGCTGTTCAGCATAGAAGATTCATGCTGTTAATATAAATCAGAGAGATGAAAACAATACTGATTATTGAATTGAGAAATAACTGAGTACAATACCTCCTATATAGGAGTGAACCAAATACAAGACTAGCCCAATACCCAATGTGAGACTATAATATCTAACACCCCCTGTCAAACTAACGGTGGGTCAAACAGTGTGAGTTTGCCCACTAAATATCAAAATCTCTGAACCGTATGAGATTTGGTGAAAAAGTCTGCCATCTGCTGTGACGAGGTAATAGAATGAAGTGAATGGGTCCCTACTTCAAAACGGTCATGAACATAATGACAATTAATCTTTATATGCTTCGTTCTCTCATGGAAGACCGGGTTGCTTGAAATGTGTAGTGCACTCCGGTTATCACAATGAAGAGGAGTAGCTCCTGGAAGAGTGACACTCATATCTGATAACAGCCAACGAATATGAACAACCTCTCTAGCAGTAGCTGGCATTACTTTGTACTCAGTTTTGGTCAACGAACATGCAACAACTGCATGTTTCTTACTTCGCCATGAGATCAGCGAATCACCAAGAAATAGACAGAAAACTATGGTAGACCGTCTAGTAGTAGGATCACTTGCCCAATCTGAATCAGAATATGCACTCAGCTCTAATTTGGATGTAGCAGACATGAACAATGAGCGAGTAATAGTGCCCCAAAGATATCTGAGAATCCGAAGGAGAACACCGTAGTGAACTGACGTAGGAGCGGAAACAAACTGACTGACAACACTGACTGCGTGAGCAATATCGGGTCTGGTCATGTATAAGTAGACAAGTTATCCAACAATCTGTCTGTATCTAGTGGGATCAGGAAGGAGCTCACCATCAATGGGATGAAGCTTTACATGCAGCTCTAAGGGTGTATCGGCTGATCGACTGTCAGAGAAGCATGCAGCGGAGATAATATCTTATGTGTATTTCTGTTGAGAAATGAGTATCCCCCGAGATCCATGAGCAATCTCTAGACCCATAAAATAACGTAGTCTACCAAGGTCTTTCATATGGAACTGCTGATGAAGGTATTTCTAGGTGGACGTAATGCCTGCGGAGTCATTCCCAGTAATGATCATATCATCAACATACAGTAGTAGAAGTACCTTCCCCTACGGTGATGACCGCATAAACATAGAATAGTCCTGAGACCTCTGACTAAGATCAGCCTTGGTGATGACAAGGCGAAAACACTCAAACCAGGCTCGATGGGCCTGCTTCAAACCATATATAGCCCGATGCAGCCGATAAACATGACGAGGAGGAGTATGGAGGCCAAGAGGAGGATCCATATAAACAACCTCAGATAAGGTACTATGAAGAAAAGCATTCTTCAAGTCCATCTGGTATAATGGTCACTGACGAATGGCTGCAACAGAAAGAAGAGTGCGAACAGTAGTCATCTGTGCAATGGGAGCAAATCTCTCATCGGAATCAATGTCATACTCCTGAGTAAATCCTCGGTCTATTAGACGAGCCTTGTGCCACTCAATAAATCCATCAGGTTGATATTTAACCTTGAAGATTCACTTGCAGCCAATAGGCTGAACGCCCTCTGGCAGAGGAATGACATCCCAAGTGCCAGTCTGATCAAATGCACGGAATTCCTCTACAATAACTTTCCTCCACTTGGGATATTGAATTGCGTCCTGATAGGTTCTGGGCTCATGTGCAGAGTGTATAGCAGTAAGATATGCATGAAACTGTGGTGAGTAGGAAGCTAGGGTGGCAAAACCAACGGTCAGAAGGACCAGTGGCATCAGGTGTATAACGTACAGGAGGATGACGACGAGTTTGGGGGATTTTGTTGATGACTGGTGACTGTTGAAGATGGGGGGAGGATGACTGGTGACTGTTGACTGTTACTGGTGAAGACGGGGGGGGGGGGGGGGGGGGGGGATGATGGCGACTATTGAAGTCGAAGAAGAAGATAGTGGGAGGAGGATGACGATGATGCTGATGTTGTTGATTTGGGTAAGGGGGAAGAGGATTTTGGCAAGTTTTTTTTTTTTTGGATTTTTGACTATTGAAATTTGAGAATTTTTGGATGAAGAAATTTAACAGAATAAATTTTGTATAATTGGCTCTGATACCATGTTAAGATAAATCAGAGAGATGAAAACAATACTGATTAATAAATTGAGAAATAACTGATTACAATATCTCCTATATATAGGAGTGAACCAAACACAAGACTAGCCCAATACCCAATGTGGTACTATAATATCTAACACATGGAAAAAAGTGTTAGCATCTCCCTGTATTAGCCATTGATTTCTGGATTGATTTCTCTAAAATAAGTCCCCATCCCTCGAAATGTGATGAAATCCCACTTGGGAATTAACTAGCTCCAAACATTCCTGTAAACTAAATCCTGATGCAGCATCCAAAGTTTATAAATCAATATTAAAAAAAAAATTATAGTCAAGAATTAAATTATGGAAACAACTACAAATCCTCATATTGATTGCCACCACGCAAGTTAGCCTTAATCAGAGCAAAAGGTTTTATATTAGGGTTTTTAACATGTATGTCCCTAACAAATAATTGAATATCATATATACCCCTCATAAATATGTATTTTCATATTTGTCCCCAACAATATATGCCACATTTCTTATTTACCCCTCTAGTTAAAAAAACTCAAAACGATGGAGAATTTTCAGTTTTTTTTAATGGACTTGATGAAAAATGACTAAAATATTCTCGTTTGTACCATTCAAACTTTATCGACTTCATCCTTGTAAATCCAGGCAATTATTAATCCAACCGAGACACATTAACTCCTCTCAAAATTTCTTTATTTTTTCAAGAAATGGACAAACTAACAGTGCATCTTTGAGAACTACATATTCTTCCTCACGTTACTTCTCCAAAAATTTGTCATCAATCTTGTTTTAACAATATATTATAAGCTTACTCATTTATTTTCCTTAAAACTTTTTTTTTTAAAATTTGATTATCTAATTTGATCTTTTACTTTGATTTCTATTTGTCTCGTAAAGGTAAAATCATGGTTCACTTAGTGATATCTAACATAGGGATAAATATGAAATAAAGTCCAAATTGTTGGGGACAGATACGAAAATATACATTTGTGAGGGATATGTATGATATTATCATATTTGTTAGGGGTATATATGTTAAAAACCCTTTATATTATTATTCAAAACAAGAGTAATGCTTTAGTCACTACCAATTTCACTACCATTTCCTTCACTACCTTAGGTGGCATACTTCTATTGGAAAGTTCTCCCACCTACTCTATCATTCCCTACCTATTGGAGTGTGCCACCTAAGATAGTGAAGAGAAATGTAGTGAAATTGGTAGTGGCTCTAGCATTACTCTCAAAACAATAATAAATATGCAACTTTCCAACATAAAAAAACTGTATTCTTGAATTGAATGTAGAGTGTAAAATTTTTTTGCGTAAATTCTTTTTAGGCCCCTGAAAGTTAATGTCATTCTTTTTAATTCCTTTAACTTTTCAAACTACTCTACTGACCCCTTGGTATATAAAAAGTTCCTAATAAGTCCCTAAGTACATTTCTTCATAGCATTCGTAAATATCGGTGTTGTGTTTTAAGAAATTTTGTTTTGCACTTTTTTAGTTTTTAAAGAAATACCCCATATTATATATACACATTGCGGTTGTTGGTAAAAAAAAAAGGTAAAAGTAGTTCATATCCCAAAAAATAACTTACCTTCAATATATAAAAAATATTTCATTTATCGACATAATGGTATGTTTCAGTAACAAATAGTATAACTATCCAAAAAAATAGTTTATTTTAGGGCAGAAAGCCAAAGTACCCCCTCAACGTTTGGCCCGAATACAAAATGTCCATAAAACGTTTGAAAAAGTACAATAAACTCATTCTTCTGTTAACTTAACCCTATCCGTTAAGTTATAATTATTAAATTACTTTTTTATCCTTACCTTTTCATATTCATTCTCTTTCTTCCCTTTCTTCATTCATTTTTTCTTTCTTAAATTTTTTGTTCTTCCCTTTATTCTTTTTTTTTCCTCCTTCATGATTTTTTTGGCAGCAAAATGGTAGATTTCGGCAAGGTGGGGTCGACAATGTCAGCAACGATAAGATTCTCAACTCTCTTTTCAATTTTCTTCTTCTTCCCCAAAATCTATGGTAAATGAACCCGTTTGATTTTAATATCTACAAGAAGGGGGCATATAGAAGGAAATGAGCCTCCAGTTTCGGTGTCTTACATTGTGTGGATGGAAAATATGAGGTTACTATTGGAAATGAGAGTATGGTTGTGGATATCGAAGCTAGAACATGTAGTTGTTACTTATGGCAACTTTCAGGCATCCCTTGCAAACATGGTATAGCAGCCATATTGAGAAAGGGTGGAAAGATAGAAGTGTACGTTGATAACATCCACAAGAAGGGGGCATATAGGAGGGCATACAAAGAAAGCATTTATCCAATTAGAGATGCAAGATTTTGGCCAAAGAATCAGGTACATGGCTATTTGTTAGAACCACCTATATGGAGAAGGAAACCTAGTAGGCCACGAAAGAAGAGAAAGAGAGGTGAAGATGAGAAACTTGAAATATTGCAACCAAATTTTGTAAAAAGAGGTGATAAGGAGGTGATGACAATCAAAGGCAAACTTCAAAGATGCCATAATTGTTGGGAGTTCAATCATAACACGAGGAGCTGCAAGAACCCCAAGATTAACAAGCCTAGAGAACAAGTTGTAAGGCCTCCAAAGCCACCTTCTACTCGACAACTCGAAACAAGAGGAAGAGGCAGGGGACTGAGTGGAAGGAGTAGAGGAGTTAGTGGTAGAGTTGGATGAGCTAGTGGAATATTATGATAAGGTAAAAACATTGTACAACTCAATTGTTTTTTGTACAGCCAATACCTTTATTCAAACTTTGCTAACATGCATGCTTATGTTTTCTCAATGACGTAGGTGCGTTGGAGGACAAGTCATGTGAAGCTATCGTGGAGTGAAGCATGATTTGGATAGTACACCTTTTTTTTGTAATAGCTATAACTTTTAATGGTCTGTTTAGAGTTCCTATTATTAAGGTTTTAGACCTTGAGAGATTGTTGTTATATGGATGAGTTGAAGAACATGCAATGAACTATATTTTGTTGTTGGTTTTAGAAGATCATTCAGAAAAAAACAGAAATTTGAGCTTATGCTCATGATTGTAGTGATTTATTCTTGCATTCAGTTTTTTTTTTAATTTTTTTATTTTTTTTTTGTGTTATTCTTGAAGGTATGAAACTGTGCATCATGGGGGCGCGGATGCACAGTTTAGGTTGTTGGCACAGTTTAGGTTGTATGAAACTGTGCATCATGGGGGTGCAGATGCACAAATTTATTCTTACATGCAATGAACTATACTTTGTTGTTGGCACAGGTTCTAATTTTGTAGCAAGTTGGCAGAGAGGGTGCAATACATATACCTCTGTTTTACAACTATAAATCCTAGTTCCAAACTGCAGTCTTTACTAAGTATTACATCTGATATAGATGGTTTTCACATTAATTTGAATATAATGAATCAAATAGCTATAGATATGTTTCTGAAGAGGCGTATAAGGTGCTTGTTAGTTGATGAAATGGGTATATAGCACATGTTTGTCATGGCTCTCAACTTTCCATCTCTGATTTGCTGTTTTTGTCTATTACTACCAGGAAGGCATATTCCTATTATTACAACTATGATTGATAAGTGAAACTAGCATCATATGCACAAAACAGATCCTCCACTCATAATAAGATGGCGAATATGATACAATGTGGCGAATTACACCTCAAATTCCCTTCCCTCAGAGCATCTCAGAAGAATTAGGTTCTGAGTATAGTACAAAACCCAATGATCCTCAGAGTCGAACTATATTGCGTTTATTCAGTCTGCTATGAGTGTAACAAGAGAATTCAGGTTTTGAGTATAGTAAAAAACCCATAGAAAATTAAGAAAGAAAAAATTAATGAAGAAAGGGAAGAAAGAGAATGAATATGAAAGGGTAGGGGTAGGAAAGTAATTTAATAATTAACTTAACGGATAGGGTTAAGTTAACGGAAGAATTGGTTTATTGTACTTTTTCAAATATTGTATGGGCATTTTGTACTCGGGCCAAACGTTGGGGGGGTACTTTGGCTTTTGCCCTTTATTTTAAGAAGAAACAGCATGACTTCTATGAGAACAGTTCATTTCAAATGGAACAACATATCTTCCAACTAAGTAGAACATTTCAAAACAATCTCAATTTTAAGGGCTTATAAGGAACTTTTTATATACTTAGTGTAAGACCCCGAATTCCAAAACAGGCTGAATTCGAAGTTTCACGGGATCTCTTCATACAATTTTACAAGGAAATAAAAACTTTTTGTTACATCAGAGTATACATTTACATTACCAATTTATAGCGGAAGCAATTTACAATAATTTACATGAATTAAAATGTACAACACTTGGATCATTCTTTAATCAGCATGCATTTTTTAGTCTTGTTAATCACTTTACCCTGCATAGAAACTGTAGGCACGTTAGTTGCTTACAACCGACGAATTATTATACACGGCTATCTTTTCTATGTCGAAATAGTATAAAGATTCTCAAATACTTAAACAAACCACAAACTTGATCACAAACAGAACTACAAGGGACTATCCTATTGATATCGTGTTGTGCGGTGCACTTAGTCCTTAACGCGGTTATGTATATTACATGACACTAATGTGCACTTGTTCAGATTCAATGCATCCCATACTATATAGGTCTGAGGCTAAGTCCTTAACCGTTCATCATCTTGTAGGGTTCAATCCTTTGTCATGACTTAAACTACAACTATAACTACGATAAGTATCCTAGTTGTTCTATGAATTACGAGCTCATGTCCAAACAGCCTGGAGGGGAACCCACGTTATGTCACGATGCCTCGTGAAGAAACTATGGACAATTCAGCCTCCGTCATGGGACATGACACCACCCGCAGTCACCAAATACCCCACGAGCGTCGCCTGCGGTACGAATTCCTGGATACATATTCACGTCATGTCACGACGTATCGTGAAGACAGCCTGTGAATATTCTCACACCGTAGCTCTGAGGCCCTCATACTCATATTTTTCTCTTATTTTCATCATATCTTCACTATGTATCTAATCCTTAGTTATTTGAATCATGAACAAAATCAATTCTCTAGAGTTAGCCCTTCCCCTATACCGGTCTTAACCATTTATATCACATGACCCAAATCTTGGTCTTTTCATTTCAACATATTTCTTTTTCAATGCTGGTATGAGGCTTAACTACACTCTAGTTCTTAATTTCAATTCATAATCACAAAATTGAGTCTTTACACTCATAAGTTCTTTTTCACATTTAACATGATTTCCATTCTTTTCTACGAATCAAATCTCACATATCAGGTTCAATTTCAATTCTTGTATTTCATGCTCAAAATTTCTTTTCAATAAACACATTAGATTCTCATACTATAGTTTCTTTTCTTTACTTAATTCAATAGTCATAAAGTCGTATTTTTCATTCATATACAATATTCAACTTAGTAAGTAAAAGCCCATGAATAACACAGTTAAATTTCTTTCATTCAAAATTCTCTTTTATAACTTAGCATGACCCTCTCATAAAAATAACCATTTTTCATATTTATACAAATGTCAACTTCATACAATTCTACTAAATTCTTTACTTCTAAACCACCTTTATTTTAGTCAAATCATGCCCAAATGTTTTTCATTAAGTCCACATAATTTTAGAATAATTATAGTATTTTTTTCCAAATTTTTAAAAGCCAAAAATCAGTTTTAAAAACCCAAAAATATCAAAAAGTTTTAATTCCTGCCAAAGCCAAGAATCGAACCCACGACCACCGAGTAACCAACCACCACCGAAAGCCAGAAAAGCCTAGGCGCCAATGCGATAGAGACTGGGGGTTAATTTAAGATAAAGTATGTCTCGGGTTTCGGATTTTTTGAAAAAGAGAAAAACAAAAGGCTCATGCCAAGTTTCAAACCCAAGACCCATGGCCACCCACCCTACAGTAACCGAACCCAAATGCATCGGCTAACCAATATGGCCAAGTGACTAACCTGATATGTTTTTAGATTACGGGGCTTATAATCTAGGTCTCTGTTCTTTTCAAATTTTTACAAAAATGAGTGTTTTTGAGTTCTCTTCTTCTCCAAATTTATTCAAAAGCTCCAGATTTTATTTTTCATCTTATTGTAGCATTTCAGTAAATTAAAATTTGATTTTTGATACAAAAAAATATAATTTGCTCTCTACTTCATTTTGTTCTTCGATTTTCGAACTTATGGGGAAAAAATAAGCATATTCTCCTTATAAATTACACTTAAAATTTTCCTGGATCACTTATAATACTTTTATTAACATTGCACAATTATCTCAGTAATAAATCTCTTTTTCATGCCATTTAACAACTCAATAATCAAAATCACATATTTCCATAGTTCTTTCTTCAATTATTCAACATACAAGCATATATTCTTAATTTAGCACATAACAATCAAATAGAGCATGGTAGCATGGTAAACTCTACATTAACAATCATAATTTTTGCTATCAATTTAACACTCTTTTAACATACATTCAAACCAATAGCAATTTGTCTCATTTTCATAATACATGGTTAAATTAGTTAAAGTTTCTTCTTAATTTATCAACCACATCCTAGCATGATGTCTAATTAGAAGTTTAAGAGAACTACCCACCTTAAATGGAGAGGAAAAATCAAATAAACTCCTAGAAATCTCCTACAACGAACGAGTGAAGTCTTCTCCTCCTAGATCAAGCCACAAAAGCCACATCCTCCTTGTTGCAAGCTAGAACCCGAGCCTCCCTCCTTGGAAAAACCGGCCACCTCTCCATCTTTACAACTGACAAAACTTCTCAATCTTTACAACTGACAAAACTTCTCAATCTTTTGTCTCGCTAACTTGTATATTTTTTCTCTTTTTTTTTTTCAACTTTAGGTGTTAGGAGAACTAGTGTGTGTGCGTGGGGGGGGGGGGGGTATTTATACAATTTTTTAGGGTGAATGGATGGCTAAGATTAGATTATATGGTTAGAGATTAAGGGTCTAGATGCACTAGGGAGTTGTAGAAACAACCCAGGATGAAAGTAACCAACTCTCCATCACTCTCATCTCTCCCACTTTCCTATCCTATCCGGCCTACCCTAAAAGTGTGCACATTGCACATGCTAATGCATGCACGTGCCACTCTAG
Source organism: Hemerocallis citrina (assembly GCA_017893485.1). Taxonomy (NCBI): domain Eukaryota; kingdom Viridiplantae; phylum Streptophyta; class Magnoliopsida; order Asparagales; family Asphodelaceae; genus Hemerocallis; species Hemerocallis citrina. The sequence goes on from JACEHZ010000256.1 coordinate 1,419,698, forward strand.
TATCTCCCATTTACAAATTTGTTCATGTGACAAAAATTAATTGTCCATGAAAAGAGTCCACTACAAGTTAGACCATTTTAAAAGAGAATTAAGTTAAATAGGCTCACCAATGGGCCAATTTAACCATGGGCTTTAATAATTAAATCAATTAATTAATATGGTGGGCTTAAAAGAGACAATTAGGCTTAGATTTTAATTAGGATTTAAAGAAAATAATTTTTGGAAAATAAAGAGAACAAATACTATATAAGAAATATTTTATAAAAGAAATTATACAAACGCAATTATACGTGCAAAACACGTAAAATCGCAAAATCTCATAAATCAAATCTAGGGTGTTACAACACTTCCTCCTTAGGATGGTTCCATCCCTGGAACTACACTTAAAGAGTGAGAAAACAGGAATACAATAAAGAGATAAGAAAAGAAAAGAAAAGAAGATACAAATCACCCAAAGTGCTCAGGATGATATTTCATCATCCTCTCATCAGGTTCCCAAGTAGCCTTTTCAACCAATTGGTTCATTCAGACTACTTTGACCCCCGGTATTGTCTTGTTCCTCAGGACTTTCTCCTGACGATTGACAATCTCAACCGGAAGCTCAGTGTAACTCAGATCCAACTGCAAACCCTCCGGCACTTCGGACAAATGGTGACTAGGATCTAGAATGTACCCTCTCAGCATAGACACATGGAAGAAATTGTGCACATGAGATAACTCTTCCGGTAACTCTAACTGATAAGCAGTTTTTTTCAATCCGCTTCAATATCTTGTATGGGCCTATGAACCTCAGGGCCAACTTCCCACCTCTGCCGAAGCAAATCACACCCTTGCTAGGTGAAACCTTCAAAAAGACAAAGCCACCAACCTCAAACTCAGGTCCCTCCTCCGGTTGTCTGCATAGCTCTTCTGCCTACTCTAAGCATCCACCAACCTCTTCCTGATCAGATCGATCTTTTCAGAGGTTTGCTGCACAATCTCAGGCCCAAATATTTGTCGCTCCCCAACATCGAACTAGCAAACAGGTGTTCTACACTTCCTGCCATACAGAGCTTCACACGGCGCCATCCCGATACTAGTCTGAAAACTATAGTTGTAGGGAAACTCCACCAGAGCTAAATACCTTTCCCAACTACCTCCAAAGTCTAGTACACATCATCGAAGCATTTCCTCGAGAATACGATTGATTCTCTCGGTCTGCCCATCGGTCTGCAGATGAAAAACAGTGCTGAAATCTGTTTTGGTACCCAAAGCTGTCTGAAGACTCCTTCAAAAATGCGAAGTGAACCACGCATCTCGATCAGACACAATGGTTAACGGAACACCATAAAGCCTGACGATCTTACCAACATACAGCTCAGCCAATCTGTCCATCGATGAAGTGAGTTTCATCGCCAAGAAGTGAGCGGACTTGGTTAGTCGATCGATTATGACCCAAATCGCATCATTGCCCTTTGAACTCTTGGTCTAACCCGTGATGAAATCCATACTGATGTTATCCCACTTCCATTCCGGAATAGGTAACGGTTGCAATAGACCTCCGGGTTTCTGATTCTCGGTTTTGACTTGCTGACAAATCTCACACCTCGACACAAATTCAGCCACATTCCGCTTCAAACCTAGCCACCAGAAATGCTGTTTAATGTCCTTATACATCTTTGTACTCCCAAGATGTAAAGACAAAAGAATAGCATGTGCCTCCTGAAGAATGCTCTCTCGCAATTCTGCTTGATCTGGAACACACAGCCTCTCTCCAAACCACAGCACATCACCCCTGATCTGAAATTCAGAAAATCTGCCAGCACCGACCTGCTCCTTCATCTTTTGAATCTCTGCATCTTCCTTCTGACTTGCGATAATCCTTTCATTCAGCATTGGTTGAAGCCTCAACTAAGGTAAAGATGATCCCAAGCCTTGCAGAACAATTTTAATACCAGCCCGATCCAATTCCTCTGCAAGATGCTTCTAAGTTGTAATCAAACTAGCCAGACTGCTCTTGCGGCTAAGTGCAACAACATTAGCCTTCCAGGATGGTACTTAATCTCAGGACGAATGTCCCCAAGTACTTGCAGCCATCTCCTTTGCCTCAGATTCAGACCCTTCTGCTGATAGATGTACTTCAAGCTTTTGTAGTCCGTGTACATGTTCAATTTCTCACCATACACATAGTGTCTCTATTGCTTCAAGGCGAAGATAATCGCAGACAACTCCAGATCATGAGTTGGGTAATTTTTCTCATGCGGTCGTAGTTGTCTAAACCCATAAGCGATCACTTTCCTTTCTTGCATTAAGACACAACCAAGCCCACGATGTGAAGCATCGCTGTAGACATCATACTCCACACCTACTCTAGGCAAAGCCAAAATGGGAGCAGTAGTCAGCCTCTCCTTCAACTCCTGAAAGCTTGCCTCGCACTGCTCAGTCCACTTGAAGTTCACATTCTTCTTGGTCAGACCAGTGAGCGGCACGGCTATCTGAGCATAGCCCTGAATGAATCTCCTATAAAGTCCAGTTAATCCAAGGAAACTCCTGATTTCCTTTACTGTAATAGGCCTTGCCCAATCCTTCACCACCTCAATCTTCTGTAGACCAGTTGCCACTCCCTCGTTAGAAAGGATGTGACCCAGAAATACCACTTCAGATTTTCAGAAATTGCACTTGGATAACTTGGCATACAACTCATGCTCCTGAAGCTTCTTCAAAACTATTGCTAGATGGTCTGTGTGCTCCTCCTCCGACTTGGAGTACACAAGGATATTGTCGATAAACATCACGACAAAAGAATCAATGAACGGCCTCAGAACTCTGTTCATCATATCCATGAAAATTGCAGGTGCATTCGTCACTCCAAACGGAATAACTAAAAATTCGCAATGCCCATGTCGAGTTCTGAATGCAGTCTTATGCACATCTTCAGTCTTCACTCGAACTTGATGATATTCCGATCGAAGATCTATTTCGGAGAAAACAGCTGCTCAAGACCATCTTCAGTCTTCACTCGATCGAACAGGCCGTCAAATCAGAGAATCGGATACTTATTCTGAACAGTGACCTTATTCAGCTCTCGAGTAATGCACATCCTCATCGAACCATCCTTCTTCTTTACAAATAGCACCGGTGCTCCCCAGGGCGACGCACTCGGTTGAATAAAGTTTTTCTCCAAGAGTTCCTCAATCTGCCGTTTGATCTCATCTTGCTCCACAGGCACCATCCTATATGGTGCCTTGGAAATTGGTGCACTTCCTGGCTGAATAGTGATGCTGAACTCCACATCACGATGCAGGGGTAACCCAGGCAAATCTTCCAAGAACACAGTCGGGTAATCCTAATCCACAGTAATTTGCTGCACCTCTACAGGAACATTCCTCTTGCAGATAGCTACCACCAAACCAGAACATCTCTTCTTCCCTTGGAAAGTGACTTCAGGACTACCTGGAGCCTTCACTATTACTTCCTTGGTCTTGCACTCAATGCTTGCAATGTACACTGACATCCAATCAATGCAAATGATCATATCGACTCCCAAGACATTCAGCTCGATCAGATCAACCCCAAAAATTCTGTTCCCAATCTCGATCTCGCAGTCCGCATAGTACCGATCAATGGTTAAAGTCTCCCCTGACAGAGTAGCTACTGCTAAAATCTTGTCTGGAAAGACTTTTGGTTCGACTCCCAAAACTTTAGCAAACTTATGTTATACAAAAGTGTCAGAGGACCCAGTATCAAACAAAACAACAGCTTTCTTTTCATTCAAAATAAGTTCTCCTGTTACATAACACAAACTCGTTACATAACAGTTCACCATATAAAGCGGGAAAAAGAGTAACAACAGAAAAACACTCCTAAACATCCTCCCTCGTACCAGTGATGATGTGATCCACCTCATCAGCGTCAGCTTCAGTCAGGGCAAATACTCACCCTTGCTGGTACGACTTCTTCCCAACTTGCTGTGTTGGTCCACTACGGGTGACATTCTGCGGCTTGAGACTTGTAATGTCCCGTCTCACCATATTTGAAGCAAGTCACCACAGGAGGTCTCACCCAATTATTTTCGGGTCTCCCAGCTATGTTGACAGCATTCGCTCCCAATGGTTTGAACCTCTGGGCCGGCGACTATCCACTAAAGTTGCCAGAAACTGTGGGCCTCTTCCCAACATTCCAGTTGGTCCTCCGATTCTGAACAGCATGGAACTGCTCCAAATCTACCTCAGTGGCTGCAGCTCGTTTGACCAGCTTGTCAAACCTCCTGATACCGAGGGGTATCATCCTGGATCTCAGACTTGGCCTCAAACCATGCTCCAACTTTCGAGCCTTCTTCGCCTCGTCCATCACCAGTTCGGGAGCATACCTAGAGAGCTGAGTGAACCTTGTCTCATACTCCCTAACCGACATACCGCCTTGCTGCAACACCAGAAACTCCATGGCCTTCTTCTCCTGGATGTCTGATGGAAAATAATAATTGCAAAATTCCTCCAAGAATTCCTCCCAGCCAAGAACAATACCTTCCATCGCCCGCTTCATCGATTGCCACCATACATCCGCATCCTTCTCGAACTGCAGCGCAGCCAGCTTCACCTTGTTGCCCTCCGGAGTCTCCAAGACTTCGAAGATAGTCTCCACCTGTGGGATCCAGTTGTCAGCTGCGTCGAGGTATGACTTTCCCTCAAATACGGGTGGTTTCATCCTCTTGAATGATTCCACGAGTTTGATTGCTTCGGGTAGTGGATTCGCAAGCACCCTTCCCTGATTCTGATTCATGGCAATGGCATTGAGTGTCTGATAGACTCTCGCTAGTTTCGTATCCAAGTCCAGACCTTCTCCATTTCGAGCTCCTCTTCTAGCCATATTCTGATGCAAAAAATCTATTAAATTCGAAGTATAAACATGAATTTTAGATCAACTTTTCATTTCATTGAATTCCAAACTTTATACATTCGAATTTAAAACATTTCTGACATCAAATTAAAGCAGTAAGAAGATACAACAGTCTAGTTCCTACGGTTCCTCTTGGCTTCTCGAAACTCTTCCCGTAGTTCCGCCACCTCTTTCTTCAGTACATCGCACATGTTTTTCCTCTTCTCGAGTTCCCAAATACGATGGCTGAGAGTTGCAATACTCTCCTTGCACTTCGCACACTGTGCCTGCAGCAGCTCCGCTCTCTCCCTTTGAGTCTCTACCTACCTCTAAAGAGACAAAATAAGACTACTCGGAACTGGTTCTTCCTCGTCAGAGGAATCATCAGATGAATCCGGAGGTGGAGTGATCTCTCGGGACTCAGGCCATTCCTCTTCACATTCTTCGGGATCCTCTTCTTCTGAATCAGCTTTCCCGGGGGTAGTAATCCTCCTCAACCATGTGCCAGTCATCACGTCCCACTGGGTCAAAGTGTTCCACCATATTAGTGAAAAGAGAAGAAGAAGCATAAATCATAGAGCAACATAAATGTAAGTGACTTACATTAAAATCTCTAGACTCAACACATGCCCTAATGTCCACTTCTAGGGTGTCGTTCCTTATAAATTTGTACTACTTGGAAGCGTGCCTCTGATACCACTCTGTAACATCCCGAATTCCAAAATAGACTGAATTCGAAGATCCACAGGATCTTTACACTTCTCTTCGTCCAATTTTACAAGGAAATAGAAACTTTTTGTTATATCACAGTTTACATTTACATTACCAATTTACAGCGGAAGCAATTTACAATAATTTACATGAACTGAAATGTACAACACTTGGATCATTCTTTAATCAGCATGCATTCTTTTGTCTAGCTTGTTAATTACTTTACCCTGCATAGAAACTGTCAGCTGATGTGTCTAATTTTTATACAAATATTTGTACTCATTTACCCATTAAAATTGCTTGTTTTCATTTAAATTGTTTATAATTCATCTTATTTCTATAAGATTTCAATTAATTAATTATTTTCGAAGAAATAAGATTTTTGATGAAAAAAGTGAAGATTTTTAGTATAAATCAACAAACAAAGCCAAACTATTAATTTTTATTGTTTTGTTGAATCTTAATTTACTAATTGAGCTAAAAGTGCGATAAATAATTTTGAAAGGATTTTAAATGAGTTAATATGATTTTTAGTTAGTTTAATTAATTTTAAACTAATTAATTTTATTTTATTTTTAAAAACCCTAATTTCTGGTATTATTTTTTGTGTATGCAGCACATGTTCGCAAGAAAAGGAAAGAAAAGAAAAAGGAGAAAGAAATAAAGATCAGATTAAAGAAGGAAGGAAATAAATGAAAAAGGAGGGAATTTTTCTGCAAAGAGTAAACCCTAATTTATCTTTCCGTTCGCCTATAAATACATATGAAGGCACGCATATAGAGGGGGAGAGGTGACGGCTGCTATCATAATAAACAAATAAAATAAAATAAAATAAACGATGATATGGTCAAAACAAGGGGTTCAATCGAGACCGTCCAAATGGGGCACGAATCCTACAGCTCAGGGACGAGACGGTAATTTCACATGCAAACGGGTCCGAAGCGGGTACTGGGTCTCCTTCTCACAGATCCAATAACCCGCAAACGGATCCACCACAGCTGGGCACGGGTTTCAACCCGCTGCCAACTCGATCCAGCAAGACACAATCAAGGTCCCTGATTAGATCTAAATCAACGGCCATGATTCACGTCAATCTTTACACTGGGATTTAGGGGTTAAAATTCCTTGTCTGATTACCAGAATATACCTTATCAGATTACTTTCCCAATCTGTTTACAAGGAGATTATTCTATATCAGACTACGCGGATTACATTCCTAAATTGTTCCCTAAGACGCCTATAAATACCCCCCACCCATCTCCATTAACAGGTAATCAATCTTTCTCTAGTTAAACGCTCTTTCATAATCATTTCTGGTTACTGACTTGAGCGTCGGAGGGTGCGTCGCCGGGAACAACCCCGGTGTCTCGCACTTTTTGCAGGTGCACGGCGGGAGCGACGATCAGAGTTCAACGGAACAGGTATACAGGTTCTCCTATTCAGTTTCCCCAAAGAACTCACAAATTCATCTGTTTGCCCCCACACCGAATTTAGCGGCAACAGATTGGCGCCGTCTGTGGGAAACTAACGAGTAGAGACCTCTCCTCTTCCCGGTGAATAGGTTTTCTCCAGCCATGCCGCCTCGCAAAGTCAGATCTAGGGGCTCCAATCGAGCGCCCATCCTTGACCAGCAGGAAGTCCTTCCTGATCCCACTCAGCAACAAGGGCAGCTCCCTCCTACTGTGGAAGAGCCGCTCCAGCGGAACCCTCCACATCCTGATCCGAAGGGGCCTAACCCCCAGAAACAGCCTCTTCATCCAGAGAACATACCCAACCACACTGCCTCCAGTGCCTCCATGGCCTCCCATCATCCCCGAGCCTCTGGTCGCCACGATGCCCATCCCAGACGCCCGGAAGATAAGGACCTTCGTCACCATCTGGACGAAAAGCGGGCTCGGGGAGAAGCCTCCCACCAAGAACGATCCCCCCGACACCGGGGACACAGGGGGTCCCCCGCCCGAAGAGGGAGAAGAGACTCCCCCGATCACTACCGAAGGAGGCACTCACCAGCAGGTCGGCAGCAGCATCGGAACAATGAGGCACCCATCACCCGTGCCGAGTTCCAGCAATTCCAAGCTATGGTACAACAGGCCCTCAATCTCCGTCAAAATCCCAATGAGCCAAGGGCCCCCTCCCCTCGTCCGGTCCGGAGCCCTCGCCAACGTTCCCCTTCTCCTCGACCCGCTCCTACCAATTCCAGACGCACCCCAAGTCCTCGTCGTTCCCGAAGCTACCATCGCCGCAGTCCTCGCTCCCCATCCTACGAAGACGAGTCCCGTGGCTCGGCAGATCACCGCCGGAGAGATAACACCATGAACCGCCGCCTAAACGAGGTGGAAAAACTCTTGGGACGGATAAACCGGGAAGAAGAACTCAGGGGGAGGACCCTCCGTCCTAGCCAACCCCCGTTCTCCCGGACCATAGTGGATACCCCTGTTCCCTTCGGTTTCAAACCTCCCCAGTTCGAGAACTATACGGGAGAGACCGATCCGGTTGACCACATCGAAGGCTTTAAGACTTTGATGCTCCTCCATCAAGCGTCCGACGCCCTCCTCTGCAAAACATTCCCTGCAACTCTGAAGGGCCCAGCTCGAGAATGGTACTCTCGCCTTGCCCCGGCGTCAATATTCTCCTTTGAACAGTTCGAGACCCTGTTCATCACCCACTTCGTCAGCAGCCGAAGGGCCGAGAAGACCAGCATTTCCCTGTTGCACCTCCGTCAGCAGAAGGGGGAGAGATTGAGGGACTACGTGAAGAGGTTCACAGCCGAGGCCAGAACTATCGCATCCCTCGACCAATCCGTTGCTACCGCGGCGTTCCAATCCAACATACTAAATTCTAACCTCCGCTCCTCCCTCGCCAAAAAACCGCCACATGACTTTTCTGACCTCCTCCTCCGTACTGAAAAGTACATCCGAGCTGAAGAGGCCGAGGAACCGCCCAACTGGGAAGCAACCGCCTCCGGGTCTAAGAGGAAGGGAACGGAAGAAGAGGGACCCAAAAAGTTTCAGAAGGATAATGCTGGCCAGCGCCGGCCTCCCCCTAGATTTGAAAAATTCACTCCCCTCACCACAAACATCTCCGCCATTTTCATGGAAGTCGAAAAAGAAGGGGTCCTGCCTCCAGCTCCAAAGATGAACACCCCAGCCAAAAGGAGGGATAAAGACAAATGGTGCCGTTATCACCGGGACCATGGGCATGACACCAACGACTGCCGGGCCCTGAGAAACGAGATCGAAGCCCTCATCCAGAGGGGGCAGCTGGCGAAGTTTGTAAGAAAGGACGGGGCCGAACTTCCTCCCCAGCCTCGGGGGGCTAACAAACGTCCGGAACGGGAAGAGACGCCAGAATTCGAGGAAGAGCGAGTCCTCCACCTTATCCATGGGGGTCCAATGGGGAGCTCCTCGAACTCTTCTCGGAAAGCTTTTATTAGGGAAGTAAATTCTGTCCGGGCCACCCCTCCCCCCAAAGGACTCGGAGTGCCCGTCACCTTCTCTGACGACGATCTCGAGGGCGTCCGCACCCCTCATTGCGACGCACTCGTCATCAACCTTCACATGGCCAATTTCAAAGTCGAAAGAATCCTAGTGGATAACGGCTCCTCCGTTAACATCCTATTCCTCGATGCTTTTAAGGGGCTGAAGCTCTCCCGAGACAGACTGAAGCCCGCCGGGTATACGCTCCATGGGTTCACGGGAGTGCCGGTGACGATCGAAGGGGTGATCACCCTCGATGTCACAGCAGGCAAAACTCCTACTACCCGCACGGAGTCAATGGATTTCATGGTTGTAGATGTCCCCGCGGCCTACAACGTCATTTTGGGTCGGCCCGGCCTAGCCGCCCTTGAAGCCGTCCCTTCTGCCTATCATCTCAAAATGAAATTCCCCACTCGGGCTGGAGCGGGAGAAGTTAGGGGCAATCAGGAACAGGCCCGCAAGTGTTACATGACCTCCACGCTCGGACCCGTCCTCTCCTTAGAAACACTCGAGATTCCACAAGATGCTGCTCGGCCGACTCCCGAGCCAGTCGATGAGCTGGAGGAAATACTCTTCTCGGAGCAGGAGCCGACCCGTAAGTTCTATGTCAGCAAGGCACTCCCGTCCGCCCTACATTCAAATATTGTGAAATGCATCCGAGCCAACCGGGACCTCTTCGCATGGTCAGCAGCGGACATGCCCGGTATCTCCGAAGAACTCTTGGTCCATCGCCTCAGCGTTGATCCGGGGTCCAAACCGGTCCAGCAGAAGAGGCGCAAGTTCGCCCCCGAGCGCCAGCTCGCCATCAAAGAGGAGGTAGACAAACTGTTGAAAGCCCGATTCATACAGGAAGTGAATTATCCGGAGTGGTTGTCCAACGTAGTCATGGTAAAGAAATCCAATGGGACATGGAGAATCTGTATTGATTTCACTGACCTCAACAAGGCCTGCCCTAAAGATCCCTTCCCTCTGCCGAGCATCGACACTCTGATTGACGCAACCTCGGGACATGAGCTCCTCAGCTTCATGGATGCTTTCTCGGGTTACAATCAGATAAGGATGTTCCCCCCGGATATTCCGAAGACGTCTTTTGTAACGGACCAAGGACTCTATTGTTACCGAGTCATGCCGTTCGGCCTGAAGAACGCAGGGGCAACGTACCAACGTCTCGTCAACAAGGTATTCCAGGCCCAGATTGGTCGGAACATGGAAGTCTACGTGGACGACATGCTTGTGAAAAGCATCCGAGGCGTTGATCATGAGACCGACCTCCAAGAAGCGTTCGATGTTTTGAGAAGGCACAATATGAGACTCAACCCGAACAAGTGTGCGTTCGGCGTCTCATCGGGCAAGTTCCTCGGCTTTATGGTCAGCCAACGAGGAATAGAGGCAAATCCGGAGAAGATCAGGGCCATACTAGACATGGCCCCGCCCAGAAACGTCAAAGAAGTTCAGAAACTGACAGGTCGTTTAGCCGCCATTGGGCGCTTTTTGTCGAAGTCCGGAGAGAAATGCCTCCCGTTCTTCAAAGCCCTGAGGGGGACTAAGGGGTTCGAGTGGGGGCAGCCGCAACAAGATTCCTTCGACCAGCTTAAAGCTTACCTCGTCAACCCGCCTCTGCTCAGCAAACCCATACCAGGCGAACCCCTCTACCTCTACTTGGCAGCCTCGGAACAGACACTAAGTGCGGTTTTAGTCAGGGAAGAAGATAGAACTCAAAAGCCCATTTACTACGTCAGCAAAGTGCTCCGGGACGCCGAGCTCCGGTACCCGAAAATTGAGAAAATAGCCTACGCCCTGATAATGGCTGCAAGAAAGCTTCGGCCATACTTCCAGTCTCATTCGGTGGTCGTCCTTACCGACCAGCCGCTGAAACAGATCCTTCACAAGCCAGAGACTTCCGGCCGCCTCATGAAGTGGTCGATCGAGTTGAGCCAACATGATATTACTTATCAGCCTCGGACCGCAATCAAGGCGCAGGCGCTGGCCGAATTCATAGTTGAGACGACTATCCCCGACTCCGAGCAGACGACGAAGGGACCGCCTGTCTGGTCTGTATATGTCGATGGATCCTCCTGCAACGAGGGGAGCGGGGCTGGAGTCATCCTGGCGGGCCCAGACGACTTTGTCCTTCAATATTCCCTCCGGATAAACTTTAAAGCCTCGAATAACGAAGCCGAATACGAGGCACTCATAGCCGGCCTCGGGATGGCCCGAAACGCAGGGGCGCGACGCCTGCAGATCTTCAGCGACTCTCAATTGGTCGTCAACCAGGTCCTCGGCGAATATGAAGCCCGCGATGACAGAATGGTAAAGTACTTGGCCAAAGTGAAGAGCCTCATGGCGCTCTTCGACGAGGCCCTCATCCGAAGAATCCCCAGAGAGGAAAATGCCCAGGCCGACGCCCTGTCCAAACTAGCTTCCTCATCCCTGCAAGGCCTCGAACAAACCGTTCTGATAGAAGTCCTCCTCAAGCCCAGCATAGAGGACGAGGCTTTCAACTCCGTCGAAACACTGCCGCTCCCCCTCGAAGACAATTGGATGAAGCCCCTCGTCGAGTTTTTAAGAGACGGACTCCTACCAAGGGATCCGAAGGAAGCCCGAAAGATAAGGACCCGGGCCGAGCGTTACATAATGGTCGAAGGCGTTCTGTATAAGCGCTCCTTCACCCAGGTGGATGGTCGACCCTACCTAAGATGCCTCTCCCCCGGACAAGCCGATTACGCCCTGCAAGAGCTCCATGAGGGCATCGGCGGAGCCCACTCCGGCTCCAGAGCCTTGGCACGTAAAGTGTTAAACTACGGGTATTACTGGCCCACTCTCCTACGGGACGCCGAACGACACGTTCGACAATGCACATCCTGTCAGAAGTATTCCGACATACGACGCCTTCCACAAGCACCACTCTCCTCCTTGTCGAGTCCGATCCCCTTTGCAATGTGGGGGATGGATCTACTCGGGCCATTTCCACCGGCCCCCGGACAGTTGAAGTTTCTAGTCGTGGCAGTCGACTATTTCTCGAAATGGGTCGAGGCCGAGCCCCTGGCTACAATTACCGAACATAGAGTCGTCCAATTCTTCTGGAAAAGTGTAATCTGTCGTTTCGGTGTTCCCCGAGTCGTAGTTACGGATAACGGTACGCAGTTCGCTGGAGCTGCCTTCCGAGCCTTATGTCAAGACCTAGCTATACAGCACCGCTTCTCCTCAGTCTCTCATCCTCAGTCAAATGGCCAAGCCGAGAATGCCAACCGACAGATCCTCTCCGGCATCAAGAAGAGACTCGACAAATGCTCCAAGGGATTGTGGGTCGATCAGCTGCCCAATGTGTTGTGGAATTACCGAACCACGAAGCGGATCCCGACGGGCGAGAGTCCGTTCAATCTCACCTATGGGTCCGAGGCCCTCATCCCGCTAGAAGTTGGAATACCCTCTCCTCGCCTGATTGCCTTCGAAGAAGAACAGAATGCCAGGGAGCTCAGAACGAGCCTAGATTTGGTAGACGAGATTCGGGAAAGAGCCGCCATACGGCAGCAAGGTTACCGAAGAAGAATCGAACTCGCCTACAACAAACGGGTCCGCCCAACCGACTTGAAAGAGGGGGACCTGGTCCTCCGAAAGCTGGCCATTTCGTTCCCCGGACAGAAGAGCAAATTGGCCCCAAATTGGGAGGGACCGTACAAAGTATCCAAAGTGATCCGCCCCGGTGCGTACAAGCTAGAAGACCTTGAGGGTAGAGAAATTCCCAGGACTTGGAACGCCGACCATCTTTTGAAATACCTAGAGAAGGCAACCCCGCCTATCTAAGTAACTCGAGATGTCGGGCAACCACTCCTGCTACTAGTAATTTTTCCTTTGTTCTTTTTCATTGTAATAAACGGCTAGCAACTTTAGAAGCAGCCGACCATTAGATATTAATAAATAAATAAAGTTTTTCTTTACATTATCGCGTACTTCCGCCTCTAATTCCCTTATCACACAATGGTTCGGAGTCCAGCACTCGGCTCGACTCTTCCTACTCGGCCCGTCTTCAGACGGGCCGGGGGCAGATCGCCGTTCGAAATTGCTCCTGCAGCCGTTGAATGGATCGGAGTCCAACACTTGGCTCGATTTTGCTTCGCAAATCCGCTCCTAAGCGGACTAGAAGTAGCTCGCCATTCGAAACTGCTCCTGCATCTCTCAAACTTATCACACAATGGTTCGGAGTCCAGCACTCGGCTCGACTCTTCCTACTCGGCCCGTCTTCAGACGGGCCGGGGGCAGATCGCCGTTCGAAATTGCTCCTGCAGCCGTTGAATGGATCGGAGTCCAACACTTGGCTCGATTTTGCTTCGCGAATCCGCTCCTAAGCGGACTAGAAGTAGCTCGCCATTCGAAACTGCTCCTGCATCTCTCAAACTTATCACACAATGGTTCGGAGTCCAGCACTCGGCTCGACTCTTCCTACTCGGCCCGTCTTCAGACGGGCCGGGGGCAGATCGCCGTTCGAAATTGCTCCTGCAGCCGTTGAATGGATCGGAGTCCAACACTTGGCTCGATTTTGCTTCGCAAATCCGCTCCTAAGCGGACTAGAAGTAGCTCGCCATTCGAAACTGCTCCTACATCCCTTAAACTAATCTAACGACCGGATCCTTCCTCCGGCTCGACTCTATCTCTACGACTCGTCCTTAAACGGTCCGGAACCCGTCCCGACCGTAGACTGTGCCGAGCTGACGAGGTACCGACCCTCGTTTTGGGAAAAAATCACCCCGAGGTCAACTCGCCGTTAGATCCTCTCAAATTGTGTGCCAAAGCGTGATGAGTGGATCCAGTAGTGCCACGTGCCCACAAAACGACAAGATAACGTTTTCTTGGGACTTGTGCCTGCCTCTGGATTCGCGCCACCATCCAACGGTTGTAGACACCCCACGTCGACGGGCGTCAATAGCCGAGCGACAGGATCAGAATTGCGACAAAAGACTCGACGAACAGCCAATAGAAGACACTTCGGATAAATCGACCCCAATTTTATTAATGACTTGGACGAGTTTACAAAAAGATTACTACAGCGAGTTCAACAAAATATTAGAAGGCATGACCCGCTCATTTCCTCCGAGGAAGGGGGACACTCCGGTTCAACGACACTTTGGGTCGGCGCTTCTTAGCCTCCGAGCTCGTCTCCAGGCCGACGAACCGGGACGCCCCTTCGCCGCTGAGCCTCACAGTCGCCCCAACCGAAGCGCCACTTGAAGACACCGCCACACCACTTTGTGCATCGGCGGCTGACGCCCCGATGATAGGAGTCCGGGACGCCGCTTGGTAGAACGTGATACCTCGCTCGATCTCTTCGCGGGTACACGAGGTGCTCCGGACGTTGGCCCTCACCGGCTGAGGCTTGAGCCGAGCAACCTCCTCCTCCAATTCGACGATCCGGTCCTTCAGTGCCTCGTCCTTCACGACAATTTTGAACCGAGGAAGCTTCGCCGATCCAGGGTATTCGGCGCTGTCAGATATGACACGACGCAGATGGGTCACCTCGATACTCTTGTCGACTGTCACCCTTTGCAAATGCTCGACCTTCTTCACGAGCTCATCTCGTTCGGCCAAAACAGAAGCCAATTCTTCTTCCTTAGCAAATAGCTCGGCTTCGGCTATCCGCAAGTGGTACACTTCGGCCAACAGATCCCCGTTCTTCATCTCCATATTGTACAGCATCCTCCTCGTCAGGTCGATCTCGCCCTCAAGGCGTTTCACGAGAGATAGATGGAACAGCTCTACTTGTCGCCGAGCCATCGTAGTGACGGGGGCCTACCCTACGACCGAACCAAACACTTAGACAATTTCAAAGACAAAACGTTTTTTCATTTATCAAAAAGCGGTGGCCAGTCCGCAAAAGGCGTTACAAAGCTCGGAAGAAAAAGCAGAACAGAAACTACAAAAAGATTAACGAAAGAATCAAGGGTCCACCTGCGTCTCCGCTCCCACCCCGGACGCATCGACGGGCGGTCCCTCGATCTCTCCCTTAGCCGGGTCATCCTCTCCCCCTCCGTCTTCGCCTTCGACCTCGTCCTCGGCATCCCCCTCCTCGTCGTCCGCGGGCGACCCGGGCCACAGTTGATAGCCGACTCGCTCGAAGCCGGGGACACGAGCCTGGACGTGGTCCAGGGCCGTCTGGTAGGATCGCTCCATGTTCTCAGCCATATGTTTCTTCGCCTCTGCCTCAATCTCGGCTTCGACCTCCGCCCGGATCCTCGCGGCCTGCGCTTCCCTCTCCGCCTTCTCGTCGGCCAAGGACTTCAATGCCGCGGCGAGATCTTGGGCGGCCTTGGCAGCTTTGGCGGACTCCGCTTCGAGGCCCTCCTTCGCTTTCTTCAGGTCGGCAGTGAGGTCGGCCACCCGAACGTCCAGAGCCTCGGCCCGCCTCTGCTCGGCCTCGAGTTCCTTGACCGCCCGGACCTTCGCCAGCCTGTCTTTCTCGCTGGCGGACTTCAGCTCCTTCTCCTGTGCGGCGAACGCCTCCATGAGATGGCCGAAGTGAACGGTGGCCTACGAAGACAACGATAAGTACGAAGTACGCACCGAGTAACAAACTTGAAGGAATTTGCGAACACTTACCGAAACAAGCCCCCGGGCGACCTCGTAAGTGTCGTCGCCGACCCTCCCCGCATTCAGCGCGGCCTTATCCTTCGGGGTCGCCAAGTGTTTGACGACCTGCATTGACATCTGCGAGTTGCCGAGGAAACCATCATGATTCCTCACCAGCCAGTTCGGCACAAACAACTGCTTGTGCTGCTCGGTCAGGATTTCCTCGGCATTCTGAGTCAATGGGGGAAGCTCGAGCGCCAGCGCCGCATTGACATCAAAGACACCCTCGTTCACGGACGGGGCGACAGGGGCCGAGGTCTCCTCCACCACCACTACCTCCGAAGGCACCTCGGTAGCCGGGGGAGGCGGAGCAACGTTAGTGGCGACCGCGGGCTGAACACCCGAAGACGCACCCTCGGCCGCCCTCTTCCTTTTTCTGGTCCCGGTCAGCTTGGACCTATCGGCCATCATAGCTTTAAAGTCAATCTTCATCGACTCTGCATCGACAAAAAAAGAGGGGGAGAAAACCGAATCAAAACAGACGAATTGAAGACTTAGAAAAAAAAAATGAATGAGATGTCAAGAGCGTACTCGGGTCGATGGGGCTTAGTCCGGACCCGAACAACACCTCCTCGGTCAACTCCCTCCAACTCAGTACCGGAAGGGCCGTGATCCTCCTCGCTACCTCCTCCTCGGCCTCGGATAGTGCGGGGTCGCCCCGCGCAAATTTCGGCACATCCACCTTCCACCGGGACGGAATGTGCCAAATCGCTTCGCCCCTTACGATAAAATACTTCTCCCTCCAACCCTTAAGAGAGTCGGGATTCTCTACAATCTTAACACCTCTCCTCGGCCCCAAATAGTACCGGTACTCCGAGCCGTGTTGCTTGTTTATCCGATAGAGGCCCCGGAAAACTGACAGATCCGGCGCTACCTCGGCTCGGTGACACTGAAGCAAGAATGCGTTCACATGACGCCAAGTGTTTGGACTGAACTGAGTAGGGGCGAGACAATACCAACCGAGGATCTGAAGTATGAAAGGGTGCAGCGGAAAACGCAGTCCCGCGTTCAAGGAGTCAACGTCAAACATGCACATGTCCGACGAGGGCAACTTAGTGTTTGCTCGCACCCCGGGGCCAGCGACCATCAGCTTGTACTCCGACGGGATAGCGAAAGCCTTCCTGATCCGAAGAAGATCCTTCTCGGTCAACGACGAAATGAGCTCGTCAGCTTCGGAGGGATGGAACGGATTAGGCTCCTCGACGATCTTCGACTTTCCGTAGATCGCTTTCTCCAGAAGATCACCCTCGTACTGCCTGACTCCCGAATGCCCGGACAGGACGGAAGGATATTGTCCTATCTCGGGAGCTCGTTTCGGGTTCTCCACAATCACCCCCACTATGGGGGGCGGGGTCTCCCCTGTCCTCTTCTTCTTCCCGATCCTCGACTCGACAGCCAGCGGTTCGGCCATCTGCTTCCCCTTCCTGCGAGCTTCCGCCCTACTACTCTCCCCGGCGCCATCACCGCCCGAGGACGAGGCACCACTACCCGAGCTTACCCTTGACATCTCTTGAAAAAGCTAAGGCAAAGACAAACTAACCTTTGAAGTGACGTTCACGGTCGGAAAATGCTCGCCGGAAATCGCCTGGCCAACGCGACAGCTAACGACAACACCGTGGAGCAAGAGCGCCGCTAGCAGAAGACTTAGAGAACAAAAGTAAATTCGTAGAGTGAAAAGTGAGAAATGAGCTCAGGGGTGAAGGAATGGTAACTTATAACCTCAACTGATAACGGGCCTCCTTGGGAATCCCAAAGGCCCACTAAGAATCCCAAACGCCCTACAAGAGAGAGGCGGCGGTATGAGAGGGATGGCGGAACTCACCAAAAAACACAAGTTGCGACTCGGCCACCGGTCTAATGAGCCGAGCTATCGAACGAAACGCTCACCGAGCCGAGCCACCAAGTTCGCCCAAAAATACCCAGCTCCGCGCCCGGCAAACAGCGCGAGGTATGCGGACCGAGGTGACGAGGTACCGACCCTCATTTTTGGCAAAAAATCCTCCCGAATCAAGATCACCGTCGGATCTCTCCGAAATTCGCGTCAGAATCTGATGGACGGTTCAGATTGCGCCACGCCCACAAAACGACAAGATGGCGTTTTCTCGTGATCTGAACCCCATCCTCGTGATGCGTGGCAAAATGAACGGCCCAGATCCGTCCACGCAGACCTTCCAAACCGCCTGCCGTCGGCTTGGTCGGCCGAGCTACCGAACAGCTCAGCCGAGCAACCGAGCCACTTAGTACGGAACGGCGAAACCATCAAGAAGACAAGTAAACAACTCAGCCTCCGGCCCACCGAGCCGAGCCACCGAGTTCGCCCAAAAATACCCAACTCCGCGCCCGGCAAACAGCGCGAGGTATGCGGACCGAGGTGACGAGATACCGACCCTCGTTTTTGGCAAAAAATCCTCCCGAATCAAAATCACCGTCGGATCTCTCCAAAATTCGCGTCAGAATCTGATGAACGGTTCAGATTGCGCCACGCCCACAAAACGACAAGATAGCGTTTTCTCGTGATCTGAACCCCATCCTCGTGATGCGTGCCCAGATAAACGGCCCAGATCTTGCCACGTCCACAAAACGACAAGATAGCGTTTTATGGGGATCCACGCCAAAGATGGACGGCCTAGATGATGCCACGTACCTCGGATGCTCCGAACCGAGGCACCGACCCTTCCAACCGGGTCGCCGACCCTCCTAGCCGCGGCGCTACGCATCCGGGCCGTGTTGCTGGGGTACCGACCCTTCCAACCGAGTCGCCGACCCCCCTAGCCGCGGTGCTACGCATCCGGGCCGCGGTGCTGAGGTACCGACCCTCGTTTGTGGGAAAAAATCCTTCCGACCCTCAGGAGCCGTTGGATCTCATAGGAAAGCGCGCTCGTCATGATGGACGACCCAGATCTTGCCACGTCCACAAAACGACAAGATAGCGTTTTATGGGGATCCACGCCAAAGATGGACGGCCTAGATGATGCCACGTACCTCGGATGCTCCGAACCGAGGCACCGACCCTTCCAACCAGGTCGCCGACCCCCCAAGCCGCGACACTACGCATCCGGGCCGTGGTGCTGGGGTACCGACCCTCCCAACCGGGTCGCCGACCCTCCTAGCCGCGGCGCTACGCATCCGGGCCGCGGTGCTGGGGTACCGACCCTTCCAACCGAGTCGCCGACCCCCCTAGCCGCGGTGCTACGCATCCGGGCCGCGGTGCTGAGGTACCGACCCTCGTTTTTGGGAAAAAATCCTTCCGACCCTCAGAAGCCGTTGGATCTCATAGGAAAGCGCGCCCGTCATGATGGACGACCCAGATCTTGCCACGTCCACAAAACGACAAGATAGCGTTTTATGGGGATCCACGCCAAAGATGGACGGCCTAGATGATGCCACGTACCTCGGATGCTCCGAACCGAGGCACCGACCCTTCCAACCAGGTCGCCGACCCCCCAAGCCGCGACACTACGCATCCGGGCCGTGGTGCTGGGGTACCGACCCTTCCAACCGGGTCGCCGACCCTCCTAGCCGCGGCGCTACGCATCCGGGCCGCGGTGCTGGGGTACCGACCCTTCCAACCGAGTCGCCGACCCCCCTAGCCGCGGTGCTACGCATCCGGGCCGCGGTGCTGAGGTACCGACCCTCGTTTTTGGGAAAAAATCCTTCCGACCCACAGGAGCCGTTGGATCTCGTAGGAAAGCGCGCTCGTCATGATGGACGTCCCAGATCTTGCCACGTCCACAAAACGACAAGATAGCGTTCTATTGGGATCCCCGCTGAAGATGGACGGTCTAGATGGTGCCACGTACCTCGGATGATCCGAACCGAGGTACCGACCATTCGAACCAACTCGCCGACCCCTCGAACCGCGGCGCAACGCATCCGGGCCGGGGTGACGGAGTGCCGACCCTCGTTTTTGGGAAAAAATCCTTCCGAGGAACAGGAGGCGTCTGATCGTTCCGAAATTCGCGCTCCATCTTGATCGAAGGCCTAGATGATGCCACGCCATAAATAGGTATTAAAAATTGGTTTTTATTTATTAAAATCGGTTTATTTATTTAAAAAATTGCGAAAAATCGCTAAAAATTCGGGAAAATTAGCTAAAAATTCCAGGAAATAATTAAAAATTCGGGGAATATTTCTAAGCCACCGAACGAACAATTATTACCTAGAATACGCGGTTAAAGCCCCCGAACAATTAGCCAACACATCGCAAAATTAAATAAATCACCCGGAAAAATAGATAGAAACTCGACACAGCTTCGGAGCGTCAAAGAAGGAGGAACTAGCCTACCCCCGTGCTCCAGGATTCAAAAATCACCCATTCGGACTGCGATACAGTTCCACCGACCACTGAGTTAGTCAAACTACTCCTCAAAGACTGACCACCCTCAGCCTTTAGGAGTGGGGGGCTCGTGATATGGTCAAAACAAGGGGTTCAATCGAGACCGTCCAAATGGGGCACGAATCCTACAGCTCAGGGACGAGACGGTAATTTCACATGCAAACGGGTCCGAAGCGGGTACTGGGTCTCCTTCTCACAGATCCAATAACCCGCAAACGGATCCACCACAGCTGGGCACGGGTTTCAACCCGCTGCCAACTCGATCCAGCAAGACACAATCAAGGTCCCTGATTAGATCTAAATCAACGGCCATGATTCACGTCAATCTTTACACTGGGATTTAGGGGTTAAAATTCCTTGTCTGATTACCAGAATATACCTTATCAGATTACTTTCCCAATCTGTTTACAAGGAGATTATTCTATATCAGACTACGCGGATTACATTCCTAAATTGTTCCCTAAGACGCCTATAAATACCCCCCACCCATCTCCATTAACAGGTAATCAATCTTTCTCTAGTTAAACGCTCTTTCATAATCATTTCTGGTTACTGACTTGAGCGTCGGAGGGTGCGTCGCCGGGAACAACCCCGGTGTCTCGCACTTTTTGCAGGTGCACGGCGGGAGCGACGATCAGAGTTCAACGGAACAGGTATACAGGTTCTCCTATTCAGTTTCCCCAAAGAACTCACAAATTCATCTGTTTGCCCCCACACCGAATTTAGCGGCAACAAACGAAGAAGCCAAAAATAGAGAGAACCAGTCTCTCTGTTTCACGCGGTGATCAAGACACAAAGAGAGAGGGCGACAGAGATAGGTGCACGGTCTCCTAGGATTGCTAACGTGGCGACGCGATAGTGACTGCGACAGGGAGATAGTGACAGCCCCCTGACGTGATAGCCAACTGACGTGGCGACGTGTTTGAACGGAACAGAGGTGTGGCGCGGTCTTCGACGCGCTGACGTGGTGGGTTCAACCTTGCGCTCAACAGGTGCTGACAGGTGGGGCCCCTGACCACTTCAGTGGTGTTCGAGACGCTGACGTTGACCTAGTGGCGGCTTCGTTCGACGTGACAGCAGGCGACAATGCATGCGATTCGAGGCAGCACTGTGCTGAGTTGCGGTCTTCAAGGCAACATGAACTGCATCGATTTTTGAGACAGAGACAGAAGAGAGAGAACGGCTTGGACTCGGTTCTAGGAATTCGGTTTGCAATATTTTTATATCTTTTTTATCTCTTTTCTTTCTCTATTTTTCTATAATGCAATCCAAGATAAAATTTATTAATTGCAATAATTTTATTATGAACTAATTTTATTTTTCTAGGGCTAAAATGTAGCCTAGTTTTTTATAACACAATTTTAATTCCTTATTATTGTTCTATTTTTCCATGGTTGTGTGTTGATTTTTATTCTTAATGCGTACAATTGGTGGATAAACATTTGTATGATCTTTTAAATCATGAAGAGACCGAACTAGTAATTTGTGGTTAATGAAAATTAAACACCGTTATAGGAGAACGTGACAGTTAAGAAATCCATAGATCTTAAAGAATTTTCAATTAATCATTTGTGATGAACTAAGGCAAATAATTAATTGAGAATAATTTTGATACTGCTTGTGAGAGAGTATTGAATAATTTTGGGATTTTGGTCTACAACTTGAAAAATAATATTTTTATTCATAAGGAGTTATAAATTGTGTGATAAACTAGGTGAAATCAAAAGCCCTAGAATTAATTTTGCCATTAACAAATTACAAGAATTTCACAGCCCGCTCCCTCTTCACTAATTTTAGTTAGCTTTAATTAGATTAATTTAATTTAGTAGCTTTCTTTATTAATTTCGATCTTCCAAATAGTAGTTAATCTAGTAAATTCGGCACTCAATAAAATAATTAGTTCCTGTGGGCTCGACACTCTATTCACTTAACTATACTACTTGTTGCGATTTTGTACACTTGCAAATATTCACACTATGGACACGTCAGTTGCTTACAACCGACGAATTATTATACACGGCTATCCTCTCTATACTGAAACAGTATAACGATTCTCAAATACTTAAACAAACCACAAACTTGATTACAAACATAACTACAAGGGACTATCCTATTGATGTCATGTTGTGTGGTGCACTTAGTCCTTAATGCAGTTATGTATATTACATAACACTAATACGTACTTGTTCAGATTCTATGCATCCCATACTACATAGATCTGAGGGTAAGCCCTTAACCATTCTTCATCTTGTAGGGTTCAATCCCTCGTCATGACTTAAACTACTAGTGTAACTACAATAAGTATCTTAGATGTTCTATGAATTACAAGTTCATGTCCAGACAACATGGAGGGGAATCTCACGTCATGTCACGATGCATTGTGAAGAACCTATGCACAATCCAGCCTTCGTCATGGGACATGACTCCACCCGCAGTCACCAAACACCTCACGAGCATCGCCTGCGGTACGAACTCCCGGAGACATATCCACATCATGTCACGACGCATCGTGAAGACAGCCTGTGAATATTCTCACACCGTAGCTCTGAGACCCTCATACTCGTGTTTTTCTCTTATTTTCATCACATCTTCACTATGTATCAAGTGCTTGTTATTTGAATCATGAACAAAATCAATTCTCTAGAGTTAGCTCTTCCACTATACCGGTCTTAACCATTTATATCACATGACCCAAATCTTGGTCTTTTCATTTCAAATTTCATTTCAACATATTTCTTTTTCAATGCCGGTATGAGGCTTAACTACACTCTAGTTCTTAATTTCAATTCACAATCACAAAATTGAGTCTTTATATTCATAAGTTT
This sequence comes from Hemerocallis citrina, assembly GCA_017893485.1. Lineage (NCBI taxonomy): Eukaryota > Viridiplantae > Streptophyta > Magnoliopsida > Asparagales > Asphodelaceae > Hemerocallis > Hemerocallis citrina. The sequence goes on from JACEHZ010000256.1 coordinate 1,442,521, forward strand.
TTTTTTTACAATTAACATGATTTCCATTCTTTTCTATGAATCAAATCTCACATATCAAGTTCAATTTCAATTCTTCTATTTCATGCTCAAAATTTCTTTTCAATAAACAAATTAGATTCTCATACTATAGTTTCTTTCCTTTACTTAATTCAATAGTCATAAAGTCATATTTTTCATTCCTATACAATATTCAACTTAGTAAGTAAAAGCCCATGAATAACTGTAACCCCTAATTTTCTAAAAGAGTATTTTTGTGTATTTTCTGTATTTTAAAAATTTTTGCAAATTATTTTTTCAGTTTTCAAATTCTTTAGTCAAAATGTATTTTTTGGATGTTCTATTTTAAAATCTGTTTTTGATCAATAATTTTAAATTGTAACTATTTTCTATAATTTTCTATTGAAATACAATTCCTAGTTTTGTTATTATTTCTCTTATTATTATTACTTTTATTATTGTTATTATTATTACTAATTTTGGCGGGTTATTGAAAATCTATTTCTATGTGCTAATTATATTGTATCTATTTTAAATAAATACTATTTTGTAATGCAAAGTATATTTTTTTGTAAACAATATTTTTTTTTGTTATTTAATTTTCCTATTTAATTTTTAAAACCCTAATACTATAACCCATCTAACCCATTAACCCATCTAAAATACCAAAAAACCCATTAAATTAACCTAATACTCGTTAGTATATCCCCAAACCCAGCCCGGTTATCACCCTAACTACCCGAAACCCATTTGAACCCAACCCGTTATTTATTAACCAAACCATGCTCTGATTTTAACCAAACCCACACTTATTATCCCCACCCGTTATCTCCTAAACCTAGTCACCACCCTAAACCCTAACTTATCTATATATTTATACCCTGTTAATTTTCTGAGCCTCTTCATTTTCTTTATTAACTTAACCCGTTGCCTTCTCATCCCCTGACCCTTCCTCCGCTCATCTCTTTCCCTTTCCCCCTCCCGTTCAGCCCCAGATCCTCGACGACAGCGCGCCAGCCCTGTAGTGCCCTCTCAAACCTATCTCCCTGCGTGCTCGGCCCTGAGCCGCGACTGTAGTGACCAATGCCATGTCGTCCCTGCAGCATCACCCCCTGGCCCTGTGCTCCCTCTCAGTCGTGCTAACAGCGACTGCAGCTCCGCAGCGATGTCGACCCGACTGCCGTGACCCCGGCGCTCCTCGCCGTAGCACCGCCTTGCTCCCCTATCACTGCCGAACCCCGTCACTTGTGCCCACGCATCTGCCCTTCACCCTGCCTCTCTGTCTCCGTCAGCCAGCACCCCCTAGTCGCCGACCTCTTGTGCCAGCACCCCCGGCCTGTCCTCCACTGCTGCAGCCACCTACGGCCAGGTAGACCCCCCTCGGCGCCATGCTGCTCTCCCTGAGCACTGCTGCCGGTGCTCCACCGACCTCCCTATACGGCTCCGTCCCGGCATCGACCAGCAACATCAAACAACCATTGAGGGTTGGTGTTTGTATGGGTTTTGATCAAGTTCATCCTTGGCCGTTCGATCTTGATCTTTGAAATGAGCTGTCCGATCGACTTGATCCTCTTGATCTTGATTGATTGATTTCTAGCCGTCCGTTGATTTGATCAATCATCACCATCGGGGTGATCTTGTCCATCCATTGGATCTTAATCACATTGCTTGATTTGATGTGGACCGTCGATCTTCTCTTGATCATCCGATTAGATCCTAGCCATCCGATCTCTTCTTGATCATCATGATCAAGATGATTATCTACTCCCTTTGATTGCAACCGTTTGATCGATTGATCTTGATCTTCATCATTATCTTCATCATCAAGAGCTCTGACCGTCTGATCTGATCCGATCATCTTGATCTTGATCTTCGATCTCAGTCATCCGATTTTGTGATCGTGTGTTCATGATTGGTTCGTGATCCGTTCGTTGTGTTCGTGCCGGGATCCGTTCCCGTTATTCTTGCTTTTGGCTTCATTATTTTCGTCGTCTTCCAGGCAAGTAACTTGTACTCTAATTCCTTTGTTCGATATAAGTCAAAAATACCACCTATAGTGTAGTTGGGTTCTAGTGACAATTCGTGTGTGAAATCCCTTGTTGATATTGTATCTATAGTTCTTTAACGATAGTTGACTCATGACACAAAAATTGACAAGAAACAATTTAGGTTTTGCCCGTTCTTGATTTGAACATGTATGTGGGATTTTTGTGAGAATTTGGGTATTTGTTGAGATCCATGTGATAGACTTGTTTTAGATATGTTAATTACCCTAATTCATGATACTTGGACACTTGGTAGACTCGATTTCATATTTGGTTGTGTTTGGATTAAGTTTCGTTGGATCTATGTTGATTTTGGTTTATGAGGAAATTTTGTGTTTTGCCGATAATCTGCCTTGATCAGTAATTTAGACCATATTAAAGTCAGAATCTTAATTTCAGGATAAAACATAATTTGTAGAGAAATTCGTCTTCTTTCCAACCCCTTTAACCTTGCTCGATTTCATTTTTGTATGAGTGACTTATGACTGTTTTACTACAGAGGTGTATTATGTTCCCAAATTTCATTTCTCGACGATTTTGTTGATTAAACTATTTTGATACTTGAGCTACACCTAGTATTTTGATATGAAACTTTAGTCAATTTTTCTATACATATCTAGGGATTACCCAGAATTTTGGTAGATTTTATTGATGTGTTTTATATGTCGTTTCATGCATGTTTACAAAAGTCATACTTGCTATATTTTGCTCGCTGTTGTGTAAAGAATTGTATTTTCACCCTGATTCCTTTTACTGTATGAAGAATATTTGTGAAATATGAAAGTTAATATATTTTGTCTATTTTCATCTCGTTTTGGTGGATTTGGATTTCGTTTCACTGGTTGCGAGATATTATAGTTTTCGTACAGCAGTGTTGGGAATTCCAGATTTGCCAAACTATCATTTATTGATGTTTTCGGATTTTTGATGACTGATCTAATTTCATTGGAAAATTCTAAAACTTTATATTTTGATACTAGACATTTAGAGGAATACCCCAGATTTTTCATGGATTTATTTAGTTTGTTTTCATGCTGTTTTCCTGCTCCTGAAATTCGATTTTCCTGATTTCTGGCTGAACGTGTTTACTGGATTCAAATCAGTTTTGAGTTAAGTTTTTCTGAAATACTATGTAACTTATTTATACTTGCTGGATTCGGTTGGGAGTCTATTTTCTAGACGCTTTAACGAATTCAGATTTGTATATTTATAATACTGGAAATCACTGTTTTACTACAGTATGGTCTTGCTGTCCTGAACTTGAGATTTATCTATTTTATTCTTTTATGAGAAATCTTGCACTCGTGCATGTTTATCATGCGACTTGCACTTGTCACATGATCATGCCATGTTAATCTTGATATACTTGCTCTGTTCGTGACAAACCTACATGCTTGTTTGACATTAATAATAAATAATTAAGCCGAGGTTTAAGGGAAAGATCGAATAGTGGATAATTCAGAAACGTGTACTCGGAAGGAGGCCCGTGTTTCCCATTACTTGTTGCCATGTCTCATGATTACATGATTCATGCTTGATATTACTTGTTTCCATATTTCATGATTACATGATTCATACTCGTTATTACTATATGATTATATGTTGCCATGATTCGTGACGATTCATGCTTGATACTACTTGTTGCCACGTGATCATGAATACTTGACTCGTGCTTGATACTTGCTGCCATTTATTCACGATTACGTGACTCGTGCTTGATACTGGTTACTTGACTTGTCCCTGAGTACACTGTCCTCTATGGTCCACTATGAAATCTAAAGTGAAACTGTTTGTTGTAGCAGCTGTAGAACCCCGTATTTTCAAATATTATTTTAATTATTTGAAAATGAATTTAAATGATTTTTGAGGAATTTAATAAATGTTTTCTAAGAAATTTATTCTTTGGTACACGTGCAAAACACGTGCAAATGACTTTTTAGAAGTTTGGAAAATTAAGTTTTCTTTATGAAAAATCATTATTTATTATTTGAGAATTATTTAGTATTTTTCCAGATTTTTCTGAAATTAATTATGCGTATTTGCAATTTTTGAGAAAAGAAGGACTTATTTGCAAAATTGACAATTTCAAGGGTTAAAATGCAAATTATAATTTCTGGGCATTCCGATCAGTATTTGTTGAAGTTTAGAAACATATTTTTCTATTAGACCCTAATTTAAATTATATTTGATTTAGTTTTCAAGGATACAATTATATATGTAAGATGTACTCTTAAAAGGAGTATTTTGCAAATTGGGTGAAAACCCTAATATTTTAATTCGGCATATATAAGGGATTTTCCTATTCCCAGCCGTCATGGAGTATACACAGGATTTTTGAGATTATTTTGAGGAGCAAAAGAAGAGGCTTTTTGGATCTAGCAAGGAGGAGAACTATTTTGTGGATTTTCGTCAAAACAAGGTGAGTTGGTTTGTTTTGTTTTGCTTTGTTTTGGTTGTTTTGATTGGTAGATGACGTAAGATCTTTGTTATGCTTGTTTGTGATCATTATGCCATTATTTTGTTAGTCTCATTGTAAATATGATTTGGATCTTTAATTTGAGATGGAGGATGAGAACTTTGGTTGATATTTGGACCATGATGAGAAAAGATTTAGATTTGTTGAGGATATGTTGATTTATGAGATCATGTTGTTAGAAAGCAAATTTAGAACTGATTATGTTAAGCTTGGATATTAAACATCTGGATCTAGTGATTGCAAACCAATTTTGATTATGTGTTGAGGAAGACATTTAGTTAGGTTGAGAAAACCCTAATGGGAGAATTGAGAATTTAGATCATGAGAATATGAGATTGGAGAAATTGATTGATTGAGTAATGTAACCATGATAGAGATTGTTGAGAATTGTTCATTTGCCCGAATATAAATTAACTTTATGATCAGTAAATCTTTAGAAAACTCTAGTTTTGATTTGTGTTCAGATCTATTCTGTTTGGAAATCTGTAGCCGACAGTCGACTGGCCTACAGAGCAGTCGACTGGTACGAGCCTACTGTGTAATTTTGAGTCTTGAGATTTGTTCGGGACAGTCGACCTAGACTGAGGTCAGTCGACTGGTCCTCTGTTTGTGACTTTGTTCGGTTCTTTCGGGGCAGTCGACTGACTTCTTGGGTAAGTCGACTGGTCATGCCTTAGATCATTTTCGTAAAATGTTGGGATATGTCCTCTGGACAGTCGACTGGTCCATTGTACAGTCGACTGGTCCTGTAGGATCTTCGTATTTGATTTGAGATATTTTGTTTAGTGTTTGATTTTGAGACATTTGTTTAGTACTTGATTCTGAGATAATTGTTCAGTGTTTGATTTTAAGATGTTCAGTTAAGTATTGGTTTTTGAGATGTTCAATTAAGAACATGATTTTGGAAATATTTTGTTGAGCCACTTGTTAAGTGGAATTTGTTCAGATATTTGTCTTGAGTCTCTAGAGGTACGTGGCCCTAGTATACCGGTATTTGTTCAGTCATTTGTTGAGGCCCTTTGAGGCAAATTTTCAGTTATTCAGATTTTTAGTCCGGTAGGGTACACTACTCTAGGAGATTTGTTCAGCAACCCAAACTAATAAGGACAGGCATTAGTAGTGTCATGACGAATGAGAACATGAGTTATGCACCTCAGTATGACTTTTGATGTAGGATTAGTCTCCTGAATTATCCAAGTAGTTAACTTGAGATGTGTGATTTATCTCCGGAATTATCCAGGTAGCTAACCTGAGATGTGAGGTATTTCTCCGGAATTATCCAAGTAATTATCTTGAGATGTGGGATTGAACTACGGAATGATCGGAGTCGAGGCGACGCTTTTGGGGTATTATTGTGGTTATGAGTCTATGTTTAGATGTGGGATGATCTCCTGAATTATCCAGGGAAAATACCTGTGATGTGGGATCAATCTCCGGAATGATCAAACATGGGCAAATTATCATAGTTTATCTTCATCTCTGAGTAGTCATCGTTGTCAGCATGTAGTCATGATGTTTTCTTGAATCACTTTTATGCATTTGGATTTCCTGTTTCCGGCACACACTTGGCTTTTGGTTTTGGTATCACCCCTTATTCTTTGTTGTTACTTCATGCTTTAGTGTTGATTATTATTTGTTGGATATTATGTTTTATGTTCATTTATGTTATTTGTTTGATTAGTTGCCACTCACACCATTTTTATGGCTGACCCCTTTAGTTTGGGGGTTAGGGTTCAACTCTAGCCTCACTTGTTGCAGGTTACTGCTTAGAGTGGGAGGTTGGATGCTTAATGTTGCATTTTAGACTATTTGGACTATTTAGTTTTGTGTAAAATTTGTAAAGACATATTGTGTGGTTATTGAGTTGTAAATGTAAAGAAATATTTGGGTTGAGATGTTTAGACTTCCGCTGTGATTTGTAATAATTGTTGTAATAAAGAAAGAAAATGTTAGTGGTGTTGTTGGTGTTTATTGTTCTATTGAAGTGGATTGCTGGGATTTCGCCACTTATTTTCTAAGCTCTCATATTAGAAATTTGCGGCGCTACAGAGATTGGTATCAGAGCTCCGCTTCAATGTAATAATAGACTTAGTATGGCAACCAACCTAGGTGTGGACACTAGAGAGTGAGTACCTAGGTGTGGACATCAGAGTGTGAGTATCACATAGAATTAAATTATGATGTTTGGTTTGAAATTATGGTTTGGGGTATGGTTATGACTTTGCCATAGGGTAATGATTTGAGTTTGAATTGTATGTGTACTCTAACTTTACCCTCGTTTTGCAGTAATCACAATGGTTGCACCCAGAGGTAGAAATGGTGGCAACAATGAGGATGGATCAGGTAGTTCTCGAGGAGCGGGAATTGACCTAGAGGCCGAGTTTGCTAAGGTATATCAGACGTTGAATACGCTGATGGCACTCAATGTGGCGCAGCAGCAAGCGCAGCAGCAGAATCCGCCGCCGAATCATGGAGCTGGACATGGATTGGTGAATGCCGACCCCATCAAGCAGATTGAATCCTTTAAGAGGATGAGGCCGCCAGTCTTTGAGGGGCAAGCTGATCCAACAGCAGCAGACGATTGGATTCGGAAGATGCAGACGATCTTCGAAGTGTCAGAGACTCCTGAAGCTAGCAAGGTGAAGTTGGCTTCGATGCAGCTGGAGAAAGATGCTGGTGTATGGTGGGAGTCACTGAAGAGGACTCTGGGAGATCAGCCTTTGACGTGGGAAGCTTTTCTGGAGGAGTTCAGAGATCGCTTCTTTCCTCTTGATGTTCAGGAGAAGAAGGCGACTGAGTTCATGAACCTTCAGCAGGGGAGCATGACTGTTCGGGAGTATGAGACGAAGTTCGCTCAACTTTCGAGGTATGCACCAGAATTGGTCATGGATGAAGCAAAGAAGGCCAAAAAGTTCGAGCAGGGCTTGAGGCCGAACTTGAGGTCAAGGATGGTTCCGTTGGGTATCAGGAGATTCGAGAAGCTGGTCAGGAGGGCCGCAATGACTGAAGAAGATATGGAACTGTCTCAGAAGAAGCAGGAATCATGGAACCGGAACAAGAGGCCAGCATCAGGCCAGAGTGGGAAGGGATTCCCCGTGAAGCAGGCGAAGTTCAGTGGACCGGTGCAGAAGGCATCTGGAGCTCAGGGAGTGACCTGTTACTACTGCAAGGAAGTAGGACATTACAGGTCAGCATGTCCGAAGTTGGCAGAGCATGTTTGTTCTCAGTGTGGGCAGACTGGACACTCAAAGCCCCATTGTCCACAACTGAAGAAAGATGGTTCGGGTGGAAGCAAATTCCCGAAGAGGCAAGGGCGAGTATTTGCATTGACCGAGGAGGATGCGAGGAACTCGGAAGATGTAATACAGGGTATGCAGGAATTTTGATTTCTTTCATTTTGAATCAGTGTAATGAATAAAAAGCTTTTATTTCAGAATAATTTAAGATTGAGTATCATTCTTATTGTAACAGGAGTTGTTTTAATAAATGGAATAAAAGCAAAGGTTTTGTTTGACACTGGTTCATCGCATACATTTGTATCGCCAAGTTTTGCAAAGGGCTTAGGTTTGGAACCTAAGTTATTTCCAGGCAGAGTTTTGTCGGTGGCAACGCCGTCAGGTGAAGAGCTAGTAGCGGATCGATATTACGAGGGTTGTGATATCGAGATTGGTGGAAGGATGTTCGGCATCGACTTGATCGAGCTACAAGTGTTGGGAGTGGATGTCATTGTAGGCATCGATTGGATGGCTATATATGATGCCACGATTGATTGCAAGCAGAAGGAGGTGTTGGTGAAAGCACCAGGTGGACCTGCAGTAACTTTTCAAGGGAAGAAGAAGATCCCGCAGGTGGCTGCAATGGTATCTAAGAAGTCTATTGCAGATGAAGTCAAGGGCATTCCGGTGGTTCGAAAGTTTCCTCAGGTGTTCTTGGATGATTTTCCAGGATTACCGCCGCAGAGAGATGTGGAGTTTTGCATCAATGTTCAGCCGGGAAGTGCGCCGATTTCCAAGGCTCCGTACAGGATGGCACCTGTAGAGCAAGATGAGGTGAAGAAGCAGATTGAAGAGCTTTTGAGCAAGGGGCTTATCAGACCGAGTTCATCTCCGTGGGGAGCGCCAGTGTTGTTGGTCAAGAAGAAGGATGGGTCGATGAGGATGTGCATTGACTACAGGGAGTTGAATAGGGTGACTATTCAGAACAAGTATCCGTTGCCGCGGATTGATGATTTGTTCGACAGGCTTCGAGGAGCAGCAGTATTTTCGAAGATTGACTTGAGGTCAGGATATCATCAGGTGCGAGTCAAGGAGGAAGATGTGAGTAAGACAGCTTTCAGGACTCGTCATGGGTTGTATGAGTTCTTGGTGATGCCATTCGGGTTGACGAATGCGCCAGCAGTTTTCATGGATATGATGAATCGGGTGTTGAGACCATTCATTGATTCCTTCGTGGTGGTCTTCATCGATGATATCTTGGTATATTCGAAGTCGGAGGAGGATCATTCTAAGCACTTGACAGCGGTATTACAGACATTGCAAGAGCACAGCTTGTATGCCAAATTGTCGAAGTGTGAATTTTGGAAATCTGAGGTAGCTTTTCTTGGTCACATTCTTTCTAAGGAGGGAGTGGCTACTGACCCTCAGAAAGTGGAAGCAGTGAAGGATTGGCCCAGGCCGACGTCAGTGAAGGAAGTGAGAAGCTTCTTGGGATTAGCTGGTTACTACAGGAGGTTTATTCAGGGGTATTCTCAGATTGCAGTGCCATTGACAGGTTTGACCCGGAAGAGTGTGGCATTTGTGTGGACAGACAAGTGCGAGGAGAGTTTCCTTGAGTTAAAGGAAAGGTTGACTACCGCACCTATATTAGCATTGCCGCAAGCTGGGAAGGATTTTGATATCTACAGTGATGCATCTCTCAGAGGTTTGGGATGTGTCTTGATGCAGGAAGGCAAGGTCATTGCTTATGGTTCAAGGCAGTTGCGTCCGCATGAGAAGAATTATCCGACGCATGATTTGGAGTTAGCAGCTATCATTTATGCCTTGAAGCTATGGAGGCATTATGTCTATGGTGAGAAGGTTAGCATGTTCACTGACCACAAGAGCCTGAAGTATATCTATCAGCAGAGGGATTTGAACCTTCGTCAGAGAAGATGGTTGGAGGTATTGGAAGACATTCGTCCAGAGATCAAGTATCATCCGGGCAAGGCGAATGTAGTGGCTGATGGACTTAGCAGAAAGGGTAGTTTGGCAAGGTTGATCACTACTCGAAGAGAGTTGGCAGCAGAGATCGATCAGGCAGGTATCGAGGTTGTACTGCGAGGTTTAGGGGCATCTTTGGCTCAGTTGAGGCTGCAGCCGTCCTTGAGAGAGAAGATTGTGGAAGGTCAGAGATCAGATTCAGGGATCCAGAAGATGTTGCAGCAGGTTGCTGAGGGCAAGTTATCAGAATTTCGTGTCCAAGATGGAGTTCTTTGGTTGGGTGAGAGGTTGTGTGTCCCAGATGACGCAGAGTTGAGGGGGAGTATCTTGCAGGAAGCACACAGTACCTTATTGTCAGTTCATCCAGGAGGTACGAAGATGTACAGGGACATCAAACCACATTTTTGGTGGTCTGGCATGAAGCGAGATGTAGCAGATTTTGTGGCAAGGTGTCTGACTTGTCAGCAGATCAAGGCAGAGAATCAGAGACCTGGAGGTTTGTTACAGCCTTTACCCATTCCGGAGTGGAAGTGGGAGAATATCAGCATGGACTTTATTACGGGTTTGCCGAGGAGTTCGAAGGGCAATGACTCGATTTGGGTTGTTGTGGACCGATTGACTAAGTCGGCACATTTTCTAGCCATGAAGATTTCTTGGTCGATGGAGAAATTGGCTGAGTTGTATATTGGAGAGATTGTGAGACTTCATGGAGTTCCTGTTTCGATTGTGTCTGACAGAGACGCAAGGTTTACTTCGTGGTTTTGGAGAAGTTTACAAGCAGCTTTGGGCACCAGGACTGATTTCAGTACGGCATTTCATCCGCAGACAGATGGTCAAACGGAGAGGGTGAATCGAGTGCTGGAAGATATGTTGAGAGCTTGTGTTATGGACTTTGGTGGTAGTTGGGAGAGATACTTGGCATTGGTTGAGTTTGCCTATAACAATAGTTACCATGCAAGTATTGGGATGGCACCGTATGAGGCTTTATACGGCAGGAGGTGCAGGACACCTGTATGTTGGTATGAGGTTGGCGAGAGGCAGATGTATGGTCCTGAGATCGTACAGCAGACGTCAGAGCAGATTGAGCTGATTCGCAAGAGGTTAGTTGAAGCTCAGAGTCGGCAGAAGAGTTATGCTGACACTCGACGGAGAGATTTGGAATTTGAGGTTGGGGATTCAGTTTTTCTCAAGGTTTCTCCAACCAAAGGAGTAATCAGATTTGGTAAAGGTGGCAAGTTGGCGCCGAGGTATATTGGTCCATACAAGATCGTGGAGAGGATTGGCAAGGCAGCTTACAGATTGAAACTTCCAGAGGAGTTAGCACAAGTACATGACGTGTTTCATGTGTCGCTACTGAGGAAGTATGTGGCCGATCAGAGGCACCAGTTGGTGGAAGTTCCCGAAAATCTACAGGTGAACCTGAGTTACAAGGAACAGCCTGTTGAGATCGTTGATCGTAGGGAGAAAGTCCTTAGGAGCAAGGTGATACCTATGGTCAAGGTATTGTGGAGGAATCAGCAGTTCGAGGAGGCTACTTGGGAGCCAGAGGATCGCATGCTGAAGGATTTTCCTGAATTGTTTGTATGAATGTACTTCTTGTATGTGAATGGAATTCTTTGGATGATTGTATTGTTGATTGACAAATGATGTATTCCTTTATTTTGATTGTGATGTTATATGAAATTGTTTGGGTGATGATCTATTTATGAAGTATTGTTTCCTTTTGTTGGTATGTGTTTGAACTCATTAGTAGTAGTTCTGAGGACAGAACTCTTCTAAGGAGGGAGTGATGTAGAACCCCGTATTTTCAAATATTATTTTAATTATTTGAAAATGAATTTAAATGATTTTTGCGGAAATTAATAAATGTTTTCTAAGAAATTTATTCTTTGGTACACGTGCAAAACACGTGCAAATGACTTTTTAGAAGTTTGGAAAATTAAGTTTTCTTTATGAAAAATCATTATTTATTATTTGAGAATTATTTAGTATTTTTCCAGATTTTTCTGAAATTAATTATGCGTATTTGCAATTTTTGAGAAAAGAAGGACTTATTTGCAAAATTGACAATTTCAAGGGTTAAAATGCAAATTATAATTTCTGGGCATTCCGATCAGTATTTGTTGAAGTTTAGAAACATATTTTTCTATTAGACCCTAATTTAAATTATATTTGATTTAGTTTTCAAGGATACAATTATATATGTAAGATGTACTCTTAAAAGGAGTATTTTGCAAATTGGGTGAAAACCCTAATATTTTAATTCGGCATATATAAGGGATTTTCCTATTCCCAGCCGTCATGGAGTATACACAGGATTTTTGAGATTATTTTGAGGAGCAAAAGAAGAGGCTTTTTGGATCTAGCAAGGAGGAGAACTATTTTGTGGATTTTCGTCAAAACAAGGTGAGTTGGTTTGTTTTGTTTTGCTTTGTTTTGGTTGTTTTGATTGGTAGATGACGTAAGATCTTTGTTATGCTTGTTTGTGATCATTATGCCATTATTTTGTTAGTCTCATTGTAAATATGATTTGGATCTTTAATTTGAGATGGAGGATGAGAACTTTGGTTGATATTTGGACCATGATGAGAAAAGATTTAGATTTGTTGAGGATATGTTGATTTATGAGATCATGTTGTTAGAAAGCAAATTTAGAACTGATTATGTTAAGCTTGGATATTAAACATCTGGATCTAGTGATTGCAAACCAATTTTGATTATGTGTTGAGGAAGACATTTAGTTAGGTTGAGAAAACCCTAATGGGAGAATTGAGAATTTAGATCATGAGAATATGAGATTGGAGAAATTGATTGATTGAGTAATGTAACCATGATAGAGATTGTTGAGAATTGTTCATTTGCCCGAATATAAATTAACTTTATGATCAGTAAATCTTTAGAAAACTCTAGTTTTGATTTGTGTTCAGATCTATTCTGTTTGGAAATCTGTAGCCGACAGTCGACTGGCCTACAGAGCAGTCGACTGGTACGAGCCTACTGTGTAATTTTGAGTCTTGAGATTTGTTCGGGACAGTCGACCTAGACTGAGGTCAGTCGACTGGTCCTCTGTTTGTGACTTTGTTCGGTTCTTTCGGGGCAGTCGACTGACTTCTTGGGTAAGTCGACTGGTCATGCCTTAGATCATTTTCGTAAAATGTTGGGATATGTCCTCTGGACAGTCGACTGGTCCATTGTACAGTCGACTGGTCCTGTAGGATCTTCGTATTTGATTTGAGATATTTTGTTTAGTGTTTGATTTTGAGACATTTGTTTAGTACTTGATTCTGAGATAATTGTTCAGTGTTTGATTTTAAGATGTTCAGTTAAGTATTGGTTTTTGAGATGTTCAATTAAGAACATGATTTTGGAAATATTTTGTTGAGCCACTTGTTAAGTGGAATTTGTTCAGATATTTGTCTTGAGTCTCTAGAGGTACGTGGCCCTAGTATACCGGTATTTGTTCAGTCATTTGTTGAGGCCCTTTGAGGCGAATTTTCAGTTATTCAGATTTTTAGTCCGGTAGGGTACACTACTCTAGGAGATTTGTTCAGCAACCCAAACTAATAAGGACAGGCATTAGTAGTGTCATGACGAATGAGAACATGAGTTATGCACCTCAGTATGACTTTTGATGTAGGATTAGTCTCCTGAATTATCCAAGTAGTTAACTTGAGATGTGTGATTTATCTCCGGAATTATCCAGGTAGCTAACCTGAGATGTGAGGTATTTCTCCGGAATTATCCAAGTAATTATCTTGAGATGTGGGATTGAACTACGGAATGATCGGAGTCGAGGCGACGCTTTTGGGGTATTATTGTGGTTATGAGTCTATGTTTAGATGTGGGATGATCTCCTGAATTATCCAGGGAAAATACCTGTGATGTGGGATCAATCTCCGGAATGATCAAACATGGGCAAATTATCATAGTTTATCTTCATCTCTGAGTAGTCATCGTTGTCAGCATGTAGTCATGATGTTTTCTTGAATCACTTTTATGCATTTGGATTTCCTGTTTCCGGCACACACTTGGCTTTTGGTTTTGGTATCACCCCTTATTCTTTGTTGTTACTTCATGCTTTAGTGTTGATTATTATTTGTTGGATATTATGTTTTATGTTCATTTATGTTATTTGTTTGATTAGTTGCCACTCACACCATTTTTATGGCTGACCCCTTTAGTTTGGGGGTTAGGGTTCAACTCTAGCCTCACTTGTTGCAGGTTACTGCTTAGAGTGGGAGGTTGGATGCTTAATGTTGCATTTTAGACTATTTGGACTATTTAGTTTTGTGTAAAATTTGTAAAGACATATTGTGTGGTTATTGAGTTGTAAATGTAAAGAAATATTTGGGTTGAGATGTTTAGACTTCCGCTGTGATTTGTAATAATTGTTGTAATAAAGAAAGAAAATGTTAGTGGTGTTGTTGGTGTTTATTGTTCTATTGAAGTGGATTGCTGGGATTTCGCCACTTATTTTCTAAGCTCTCATATTAGAAATTTGGGGCGCTACAGCAGCCATGTAAGGTGGGTTGCATGAAGTGCTACCTAGATAGTAATCACTACAAGACTTGAACATGATACTTGAACATAATACTTGAATATGATACATGCTTGCTTGACACTTGATACTTGAACTTGATACATGAGACTTGATATTTGACACTTGGTTACTTGATACTCGATACTTGACACATGTTTACATGATACTTGTTTATTTGACTCTTGATATATGCTACATGATAATTGATCACATTAGCATGCTAGTTGTTTATTTTGACATCACACTTATACCATGTTGCTAGTTAGTTTTTCCATGTGCTTGTATCCTACATTATAAGTGGCCCGTAACTTGCAATTGATGGGTACTAGTTTTTCTCTTTTTCTTTTTCCTGTATTCGTTGAATTGCAGATTTTGGAGAACAGGTTACAGACAGTATTGGTGGCATGAAGTATTAGTGCTGCATTTTATTATTTCTTGTAGCTTGCTTGAACAATATTGTATTTTCGATACTATTTATTCTTGTATTTGGGCAATGTGACCCAGGATTATTGGTGTATTTCAGATCATGACTATTTGAGATTAATATATTTTATTTCAAGTATTCTTGTTGGCATTTGGTTCATATGTGCATGTGGTTGACTTTTCTGGCTTCCGACTCTGGTTATTTTGTGAGATATTGTAAAGATTCCTGAACAGCTTATGGATAATGAAAATTATTCGCTGGGCTTTTGTCTCGTATCCGTATTCCGTATTCATTTTGGGAAGCAGGACATGATAGGGTTTTTTAGTGGTATCAGAGTCCAGGTTTGGCTAATGTACTAGTTGCCTAATATATTAGACAAGTTTGGTTCGAACTGGGATCTGCTCAACATTTCACCAACCATGCATGCATAAATGAAGTATTACCAACATCGATCTGAATATTAGTCTTATTCCATTATTTTTGATCCTTTCTTATTCAATTCCTTGATTCCTTGTTTCTTCCATCTCTTTTAGTCGTTCTCATTTGTTGATTCCTTATTGGGTACAGTTTCGTTCTTTCCGTACCCATATTCCTTTGATTCTTTCATTCATCTTCATTTGTTGACTCATTTTGAGAATCATGCTTGTTATCCTTTTCCTGCTATATCCTCTTCAAATTCTGCTTGTGCCTCCTCGTTCCTTTTCCCTCATATTCAATTCTTTGATTTCTTATTTTCTTTCGTCCCTTGTAGTCGTCCTCCTTTGTTGACTCTTTATTGAGTATAAAATTTATTCTTCTCCTGCCTATATTTTCTTTATATATATATATATATATATATATATATATATATATATATATATATTCGAATATTTTATGTATTTCGATTATTATTTGTTATATTTTGTTATATTTTGGATCTTATATAAAATTGTTTTCTAAAACAAAAATTTTGTTATTTCGAATAACTGTGTATTTTAATATCACAAATTTCAAAACGTAACTTCGTACTTAAATTGAGCAATCAATATCGAAGTATGTGTGGAAGATTGCATCATCTCGTTCATCGTTTTGTTGCAACTGAATGTCGAGATGGCAAACATGCAACTAGACATCAATGGGGGCAAATTGCAACTGGATATCGGGGAAACAAAATGTGCAACCGAATATCCAGATGGCAACCTGCAACCTGATATCGTGGAGGCAAACCTGCAACTTGATGTCAAGAAGGCAAGTCTACAGATGGATATAAATGAGGCGAACCCACATCAAAGAATTTCTAATACTACTATTATTATTGTTTTCCTTATTATTATTAGTATTATTATTATTGTTATTACTATTACTATTATTATTATTGTATTTTTCTTACTATTTTATTTTTGATGTTGATATTGAATTACTTTCACCAAAATGATGAACCCCAAATTATTTTCTGTCTTGTATTATTATCCTTACCAGTATTGTTAATATTTTATTATTATTATTATTATTTTTACCAGTATGTTTATGATGGTTATTATTGTTATTATTATTTTTATTATTTTTTCACTATTATTTTATTATTATTATGTGTTGATTTTATATTATTAATATTATTTTTGTTAATGCTCATTAGTTTTGACCTAATTATTTGATATGGCTAAAAATGGGGTTAAATCGGAACCGTCTAGATTGGGCGCGAATCTTGAAGCTCGGGGGTAAAACGGTAATTTCACATACAAATGGAACCAGAGCGGGTATTGGGTATCCTTCTCACGGATCCAACAGCCCACAAACGGATCCACTCCTGCTGGGTACGGGTCCCGACCCGAGGCAAACCCAGACCTACAAAGAGACAAATCAGGGTCACTGATTTGACCAAGTCAACAGGCCTGATTTACTCTCACCGAGAATCAGGGGTTAGTTTCCTAAACAGACTGTGAGGATTTTTCTCCTAGCAGTTACACAGGGAATCAAGCCTCTAATCACTCCCCTGGCGACTATAAATACCTCCCATCTGCCACTGTGACCGGGTAATGACTTTTTTTCCACCTTAAGCTCTTTCTTTAATCACCACTGGTTACTGACAAGAGCGTCGGAGGGTGCGTCGCCGGAATCAACCCCGGTGTCTCGCACTTCCTTGCAGGTTGCGGCAGGAATCAGAAGGCTTGGATCTGTTGTTCAGGTTTTCTCGAGCTCACAAATCTCATCTGTTTACCCCCACACCGAAATTAGCGGTAACAGATTGGCGCCGTCTGTGGGAAACACCACACGAACAGCCTTCGTCTCTTCCTCGTCGCCTAGCCCTGCTCCAACCATGCCTCCAAAGAAGGTCAGATCTAGAGGATCCAACCGCGGGGCCATTACCGCCGATCAGACAGAGGAAGCCCTTGTCAATCCAGCCCAGCAGCCTGAACTTCCTCCCCCGGTCTAGCAGGGCCAACCTCCTCTTCCCAAATAGCAACCCCCCAATGGCCCTTCCGGCCATAACGGGCGGAGGCAGAAGCAGCCCCTCGACCCAGACCATGTCTCGGTTCATAACGAATCATCGGATTCAATGGCTTCTCACCACCCCGACCTCCGCAACACAATCCTGAACCACCAAAAAGATGAGGACCTCCGCACCTACCTTGATGAGAGGCGGGCCCGAGAGGGAGCCTCCCGCTAGCATCGGGGTGAGCGGTCCCCTCACAGCCAAGACGGTAGAAGGTCTCCGGACCGTAGGGGCCGAGCGACATCTCCCGAGCGCCGAAGGAGGAGGCCGCACTCTCCCGCGGATCGGCATCATCGGAGGAACAATGAGGCACCTATCACTCGTACCGAGTTCCTACAATTTCAGGACACCGTGCTGCAGGCCCTCAACGTTCGGCAGAACAACCAAAATGCCCAGAGGGTTCCAACACCCCCGCGGGTTCCCAGTCCTCGCCGCCGATCCCGAAGTCCTCTCCCGGCTCCCAGTCGCCAGCAGCAGCCCTACAGTCCCCGCCGATCCCAGGACTACCGGCACCGCAGTCCCCGCTCCCCTTCCTATGAAGAAGAGTCCGGGGGATCGTATGATTACCAGCGCAGGGACGATGCCCTCAACCGCCGTCTCCATGAGGTAGAGAGACGCATTGGTCGCATGGACAGAGAGGAGGAGTCCAGAGCAGGGACCATCCGGCCCAGCAGACCCCCTTTCTCTCGGACGATCATGGAGGCCCCCATACCGAGGGGTTTCAAACCTCCGCAGTTTGAAACGTACTCAGGGGAGTCCGACCCAGTTGATCACATCGAAAGCTTCAAGACATTAATGCTGATCCATCAAGCTTCCGACGCCATGCTCTGCAAGACCTTCCCCGCCACCCTCCGGGGGTCGGCTCGGGAGTGGTACTCCAGGCTCGCCCCCTCTTCTATCTTCTCGTTCGAGCAGTTCGAGACGCTGTTCATTACTCACTTTGTGAGTAGCAGGCGAGCCGAGAAGACGAGCCTCTCCCTGCTCAACCTGCGACAAGAAAGGGGAGAGAAACTGAGGGACTACGTGAAGAGATTCACCGCAGAAGTCAGGTCTATCGCCTCCCTAGACCAGTCAGTGGCGACTGTTGCGTTCCAGTCGAACGTCCTCAACTCCAACCTCCGGTCGTCCCTCGCCAAGAAGCCCCCGCACAACTTTGCCGACCTTCTCCTAAGGTGCGAGAAGTACATCCGGGCGGAAGAGGCCGAGTGCCTCCCGAACTTCGGAGGATCGGCCTCCGGATCGAAGAGGAAGGCGACCGAGGGGGAGGGATCGAAGAAGATGCAGAAGGACAACGGCGGTCAACGCCGACCTCCCCCTAGGTTCGAGAAGTTCACTCCCCTCACCACCAATGTCTCCACTATCCTGATGGAAGTGGAGAAGGAAGGCCTGCTACCACCTGCTCCGAGGATAAACACCCCGGCCAAGAGGAGAAACAAAGAGAAATGGTGCCGTTATCACCGGGACCACGGCCACGAGACCAACGACTGCCGAGCATTGAAAAATGAGATAGAGGCCCTCATCCAGAGGGGGCAGCTGGCCAAATTTGTTAAAGCAAGTGACCGGGCGGACCGCACTACCCCTCCGCCTCGGGGGGCTAACAAGCGCTCCGAGCGGCGCGATGAAACCCCCGAATTTGAGGAAAAGCGGGTCCTGCACCTCATCCACGGAGGCCCCATGGGGGGCTCCTCCAATTCCTCCCGGAAGGCCTTCGTCCGAGAGGTCAATTCAGTCCACATCGCTCTTCCCTCCAAAGGCCTCGGCGTCCCGGTGACCTTCTTCGATGAAGACCTCGAAGGGGTCCGAACTCCCCACTGCGACGCCCTCGTCATCGACCTTTGCATGGCAAACTTCAAGGTGCAGAGGGTCCTGGTAGATAACGGGAGCTCGGTGAACATCCTCTTTCTCTCGGCCTTCCGAGGCCTGCAGCTGTCTCGGGACCGTCTCAAGCCAGCCGGTTACACACTCCACGAGTTCACGGGGGTCTCGGTAACTGTCGAGGGAGTGATAACCCTAGACGTGACTGCTGGAAACACCCCTACTACCCGGACCGAGCCGATGGATTTCATGGTCGTCGACGTCCCGGCAGCGTATAATGTCATTCTAGGCCGACCCGGCCTAGCCGCTCTGGAAGCTGTCCCCTCAGCGTACCATCTCAAAATGAAGTTCTCCACTCGGTCGGGAGTAGGGGAAGTCAGGGGAAGCCAAGAGACGGCTCGGAAGTGCTACATGACTTCCACTGGGGTACCGGTGCTCTCCCTCGAGACACTAGAAATCCCCGAGCCGAAAGTCCGACCCACGTCCGAGCCGGCGGACGAATTAGAAGAAGTACTCTTCTCGGACGAGGACCCGAGCCGGAAGTTCCTCATCAGCAAGTCCCTACCGACTGCGCTGTGCTCTGACCTGGTTAAATGCATCCGAGAAAACCGCGACCTGTTCGCTTGGTCAGCCGCCGATATGCCCGGCATCTCCGAGGAGTTGCTGGTCCACCGCCTAAGTGTCGAACCGGGGTGCAAACCGGTTCAGCAGAAGAGACGAAAGTTCGCTCCCGAGCGACAGTAGGCCATCAAGGAGGAGGTGGATAAACTTTTGAAGGCTAAGTTCATACAGGAGGTAAACTACCCCGAGTGGCTCTCCAATGTTGTAATGGTCAAGAAGTCCAACGGCTCTTGGAGAATATGCATCGACTTCACCGACCTGAATAAGGCGTGTCCGAAGGACCCATTCCCTCTTCCGAACATCGACACCCTCATTGATGCCACCTCGGGCCATGAGCTCCTCAGCTTCAAGGACGCCTTCTCCGACTATAATCAAATCCGGATGTTCCCCCCGGACATCCCGAAGACCTCCTTCATCACCGATCAGGGCCTCTACTGCTACTGGGTCATGCCGTTCGGGGTGATGAACGCGGGTGCCACCTACCAGCGCCTCGTCAACAAGGTCTTCCAGAGCCAGATAGGTCGGAATATGGAGGTGTACGTTGACGACATGCTCGTAAAGAGCATCCGAGGCACTGACCACATGGCCGACCTCCAGGAGGCCTTCGGCGTGTTGAGGAGGCACAGCATGCGGCTGAACCCCAACAAGTGTGCATTCGGGGTCTCTTCGGGAAAGTTCCTCGGCTTCATGGTGAGCCAGCGAGGGATCGAAGCCAATCTCGAGAAGATCAAGGCCATATTGGACATGGCCCCGCCCCGAAACGTCAAGGAGGTGCAGAAGCTAACTGGTCGGCTCGCTGCTATCGGCCGGTTCCTCTCGAAGTCTGGAGAAAAGTGCCTCCCCTTCTTCAAGGCACTCAGGGGGGCTAAGGGTTTTGAATGGGGCCAACCACAACAGGAATCGTTCGACCAACTGAAGGCCTACTTGGTGAACCCCCCTCTGCTCAGCAAACCGGTCCCGGGCGAGACTCTCTTCATCTACTTGGCTGCTTCCGAGCAAACCCTAAGTGTTGTCTTGGTGAGAGAAGAGGACCGGGCCCAAAGGCCCATCTACTACGTGAGCAAGGTGCTTCGGGACGCCGAGCTCCGCTATCCGAAGATAGAGAAGATGGCCTACGCCCTGGTCATGGTGGCGAGGAAGCTCCGGCCGTACTTTCAATCCCACTCGGTCGTTGTCCTCACTGACCAACCTCTAAAACAGATCCTCCACAAGCCCGAGACCTCGGGCCGGCTAATGAAGTGGTCCATAGAGCTGAGCCAACATGACATCTCGTACCAACCTCGGATGGCAATTAAAGCACAGGCCCTCGCCGACTTCATCGTAGAGTCCACCATCCCTGAAGTTAGCCACGTCCTGAATGGACCCCCCATTTGGATGGTCTTCGTGGACGGCTCCTCCTGTAACGAAGGAAGCGGTGCCGGTATCATCCTGAACGGTCCTGACGACTTCGTCCTCCAGTATGCGATCCGTATGAACTTCAAGGCCTCCAACAATGAGGTGGAGTACGAAGCACTCATCGCAGGCCTTGGACTTGCCCGAAGTGTTGGGGCGCAGCGCCTCCGAATCCATAGCGACTCCCAGCTCATCGTGAACCAAGTCTTGGGCGAGTATGAGGCCCGAGACGAGCGGATGGCGAAATACCTCGCTAAGGTTCGGACCCTCATGAGCCGGTTCGAAGAGGCGCTCATCCAACGGGTCCCTCGTGAGGAGAACTCTCACACCGATGCCCTCTCCAAGTTGGCCTCATCCTCCCTGCAAGGTCTTGAACAGACCGTTCTGATCGAGGTCCTCTCTAAGCCGAGCATCGAAGACGAGACATCCGGCTCGGCGAAGTCGTTGCCGGTCATGTTGCAAGATAACTGGATGAAGCCGTTGGTAGAATTCTTAAGGGACGGGGTCCTGCCCGAGGATCCCAAAGAAGCACGCCGAGTCAGAACCCGGGCCGAGCGGTATGTCTTGATCGAGGGTATCTTGTACAAACGCTCTTTCTCTCAAATAGACGGCCGACCATACCTAAGGTGCCTCTCTCCAAAACAGGCCGACTATGCCTTACAAGAGCTCC
Organism: Hemerocallis citrina; assembly: GCA_017893485.1. Taxonomy (NCBI): domain Eukaryota; kingdom Viridiplantae; phylum Streptophyta; class Magnoliopsida; order Asparagales; family Asphodelaceae; genus Hemerocallis; species Hemerocallis citrina. The sequence goes on from JACEHZ010000256.1 coordinate 1,464,172, forward strand.
ACGAAGGCATCGGCGGTGCACATTCAGGATCCAGGTCCTTGGCCCGAAAAGCTTTGAATTATGGATACTTCTGGCCGACCTTACTTCAAGACGCCGAGCAACACGTTCGGCAATGTAACTCTTGCCAGAGACACTCCAGCGTCCGTCGCCTCCCTCAAGCCAACCTCGCCTCCCTATCAAGTCCTATCCCCTTCGCAATGTGGGGGATGGATTTACTAGGGCCTTTCCCTCCGGCTCCGGGTCAGTTCAAGTTCTTGGTCGTAGCCATCGACTACTTCTCGAAGTGGGTTGAGGCCGAGCCCCTCGCCACTATAACCGAGAACAAGGTAGTACAATTCTTCTGGAAGAACATCATCTGCAGATTCGGCGTCCCCCGTGTCCTCGTGACGGACAACGGGACTCAGTTCACTGGTGCGGCATTCCGAGCTCTGTGCGACGACCTTGCCATCCAGCGGCGCTTCTCGTCCGTCTCCCACCCCCAGTCGAACGGACAGGCAGAAAATGCTAATCGGCAGATCCTCGCAGGCATCAAGAAAAGGCTGGACAAAAGTTCCAAAGGCTTATGGGTCGACCAACTCCCCAACATCCTATGGAACTACCGCACAAGCAAGCGGACCCCCACAGGCGAGTCCCCTTTCAACCTCACCTATGGGTCCGAGGCCGTGATACCCCTCGAGGTCGGAATACCTTCCCCTCGGCTCGCGGCCTACGACGAGGAACAGAACGCTAGGGACCTCAGGGCAGACTTAGATCTGATAGATGAGCTGAGGGAAAGAGCGTCGATTCGGCAGCAGAATTACCGAAGAAGGGTCGAGTTAGCATACAACAAGAAGGTCCGATCCACCAACCTTAAGCAAGGGGATCTAGTCTTGAGAAAGCTGGCCATATCCTTCCCCAATCAGAAGAGCAAGCTGGCTCCGAACAGGAAAGGGCCGTACAGGATCACGAGGGTAGTTCGGCCTGGAGCATATCGTCTGGAAGATCTAGAGGGCAGAGAGATTCCGAGGACCTGGAATGCCGACCACCTTCTAAAATACCAAGAAAGCGCCCCGGCGCCACTCTAAGTATCATAGGATATCGAGTCATTCCTCTCCTCTGACTTGTAACCTACTTTCATAAATTGTAATATGTAAAACGGTTCGTCGTCGATTATCAATAAAGAAAGCTCTTTCATACTTATACATTCGCATGCCTCTCTCCGCCCTCATCATCTGCTTCTTAAATTTTGATTTCAACCAATGGTTCGGAGTCCATGTCCGGCTCGACTTTACCTCCTCGGCTCGTCCCCGGACGAGCCAGAGGTAGATCGCCGTTCGGAACTGCTCCCACAACCGTTGAACTACACCGATAGTTCGGAGTCCAACACTCGGCTCGACTTTACCTCCTCGGCTCGTCCCCGGACGAGCCAGAGGTAGATCGCCGTTCGGAACTGCTCCCACAACCATTGAACTACACCGATGGTTCGGAGTCCAACACTCGGCTCGACTTTACCTCCTCGGCTCGTCCCCGGACGAGCCAGAGGTAGATCGCCGTTCGGAACTGCTCCCACAACCGTTGAACTACACCGATGGTTCGGAGTCCAACACTCAACTCGACTTTACCTCCTCGGCTCGTCCCCGGACGAGCCAGAGGTAGATCGCCGTTCGGAACTGCTCCCACAACCGTTGAACTACACCGATGGTTCGGAGTCCAACACTCGTCTCGACTTACCTCCTCGGCTCGTCCCCGGAAGAGCCAGAGGTAGATCGCCATTCGGAACTGCTCCCACAACCGTTGAACTACACCGATGGTTCGGAGTCCAACACTCGGCTCGACTTTACCTCCTCGGCTCGTCCCCAGACGATCCAGAGGTAGATCACCGTTCGGAACTGCTCCCACAACTGTTGAACTACACCGATGGTTCGGAGTCCAACACTCGGCTCGACTTTACCTCCTCGGCTCGTCCCCGGACGAGCCAGAGGTAGATCGCCGTTCGGAATTGCTCCCACAACCGTTGAACTACACCGATGGTTCTGGAGTCCAACACTGTTCGGCCACATAATCTGAGCAATCTTGTCTAGGAGCTGAAAACCGAAACCCCACGCCTTCGGACGGCTGCCGAGCAGGGACCTTTCTGACCCTGCAAACAGAGAAAACTCACTTTCTCCTCAACTTTCGTGTCGGATCTCGATCAGACGGCCCAGATTCTTGCCACCGACGCTAAATGACAAGATAGCGTTTTCTTGGGAATTGAGCCGCCTCGAGATTCGTGTCATCATCCGACGGTTCAGATCTTACCAACGACGCTAAAACGACAAGATAGCATCATCTTGGGAACTGTGCCGCATCGAGATTCGCGCCGACATCCGACGGTCCAGATCTTGTCAGAATCGCTAAACGACAAGGTAGCGCTCCGACAGGGACTCGTTCGCCTCGAGACTCTCGCCGATGGCACCATGTGCTCGGCTCGGGGACCTCGGCACGGCCAACGCACTCACAAGCGAAATAAGTACGCAGAGCCACAAAGGGATTTTATTAATAATCGGGACACAATACAAAGCAGTCTTTTCATAGTTACAGAATATTGGAAAACAAAAAATACAGCGCTGACCCATCACACTTGGTCCTCAAACAGAAATGTCTTCACTGCCCTCTTCAGTCGCCAGCCCTTCCACTTCAGCTGCCAGCTCCTCCGCCTCCTTCCGAAGCTTCGCCTCCACAGTCTGTAAGTGACGGATCTCGGAGAGCAAATTGTTCCGCTCGGCTAATATCTTCGACTGATTGTGCCGAATACACTGAATCCGAAGAGCGTTACTAAAAGCTATCTGCGAGTCGTCGTCCTCCCCTACGGGGGTCGCCTCGATGATCCTGCTCTCCAGACGTTGGATCTCGGCATCTCGTTGGCCGAGGACGGACTGAAGGTGGGCCCGCTCGCTCTCAGCTCGACGTAACTCCAGCTCCGCTCCACGACGCCGCTCTCGGCGCTTCTTCGAGCGCGACTTCGTCGCCCCTGAGGTCACCTCGGCATCAGCCTCATTGTCCGAGCCGTTGGGATCGGTATATTGGTCTGACGCCACGAGCTGAAAAGAAGGAAAAATGAACAGCAAGATTTCAATACACTTCCGAGGCGCAACACTTGAAGAATTTTCCAATCAAACTTTCAAACTCATATTGAGATATAATAGATCCACATACAACAAGACCAACTCTACTACAAAAGTTTTGCAACAATCAGAAGAAACACAAAACGACATGATCAGGGTCTCTTCGGAAGGGGAACGCTTCGGTTCAAGGAAACGCGAGGACGACGAGGCCTGACCTCCGAGCTCGACTCCAAACCAACGAAGTGTGACCCCCCTTCGCCGCTGACCCTGACTGTGGTGCCGACCGAGGCACCGCTCGACGAGACGGCTGCACTACTCTGAGCATCGGCAGGGCTCCGCCTAGCCACAGGCAGACGTGTCGCGAGTTCGTAAAAGGAAATCCCTCTCTCACTCTCTTCGCTAGTACATGACGTACTGCGGACGTTGGCCCTCTCCGGCAGAGGCTTGAGTGATGCAACCTCTTCCTCCAGTTTAGTGATTTTGTTTCTCAGAGCATCGTCCTTCGCCAACTTCTTCAAACGAGAAGGCCTTGCCGAGCCCGAGACGTTGGCACTATCGGTCGCGAGCCGTCGGAAGTGGGTGACCTCGATCCCCCTATCTATCGTGATCCTTCTGAGCCTGTCGACCTCGGCCAACAGCCTCTTGCGCTCGGTCGACGCCTTCTCCAGCTCGGAAGTTAGCTTCTCTTCCGCCGCCGAGCGTTCTTTCTCCGCTAATTCCATGTGTTGGACCTCGGCCAAAAGCTCGTCATTCTTCCGTTCGGCGGCAGTAAGCTCTCTACGGAGCCGCTCGACCTCGCCTTCGGGACAAGGGGCTTGGGGCTGCTTCCGCAGTTGCCACAACTCGTGACAATACTTCCGCACAGCTGCCTTCGTCTCCTCCAGCTTCAAGAGCATGAGAAACCGCCTCTGTCGGCTGTTCGAGAGCTCACCCTTCGTTTTGGCTAGCTCCTTATGAAGGTGTGCAACCTCCGTAATCGGACCGAACCTTACCTGAAAATCAGAGATAAATCCGAGACCTAACACTTGGAGAATTCTACGCCAAATCAAACACAAAATCCGAGACTCAACACTTGGATAAATTTTGGCCAAACAAACTGTTTTCATTCAAAACCAAGAAGAAAGTTTACAAGAGCGGTGGCCAGTCCGCAGTTAGGCTTACAAAAAGAAATAAAACAATGAAAGACTAAAAGAGACAACCGAGTCAGGGGTCGACCTTTTTATCGTTCGGATCCGTCGACCCCCCGGCCTTGTCCTCGCCATCGCCCTCGTCTTCGTCTCCACTCCCGCTCTCCTCCTCAGAGTCGTCCTCCTCTTCACCCTCGGCCTCGGTCTCTCCTGGGCCTTCGACACCTTCCGTCTCTCCCTCGGGGTCGAGCATCTCCTGGGGAACCTCCTCCTCCCCCTCCACGGGGTCGTAAAAACGGTAGGAAGACGTGTCGAAACCCAGGTTCCGGGCGACCACGTGGAGCAAGGCTCGACCGTAGGCGTCCTCCATGTTCTGGAGCATGTGTTGCGCGGCCTCCTCCTGCACGGCCTTCTTCACCTCCTTCACCTTAGACTGGTGTTTCGCCCTGATTTTCTCGGCCCTCCTCCGAGCCTTCTCCGCTTTCGACCGAGCACTGGCCAGCTCCTCCTTCAGCTCGGCAACCTCCTTCTCTGAAGCCTCAAGCTTGGTTGCCGTGTCTTTCGACAGCTGAATGGCGTCGGCCAGCTGCTTCTCCAGTCCCGCCACTTCGGCACCCCTCTTTGCCGAGAGGAGCTGCTCGGCATCAAGCAGCTTCGTGGCCTTGACACGCTCCACCCTCTCCCGCTCATGCTCCTGTTCCTTGCTCGCGAACTCCTCGAGCAGGAAGTTGAAGTGGCACAGGGTCTGAAAAGAAAACAGCACATTAGAACCCGAATCCAAGAACTTAGAAAAATCTCAGAAAAAGTTTCGATGAGGAAGAGCTCGGCCCACTTACCGATATGGTGTTCCGAGCAATCTGCATCGCGGCGTCCCCTGCAAGCCCGGCCTTTAGGGTCGCTCGATCCTTTGGGGTCGGCAGATGCCTCACCGCTTCCATGCAGATATTGCCGTCGCCCAAGAAGCCATCGACATTCATCACCTGCCAGTCAGGGACGAAGATCTGCTTATGGCGCTCGGTCAAGATCTTCTCCGCCTCGGCCGTGAGGGGCGGAACTTGGAGGGACAGCGCCTCCTTCACGCCGAACGCACCGCTCGACGAACCGGGAGCATCCCCCTTCGAGGTCGGTGTCGGCGTGCCTGACGCAGGAGGGTCGAGGGCCATGACCTCCCCCTGCTCGGAACCAGCCTCCGACGCAACAACCTTCGGCTGGTCGGGGACCTTCGCGATCGCAGGTATCTTCGAGGCTCGGCCGCCTTGAGGCCCCGCCGAAGGCCTCTTCTTCTTCGTCTCCTGGTCCGCCGCCCTGGCCTTCGCCATCAGAGCTTTGTAGTCCATCTTCATTGTCTCTGCACAAGCCGAATGAAAAAACTTAGAAAAATTTTCATAAACTTTAAGCAAAGAGTATAAATACCAGAAGCATACTAGGGTCGATCGGACTGAGACCCCCTCGAAACAGAACCTCCTCGGTAATATCTTTCCAGCTTAACGCTGGCAGAGCGAGGAGCTTCTTGAGGACCTCTGCATCCTTGTCACTCAACGCCGGCTCCTTCTTGGCTCGCTTCGGCAGCCCATCCTTCGCCCAAACTATTGGGATCACCCACGGCACGGGAGCCCGGATGATGAAATACTTCTCCTTCCAGTGTTTGATCGAGTCCGGGTTCTCGACTAACTTCACGCCCATCCACGGCGAAAGATAGAACCTCTGTTCGTTTCGGCTCGGCTGACAAGGTCGGTAGAGGCTCCGAAAGAGAAACATGTTAGGCGCGGCACCGACCTCTTGGCACCGGAGGACAAATACCATGACGTGCCTCCAGGTGTTCGGCATCAGCTGGGCGGGGCTCAAACCATACCAGTTCAAGGCATCAACCACGAACGGATGCAGGGGAAAGCGGAGCCCGGCAATGAGAGAATCGACAGGAAAGACGCACATATCTGTCGAAGACTTCGTATTGGCACGGAAGCCTGGCCCGGGGAGCAGCAGCCCGTACTCGGCAGGGATCTGGAATCCCTTTCGGATCAAATGAAGATCGGCCTCCGTTAGCGAGGAGATGGGATGGTCCACCTCGGACAGCTCTCTCGGTTCGTTCTCCTCCACCAACTTGGCCGTCCCATGGGTTACCTTCCCCAAGACATCCTCGGCGTAGTCCCGAACGCCTCCCACACTCGACAGAGCAATGGGCTGCCGACCGAACGCCCCCGCCGTTTTTGGCGTCTCGACGATTGTGACCACCGCCTTACCCTTGTGAGACGCCGCCGCGACCTCCTGAGGTGGTTCGGCCACGTCACCCGCTCCGTCCGGCCGAACGACACTCTGATCGGTCAGCTCCACATCTCCTTTCCTTTGCCCGCTCGGCCTACGACTTGCTTCGAGGCGGGGGTCTCATCCGTAATCTTAACCATTTTCTAAAGAGAAGGGAGAGAGACTGACCTTGAAGTGACAGCTACAGCCGGAAAATTCACCGGAGACAAGGAACGCCTCGCCGCGACAGCTAGCACCACCACCAAGGAGCTGAAAACTTCGAAGGTGAAAGTAAAAACTGGAGAGAGAGAGTAAAAGTAAATAATGAGACTTGGGTTAAGGGGGGTGAAGATTTATAGTAAAAAAGGAACGTCCCTTGGACTTCCAAACGAAAGAGCGCGACTTTTGGGCCGCTCTCGAAACGTCGCGAAGGCCCAACACGACTTTGTCTTCCCACCAAGTCAAGTAGCTCAGCACCACAAGGTCAGAATCCGAATCACATGCAATCCGACCCCAGTGGCAAAGAGCTCGGTCGGCGACTGAGCAAGTCCCATTCCGAGCCTGCAAACGGAGAAAACCCACTTTCTCCTCAACTTTCGTGTAGGATCTCGATCAGACGGCTCAGATCTCGCCAGCGACGCTAAACGACAAGATAGCATTTTCTTGGGAACTGGGCCCGTCTCGAGATTTTCCATAACTTCTAACGGCTTAGATTGCGCCGCGTCGCTCGGATAATCGTACCCTCGGACGTCCCAAGTCTATCTGATGGAGCCAGAAAAAATTTAGATTCAAAGTTTTAAGGCACCGCCCTCGGCGATCCCCCCAGGCCCCAGGCCCCAGGTTTCGGTCGGTGTTCCGCCGACCCATGGGGTCCGGTCAAAAGCAGATCGGCACACCCCCCATCTCTAACTCCTTCGGGCTGGCAACCATCGGAAGCCATCAGCCCGGAAGGAAGACAGAGATGGGAAGAGACCCATCATTTCGAAGCTACTGTAGTACCTCGGATACGGACTTGGGTCATCACCTCTTCTACCATGACCTTCCCCGACTCTGACACCCACATTAGAGCACTCAGAATCTGGAGAAGATCATGGTAGAAGAATGACCACCCATCCTCCCGAAGCAAACTCGACCCTCGGATCCGGACTTGGGTCATCACCTCTTCTACCATAACCTTCCCCGACCCTGACACCCATGTCGGAGCACTCAGAATCGGGTGAAGATTATGGAGGAAGAGCAACCACCCGTCCAACCGAGGCAGATCGCCCCTCGGATCTGGACTTCAGCAGCCAACCCCTTGCCAAGATCTCCCCTGATCCTGACACCTCCATCCGGGACGTCAGAATCAGGAGAAGATCTAAGCGGAAGAGCAACTCCCCATCCTTCCGAAACACATGGTCCCTCGGATCCGGACCTCGGTGGTCTACCCTTCGGCCCAAACCTCCCCTGACCCTGACACCTCCGCCCGGGCCGTCAGAGTCAGGAGAAGATTTGGGCAGAGGGACAGCCACCAGTCCTTCCGAAATGAACCCCTCCGTCAGATCCGGACTAGGGTCATCAACCCTTCTACCATGATCACCCCCGATCTTGACACCAGAGTCGGACCAGTCAAAATCGGGTGATGATCATGGTGGAAGAGTGACCACCCGTCCTTCCGAAACCAGCTCACCCCTCGAATTCGGACATGGGTCATCACCTCTTCCACCATGATCTCCCCCGACCCTAACACCCACGTTGGAGCAGTCAGAGTCAGGAGAAGACCATGGTGGAAGAACGACCACCCGTCCTTCCGAAGTAACTCATCCCTCGGATCCGGGCTACGGTCGTCACCACTCCTGCCTTATTCTCCCCCGACCCTGACATCCACTTTGGGGCCGTCAGGAACGGGGAAAGAACAAGGCAAAAGAGCGACCACCCCTCCGAACCCCGAAGGAGAAGTTACCCAAGGCAAATACCTCCGAGGTTTCAAACTTTACATTGTTGCGATTGAAATGACAAAGGGAGTGGGATACTTATAAGCTCTCCTCCAAGATCTGGCCATTATGACCCTCGAAAGTTGAAACGCCGCACATTAATTGAAGGGCGTCGTCATTAATGACCCTGGGAAAATGAAATGCCGCATGAATCCGGAAACGCCATTAATATCCTTGGAAATTGGGCCGTACCGAGGTCCATTCCCCCACTGTATCTCGGAATGCCCTTTCACGCCCGGACTGCCGAGAATGCCCTTCGGTCGGCGGCCGAGCAAGTGCCTTTCCGAGCTCGCAAACAGAGAAAATTCACTTTCTCCTCAACTTTCGTGTAAGATCTCGATCAGACGGCCCAGATCTCGCCGAGGACACTAAACAACAAGATACTGTTTTCTTGGGAAATGTGCCCGTCTTGAGATGCGCGCCGTCACCCAACGGCTCAGATTGCGCCACGTCGCTCGTACTGCCGAGACCCCATGCCTTCGGTCGGCTGCCGAACAAGTGCCTTTCCGATCCTACAAACGGAGAAAATTCACTTTCTCCTCAACTTTCGTGTAAGATCTCGATCAGACGGCCCAGATCTCGCCGAGGACACTGATGAACACATTATTATTCACTTTTTAGAGCAATAATCTTAATATAATTAGACATTTAAAAGCTCTATATATGGTATTTAACTCTTATTCTCTCTTTTCCATAGGAAACAGCTTATAACAGCAAAACGAAGCAGATTCAGGACTTCAAGGACAATACACAGAGAACTGCAGAGGATAAGTCGACTGGTTCCTCAACCAGGCGACTGGACAGGAGAAGCTGATTTTCCACAACTCTCGTCACAGTTGACTTATTCCCAAGAGCAGTCGACTGGCCTGATCAAAGATGAAATCTACAGAAGTCTCGACTCAGTCGACTGGTCCAGAGATAAGTCGACTGGTCTGCGGCGGAGTAAACAAATTAAATCTTCAAAGATACACCTGCATCTAATTTCAAATCTATTTGAATCAAGATTTTATGCAGCGAATCAAATCTAAAGACAGGGTATTTCCAAGTGGACGTGGTGAACAGATAAGGAAGGAAAGGAGAAAAGAGAAAGATATTAATCATCAAATCAAATAAAGAAGGATCTTCCTGAAAAATTGGAAACCCTAATTCTCAGCCGTGTTCTATAAATATCAGAATACCATCTCTTGAACGGTCTCTCCACTCCACGATTTCATCCGGGATCATCAGATATATCTCTGGGAAGCGACTCAATCACCAAGTTCCTGAACAAACATCGAGAGCATCACTCCATCAACATCGAAGAAGGAGAGAGAAGATCCAGCAACCAGAAGGCAGTCGACTGTGTGACAGCCAGTCGACCATATTGCCGGAATCCATTAGTTTATTTCTTCTTCTCTCTTTATTCTTTTATGTTGATCATGTATTCAAACTTGTTAAGCAATAAAATTATCATTATGTGGAACTAATTTCATAGTTGGGTAGATCGAAACCGTAGTTATGTAATGCTATTTTCTTCTGAACTCTTCCATGTTACTTATTGATTGAATCTAATTGAATTGGTATAGGTTTATGATAGTCAAACTAGTTCTCAAGACTGAGAGCAGTCGACTGAGGTGAGAGCCAGTCGACTGACGTACAGAACTTGAGAAGCTTAAGTTTGGATATCATTTATCTGAATCTGTTATATGAGCATATTGAGACGACCGAATCTCGTGCTCGTAATTTGTAACAAAGGAATCTTTAGGGGTTCTTGGTTCAATCATCTTAGAGGATCTAGATCTGATACCAATTTCTAGAACTTTAAGTGTTTGTTCGTTTCCACTGTTCTTATGTTTTCTCTAAGTATAACTTAGTAGATACCATGCTAGATACTTACGGAAAGAAACGAATTAGAGTAGATACCATGCCTAATTCTTGGCTTAGGGAAACAATACTTTAAGGAGTAGATACCATGCCCTTGAAGTGAGCAAACATGAGTAATTAGAAGTAAATTCAGAAGGCAACTTAGCATTACTAACTATAGGTGGAGATCAACAACCCAACTATTCAAGAGATATTTGTGATTCAACACCTCTCATCTTAGTTTTAATCTTTTAATTCTTTTAGGATATTATAAAAACTCTGATTCATTTTTATTATTAGTTTTATTGATTAGTAAGTTGAAGTCTACAATCTCTGTGGGATCGACCCTTGCTATTACTACGATTCTATAAACGATTCGTGCACTTGCGAGGTTTTTATAATTTGTGTCTAGTTTTATCTATATATTTAGGTAGCTAGATTTCCAACAAACAAGTTTTTGGTAGCTAGATTTCCAACAAACAAGCTATATATTTAGGTAGCTAGATTTCATCTTTGATCAGGCCAGTCGACTGCTCTTGGGAATAAGTCGACTGTGACGAGAGTTGTGGAAAATCAGCTTCTCCTGTCCAGTTGCCTGGTTGAGGAACCAGTCGACTTATCCTCTGCAGTTCTCTGTGTATTGTCCTTGAAGTCCTGAATCTGCTTCGTTTTGCTGTTATAAGCTGTTTCCTATGGAAAAGAGAGAATAAGAGTTAAATACCATATATAGAGCTTTTAAATGTCTAATTATATTAAGATTATTGCTCTAAAAAGTGAATAATAATGTGTTCATCAGATAGCAAACGGAGAAAATTCACTTTCTCCTCAACTTTCGTGTAAGATCTACATCAGACGGCCCAGATCTCGCCGAGGACACTAAACAACAAGATACTGTTTTCTTGGGAAATGTGCCCGTCTTGAGATGCGCGCCGTCACCCAACGGCTCAGATTGCGCCACGTCGCTCGTACTGCCGAGACCCCATGCCTTCGGTCGGCTGCCGAACAAGTGCCTTTCCGATCCTACAAACGGAGAAAATTCACTTTCTCCTCAACTCCTCAACTTTCGTGTAAGATCTCGATCAGACGGCCCAGATCTCGCCGAGGACACTAAACGACAAGATAGTGTTTTCTTGGGAAATGTGCCTGTCTTGAGATGCGCGTCGTCATCCAACGGCTCAGATTGCGCCACGTCGCTCGGCCTGCCGAGCCCCTATCCCTCCGGTAAGCGGCCGAGCAAGTGCCTTTCCGAGCTCGCAAACGAAGAAAAAAGACACCGAGCTACTACGACTGTTGGATCTCACAGAAATTCGCGCTTCTAATGATGAACGGCCCAGATTGCGGCACGTGCGCTAAAAGACAAGATAGCATTTTCTTGGGATTCACACCATCATCTGACGGCTCAGATTGCGCCACGTCGCTCGGCCTGCCGAGCCCCTATCCCTCCGGTCGGCGGCCGAGCAAGTGCCTTTCCGAGCCCGCAAACGGAGAAAAAAGCTTCCGAGCGATAATAGCCGATGGATCTCTCAAAAATTCGTGCTCGTCCATGATCTACGGCTCAGATCAAGCCACGTCATAAATCGGTATTTAAAATCGTTTTTTGTTTATTTAAATTGTTTTATTTATTTAAAAATTGCAAAAAAATTGCTAAAAATTCGGGAAAATTAACTAAAAATTCTGGAAAATAAGTAAAAATTCGGGGGTACATTTTTGAACCCCTGAGCGAACAATCATTGCCCGGAATGTACTGTTAAGACCCCCGAACGATTAGTAAACACATCGCAAAATTTAATAAATAATCCGAAAGAAATAAATAAAAGCTGTCAAATACACGATATGGCTAGGGAACAGCACACGGCATCAAAAATTATCTCACTACCCCCTTCAAGATTCAAAATCCCCCAATTGGACTCCGATACAACTCCACTAGCCACCAAAACAGTTAAACTACTCCTTAAAGGCTGATCACACTCAACCTTTAGGAGTGGGGGGCTCGTGATATGGCTAAAAATGGGGTTAAATCGGAACCATCTAGATTGGGCGCGAATCTTGAAGCTCGGGGGTAAAACGGTAATTTCACATACAAATGGATCCAGAGCGGGTATTGGGTCTCCTTCTCACGGATCCAACAGCCCACAAACGGATCCACTCCGGCTGGGTACGGGTCCCGACCCGAGGCAAACCCAGACCTACAAAGAGACAAATCAGGGTCACTGATTTGACCAAGTCAACAGGCCTGATTTACTCTCACCGGGAATCAGGGGTTAGTTTCCTAAACAGACTGTGAGGATTTTTCTCCTAGCAGTTACACAAGGAATCAAGCCTCTAATCACTCCCCTGGCGACTATAAATACCTCCCCTCTGCCACTGTGACCGAGTAATGACTTTTTTTCCACCTTAAGCTCTTTCTTTAATCACCACTGGTTACTGACAAGAGCGTCGGAGGGTGCGTCGCCGGAATCAACCCCGGTGTCTTGCACTTCCTTGCAGGTTGCGGCAGGAATCAGAAGGCTTGGATCTGTTATTCAGGTTTTCTCGATCTCACAAATCTCATCTGTTTACCCCCACACCGAAATCAGCGGTAACATTATTTAAATTAAAGCCCTCCTCTAAATCCCAATTTTAATCTGGTGTCTCATTCTCTTCTTCCTGTTCGGATCGTCGTTTGGTGTCATGTAGTCTACAACTACATGTCTGTAGCTTGGAACGTCACCATCAGAGTGGCACAGCAGAAGCATGGTGGGCCCATAACCTACAGGTCCCAGGATCATATTGTTACTTCTCCTTCCTTGCATTGTTTTGGTTTCCCCTATCTCTTGCAATTGTTCTCATCAGTTGACTTATTGTTTGATTCAATTCTTCCTTGTCTTTTCTCTCTTTGATTTCAGTTCTGCCGACTCCCTTATTGCTTTGTTATCTTGTGCTGATTCTTTCCTTTTGATACTGTTTGTTCTTTTTCTCGCACTCCATTTGACCTCATTGTTATCCACTTCTTTCTTTTTCTGTTGTTGCCGCTGCTTTGTTCCTTCCCTATTAGCTCTCTGTTTTGCTGCCCTTCCCCCTAGTTTGTTTTTGCCTTGTCCTATGTACAGCCTAAGAAAATTTCGAGGACGAAATTTTGTTGTAAGGTGGGTAGGATTGTAACCCCTGTTTTTCCAAAAATGTATTTTTATGTATTTTAAAAATTTTCGCAAATTAATTTTTCGGTTTTCAAATTCTTTTGTCAAAATGTATTTTTTTTGGATCTTCTATTTTAAAATCTGTTTTCGATCAATAATTTTAAATTGTAACTATTTTCTACGATTTTATATTGAAATATAATTCCTAGTTTTATTATTATTTCTCTTATTATTATTACTGTTATTATTGTTATTATTATTACTAATTTTGGCGGGTTATTGAAAATCCATTACTATGTGCTAATTATATTGTATCTATTTTAAATAAATACTATTTTGTAATGTAAAGTACATTTTCTGTAAACAATATTTTTAATTGTTATTTAATTTTCCTAATTTTCAAAACCGTAATACTATAACCCATCTAACCCATTAGCCCATCTAAAATACCGGAAAAGCCATTAAATAAACCTAATACCCATTATTATATCCCCAAACCCAGCCCGGTTATCACCCTAACTACCCGAAACCCATCAGAACCCAACCCGTTATTTATTAACCAAACGATGCTCTGTTTTTAACCAAACCCACACTTATTATCCCCACCAGTTATCTCCTAAACCCATTCACCACCCTAAACCCTAACTTATCTATATATTTATACCCTGTTAATTTTCTGAGCCTCTTCATCTTCTTTATTAAATTAACCCGCCTTCTCATCCCCTGACCCTTCCTCCGCTCATCTCTTTCCCTTTCCCCCTCCCGTTCAGCCCCAGATCCTCGACGACATCACGCCAGCCCCGCAGTGCTCTCCCGAACCCATCTCCCTCCGCGCTCGGCCCTGAGTCGCGATTGCAGTGACCGATGCCATGTCACCCCTACAGCGTCGCCCCCTGGCCCTGTGCTCCCTCTCAGTCGCGCTAGCAGCGACTGCAGCGCCGCAGCGATGTTGACCCGACTGCCGTGACCCCGGTGCTCCTCGCCGCAACGCTGCCTTGCCCCCCTGTCACTGCCGAACCCCGTCACCTGCGCCCCCGCATCCGCCCTTCACCCTGCCTTTTTGTCTCCGTCAGCCAGCACCCCCTAGTCACTGACATCTTGTGCCAGCACCCCCGGCCTGTCCTCCACTGCTGCTGCCACCTGCGGCCAGGCAGACCCCCCTCGGTGCCGCGCTGCTCTCCCTGAGCGCTGCCGCCGATGTTCCGCCAACCTCCCTATACGGCTCCGTCCCAGTATCAACCAGCAACAACGAAAAACCATTGAGGTTTGGTGTGGTGTGGGTTTTGATCAAGTTCATCCTTGGCCGTTCGATCTTGATCTTTGATATGAGCCGTCCGATCGACTTGATCCTCTTGATCTTGATTGATTGATTCCTAGCAGTCCGTTGATTTGATCTTGATCATCACCATCGGGGTGATCTTGGCCGCCCGTTGGATCTTGATCACATTGCTTGATTTGATGTGAACCGCCGATCTTCTCTTGATCATCCGATTAGATCGTAGCCGTCCGATCTCTTCTTGATCATTGCGATCATGATGATCATCAACTTTCTTTGATCGCAGCCATTCGATCGATCGATCTTGATCTTCATCATTATCTTCATCATCAAGAGATCTGACCGTCCAATCTGATCCGACCATTTTGATCTTGATCTTCGATCTCAGCCATCCGATTTGTGATCTGTTCGTGATTGGTTCGTGATCCGTTCGCTGTGTTCGTGTCGGGATCCTTTCCAGTTATTCTTGCTTTTGACTTCATTGTTTTCTTCATTTTCTAGGCAAGTAACTTGTACTCTAATTCCTTTATTCGATGCAAGTCAAAAATACCACCTATAGTGTAGTTGGGATCTAAAAACAATTCGTGTGTGAAACCTCTCGTTGATATTGTCTCTATAGTGCTGTAACCATCGTTGTCTCACGACACAAAAATTGACATGAAATAATTTAGGTTTTGCCCGTTCTTGATTTGATCATGTATGTGAGATTTTTGTGAGAATTTGGGTATTTGTTGAGATCCATGTGATAGACTTGTTTTAGATATGTTAATTACTCTTATTCATGATACTTGGACACTTGGTAGACTCGATTTCATGTTTGGTTGTGTTTGGATTAAGTTTCGTTGGATCTATGTTGATTTTGGTTTTTGAGAAAATTCTGTGTTTTGCCGATAATCTGTCTTGATCAGTAATTTAGACCATATTAAGGTCAGAATCTTAATTTCAGTATAAAACGTGATTTGTAGAGAAATTTGTCTTTTTTCCAACCCCTCTAACCTTCTCGATTTCGTATTCTTATGAGTGACTTATGACTGTTTAACTATAGAGGTATATTATGTTTCCAGATTTCATTTCTCGACGATTCTTTTGACTAAACTATTTTGATACTTAAGCTACACCTAGTATTTTGGTCTGAAACTCTGGTCAGTTTTTTTATACCTATCTAGGGTTTACCTAGAATTTTGGTAGATTTTATTGATGAGTTTATATGTCGTTTCATGCATGTTTACAAAAGTCATAATTGCTGTATTTTGCTCGCTGTTCTGTAAAAAATTATATTTTCTCCCCGATTTCTTTTACTGTATGAAAAATATTTTTGAAATATGAAAGCTAAAATATTTTCACCCTGATTCCTTTGACGGATTTGGATTTCGTTTCACTGGTTGCGAGATATTATAGTTTTCGTACAGCAGTGTTGGGAATTCCAGATTTGCCAAACTATCGTTTGTTGATATTTTCAGATTTTTGATGACTGATCTAATTTCACTGGAAAATTCTGAAACTTTATATTTTGATACTAGACATATAGGGGAATACCCCAGATTTTTCGTGGATTTATTTAATGTGTTTTCATGCTGTTTTCCTGCTCTTGATATTCGATTTCCTGATTTCTGGCTGAACGTGTTTTTTGGATTCAAATCAGTTTTGAGTTAAGTTTTTCTGAAATACTATGTAACTTATTTATACTCGCTGGATTCGGTTGGGAGTCTATTTTCTAGGTGTTTCGACGGATTCAGATTTGCATGTTTGTAACACTGGGAATCACTATTTTACTACAGTATGGTCTTGCTGTCCTGAACTTGAGATTTGTCTATTTTATTCTTTTATGAGATATCTTGCACTTGTACATATTTATCTTGCGATTTGCACTTGTCACATGATCATGCAATGTTAATCTTGATATACTAGCTCTGTTCGTGACACACCTACATGCTTGTTTGACATTAATAATAAATAATCAAGCCGGGGTTTAAGGGAAAAATCGAATAGTGGATAATTCAGAAACGTATACTCGGAAGGGGGCTCGTGTTTCCCATTACTTGTTGCCATGTGTCATGATTACATGATTCATGCTTGATATTACTTGTTGTCATGTTTCATGATTACATGATTCATGCTTGTTATTACTATATGATTATATGTTGTCATGATTCGTGACGATTCATGCTTGATACTACTTGTTGCCACGTGATCATGACTACATGAATCGTGCTTGATACTTGCTGCCATTTGTTCAAGATTACGTGATTCGTGCTTGATACTGGTTACTTGACTTGTCCCTGAGTACACTACCCTCTATGGTCCACTATGAAATCTAAAGCGAAACTGTTTGTTGTAGCAACCATGTAAGGTGGGCTGCATGAAGTGCTACCTAGATAGTAATCACAACAAGACTTGAACATGGTACTTGAACATGATACTTGAATATGATACATGCTTGCTTGACAACTTGATACTTGAACTTGATACATGAGACTTGATACTTGACACTTGGTTACTTGATACTCTATACTTGACACATGTTTACATGATACTTGTTTACTTGAATCTTGATATATGCTACATGATATTTGATCACATTACCATGCTAGTTGTTTATTTTGACATCACACTTATACCATATTGCTAGTTAGTTTCCCCATGTGCTTGTATCCTGCATTATAAGTGGCCCGTAACTTACAACTGACGGGTACTTGTTTTTCTCTTTTTCTCTTTTCTGCATTTGTTGAATTGCAGATTTTGAAGAACAGGTTCCAGACGGTATTGGTGGCATGAAGTATTAGTGCTGCATTTTATAATTTCTTGTAGCTTTCTTGAACAATATTGTATTTTTGATACTTAGATTTATTCTTGTATTTGGGCAATATGACCCAAAATTATTGGTGTATTTCAGATCATGACTATTTGAGATTAATATATTTTATTTCAAGTATTCTTGTTGGTATTTGGTTGATATGTGCATGTGGTTGACTTTTCTGGCTTTCGACTCTGATTATTTTGTGAGATATTGTAAGGATTCCTGAACAGCTTATGGATGATGAAAATCATTCGCTGGGCTTTTGTCTCGTATCCGTATTCCGTATTCTTTTTGGGAAGCGGGGCGTGACAATAACACACTTAAATTTCTTTCATTCAAAATTCTCTTTTATAACTTAGCATTATCCTCTCATTAAAATTACCATTTTTCATATTTATACAAATGTCAACTTCATGCAATTCTACTTTATTCTTTACTTCTAAACCACCTTTATTTTAGTCAAATCATGCCAAGATATTTTTCATTAAGTCCATAATTTTAGAATAATTATAGAATTTTTTTTCCAAATTTTTAAAAGACAAAAATCAATTTTAAAAACCCAAAAATATCGAAAAGTTTTAATTCCTGCCAACGCCAGGAATCGAACCCAAGACCACAGAGTAACCAACCGCCATCGAAAGCCAGAAAATCCTAGGTGCCAATGCGATAGAGACTGGGGGCTAATTTAAGATAAAGTATGTCTCGGGTTTCAGATTTTTTGAAAAAGGGAAAAACAAAAGGCTCATGCCAAACTTTGAACCCAAGACCCATGGCCACCCACGCTACAATAACCGAACCCAAATGCACCGGCTAACCAATATGGCCAAGTGACTAACCTGATATGTTTTTTGATTACGAGGCTTATAATCTAGGTCTTTGTTTTTTTTCGAATTTTACAAAAATGAGTGTTTTTTAGTTCTCTTCTTCTCCAAATTTATTCAAAAGCTCCAGATTTTATTTTTATCTTATTGCAGCATTTCATTAAATTAAAATTTGATTTTTGACACAAAAAAACATAATTTGCTCTCTACTTCATTTTGTTCTTCGATTTTCGAATTTAGGGGGAAAAGATAAGCATATTCTCCTTATAAATTACACTTAAAATTTTCCTAGATCACTTATAATACTTTTATTAACATTGCACAATTATCTCAGTAATAAATCTCTTTTCCATGCCATTTAACAATTCAATAATCAAAATCACATATTTCCATAGTTCTTTCTTCAATTATTCAACATACAAGCATGTATTCTTAATTTAGCACATAACAATCAAATAGAGCAAGGTAGCATGGTAAACTCTACATTAACAATCATAATTTTTGCAATCAATTTAATACTCTTTTAACATACATTCAAACCAATAGCAATTTGTCTCATTTTCATAATACATGGCTAAATTAGTTAAAGTTTCTTCTTAATTTATCAACCACATCCTAGCATGATGTCTAATTAGAAGTTTAAGAGAACCACCAACCTTAAATGGAGAGGAAAAATCAAATAAACTCCTAGAAATCTCCAATAACGAACGAGTGAAGCCTTCTCCTCCTAGATCAAGCAACAAAAGCCACCTCCTCCTTGTTGCAAGCTAGAACCCGAGCCTCCCTCCTTGGAAAAACCGTCCACCTCTCCTTGGATGAAGAACATACTAGCACTCAATCTTTACAACTCACAAAACTTCGCAATCTTTTGTCTCACTAACTTGTATATATATATTTTTTTCCAACTTTAGGTGTTAGGAGAAATAGTGTGTGTGTGTGTGTGGGGGGGGGGGGGGGGGGGGGGAGGGTATTTATACAATTTTTTAGGGTGAATGGAGGGCTAGGATTAGATCATATGGTTAGAGATTAAGGATCTAGATGCACTAGGGAGTTGTAGAAATAACCCATGATGAAAGTAACCAACTCTCCATCACTTTCATCTCTCCCATTCTCCTATCCTATCTGGCCTACCCTACAAGTGTGCACATTGCACATACTAATGCATGCACGTGCCACTCTAGTATCCCTCATTTATAAATTTGTTCATGTGACTAAAATTAATTGTCCATGAAAAGAGTCTACACTACAAGTTAGACCATTTTAAAAGAGAATTAAGTTAAATGGGCTCACCAATGGGCCAATTTAACCATGGACTTTAATAATTAAATCAATTAATTAATAGGGTGGGCTTAAAAGAGACAATTAGGCTTTTAAAGAAAATAATTTTTGGAAAATAAAGAGAACAAATGCTATATAAAAAATATTTTATAAAAGAAATTATACATGCAAAACACGTAAAATCACAAAATCTCATAAATCAAATCTAGGGTGTTACACTTAGGGTTTAAAAGAGCAATTTGAAAAGTCAAAGAATTTATAAGGAATGACATTACTTACCAGGGACCTAAAAGGATTTTACCTCTTTTTTTTTCTTTTTTTTTGCTTATCAAATTATAGTCTTTATTCTTGCCCCAAAGTTATAACCATTGGGCTTAGAGGTCAATCATGGGCCCAAAACCATCCTTGAGAAATTTGTAAACAAAAAGGGCCGGAAGAGTGAAACACTTATTAGGCTTAAAACTATGGTCCTGAGCTGATAAATCAACAATGAAACAACAGTGGTCAGAGGTTAGGGATGGTTCTGCGAAGCAAACCGAAATAGGAAAAGGTGAAATCCGTTTTCCCCAGCTCCCTGTCTGTGACCTATCCATGGATTCATAGATACACATATCTTGCACAAAATTACTACTTCAACTAGTAAAGGAAGAATTGTCAACAATAGAAGCAAGGTTATTATCAACAATTGACCTTGAATTCCTTAAAAAAAACAATTGACCTAGAGATAGTGGGATTGTCTTCTAAGGGTTTTGGGGATAGGTGGATCAGATAGATACTTCATTCTCTCACTACTAGTAATACTTCTATCATGGATAGTTGGACAGTTGGTCAACCGTTCACATATCGGCGAGGACTGAGATAAGGTGATCCACTCTCGCCTCTCCTATTTATAATCTTTGCGGATGTCCATAAGTCCAAGTTGGAAAATTGCAAAAATGATGGATGGATCTCCCCAATTGTCAGGGGAAGACACGCTTAGGGTGCACTATTCTACAGTACGCAGACGATAACTTATTGTTTGGAAACGGGGATCCAGGAGGAACTATCACTTTCAAAGGTGCATTATAAGTATGGTCTGGGCTACGAGTCAACTTCCACAAGAGCACTTTCATCCCTATTGCTATGACTGTAAAGAAGGCAGAAGAACAAGCGACTATACTAAACTACAAACTTGATAACTTCCATATTGCATACTTTGGGATTCCAATGAGAACAGATAAATTGAAGAGATCAGATTGGCTGTCGATAATTGATTTGGTAGAAGGTAGGCTTACAGGGTGGAAAGGGAAATCCCTGTAGTTGGGGGAAGAGTGACTCTGATCAATGGTCTTCTTTCCAACCTCTCGCCCTATTACCTGTCCTTCTGCGAAATACCAAGATGGGTTATTCAGATGATCGATCGAATTCGGAAGTGTTTCTTATGTAAGGAAGCTGACAGGAATAAGGGGATTTATCACATGATTAAGTGGGAAAATGTGTGCATGACGAAAATACATGGTGGTCTAGGAATTATTGATATGCAAAACATGAACTTGGCCCTCCTTGGAAAGTGGTGGTGGAAAGTTTTCCATCAAAATGGAGAGGGTTGACAAGAATCTATTCAGTCATATCTACAAGAGGGGAACAAGACATCTAGAGTATGTGTTGGCCCAATAATTGTGTGACGCCGTTCAGAGGCAACGGTCTCTCGACCAAGTTCTGGTGGGACAAATGGTGTAGTTCACACTCCCTAAAAGAATTGTTCTCAGACCTTTATGAACAAGCAACGCAGCTATACATCACGGTCGCTAAAACCTAGAAAAGAGAATTATGGAAACCTCGTTTCAGATGTCATCTAAACCAAGAATCTCAACTTAGACTGGAGGAAATTCAACTCCACATAGCACAATCAGGGTGAAATGTGCTCAAGGCCCAAACCGAAGAGCATGTGAGTTGGAAAAAAATGGAACCTTCGCGGTACGCTTGTTGTATAACCGTATCCACTTCAGAGGCAGTAGACCGAGGTAGTCGTCCATAGTATGCACAGACAGCCAAAGCTCCCCTCAAAGTCAAGAATTTTCTTTAGCTAGTACTCAATGATGTGATCCTCATAAGGGACAACAAGGTTAAAAGGCAGCCTAACATTATGACCAACTATGAATTCTGCAATACGATCATTGAGACCAGAGACCATTTCTTAATCGAATGTCATAGGAGTAAAGCAGTTTGGATCGAGGTCTTAATGGCCCTCGAAACGAACAATTATCCCCTTACTTATGAGGATTTATGGATAGGTCCTAAGTATGCTAGTGTCTGTTATGATATGAAGGAAGCTTAGTATATCGCCATCTAAATGGAACGTATAATTTGTTGCTGCTATTTTCTGTGTGGGAGCAAACAGATGATATGAATTATTTTTAAAAACAATAAAAGAACTGTCATTTTAGTTTTCGTCGATATTAACTATAGCAAACTGATCTCGATTTCCAAATATGACTCGTTTGAACAGTTGTATTTGATCTGAACGGTGGTGATCGCTCCTGTTGACCTACAAAAGTCTGAAATATCTGGGTTAACCCCAGCAATAGACCCTCCGACGCTCAAGTCAGAACTCAGAAATATATGAGAGTTTTTAGTGGCAAAATACTGATTAACTGGTTCCTGTGGAGGTCATGGGTATTTATAGTCGTGTTGGGGGCTAATTTCAACATATTGACTTATCTCTACTTCCCGGTGTTTTGATAAAGTTAGTTATTCTCTTCTTCATGAAGAAATATGGTCGGTTACTCTTCTCTTGATAAAGAGATAGGGTTAGTTTACTTTCTTCTTCATGAAGAGATAGAAGTAGTTGTGGAGATAGAGTTTGAACTCTTCTCTTGTAAAAATATATGATTTTTAAACCGTTTCTTACGGATAATTATGAGTTTAAAATGATATTTTAGATATCATGAACTCCTTCATACTGTATGGCAACCTAGTATGACAAATCTATTTTAGGTATCTGGGCTTGAAAGAGATCCAACTCCCTTTTACAGTCCCTTTTTGGTGGAATTTACCGTTTTACCTCTGAAAACTTTAAGATTTGTGCCTAATTTGATCAGTCCCGATTTAGTTCTATTTTTACCCATATCACAATTATCCTCTTACCTTTGAGAGTTCTTCTAGTGTCAATGTTCTTAATCAAAACTACATGATAGGATTAAGATGAGTAATTAAGATAAAGTTTCAACATAAATAAGGGCTTTCTTGAAAAAAAAAAGGAAAAAAATTGGATAATAGCACTTAAAGTGAAACAAGAAAAAACTCCTAAATATCACTTAAAGTGAAACGGAGAGAGTATATTCATGTCCACCAGGCCAATTTATGCTGAAGAAGTTCTCTGTGTTGTCCGCTACACTGACATGGATCCCTGTTTTATGACTGGACTACTAGGTCCCTTCATTTCCTGTGCAGCCTATATCATCTAAAGCAACACCTATCTCCACGTCGTTCTCACAACCTTTAGTGAAGGTCGGTCATCATCTTAAGCAACAACTATTTTTTATGTGAAATATGCTCTGTTGAGCTGCTGTTTAAATATAAATTGGTTATTGACGATTACCTCTTTTTTTTTCTTTTTTTTTTTAAATAAAAAGGTGACCTCGTCACCGTTTCATTAATAAAAAAATAACGAAACAAGTAGTACAAATTATAACATCTATCTGTCCAAACGGAATAGTGAAGAACAATTACAAAGCGCAGTCTACGTCTCTAACTAGTCCCTCCCCTAACTAAACACGTAAACTTAGTATTTGCACCATGTTCTCCCACCAAAACCTCCTAGATATACTTTAAATTCCAATAGAATCAAATTTCGAATTCAAACTTCATCGACCTAGTTCTCTATCCCGAAGACTCCTAGACCATCCCCCAAACGTTCACCATGCAACAAGAACATCCACCATCTCTTGCTGACATACTTACGCCTCTCACCACAACGATGTCGTCGTGTATCCGCCAAACCAACCCCATCGCGATGCCTTCTTTCGATTGCATCAAATTCAGCTTTCAACAGTAGTCGTGTTTCTCAACCGATAATGAGCACGTTTGCACTCGCCGATAACTCCACCAAATGTACTTTGAATTACAACCAAAACTAGTTTAAAATTCAAATTACACAAGCGTATTCACCTCACG
The DNA here is from genome assembly GCA_017893485.1 of Hemerocallis citrina. Taxonomy (NCBI): domain Eukaryota; kingdom Viridiplantae; phylum Streptophyta; class Magnoliopsida; order Asparagales; family Asphodelaceae; genus Hemerocallis; species Hemerocallis citrina. The sequence continues at coordinate 1,487,881 of JACEHZ010000256.1, forward strand.
CTTCCCAACTAAAATATGAATTTCAAAAATCTATATTGAAATTCAAATCTTAATAATCTCCCCCTCCACACTTCTAATTCAAATTTGAGTTTCAAAAATCCTAATTCGAAATTCGCATTTGTACTTCACTCCTCTAACTCAAAATTCAAATTCGAATTCTAAACCTTATTTTGAAATTCAAAATTCACAATCAATCAATCAATTGTCAATCAATCAATCAATCAATCTCACTCCCCCCTTCCTCCAACATCTTCTCCAGCCAATCCTTACCACACCGGCCAACCAAGCCTAATCACCATCACCCATCTCCACGTCCTCTCCCTTCTTGACGCCACCGTCAACCAACCATCCCTTCGACACCACTGCAGCAGCCTCGAGCACCATCAAACTCGCCTACGACTATGGCCGTCGTCTCTCTCCTGCCCCTCTCCCCCCCATTGCTCTCGTCGTGCGCCTCCGTCGACCTCACCCCGACATGCTTCCCCGACGTTGTGACGCTCTCTACGTCCGCCGTCAAGCCAAGTCCTGCTCCGACTATCGAAGATCCAACCCTATTTGGACTCACAACGATGCTAGCACTCTTTTGTCGGCGTTTTCGACCACAGTGCCACTCCGAAGAACTCTGGTTGAGATTACGACGGGCCACTCCTCGACGATGCCTATGGCCCATCCAATTCCCCCCACCGACAACCATCAATGCTGTCGAAAGTCGCTGTCTCCAAACGAAGCCCCTTCTTGACCATCATCTACCCTGCAGTTCACTCTCTACCGTCGGCAATCAATGCCATCGATGAGGCACAGGCCCAACCGTCTCCGTTGATAACTCATCGTCCCCGATCTCCTCTACAGGCGGCACGGTCGTCAACGTCCCCCGTCGACGCGTCGAAGTGCCAGTACCACCTTCGACGCCTTCCATCTCAGCGTCTAGCCACCCACCTCCATTCTCCTCTAAATCTCACTCCTCAAATGGAAAAAACCCAAATCATTAACCACGTCGGAGTTCCGACGCCAAATCACCACTACCTCGGTGGCGGGGTGATGGATGGGGGGGGGGGAGGAGGTTAATGAGGGATCCTCCCCCCTTCCCGACCGGCTAATCCTTGCTACCCTATGACTTGTTTGGGTTTTTTTTTATCTTCTCTCTCTAGAGTAGCTCCTGAAATTGGGGATCTTGTTTTGGGCAATTTTAATGCATATGACATTTAAAGCTGCTACTAAATTATTATAATTCTCCTCCATAACAAGTTCAGCAAGATGGATCTCCATCTTGCTTACTGTAGAAATTCTTGTGCATTTTTTATAGATATAAGTAATTACCGAGGACTCAAGCATTTTGCCTTGACATGAATTTTGTGCTCCTTGCCTATCTAATTTCTCAAATGTCTTAATTGTGTGAAACTTTTTATAGCGAATATTGTTGGCTGTTTTACTCGAAACCCAAGATTCCCTCTATTCCCTTTAGTCCCACATCGGTGGGAAACCTCACCATGTGAGTGTATATATTACAAACCACTCTTTATCCCATTGTAGTCTAGTGTGGTGTGGAGAGAACCCGTGGGCCACACGCGCGCGCCGCCGCCGTCGCCCGGCCCGGTTCGGTTCGGCGCGCGTAGTGGGCACGGGTGTGCGCGCCCGCATCTGCGGACACGAATGCCGATCCGAAATTGCTCTTCGGGTTCGGGTTGAGATCCTAAACTTATTTTTGCTGTTTATTTCTTTTCCTTTGACTAATTCTTCCTGAACGTTGGATCAGTTTCTCAGATCCGATTTTTTGGCCTTCTTCTCTCCCAACGTTCACACGTTTTGTGTGTATTTATATTCCAAAAACCCTACTGTTTTGCTACTACCGAAAAATACCGCATCTAATACACAAAACAATACTTTGCTTCGCTGCTTTGTCGATCCGCAACACAGCAACGCAGTCCCCTTCGCTGCTTGCGCTTCTCTTTCGTTTTCACCTTCGTGTTCTGGGCAAGGCTAAGTTCGGGTCATCTCTCGACGTTGTGTTCGACAGCGAGACGCCGGTGATACCGGGGGTTTTACCACTAGGAGCATCTGCGAAGCGTCTGCACATAAGACCGCAGATCAACTCTTAGGGCAGTGCGTATCGCGCGACTTCCCCATAGGCTGGTAAATCCGTTTTTATTTCTTTTGTTTCGACAGATCAACAAGAAAATTAGGGACATTTTACATAACAATCTAAGAGTTGATACATATTATTAATCTGATTAGTTTAGCATATATTGTTAACTAAGAACACCCATCTTGTTAATCTGGTTAGTTTAGCATAAATTGTTAATTAACAACAGCCATCTTGTTAATCTGACTTGTTTACCATATCTTGTTAATTAAGAATAGTCGTATTGTTAATCTGATTAATTCAGAATAGTCATACTGTTAATCTGATTAATTAAGAATAGTCATATTGTTAATCTGATCAATTAAGAATAGTCGTATTGTTGATCTGATTAATTAAGAATAGCCGTATTGTTAATCTTATTAGTTTATCATATCTTGTTAATTAAGAACGGCCTGATTGTTAATCAGATTAAATTAGTATTTATTGGTAATTAGCACATACATACTGTCAATCTGCTTAGTTACCACATTTAAACAAAATTGCCTTTTGTTAATCTGTCAATTAAGCATATACATATTGTTTAATTGATTAATTAAGCACATATAAACATAATTGCTTATTGGTAATCTGTCAATTTAGTACATTCTGTTAATTCACTTCATTATTAAATACTGTAAGGGCTAAATAAATAAATAAATTATTAGTGAAATCCGAAGCTTTAATACTATCTTCGTTAATCACAATTTCGAGACAGATAATTAAATTTTGTTGCATCACTATAGATTTCCACACTGTAGAATATCTATAGCTTTAAAATCCTTACATTATTAACTTATTGTTAAATCACAAAATTTGTTGGCACCAAATTTGTGTTATTAGATTCACTTTAATATTCTCAAAGCCTTGAATACTTCTCGCTGTTCATTTGTTTTATCAGCTTGCAATTTGCTAGTATAATTAAGTGTATTGTTGTATTGTGAATAGCATTACTACCTTCATAACAATATCAAGACTTTTATTAGCTGTGATGCTAGATATTTCTTAGTATCCGTTAAACATTTAGATAAAGGAATAGTTATTGATTTTGCAAATTCCTTAAAAGAAATCTAAAGGTCTTAAAAGGAAAGATAAATTTGGGAACAAGCCTAAAGGGTCCTTCTGTCAACCGGGTGTAAACAGCCCTAAGCGACACGGTATTTAAGCGTCTTCGGACCACCGCTAGCTGGGAACCGACTCCTACAGCTAACCCAAGTTAATCAGAACTTTGATAGACAAAAGATTTGTTTAGGTTGATTAGCAAAATCATTAAACTATTGTCTAGAACCCGCGATACCTTTATTGAGTAGCTACAGTATTATTTCTGCAGCCTCTAGACTGTTATACTTCTAAATCATGACTGGGAAAGACGAGACCGCTTCTGCAAAGCCGGCCAAGTTTGATGACACCCACTTTAAAAGGTGGCAGAGTCAAATGAAATTCTGGCTCACCACCTTAGGACTCCTTTCTGCAATTGATGGATCCACACTCAACACGACTGAGTCTGACAAATTTGAGTCCACCAAAGAAGTCTCTGAATCCACCTTTTTATCTCAAACTCCTAAGGAATCCGCTAGTTCCCAAAAACCAAAAACCCCTAAGGATATAGACTTCCACTGTTTTCATCGAATCCTAAGCGCCTTATCTGACTCCCTTTATGACATATTCTTTGAATATAAAAATGCTAAAGAACTTTGGGATGCTTTAGACGATGAATATGATTGTGATGATGCTGGAATTGAAAGATTCAATTCTTCAGCTTTCAATAGGTATTTCATGGTAGATAACAAACCGATGAATGACCAAATCTATGAATTCCAAGAATATGTGAGGCATATTCAAGCAAAAGGAACAACCTTTTCTACTGAATATAAGATAGCTTGCCTAATAGACAAACTCCCTCCTTCTTGGTCTGATGTCAAGAAGGAACTCACTCATACTCAAGGTGAGCTTACCTTTGCCCATGTCCTAAAGAAGGTTAGAACAGAAGAACAACTTAGGCTTAGGTCAAACCCTAAAAATGAGTCTAAAGCAAAGGTAAACCTTGTAGTGTCAAACCAAGGCAAATCCAAACCTAATAATCCTCACAAACCTAAGAAAACCTCCTTCAAGAAAAAGAACTTTCAGCCCCATCACCAGAATCACCAAAACCACTAAAACCGCCAACACCAGCAAAACCACAGGACTAGAAACTTCGGTCAGACTCAGGACCAACAAAAGTTTTGTTTGGTGTGTGGAAGAACAAATCATCTATCCTTCAATTGCTTTCATAGGAAGAAGGAACCAATGAAGACTCCTTATAAGGAAAAAGGCTCTACTAAACCAGAAGCCAACATGATTCTAAATGGATCTTCTAGTTCCTTCAGGTCAGTGTCTTTCCAACCATCTGTTAATATTTCTTACCATTCTGATGACTGGTGGTTGGATTCTGGAGCTAATGTTCATGTTTCATTTGATCGCTCCTGTTTTTCAAACTATCAGGAATCATGTGGAGGAGACATAACCCTAGGAGATGGATCATCGGCACAGATTGTAGAAAGAGGAAGAATAGACCTGAAGATGACATCAGGGAAAAATCTAGCTCTTCATGATGTACTTCATGTGCCGTCAGTTAGGAGAAACTTAGTTAGTGGTTCCCTTCTTGTAGCGTCAGGTTTCAAAATTGTAATGGAAGCAAATAAAATTATATTTTCTAAGAATGAATCTTTTATTGGGAAAGGATATGTAAAGGATGGTCTTTTCATTCTCAGCACTATTAATAAAATATCTGATCCTTCTCCTGTTGTTTCAAATATAGAATCTTCTAATGTTTGGCATGGTAGACTAGGTCATGTGAATCTGGGTTCTCTTAAAAGGATGATGAACTTAGATCTTATTCCCAAGTCTCCTGTAGATAATAAACACAAATGTGAAATTTGTGTTCAAGCCAAATATTCTAGACTGCCTTTCAAATCTATAGAGAGGAATTCTGATCTTCTAGAACTAGTTCATAGTGATGTTTGTGACTCAAATAGGGTTTTGACCCGAGGCGGTAGGAAATACTTTGTTTCTTTTATAGATGACTTTTCTAAGTATTGCTATACCTACCTTCTCAAAACCAAAGATGAAGTTCTAGATAGATTTAAGGTTTTCAAATCCGAAGCTGAAAACCAATTAGAGAAAAAGATTAAGATCCTTAGATCTGATCGTGGCGGAGAGTATACCTCAAACGAAATGACTAACTTCTGTGAAGAACACGGAATAATTCATGAGGTGACTGCTCCTTACTCACCACAGTCTAACGGAGTTGCTGAAAGAAAGAATCGAACTCTGTTAGACATGGTGAATGCCATGCTTCTCAGCTCAGGAGCTCCTGATAACTTGTAGGGAGAAGCCTTATTGACAGCCTGTTACATCCTAAACAGGATCCCTAGTAAGTCAAAGGATAAGACTCCCTATGAATTATGGAAAGATAGAACTCCTAGAGTCCATTACCTTAAGGTCTGGGGATGTCTAGCAAAAGTAGGAATCCCTGAACCTAAAAAGAGAAAGATTGGACCTAAGACTGTAGATGCTGTATTCATAGGATATGCCCTAGATAGCAATGCCAATAGATTTTTAGTAACTCATTCTGAAGTAAATGAAATCTCTAATAATACCATCATTGAAGCTAGAGATGCAGTTTACTTTGAGAATATATTCCCTTTTAAAGAGAGAATTTCTTCCAACCCCTCCAATCATTCCCTGCCTCTTTCTACCAGTTCCCATTCTCAACCTTCTAGCTCTCAACCTGATCAAGACTCAGAACCTAGAAGAAGCAAAAGAGGTAGGATTGAAAGAAATTTAGGAAAAGATTTCTTCACTTATCTGATAGAGGGTGATCCCTCAACTTACGAAGAAGCAATATCATCTCCTGATGCACCTTTCTGGAAAGAAGCCATCAACAATGAGTACAACTCCATTATGGAGAACAGTACTTGGCATTTAGCAGACCTGCCTTTAGGTAGTAAACCCATAGGCTGCAAGTGGATCTTTAAAAAGAAACTTAGAGCTGACGGTTCAATAGAAAAATACAAAGCCAGATTAGTAGCCAAAGGTTTCACCCAGAAAAAAGGATTAGATTATTTTGACACCTACTCTCCTGTAGCTAGGATTGCCTCTATTAGAACTCTTCTAGCTTTAGCATCCATTCATGACTTGATAATTTATCAAATGGATGTAAAGACAGCCTTTTTGAATGGAGACCTAGAGGAAGAAATCTACAGGGAGCAACCTGAAGGTTTTATTGCTAAGGGTCAAGAAAAGAAAGTTTGCAGGTTAGTAAAATCTCTTTATGGCCTAAAGCAAGCTCCTAAGCAATGGCACAGCAAATTTGATAAAGTGATTTTAGAATATGGCTTCTTACCAAATGAGTATGATAAATGTATATACTCTAAAAATACTGATGGAAGCTGTGTCATTATATACTTGTATGTAGATGATATCCTTATTTTTGGACCAACACTTGAGTTAATAAATAACACTAAAGATTATTTATCTAGCATGTTTGATATGAAAGACCTAGGAGTAGCTAACCTGATTCTAGGAATGCAAGTATCCAAATCCAAGGAGAGTTATACTCTCTCCTTAGTACATTCTATTGAGAAAATGCTGAGAAAATTTGAGTAATTTGATAAGACACCTGCTCGTACTCCTTTTGACAGTAGTATCATTCTCAAGAAGAATGAAGATTCACCTGTAGAGCAACATAGATACTCTCAAATGATAGGTTCTCTTATGTATATATCAAATAGAACTAGACCTGATATTGCATTTGCTGTTGGGAGACTTAGTAGATATACTAGCAACCCAAACCGGTCACATTGGTCAGCATTAGAAAGAGTATTTAGATATCTTAAGGGTACTATAGATTACAAACTTCATTATTCTAGACACCCTGATATCATAGAAGGTTACTCAGATGCAAACTGGGTAATTGACTCACATGATGTGAAATCCACAACTGGATATGTCTTTACCTTAGGAAGTGCTGCAATTTCCTGGGGTTCATGTAAACAAACCATCATAGCTAGAAGTACTATGGATTCTGAAATGATAGCTTTGGATACTACTTGTACAGAAACTGAATGGCTAAGAAATTTGATTATGCATATACCTGTTACTAATGTTCCTGTTCCTCCTATTTCCATAAACTGTGATAATAAATCTGTTATAGAACTACTAAAGCATGATTCTGTGAATGCTAAGATGAACAGGCACCTGCAGCTGCGCTTCAAGTCAATCAAGAGCCTATTAGGCAAATATGTGGTTCTTGACTATATAAAGTCAGAAAAGAACCTTGCAGACCACTTAACAAAGGGTCTGTCTAGGACGTTGATCCTAGAATCATCGAGGGGGATGTGGTTAAGCCCATAAGTAAGTCACCAGCAGTGGCAACCCAACCGAGTCTGACTGGAGATCCCAAGAAGCTGGTTCAATGGGTAGAAACAAGCTGGACTTCGGTGACTATTATGGAACACTGACTCAAAGATTAAATTCTCATAAATTAATGCCCAGGTGGCTGTACGAGGTTGTACAATGATATCCCATCCCTATGGTGACAGTGTTCCTGTGTGATCTGGTTAGGATGAGTTCTAAACTCTTAATAGGTCCAAACATTATTATGTAGGGTTGACTCCGATCACCAACCCTTTGAGGACTTACCTATATGAGAGGTCGTGAAGGCCGCGACTATGGGACAGGGCGATCCCAGACAACTCTCATGAATATGAAAAATTGTGCATGGCCATTCAAAAGCGCCACCCGATAGACCCAAGAACCTCTAGCGTACTATGTGTGCTATTTTTTGAATCTGAGTCAAGAAGTCTGATTCAAGGCGTAGTCCATCAAGCACTTCTTCAGACAAAGACAATAGTCACTACGTGAGATTCAAGGCTGTAGTCCATCTCATCTATGCATAGTATACTCTTGCCCAGAACTTCTATATCATTACTCTTTTGTTATCACTGCCTTTGAATCTTGGTTTTGGGGGGGGGGGATTGTTGGCTGTTTTACTCGAAACCCAAGATTCCCTCTATTCCCTTTAGTCCCACATCGGTGGGAAACCTCACCATGTGAGTGTATATATTACAAACCACTCTTTATCCCATTGTAGTCTAGTGTGGTGTGGAGAGAACCCGTGGGCCACACGCACGCGCCGCCGCCGCCGCCCGGCCCGGTTCGGTTCGGCGCGCGTAGTGGGCACGGGTGTGCGCGCCCGCATCTGCGGACACGAATGCCGATCCGAAATTGGTCTTCGGGTTCGGGTTGAGATCCTAAACTTATTTTTGCTGTTTATTTCTTTTCCTTTGACTAATTCTTCCTGAACGTTGGATCAGTTTCTCAGATCCGATTTTTTGGCCTTCTTCTCTCCCAACGTTCACACGTTTTGTGTGTATTTATATTCCAAAAACCCTACTGTTTTGCTACTACCAAAAAATATTGCATCTAATACACAAAACAATACTTTGCTTCGCTGCTTTGTCGATCCGCAACACAGCAACGCAGTCCCCTTCGCTGCTTGCGCTTCTCTTTCGTTTTCACCTTTGTGTTCTGGGCAAGGCTAAGTTCGGGTCATCTCTCGACGTTGTGTGCGACAGCGAGACGCCGGTGATACCGGGGGTTTTACCACTAGGAGCATCTGCGAAGCGTCTGCACATAAGACCGCGGATCAACTCTTAGGGCAGTGCGTATCGCGCGACTTCTCCATAGGCCGGTAAATCCGTTTTTTTCTTTTGTTTCGACAGATCAACAAGAAAATTAGGGACATTTTACATAACAAATATGGCATGCCAGTGCTGAATTCTTTGGCTCACGTACCTTGTAGACTCTATTTATTATGGCCTAGGCATTGGCAGTATTAGGAATTCTTAGTCCAATTGAACAACATACACTCATCATAATTAATTATCAGTTTCTTGGGGTCTATTGAATTGAGTTTCTAATTGACTTTTATTTGTCTCGTTCATACAGAAATCTGGGGGAAATCAAGGCGGTTGGAGCATTCATCTGAGGAGACACAACATCCTGATCTCGGAAATGCACGTGTGGTAGTCGCAGGACGGAGAGGGTTTAAAAGTGCACAGAACTTCAAATTGTACGTTGGAAAAGCTAGCAGAAAAACTCGGAGCTCCAGGTATATGAATTTGGAGTTCACTAGACTCCCAAGTATCCAGATAAATTACACAACGTTTTCTCATTATAATGCATGGTAAAATAAGATTCGACTCTATAAGTAGTGCTGGCTTGTATTATTCTTTCGTGCTGACTTGTTCTGCACCTATTAGTTAATGATCTCTCTCTCTTTTCTCCAATATTTTTCTTCTTTGTTAGTCATGCACTATGAAGACTTCGTTTTGGTAAAGGATTTTTATAATGCCTCTTTCACATACTTTAATTTTACACAGGTGATTCTTTTTTCCTTCGATCAATTGGTGTACATGGAGTTGTCAAAATTTATACTCAAACATATGTCTGGAAATAGTCCATGGATATTTTTTTAACTACATGATGGGTTATGTTCAGTGATGTCGCAATGGAATCGTTAAGGTAGCTATGCCTAGATGGACCTTCAGTCATGCTTGAGGGCTAGGATAAATCTACTGCATGTGGAACACTATAAATATTTCAAGGATATGCAAGTGAAAAACTGAATATCAGATAGAGCAGGTGAAGTATTATTATTATACTAGATTTGCCCGTGACCACATGCCTACGGCACGCCTTCAGAACGATACAGTATATGAAAAGTCTTGTAAACAGCAAATCAATAATTATGTAGCTGAAGTTTGAATAGTATGACAATAATTAGTTGTAAATAAAAGTTCATGTTTCCATTAGTATATGGTGAAAAATAATTATAAATTGGGATATAAAAGTCCATGTTTCCATATATATATAGAGATAGAGAGAGGGGAAGAGAGAGAAATAATTAAATAAATAAATGAGTTGTTTTGGAGGGGGAATTTGAATTTGAGTTGGGGGGGGGGGGGGGGGGGGAATGTGTTTTGTGAGGTTAAATCTGGGCCATTAGTTTTAGGAAAGATTGAATGAGAGCCACTTGATAGCTTTCTTTGTAATTTATTATATAGATATTTGTTATAACAGTCAACAATCACATTATCGCTGAAACTGTCTACAGCTCTCTGATCTGCAAATTATCTCGTTACTCGAATTCACAAGTTTGTTTACTTTCACTTGTAAACCTTCTTTCTTTTTTTCTTTTTTTATTTTATTTTTATTTTTATTTTTTTATGCTATAGCTAGGATAGAGGATAAAACTCCACCCTGTTAAATAAATATATAAGAGATAAAACCCCAGTTAACATAAACAACACACTGAATACAACTTCACAACTGAACCAAAAATAAGAAGAGACTAAACATAAGTCTGAGATACAAGAGAAGCAAAGGGATATGGAGAAACAAGAAACAACAATAAATAAACACATCCAGTAATAAAATAACTCCATATAGGAGAAACTAAAAGAAGATTCAAAACGCCAAAACGCCAAAACAAACATCCAGTACACCAGTAGCCAGTATCAATAACCAGAAAAACAAGCACATGCAACAACAATATGGAGCAATCACCGTTCAAGCAGCCAGGTGAGTGCGGCAAGATAGGAGGAAAATAGCTGTGGAGAACAGAAAAAATCTGGCAACAAAAAGGAGGCATAAGCAACACCGCGCAATAACCTGTAGAAAAGAATAAAGAAATCATAGATGCATACACCACCAAAAACTACAGCCATAAGAGATCCAGAAAAACATTTAAAGATAGCTGGGAGACAAGCAGTGCAAAAAAACATACAACCAGTATCAACTAAAAAAACTACAGCCATAAGAAGTGAAGGTAACAGCTAATGCTAAAGAATTTTTTTGTAAGTTGATATTAAAAATTTGTCTAATTATTTCCATGTCATTTACATCAAGTTTAGGAATTCTTTTCTTTCAATCATCAAGAGATTTCTCAAACTCAGTTCACAATTTAGAGCATCCACAGTCGTTTGCTATAAATGCCAATTTGCCATTTTTTAGCAAACGAATGGCTGCAACGGTTTCTCATTTTGCCATTTTATAGCAAAGTTGCTTTTCTTGTTTCTCAAATATGAGAAACGAAAATGAGAATTCTCAAATTATAAACGACGGGGAATGATTTTCCGGACGGGGAATGATTCCCCGTCTCTCAAATTTTAATATATTTTATTATCAACAGACGGGGTATCTTATACCGTCTGGTAAATTTTATTATTTTTTTTATTTTAAAAAAAGGGTCAGACGGGATATCATATCCCGTCGTTCCCCTTTAATTTTTTTTTATTTTTTTTAAATGAACGGCCATGATTGGCCAATTAGGAAAAAAAAAAAAATCGAAATGGTGGGACGGGGAATGATTCCCCGGACGGTACATGATGTACCGTCCATGAAACATGGATGCTGAGTGGGTAGGTTTAGGTAGTTAATTAGGTTTAGGTAGTTGTATAATTAGGTTTAGTTATTATTATATTATTTAATTTATTTAATTAATATAGTTTAATAGTTAATAAGTAATTAACTTTTTTAATTTATTTTTAAAAGTTGAGATGGTATATGATATACCGTCCCACTCAATTTTTGGCGAACAAAATAGCAAACGACCACTGCAGCGATCGATCCTATTTGCTATTACTGTTGCAGCCATTTTTGACCAAATGAGAAACATCACTGTCGATGTTCTAAGCAATCAAATACTTTTCAATATTGCTACTGATTCTCTAAAAATGACTTACAACTTACAATTCAGGATAGAAATTTTAGAATTTCGTCGTAAATGTGTCTTAATTTCATGCGAAGGAAAAGCTAATATTCTGGAAGAAATTTTTCGCTTTCATTGAGATAGTTATTTATGCTTTAATGGCGATGTTGGTATTTATCGCAACTGGGTAATAAACAAACACAAAGAATTTCTTTTTGAAGAAATTCACCGTCAAAATTATCATTCCCGGTGGAAAAAATGTTGATGATAATGTTATTCTTTTTTTATGGATTAATTTGAGCATCACAAACAATTTTCTTTATGGATACACAGAAACTTGGACATACATTCATTCCGCCAGGAATGTTTAATCCATAAAACCAACATAGAGATTATTTTTTACAATTTTAATTTATTTTTCCGTAATTACCTGCTATGGATACTCCTCGCACTAGACAACTCATACCATAACAATAAGATTTAGCTACAGAACAAAATTTAAAATCGAAAACACACTTTATTAATTTGAACATGAAATATGATCCAAGTCTTGTTGACCCTAAGTTTGGTGTGCACAAAACGTATTATCTACAATTAATATTTTCAGTGGAGATTTACAGGATCTACAGGAAAAAAAAAATCATAAAAAAGATTTAAAGTGATTGGTAATCAAGCAAAAGTGGCATATACAAAAAAATCAATGAAGATTGCACAACAAGTAACATGTGCTTCAAATCATCAAAAAGCCAGCCAAAATAGATGATTTATTTATGTTTATGTGAGGACAATATATGTAAAGTTGTGTTGATTGATAAAAGTTTTGGAGAGAATATAAAGTGAAATCATCAAATAAATGTCACGCCCCGCTTCCCAAAATACGGAACACGAGTACGTAAGGTAGGCCCAGCGAATGATGTAAACACCATCCATAAGCTGTACCAGACTAACTCAGTAATAAGATCAACAAATAAACAACCACGCAAGAAACATAACCACATGAATCAATGATAAAGTTCCAATAATAATAAAATAAGCCAACAGTATAAATATCCAATATCCGGGATAAAAACAAAACTACGGGTCATAGAGCCCAAAACAAGGTACAAGAGATAACAGTGTTCAGAAAATAAATTTAGCAACAATTAATAAACTATGCAGCGCAGACTGGATCCAACACTAGAAACGTTGCTCACCAATTCCTTCGGGAACAGATCCTTCAGTACCTATAAATTCTTGGTCTAAAAAGAAATAAAAGAGGGCCCTTAGAGCAAGTCGTGGATGGCAAGTAGAGAAACAAAGAGTAATAGCAAAAACATGAATATCAAAGGAAAGGAACATGGTCAAAGACAAAGAACAACACAAAGAGTAGGCAATATCAAAGGGTTACAATAATCACGCATGTGATGCGTGATGTCAATTCAATGTCAATACAAGATCAAGTATGCAGGTTGTTAAGTATTTTATTAACCTAACTAGTGCACGTACTACTGCAGCCCATACTACAGGTTCCATGCAAGCACAGTGATCGTTTTAGACCGATGGTGAATTCACAGTTCGTGTACTCGGCATTGATAACAATAGTTTACAATCAAGAATCATCAATAAATTATTGCAATCAATACACCTCTTTCCAAGATAATACAATATAACAATGATGCCTTAACGAGTACATTTCCCGATTGTTCACTACCAAGTCTACCCATAATAACCCCGGCTTGTTAATAGTTTATTTTTATCCTATGTGAGCATGAAAGAGGGTGTCAATATTGTATATTACTATGTGTGACTAATTCTAAGCGCTACAGACAAAGAATGAAGCAAACACATCATTTAACACATTTCACAAAATCAGGACAGCACGACCTTGCTGTAGTAAAACATAGATTATGATCACTACACAATAGCAAAACTGAATCCGCCGAAAGATCTGGAAAGTAGACTTCCATACGGTTCCAGCGAGCATAATTAAGGCATATGAAAGACATAGGAACTAGGGTGAAAACTCTAATCTAATCAGGTTTTATGTTCAGTCATCATGCAGTAGGTTATGTTCAATTAATTATTTCGGATCAGAGAACTCAGTATTAAAATCTACAAAAATTCAGGGAAGTAGCTATACATGTCTAGGTCCAGCATGATTTATTTCAGATTTTTTCTTTACTTTTAACAGGGTCAAATAAAATAGACAAGAACAGGATGTGCATGAAATTATGAGTCTGAAATTACTAACACAGTTGCAGTAAAGTGATGATATCTAACAGATGACAAATTGGAATTCAAATCCAGACCAGGGAAAAATTATCTTGACATCAAGGGCTACATTTTATGTTCATTAAGTTTTTACAAATTATGTCATTAGCATGGCTAAAAGTCTGGTTCAAAGTGAAACATACAGCAGTCCAGAAATCAACTTAACATAAACAGATAACAAATAATTCACACGATCGCATATAGCTTGCAAATTGGTAATCAAATCAGTCCTAGGTGTCAACATGCAAATTTCTAAGGTTTAAGATACATTTATCATGGTCATGGTGTCAATTCATCAACTAAATCCAATTCTAGCATGTTCAATTTCAATGTCCAATCTATCAAGCAATCTTATGCATGAATCTAGTTGTTTAATGTGCAAATGCATAAAACATTGGGGACTGGGTTTAGATCGAAGAGAAGCATGATGTTAAGAGTATATCGGGTTAGCTCGTGTAAACCCTCGATAATCTTAACGGAATTGTCAAAAGCAGTTTTGATAATAAAAAGACAAGATCTACTTGCAGGAGATCAAAGGATCTTGAACACAAACAATAAAAAGGGTTCAAGAAGAGACTTGCCTGTTCTTGCAGATATTATTAAAATAGAATAACGAGATCAGAATCCCAGGCGAAAATCTCCTTAAAATGCCCGAAGAATCAACAGCAACAGCAAGATTCTAGAGTAATTCCCACACACCAGATCGGGATAGAACACAGAACACCGAAACTGGATCTGGCACACACAGAATACAGAACACCAAAACAACCTAATAGAAACTTAGCTCCACACTGGATCTGGACCAAAATAGCGGACAACAACTCTGGGTCGGGTGCGGCAGAACAGCAAACAACGAAAACCAGCCAATCGAATCGCTACCTCGCACCGGATCCAATCTGAACAGCGGACAGCGACATGGATCCGATGGGACAGAACAGCAAACAGCGGACTCGCCCAATCGGGGCACGTCTCCTACCTTTCGATAGCAAAAAAAAGAGAGAGGGAAAGCGGCGGACTGGCGTGGGGCGACGACTGCGACGGCTCGACTGCGGTGGTAGAGCGGCATCGTTACCACGGTTGAGAAGCGACGGCGCGACAACAACTCAGGCGAAGGGACTCTGTTTTTGCGGTTGAAATAGGGAAGCAGCACTCTCGACTCCGGGGCTCGACCGACGGCTCTAAGGGGCTGCACAGATGCGGCGAGAGACGACGAAGATGATGATGGAGCACGGAGAGGGAATAGGGTGACGGAGATGAAATTTACGGCGAGGCAAACTCGGCAATGGGGTCTCGGTGACGGGGATGGCGAGGACGGGGGTATGAGCGATGGTGATGGGTATGAAGAGGAGATGGAGACAGTGACGGTGGTGATGACAGTGGTGGATGATGGTCGGAGGAGCGACGGGGGTCGGAGGTGTGAGTGGTTGGGTTTGTGTTAACGGAAACAGAGAGAGAGGGGGTACGGGGAGAGAGAAAGCGGCGGAGAGAGAGAGAGAGAGAGAGAGAGAGAGAGAGAGAGAGAGAGAGAGAGAGAGAGAGAAAGAAAGAGAGAGAGAGAGAGAGAGTATATTAATTAGGGTTAATTAATGGGCATATTTATAGGGATCAAGAAATTAGGGTTTTGGGTTGAGATTATGTGGGTTTTGGATATCGGTTTTGGCTCCAAAAAGAGACAAACAAATGCAATGAGATGAGACGAACACAAAGGAGAACAAATGGAATTCAAAACAGAAAAAAGCCAAATTCACAAAAGAACAGAATCTAATCAAAAGAACACAGATTGATCCAAAGAGAACAAAAAAACCCAAGAAAAGACAAAATGCACCATAATAAATGAGTTCAAATACAATAATCAAAAGAATACAAAATACAATAAAATCCAAAATTTGGGCTTACAAATCCTACCCATCTTACAAGAAGAATTTCGTCCTCGAAATTAATACAAGAGGTACATAGGACAAACCCCGAACAAAGCAAAGCAAAACAAAGCAAAACAAACACTACTGAAACAAATGAGGGAACCTCTCCCGAATCTCTTCCTCTAACTCCCAAGTAGACTCCCCTGGCAAGCGAGGATCCCAAGAAACTTGGACCAACTTGATGACTCTATTCTTTAGTACCTTCTTTCGACGGTCTAAGATAGAGACAGGTCGAATTTCACATTACAAATTCGGCCTCACAGACAAGTCTGACTGTCATCTTTGATGTATTTCCTGAGCTAAGAAACATGGAATACATCATGGATACCGGCTAAAGCTGGCGGTAACGCGAGCCTGTAAACTACCTTGCCCACACGTTCCGCAATATCGAATGGACCGATGAATCGACGGCTCAACTTGCTTCCACCGCCAAAACGGATAACACCTTTCCAAGGCGATACCTTGAGGAACACATGCTCACCTGCCTCAAACTCTAGAGGTCTCCGACGACAATCAGCCCACCTCTTCTGCCGATCCCTAGCGGCCTGCAAATGCCTGCGGATCTAAGCCACGACATCAACTATCTTCGTGGTAAACTCAAGGCCTAAAAGTTTTCTCTCGCCGATATCATCGTAACAGACTGGCAATCTACACCTGCGCCCAAACAAAGCTTCGAATGGAGCATCCTTGAGACTCGCCTGATAACTGTTATTATATGAGAACTCAGCCATGTGAAGGTGATCTTCCCACGAACCTCCAAACTGAAGAACGCAGGATCTCAATATATCTTCTAGGGTCTGAATTGTCCTTTCTGACTGCCCATCCGTCTGAGGATGGAACGCCGTACTGTAGCTCAGCTTAGTACCCAAGCTCCTCTGCAAACTCTCCCAGAACTCAGACCTGAATCTCGTATCTCTATCCGATATGATGTCGACAGGAACTCCATACAGACGAACAACCTCCTGAACATATCGCTCGGCCAAACTCTCTGTGGACTGAACCACACGGAAAGGAATGAAGTGATCACACTTCGTCAGCCGATCCACTATCACCCAGATAGCGTTATGACCTTTAGGAATCCTTGGCAAAGCTATCACAAAGTCCATCATGATACTCTCTCACTTCCATTCAGGGATAGGAAGGGGTTGCAAAAGTCGTGCGGTTCTCTGATGCTCCGCCTTCACCTGCTAACAGATTAGGCACTGGGCGACGAACTGAGCTACATCCCGCTTCATACCATGCCACCAAAAATGCTGTTTCAAGTCCCTGTACATCTTGGTACTACCAGGATGAATAGAATACAGGGACTAATGAGCTTCCTCGAGTAGCTTCTACCTGACTTCTCCTCTAGGTACACACAACCTAGAGCTAAACCGAAGCGACTCATCAGCATGGACAACCAAATCAGATCTCAAACCAGCTTCAACCTCGCTCCGAAACTCCTACAATTGCTGATCACTCTCTTAAGCTACCTTGATCTGCTCTACTAAGGAAGACTGTAACTACAACAACATAAGCTGCCGATCTGATCCGTGATGCAATACATCCAACTCTAGCCTCCTCATGTCCTCCACAAGCTCTTTCTGCTAAGTGAGGAACATAGCGGCAGGCCTCCGACTCAAAGCATCTGGCACCGAATTAATCTTGCCCGGGTGAAACTGTAAATTGATGTCAAAATCTACCATCAACTCCAGCCATCTTCTCTGCCTCATGTTCAACTCCTTCTGCATGAACACATACTTGAGGCTCTTGTGATCTGTGAAAGTCTCGACTCTATCCCCAAGCAAATAGTGCCTCCACAACTTCAAGGCAAAGATCATAGCAGCAAGCTCCAGATCCTGCATAGGATAGTTCTTCTCATGAGGTCACAACTGTCTCGATGCATAAGCGACAACCCTGCCTCGCTGCATCAGCATTGCTCCCAGACCTCTCCCCTAAGCATCACAAAAGATTACAAAACCACCCAAACTATCGGGTATAGTCAGCACTGGCACTGACGTCAAGCGATGCTTCAACTCGATGAAAGCTCCATCACAAGCTTCATCCCAGACGAACTTCTGCTCTTTCCTGGTCAAACTGGTCAAGGGTCCAGCGATCTTGAAGAAATCCTGAACGAACATCCGATAGTAACCAGCCAAACCAAGGAAACTCCGTACCTCAGAAACAGACTTCAGAATAGGCCAATCCTTGACCGCAGAAATCTTCGACGGATCCACAAAAAAACCAGCACCGGAGATAATGTGGCCAAGAAAAGCAACCTGATCCAACCAGAACTCGCACTTATCGAGCTTCCCATACAGCTGGTTCTCCCTCAAAGTCTGCAGAACCACCTTCAAATGCTCAACATGATCCTCCTTGTTCCGCGAGTACACTAATATGTCATCGATGAAAACCACGACAAACTGATCCAAGAACAGCGAAAACACACGGTTCATTAAACTCATGAACATTGCCAGTGCATTAGTCACTCCGAAAGGCAAGAACTCATAATGCCCATATCTTGTTCGGAAAGCCATCTTCGGAACATCCTCTGACTTCACCCTGACTTGATGTTACCCGAAATGAAGATCCAACTTTAAGAACACTGAAGCACCTCCCAGTTAGTCGAACAAATCGTCAATCCTCGCCAATGGATCCCGATTCTTGATAGTAACATTGTTCAACTCCCTGTAGTCAATGCAAAGCCTGCGGCTTCCATCCTTCTTATTGACAAACAAAACTGGGGCTCCCCATGGCGAAATACTAGGCCTGACAAACCCTTATCAAGCAGCTCCTAAACTTGCACCTTCAGTTCTGCCAGTTCGATCGGCACCATACGATACGGACTCTTGGAAATAGGGGACATATCGGGCTGGACATCAATGCTAAACTCCACATCTCAAACTGGCAGCAAACCGGGCAATTCCTCGAGAAACACATCAAGAAAGTCCTGCACAACCAAGGGTGCAACAACCCTATTAGAACCCATATTATATGTTGGTTATTATACAAGTATTCATGTGATTATCGTGGTGTGTAAATCACAGAGTTAACCTGGCTAGAGCCAAACTCGACTAATATACCAATTAAAGCCAACCTTCGTAAAGATAGTCATGTTTGATTGATATATTACTCAACCTTGCGCTCTGATATCACTAAAAACTATGTCACACCTTACTTCCAAAATACAGAATACGAGTACGTAACGTAGGCCCAATAAATGATGTAAACACCATCCAAAAGCTGTACCAGACTAACTCAGCAATAAGATCAACAAATATACAACCACACAAGAAACATAAACACATGAATCAGTGATAAAGTTCCAATAATAATGAAATAAACCAACAATATAAAAATCTAACATCCAGAATCAAAACAAAACTACGGGTTATAGAGCCCAAAACAAGGTACAAAAGATAACAGTGTTCAAAAAATAAATCTAGCAATAATTAATAAACTACGCAGCTGAGACTGGATCCAACACTAGAAACGTTGCTCACTAATTTCTTCGAGAATAGATCCTTCAGTACCTGTAAATTTCTGGTCTAAAAAGAAATAAAAGAGTGCCCTTAGAGCAAGTCGTGGGCGGCAAGTAGAGAAACAAAAGATAATAGGACAAATATGGATATCAAAGAAAAGGAATATGGTCAAAGACAAAGAACAATACAAAGAGTAGGCAATATCAAAGGGTTACAATAATAACACATGTGATGCGTGATGTCAAGTCAATGTCAATACAAGATCAAGTATGCAGGTTGTTAAATATT
Organism: Hemerocallis citrina; assembly: GCA_017893485.1. Classification (NCBI taxonomy): domain Eukaryota; kingdom Viridiplantae; phylum Streptophyta; class Magnoliopsida; order Asparagales; family Asphodelaceae; genus Hemerocallis; species Hemerocallis citrina. The sequence continues at coordinate 1,507,669 of JACEHZ010000256.1, forward strand.
TTATTAACCTAACTAGTGCACGTACTACTGCATCCCATACTACAAGTTCCATACAAGCACAGTGATCGTTTTAGACCGATGGTGAATTCACGGTTCATGTACTCGGCATTGATAACAATAATTTACAATCAAGAATCATCAATAAATCATTGCAATCAATACATCTCCTTCCAAGATAATACAATATAACGATGAGGCCTTACCGAGTACATTTTCCGATAGTTCACTACCAAGTCTACCCATAATAACTCCGGCTTGTTAATAGTTTATTTTCATCCTATGTGAGCATGCAAGAGGGTGTCAATATTGTATATTACTACGTGTGACTAATTCTAAGCGCTACAAACAAAGCATGAAGCAAACACATCATTTAACACAATTCACAAAATCAGGACAACATGACCTTGCTGTACTAAAACATATATTATGGTCACTACACAATAGCAAAACAAAATCTGCCAGAAGATCTGGAAAGTAGACTTCCATACGGTTCCAGCAAGTATAATTAAGGCATATGAGGGAAATAGGAACTAGGGTGAAAATTCTAATCTAATCAGGTTTTATGTTCAGTCAGCATGCAGTATGTTATGTTCCATTAATTATTTCGGGTCAGATAACTCATTATCAAAATCAACAAAACTTCAGGGAAGTAGTTATACATGTCTAGGTTCAGCATGATTTATTTTAGATTTTTCCTTTACTGTTAACAGGATCAAATAAAATAGACAACAGCAGGATACGCATGAAATTACGAGTCTGAAATTACTAACACAGTTGCAGTAAAGTGATGATATCTAACAGATGACAAATTGAAATTTAAATCCAGACCAAGGAAAAATTATCTAGATATCAAGGGATACATTTTATGTTCATTAAGTTTTCTCAAATTATGTCATTAGCATGGCTAAAAGTCTGGTTCAAAGTGAAACATACAGCAGTCCAGAAATCAACTTAACATAAAAAGATAACAAATAATTCACACGATCGCATATAGCATGCAAATTGGTAATCAAAGCAGTCCTAGGTGTCAACATGCAAATTTCTAAGGTTTAAGATACATTTATCATGGTCAAGGTATCAATTCATCAATTGAATCCAATTCTAGCATGTTCAATTTCAATGTTCAATCTATCAAGCAGTCCTATGCATGAATCTAGTTGTTTAATGTGCAAATGCCTGAAACATTGGGGACTGGGTTTAGATCGTAGAGAAGGACGATGTTAAGAGTATGTCGGGTTAGCTCGTGTAAACTCTCGATAATCTTAATGGAATTGTCAAAAGTAGTTTTGATAATAAAAGGATAGGATTTACTTGTAGGAGATCAAAGGATCTTGAACACAAACAATAAAAAGGGTTCAAGAAGAGACTTGCCTGTTATTGCAGATATTATTAAAATAGAATAACGGGATCAGAATCCTGGACGAAAATCTTCCAAAAATGCACGAAGAATCAACAGCAACAGCAAGATCCTATAGCAATTCCCATACACCAGATCGGGACAGAACGCAGAACACCGAAACTGGATCTAGCGCTCACAGGACACGGAACACCAAAAAAACCCAATAGAAACTTAGCTCCACACCGGATCTGGCCCAAAACAGCGAAAAGCAACTATGGATCGGGTGCGGCAGAACAACAAATAGTGAAAACCAGCCAATCAGATCGCCGCCTTACACCGGATCCAACCCGAACAACGGATAGCGACTTGGATTCGATGCGGCAGAATAGGAAATAGCAGACTCTCCCAATCGGGGCGCATCTCCTACTTCTCGACAACAGAAAAAAGAGAGAGGGAGAGCGACAGACTGGCACGGCGCAATGACTGCGACAGGGTGACTGCGGTGGTAGAGCGGCGTTGTTACCACGGCCGGGAAGCGGCGACAGCGACAACAAATCCGACGAAGGGACTCTGTGTTTGCGGTTGAAAATAGGGAAATGGCGCTCGCGACTCCGGGTCTCGAACGGCAGTGCTACGGGGCTGCACAGGCACGGCGAGAGACGATGAAGATGATGATGGAGCATGGAGAGGGAATACGGCGATGGAGAAGAAGTTTACGGCGAGGTAAACTCAGCAATAGGGTCTCGGTGACGGGGATGGTGAGGACGGGGGTATGAGCAACGGTGATGGGGATGAAGAGGAGATGGAGACGGTGACAGTGGTGATGACGGTGGTGGACGATGGTCAGAGGAGCGACGGGGGTCGGGGGTGTGAGTGGTTGGGTTTGGGTTAACATAAACTGAGAGAGAGAGGGTACGGGAGACAGAAAGCGGCGGAGAGAGAAAGAGAGAGAAAGTATATTAATTAGGGTTAATTAATGGGGGTATTTATAGGGATCAGGAAATTAGGGTTTTGGGTTGAGATTATGTGGGTTCTGGGTATCGATTTTGGCTCCAAAAAGAGACAAACAAATGCAATGAGATGAGACGAACACAAAGGAGAACAAATCGAATTCAAAATAGAAATGAGCCAAATTCACAAAAGAACATAGATTGATCCAAAGAGAACAAAAGAACCCAAGAAAAAACAAAATGCACCCTAATAAATGAGATCAAATACAATAATCAAAAGAATACAAAATACAATAAAATCCGAAAATAGAGCTTACAATAAAAGTCGAATCTGTACGACAGCGGTCAACCGCACAGTCTACCGCATCAACAGCCAAACGCTCATCTCTATGGAAAAGATGAGTCAATCGATCGATCATCGCTCGACTTACGAGTTAAAATATGAATGGTCGACTGTTCATCATTGCGGTCGACCGTCCTAGTGCAAATTTGACTATTTCGAAAATATCTTTTCATTTTCAGAAAGATACATTTCTCCACTGTATATATTGAGGCGAATTCACAGTGTATTCTTCACCCCCATGCGATTACAACTCTTTTGAACTAATCATTCAATCAATACTCTGAGTGTGAGAGATTTTATTATTTTCTTCAGTAAAGGTCTTTTTAGATCTTGAGAGTTTTTCTTTCTTTTCCACTTCGGTGAGTTTCGCAGGACTTACTTGAAGAAGCCCTGCGGGTGTAATAGGTCTCTTGGCCTGAATTCCGAGAATCACTGTACAAGGGTTTAAAGTATAGTGGAACGCTTATGACGGAGAATTGCTATAAGTAGGTGGTGTGGACGTTGACCTGGGGGTCGAACCACGTTATATCGTTGTGTCTTACTCGTTGCTCTATCCTTTTACTTTAAATGTTTTATTTAAATTTTTAATTTTTGCACAATCACCCTATTCACCCCCTTAGGGTGATTTACAGTGGTATCAGAGCGAAGTGCTTATTAAAAGCTTTGACCAAAAGGTCCAATGGTCGAAATCCCTCCTCCCGAAAACTTGTACTTGTTGGAGCCATTTATCTCCAATGGGAAAAGTCTAACACATCACCTTATTTTGATGGAAAATGCTATGATGTTTGGAAAGTCCGTATGTCTCACTTTTTGCAAATGCTTGGAGAAGAAGTATGGATCATATGCATAAACAAAATGGATATTTCTGTTAGTGACAGAAAGAGAGCTTTCACAAAAGCTGAACTAGCACTAAAAACCGCAAACTCCAAAGCTATGACAGCACTCTATGCAGGCCTAAACAATGAAGAGTTGATGCGATGTGGGTGAAATTGCAAGATGGCTTATGAAATTTGGAACAACATGCTAAAATGGCATGGAGGAACTGCATCTGAGGTAAAGGCAAAAATTAATTTATGCTTAAGTTTGATGTTTTTTGTATGTTTTCAGGAGAGAACGGATATTAGATGCTTGCCCGCTTTGACATTATCGCACATGGTCTTGAGAGCTTAGGTATGGGGTTGGATGATGACCGAAAGGTAGGAATACTTATAAGCTCTCTCACGCCTGAATGGGATGTAAAAGCCACCGCAATGAGGGAGACGCTTGAAGAAAAAGGGTTTGACTACTACACTTTCCAATGAAAATTGAAGACGTATGAGATGGAGATGACCAAAACCAAGAGGTATCAGCAGAACATTGGGATTGAACCCAAAACTGAACAAAAGACCATTGCCCTGAAAGCATAAATTTCGAGATCATTAAAAGCAGAGTCAAATCTTGAAGAATAAGATGAAGATATCGCGTTATTGACCAAACAATTTCGTAAGTATCTCAAACACAAAAAATATGGCGGGTCTTATTGTTGCTTATTTTGGTGTGGGAGCAAACAGATAGTGAGTTAAAAATTGATGGAAACTACTAAAAGTCTGACCTTTAACCTTAGCCATGAAATGTGGTTAGAGCACCTGAGATTAAATTTGGATCATTGATTGACCACCATGATCTGAATCTGACGGTTGCTGATGTGGCCGACAGACCTGCAAAAAGCCTAAAACACCAGGGGTGGCCCCGGTGATAGACCATCCGATGCTCAAGTCCGAACCAGAAAGAGAAATAGAGTATGTGAGAGAAACTGGCCAATTGTTGATTACCTTCTGACTATAGAGGGGGAGGGGTATTTATACGCCTGAGAAATATATCAAAAGATCGATCTAGATCCATTGGATCGATGAATTTCTTGTCTCCTTTATGTCTCTCCCCTTCAAGAGATAAGTTCTCTTGTTAGGGGATAAGAGATTTGACTTCTAGCCTTCATGGGCTGGGTGTCTCTCCTAGTGGGCCTAGTCTGTCACTTTTTATAGGCTTGAAAGAAGCCCAAGTCTTGGAAAAGGCCCGGACCTGTTAAAGAGGCCTGTTATGATTAATCTGTATGTAGAAGCTTTAAGATATGTGCAGGAATTGTACGACCCTGATTTGCTGTGATTTTTACCATCTTCATAAGCCCCCTACTCCCGAAAGGCAATTTTCTTGGTTTTTGGAGAGTAGTATGCCTTACTTTTGGATTATGGAGTACAATCTTAGCAGTCAGGGTGTTCGGAGATACTTGGAAATGATTAATGGATTCGGAAGGCAGTGAATTTTTTCCTGAATTTTTCCATATTTTTCGGATTTTTTTGATTTTTTCTAGAATTTTTTGGAAATTTTCCCAATTTTAAAATCACTTTTTCGAATTTTATAATTAATAAATCCAATTTTATTTATTGTTGAAAATTTTTAATGAACTTTCCGAATTTAGATAATTAATTTTTGATTTTTTTAAATTAAAATTTTGAATTGTAAATGATTTTAAAGGATTTTTTTGTAAATAATCAGAGTTGTGCATGCTTTTTAAAGCGATCAGAGGCATCAATCAGCATCAAACTCGTGCGCTGAGTGGTTGAATGGCTATGATTCGATCATTTGCAATTAGGTACTAACGTGGACCAATCTGGTGCGTCGATCACGCTCTAGCGCGCGTGCTAAGTGAGATCAGATAGCCCTGATGCGTGGATTTGTTGAGAAGGTGATGTGGCTTGACCTGGAGCGTTGATCACGCCCTAGCTCGAGCACTGAAGGGGATCAGACGATGGATATCTGATTGCTATGATGAGGGGCCACGTGGCACCATCAGGAACGTCCATCACACTCCTACTCGTCCGCTGAGTGGGGTTAGACAGCTGAAGAGAGAGTAGAGCGTTGGGAACGAAGGTGGGACATCATGGCCTAATATCGTGCATCCATCATGCTCGAGCTTAAATCTCCGAGCGATCGAACGGCTGACGAGCGCTGCGCGCGACCCCATAGCTCGACAGACCATTTCCTCGAGCTATGGCAAATGTCTTCGAATTTTCAAGGCTTTGTCGACCTATAGCTCCGTTGTCCTATGAAGATTCGGTTGAGCTATGGGGCTTGTGTAATACCCTAAACTTTCATTTTAATAAAAATATTTATTTTCACGTGTTGTGCACGTGCAAAATTTCGTATGTATATTTATTTTTTTATAAAAATTTTATTTTTGTAGTATGAATAATTATTTCTTTCTTTTCCATTATTTTTCTAAAAAGCCTATCTTGTAAAGCCTAAAATATTGTTTTTTTATTTTGAACCAACTTTAAAGATTAAATATTTTATTATTTAGCCCATAAGCCTAAGCCCACTATTTGTGAAGCCCACAAACTTAATTAATCCTTTAAATTATCACAACTTGTCATGTAGGCACAAATGGTGAATAATTAATTAATTAAATTTGTACAAATTTCAAATAGGGGGGTACTAGAAGGGCACGAGCATGCACATAGTGTGCTTTGCACACCTTGGAGGCCGGGTTATGCATAAAGAGAGATAGGAGAGTGGGTGTGTGTGCATGGGTGGTTATTTCTTTATAGGTGGTTGCTACAACTTCCCATCCTATCCTAGCCATCCATCTCCAACCATCTAGTGAAATCCTAGCCCTCCAGTCCATCCTAGAACTAGTATAAATACCCCCTACCTTCATGCATACTGCACAAAAAATTAATTGAAAGGAAGAAATTATATAGGAGAGAAATACATTAGGGAGTAAAAGAGTGAGAGTGAGAATTGTGTGTCCCAAGCAAGGAGGCCGGCTCATCATCAAGCACAAGGAGAGCATCGGGTTTGCACCAAGGAACAAGAAGGAGAGCTTTTGCAACACAATCTAGGAGAAGAAGGCTACTCTCTTGCATTGTAGGTGATTCTAGGAGCTTTTATTTCGTTTTTCTTCAAAGAGGTTGGTGTTTCTCATGGTTCTAAATTAGAAATCATGCTAGAAATGAATTGAGCAATTATTAAAGAGCAATTAGTTGAAAATAAATTCATGTTTGCCTAATTAAAGAGGAATTGATAATCTAGTAGGTGTGTGTTAAATGGTTGCTAGATTAATTAATTATGAATCAAAGTGGATGTTTCTCGAAGTAGACATCATGCTAGGTATGATTTTAATAAAATTATATGAATCAACTAGTGAGAAATGGGAACCATGCTTGTTTAATTGAAAGTAGAGTGGTAATTTAGAGAATAGTTGATGGACTGATTGCTAATGAATAATTGTTAATTAATATGTTAGAAATCTCCATGTTGTTGTGTTACATGAATGCTATGGTAAATAATAATAAAGAAAAAAAAAGAGATTGTATTTGCAAACAATTGATTGAATGCATCATGTGTAATTAGCTGACAAAAAATAGATTTTTATTTTGTAGAAAGATGAGATTTTTCTATATGGTAGGATGTCAATAAGAAAGAGAACAAAAATGTAGTGATTTGTGGAAGCCCAACTCTAAATTTTGAAGAAATGTGCTATTGTTCTCAATGTCGAAATTATGGACATGGAACACAAATTAGGATTAAAATACTTGTTTTATAAAGTAAATAATATTTATAAAATTACTGGTTTACTGAGGATTTATGTATAATAAATTCTGGAAAAAATTTGCTTTCAAAAGAGAGAAAAAAGAAACAAATTGTTGTGAGAATTCATGAAATATAGATATGAACAGAGAGCTAATTCAAACCTAATTAAATCACTTTCAAAACGATATGGTCACTTAGACCAATTGGTCGGAAGAGTTCCAATCGCTACAGTAGCGGGGGCCTAGTCATTGGTCTCGGGTTCGATACCGAGAATGGAGCTTTCGTTTTTATTTTTTTTGGCAAAAATCCGAAAGTACTAAACGTGGATACATAGGGATAATAACCCCTCTCATATCGCTTCTGTGACTTGGCGCGGTGGTCTTGGGCGCTGTTGTTTGGGCCGCCGGTTGTGGGTTCGAATCCAGATGGGGTTTTGGGTTTAAAAAATGTTTTTTTTTGGAAATTTAATATAATTTTGAGTTTTAAAGTTGATTAAAATTCAAGAAAAATAGGGAAAAAATTACTGAAATTATTTGGACTTGATGAGAAAAACTTGTGTAACTTTTGATAAAGTGTAATTGAGAAATTGAGGCTATTTACAAGAAAGTACTTCTTTTTAAAAAAAATTGAATTGTCTTTTGATATAGAGGAAAAATAAATGAGTTATTTTTTAAAGAGTTTTAAAATGAGAATTAGTAATGAGGAATTTGAAAACCTTGATTTGTGTGATTAATAGAACTTATAAATCGTGATTTTAGTACGAATTGAAATGAGAATAAGAGATTCGTGGAATAAATAAACTATTGAATACTACTAGTTGAAACTTATTATTTTTCGCATAAATTGTGTATGGAATTGAAATATCGAATGTGATGAGTTATGAAAGATGTGGATACATGAATACTATGCTTATGAAATGTGAATTGTGATTAATCATGAGAAGACTTTTTGAGTATGAAAAGCTCGATATTGTAATTATGAGTTGAAATTGAGAACTAGGGTGTAGCTAAGCGTTATACCGGCAATAAAATAATTGTGGAAATGATATTTGAGATGAAAAGACCAAGGTTTGAGTCATGTGAAATAAATGAATAAGACCGGTATAGTGGGAGTGCTATCCCTAAGGGATTGATTTTATTCATGATTCAATTGAACTAAGGATTAGATACATAGTGGAGATGTGATGAAAGTAAGAGAAAAATATTGAGTATGAGGGCCATTGGATTGGAGGCATGAGAGTATTCACAGGATGTCCCATGATGCGTCATGATAGGGCATGGATACTGCTCTAGAGTACCGTTCCAGTGGCGACGCTCGTGGGGTGTTTGACGACTGCGGGTGGTGTCATGTTTATGGTAGGAGCTGAATCACCATAGGATGCCTGCATGATGAGTCACGTGTCAGTGCGTTGGGATTCCCTCCAGGGCACCTAGACATGAGTTCGTAAGTCATAAAATATCTAGGATACTTACCGTAGTTACAGTAGTAGATTAAGTCATGACGAGGGATTGAACCCTACAAGTTGAAGAACGGTTAAGGGCTTGCCCTCGGACCTACATAGTATGGGCTGCATAGACTCTGAACAAGTATTCATTAGTGTCATGTAATATAAATAATTGCATTAAGGACTAAGTGCACATTCACAACACGACATCAATATGATAGTCCCTTTAGCTTTGTTTGTAAACAAGTTTGTGGTTTGCTAAGTATTGAGAATCGTTATACTGTTTCCAGCATAGAGAGGATGGCCGTGTATAATATTTCGTCAGTTGAATGAACTGACGCGCCCACAGTTTTACATGTAGGGTAAAGATGCTTGAGAAATTGAAGTTTACATGCTGCTCAAGGATTGATTCAAATTGTTGTTTTATGTAATTACTGTATAATTGCTTCCGCCGTAATAATGTAATGGTGTAATGTAACTCTGATGTAAGAAATGTTTTTATTTTCTTGTAAAATTGTACGAAAGAAGTGTAAAGATCCTGTGAAACTTCAAATTCAGTTGTATTTTAGAATTCGAAATGTTACAGAGTGGTATCAGAGCTACGCTTCCAAGTTGTACAAGTTTATAAGGAACCTAGAAGTGGACATTAGAGTGCGTGGTGAGTCTAGAGATTTAAATGTAAGTCACTTATATTTGTGTTGCTCTATGATTTATGCTTCTTCTTCTCTATCTTTAAGATGGCGGACCACTTCGACCCAGCTGGAGATGACAATTGGCACATTATTGAGAAAGATTACTACCCCGGGCAAGCTGATTCAGACGAGGAGGATCCCGAAGAAGTGGAAGAGGAATGGCCTGAGTCCCAAGAGATCAATCCACCTCCAGATTCATCTGATGATTCTTTTGATGAAGAAAAACCAGTTCCGGGTAATCTCATTGTGTGTCTTCAGAGGCAGGTAGAGACTCTACGGGAGAGAGTCGGACTACTAGAGACTCAGTTGGCAAAGTGCAAGGATGATATTGCAGTACTCAGTCATCATGGTTTGGAACTCGAGAAGAGGAAAAACATGACCGATGTACTAAAGGAGGAAGTGGAGGAACTACGGGGAGAGCTTCGTGAAGCCAAGAGGAACCGCAGGAGTTAGAATGTTGTATCTTCTACTGCTTTCATTTGATGTCAGAAATGTTTTAAATTCGAATGTATAAAGTTTAAAATTTAATGAAATGAAAAGTTGATTTAAAAACCATGTTTATACTTAGAATTTAATGGATCTTTTGCATCAGAATATGGCGAGAAGAGGAGCTCGAAATGGTGAAGGTCTGGACTTGGAAACGGAGCTAGCGAGGGTCTATCAGACACTCAATGCCGTTGCCATGAATCAGAATCAAGGAAAGGTGCCTACGAATCCAGTACCCGAAGCAATCAAACTCGTGGAATCATTTAAACGGATGAAACTACCGGTGTTTGAGGGGAAGTCAAATCCTGACACGGCTAACAATTGGATCCAATAGGTAGAGACTATCTTCGAAGTCTTGGAGACTTCGGAGGGCAGCAAGGTGATGTTGGCGACACTGCAATTCGAGAAGGATGCGGCTGTATGGTGGCAGTCGATGAAGCGGATGATGGGAGACTTGGTTCTTGGCTGGGAGGAATTCTTGGAGGAATTCTGCAGTCATTATTTTTCCTCAGACGTCCAGGAGAAGAAGGTCATGGAGTTTCTGTTGTTGCAGCAGGGCGGCATGTCGGTTAGGGAGTATGAGATAAGATTCACTCAGCTCTCAAGGTATGCTCCTGAATTGGTGATGGATGAGGCGAAGAAGGCTCGAAAGTTAGAGCATGGTTTGAGGCCAAGTTTGAGATCCAGGATAATACCCCTCGGTATCAGGAGGTTTGACAAGCTAGTCAAACGAGCGGCAGCCACGGAGGTGGACATGGAGCAGTTCCACACTGTTCAGAATCGGAGAAACAACTGGAATACGGGGAAGAGGCCCGCAGTTGCTGGCAATGTCAGGGGACAGCCACCAGCTCAAAGGTTCAATCCTACGGGTGCGAACGCTATTCAAGTGGCAGGAAGACCCGAGAATACTTGGGTGAGATCTCCAGTGACTTGTTTCAACTATAGAGAGATAGAAAACTACAAGTCTTATTGCCCCAAACTGCAGGATGTTGTCCGTAATGGGCCAACTCAGCAGACCGGGAAGAAGCCGTACCAGCAGGGGCGAGTATTTTCCTTGACTGAAGCTGACGCTGATTAGGTGGATCACGTCATCACTGGTACGAGGGAGGATGTTTAGAGTGTTTTCTGTTATCTCTTTTCCCGTTAATTAGAACACTATTATATAACGAATGTGTGCTATGTAATAGGAGAACTTTATTTGAATGGAAAGAAAGCTGTTGTTTTGTTCGATACTGGGTCCTCCCATACTTTTGTATCACCTAAATTTGCTAAATTTCTGGGAGTCGAACCGAAGATATTTCTAGGCAAGGTTTTAGCAGTAACTACTCCATCAGGGGAGACTCTAACCACTGATCGGTACTATGCTGACTACGAGATCGTGATTGGAGATAAAATTTTTAGGATCGACCTGATCGAGCTGAATGTTTTGGGAGTCAATGTTATCATTGGCATTGATTGGATGTCGGTGTACAGTGAGAGCATCGAGTGCAAAACCAAGACAGTGACAGTGAAGGCTCTAGGTGGACCTGAAGCCACTTTCCAAGGGAAAAGGAGATGTTCTGGTCTGGTGGTAGCTATCTGCAAGACGGATGTTCCTGTAGAGGTGCAGCAAATTCCTGTGGTTCGGGATTATCCGACTGTGTTCTTGGAAGATTTGCCTGGGTTACCCCCGCATCGTGATGTGGAGTTCAGTTTCACTATTCAGCTAGGGAGTGCACCTATTTCCAAGGCACCGTATAGGACGACACCTGTGGAGCAGGATGAGATCAAACGGCAGATTGAGGAACTGTTGGAGAAAGGCTTTATTCAACCGAGTGTGTCGCCTTGGGGAGCGCCGATGCTTTTAGTAAAGAAGAAGGATGGTTCGATGAGAATGTGCATCGATTACTAAGAGCTGAATAAGGTCACTATTCAGAATAAATATCCGATTCCACGAATTGATGACTTATTCGATCGTCTACAAGGAGCAGCTGTTTTCTCCAAAATAAATCTTCAATCAGGATATCATCAAGTTCAAGTGAAAGCTGAAGACGTGCATAAGACTGCATTCAGAACTCGACACGGGCATTACGAATTCATAGTTATGTCGTTTGGAGTGACGAATGCACCTGCAATCTTCTTGGACATGATGAATAGATTTCTGAGGCCGTTCATTGATTCTTTTGTCGTGGTGTTTATCGAAAATATTCTTGTGTACTCCAAGTCGGAGGAGGAGCACACGGAGCATCTGGCAGTAGTTTTGAGGAAGCTTCAGGAGCATGAGTTGTATGCCAAGTTATCCAAGTGCGATTTCTGAAAATCTGAAGTGACATTCCTAGGTCACATCCTTTCTAAGGAGGGAGTGGCAACTGATTCTCAAAAGATAGAGGTAGTGAGAGATTGGGCAAGAACTACTACAGTGAAGGAAATTAGGAGTTTCCTTGGACTAACTGAATACTACAGGAGATTCATCCAGAGCTACGCTCAGATAGCCGTGCCGCTCATTGGTCTGCCCAAGAAGAATGTGAATTTCAAGTGGACCGAGCAGTGCGAGGCAAGCTTTCAGGAATTGAAAGAGAGACTGACTACTGCACCCATTTTGGCTTGGCCTAGAGCAGGTGTTGAGTATGATGTTTACTGCGATGCTTCACATCGTGGGCTTGGTTGTGTCTTAATGCAAGAAGGGAAAGTAATCGCTTATGGGTCTAGGTAACTAAGTCCGCATGATAAGAATTATCCAACTCATGATCTAGAGTTGGCTACGATTATCTTCGCCTTAAAGCAATGGAGACATTATGTGTACGGTGAGAAGCTGAACATGTACATAGACCATAAAAGCTTGAAGTACATCTATCAGCAGAAGAATATGAACCTGAGGCAAAGGAGATGGCTGGAGGTACTTGAGGACATTCGTCCGAAGATTAAGTATCACCCTGGAAAGGCTAATGTTGTTCCTGATGCAGTTAGCCGCAAGAGTAGTCTGGCGAGTTTGATTACAACTCAAAGGCAGCTGGCAGAGGAGTTGGATCGGGCTGGTATTGAAGTTGTTCTACAAGGCTTGGAATCATCTTTAGCTCAGTTGTGGCTTCAACCCATGCTGAACGAAAGGATTATTGCAAGTCAGAAGGAAGACGCAGAGATTCAGAAGATGAAGGAGCAGGTTGGTGCTGGCAAGTTGCCCGAATTCCAGATCAGGGATGAAGTGTTGTGGTTTGGCAAGAGGCTGTGTGTTCTGGATCAGTCGGACTTGAAAGAAAGTATCCTTCAGGAGGCACATGCTACTTTTTTGTCAGTACATCCCGGAAGTACCAATATGTATAAGAACATTAAACAGCATTTCTGGTGGTCAGGTTTGAAGCGGAGTGTGGCTGAATTTGTGTTGAGGAGTGAGATTTGTCAGCAAGTCAAAGCCGAAATCAGAAACTCGGAGGTCTATTGCAACCGTTACCTATTCCGGAATGGAAGTGGGATAACATCAGTATGGATTTCATCACGGGTTTTCCTAAGAGTCCTAAAGACAATGATGCGATTTGGGTCATAGTCGATCGATTAACCAAGTCCGCTCACTTCTTGGCAATGAAACTCACTTCTTCGATTGACAAGTTGGCTGGGATGTATGTTGGTGAGATTTTCAGGCTTCATGGTGTTCCGCTAACCATTGTGTCTAATCGAAATGCGCGGTTTACTTCGCATTTTTGGAGGAGTCTTCAGACAGCTTTGGGTACCAAGACGGACTTCAGCACTGATTTTCATCCCCAGACCAATGGGCAGACCGAAAGAGTCAACCGTATTCTTGAGGACATGCTTCGGTGCTGTGTACTAGACTTTGGAGGCAGTTGGGAAAGGCATTTACCTTTGGTGGAGTTTGCCTGCAATAACAGTTTTCAGACTAGCATTGGATGGCACCGTACGAAGCTTTGTATAGCAGAAAGTGCAGGACGCCTGTCTGTTGGTTCGAAGTTGGGGAGCGTCAGATGTTTGGACCTGAGATTGTGCAGCAGACCTCTTATAAGATTGATCTAATCAGGAAGAGGTTGGTGGATGCTCAGAGTAGGCAGAAGAGCTATGTAGACAATCGGAGGAGGGACCTTGAGTTTTAGGGTGGTGACTTTGTCTTTCTGAAGGTATCGCCCAGCAAAGGCATGATCCGATTCGGCAAGAGTGGAAAATTAGCCCCGAGGTTCATAGGCCCGTATAAGATATTGAAAAAGATCGAGAAAACTGCTTACCGGCTTGAGTTACCGGAAGAGTTATCTCAGATGCACAATGTCTTTCATGTGTCTATACTGAGAGGTTACATTCCAGATCCAAGTAATCATTTGCCCGAAGTGCCAGAGGGTTTGCAATTGGATCTGAGTTACATTGAGCTTCCAGTTGAGATCGTTGATCGTCGGAAGAAAGTCTTGAGAAATAAGACGATACCGATGGTCAAGATAGTCTGGAGAAACCAGTTGGTTGAAGAGGCTACTTGGGAATCTTAGGAGAGGATGATGAAGAATCATCCTGAGCTCTTTATTTGATTGTATTTTCTTATTGTGTTTTTTTTCTCACTCTTTAATTGTAGTTGCTGTAATACCCTAAACTTTCATTTTAATAAAAATATTTGTTTTCACGTGTTGTGCACATGCAAAATTTCGTATGTATATTTATTTTTTTATAAAAATTTCATTTTTGTAGTATGAACAATTATTTCTTTCTTTTCCTTTATTTTTCTAAAAAACCTATCTTGTAAAGCCTAAAACATTGTTTTCTTATTTTGAGCCAACTTTAATGATTAAATATTTTATTATTTAGCCCATAAGCCTAAGCCTACTATTTGTGAAGCCCACAAACTTAATTAATCCTTTAAATTGTCACACCTTGTCATGTAGGCACAAATGGTGAACAATTAATTAATTAAATTTGTAAAAGTTTAAAATAGGGGGGGTACTAGAAGGGCACGTGCATGCACGTAGTGTGCTTTGCACACCTTGGAGGCCGGGTTATGCATAAAGAGATATGGGAGAGTGGGTGTGTGTGCATGGGTGGCTATTTGTTTATGGGTGGTTGCTACAACTTCCCATCTTATCCTAGCCATCCATCTCCAACCATCTAATGAAATCCTAGCCCTCCAATCCATCCTAGAACTAGTATAAATACCCCTTGCCATCATGCATACTACACAAAAAATTAATTGAAAGGAAGAAATTATATAGTAGAGAAATACATTAGGGAGTAAAAGAGTGAGAGTGAGAATTGTGTGTCCCAAGCAAGGAGGCCGGCCCATCATCAAGCACAAGGAGAGCATCAGGTTTGCACCAAGGAACAAGAAGGAGAGCTTTTGCAACACAATCTAGGAGAAGAAGGCTACTCTCTTGCATTGTAGGAGACTGTAGGAGCTTTTATTTCGTTTTTCTTCAAAGAGGTAGGTGTTTCTCATGCTTCTAAATTAGAAATTATGCTAGAAATGAATTGAGCAATTATTAAAGAGCAACTAGTTGAAAATAAATTCATGTTTGCCTAATTAGAGAGGAATTGATAATCTAGTAGGTGTGTGTTAAATGGTTGCTAGATTAATTAATTATGAATGAAAGTAGATGTTTCTCGAAGTAGACATCATGCTAGGTATGATTTTAATGAAATTATATGAATCAACTAGTGAGAAATGGGAACCATGCTTGTTTAATTGAAAAGTAGAGTGGTAATTTAGAGAATAGTTGATGGATTGATTGCTAATAAATAATTGTTAATTAATATGTTAGAAATCTCCATGTTGTTGTGCTACATGAATGCTATGGTAAATAATAATAAAGAAAAAAAAGGAGATTATATTTGCAAACAATTGATTGAATGCATCATGTGTAATTAGCTCACAAAAAATAGATTTTTATTTTGTAGAAAGATGAGATTTTTGTATATGGTAGGATGTCAATAAGAAAGAGAACAAAAAATGTAGTGATTTGTGGAAGCCTAACTCTAAATTTTGAAGAAATGTGCCATTGTTCTCAATGTCGAAATTATGGACATGGTACACAAATTAGGATTAAAATACTTGTTTTATAAAGTAAATAATATTTATAAAATTACCGGTTTACTGAGGATTTATGTATAATAAATTCTGGAAAAAAATTGCTATCAAAAGAGAGAAAAAAGAAACAAATTGTTGTGAGAATTCATGAAATATAGATATGAACTAAGAGCTAATTCAAAAACGATATGGTCACTTAGACCAATTGGTCAGAAGAGTTCCAATCGCTACAGTAGTGGGGGCCTAGTCATTGGTCTCGGGTTCGATACTGAGAATGGAGCTTTCGTTTTTATTTTTTTTGGCAAAAATCCGAAAGTACTTAAAGTGGATACATAGGGATAATAACCCCTCTCATATCGCTTCGGTGACTTGGCGCAATGGTCTTGGGCGCTGTTGTTTGGGCCGCTGGTTGTGGGTTCGAATCCGGATGGAGTTTTGGGTTTAAAAAATATATTTTTTGGAAATTTAATATTATTTTGAGTTTTAAAATAGATTAAAATTCAAGGAAAATAGGGAAAAAATAATAGAAATTATTTGGACTTTATGAGAAAAACTTGTGTAACTTTTGATATAGCGTAATTGAGAAATTGAGGCTATTTGCAAGAAAGGACTTCTTTTAAAAAAAATTGAATTGTCTTTTGAAATAAAGGAAAAATAAATGAGTTATTTTTTAAAGAGTTTTAAAATGAGAATTAGTAATGAGGAATTCGAAAACCTTGATTTGTATGATTAATAGAACTTATAAATCGTGATTTTAGTACAGATTTAAATGAGAATAAGAGATTCGTGGAATAAATAAACTATTGAATACTACTAGTTGAAACTTATTATTTTTCGCATAAATTGTGTATGGAATTGAAATATCGAATGTGATGAGTTATGAAAGATGTGGATACATGAATACTATGCTTATGAAATGTGAATTGTGATTAATCATGAGAAGACTTTATGAGTATGAAAAGCTCGATGTTGTAATTATGAGTTGAAATTGAGAAAGAGGGTGTAGCTAAGCCTTATACCGGCAATAAAAGAATTTTTTTTTTTTAGGAAAGGCAATAAAAGAATTGTGGAGATGATATTTGAGATGAAAAGACCAAGGTTTGGGTCATATGAAATAAATAAATAAGACCGGTATAGTGGGAGTGCTAACCCTAAGGGATTGATTTTGTTCATGATTCAATTGAACTAAGGATTAGATACATAGTGGAGATGTGATGAAAGTAAGAGAAAAACATTGAGTATGAGGGCTATTGGATTGGCGACGTGAGAGTATTCAGAGGATGTCCCATGATGCGTCATGATAGGGCGTGGATACTGCTCTAGAGTACCGTCCTGGTGACGACGCTCGTGGGGTGTTTGACGACTGCGGGTGGTGTCATGTTTATGGTAGGAGCTGAATCACCACAGGATGCCTGCATGATGAGCCACGTGTCAGTGCGTTGGGATTCCCTCTAGGGCGCCTAGACATGAGTTTGTAAGTCATAAAACATCTAGGATACTTACCGTAGTTACAGTAGTAGATTAAGTCTTGATGAGGGATTGAACCCTACAAGTTGAAGAACGGTTAAGGGCTTGCCCTCGGACCTACGTAGTATGGGCTGCATAGACTATGAACAAGTATTCATTAGTGTCATGTAATATAAATAATTGCATTAAGGACTAAGTGCACATTCACAACACGACATCAATAGGATAGTCCCTTTAGCTTTGTTTGTAAACAAGTTTGTGGTTTGCTAAGTATTGTGAATTGTTATATTGTTTCCAGCATAGAGAGGATGGCCGTGTATAATATTTCATCAGTTGAATGAACTGACGCGCCCACAGTTTTACATGCAGAGTAAAGGTGCTTGGAAAATTGAAGTTTACATGCTGCTCAAGGATTGATTCAAATTGTTGTTTTATGTAATTACTGTATAATTGCTTTTGCTGTAATAATGTAAAGGTGTAATGTAACTCTGATGTAAGAAATATTTTTATTTTCTTGTAAAATTGTACGAAAGAAGTGTAAAGATCCTATGGAACTTCGAATTCAGTTGTATTTTGGAATTCGGGGTGTTACACCTTGAGTATGGTCGAGCTGTGAATCTTTTCTGTCGTCGGAAGAGTGTCATTTCAGTCGACCTATATCCACTTGGTCGAGCTATGGAGACATCGAGCTATGAAGGCTCTTTGCCATTGAGCTATGAGACATGTTCGTCGTTGTCTCATCGAGCTATAGGCTTGCTGAGCTACGAACTTGAGCTCTGTTTTTTTGGAAGAAGCTCAGTTTTTCGTTCGAGCTTTGACTTCATTCTCCGTCGAGCCACCACTCCCTTGTCGACCTATGGGAGCGTCGAGCTACTCCCACTTGGTCGAGCTATGGTGCTCCTTAGTCGAGCTAGGGAGTTTTGAAGCCTCGTCGAGCTATGGAACTCATAGTTTCTTGCTATGCTATTTGCTTCTACTTGTTGCCGAGCTATTGTGCTATTTTTTGCCGAGATATGGAGGACACGGTTCGGTCGAGCTATGGTGATGTCGAGCATTGGAGCCATTCTCTGTTTTGAACTCTGTTGTGATCGAGCTATGGGATTATCAAACCCTCTTGGTCAAGCGCTTTATTTTTTCGTCGACCTCTTCCTCGTAGAATCTTCACTGGGCTATGAACTATGGATGGTCGAACTATAGCTTCTCGGCAAGCTATGGACGAACGGTTGAGCTATGATCTTCAAGCTTTGGTTGAGCTATGGCCTTCGATTTAGTCGAGCTATGAGCCCTGTTCTTTGTCGAGCTATGAGGCTTCTCATCGACCTACGGAGCTGCTCCATTGTCGAGCTATGGAGCTTTGAGTTGGGCTTGAAGCTCAGGATCTGAGAAGAGGATTTTTGGAGTTCGATGTTGAAGCTTCGGATGGTTGTAGTTTGGAGAAGAGGAGTTCGATCAGTTGTTGCACGACTTTTGGAGTTGAAGCTCAGAGCTAGGAGATTGGCTGACATTGGCTCCAGTTCGTGTTCGGCGTTGGAGTGAAGAGGAGAAGAGCTTCAAGAGAGCTCTGTTCTGAGCCTTATAAGCTTTGGTTTTTAATGAAGAAGAAGAAGAGGTGAAGGAGGGTTGTGGGTTTCGGTTTTGGATCCATACCTGCAACCCGTTTCCTTAATCTTTTGGAATTTTGTGGGTCTGGTTTGCGAATTTGAACTCCTCCCTCACCCAAATTCTTCTTTTCTTCTCCTTTTGAACCTATGAGTATTTGTTGGGGATTTTTTGGACTTGGATTTGCATATAATTGTGTACATATGTGTATATATGTAATTATTTATATGTGTCTACCAAGTTTTTACTTCATATCCCTCGATTGATGGGTGAAATAGAATCTTTTTCGGGCTTTGAAGCAGGAGCTTTTGTCGATGTCGACGTTATGTTTGTCGATCAAACATCTCATCGCTTGTTTTGATGAACCACTCTTTTGTCGACCAAGTGTTTCATCATTGGACGGACATTTTTTCAGTCTAAGAGTAGAGTGCTTTGATCGTGGGATCTATAGCTGACCTATATGAGTTGTTGCAGACTTGCTATTTGATCCCACCAAGTTTGTTGAGGTGATTTCGGGATGGAGTTGAACATTTGGACATGCTATTTGCGCCCAGCAAGTCTTGTAGAGATAACTCTTTCACTAAGTTGATGTGGAGTTTGCTATTTAATCTCAGCAAGTTAACTCTGTGACGGAGTTGGACGTTTGAACTTGCCATTTGTGCCTGGCAAGTTTAGAGAGACAACTCTTTGACTGAGTTGACGTAGAGTTTGCTGTTTGATCCCAGCAGGTTTGTAGAGAATTCTGTAATGGAGTTGGACGTTGAACTTGCTGTTTGCACCCGAAAAGCTTAGAGAGACAATTCTTTGACTGAGTTGACGTAGAGTTTTCTGTTTGATTTCAGCAAGTCTGGAGAGAACTCTATGACGGAGTTGGACGTTTGAGCTTGCTTTTTGATCCCAACAAGTTACAGAGGCAATTATTGGGCAGAATTGGACATAGAAACTGCCGTTTGATCCTTGCGAGTTTATAGATAACTCTGAGATAGAGCTGAAGTAGAAATTGCCATTTTATCCCGGCGAGTTTGGAGAGACAAATTTGAAGATGGAATTTAAACTTGTTAAACTTGCTATTTGCGCTAAGCAAGTTTTGTAGAGACAATTTTATGCCGGCGTTGGATGCCAAGCCTATTGCACGAAGATAAGGGGTTGTTAGAAGGACTTGAGCAAGGAGTGGGGTGATGTACTCGCAGTTTGGAGTCAACGAGTTGTTAATGGAGCTTGTGCAAAAAGCGTTGAACTCGTTGTTTGGAGCCAACAAGTTGTTGATGAATCCTGAGCAGGGAGCAAGGCCTTGAACGCGTTGTTTGGGTCCAACAAGTTGTTGACGGAGCTCAAGCGGTGAGCGAAGCATTGAACTCACTGTTTGGAGCCAACGAGCTATTTGGTGGAGCTTTAGCGAAGACCAAGGCGTTGAACTCGTTGTTTCGGGGACAATGAGTTGTTGATGGAGCTCGAGCGAAGACCAAGGTGTTGAACTCGTTGTTTGGATCCAACAAGTTATTGATGAAGCTCAATCGGTGACCAAGGCATTGAACCCGTTGTTTAAAGTCAACGAGTTGTGGATAGAGCTTGTGAGGAGAGCGGAGCGTTGAACTCGTTTTTTGGGGCCAACGAGTTGTTAGTGAAGCGTGAGCGAAGAGAAAGGCATTAAACTCGTTGTTTGGAGCCAACAAGTTGTTAATGGAGCTCTTGCGGAGAGCAGAGCATTAAACTCGTTGTTTGGATCCAACGAGTTGTTAATGGTGCTTGAGAGAAGAGTGGAGCGTTGAACTTATTGTTTGAAGTCAACAAGTTGTTGATGGAGCTCATGCAGAGAGCAGAACATTGAACTTATTGTTTAGGGCCAACGAGTTGTTGGCGAAGCCTGAACGAAGAGCAAGGCATTGAACTCGTTGTTTGGAGCCAACAAGTTGTTGATGGAGCTCATGCGGAGAGCAGAGCATTGAACTCATTGTTTGGAGCCAACTAGTCGTTGACGGTGCTTGAGGGAAGAGCGAAGCATTGAACTCATTGTTTAACGTCAACGAGTTGTTGATGGAGCTCGTGCGGAGAGCAGAGCATTGAACTCGTTGTTGGGGCCAACGTGTTATTTGGTGGAGCTTGAGCGAAGACCAAGGCATTAAACTCGTTGTTTGGAGCCAACATGTTACTGATGGAGCATGAGCAAAGACCAAGGTGTTGAACTTGTTGTTTGGAGCCAACGAGTTATTGATGGAGCTCAAGCGGTGAGCAGAGCATGAAACTCGTTCTTAGAGCCAACGAGTTGTTGATGGAGCTCGAGCGAAGACCAAGGTGTTGAACTTGTTGTTTGAAGCCAACAAGATGTTGATGGAGCTCCAGTGGTGAGCAGATCATGGAACTCGTTGTTTGGAGCCAACGAGTTGTTGATGGTGCTTGAGCGAAGTGCAAGGTGTCGTCTCATTGTTTGGAGCCAACAAGTTGTTAATGGGTCTCAAGTGGCAATCAGAGCGTTGAACTCGTTGTTGGAGCCAATGAGCTATTTGGTGGAGCTTGAGTGAAGACCAAGGCGTTGAACTCGTTGTTCGGGATTGACGAGTTGTTGGATGGAGCTCAAGCGGTGAGCAGAGCATTGAACTCGATGCTTGGAGACAATGAGTTGTTTGGTGGAGCTTATGCGGAGAGCAGACCGTTGAACGCGTTGTTTGGAGCCAACGAGTTGTTGTCGGCCGGAGGAACTCAAGTGGCGTGCGTTGCGCCGAACCCGTTTTTAGAGCAAATAAGTTTTGGGTGTTCTGAATCTTCTTAATATGGATGTGAAGTCACTTATGTTTGTTCAGCGTTAAAGTGGTTCCATTCTTCTCTTTGCCGACAAATAGTTGTGTACATCGAACGAGGTCCTCAGGGCATTGAGCATGCCCTTCTTCGCGATATGCGGTTGTTGACGGAGTTGGAATTCTTCCGTTTGCACAGTGCTTTAAGCTGTACGGAACTGGAGCTTGTTCAGGTGAAGATGATCGGATAAACCTGGAGCTTGTCCGCCTAAGGAAGAATTGTCTAGAATTTCATCATCAAGAGTTGAGGCAGCCTTATGGAGCTGTTAGCTGGTAGGAGGCCGGTGAATAGGCTTGTTTCTCTTAGGTAGAGCATCTCTCCAGGGTGTAGCTGGAAGAGCAACTTGCATGACAGTTTGTTGTACCATGTTCGTAGGATTTTTGGTAGCGATTCCTAGACATAAAACGTAGACTCATTGTAATTCTGTTGTAATGCGACTTGTAGTTTGTGAAATGAGAAGTCTTCTACGTTCCAGTGTCTTGTCCTGTAATTCATCGTCTTGGGGGTTGGCTAGTCGTATGAGCTCCTCTTGGAGAGAGTTAGACTCTGGACTTGTCATTTTGTATTTGTAGATATTTGTAGTGGTACTGGATCTGAACATATGGCTTTACGACAGTTCTGTGATTTTTGATGAAATATCTTCATATTCTTGATCTTCGCTGTCAAGGTTGATGCGCAACTGACTGAGTTTTTTATAGCTAAATAACAGGGCCTCAAGTCTGTTGCATATAACTAACGAACCGTCGACGATGTGTGATGGTGTTTAGAACTACTCTGCTTTGAACTCAACTAATTGTAAGAGTAACTCTGAGGGATAGTCATTTTCCAAACTTTTTGTATGGGTCCTCCAACAAATTGTGAGAGTCACATCGAGTGGAGAGTTGAAATCTAAGTGTTTCTTTTACAAGTGATATTGGAGTAACTGCAATCCCGAACTTGTTAGTTTAGATATTAACAGGTTGCAGGAGCAGATCGAATGGCGAGTTGAACTTTGGACATGCTTATTTGTAGGTTGCTAAAGTAACTTCGAGCCATGGGTATGGACTCCGAACCGGTCATGGAGGCACTAATGAATTGCAAGAGCAGATCAAATGGCGAAGCGCACTCTGAACTTGATTCATTATAAATTGCTAGAGTATCTTCGAACCATGGGTATGTACTCTGAATCCGTCTTATGGAAAGCTTGTAATGAGTTTTTGCTACCATTTTTGTGTATAAGTTTGGCACTCAACTCATTGTATGCATCTGTAGAGTTGTACAAGAATTTTGCAAAAATTCATACTACATTTTATTGAAAAAATAAAACTAAGCGGCTGCTTTAGTGGCTGGCCGTTATTACAAATTGAGAAAAATTTCTATTACTATTAAGAGAGGAAGTTTCAGACGCCCTCGTTCGCCTTCACAAGGTATTCTACTTTCCATGTTCTGCTGATATCTCCTTGTCCCACGGATCTTCAAGTTGATGAGCTGTTAGGCAAACAACTTGGTGGACCTTGCCTGGACTTGTTTGTTTTTGAGGGAGCGCCGTATTGTTTTGTATAGAGAAAGAGAAATCTTCTGATTCTTTAGGCATGACTATTTTATCTCCGTTAAATGAGTGGAGTGGCTTCGGGCAAGGGATTCAGGTTTATCACTGTGTTATGATGAGAACTAGTTTGGACCTGGTGAGAGATAATTTGGCAGGTTTGGAAGTGCTTGGTAGAATTGTTTATGGCAGTGGCTTCAAGCTTGTCTTCAGTCTTGAAATTATTGTTCTTTCTGGCAGTAGCTTTATGGCATCGAGGGGGAGAACTGAGCTCCCTATTGTAGCGGTGTGGCATGCTTGTGCTACCTATTGGCTTCCTACAGCTTGGCCTACGCTAGCTGTTGTTGGAAACTTCATTTTCATGTGAAATGTGGAGGCAACTGCATGGAAGGCCGCTAGGCCAGGATGACCGAATATAGTGTTGTATGCGTCTTTGACATTGACTACCAGAAAGTCCAGTGCTTCCATTAGAATAGCTGAGGCCTTTCCTTCTGTTACATCTAGTGTGATGACTCCTTTTACTTGAACGGGGACACTGGAGAATCCGTGGAGTGTATAACCGGCTGGTTTGAGTCGATCTCGGAAGAGCATGAGAGCCTCGAATGTAGCCATGAAAAGGATGTTTACGGAACTGCCATTATCTATGAGGATATGTCACACCCCATAATTTTTCATGCCTAGATTGATAACCAGTGCATCGCAATGAGGCATTTTGATGCCCTCAAGATCTTTATCGGAAAAGGACACCGAGAGGCCCGAACCCTTTGGTGGTGGAGTGTTATGTACCGAATTTACTTCCCTTTCGAAGGCTTTGCGGGAGGAGTTAGAGTCTCCCCTCATAGGTCCTCATGAATGGTGTGTAGAATGGCAATGTGCTCAAAGTCTCATGATTCAGAAGGCCTTTCTAGAAGCTTATTAGCCTCCCATCGCGGAGGGGTTTTGTAACCCCTGTGACTCATTATTGTATTTTGTATGTATTTAATTATTTTTCCTGAGCATTTTATTCCTGATTGTATTCTTCTATCCCTTTTGGACCGTGTATTATTGTTCCTCTCTTAATAAAATTCATTGTTGCCTTGATTCAGCTTTGTTTCCCCAATCTGATTGATCTAAAAATTTGTTCTTCTTCTTGTGTCTTGACTACACCTAATTCATGGCCTATTTATTTGATATTTGACTTTTTCCCTTCCTATTGGATACTACCCAATAACCCAAACCCGCTTTAACTCTATATAACCTAATCTCTACCCTAACCCTAATTATCTAAACCCTAATCCTACTCCATTACAGCAGTCACCCCCTGCACCCTCATCTCCTTCTTCCTCTCCCTCTCTCGGTGAACCCATCACCCGCTACCCCCTGCTCCTCACCTCGTCGCCCTAACCCTCCACCACACCTCCTCGCCTGCATCCCTTCGTAATGTCCTTATCGCCCGCCTCGCTCGAGCACCGCCACACACCCCTCGTCGTCTTCCCTGCGTCGAGTTTCCCTCGATGCTGCGATCCCGATCGCCGCACCCCACCACCTCACCCTCGTCCTCTCCTCTTGCCTTCGAACCCAAACCACCAACCCATCCTTCCCTTCCTCGACGCTGCCGCTGCCATCGCCCAACGCCGCCATCTATCGAAGCCAAAGCCATCCCCGCCGCACTTGCTGGTTGCTGCCTTCACTGCGTGTACAGAGAACATGTGCATCGCACGTGTTTTTGTTGGCTGTCTTGCTATTGTACGTGCTGTCCCTTGTGCACGTGTCTTGTGTTTGTGTGCCGAGATCCGTTTCCGTTATTCTATCTCATCGTCTTTGTCATCTTTAAAGGCAAGTAGCTTGTATGTTATTTTGTTCTTCATACAAGTTAAATACCGTAAATAGTCTTGCATGCATCGTTGTTTTGTGCTCTCTTGTTAATCCCCGAAAATCATAATCCTGTTCGTTGATTCGTTTCCTCCATCTCATGACCATGATTAGTTCACGATAAGTTGTCACACATTACATGAAAATAAATTGGATTTAAATGGACATCCTGATGTGTATGTGCTTGTTCGTAACATACCATATATTGTAGATTTTGTTACATGAATGATGTGATAGACGTGTTATCTCATTATAGACTTATTGATACCCATGCCATGTTGATTTGAGTGACCAACATACCATGCTTTGCATTACATCTTAAATTTGATCTATTGTATTGGAGTTGTTTGATGAAATGCATAAAAGAAGTTTCTTTTTACTGCTGACCTGATTTGATACAGCAATTTAGACCCTGTTAAAATCAGTAAAATAAATTAATTTGTGAACATGATTCGTAGATGCCGGTGTCTATTTTCAGAACTTTTGACGGATCTCAATTCTGATTTTTGATGTGTGAGTTATCGCTGTTTTACTGCAGTTGTATCGAAATTTCCAGATTTCGAATTTTAAGATTTCTGTATGAGTTATTATTTTATAATTGATGTTAAAAGTAAAATTTGGACTTGATATTTTTCTGAGTGTGTTTGGACATGACAAGGATCAATCCCTAATTTTTGTAGAATTATTTAATGGTTTTTATAACTTATTTCATGCTTGTGAAACCAATCAATATATTTCCAAACTGCATGCTGTCCAGTAATGAATTTTGTTTTGAACTTGATTCTAGTCATTTTGTTATGAAAACTTTGTGAATATGAAATGTAGCCTGATTTGTCTATTTTACTATCCTTTTGACGGATTGGGATTTTGAATTTTATTTTGTGAATTATCACTATTTTGGTATTGCTGTGTCTGAATTTTCAGATTTAAAGTTTTGCTGCATTACTCTGTTTTCTAAATTAAATTGACTATACTGTCTGTAATGGAACTTCATGAAATTTTATATGTTGAGACTAGACATGCTAGGGAACCTTCCAGATTTTTCACAGATTTTATCATGCTGTTTTTAGACCCTTTTCATGCTTATGAACAATACTTTGCATATTCTTCCTGAACATGAATTCTATATAAAACGTTGTTTTAAACCCTGTTACTGTGGCTGATGTATGACTTGTGTATATGCACTGGATTCGGAAGAGAGTCTATTTTCTAGATTTTCTGAAGGATCTAGATTTGCATTCATGTGATGTGGCAACGGGAATCTCAGTTTCGGTGCAGTAACGTCTTGTTGTCCAGAACTGGAAGTTTCGTTGTTCTAACTGTTATAAGTTGTTTTGTCACCCGTTTATGTTTCCTATTCGACTTAAACTTGTCCCTTTTTCTTTCTATGTCTTTTTGCCCTATTTGTGTTCGTTCGCACCTATTCAATAATAATGAAAACTAATCAAGCCGGGGTTTAAGGGAAAGATCTAGTAGTGGACAATATAGAAATGTGTACTCATAAGGGGACTCGTTTTCCCAACTGTTTATCGTGGTACCGTGTTTCACCAACTGTTTTTCTCTGGATGCATGATTACATGATCCATGACATCGCTACTGTTTACTATTACTGAAACTATTTTTCTGAGTGCACAACCCTATAGGCTCCACTACGAAATCTAAACGAAACTTTTTGAATGTACCAACCATGTGGTAAATAAATGGGACGCATGAAGTGCTACCTAGATAGTAATGAACAATAGACTTAAGAATAATTGTTTCACTGACACACCATGTTACTGTTACTGTTACTGTTACTGTTATCCTCTACTGTTACTGTTACCGTTATCCTCTACTATTACTGTTAATGTTAACCTTACTGTTTACCAGCTGCTGTTTCTTGTTATTTGTAAACTTTCATCTACTGTTGCCTTCCTCCTTGTTAGTACTTCATGTTTTTGTTTCATCTTTTCCGTTTCCCACTTTTCCTGCTTGTACTACTTGTGGCCCAGAACATGCAACTAATGGACGTAATGTTTTCCTGTCTTCCTATTTTCTTGCAATTTCTATATAAGCAGGTTTTGGTGATCAACTACCCGAGGGAGTTGATGAGCAAAAGTTTTAGGCCTCGCTTTGGAAAATCCTACTTAGTGATTTATTTTTGAATTATTTCATTCATGTTGCTACATTGAGACTTGTAACGGGCTTGTAGTCCCGAAGTTGTTTTGATTCAGATCTTGTATTTGTTTGGGAATTTTATATTGTTGCAAATAAATATTGTTGGTTAATAATTGTTCATGCATGCGTGGTTGGGTATATTGCTATATTTACTGTTATGCTGAGTTGAGTCGATCTTTACAGCTTATGGATGGTGAAAACCATTTGCTGGAATTTTTCGCGTGCCGTATTCCGTATTCCTTTTGGGAAACGAGGCATGACAGGTTTCGGCGTGATTGTTTCGTTGAACAAATTGATAGAGATAGCCTCGCCATATCAGGTCTTCAATTTCTTCTTTGAGGGCCTTGCAATTGTTGGTAGTCTGTCCATGGCCTCTGTGAAATGCACACCACAGGCCCTTGTCTCTCCTCTTGCTGGCTGTTGTCATTTTGGGAGGAGGACGAACTATCCCATCTTTTTGAACCGCTATGAGGATAACCGACACACTTGCATTCAAAGGAGAGAACTTGTCAAAGCGAGGTGTTGGAGGAGGACGGCGTTGCCTTGCACCGTTTTTCAGGAACTTCTTGGGTGTTTCATAGCTTGCATTCTTCCATTTGTTACTGGAAAGTGACTCTTTCTTGACTTATGGATTGAAAGCTTCCTCGACTCTGATGTATTTTTCACTCCTTTCCAGGAGCTCAGTAAAATCTCGAGGTGGCCTCTTGGAGAGGGAGGCTTTTAGTTCTTTATGCATGACGTGTGACGGAAAGCTGCAGCCACCACAGAAGAGTCCAAGGAAGAAATTGACCTTACTTCTGCTGTAAAGCATTTGACGAAGTCTTTTAGTAGTTCTCCATCTCTTTGTTTCAGTTCTAACAAGGAGACACTTGTTTTTTCAGCTTTGCAGCTAGTAAGAAGTGCGCAATGAAAAGTTCCTCGAGCTCATCGAAAGAGAATATTGATTCTGGAGTCAGGCGTGAATACCATTTCCTTACTGATCCTTTCAGTGTGGCGGGGAATGTTTGACACATGAGTGCATCCGTGGCGTTGTAGACCATCATGAGTGTTTTGAAGCTCTCTATATGGTCTGTTGGGTCTGATTCCCCATTGTAGGATTCAAATTGAGGAGCCTTGAAGTCCCTTGGGATGGGTGCATCAAGGATGGCTTTGCTGAAAGGCGGTTGACTAGGGCGGTAGGCCCTGATGGAGCGGTTTCTCTCATTCTTCATCTGTTCTAGATGATTCTCTACTTCTTGGATACGGCAAAGGACTTGGTCGTCCTTCTTCTGGGATCCGATTGAGTCGGCGGATCCTTCGTTGAGGGGCTAGCCCAGATCTTGACTTCCTTGGATAGCTTGGAGAATGTCGAGCTTGAACTTATCCAATTTGGCCCTAGTGACTAGGGCATTTTTCTCTTTGTTGTGAACAAGAAGATTTTGACTCTCATGAGTTGGGCTCCTTATTGTGGTACGCCCCTTGTGAGAGGAGGATTGCTTTAATCTCTGTCTTGGAAAATGGGTTCTCCGGTTTGCTTGATGTCCCGAGCGGGAGGCCTTAGATCAGGTGCGCCTTTCGTCCAACTAGATTCGCAAATCAATTCCTTATTGCCTGGCACTGATGATCTAGTGGAGATCTCTAGACCCCTGCGGGCCTCGCGAGGCCATTGAATCAGTTGAAGCATTATGGACTGAGATACGATCATGCAGAGGATGTTGGTCATGATGGTTTTGTTGGGAGCCCCCCGGTGCCTCTCCGTTGGAAGGAGCTTGATTAGGTTGTAAGGGTCACTGCAGAGGAGGAATCAGATCTTCCATAGGAGGAGCTGGTTGACGAAGAGAGTTGGTGCGACAGCTTGAGGCCGCCCCTCTGATGGTAGCAAGTCTAACTTGTGTAGTTTCCTACAAACAACACCAATCTGTTGCTACTTATTTTGGTGTGGGAGCAAACAAATAGTGAGTTAATAATTGATGGAAACTACAAAAAGTCTGACCTTTGACCTTGGCCGTGAAATGCGGTTAGAGCTCCTGAGATTGAATCTGGATCATTGATTGACCACCGTGATCTGAATCCGACGGTTGCTGGTGCGACCGATGGACCTGCAAAAAGCCTGAAATTGGGGTGGCCCCAGCGACAGACCCTCCGACGCTCAAGTCAGATTTAGAAAGAGAAAGAGAGTATGAGAGAGAAACTGGCTAATTGTTGATTACCTTTTGACTGTAGAGGGGGAGGGGTATTTATAGGCCTGAAAAACATATCAAGAGATCCGTTGGATCGATTTGAATTTCTTATCTCCTTTATGTCTCTTACTCTCAAGAGATAAGTTCTCTTGTTAGGGGATAAGATATTTGACTCCTAGTCTTCTTTGGTTGTGTGTCTCTCCTAGTGGGCCTAGTCTGTCACTTTTTATGGGCTTGAAAGAAACCTAAATCTTGGAGAAGGCCTGGACCTATTAAAGAGGCCCATTATGATTAATCTGCCTGTAGAAGTTTTGAAATCTGTGTAGGAATCGTACGGCCCTGATTTGCTGCAATTTTTACCATCATTAGGTCTCAAAGAAGAAGAGAAAATGACAAAGATGACATATGTTACAAAGGCAAGAAGCCTGGACATATTCGTTCAAACTATCTCATCTCATAGGATAGAAACAAGGACTACTATCACTCCAACCCAAGATTGAGAAAGAAGGCATTAAAGGCAACATGACTAGATTCAGATTTCAGTGTTGAAGAGCAAGAATACAACGACTTTAGATTCATTGCTCCTGGGAATGGTGAGGTGCAATCACCACCCCAAGAAGAGGTCATCGAAGAACCTACCTACGATGATTTAATTGACATGTGTAATAGTTTAATAGATTATGCAAAGAAATTAAGTCGTGAATTGAGACAATATAAACAAATGTCTTGAATCACATGACTCTTGCATGGCTAAAAATCAAAAGTTGAAAAATAAAAATCTTTGATTATTGAAAAATTCGAGTCATTTAGGAAAGACCATGATGTGTTGATGAGGAAAATGAGTATTTAAAACAACAGAATCAAAAATCCTTAGCAATCTAAAAGAAATTCATGAAAAATCTATTTATATTGCTAAACTCACTGATGACTTAAATGATTGCAAAAGAAAATTTGATTAGGTAGTGGAAGGTTGTAAAGAAGCACTCGAACAAAATAGAATACTTCGTTGGAACACCAAAGACGATGAGAAGACTAGAAAAGACTTTGTAATAGAATAATTGAGCTAGTAAAAATTGTTGAAAAATATGAATGGCCTAGTTATCTTATTACCAGGAATTCAAGATCATATCATGATAATCGAGGTCTTGGTTACAATGAGCCAAATACAACATCAAAAGTCTAAGCAATCATGTCAAACACATATGCATAATCACCAAAACAGTTACAAATCAATACAAAACTATGCACGTGTGCATGATCTAAGGCATAATTGTATTACATGTCACTATTGCTGTAAATTAGGATATATATCTTATAATTGCTCATTAAAAAGGAATGCTAGTTTTGTTTGGATGAGAAAGAATGCAAATGCAGGAATAACATGTACTTGGACATCTACAAACTTTCATGTAGGTGCACCTAATCCTTCAACTTAAAAGATCGTAGGTACCTTGATGGTAGATGCTCGAAAGCCACGACTAGTTACAACAATGAAATCTGCATCACTATCAAGGGAATAAGAGAAGGACACTAGTTCTTCTTATGAGTACAACACTGGATAAAATCTAAACCAATTTCGACGTACTTTTGCTTTATAGATGACATATCTCTAAGTAAGAAATCTAAAACATGAGTTATCTATCTAAGAAATGCATGTACTTTGTTAATTTCACTTACAACATATGACAAAAATATTACAAATAACCCTTTCTTAAAATATATAACTTCATCTAAGATCATTTTTGAAAGGGGAAATATTGTTCTAGACTACAAATTAGCTGATACACAACCAACACCATTCAAAGAAAAATGTTTTCATGTCTTAAAAGATGAACTAAAAGACATTAATCTTTTTGTGCATGTTTTCTATGACAGTATGTTATTCGGACGACCGCATAGTCGAATGTTCCTTCATAAGTGGTTCAGTTGACCGACCGGTCGACCATCCTATACTTAGGAAATTCTTTTCTTGTATATCTGGTTGGTCAAAAGTGGACCGGTCGACTGCACAGTCGGCCGTCTTGCTCTCTGCCAGATTTATTACAGTTAATTCTTCTCTTTCCCTATGATGCGGTCTACCGTCATTCTAAACCGGTCTAACGGATCATATCGGCTTATCAGATCTCAAATTATTTCCTTCCTTCTATGACATGCAGGGACCACACCTCTAATATAAATACCTCTTCTTCTTTCTCTCTCAGTCTCTACGAAACCCTAACCTCATCTCTTCCAAAACCCATCAAAAGTTTTCAAAATTTTCTTCGGTGCTATTTCTTCCGTTGTTTTATGGCTTCTCATGATACTTTTTCCTCTCACAGATCTAAGGGTAAGAAAGTTGTTGACTCTAAATATGTTACTAGAGAAGAAATTATGTTTAGAAATTCAAATTGTGCAGATCTCTAGTTCTCCACACTTTCATTTGCTCTGGTTGTTGCTAACCGTGAAATAAACCTGGAAATCATGGGTCGGCAATTTAGTCAAATGGTTAGGATTATTCGTGATTTTGGGTGGGAAAATTATCTCACCACACCAAGCACTCACTCTGAGTCGTCGACTCGTCAATTTTATGCCAATCTTGAGGGTATCCAAGATCATGATCTCACTCTTTCTTCAATTATTCTTGGGAATGGTGTTAAAATTACTCCTAATTACCTTCGTAGGCGATATGTGTTGTCCGAAGGTGAATTTGATTCTTACCATCTTGACTTCAACACACTTGACTACAAACCGGGTCATGATAAATCTACTGTCAAATCCATGATTGTTAAATCTGAATTTCTTCATATCCCTCGTCTCGCTCCCACAAATTTTACCGATGTTGCGCATGTCTTGAATAAAATATTCAATGCCAACATTTGGCCTAAAAAGAATGATAAGACTGAAATTCGGGTTGACCAATCATTCATAATTTTCCTCATTTTAGGCGAATACAAATTCGATCTTGCCACATTCATCATTAGGAAAATGAATTTTGCCACCACTCGTAACTGTGGTCTACCTTTCAGTTATCTTATTCATAATCTTGCTATCGATTCCCGCATTGATGGTGGAAATTTTCTTCTTAGAAAAAGTCCTATGCCAACCTTCCCCAACAAATGAATACTGACGTTCCGTTAACCCAACGGACTCACCGCTGTCAAGCCCAACAAGATCGTCAAGCCGATCAATCCTCACAAGCTCCTTCCTCCTCTCATCGCAAGAATGCTACTCCTCCATCCACCTCATCTACGTTTGTGACTCATGATCAATTTTCTGCCCATCAAAGGTAAGTATACAATTACTATGTCAACACCATCGAGTACTTGCAAGGCAAAGAAGATTGGGAACTCCTTCCTCCTTCTAATGAAAAGGAGAACGATGATGAAAACGATGAAGATGAAGATGATGATGGTGATGATGATGATGATGATGATAAGGAATAGCTTGTACTGGTTAGGAATATGTCTTTGATGATTGCAATGTGGAATAGTTTACAATGAGGAATAGATCTAACAATGTTTCTTTTGCATGCACTTTTCTTGTGTTATGTAACCATATTTATCAAGAAATCAAATGTTAGTGCTTGCAATGATCATCACGTTAAATATATCTCGCATTTATCTTTGTGCTGTGCTTCTCATTTTGATCATTATTTTCCTGTTTGTATGCATGGTCGACCGATCTCTCTTTGCTTTGCTTACAAACTATCTGTGTTACATCAACCTCACCAGTCGACCGGGCGGTCGACCGGTCCCTTCTCTGTTTTCTTAAAGTTGAACTCACACCTGTTTTGTTTTTCTTCGGTCGATCGTGCGGTCAACCGTCCTGCTCTCTGTTTTCTCCACAGTCGCATACAATTTCTCATCGATCGACTGTGCAGTCAACTAGTCTCTATTCTGCTTTACGGATTTCTGACAGTTGTATTTTTTATATTTTGGTGTGTTCCAAAAAGGGGGAGAAGTGTTCTTAGAATTTGAAACCTATTTTGAGTTACTTTAAATCTATTTTAAGTCTTTGAATCCTTTAAGTCTATGTCTCTCTATTTCAAGTCTTTGAATCTTTTAATCTATATGTATTGGCGAAATCTTAAATCTATGTAGAGCTTTCACTATATATCAAAGAGTTTCGCGGTCAATGGTATCATGTAAGTATATTTTCCTTTGGTTTTCAAAATGTAACATTCCCCAAAATTACTTTACTCTCAAATATAAGTAAGCATGCTTTCAAACAGCTTTTGGTTTTTTACTTATAGGTTGTATCATGAACACACATTTATTAAAATCTTACCATGCATGAATTTAGAGGGAGTTTTGGATTTAGGGGGAGCAATTGAATCTCTTCTAATGTTTCTTATTTACATTTTTTTTAATTCTAAGGTATGTTTTGTCTACACCAAAAGAGAGAGATTGTTGACCCTAAGTTTGGTGTGCACAAAACATATCATCTACAACTAATATTTTCAATTGAGATTTACAGGATCTACAGAAAAAGGAAAACAAAAAGAAAAGATTCAAAGTAATTGGATATCAAGCAAAAGATGCATAAACCCAAAAATCAATGATGATTGCACAACAAGTAAAATGTGCTTCAAATCATCTAGAAAGCCAGCAAAAAAAGATGATTTATTTCTGTTTATGTGAGGACAAAATATGTAAAGTTGTGTTGATTGATAAATTAGTTTTGGAAAGAATATAAAGTGAAATCACCAAATAAAAGTCGAATCTGCATGACAGCGGTCGACCGCAACAATAGTCGACTGCTCATATCTATGAAAAAATTAGTCAGTCGACCGGTCATCGCTCGACTTACGAGTTAAAGGATGAACGGTCGATTGTCCATCATTTTGGTCGACCGTCCTAGTGCAGATATGACTATTTCGAAAATATCTTTTCATTTTCAGAAAGATACATTTTCCCACTCTATATTCTGTGTATTCTTCACCCCCTTGCGATTACAACTCTTCTGAACTAATCATTCAATCAATACTCCGAGTGTGAAAGATTTTATTATTTTCTTCAGTCATGGTCTTTTTAGATCTTGAGAGTTTTTCTTTCCTTTCCACTTCGGTGAGTTTTGCGGGACATAGTTGAAGAAGCCCTGCGGGTGTAATAGGTCTCTCGGCCTGAATTCTGAAAATCACTGTATAAGAGTTTAAAGTATGGTGGAATGCCTTTGGTGGAGAATTGCTACAAGTAGGTGTTGTGGACGTAGATCTGTGGGTCGAACCACGTTATATTGTTGTGTCTTACTCGTTACTCTGTTTGTTTTCTCTTATCTTTCTACTTTATGCATTATATTTAAAATTTTAATTTCCACACAATCAGTCATATTCACCCCCTAGCATGATTTACAAGTCTTAAATCACACTAATATATAGCAACATACAGTTTTATACAGATTCCCTAAAATTCAAAAATTATTATGTCTCAAATTTTGTGTACAACATATTATTCTTTCCTCTTTCATCTTTCCTAACTCCTTTCTGTTCTCTAAAAGTTTCCGACATTCTCTTCCTAATTACTTTCTTCATCCTGTAAGGAAAAAGAACAAAAAAAGAACCCTCATGAGTTAAAGAGTTATTATTATTATTTTTTAATTATAAGAATAGACCATAAAGCTCCCGCCACTAATCTCTAATCTCTAATATTACAATGGAAGAAGGTCTTAGTGTCATTCGGTCATTTTGTCATTCTACCAACATGTGTAACGCACGTACATAACTAATATACAGGAGGTTTCCAGTTCAAATCCTTCTTACGTTAGAGTTTTTATTTTTATTTTTTGAAATTATTAAAACGTGCATTGCATGGTGTAAATTACTAGTATATATATATCTTCTATATTATAATGGGAGAGATGGGGTTGGTAAACAAACAAACCCTAATTTGATTGTGAGCAAACCCGTGCATCGCACGTGCTTTTTTTTGTCCTTTTTCATTCCCCTCCACGTGCATCGCACGCATGCTTTTTTTTTGTCCTTTTTCATTTCCCTCCACGTGCATCGCAAGTGCATGATACTAGTATATATTAGTGAAAGAGTTATCATGTCACATCTTAAAAGATAACAAACACAAAGTCTACCACGTATAGTCATCATGAGAATAATTACAAGGTATGCCTGTCCTTGATTATCAACAACAGAGCCACAAATTCTTGTTTCGTTTATCCATTGAGTCATCCGGTTGTGCTTCCACAAAATCATTCCAAAGGATTCTATATTGTTCGTTCAATGCGTGAATCCTTTTTTGGTTCTTCTATTGTACCATTATTGAATCCTCGCGATACAGATGAAGAACTATCACCCTTTGTCTTCTTTGCTCCATCACTTCCAAACCCGATCCAAAGTTTCTTTGGTAGGCCAACAACATATCCAACAACTTCATCATGCGCTTCCTCTGACAAACAAACATGTGTCCCTGCCGGTAGAGGTGAGAGGGAAAAGTGATGCTTCAGTTAGTTGTGATTGTTTCGGATTTTGCGTGAGAGAGAGAGAGAGAGAGAGTAAAGATGTTGATTCTCTCTTTTCTGTGCTGGTGTCTGTTAGTGTTTGTGAGAAATCACTATAGAAAGTAGAAACGTGTGAGAGGTGAAGATATCCTTTCCACGGCTCTTTCCTTGTCTGTATTCGTGGTTAGGGTGACTGAGTGTTTTGTTTGGTGAGAAACCACTGGTGAGAGCTATAGCATGACAGAGGTGAGTACCCTCTCCACGACTCTCCTTTTAGGTGCGACTCCGATTGGGCTAGGTGTGAAGTTGCTTTGGTGGGGTAGAAGGATGGGAGCGGTAAATTGTCAAAACATCGCATGATTCGCTTCAGGTGGATGTGCGCGTGCCGTGGAGGTGGGTGCACAAAGCTTGGTTGATGGACATACAATAAGTTGGTCCTCATAGTTTAGAGTGAGAGTTGATTATATGTACTGGTCATATCGTTTCATGTTCTTTTTTCCATCTGTAGGTTGTATCTTGTCCCAGCATGCTGGGGTTGTTTTGTTAATTTCCTATTAATGAAACATGGTGGCCATATTCCACCTTTTCCCTAAAAAAAACAAACATGTGTCCCGCTCGATTCTTGTAAGTTTTCACAAGCCTGAGCATATGAAACATCGAGGGATTCCTTAAAAACAAAACACATCATAATTAGTGTTA
The DNA here is from genome assembly GCA_017893485.1 of Hemerocallis citrina. NCBI lineage: Eukaryota > Viridiplantae > Streptophyta > Magnoliopsida > Asparagales > Asphodelaceae > Hemerocallis > Hemerocallis citrina. Next base: position 1,544,154 of record JACEHZ010000256.1, read on the forward strand.
AATGCTATGAGAGTGGGAAAAGGCATAACAAGCACAAACGCAAACATACTACAACACAACTCATATTCAAATAGATGATGTTACAATTAGGGATAGGAAGGAAAACTTTATTGATGATTATTGATTTATTAAACTGACTACAATATGTCTCCTATATATAGGATAGAAGGAAATACTAAACCAATACATTATTTGATATGAGACTAAACTAATCTCTCTCATCTATATAATAGCTAACACCCCCTCTCAGATTCAGGTTGTTTCAAACAATATGAGTTTGTGACTCAGTTGATGTGACAGGGACATCAAACTGTGATGCAGGAACGATGCTCAAGTAGATGGCGCTCGGAAGGCGCTCGATGGCGCACTATTGGCGCATGTTGGGATTCACCCCTGACTTGAGAATTTTCCCTGAAATGAGAACTGTGATGATGTTGATATCTCCCCGTCTCAAACTCATTGTAAGTTTGCTGACAAACACTATAAAAGCTGAAAGACCTGCAAGAAATAATAATAACTTTTTTTATGGTATTTTTTTTATTTTAAAAAAAGGGTTAGGGTTTGGATGTGGGTTCAGGTGGGGTTTGGGTAAACAGGTTGGGTACGGGTATTAGAGGAGTTAGGGTTTGGAATATTGAGTTCTGGTAGAAGGCCAACGGGTCGGGTTTGGGGAGGAAATTAAGAGTATTAGAGTAGGGTTTTGGGATCAGATTTATGTGGCAGCTAGGGTTTTGGCGGTCGGCGACGAGGGATGATGACGTCATCGGGACGATGACGGCGTCCAGAGGGATGTTGGTGTAACACCCCGAAAAATTTAGTTATGACAATTTTGCCCACGGGTGCTACGCACATGTATTTTGTACTGTTACGAGTAATATTCGTAACGTATTTTTATATAAATGTATACGTATGTTATATTCCTATTATTTATATATTTTTCGTTCTCTCAAAATTTATTTTTATCCTACTTTGAGTCAACTCAAATATTAATTTTAATCTTTGTGTTTTTAGGTGTATTGCACGTATTTTCAATACATGTGTCGATTACTTATGTTTTACAGTTACGTGAAATATCCGTAACATTATTAATATACATGTTCTACGTATTTTATATTTTAACTGTTTTTCGTTCTCTCAAATTTATTTTGTATTGATACGTGCAATGCACGTGTTTTCAGTGCACATGTTGGTTTCTAAAATTTTCTTGAGTCATGAATATTTTTTTTTCTCATTTTTCTAGTCACAATTGTGTGATTTATTTTTAATTAAAATCCATTAGGCCTAAATCCATTTTGTAGCCCACTAAAATTAATTTAAAACTCATGATTGATTTTTTGTGCACTAAAGTGTACATTTAAAATATAGTTAGTTTGGTACACTTACCATATGTAACACACACATCTACCCTAATAAAAATTAATAATAAAATTTGTATTAAGAGTGTGCGCATACATTGACTACACGTGCACGTGCTTTCTTACCATGGTTGAGAATGAGGGAGAGTGGTGTGAGTTAGTGAAAAGTGGGGAGTTATTTTGGAAAATGAAAGCTATTTTGACCACACAATTTTCCTATAAATAGTCCATACTTTTTTCATGAATAACACAACTCAAAATAAAAACAAAAGAGAAGGGAAGAGGGTGCTTGCGGGTGGGAGCTTGGAGGAAGGCCGACCATCTTTTGGGGAAGCTTTGGAGTAATTTTTGAGGGTTCTACTATTATGAATTCTACAATTGAGGTGAGTGTTTCTCCAACTTTCTAAATAGTTTTTATAAGTAGAATGCTTGATATGCGTGAATTGTTAGATGCATGATAACTTATTTAGATTGAGTGTTCAAGTTTAGATTATTTGTTGTCGATTGAATGTGTGAAATTATGATATGTTTGATTTGGGAATATTTTTATAAGTTTTTGTTTGAGTTCTAGTTGTGCTTCAAAAAATCATTCTATTAAAACAGATGGAATCTAGAGCTAATTTTTTTATAGGAGCATCTCGTATATGTCAAGAACATATCTTTAAAATTTCATAATATTTGGATGTCTTTTACTATTTTAATAAAATCCAAACTTATTGGCTGGCTAGCAGTTGGCTAGTTGCTGAAAATTTATACACATTTCGGATTTTGATCATTTCGGCATCTTAGATACAGTAATTTGAGAAAGGTCCAAACTAAGAATTTGAAGTAGACTCATTAACCTTTCTTTAGAGTCTAAGAAATTAATTTTTTTTATAAAGAATTGAATTTATGATGAATTTTCTAAGACTGAACAAGTGGCAGTACTTTAACATTTCGACTCTACTGTAGATTTCGAAGAATTCAAAGTTATAGACAAAATATTTTGGGGAAACTTAACTAAAAAGTTATATTAGACTTGTATACCTTTAATTTAATCTAAAGAAGAAAAAATTTCATGAAGTATATAATTTTCTATAATTTTTACAAGTGGCATGAGCTGCAGTTTTTTGATTTTTAATCTACTGTTTTACAAATGAATTTAGACAAAGTAATTGAGAATGATTTTAGATGAACTTAACTACAAAGTTGTAATAGACTAATTTATGATTCCTATGAAACTAATAAATATATTTTTGGAATACTATTGGAATTTATACGATTTATTTTTTTCAATACTACTGGGTTGATGTCGTTTATCTAGTTGTCCTAAAACTTTTACAACGTATAAAATTGGATTTAAAATTGAAATGTTAGTAAGATGTACCTTATGAGGAATTAAAAGATAGTTAAAGAACGAAGTTGGAATGTTAAACATGTGATGTTTATAAGGATTTTAACTCATCAAGTGTTATTGACTGTTGTTATAAGAAGTTAGTTACTTCACGATTGATAAATAAGAGAATGGATAAAAGAAGTTAAAAGATGTTTAATGAAAGAAAATTTTTATAAGAGGTTAGATGTAACCTATGTGATCTGCTTTTGAGATGGTTGTTTGTTCTAGAGTGAGCGGGATCCAGAATACCGGCAGTTGTGATAAATGAAATTTGAAAAGTAACCAATGTGGGTTAACTGTCTCTTTGAGAAGTAGCCAGTGTGGGCTAACATTCTCACTGTTTTGTTTAAGTCTGGTAGGGTAAGCTAGCTCTAGGTTGTGATGGTTATAATTAAACCTAAGGACAGGTGCTAGAAAAAGATGTGATGAAACTTTGGCAAACGTAAGTGGGACGCCTCTATATAGTCTGATGGTGCACTCCAGAACTATATACTGGTGGACTCCGAAACTGTGGTTGCTTGCGGGGTGAGACGAGCCTCAATTAAAATCCAGGGCTATGATTGATGTGATGGTAGACTTCTGGATCATGAATAGTCGGGCGGATGGGAGGCAGTTCACCAATGTATATGTATATATTGGAGCTAGAGGGGCAATTGCGGGATGTTCGCACGACGAGGATTCTGTATGGTTTGACGGTGGACTCCAGGACTGGAATCTGTACTCGTGGAAGGTCTAAACCTTGCATTTGTTACTGTGGTATAATTTTCATAACGAGGAATTGAACCCTATAATGAGGAGTACGATAAGAGCTTGCCCTCGGACCTATGTAGTGTCGGATGCATAGAATCCGAACAAGTATGCATTAGTGTCATCGTAGTGTAATGTCTGCATTAGGCATTAAGTCATATCATACACTGACACGACTAGGATAGTCAATTTACCTGTTTGCATTCAAGTTTGTATTTGCTAAAGTAGAAGAATAGTTGCATTATAGCATTGCGTCAGTTATATGCAACTGACGTGCACACAGTTTCCTAGTTGCAGGACTAGACTCGGCATGAATTTGAAGTCACTATGATGAGTTGTTACAAGATTGAAAAATTTTCATTATTGTAAATTGTTTTGTAATCATTAAATTCCGCAGTGTTGTATAAAAAATATGTTGTAAATAAAAAGTTTTAAAATTCCCTTTAAATTTGTACGAATTTGAAGTAAAAGATCCTATTTGTGCTACGAATTATGTGTTTGAAATTCGGGGCATTACAGTTGGTCGTTGGGTTAAAGATAAGGTGGTGTTGTGGGCTGGTGTTGGATTGGATTGAAGAGGCCCAAGTTTGCGATGGGGTCATCGGGTGAAGGGATGAGGAGTAGCCATGGGAGCTGTCGGGATTGGAATGCGGTAGGGTTTGGTTTCGAGATTAGAATGGAGGATCGAGGGTGATAGTGAGGAGTGAGTTTCTGTGAGGTGGAGGTTAGGGCTATTGACAGAGGATGGAGTAGATGGTGTTGGTGGTCGGGATTTGGTAGGCGGCGGCTGGTCGGGTTGAGGTCGAGGAGGATGGGGGTGAGATTGCTATTTTTGTTGCTGATGTAGAAGACAGCGGAGGTGGAGGAGGTTGCCGGAGGAGGCGATGAGGTGGTTTTGCCGTGGTCGACGTGGGCCGGGATGCAGATGAAGATCACAGGGGATTTGGTTTCTTGTTGTTGAATTTTTGTGTTGTTGATGGGTTCCGTTGATGAGGTTGAAGAAGATGAAGTTGGCGTAGTTGGGTTTGGCGGCTGATTTGACTAGAGGGGGAGATTAGGATTTTGAGATTTGATTCGGAGAGGAAGAGAGATGACGGCTACGGGAGGTGGAGTGATTCCGATGAAGGCGGGAATCACTCCACCTCGATGATGAGGATAAAAATAGTATATGCCTTATAGGACTATAGACTCTGATACCATATTATAATTAGGGATAGGAAGGAAAAGTTTATTGATGATTATTGAATTATTAAACTGAGTACAATATGTCTCCTATATATAGGGAGAATGGAAGACTAAACCAATATATTATTCGATATGGGACTAAACTAATCTCTCTCATCTATATAATATCTACTCGATTCTTGTAAGTTTTTACAAGCCTGGGCATATGAAACATCGAGAGATTCCTTAAAAACAAAACACATCATAATTAGTTTTGGATGCTATGCGAGTGAAAAAGGCATAACACGCACAAACACAAACATACTGCAACAAAACTCATATTCAAATAGATGAATTATTTTGCGCATAATAGTTAATTATATAATGATAACAAAATGAACTAAAATATGAAAACCTATGTTCCAATAAGAGACATAGTTATATATTTAGGGTTGTGGAGAGTTGATCACTTTCAAACTAATAAAGAAATACAAAATATGTTGTAAACTTGCATAGTATAAGGAATTTATGCCTCCACATGCTGAAAATTAAACAAGTAGCTTCAGAAGACATAAGGTTAGTTCGCATCATTCGGGAATCTAATCCTTAGAAATTCCCTTAACAGAATAGGGAGAAGGAAGAAGACGATCACACAGCCAAACTCATAGATGTGGAATAACAGCCTTGTCAGATAATTCAATTAATATTATGCATTAAAATGTAATTATAAATTTACTAACCAACATCTCCAAATACTCTCCCTTCTTGTCTTCTTTATCACATGTCGGATGAAGATGTCCATGACCTGCCTTGGCACGTTTATTGACCTACATTGCATTACCCTGTATCCAATACTGAACATATTATAACAACTATAAATAAAAGATTACAACATAAAATTATCTACTTACATTCTTGTACTCTACTTGCGCATAACGTAGTCTTTCTAAATGATGATCATATTCTTCCTTCGATTCTCGCGGTTGACATATGCTATCTGCTACAATTCTCAGATTGCAACCAAGTTGTTACTGGTCGGAAAGTTGAAAGTAATACTCAAATTGTAAGTAAACATATAAATATTTTAATATACCTTTGCATCCCTACTTGGTGACAATTCCTTTTTCACATATTTCATCGTTCAATTTTCCGCTGTAAAATGACATCAGTGGATGCAACAAAAAACATGGGAATTGAAAGACCTTATCTATCTGATACGAACATGCGATCAAATCTTGTGAACTGAGTTTAATCTATTTAACATTTATGACATGATACTAGGAATTTTGAAGCTGACACTAAACATCACTTGGAATTATGGTAATAAAGTGAATGACAACAGAGTGCACAACAAATGGAGGACAAATGCAAGCACTCAAGATGAAAAAATAATAGAAGACCTGACATTGCAGCATAGAGTTTGGTGTTAGGAAAGTTATAGGCAGAAGTTTCCACAGAACTAAAGTAAAATTGAGAAAGTGAAAATAAAGTAAATATAGACATTTTACGTGGAAAAAATCCCAAAGGAGACAGGTTAAAAATCACAGGCAAGATAGTGGGATTTTACTGTTGAAAGTAAGGATTACAACACATTCTCTCTAAATATAAGGAGTGTACAATTTTCACTCTCTCTTATATTAGGAGAAACACTTTCTCACAAATTTGAGAAAAAATATAAGTATACAAATCTCAAAGGAGACACAATATTATCTCTCTTGAGAACACTCTTATAATACTCACTTTTACTAATCCCATTTTCTTTCTTCTTCCTCACTTTGCTCTGCATTCTATCTCGTTCTCCCGATCCCGATTTATAGGGAATGAAGATGAGAACAAGACAGAAAGAGGTCACCATCTCTCATCTTCCCCTATTTTCTTTTTCTCATCATTTTGGCACCGACCCTCATTTTTCTATCTTTACGGCTGCCAACATACCTCTTTCTTTGACTCTTTTGTTTGAAGGTGACTCCCAACACAGTTATCTCTTTTTTTGTCTAAAGGTTTGGTGTGATGGGTTGTGGTGGGGCCCGTTTGGTGGGCCTCTCATTTATTGTCAACATTCCCCCACTTGGAGACTTGATTGAAACTTAATCATGTCTCCATACAATCCTTTGTACCATGTCATTCTCATGCTACTTACGTTTCTGCTAGGCCGCAAGAGGATGTATACCATTCAAACTTTCCAGTGTTGATTGGTTTGGTCATAACATCTGCTAGGTTCTCGTCAGTGTGAATCTTGTGCATATCCACACCACCTTCCTCCCCTACTTCTCGAACGAAGTGATACTGGACTCTTATCTACTTTGTCTGTTAATGGAAGGCTGGATTCCTTGCGATGTGCAAGGTACTCTGACTGTCACAAAATAGAAAAACCTCTCATGTTTGTGCTCGAGCTCCTTCAATAACCTTTGAATCCAGAATGCTTCCTTGGAAGCTGCTGTAGCCGCCATGTATTCTGCTTCTGTTGTAGATAGAGCCACAACAATCTGCAGTTTCAAAACTCAGCTTACAACTCCTCTTGCAAGTGTAAACACATAGCTTGTAGTGAATTTGCTTTTGCCAAGATCTGAGTCCACATAGCCTCTGACAGTTAATTCTACTCCTCCATAACATAATGCAGCATCTGAGGTTCATCTGATGTATCTCAAAATCCTCTTTATTGTGCTCCAATGCTCTCTACCTGGATTTGCCATGTATCGGCGTCTAACCGCTTACACTGCTTGTGCAATGTCTAGTCTTGTACATATAATAGGAAACATCAAACTTCTTACTGCTGATGCATACGGTACTCAAGACATCTCTTTCCTCTCTGCTTCATTGTTAGGACACATCTTGGATGATAACTTTAAATTAACAGGAAAGTGGGGTAGAAATTGGCTTACAATCTTGCATATTGAAGCGCCACAATATTTTGTTGAAGTAGTTCTTCTGGGAAAGCCAAATCTTCCTGTTACTTCTGTCTCGGTGAATCTGCATCCCTAGAATCTTGTTTGCTGGTCCCAAGTCCTTCATGTCAAACTCCATATCCAACTGTGCCTTTAATTCTTGGATTCGATCTTTGCTGGGGTCTGCTACCAACAGGTCATCCACATATAGCAATAGGATAATGATGTCTTCCTCACCATCAAACCTTTTGTAATACGTACAATGGTCTGAACTGATTCTGTTGTATCCAAGGCTAATAATAAATGATTCAAATCTCTTGTACCAGCACATCGGCGCCTGTTTGAGATCGTATAGAGATTTGTTCAACTTGCAAACCAAGTTATACTTACCTGTTTCAGCAAAATCTTCTGGTTGGAGCATATAAATTTCTGCTTCAAGATCTCCAGGAAGAAAAGTAGTCCTCACATCTAACTGATCTAGATGTAGGTCAAGCGTATCACACATCGCCAAGACTGCTTTGACTATCATGAGTCGAACCACAAGTGAAAATCTCTCATTGAAGTCAATCCATTCTTTCTGAGCGTATCCTTTTACCCCCAATCTTGCATGATACCGCTCCATTTGGTCATTACCATCACGCTTGATCTTGTAGACCAATTTGTCTCCGATGGCCTTTCTTCCTTGTGGTAGTGTAATAAGATCCCATGTATTGTTTTTGTGTAGAGCTTTAATTTCTTTCTGCATCACTGCCACCCACAGGGATACATCCGAGCCTTTGATTGCCTTCTAGAAAGATGATGGCTCTCCATCCTCTGTTAAAAGATAGTATGCAACATTGCTCCCCGTAACATACTCCGAGTGCCATGATGGGGGTCTTCTCGTATGAGTTGACCGAAGAAAACTTCTGGAGCCTCGTACTTGACTGGTTCTTGTACCTCGTGCTATGGTTCTGCTTCAGAAGAAACTAGATCTTCATCTGGTTTATCTTTCACCTGAACTGTAGTAGTCTCTGGACTCTCCTTTAATGTGCTAGACTCTCCTTTAATGTGCTATCACTTCCATCTTTCTTGTGTAGCTGAACTTCTACAAAGATCACATCATTGCTGACAACAACCTTGTGGGTAGTGGGATTCCACAGAAGATACCCCTTCACATCGTCAGCATACCCCAAGAATATGCACCTCCTGGATTTTGGATCCAGCTTCGTTCTTTCTTGGGTATTGTACATCACATACACGGGATATCTGAACTTATGCAAAGTAGAGCAATTCACCAACTTGCCTGTCCACATCTCCATTGGGTCTGCAGCTTAATTGTCGTTGCTGGCGACCGATTTATGACATAACAGGCGGTTTTGGCACCTTCTACCTAAAAAGAGTTAGGTTGACCTATAGTATGTAACATAGCTCTCATCCTTTCTATAAGAGTTCTGTTCATCCGTTCTGCCACGCGATTTTGTTGAGGTGTGTATGAGACCGTGAACTGTCTTTTGATACCTTCTTGCTTACACAGTTCAAGAAACTTGCCTTCTGTATACTCCCTTCCATTAAAAGTCCTCAAGCACTTGATCTTCTTTCCGGATTCTAGTTCCACCTGTAACGCCCCGAATTCCAAAATACACTGAATTCGAGATTCCACAGGATCTTTACACTTCTTTCGTACAATTTTACAAGGAATTTAAAACTTTTCACTTTACATCAGAGTTACATGAAAAATTTTACACTTTACATTTTACAGCGGAAGCAAATTTACAACATTTAAATAAATGTACATCAACATTTGAATAATCTCTAAGCATCTGTGCTTCTTTAATCTTTATCATATCATTTACCCTGCATACAAAACTATGGGTACGTCAGTTTATTCAACCGACGAACATTATACACGGCCATCCTCTCTATACCGGAAATAGTATAACTGATTTTCCATATTTAACAAACACAAACTTGTCATATATCAAACTAAAGGGAATACCCTAATGATGTCGTGTTGTGATTGTGCACTTAGTCCTTAATGCAATTATTAATATTACATGACACTAATGCACACTTGTTCGGATTCTATGCATCCCATACTACATAGGTCCAATGGCAAGCCCTTAATCGTACTTCATCTTGTAGGGTTCAATCCCTCGTCATGACTTAATCTACTAAGATAACTACGGTAAGTATCCTAGATGTTTTCTGACCTACGAACTCATGTCTAGGCGCCCTGGAGGGAATCCAAACGCACTGACACATGACTCATCATGCAGGCATCCTGTGGTAATTCAGCTCCTACCATAGACATGACACCACCCGCAGTCGTCAAACACCCCACGAGCTTCGCCACCGGGAAGGTACTCTGGAGCAGTATCCACGCCCTATCATGACTCATCATGGAACATCCTGGGATACTCTCTCGCCGCCAATCTAATGGCCCTCATACTCAATGTTTTTCTCTTACTTTCATCACATTTTCACTATGTAGCTAATCCTTAGTTTAATTGAATCATGAATAAAATCAATCTCTTAGAGTTAGCCCTCTCACTACTACCGGTCTTATTTCTTTCATTTCACAATGACCCAAACTGGTCTTTTCAATTTCAATAATCATAATTATTCATCACTTTCACTTGCCGGTGTGAGTTTTGGCTACACTCTAATTTTCAATTTCAATTCATAATTCATATGCTTGATTTTTCATACTCAATAACATTTCTCTTTTCCAATAACATGATTTCTAAATCATTCATTAGTCCATAATCATACATGGAATTCAATTATTCATCAAGTAATTCATCGCATATCATTTCCACATTAAAACTCACATCAAGATTTGTAAATATCCACTACTCAATATGGTCACACTATTCTTCAATAAGAATAATACACATCACTTCACGTCATATAATTTCCTTCTTATTCATATTTCTTTTCTAACACTTTATTTCAGATTCTTTTGCGAATTATAACCTCCACAAAATACAAGTGTAGAACCATAGTTCTATTTATACATTTGTTCTCAAAAATATACTCTATTTTATTTTGATAACTACCAAATTATTTTTCATAAATTCCACATATTTTTAGAATAATAATCATATATTTTTCCATAATTTTTAATCACCAAAAAATCCCCCAAAATATATTTTTTTTCCACAATTAAACCCAGGCCGAGACCGGGTTTCGAACCAACAACCACAGGGAAACAAGCCGCAGGTACAGACCACTAGGCCGATCGCGCCAAGCAGTATAAAGGAGGGCTGAGCTCGGCTGCAGTTAATTTATTTTTAAATGTACAAAACAAATATATGGTGCTAACGGGAATCGAACCATCGATCTGTGGGGAACCCCGCACACTATAGCGATTAAGAGCATCCCGACCACTTGAGCTATAAGCTCAGGTTGTCTCAGATACAAATCGAAGTCTACTTAAATCAATTCTTTCTATTAATGGAACATTTCGATGTTCAAAAAGCTCTCATTTGATTTTGCTCTTACTAATCTTGCTGTAAATTTCCAGATTAATTATTCCTCTAATAATTTATACTCCAGTATATAAAAAATAATTTTTTTCAATAATTAAACATATCTTTCCCATACAATTTGGTTAAATTGTAAGCTACTACTACCACATTTCTTTTTCGACATTTCTTATCCAATCATGATCTCAATAATCTCTATATCAATTCTCTGTTTTTATTCATTTCATAAACACACAAATTATATTTTTTACGTCAACTATTACAACATTATCACAAATGTCCCTTTAAGCATATAAGGCAACATTGTCATCTACTAAGTTTTGCATATAGTTATTGATGCTAATAATGAATTTTTCTTCAGACAATCCATAGCTATAATTAATCTACACACAACTTAAATTAATCGATGGAAACACATACAAGCTATTTATTAACATTCCAATCAATTAATAAGCCATTTTGGTGATTAAAATGTACTCTTATTAATCTTTTTCATGCATCATCATTTCAATTTAATTCTAGCATGCTTCCTAATTAGAAATGTGGAAAATAACCCACCTTAATTGGAAAGAAACACAATTTGCAACACCTCCTAAACAAAAGTCCTTGCCAAGAGAGCGATCCTCCTTCTCGTCGATGCGCACACAATTCTCCAAGATGCCGAACCCGAGCTCCTTTGATGCCGGCCTTCCTTGTTGATGCAAGCACAAACTCCCCACACACAACTCTCAATCTTTTAACTCACTTACTAAACTACTAATAATGTATTTCATACTATAGGTCTTGGAGAATTAATTAGTACAATATAACTAGGCTAGGGGGGTATTTATACTAAAAATTTGGGTAAATGGAAGGCTAGGATTAAACTAGGAGTTAGAAACAAAAGGCTAGGATTTAAGGAGGAGTTACAATAACCAACCATGATCAAGCAACCACCACCCATGACTCCACTCAAAATTTTCATTTCCCTCCATGTCAAAACCGGCCTCACATGAGGTGCTTTGCACGTGTACGTGCTATGCACGTGCATGCACTTGTCTCCATTTAACAAAAGTTGTACATTACATTTTCTACAAAAATAAATTTTTAAAAGATGTGCTACATTACAAGTTGTAATAACTCATGGGCTTTAGTTTATGGGCCAAAATAATAGTTTTATAAAGGAAAGTAAATAAATTAGATTTAGGCTTTAAAAAAAACTTATGTTTATTTGAAGAAAAATGGGCCTTTATAAAAATAATTAAAGAACACACATCATCCATAATAAAAATAATTATAGGATTTCATACTACAAAAAAAATTGCACGTGAACACTACGTGCAAAATAAATAAATAATTTTCATAAATAAAAATCGGGGCATTACAACACTCCCTCCTTAGAATAGTTCCGTCCCCGGAACTACAGTCAAGAGCGAGAAACAAAAATACTCACAACAAGCATAAGAAAATACAAAATACAAATCAAGCAAAAAACTCAGGATAATCCTTCAACATCCTCTCCTCAGACTCCCAAGTTGCATCTTCAACCAAATGGTTTCTCCATACTACCTTGACCATCGGTATCGTCTTATTCCTTAAGTCTTTCTCTCGACGATCAACAATCTCGACAGGAGACTCGATGTAATTCAGATCCAACTGCAAACCTTCCGGCACTTCAGGCAAATGATGACTCAGATCTGGAATATAACCTCTCAGCATAGACACATGGAAGACATTGTGCACCTGAGATAACTCTTCCGGTAATTCAAGCTGGTAAGCAGTTTTCCTGATCCTTTTCAATATCTTGTACGGGCCTATAAACCTCGGGGCTAACTTCCCGCCTTTGCCAAATCGAATCACACCTTTACTGGGGGATACTTTCAGAAAGACGAAGTCAACTACCTCAAACTCAAGATCCCTTCTCCGGTTGTCTGCATAGCGTTTCTGCCTGCTCTAAGCTTCTACTAACCTTTTTCTGATCAGATCAATCTTCTCAGAGGTTTGCTGCACAAGCTCAGGCCCAAACAATTGATGCTCCCCAACTTCAAACCAACAAACAAGTGTCTTGCACTTCCTGCCATACAAAGTTTCGTACGGCGCCATCCTGATGTTAGTCTGAAAACTGTTGTTATAGGCAAACTCTACCAAGGGTAAATGCCTTTCCCAACTGCCTCCAAAGTCTAGTATACAACACCGAAGTATATCCTCAAGAATACAGTTGACTCTCTCGGTCTGCCCATCGGTTTGCGGATGAAAAGCAGTGCTGAAATCTGTCTTAGTACCCAAAGCTGTCTGAAGACTCCTCCAGAAATGCAAAGTAAACCGCGCATCTCGATCAGACACAATAGTTGATGGAACACCATGAAGCCTGACGATCTCGCCAACATACAACTCAGCTAACTTGTCCATCGAAGCAGTGAGTTTCATCGCCAAAAAGTGAGCGGACTTGGTTAGTCAATCGACTATAATCCAAATCACATCATTGCCTTTAGGACTCTTGGACAATCCCGTAATGAAATCCATACTGATGTTATCCCACTTCCATTCCGGAATAGGTAACGGCTGTAATAGACCTCCGGGTCTCTGATTCTCAGCTTTGACTTGCTAACAAACCTCACACTTCACCACAAATTCAGCCACATCCCGCTTCAAACCTGACCACCAGAAATGCGGTTTGATGTCTCTGTACATCTTAGTACTTCCAGGATGTACCGACAAAAGAGTAGCATGCGCCTCCTGAAGAATACTTTCTTTCAGGTCCGCCTGATTTGGAACACATAGTCTATCTCCGAACCACAGCACTCCATCCCTGATTTGAAATCCGGGCAACCTGTCAGCACCAACCTGCTCCTTCATCTCCAAAATATCAGCATCAACCTCCTGACTTGCAATGATTCTTCCATTCAGTGTAGGCTGAAGCCTCAACTGAGCTAAAGATGCTCCCAATCCTTGCAAGACAACTTTAATACCTGCTCGATCCAATTCCTCAATCAGATGCTTCTGAGTTGTAATCAAACTGGATAAACTGCTCTTGCAACTAAGTGCATTAGCAACAAAATTAGCTTTCTCAGGATGATACTTGATCTCAGGTCGCATGTCCTCAAGCATTTCCAACCATCTTCGCTGCCTCAAATTCAGATCCTTCTGCTGATATATGTACTTTAAACTCTTGTGGTCCATGTATATGTTCAATCTCTCACCGTACACGTAGTGTATCCATTGCTTCAGGGCAAAGATAATCGCAGCCAACTCCAGATCATGAGTCGGGTAATTTTTCTCATGCGGTCGTAGTTGCCTAGACCCATAAGCGATTACTCTTCCTTCTTGCATTAAGACACAACCAAGCCCACAATGTGAAGCATCACTGTAAACATCATACTCAACACCTGCTCTAGGTAAAGCCAAAATAGGTGCAGTAGTCAGCTTCTCTTTTAACTCCTGAAAGCTCGCCTCACATTGATCAGTCCACTTGAAGTTCACATTCTTCTTGGTCAAACTAGTAAGCGGTACAGCTAACTGAGCATAACCTTGAATGAATCTCCTATAGTATCCAGTCATTCCAAGAAAACTTCTGACTTCCTTTAGTGTAGTAGGCCTAACCTAATCTCTCACTGCCTCTATCTTCTGAGGGTCAGTTGCCACTCCCTCCTTAGAAAGGATGTGACCTAGGAATGCCACTTTAGATTTCCAGAAATCACACTTGGATAGCTTGGCATACAACTCCTGCACTTCCAGCTTCTTCAAAACTGCTGCCAGATGCTCGGTGTGCTCCTCTTCTGACTTGGAGTACACGAGGATATCATCGATAAACACCACGACGAAAGAATCAATGAACGGCCTCAAAACTCTGTTCATCAAATCCATAAAGATTGTGGGTGCATTCGTCACTCCAAATGGCATAACTAAGAATTCGTAATGCCCATGTCGAGTTCTAAAAGCAGTTTTGTGCACATCTTCAACTTTCACTCGAACTTGGTGATATCCTGATCGAAGATCTATTTTGGAGAAAACAGCTGTTCCTTATAGACGATCGAACAAGTCATCAATTCGGGAAATAGGATACTTATTCTGAACAGTGACCTTATTCAGCTCTCGGTAATCGATACACATTCTCATCGATCCATCCTTCTTCTTTACCAAAAGCACTGGTGCTCCCCAAGGTGACGCACTAGGTTAAATAAAGCCTTTCTCCAATAGTTCCTCAATCTGCCGTTTTATCTCATCCTGTTCCACTGGAGCCATCCTATACGATGCCTTAGAAATGGGTGCACTTCCCGGTTGAACAGTGATGCTGAACTCTACATCACGAAGCGAGGGTAACCCAGGAAAATCATCCAAGAACACGGTCGGATAGTCCCGAACCACAGGGATCCTTTGCACTTTCACAAGAATCTCTTCCTTGCGGATAGCTGCCACCAGCCTAGAACACTTCTTCTTCCCTTGGAAAGTGACTTCAGGTCCACCTGGAGCCTTCACTGTTACCGTCTTGGTCTTGAACTCGATGCTTGCACTGTACACCGACATCCAATCAACGCCAATGATAACATCGACTCCCAAGATAGTCAGCTCGATTAGATCAATCCCAAAGATTCGATCACCAATCGCGATCTCACAGTCAGCATAGTACTGATCAGTGGTTAGAGTCTCCCCTGATGGAGTAGCTACTGCTAAGATCTTGCATGGAAAAAACTTTGGTTCAACTCCCAACACTTTAGCAAATTTAGGAGACACAAAAGTATGAGAGGATCCAGTATCGAACAACACAACAGCTTTCATTCCATTTAAATAAAGTTCTCCTGTTACATAATACACACTCATTACGTCATTACGTAACAGTTCACTAAATAAACGGGAAAAAGAAACAACATAAACCTCTAAACATCCACCTTCGTACCAGTGATGACATGATCAACCTCATCAGTATCAGCTTCCGTCAAGGCAAATACTCGTCCTGGTTGGTACGGCTTCTTCCCGGCCTGCTGAGTTGGTCCATTGCAGACGACATCCTGCAGTTTGGGGCATTGAGACTTGTAGTGGCCTGTCTCTCCACAGTTGAAACAAGTCACTGGAGGTCTCGCCCAAGTATACCCGGGTCTTCCTACCACTTGAACAGCGTTCGCACCTGTCGATTTGAACCTTTGTGTTGATGGTTGACCCTTGAAATTCCTAGTTCTTTCCAGACTTCCAGTTGTTCCTCCGATTCTGAACAACATGAAACTGCTCCATGCCTGCTTCTGTGGCTGCCGCGTGCTTGACCAATTTGTCAAATCTTCTGATACCAAGAGGAATCATCCGGGACCTCAAGCTCGGCCTCAATCCATGCTCGAACTTACGAGCCTTCTTTGCCTCATCCATCACTAATTCAGGAGCATACCTAGAGAGCTGAGTAAACTTGTCGTACTCTCTAACTGACATGCCACCTTGTTGTAGTGATAGAAATTCCATAGCCTTCTTCTCCTGGACGTCGGAGGGGAAATAGTGACTGCGGAATTCTTCCAAAAATTCCTCCCAGCCAAGAACAGTGCCTTCCATTGTCCGCTTCATCGACTGCCACCAAACAGCCGCATCCTTCTCAAGTTGCAGAGTCGCCAACTTCACCTTGCTGCCCTCAGGGGTCTCCAGCACTTCGAAGATCGTCTCTACCTGACGAATCCAGTTGTCAGCCGCATCAGGGTCTGACTTCCCTTCGAACACAGGTGGTTTCATCCGTTTGAACGATTCCATGAGTTTGATCGCCTCGGGCACCAGATTCGTAGGTACCCTTCCTTGGTTCTGATTCATGGCCACGGCATTGAGCGTCTGATAGACCCTCGCAAGTTCCGTTTCCAAGTCCAAACCTTTCCTGTTTCTAGCTCCTCTTCTAGCCATATTCTGATACAAAAGATCCATTAAATTCGAAGTATAGGACATGAATTTTAAATCAACTTGCATTTCATTGAATTCCAAATTTTATACATTCGAATTGAAAACATTTCTTGACATCAGAAGGAAAACAGTAGAAGCTAAAACAGTCTAACTCCTACGATTCCTCTTCTCTTCACGAAGTTCTCCCCGTAGTTCTTCAACTTCTTCTTTCAGCACATCGGTCATATTCTTTCTCTTCTCGAGTTCCCATACACGATGACTGAGAACTGCAAAGTCGTCCTTGCGCTTTGCCAATTGAGCCTCCAATAATTCGACTCTCTCCTGCAGTGTTTCTACCAGCCTCTGAAGAGATATCACAAGACTATTTGGAACCGGTTCTTCTTCTTTGTAAGAAGAGTCATCAGATGAATCCGGAGGTGGGGTGATCTCTCGGGACTCAGGCCATTCTTCTCCGTCAGAATCTGCTTGCCCTGGGTAGTACTCTTCCTCGGAATCTACTTGTCCAGGATAATAATCTTCCTCGATGATATGCCAGTTGTCGTCTCCAGCAGGGTCGAAGTGATCATCCATCTTAGAAATAGGGAGGAAGAAGCATAAGTCATAGAGCAACACAAATGTAAGTCACTTACATTTAAATCTCTAGACTCAAACACACACTCTAATGTCCACTTCTAGGGTGTCGTTCCTTACAAATTTGTACAAGTGTGAAGCGTGGCTCTGATACCACTCTGTAACGCCCCGAATTCCAAAATACACTGAATTCGAGATTCCATAGGATCTTTACACTTCTTGCGCACAATTTTACAAGGAATTTAAAACTTTTCACTTTACATCAGAGTTACATGAAAAACTTTACACTTTACATTTTACAGCGGAAGCAAATTTACAACATTTAAATAAATGTACATCAACATTTGAATAATCTCTAAGCATCTGTGCTTCTTTAATCATTATCATGTCATTTACCCTGCATACAAAACTATGGGTACGTCAGTTTATTCAACCGAAGAACATTATACACGGCCATCCTCTCTATGCCGAAAATAGTATAACTAATTTTCCATATTTAACAAACACAAACTTGTCACATATCAAACTAAAGGGAATACCCTAATGATGTCGTGTTGTGATTGTGCACTTAGTCCTTAATGCAATTATTAATATTACATGACACTAATGCACACTTGTTCAGATTCTATGCATCCCATACTACATAGGTCCGAGGGCAAGCCCTTAATCGTACTTCATCTTGTAGGGTTCAATCCCTCGTCATGACTTAATCTACTACTCTAACTACAGTAAGTATCCTAGATGTTTTCTGGCCTACGAACTCATGTCTAGGTGCCCTGGAGGGAATCCCAACGCACTGACACATGACTCATCATGCAGGATCCTGTGGTAATTTAGCTCCTACCATAGACATGACACCACCCGCAGTCGTCAAACACCCCACGAGCGTCGCCACCGGGATGGTACTCTGGAGCAATATCCACGCCCTATCATGACTCATCATGGGACATCCTGGGATACTCTCTCGCCGCCAATCTAATGACCCTCATACTCAATGTTTTTCTCTTACTTTCATCACATCTTCACTATGTAGCTAATCCTTAGTTTAATTGAATCATGAATAAAATCAATCTCTTAGAGTTAGCCCTCTCACTACTACCGGTCTTATTTCTTTCATTTCACAATGACCCAAACTGGTCTTTTCAATTTCAATAATCATAATTATTCATCACTTTCACTAGGGTCATGTTCCGTTGATCTCCCTCTCATCACCATCAAAGCTTCCACTTGCTGCGAACTTTCTTGTCTGTCTTCCTTGTTCTTGAGCTTGGTCTTTTCTTCCAGAACAACAGCTGCAACTTTGTCGAAAACTAGATAGTCTGTCAGAATGTTGTTCATCAGGTTGATGATGAGTTAATCATACAAGTTAGGTAGACTTGAAGTAGAAGCTCCGCATGTTCAGTTGGCTCTATTTTGCAATCCATTGATGTAAGTTGCGAAAATAGAGTATTCAGGGTGTTGATGTGGTCGGTCACCAGTGTCGTTTCTGCCATTCGAAGAGTGTATAGTCTCCTCTTTAAGACGATCTTGTTGTGAAGTGACTTGACCTCGTACAATCTCGTTAGAGTATCCCAAATCTCCTTTGCTGTCTTCTTTTCAGTCACACTGGATAACACACCATCAGCTAGTGCCAAGTGCAGATTAGCAATTGCGTTGCCGTCCATCTCGTTCCACTTACCATCGTCGGTGATCTTCGCAGGCCTATCTTCAAATGCTTCCAAGCGATTATCCTTCTTCAAGATTGCCTTGATCTTCATTTTCAACAACGAGAAATTAATCTCGTTGAATTTCTTAACATCGAACTTTGTTGTACTCTACATTTTTGCTTCACACCTCGTAACTAGAGCTCTGATACCACTGTTAGGAAAGTAATAGGCAGAAGTTAGCCCACAACTAAAGTGAAATTGAGAAAGTGAAAATAAAGTGGGCACAGATATTTTATGTGGAAAAACCCCTAAAGGAGACAGGATAAAAACCACGGTCAAGATAGTGGGATTTTACTATTGAAAGTAGGGATTACAATATCTTCTCTCTAAATTTAAGGAGAGTACAACTTTTACTCTTTCTTATAATAGGAGAAACACTCTCTCACAAATTTGAGAAAAAATATAAGTATACAAATTATCTCTAAGGAGACATAGTATTATCTCTCTTGAGAACACTCTTATAATACTCATTTTTACTAATCCATCTTTTCTTCTTCCTCACTTTGCTCTGCATTCTATCCCGTTCCCTCAATCCTGATTTATAGAGAATGAAGATGATAACGAGACAGAGAGAGGTCACTATCTCTCATCTTTCCCTATTTTCTTTTTCTCACCATTTTGGGACCGACCCTCATTTTTCCATCATTACGGCTGGCGACATACCTCTTTCTTTGACTGTCTTGTTTGAAGGTGGCTGCCAACACAGTTTTCTCTTCTTTTTACTAAAGGTTTGCTGTGATGGATTGTGGTAGGGCCTGTTTGGCAGGTCTCCCATTTATTGCCGACATTTGGCAAGTTTAAGACCAAGTCTAGTTAGATCAGTCGCAAAAAATATTCTACAGCAATATTAATAGATATGACTTAAATTGCTTAAGCACCTAAAGATTCAAAAAAAAATGTTGATCTTCATATGCTGCAACCAATAATCCTCTAACCAACACAATAAGGCTCAAATTAGAAAGCATTCAAACGTAATGGACAAATGTACCCACACTACAAAATGAAGTGTTTTTCCCGGTGCATTTGCGCCGGCGTTTTATAAAACAGCCCGGATATATCCCGGCGTTCTTCTAAATAAAAGCCGGGATACCCCCCTCCCCCTTAAATCTCCACATTTCCAATGCTTCAAAATCTATCCCAAATCCCCAACCCTTCCAGCTCCGACTCAAAATCCTAAAATCCATACAATTACCGATGTCGTCGCCGTTGTAGTCGCCGTCGCCGTCGTCGTCGCCAGCCCAATGCCAACACTGTAGTACCTCGTATTTTAAAAATATAATTTTAAAGATTTATAAATAAATTAAATTTTTTTTCTGGAGATTTAATAAATATTTTCTGAAGAATTATCTTTTTACACGTGCGAAACACGTGCAAATATTTTTAGTATAAATATCCAATTTTATATTTTTAATAAATTCTCCTACTTATAATAGAGTATATTCTAAATTTTGGGATTTTTCTGAATAAAGAAACTATTTTTATAAATACCTCGAAAGAGAGGGGCTTTTATGTAAAAAGCCATTTTGATCTCAAATAAATAATGAAATTTCGTTTTTTACTGATTTTTGGGCTTTCCATGGTTATCAATGAAATTAAAGTGGATTTAAATTTTATTTAGAGTCGATTTGGTAAAGATTTAAACAAATATGGTGTTTTCGCAAATATGGAATTTATGTTGGATCTTGTGCAAATATTTTCCTGGAAAGTAAAAGTCAGATATTTTAATTGGAAAATATAATATGTATTATTAGATATTATTTCTGAATATTCTGGATTTTTACGAATATTTTATGATGTATTTGCAAATAATACAAAAAGAAGAACTTTTGTGCAAAATTGCCACCCTGAGTACAAATCCGAATTTTCTTTATTTCTGGGCTGTGCTGGATTGCTGGACAACTCAGTAGTAAAAGGATTTGATTTGGTTTTAATTTATTTAACTTATTTTAACTACTTTATAAAGAAAGGTTTATATATGTAAAGTAATAATTTGTTAAAGGATTATTTTGCAAATGTATTTCAAAACCCTAATTCTTCTATTTCGGGTATTTAAAAGAAGGAGTGTAGCCGTCTTTCGCTGCACAATACAAAGGTTTTATTGTTTTTATTTTTCTTGGAGATTGAGAGAGAAGATCTTGGATTTCGCAAAACTAAGGCTTTCTTATCAGATTTCTTCATTTGAGGTGAGTGATTTGTTTTGTTTTGCTTTGTGTATGTTGTATGTGAGTGATGTAAATTATTTTTTTGTTTTGTTTTATGAATGTTGTATGTGGTGTTTCATCTATTAGAAAGCATGCTAGGGTTTGGTATGAATGTGTATGATGGATGGATGAAAAATTGGATCTTTTGTGAACCCTAGTTATTTGTGAGTAGAATTGCATGTGGATTATTTTAGGTTGTTGGAAAACCTAATATAAATTGTGAGTAGGCTATTTCTTTTGGGTTATTACTGATTTGATTGAGTATGATGGATGTTATGCATTAATTAATTAAAGATGAGATTTTTGGACTATTGATGAGGTGGATGAATGCAACTTGGCCATGTTGATGATAAATTTGTTTATGAGTCAACTATTGAGAATGGTTGAGATTAAGTTTTAGAAATTTTGAGAATGAGTAATGGTTTAAAAGACCATGTTTTGAGAATTTGAGTTATGATGACTAAAATTGGGGATTGATACATTTTGATTAAATTTGGGGATTTGTGATTTTGTGAAAGATACTGTTCGAATTTGGATTTCTCAAATACTATGTTTTAAATCTGAATATTTGTTATTTTAGCTTATGGAATTGTGAAGTTATTTTGGTGCACAAGTATACACAAACGTTTTCATAAATATTGTATTTTTGTTGTTTAAGAAAAAATGAGTTTTATGTGTTTTCGAAGGATTTTACTATATCTCAACTTATTTTGGTACTGATAAGGTTTGGAACATAAAACAAGTTATTTTGATGTATGATTGATTCTTAAAACTCTAATTTTGATATATGCACACATTTATGTTTTTAATTTGAAGAAATTTATCAAAAAGTTATTTTATCAATTCAAGCGATTTTGATTGACTTTTATGGATCTTTGTATATCCTATAAGTTGTATTTGATCATATCAGAAATATACTTTTTATAGATTTCATTTTCGTAAAGTAAATCTTCATCTCGGTTGAATTATGCACAACCCAAATTGCAGTCTGTAGGTGAGGCAGTCGACTGGTATGTTTCGACAGTCGACCGTCGCTACCTGGCTGCTGTGTTTTCTCATTTTTCTTGAAATCTCGTGCGGAACAGTCGACTGAACCATTTCTCCAGTCGACTGTCTCTGCTCTGTTTTGGTATTTTCTCGAAGTGTTGGATTTTCACTCTAGACAGTCGACGGGTGACTATTAGCAGTCGACTGCTACTTCTTAGAATTTATTTTCTTAAAAACATTGGATTTTCGCTCTGGACAGTCGACTGATGTCTTTTACAGTCGACTGATACTGATGGTTCCTTGAGTTTTCCAGGTGTTCTTTAAATGGTTGATTCTTTCAAAGTTTTTGGATTTATAACTTACTATTCTAAATATTATTCTTCTACAGAACATATGTTTTCAAGAAATTTCATTGTTGGATTTGAATTCTAGAATTTTATAAAGTTTTGGATTTTGTTGATTGGAGAGGTTTCTCCCTTTGATCGTTTTGACGATGGATTAGTGAGTTTTGGTCTTGTTGATATCTCTAGGAGTTAAGTGGGAGTCCTGGTACCGGCAGTTGAGATTTGTTGAGTTATACCTGGGGGGTCTTGGTTTAGTTGTTGTTGAGTATTTAAGTCCAGCAAGATACACTAACTCTAGAGATGGGGATTTTTGGTGGTTTATTAATAATCAACTTAAGGACAGGCACTAGTGGGGATGTGATGGAACTTGAAAAACGTAAGTATAGGCTCATGGTTTTGTTAGTCCAATGGATGCATTCCAGGACTGTTTGTTGTGTTCTGTCTCGAGAGGACATTTGTGTGTGCGCGTGTCGAGGGTCTGCAGGCCTATTCACGGAGCATGTAGGGTGCATTCGCATGTCGAGGGTCGGCAGGCCTATTCACGAAATGTACCTAGTATATCTGCACGTCGAGGGCCTTGCAAGCCTATTCGTGGGGTGGACTGGTTTGGGAGATGATTCTCTGATTGTTTTTGAGCTATCTTACATGATGCTTACGCGTCGAGGGCTGTGGTGCCTATTAGCGGAGTATTCTGGCTCTTGTTTTCCATCACCGTAGTAGGATTAGTTGCATAACGAGGGGTTATCCCTATAAGTGGAGATCGTTAAGGGCTTACACCGGACCTATGTACTATGGAATGTATAGAATCCGACAAGTACGCATTAGAGAGTCAGCATATAGAGCTTGTGTTTTCTTGATTTGGTTTTATGCTTGTGTTTTTTCTGTTTTCCTACACTTGACACTTAGTCTAGATTCACTGGACGTTTTCATGAATTACTATTTACTATCTTATATTTCTTGATGTTTTCATGCTTTACTTATTTGTTATTTCTCATTCCTTTATTCTTGCTTATGATACATGTTGTGGATGACTCTATGTTTTATGATTTAATTATGTTGCTTTGTTTTTATGTCACTCACACCTTTATGGCTGACCCCTTAGTTTTGGGGGTTAGGGATTATCTCTAGCCTCATGTTTTACAGGTTGTTGTTGCTTAGAGCTTGGGGTTTGGATGCTTGAGATAAATTGATGTAATAGAGCTTTTGTGTAAATTTTGTAAAAGAAGTGTTGTAAAAAGAAAGTTGTAATTCAAGGTGTTTTGTATTCCGCTGTGTTTGTAAAGATTGCTGTAATAAAAGTTGAAATAAAAATTATCTGTGTTTTTGGGCTATGTGTACTATTACATTGAAGTTGATGCTGGGAATTGTGCCACGTATTTTCTAAGATATTATATTAGAAATTCGTGGCGCTACAAACACCCTCGTCTCCACTCCTCTCCCTTCCTCTTTGAAACCCGAGCTTGACGTCTGTCTCCTCTCTTCTCCATTCAAAACTCTAAGTCGACATTGATCGCACCTCTCTGATCCTGAAATCGAAAGCGTAGCCTCTCTCTTGCGCACCCGTGCTTCCGAAACCCTAGCTCGATCTCAGATCTCAGGTACTCTCTCTCTCTATCTCTCTCTCTCTCTCCTCTTATATATATATTTTGTGAGGTTCTATGGTGACAATATCTGAAATATTTGCAAACTCAGTGGAGTACTAGAGTTTTATCCTATGGAACCAAATATGCAATTGTTCTTGGTTAAAAAAGAGTGAGAATCCAATCATAAAAATGAAAGGTTAATGAGAATGATGAATATTCATGATAACATAAAAATTGGCTAAGTGTATGTTTTTTTTATCATAAAAGGTTGCCCCCCCCCCCCCCCGCGTGTTTCATTAAAAAGCTTTTAACAAAACAAATAATCAAGAAATAGACAATAATGTTCATGTATCCCACATGCGAGCCATGATGCTCATTCCCTGATCAAAATATGAGTCCACCTACCAAACCTGGTATTGACTCACCCGAACATCCCAAAAAAATACATATCTCAATATACAAGAACCCAAAATACATCAAAAAACAGACATCCAACTACATGAACCGAAAATACACCAATATTCAGCACAGATGCCTGTTCTTCGCACCTCATACCACGTAATCACCCCTCTTGTGGTGTACCTTCCCTTTTCTGTGATTCAGTCTAATGGGTGGCAGTGTCCGTGTACATGCCCTTGATCTTCTTCGTTTGTACATGCCTTTGATCTTCTTCGTTTGTTCTTCACCTGCCGTTTTAGACCAGAATATGATATTACCAATAATCTTGGAAAACATTTGTCGATGGATGATGTGTCTGTGAGTTATTCTAAAAATTATATTGTTCCGCTCTAACCATAGACCCCAGCATATAGCCGCTACCCCAATATCCCAAATGTCAAAATAGCTACTGCGAATGTGTTCCTCTCTCCACCCCCCCTCCCCAGGCGTCATTTACAGTTTGCGGTCCTATCCCTGGGATACCGATCCTGTTAGGTGGATCCCCCCAAATTGGCCTCGCGAAACTGCACATCACTAGTAGATGGTCCACCGTTTCGTCCTCCTGATTGCACATAACACAATTTGCTGGACCTTGCCACCTTATCCTAGCCAAGTTATCTCGTGTTAGAATTACGTTTCTCTGTGCTAACCAATTAAAAGTCCTCACTTTAAGTGGGAATTTTGCCTGCCATAATGGATCGTAGACTCTAACTCCTCCATCGTTTAACCTTTTATATGCCGATTTTACCGAAAAGAAGCCTCTTTTTTCTGCCTCCCATTTAATTTTGTCTTGATGATCATTCCCTGTTGGCTTCCAATCCTGTAGGTAGTCAATAAGCTCCTGTTTTTGTCTTCTTGCTACACCAGTTAACCTCCATGTGAGTCTTAGTCTCCATTCCTCATTCCACCAATTTCTAGCCACCCGGTCATATTTATTAGTAGCGAATTTGTATACTTCTGGGAATCTTCTTTTTAGGTTAATATGTCTGCACCATTTGTCCTTCAAGAAACACATAGTAGCCCCATTTCCAATAGAGAATGTAGCCCCAGAGATGAATATGACTCTCGTATTAGAGACCCCTCGCCAGAACCCGGATGCTGATTCCTTGTTTTTCTGTTTCTGGTCCATGCAGTCGTTCTTCAAGTAAGACGCCTTAATAAGTTTACCCCATTTTGTCTTAGTCTTAATTTTTAGTTTCCACCACCATTTGCAGAGTAAGGCTTGGTTCATGTAACCCCTGTTTCACCAAATATGTATTTTCCGTGTATTTTCTGTATTTAAAATTTTCGTAAATTATTTTTACCGCTTTCAATTTCTTTTGTCAAATTGTACTATTGGATCTCCAATTAAAATCTGTTTTCGAACAATAATTTTATATGTAAATATTTTCTATGATTTTTATATTGTAATAAAATTCATATTTTGGTATTATTGTTGTTTATGAATGTTTTTTAAAAAATCCATTTTTATGTATTAATAATATTTGTATTTATTTCAAATAAATTCTATACTTTTAATGCAAATAATATTTTTTTATCTTGTCCCCTATTGGATTTAAAACCCATTTCTATTTGTAATTTCAATTGCAGTCATTTCAAAATAAATTCTATATTGTAATTTAAATTACAATATTTTATAAATATTATATTTTATTAGTTATTGTATTTTTCTTATTGAACCCAAGATACCCAAACCCAATAACCTCTTCAGCCCAATGCCCACTTACCCAAACCCTATAACATTTCCCCATACCCTGTTTTAAATAAACTCAACCCATTACCATACACCCAGACCCATTTATTAACCCCATACCCTATTACTAAAACCAAACCCGTTAATACCCATTTCAATACCCAATACCCTATTTACCCTACCCGTTACCTACTCTTAACCCTAACTATTACCCCATATATATACTCATTTACCCAACTGTTCATCTTTACCTATAGCCGCTCACCTTCCTCCCTCATCTCTCTCTCTCCCCAGCAACCCATTACCCTCTGCTCTCCTACTCTTTTCCTCTGTCGCATCGTAGACGACTATAATGCCGCCGCACCCCCCTGGTCCCCTCTCCTCCTGCCTCGCGACGTAGCTGCGACGCCGCGGCGCTCCACCTTAGCGCGCACCCTCCCTGTGTACTCCTCGACCTCGGTAGTGCCCCTCCATAGTGCCTCCGCCTCTCCCCTGTGCTGTGCCCCGTTGACGACACAGCCAGCCAGCATCATAGCGTGCTTCCTGCCTGTGTGAGCTTTTTCGCCGAGCCACGGTGACCACCGCCTCGTGCCTCCTACACCGACCGCAGCAGCCCCCTGGTTTCCTTTCCCCTGCATCGGCCAGCAGCAGGCCAGCAACTGTGCCCCTACCAGTGCTGCCCTACCTCCTCTTGACGATGCCGCAGCCGACAACAGCACTGACAGCGAGCCGCTGCTGTGGTGCTCGACGCCGCTCAGTTTTCCCTAACCGCTGCCATTTTCGTTGTCTCTCCCGTTCACTCTTTCTTGGTTGCACGTGCTATCTTGGTTGCATGGTTCTCGAGTTGTCTTCGTGGGTTCGTTGTTTGTGGTTCGTGTTTCAGAGTTTGTTCGGTTAGGTTGTGTACCGGGAATCCATTCTCGTTATTCTTGATCTTCGTTGCTTTCGTCGTTGGTTAAGGTAAGTAACTTGTATTAAATTCATTTGCATATACAAGTACTAAATACCGCTTGCAGTGTAATCGGGTTCTAGAGACAAATTGTGTGTGAATCCCCTTATTGATATTGTCTTTATAGTGATGATTCGACCATAGTTGCCTCACAACACATGTGACATGATATAACCTAGGATTGACCACTTCTTGTTGCGTATATAAGTGTTATTCATGTGATATCTTGTGCTCGTTCGTGTTATTTGTGGTAGAATGGTTGTGGACTTGTGAAATAACTTATATCATGTTGCTTGGGTATCTTGTATACTCTATTTCGTGTTTGGTTGTGTTTTGGATGAGTTCTCTGTGAAGTAGTGGATTTTGTGCATACGCGATATTTTCAGTTTTGTTGACTTTTCAGTTTTGATCAATATTTTAGACCCTATTAAGGTCAGTATTTGAGAATATTTTGTGGACATGGTTTGTAGAGAATTCTATCTATTTTCCAACCCTTTTGATGGATCTCAGTTTCGATTTACGATTTGTGAGTCATGTCTATTTTATAACAGTGGTGTCAAAAGATTTCCAGATTTTGTTTTCGATGATTTCCGAAGAGTAATATATTTTTATTATGGTGTTAAAATATTATTTTGATCTGAAATTTAGTTCAGTACATCTAGACTTGATTGGGGTTTACCCAGAATTTTGGTGGATTTATTTGAATAGTTTTACAAACCTTTTCATGCTTGCACATAATGATTTTACATATAGAATTTTACTACTGTTCAGTAAAGAACTTGATTTTCAACCTAATTCTACTTGCTGTTTCGAAAATGTTCCTGAATATGAAAGTTATCCTATTTGATCTATTTTATTATCCTTCTGACGGATTTGGATTTGGATTTATGGTTTATGAGATATTGTTGTTTTCATACTGCAGTGTTTACAATTCCAGATTCACAAAAGTACTACATCTTTATGTTTTCTGATTTTACTTGACTACTCTATTTTTTGTTGAAAAATTATAAAACTTGATTTTCTGTTACTATACATATAGGGGAATACCCCAGATTTTTCGTGAATTTATTTAATGAGTTTTCATGATGTTTTTCTGACTTTGAATACAATCTTCTAATTTCTGCCTGAACAGGTTTTCTGGATTCAAATCAGTTTTGAGACTTGTTTTTGTGAAGTACTATATGACTTATATATGTTTGCTGGATTCGGCCGGAAGTCTATTTTCTAGAACTTTCAACAGATTCAGATTTGCATTTTTGTAACAACGGGAATCTCAATTTTACTGCATTATGGTCTTGCTGTCCTGAATTAGAAATTTGGTTATTTAATCCTTTTATGTATTATCTTGGACCCGTACATATTTATCTTGCAACTTGAACTTATTACATGATCATGTCATGTTATTTTTGTCCTGTTTTGTGACACATACATGCCTGTTTGATAATAATAACAAAATAATCAAGTCGGGGTTAAGGAAAAGATCTAGTAGTGAAAAATATAGAAATATGTACTTAGAAGGAGGCCCGTGTTTTCTGTTTTGATTCATGTTGATACATGAACCTGTTGATGCATGGACCTATTGGTTCATGTACCTGTTACTTGTTGATGCATGGACCTATTGGTTCATGTACCTGTTACTTGTTGATGCACGGACCTGTTGGTCGTGTACCTGTTGATTTATAAATCTGTTGATGCATGAATCAGATGATTCATGTACCTGTTTGATTCATGAACCTATTTCCTGTTCCTATTTTTCTGACCCCTGAGTACATGGATCTATGTACTCCACTACGAAATCTAAATGAAACTGTTTAAATGTAGCAACTATGTACTATGGGATGCGTGAAGTGCTACGTAGATAGTAATAAATCAATACTTGACATGACATAATACCTGATACATGATTACTTGTTACATGAATACCTATTACATGCTTGCCTGATACATGTTACATGCATACCTGTTTATCCGTTACCTATTTTCGTGTACATGCTACTCGTCACCTGTTACCTGTTTACTTGCTTGCGTGATACTTGTTCACTTGATACTTGTTTCTTGTTTACATGATACTTGTTTACTTGACACTTGATACATGTTACTTTTATCCTGTTGCATATCATATTACTTGATTTTGTTCATGATTCATGCTAGTTGTTCTATTTTATATCATGCATATTCCATGTTATTAGTTAGTTTTCCCATGTACTTGTATCCTGCATTACAAGCGGCCTGTAACTTGCATTGACGAGAGTTTGTTTTCTTTTTCCTCTTCCTGCAATTTATTCAATTGCAGATTTTGGAGATCAGCTGCCAGATGGAATAGGCGAGATAAGATGCTAGCTGCTGAATTTTGTTATTATTATTTCTTGTTGCTTGTTTTGAACAATTGTATCTTGTACTTGAATTTATTTTGTATTTGGGCAATGTGACCCAGGATATTTGACTTATTCAGATCTGGATTATTTGAGATTATAATATTTTGGTCTCAAGTATTCTTGTTGGTATTTTGATTCATATGTGCATGCTTGGTTGATTCTTTTGCTTCCGACTCTGATTATTCTTGTGAAATGTTGAAAAGATTCTTGAACAGCTTATGGATGATGAAAATCATTTGCTGGGCTTAGTCACGTATCTGTATTTCGTATTCTCTTTTAGAAAGCTGGGCATGATAAGGTTTTTAGTGGTATCAAAGCCCAGGTTTGGCTAATGTATTAGTTTGACTGATTTATTAGACAAGCTTGGCTCGATCTGGGATCGGCTCAACATTTCACAGACCATACTTGCATGAATGAATTATAATCAACATTGATTTGGATACTAGTCTTGTTCCAATGTTTTTTGATCCCTTCGTATTCAATCCCTTGATTCCTTGGTTCTTTTGTCCTTTTCAGTCGTCCTCATTTGTTGATTTCTTTTTGGATATGAATTCTCGTACCCATGTTCCTTGATTTTGGTGTCATCCATTCTTTTTCTATTTTTCAGCTTGGTCCGTCAGTCGGCATTACTGGATCTTCTTGATTGTTCAGAGTGGCGCAGAGGAAGCATTGTGGGCCCATAACCCATAGGTCCCCAGATTCTCTTGTTGTTTCTCCTTCCCTGCATTGTTTTCTTCTTTCCATTCCTTGTATTCGTCTTCATCCGTTGACTCATTGGCTGGTCTAACTCTTCCTTGTCCATCATTTCATCTATTCCAGCTCTATCTATTTCTTCATCTCTTTGCCTTTTATGTTGCATGTCTAGTATTGTCTCTTCTTCATTTTTGATACCGTTTGCTTATTTACTTGCATTCTAGTTGACACCGTCGCTTCCCACTCCTTCCTTCTTTTTCTGGTATTGCCACTGCTATGTTTCCTTCCCCTTTAATCCTTTGTTTTGTTACCCTTTCCCCTAGTTTACTTTTGCCTTGTCCTATGTATCGCCTAAGCAAATTTCGAGAACGAAATTTTGTTGTAAGGTGGGTAGGATTTGTAACCCCTCTTTTCCCAAATATGTATTTTCCGTGTATTTTCTGTATTTAAAATTTTCGAAAATTATTTTTACTGCTTTCAATTTCTTTTGTCAAATTGTATTATTGGATCTCCTATTAAAACCTGTTTTCGATCAATAATTTTATTTGTAAATTTTTTCTATGATTTTTATATTATAATACAATTCGTATTTTTTTATTGTTGTTTTTGAATGTTTATTAAAAAAAACCATTTTTATGT
Source organism: Hemerocallis citrina (assembly GCA_017893485.1). Taxonomy (NCBI): domain Eukaryota; kingdom Viridiplantae; phylum Streptophyta; class Magnoliopsida; order Asparagales; family Asphodelaceae; genus Hemerocallis; species Hemerocallis citrina. The sequence continues at coordinate 1,575,169 of JACEHZ010000256.1, forward strand.
ATTAATTATATTTGTACTGATTTCAAATAAATTCTATACTTTTAATGCAAATTATATTTTGTTATCTTGTCCCCTATTGGATTTTAAAACCCATTTCTATTTGTAATTTCAATTGTAGTCATTTCAAAATAAATTCTATATTGTAATTTAAATTACAATATTTTATAAAAATTATATTTTATTAGTTATAGTATTTTTCTTATTGAACCCAAGATACCCAAACCCAATAACTTCTTCAGCCCAATGCCCACTTACCCAAACCTTATAACATTTCCCCATACCTTGTTTTAAATAAACTCAACCCATTACCATACACCCAGACCCATTATTATTAACCCCATACCCTATTACTAAAACCAAACCCGTTAATACCCATTTCAATACCCAATACCCTATTTACCTTACCCGTTACCTACTCTTAACCCAAACTATTACCCCATATATATACTCATTTACCTAACTGTTCATCTTCACCTATAGCCGCTCACCTTCCTCCCTCGTCTTTCTCTCTCTCCCCGGCAACCCATTACCCTTTGCTCTCCTACTCTTCTCCTCCATCGCGTTGTAGACAACTGCAATGCCCCCACGACCTCCTGGTCCCCGTCTCCTCCTGCCTCGCAACGCAGCCGCGAAGCCGCGGTGCTCCACCGCAGGGTGCGCCCTCTCTATGTACTCCTTGACCTCGGCAGCGCCCCTTCACAATGCCTCCGCCTCACCCCTGCGCTGTGCCCCGTCGACGATGCAGCCAGCCAGCATTGCAGCACGCTTCCTGCCTGAGCGTGCTTCTTCGCCGAGCCACGACGACCACCACCTCACGCCTCCTGCACTGACCACAGCAGCCCCTCCTGGTTCCCTTTCCCCTGCATTGGCCAGCAACAGGCCAGCAACTGCGCCCGCACCAATGCCGCCCTACCTTCTCTCGATGACACTGCAGCCGGCAGCAGCACCGATAGTGAGCCACTGCCGTGGTGGTCGACGCCGCTCGGTTTTCCCTAGCCTCTGTCGTTGCCATTGTCTCTCCTGTTCGCTCTCTCTTGGTTGCACGTGCACGGGTGTTTGCACGTGTTATCTTGGTTGTGTGGTTCTCGAGTTGTCTTCGTGGGTTCGTTGTTCGTGGTTCGTGTTTCAGAGTTCGTTCGGTTGGGTTGTGTTCCGGGAATCCGTTCCCGTTATTCTTGATCTTCGTCGTTTTCGTCGTTGGTTAAGGCAAGTAACTTGTATTAAATTCCTTTGCATATACAAGTACTAAGTACCGCTTGTAGCGTAGTCGGGTTCTAGAGACAATTTGTGTGTGAATCCCCTTGTTGATATTGTCTCTATCGTGATGATTTGACCTAGTTACCTCACAACACATATGACATGATATAACCTAGGATTGACCACTTCTTGTTGCATATATACGTGTTATTCATGTGATATCTTGTGCACGTTCGTGTTATTTGTGGTAAACTGGTTGTGGACTTGTGAAATACAGTATATCATGTTGCTTGGGCATCTAGTATACTATATTTCGTGTTTGGTTGTATTTTGGATGAGTTCTATGTGAACTAGTGGATTTTGTGCATACGTGATATTTTCAGTTTTGCTGATTTTTCAGTTTTGATCAGTATTTTAGACCCTATTAAGGTCAGTATTTGAGAATATTTTGTGAACATGGTTTGTAGAGAATTCTGTCTATTTTCCAAACCTTTTGATGGATCTCAGTTTCGATTTACGGTTTGTGAGTTATGTCTATTTTACTACAGTGGTGTCGAAAGATTTCTAGATTTTGTTTTCTATGATTTCTGAAGAGTAATCTATTTTTATTATGGTGTTAAAATTATTATTTTGATCTGAAATTTTGCTCAGTACTTCTAGAATTGATTGGAGTTTACCAGAATTTTGGTGGATTTATTTAAATAGTTTTACAAACCTTTTCATGCTTGCACATAATGATTTTACATGTAGAATTTTACTACTGTTCAGTAAAGAACTTGATTTTCGACCTAATTCTACTTGTTGTTTCCAAAATATTCTTGAATATGAAAGTTATCTTATTTTATCTACTTTCTTACCCTTTTGGCGAATTTAGATTTCGATTTATGGTTTGTGAGATATTGCTGTTTTCGTACTGCAATATTTACAATTCCAGATTCACAAAACTACTATATCTTTATGTTTTCTGATTTTACTTGACTACTCTATTTTTTGTTGAAAAATTATGAAACTTGATTTTCTGTTACTATATATATAGGGGATTACCCCAGATTTTTTATGGATTTATTTAATGAGCTTTCATGCTGTTTTCCTAACTTTGAATACAATCTTCTGATTTTTGACTGAACATGTTTTCTAGATTCAAATCAGTTTTAAGATTTGTTTTTGTGAAGTAATATATGACTTATATATGTTTTCTGGATTCGGCCGGGAGTCTATTTTGCATACCTTTTGACGGATTCAGATTTGCATTTTTTAAACAACGGGAATCTCAGTTTTGCTGCAGTATGGTCTTGCTGTCCTGAACTAGAAATTTGGTTATTTTATCCTTTTATGTGTTATCTTGCACCCGTACATATTTATCTTGCAACTTGAACTTATTACATGATCATGCCATGTTATTCTTGCCTGTTTTGTGACACATACATGCATGTTTGATAATAATAACAAAATAATCAAGCCGGGGTTAAGGGAAAGATCTAGTAGTGAAAAATATTGAAATGTGTACTTAGAAAGGGGCCCGTGTTTTCCGTTTTGATTCATGTTGATACATGAACCTGTTGATGCATGGACCTATTGGTTCATATACCTATTACCTGTTGATGCATGGACCTATTGGTTGTTGATGCACAGACCTGTTGGTCGTGTACCTGTTGATTCATGAACCTGTTGATTCATGAACCTTTTGATGCATGAATAAGATGATTCATGTACCTGTTTGATTCATGAACCTGTTTTCCTGATCCCTGAGTACACGGCCCTATGGACTCCACTACGAAATCTAAACGAAACTGTTTGAATGTGGCAATCATGTAGTATGGGATGCATGAAGTGCTACCTAGATAGTAATAATTCAAGACTTGACATGACATAATACCTGATACATGATTACCTATTACATGAATACCTGTTACATGCTTGCCTGATACATGTTACCTGCATACCTGTTTATCTGTTACCTGTTTACCTGTACATGCTACCTGTCACCTGTTACATGTTTACCTACTTGCATGATACTTGTTCACTTGATACTTGTTTCTTGTTTACATGATACTTGTTTACTTAACACTTGATATATGTTACCTGTACCTTGTTGCATATCACATTACTTGATTTTGTTCATGATTCGTGCTAGTTGTTCTATTTTGTATCAAGCATATTCCACGTTATTAGTTAGTTTTCCTATGTACTTGTATCCTGCACTACAAGCGGCCCGTAACTTGCATTGACGGGAGTTTGTTTTCTTTTTTCTCGTCCTGCAATTTATTAAATTGCAATTTTTGGAGATCAGCTGCCAGATAGAATAGGCGAGAAGAGATACTAGCTGCTGGATTTTGTTATTATTATTTCTTGTTGCTTGTTTTGAACAATTGTATCATGTACTTGGATTTATTTTGTATTTGGGCAATGTGACCCAAGATATTTGACTTATTCAGATCTAGATTATTTGAGATTATAATATTTTGATTTCAAGTATTCTTGTTGGTATTTTTATTCATATGTGCATGCTTGGTTGATTCTTTTGCTTCGGACTCTGATTATTCTTGTGAAATGTTGCAAAGATTCTTGAACAGCTTATGGATGATGAAAATCATTCGCTAGGCTTGGTCACTATCTATATTCCGTATTCTCTTTTGGGGCATAACAGTTCATCTGGCGAATATTGATCACCCCCAATCCACCCAGCTCTTTTCGTCTGCATACGATGCCCCATTTGATTAAAGCGTATCCTCTCCCTTCCCCCGCTCCATGTCACAGAAACTGTCTTATAAGTCTGTCAATTTTTTTTGAAACCCAGACCGGAATTTCATAAAAAGACATAAAGTAAAGTGGTATAGAGCTAACCACCGAATTCAGCAGAATAAGACATCCCCCTAAGGACATCATTTTACCTTTCCACCTCTCTAATCTGCTAGCAATTTTTTCTTTGAGGCCATGCCAATCCAGACTTCTAATCTTCTTTGTTATGATTAGCAATCCCAGGCACTTAATTGGTAGTTTCTGGATCGGGCAGTTAAGAATATTGGCTATGGTGTTCCTCCTTCTCCGGAATCCCCTAAGAATGTGATGGAGCTTTCATGGAAATTCACCTTAAGCCCTGACCACTATTCAAATAAATATAGACCCTACTTCAAAAAAGTAGCCTGCGCAATGTCGCACTCACCGAAAATTAAAGTATCATCCGCATACTGGACGTTCAAAATCACAGAGATACCCCTCCTCATACCAAGTCCATTGATCAGATCATTTTCTCTGTAGGCATGTAGCATTCTATGTAGACCGTCCCCCACCAAAGTAAACAACATTGGTGATTGTGGGTCTCCCTCTCTAAGTCCCCGCCTACATTTGATTTTCTTTCCCTGCTCCCCGTTTACTAGCACGTTGACCCTGGACATTGTTAACCAGGTATTTATCCATCTGATCCACCTGCTCCCAAACCCTTTTCTCTGAAGAATCTCCAATAAGCATTTTCATTCGACCTTGTCGTATGCCTTCTCGAAGTCTAATTTAAGCATGAATCCCACCTTCTTACGTTTCTTCGTGTCTTGTATTACTTCCTGTACTAATGCCACCCCTTCAAAGATATCCCTCCCGGTAATAAAATCAGTCTGATAGTCGTCTATGATGTCCCCGATGATCCTTCCCAGTCTATTGGCGATGACCTTCGTGATGATTTTCACTGAGCAATTAATCAAACCGATAGGCCTAAAATCATTCGCCTCCCTCGCCACTTGTTTTTTAGGAATAAGGCAAACATGAGCGTAGTTGAGTCTCTCCAGGTTCAAACTACCTTCAAAGAATGCATTCATGATATCCATGATGTCAAGTTTGACAGTATTCCAAAACTGTCTGTAAAAAAATATAGGAAATCCATCTGGTCCTGGTACCTTATCCTGTCCCATTCCCTACAATGTTGCCTTCACCTCCTCCATTGTTAATGGATCTTGTACAACATCAACTTTCTCTCGTGTTTCTCCTTGCAATTCCTCCCCAATATTCTCAATTGTCTCAGTCTTTCCATCTCTGTTTTGCCCGAGTAATTCCTTGAACTTAACATCAACATGGTTCACTATCTGTTTCTCGTCTTAAACTGCTATACCATCGATATCCAATGACTAGATGTAGTTTTTTCTTCGTCGCATACTGGCTACCTTATGGAAGTATTTGGTATTTGCATCCCCCTCTTTCAGCCACTTAACCTTGGAACACTGCAGCCACATAATTTCCTCGTTGATGTATGTTTCTTGAATATCTTGCCTGCATGCCATTAACCTTTGAAACTGGTTGTCGTCCAGTTGTCCCACTTCCTCCAGTCTTTCAATTCTCTCAATCTCGTTAACGATATCATTTTTTCTTTTCAAAATATTCCCGAACGTGACCTTATTCCATGTTCTTAGCCTTCTTCTCAGAGTAGATAGTTTTTTGTTAAGTCTGGCGGCCGGTTCTACCACCTCGTGCCCTTCTTCCCAGCAAGTCTAGACCATTGCGTTGCATTCCTGGTTGTTTAGCCACATTTTCTCGAATCAGAAGATTCTCCGTCTTCTTCTTCTCTCTTCATCCGTACCAATCATGATAGGGACGTGATCCGACGTATTTCGAAGACAAGATCTAGCCATTCCCAATGGGAATTTTGTTTTCCAGTCAGTGGAAACTAGAATACTGTCTAGCTTTGCCAAGATCAGCTCCCTATGTCGGTTGGACCACGTAAAACGTCGGTCGTTAATAGGGATGTCCATCAACCTCAAGCTTGATAACACGAGATTGAATTTCCTCATATCGTGCTCATTGCCTTGGCCTCCACTCCTCTCATACGTGTTCCTGACGATGTTGAAGTCCCCCCTACTCAAGGTAAACTCCACCTTCCCCTGATATGTAGAAATTCATCCCAAAACTGTTGCCTTGGGTTCCTCTCATTTTGGGCCATACACCGCCGTGATGGTTTGCTGCCACTTGCCTGCCTTCTTCTGACCACCACCGAAACCGTGTAGGTCCCAACCTAGTCATCCAGTAAATCAAATTAAATGGTATTGACCCCGACCATGATCCCTCCTGCCGCCCCTACAGCACCTCTTACCCTCCATTCTTGGATATGGTCTAGCATTAGACCCCTAATAATCATTTCAGTTGGTTGATCTATTTTAGTCTCATCCAAACATCCAATATCAATATTATTTTTTCTAATAACCTCCCCTACCATTCTACGCTTGGTGATGTGTCTAATTTTTATACAAATATTTGTACTCATTTATCCATTAAAATTGCTTGTTTTCGTTTATATTATTTATAATTCATCTTATTTCTATAAGATTTCAATTAATAAATTATTTTTGAAGGAATGAGATTTTTGATACAAAAAGTGAAGATTTTTGGAAAAAATCAACAAACAAAGCAAAACTATTGATTTATTATTTTTATTGATTTGTTGAATTTTATATTTTACAAATTGACAATATGAGGAGAAAAATACAATTTTTAATTGTCAAGAGGGTGAAAAAAGAATAAACAAATTTAAACTGATTTTGATAGGGATAAAATAAAAATTAGTTATTTTTAAGTTGATCTAAAACATTTAAATTTAAATATTTATTTTAAATTCTGATTTTTATTTTGCAGGATATATCCTAATCCTATTCAACAACTCATCCACAATTCCTATAAATAATACACAATACCCGAAGCAAAAGTAAAAAACACAGAGAAGAGGAAAAAAAAATAACACAACTGAAAAAGAAAAGGAGTCTTCGAGTTCGGCTTTCAAAAGGCAACACAACAGCATCCAGGCTGAACCAGAGGACGCCACTGTGTTCAACCTTTTCGGCGCTGAACCCTAGGATGCCACTGTGTTCAACCTTGTCTGCTGTGTGCTGTGTTTCAAAGCGACGTGACCAGGTGACAGCGATAGCGATGTAGACAGCTTGACAGGACCGGGATCTGACGAGACAGGGACAGCACACGTTTCGGCTTCCGGTTTCAATCTGATGTAGCTGGCGCTGAGTTCGAGACAGATAAGAGAGAGAGACAAAGAACAACTGTTTTACTGGATTCAGTTTGCAAATTTTTATTTACAAATCAGTATTTTTGTACTTCTCTCTTCTCTTCTAAATTCCATTATGCAATCCATGAACAAATTTGTTAAGTGCAATTTTATTATGAACTAAATTTATTTTTCTAGGGTTTAGATGTAGCCTAGTTTTGAGAACACAATTTTAATTCCATATTTTTTTCTATTTTTTCATGGTTATGTGTTTAATTTTTGTGCTTAATGCTTACAATTATTTGGCCAATTTTTGTATGGTTATTGAATCATGGTGAGACCGAGAGGTAATTTGTGATTTAGAACAATAAAAATTGAACACCATTGAACGAGCGAAATTAGAGATAATTTACCGCGATTAATGTGACCGTTATGAAATCCAAAGAACTTAATGAGACTTCGATTAATTAAAATTGCATAGAGATGTGACGAACTGTTAGTTGGAGATATTTTTGGTGTTGTTCGAGAGAAGCATCGAATAATTTGGAAATTTTGGTCTACAACTTGGAAAAATAATATTTTTATTCTTATGGAATTATAAATTGTGTGGGATGAAATAGGTGAAGTCAAAAGCCCTAGAATTAATTTTGCCATTAACAAATTACAAGAATTTCACAGCCCACTCCCTCTTCACTAATTTAATTAGCTTTAATTAGATTAATTTAACTTAGTTGTTTTATCATTTATAAATTTCGATTATCCAAATAGTGATTCATCTAGTAATATCGGTACTTAATAAAATATCTAGTCCCTGTGGGTTCGACACTCTTTTCACTTTTCTATATTACTTGTTGCGATTTTGTACACTTGCAAATATTCACACCAAGTTTTTGGCGCCGTTGCTGGGAACTAGTTATTCTTTTATTGATATTGAAAATTGCTAGATTATTACTAGTTTGGATTTTTTGTTTTATTATTATTTTACCTCTTTATTTTCTTTTGACTTACTTTTACTTTAATTTATTTTTCTTATTTTATTTTTTTAGTTTTTCTATTTTTTTTAATACTTACATTTCAGGACATACATATACATTATCATGGCAAACGATGAAAACAGGCCTTTGAGTGACTATGCTATGCCCTCGATTTATGAATCAAGCATAAAGAAGCTGGTTATTGAAGCTAACAATTTTGAGATTGAACCGGAGATTATTCTAATGATTCATCAGACTGTTCAATTTTGGGAACTACCGCACGAGGATCCTTATGCTCACATTGTAAATTTTCTAGAAATTTGTGACACTTTCAAGTACAACGGAGTATCAGATGATGCAATCAGATTGAGACTCTTTTCTTTTTCACTACGAGATAAGGCGAAAGCTTGGCTACGTTATCTACCACCCGATAGTATTACTACTTGGGAGGGACTTGCACAAAAATTTCTAGCTAAGTATTTTCCGCCGGTAAAGACAGCAAAACTAAGGAATGATATTGCCACATTCACTCAATTTGAGACCGAGTCTTTGTATGATGCATGGGAGAGGTACAAAGAGTTATTAAGAAAGTGTCCTCATCATGAACTACCGAAATGGCTACAAATTCAAATATTCTATAATGGTTTGGGAGTTACACATCGATCTATGGTTGACGCAGCAGCCGGAGGTGCAATAATGAGCAAAAATTATGAAGCAGCCTATGAGCTTTTAGAGGAGATGACATTTAATCATTATCAGTGGTCTACAGAAAGTACAATGCCAAGAAAAGCAGCTGGAGTTTTTGAACTTGACCCTATTTCTGCTTTAACTGCACAAATGGCTACTTTATCTAAATAAATAGGTAATTTAAATGTTAATTCTATTCAATCTAATATCATTTGTAATCTTTGTGCAGGAAACCATCCAAGTGCAAATTGCCAAGTGGGGAACCCTTTTGCTCCATTAAATGCCGAACATGAAAACTTTGTGTCAAACTTTTAAATACAAAGCATTCATTATGCAAACACATACAATCAAGAATGGAGAAACACCCCCAATTTTTCATAGAACAACAATCAAGGAGCAGTTATACCACCTCAAAATTTTCCACAGCAAGAAAAGAAGCCAACACTTGAAGATATGTTTATGCACTACATGCAAAGGGCAGAACAATACATACAAAAGACAGATTTGGCAATTCAAAATGTTGAAAATTCAACTTCGGCTACCATCCAAAATCATGAGGTACAAATTGGTCAAATTTCAAATATTTTAAATGAAAGAACTGCAGGAATATTACCAAGCAACACAGTTGTCAACCCCACGGAAGATGTCAAAGCAATAACACTAAAAAGTGGGAGGACAATTGAGCAACCACAAGAAGAAAATGACGAACAAACTGTGGTTGAAAAGCAAAATGAGATTGAACAAATTATGGAGGAACAAACGCAGCATGAGCAAGTAACTTTTGATGTTTTTAATTCCATAAAGTTTCCTCCTAAAGAACAGTCGTGTATTCAAGTAAGTAAAACTGATTTAATTGTGGGCGAGAAACATAAGGCTGAAACTGAAAAATCACCTATAGAAGTATGTCCAACAAATGCAGCAACTTTTGAAACTGAAAAAGAAAATATTTTTAAACATGTTATGTATTTGGATGCTGCACCCTCTATTTATTCATTTTTTCAGAAAAATTTCAAAGAGGTGGGGGAATCAAAGAAGTCATCATCACGAAGGAAACGCCTCAAACTAGAGCTTGAACCTGATCCATATCTGAAGAGAAGAATTAGAAAGGATGTGTTAATGTTGTTGGATCTTGGCGTTACTTAACCATCTCACCCCCATGTCTGGCTGAAGACTTAAAACGTAGCGCTTTTTGGGAGGCAACCCATGTTTTATTTTACTGCATTTAGATTTGATTTTTCTTTTTAATTTAATTTATTTTTATTTTTGATTTTATCTTGTAGGATTGCATAAATTTTGAAGTCGCCGGACGGAGCTGTTTTGTACACCTTCATTGATGGCTGTTTTTGAGCAGAATGGAGTCAGAATCTGAAAAACTGATTCAAAGAGAAATTGTAGACAATTGTCTTAGCTTTCCAGCCAAAAAAAAAATCAGCTCATTTGGACACCTACAGCTCCAGATATCGCCAAAATACTGAACGCCGCGCGTGCAGAAATTTAAGGACGAGTCAGGGGAGAAATTCTGAACTTTTTGCATTCTTTTTGTTTTCTTTTCCTTTCCCATTGAGTACAATGTGATATTCAAGTTTGGGGGGAAGGTTTACAAATTTATTATTTATTTTTATTTGAAAAGAAAAACAAAACAAAAAGGAATTGCAATTAAACTTACCTTTATACTTTTGAGTTCTTTATTGTGATAAGCATTGAAAATATTTTTTGGGATAGACAATTGCTTGTAAAGCAAGACTAAGCATACTTATTTACTTTAGGATTATTGAGTTTGCAATTCCTTACAAAATTATGTAAGTCATGTGATTAAACATAAAAGAAAAATGTGATGCTTTTTTTCTTGTGATTATCCCCTTTGATCTAGTCCTAAACAGAGTTTAAGTAAATAGAGTAATAATAAAAAATTTTTAAAAAAATATGAATAAAGTCAATCTGCTCCAATGTTTTAAGTTGCTTAGTAACTAGGGGTATTCATCACAAATGTTTACTTTTACGTCAAATGGCAACTTGAATTATGAGTATGCAAAGCATTCTAAGTTTGTGACTTGTTGAGTAACCGGGTGAATTCATCAAAAATGTTTGCATTCGCGTAAAAAGGCAAGTGACAACTTAGACAAGAGACTAAAAAAAAAATCTCTAGTTTGCTACTCGGTTTGTAGTAGTGAGAAGGGATAATCACAGACGAAGTTGTTACATACTATAATTTTATTAATTGCATGACAAATATGATTGGGTTTGGAATTATGAATAAATAATTGCACTGGAGAAAGTGAGTATGTTTGATTTTACTTTATTTACTATTGTTTATATTTATATTTGAAATTTTGATGCTTACAGGATAAAATCTCTTAGTGTGATGTGGTGAGTCTATTATTGATTATTATTATTCATCCCCTATTATTGATTTTACTTTTGCTTGAGGACAAGCAAAATCTTAAGTTCAGGGGTATTTGATGTGTCTAATTTTTATACAAATATTTGTACTCATTTATCCATTAAAATTGCTTGTTTTCATTTATATTATTTATAATTCATCTTATTTCTATAAGATTTCAATTAATAAATTATTTTTGAAGGAATGAGATTTTTGATACAAAAAGTGAAGATTTTTGGAAAAAATCTACAAACAAAGCAAAACTATTGATTTATTATTTTTAATGATTTGTTGAATTTTATATTTTACAATTTGACAATATGAGGAGAAAAATACAATTTTTAATTGTCAAGAGGGTGTAAAAAGAATAAACAAATTTAAATTGATTTTGATAGGGCTAAAATAGAAATTAGTTATTTTTAAGTTGATCTAAAACATTTAAATTTAAATATTTATTTTAAATTCTGATTTTTATTTCGCAGGATATATCCTAATCCTATTCTACAACTTGTCTACAATTCCTATAAATAATACACAATACCCGAAGCAAAAGTAAAAAACACAGAGAAGCGGAAAAAAAAATAACACAACTGAAAATGAAAAGGAGTCTTCGAGTTCGGCTTTCAAAAGGCAACACAACAGCATCCAGGCTGAACCAGAGGACGCCACTGTGTTCAACCTTTTCGGCGCTGAACCCTAGGATGCCACTGTGTTCAACCTTGTCTGCTGTCTGCTGTGTTTCAAAGCGACGTGACCAGGTGACAACGATAGCGACGCAGACAGCTTGACAGGATTGGGATCTAACGAGACAGGGACAGCACACGTTTCGGCTTCCAGTTTCAGTCTGACGTGGCTGGCGCTGAGTTCGAGACAGATAAGAGAGAGAGACAGAGAACAACTGTTTTACTGGATTCGGTTTGCAAATTTTTATTTACAAATCAGTATTTTTGTACTTCTCTCCTCTTCTAAATTCCATTATGCAATCCATGAACAAATTTGTTAAGTGCAATTTTATTATGAACTAAATTTATTTTTCTAGGGTTTAGATATAGCCTAGTTTTGAGAACACAATTTTAATTCCATATTTTTTTCTATTTTTTCATGGTTGTGTGTTTAATTTTTGTGCTTAATGCTTATAATTATTTGGCCAATTTTTGTATAATTATTGGATCATGGTGAGACCGAGAGGTAATTTGTGATTTAGAACAATAAAAATTGAACACCATTGATTGAGCGAAATTAGAGATAATTTACCGCGATTAATGTGACCGTTATGAAATCCAAAGAACTTAATGAGTCTTCGATTAATTAAAATTGCATAAAGATGTGACGAACTGTTAGTTGGAGATATTTTTGGTGTTGTTCGAGAGAAAGCATCGAATAATTTGGGAATTTTGGTCTACAACTTGGAAAGATAATATTTTTATTCTTATGGAATTATAAATTGTATGGGATGAACTAGGTGAAGTCAAAAGCCCTAGAATTAATTTTGCCATTAACAAATTACAAGAATTTCACAGCCCACTCCCTCTTAACTAATTTAATTAGCTTTAATTAGATTAATTTAACTTAGTTGTTTTATCATTTATAAATTTCGATTATCCAAATAGTGATTCATCTAGTAATATCGGTACTCAATAAAATATCTAGTCCCTGTGGGTTCAAAACTCTTTTCACTTATCTATATTACTTGTTGCGATCTTGTACACTTGCAAATATTCACACCACTTGGCTACGTTGCCAAGCCCTCTAACATTCCAGAATATGGTGTTACACATAAATACTGCAGACCCCCCTTGTTCCTGCAGAGTTGAATCCAACTCTAGTTGGTTTTAGGACATGCACTCGATGCCCCCCCCCTCCCCCCTTTTAAACCCTTTGAACCTTAGCAATATTCACCAATTCCCTACCCCGCAAAACATCAACAATATTTGTGTGTGCATTATGATGCAACTTTAAAGCATAGATGTGGGCAAGTTGAATTAACAAGTAGTCAGGGATAGAACCAAATATAGAAATATTCGAGTTTGTACCTGTGATGTTTTCATAGCCTTTTCGTTTACCCACTCTTTGGTAAATTTCTTTGACGGTCATTGGCTTATCCCCTTTGCTACGCCGTCTTATGCTTCGTCTGTACCCTTCCTTCGCCTTTAATAGTTTTAACTTCTTCCCAGTTTCAACCACCGCTGATTCCTCACCTATGCGTAGGATATCTTTCTCTTGTCCCGAGTCAGGATCCTCTGACTTGTTAGATTCCAAGTCTGAGTCTGATGAGTCCTCTAATGTGAGTTTGTTGTTAGTAGCCCACTTTCCTAACATTGCCTTCATCCTCTTTTTAACCTCGCATTCCACACTTTTGTCGACCTCCTTTTTAAGTAGCTCTCCAATCTGTGATCCCCCTCCTCAATAGACTCCACAACTTGATTCACCGCAGTGACCTTCCTATAAATTTGTTCCACGGATTCTTTAACAAGCAATTCGGAGGACTCTCTAAACCCTTTACCCCCTTTCCTATCTTTCTGGCCTAAGCCCACACCCTGATTATTCTAGCCCAAGCCCATACCCAACTCTTGGCCCAAACCCACACCCAGCTCATGCTGACCCAAGCCCACGTGAAGAACTCTCAGTCCAAAGCCCACTCTACTATCAGAGCAACTCAAATGACCCCACTTCGCGCCCTGTACCCCTTTCTCCCTCGCATCGCTTGAAGAGACCCCCATTTCGTACATTTCCAGATTGGACAGATCCCTATATCCCCTACGATAGGACTCGCCAAACACTCGCTGCTGATAGCCTTGGGCCCCTCAATCGCAACTGTGTTGCGTAAATCCTCCAGGAAAAGTGGAGAAGGACTGGGTGATATGTCCCCCCGCTTCTTCGCTACCGCCTGTTGATTGACAGCAATTGTACGTGAGTCGTGCACAAGCTTTGTGTGTTTACCAAACAAAAATTCTCTCGCCGTAGGATCTTCTCCCCATTCGATCTCGTTGGTGATGAGCAGAAATGCTGAGCCCACATGCATCGGTTCAGAAGCCCTAACTGGTCCAGGCCCTCCGACTCCAATGTCATCAACCTCGAGAAGTTTCTTCCCCGCCGCTATCTCAACCCACTTCCTCGTCTTGCGGTCGTCGCTGTCGTCCTCGAACAGTTTCTTGTTCACCGTATTCCTTTTTCGCACGTCCTCCGCCCCTTCCCCCGAGCTATAATCCTCCACCAAAACTTCGACTACGAAAGTTTTGTTTTCCACCATAGCTTTAATAATACTCGGAAGCTTTTCATGTCCATGGCGATCGACCCTAACCCTTGCAGCTCCTCCTCTCTTCCTCTTCGTCGCAACTTCCATCTCTAGGACACTGCCATATCTCCTCAAAAGATCTCGGAAGCCTCCAAGCTCCCAACAGTGGAGTGGCAATCCCGTAAGTGCCACCCAGGTGCCCTTGATGCCACCATTACCGACTGAACCTTCGTCACAAGTCCATTGTGTGATGGAGATACCATATCTGCCTCCAATGATCTTAAGTTCATTGCGTCTTGCCAACGCCACAATCCCTTCGGCTGAGGGGAACGCAACCCAGAAATCTTGCACCTTATGGAGCTCCCAAGTACGACGGTTGAAGGAGTCGGATAACTCGAAGCCCTGTTACGATCTCCTCCGTCGACGGCCAACCTTTAACAGCTCTAATAACACCCATCTTGACTTCAAGAATCTCTCGATTCTCCCTCATAATCCTCATCACCGTCTCATCTGCGGTGTGAGCTTCGCTGGCTTTAACCTCCAAGCGCACGAACGTCCTCTGCCGACCTCGCCTCTTATCACCTCTTATAGCACAAGAGCTCACCTTATGGCCAGTAGCCTTACATTCGAAGCATACGAAGATGCCAAAAGGGCAGTCCTCTTTACGGTGTTGATCGCCGCAGAAAACGCATAGTGTGTCCCTTGCCTTTGCCATCAAAGCCTTGAGCTTTTTAGTCGATTTGGAGCGGTAGATCTCCCAACCCCCTCCTCGCCACCTTCTTCTAGCCATGATTCCCCTTCCCTCCTTTGCACTTCCCGTAGAGCCGAGAGGAGCTCCTGCTCAGAGAAGTTTGCCGGCAAATGAGGGGGCCTCGACTTAGCCTTGGGTATTGGAATAGGTGGCGATGTGATAATGGACTGTTTCCCTGTCGGAGAGCGAAGCTGCGGTACGACAACAGGTGCTCTCGCCGCCACCCTAGGGCTAGCCACCTTGTGAGACGTTGAGTCGGAGGCTTTTAGAGACTCCCGAGGGCTCTTGGAGCCTGCAACATAATTCGGAGACCTATGACCAGCAGTATGAGCTTGGTGTCTACAATAATCCGGCGTCCTAGAGCGCCAGTGGCATTGTCCACCGCCCACTCTCCCCAACGGAGGTCGCTCGGCAGCTCTCCTTAGAGATCTCTCCAGGTGGCTTTCGCATCGACCATCCGCTCGATGCTCATGGTGTTCCTGCCTGTCCCGTGGATTACGATGCTCCTCGTCGCTGCTGTGCTCTCTAGGGGCCCAACCGCACTCTCTCTCCTGGTCTAACCTAGATACACCCCGCATCAAAAGGAGAAATGAGGTGGAGCAAAAACAAGGGATAGGAAGAAAGAAGGAAAGGTAAGGGCCAGGCGTGAAGAGAATGGGAGGTAGCAGCAGAAAAGGTGGTGAAGTTGGTGTTGGGGAAGAAGATAGCATGAAGAGAAGGGGAGGTAGCAGCAGAAAAGGTGGTGAAGATGGTGTTGGGGAAGAAGAGAAGAGGAACAGAGAGGCAATGGATGTATCTGAGGTGGTGGAAGGGGTTCAAGAAGTGTTACAAGCAATGGGTTTGGGAGGCGAGACCATCGAAGAAAACAGGAAAATGAAAGGCTAACGGGAAGCAGAGGAAGCAGGAGAGATGCAGAGGTGGATGAGGTGGAAAATAGAGGAGGAGAGGAGTCGGCGACGGAGGAAGAGGCTTAGGGAAAAGGTAGGGTTAGGATTTTTGTTTTTTGGAAATTTTGTTGAAGGAGAAGGAGAGAGAAGCTCCATGAAATCCGGAAACTCATTAGTAGAGTTACTTTTATGTGTATGTATAATGGCTAAGTGTATGTTTGCTAGTACTAAAATTGGTGATCCTCTCCTACTGACCAGCAATAGCAGGTCTCTTTCTTTGTTACCGCTTTCTACATGAACATATCTTAATAACAGAGTCATTACAACAATTGATTAATGTCCTAACAAAAACTAATCACTTAAGAGTTAACTATTAAAATAACTACATATAGTGAAGGCATTGATTAATTAGGGTTGATTGTTCAACCACTTGGAATACATTAACATACAAAAATTAAGTGAAATAGTCGATTCAACCCAATAATAGCGCATGACGTGACATTATGGTGATGTATAGGGCCGGCCCTGAGTTCTCGGGGCCCGAGGCGAACTCAGGACCCGAGGCGAACTCCTGAAATAGGCCTCCCATACACTAATTAAAAAAAAGAAACAACATGTATATAAAGAATTTGCACATTGTCCAAAGTAAAATATGCAAAATATATATTATTGAAGAAGTCAAAATTTGTAAAGGCTCAAATAATTATTTTTGGGTCTCTAATAACAGTATTTTTTTTACGCGCAAAATATGTATCTATATCTATAAGGAAAGTATAAATTTGGGACTCCTAAAATTGCGAAAACTCCGGGGGCCTAAGGCAGCCGCCGCACTCGCCTCAAGGGTGGGACCGGCCCTGGTGATATAAGCCACTAAGCCATTTGAATAGTTACGACATCCACAGGTGCTAATTTGAGTTGAAATATTGGCTTCTATTTATCACAATAATTTAATCAATCGGGCGTAATTTCCATTTTTCTTATTTCTTATAATTGAACTTACCTTATTTATATCAAGTTATAAGAAAATCTAACAGTTTGTACTTACTTTGTAGTATCATCTAAGTATATTTACAATATATATCAATATCACTAATTAGTTAGCTGTATATTTACATTAGTTGTTTGTTTTAGATTGCATTCGAGATATAAATTTAACACATCAATTAGAGGTACTTGGAACATTATTCAATTTGAGATTACAAGAATTTTTTGAGTTCCTAATATACTGCTAAGTGTGAACTATGAAAGTATATTAACATAACCATTTTAAGAACCTGGTAATACCTATCTCGTTTAAAATGGTAAATATCAAAAGTAATGTTGTGTGTACAACTTCTATGCACAAACCATAGAGCACAAATTTCCATTCAATGATTTAATTTATCAATAATGTTTTTCTTCTTGAGTCAAGGGTTAATGTTTTTCTTCTTGAGTCAAGGGTCCATTGATATATATATTTGGAAGAAGGTCCTATGTGAAATTTCAAACTTCTTGTTTCAATAAAATTAAAATTCAATGATTAGTCCAAATCCAGGATGTTAATTAATTATTCATTAAACAAGGTCTTCACTAATGAAAGAAAGACAACTGATATTCATGAAGAGCTGGCCAGAAGTTAGTACAGATATAGGATTAAAAAATCATGCCAATAATTAAACAGGGTTGGTGTTTCCCTATTGCTAGTCCATACAAAAGTCTCAACGCCTGAGAATTGAAACATGAAGAGGATTCATATATCAGAATTAGCTTTTAAGCATGTGTACGATATACACGGTTGATCGGTAAAGTACTGACCGACGCATCAATTAGCCACATTATTGTCCCTGTTAAGATAAATCAGAGAGATGAAAACAATACTGAATATTGAATTAAATTCAATCAAGTACAATATCACCTATATATAGGAGGGGAACAAATATCAAAACAACTCTACCACAAAATGGGACTATAATAATATCTAACACCCCCACTCAAACTCACGATGGGTCAAACAGTGTGAGTTTGCCTACTAAGTATCTAAATCTCTGAAGAGTATGAGATTTGGTAAATAAGTCTGCAGTCTGCTGGAAAGATGTAACAGAATGGAGAGAAATTGTCTCTGCCTCAAAGTGCCCACGACATAATGGCAATCAATTTCTATATGCTTCTTTCGCTCATGAAAGACCGGGTTGCTTGCAATGTGCAATGCATTCCGATTATCACAATGAAGAGGAGTAGCTCCTGTAAGAGTGACACCCATATCTAATAACAGCCAACGAACATGAACAATCTCTCTAGTAGTAGCAGCCATTGCTCTGTACTCAGCTTCAGTCGAAGAACATGCAACAACTACATGTTTCTTACTTCGCCATGAGATCAGTGAATCACCAAGAAATAGACAGAAACCGGTGGTAGACCGTCTGGTAGTAGGATCACCTGCCCAATCTGAATCAAAATATGCACTCAGCTCTAATTTGGATGTAGCAGACATGAATAATAAGCGAGTAATAGTGTCCCAAAGATATCTGAGAATCCGAAGAAGAGTACCATACTGAACTGATGTAGGAGCAGAAACAAACTGACTAACGACACTGACTGCGTGAGTAATATCGGGTCTGGTCATGCATAAGTAGACAAGCTGTCCAACAATCTGTTTGTATCTAGTGGGATCAGGAAGGAGCTCACCAACAGTGGGACAAAGCTTCACATGAAGCTCTAAGGGTGTATCGCCTGATCTACTGTTAGAAAGGCATGCAGCGGAGATAATATGTGATGTGTATTTCTGTTGAGAAATGAGTATCCCCGAGATCCATGAGCAATCTCTAGGCCCAGAAAATAATGTAGTCTGCCAAGGTCTTTCATATGGAACTGCTGATGAAGATATTTCTGTGTGGATGTAATGCCTGCAGAGTCATCCCCAGTAATGATCATATCGTCAACATAGAGTAGTAGAATTACCCTCCCCTGTGGTGATGACCGCATAAATATAGAATGGTCCTGAGAACTCTGACTAAAACCAGCCTTGGTGATGACAAGGCGAAAATACTCAAACCAGGCTCGAGGGGCCTGCTTCAAACTATATATAGCTCGACGCAACCGGCAAACATGACGAAGAGGAGTAGGGAGGCCCGGAGGAGGATCCATATAAACAATCTCAGATAAGGTACCATGAAGAAAAGCATTCTTCACGTCCATCTGGTATAACGGCCATTGGCGGATGGCTGCAACAGTAAGAAAAGTGCGAACAGTAGTCATCTGTGCAACGGGAGCAAAGGTCTCATCATCATCAATGCCATGCTCCTGAGTAAATCCTCGGGCTACTAGACAAGCCTTGTGCCGCTCAATAGATCCATCAGGTAGATATTTGACCTTGAAGATCCACTTGCAGCTAATAGGCTGAACACTCTCTGGCAGAGGAATAACATCCCAAGTGCCAGTCTGATCAAATGCACTGAATTCCTCTGTCATAGCTTTCCTCCATTCAGGATATTGAATTGCGTCTTGATAGGTTCTGGGCTCACGTGTAGAGTGTATAGCAGTGAGATATGCATGAAACTGTGGTGAGTAGGAAGCTATGGTGGCAAAACCAAACTGGTCAGAAGGACCAGTGACATCAGGTGTATAACGTGCCGGAGGAATACCAGAAGTGGAATAGGTAGACTAACGAAGAGGTGGTAAACTGACAGGGTGTGGGGGTGAGGATGGTGGAGTAGGTGCATGTGTCAGTAGGGAAGTAGGTTGGATGGGTGCTGGCTGCTGTGGGGATGCAGGTGGTGTTTCGGTAGGGGGAACAACAGGTATAAGGACTGCAGGAGATGTGAATGGAGCCAGAGGAATGAGATCAAAAGGAATGCGGGAAGGTAAAGTCGGGGGGCTAGTAACAACTTGGGAATCGAGAAATCTAGTATCCTCGGGAGGAGTCAGGTAGTAAGGGGAGTCTTCCACAAAGGATACATGTCGAGAAATGCTAACACGACCCGCTGATGAATCAAAACAACGATAACCTTTGTGTTCAGGACTGAGACCTAGGTGAACGCACTTAGCAGCACGAGCGGAGATCTTCGTGCGCTCAGTAGGAGGGAGAAGAACGTAACAGGTGCACCCAACAGTACGAAACATACTGTAGTAGGGAGGTGAATGATAAAGAGCCTCATAAGGCGTCATACCAGCTAGGATAGACGAGGCAGTAATATTGATAAGACTAACAGAGATCATGATGGCTTCAGCCCAGAAAGAACGAGGAGCGAAAGAGGATAGTAAAAGAGCGCGAGCCGTCTCAAGGATGTGACAATGCTTGCGTTCAGCTACGCCATTCTGCTCATGTGTGTGAGGACATGATTACTGAAAAAGGGTGTCGTGAGACTGAAGGATCGATCGCATAGTGATGGAAGTGTACTCACGTGCACCGTCCGATCAAAAATTCTTAATGAGCACACCGAACTGAGTGTGAATCATAGTTGTAAAGAACCGATAAATATCAGGAATCTCAGATCGCTGACGCATAAGAAAAACCCATGAATGTCTAATGAAGTCATCGATGAAGGCAACATTATAGAGATAGCCTTTCCACGAAGGTACGGGAGAGGGTCTCCATATGTCAGAATGAACAAGTTGAAAAGGATGAGTAGTTTCAGAAGTTCTTTTGTGACTAAAGGGTAGAGCAATGTGTTTGGCCAAATGACAATCATGACAATCAGATAAATATTTAAAAGTGAGAGAACCAAGGGCACCACTGTGAGCTATAGTCTGGAGTCGTGATGCGCTAATATAACCTAAACGTCTGTGCCACAGATCAGCATCAAAGGAAACAATACCGGCAAAACTAGGAGAGTGGTTTGCACGAAGAAAATCTAGATAATATAGACGACCCTGACGACTAGCACGCCCAAACTTCTCACCGGTGGAGGAATTAGTAATAGAACAACCTAAAGAGTCAAAAGTAACGAGAAGACTACTATCACACAACGCACTAATAGAAATAAAGTTTATTGATAAATAAGGAGCATAAAGAATATAAGTTAATGTGAGAGTGGGAGAACTAATTGTTCCTGAGTGTCTAATAAGAAGTGGTGAGCCATCAGCTGTGTGTAGAAATGGAGAGTGAGAGGGAAGTGCTGTGCAGGTGGTAAATAGTGTCTGATTACTAGTAAGATGATGTGATGCACTAGAATCTAAAATTCAGAATGAATTCATACCAGGAGTGACAGAAAGTACAGGAGCAGAAGAGCCAGCATTGATAGACTGACCCATGATCTGTAGTTCCAGCTGTATGAGGCGTTGTTGAAGATGAGCCCAATTAGCAGGAGATGGCAAGGCTGGAGTGACGGGTATGGCTAGGGATGTGAGGGACGAAGGACTGCTATGACTGAGAGCACAATGTGGTGGGAGATGCTGATGGTGTCTGAATCGGTTTAGGGAGCAGGACGGTGCTACCGGTGTCGGAAGTAGAGGTGAGGTAGGGGGAGCAATGACATTAGGAGAAGGTAGGAGGCTGGAGGGAGACTGAAAGTGATGCTGCTGCTATTTG